>CM073540.1:17468125-19957500 GCA_037074615.1 Leucaena leucocephala | reverse complement strand
TGCATGATTAACATCCTCATATTTCTATTATATTTTTCGTTGTCTAAAATCCGGCAGTATAACTGCTACATTCCTTCTGTAGAAAGTAACCGATCTTGTACCGATTCGGAAATTTCCGTAGGAACTACCATTCTACGTAAGTACCCAGGAAAGACTGGATGAACTTGCTAGGTCCACTCACTTCCAGCCTCCTTAGACAGCACCTACGTACACAGTACGTATCAGTTCCTTTCTTTGTTCCTGCTTCGTTGCCAGAATTTCGGCAGCCTACCGGCGTCTCTTAAAATTTTCAAATTTTATTTTGACAGAACCTCCCCTGTAATGTTATATATGGGAATGAGATTCAAAAGAATCTCAGTAGCAACAATCATAACAATATATGTAATGCAGTGTGACAGTGCTTGCTTGTGATTGTGTACAGATAAGTATGCTGCATGCTTCAATATTCAATAACATATGATCATAGCATTGTAATAGAGCTTCAAGCATAACATATAAGAAAACAATCCAACCAAACAATAGCACAACAATTCACAAAGACATTACATAAAAGTTAGAATTAGTTCCTACCTTAAAAGCAGAACTTCAGAACTTCTACACTGCTTCCAACTTCACCAGAACTTCCTTTCTTCTTTCTTTTTCTCACTTTCTCTCTCAAGAACTTCCTTATCTCTCTAAGCTTGCTTCTTGGCGTGAAGAATGAAGGCAAGGGGGGTATTTATAGTTTCCTTCAATGGCATTCTTATAATTTTGAAGCCATCTGATCCTGTGGTCCTGGTTTTTCCGGAATTTCCTATTTTCTTTTATTCCTTTTACTGCATCATGCATGACATCACCTCCAGGCCACCTCATGGGATACCTCATATGTCACATGGAGAAATTGCATGCTCCTAGGACACCTCATCAGCTGACTCAGCAGTTCCAATCCAATCCAGTACCGGTCCGGTCCGATTTCCCACAAATTGGACTCACCGGCTAAGATTATGCCACATGTCCTTAACTTTTTCTTTCTCCTCTATGTTGGCGCCATGTGTCATCTTACTGGCACCTGTCATGCCATCCAATGCTATCCAGATAAGTCTAGGACTTTATCTGATCACCTCCTCGGTTATCATGCCGACCGAGTAACTTTACTTTATTGAAACAGCATTAAAATAGTATTTTAATGCCACTTTTTCCCACATATCACTGGGCCTACGTTTTTGGGCTCTGGGAATGTTATCTTGGATCCTGATCAAGCTCAAGTACTCTGATGGCTCGATTCCCAAGAAACATCCCTTGGCAAATTACCAAAATACCCCTGGGTGCCCTTTCTTGCACTATTTTAACCCTAAGGGTAAAATCGTCATTTTACACCCTTCAATACTCTGTCAGGGCATATACTGACTCTGAGTAACTTTATTTGTATGTGCCTTGGCTCCTGGGCCTGTCCAGAATGACCAAAATGCCCTTATACATCTACTACCCCTTTTGTATCGCACTTTTCCTGGGTTCTGCTGGACACTGGCCCATCTATCAGTCCACATATCTTATTGGGCCTTTGATGGCGCCATTTTTGGGCCTTTCTGGGTCCAACACCTTCATGGCACGCATTACGAGGAATCCTCCCCTGTCCAGGTTCACCGAATATTTTAGCTATTATGCACCATTTACACACATTCCGGACTCCGGCTCCTTCTGTCAGATACACTGCCCTACTGTGTCCGGGCAGCCATTTGGGTCATAACGGACATCTGACTGTTGTTACCCGACCTCATTCAGTCTTAGTTTAAATACTGATAAATCTCCCTATCGGATCCCTGGAGGCCTCATACTCCCGTCTGGATTTGCTAATTTGTGAATAACTTTTTCTACAGACCTCCTATCGGTATTCTGTCCGTTTCCTGACATCCGTCCCATAAGGGTGCATCATCCTGTAATTTCTTATTTATATCTGAAATCTAGGGTATCCGGTAGGAATTTTTATAACTTTTGGACGATCAGTCCATTTTTGACTATCTGGAGTCTTCAAAAATTTCGGTATTAAGCTAGACTACCCAGCGTCACTGCCCTATCTTCTGGTGAAATCTGGGACTGAAATGCTGTCGGGCGGTCCAAACCACTTCTGGCCTATTTTTCTTTAATTATACTTTAGCCCAAGGGAACTTTTCTTCTTTGCAATTAAGTCCCTTAAATTTGGCTAAAATTACACTTTGAGACCCCATATTTTTGTCTACTTTTCCTTCTTAGCTTTAAACTTTCCATAATTGCATTTAAGTCCTTTCATTTCCATTCTTTTGCAATTTAATCCTTTTCTTTACCTAAAGGACCATATCTTTTTCCTGAAAAAGAACTTATATATTCCATTTAATCTGTACATAGAAATCAGTACAGAAAATTAAGGATATTACAGGTGGAGTGCTGCACCCTAGATGGCTAGAGTCCAGTAGCCGAAAGCATCACTAGCTTATGCTCTGAACCGAGTAGCATGGGGCACGTGGAATCCCGTGCGAATCAGTAAAGACCACCTTGCAAGGCTTAATACTCCTGCGTGACTGATAGTGCAGTAGTACCGTGAGGGAAGGGTGAAAAGAACCCCTATTAGGGAGTGAAATAGAACATGAAACCGTAAGCTCCCAAGTAGTGGGAGAAGCTCGAGGTTCTGACCGTGTGCCTGTTGAAGAATGAACCGGCGACTCAAAGGCAGTGGCTTGGTTAAGGGAACCCACCGGAGCTGTAGCGAAAGCGAGTCTTCATAGGGCAATTGTCACTGCTTATGAACCCGAACCTTTGTGATCTATCCATGACCAGGGTGTAGCTTGGGTGAAACTAAGTGGAGGTCCGAACAGACTGATGTTGAAGAATCAGCGGATGAGTTGTGGTTAGGGGTGAAATGCCACTCGAATCCAGAGTTAGCTGGTTCTCCCCAAAATTCGTTGAGGCGCAACAGTTGACTGGACATCTAGGGGTAAAGCACTATTTCGGTATGGGCCGCGAGAGTGGTACCAAATCGAGGCAAACTCTGAATAATAGATATAACCTCAAAATAACAGGGGTCAAGGTCGGCTAGTGAGACGATAGGGGATAAGCTTCATCGTCGAGAAGGAAACAGTCCGGATCACCAGCTAAGGCCCCTAAATGACCGCTCAGTGATAAAGGAGATAGGGGTGCAGAGACAGCCAGGAGGTTTGCCTAGAAGCAACCACCCTTGAAAGAGTGCGTAATAGCTTACTGATCGAGCGCTCTTGCGCCGAAGATGAACGAGGCTAAGCGATCTGCCGAAGCTGTGGCATGTAAAAATGATCAGTAGGGGAGCATTTCGCCTTAGAGGGAAGGACCTGCGCGAGCAGTGGTGAACAAAGCGGAAGCGAGAATGTTGGCTTGAGTAACGCAAACGTTGGTGAGAATCCAATGCCCCGAAAACCTAAGGGTTCCTTCGCAAGATTCATCCACGGAGGGTAAGTTAGGGCCTAAGATCAGGCCGAAGGCGTAGTCGATAGACAACAGGTGAATTTTCCTGTACTACCCTTTGTTGGTCCCGAGGGACGGAGGAGGCTAAGTTAGCCGAAAGATGGTTACCGGTTCAAGGACGCAAGGTGCCCCTGCTTTTTCAAGGTAAGAAGGGGTAGAGAAAATGTCTCGAGCCAATGTTCGAGTACCAGGCGCTACGGCGCTAAAGTAACCCATGCCATACTCCTAGGCAAAACTCGAACAACCTTCAACAAAAGGGTACCGGTACTCGAAAATGACACAGGTAGGTAGGTAGAGAATACCTAGGGGCGAGAGACAACTCTCTAAGAAACTCGGCAAAATAGCCTCGTAACTTTGGGAGAAGGGGTGCCTCCTCACAAAAGGAGTCGCAGTGGCCAGGCCCGGGCGACTGGTAAAGATGAGGATCATTTTTATAGCTCTCTAGCGAGCGCGCGCACACACATATATATATTAGTTCAGCTGGAAACGTTTATTGTTGAACTAAATGGTTCATGCCATATAATTGATGTTTGCCTATTCATGGTTATTCTTGTATTTTGTACATTTGAGATTGACGAGTGAAATTATGCCATGAGAATTTGGGCAAAGTGGCTACTTTACTCTTCTCCCCTATATTACTCTCTAATCTTTTGTTTGGCTGTTTTGATCAAATTTAGATAGTCTGGTTCTAATAATAATTTTTTTCTTAATTGACATAATGTTTTAAATTAATTCCTAAATAGATATTCAAATTTTATTTAATTGAACTAAAATGAAGGATTATTATTTCCACTCATAAGTAATTTATAGAACTATACTTATATTAATTTTTTTATATCTATTTTATTAAATTCTCCAATTACTCTTGGTCCTGTGTGCTCTTTTTTATGTGGGTTAAAGTTAAATGAAAATATTAAAAATATAAGGCATATGGTAAAATAGGATTATATAACTTAACAAAATGGATATAAGAAACTTAATCTATATTTTCTTCTAATTTATATTTTATATAATTATAAGATCTATTTTTTCTTTTTAGACAATAAATATTTAAGTTTATGTTTGATTTATAAAATGTAGAATAAGGTGTCTAGTTGTCTAAGTATCGATGTATTTATTAAAATTTAAAATATAAAATCCTTTTTTCTGATATATGTGAAAACTCTAATTTCTTGTACTTTTTATTAGGTATAAATAATATAACATGCATTAGATATTGTACGCCTCTTTATTCTATTTTTTTATCTTAAATATAAGAGTTAGATAAAAAATATATTTTAATTATAAATATAAAATCCTAATTTATTTTATCTCCTAAAATTATAATTTTTTTCTCAAAATACCTCTATATAAATATACATATTAAGATAATTTTTATTAAGCGTAATTTAAATACACATGATTAAAAATGATATTTTAAGAAAATCAACATACCATCATTATAAATAATTAATTTAATTAATTTTTTTAATCTATTTAAATTAGTTAAATAGATTTTATATTAAGGATAAGAGATAGGATTACTTTTATAGTTTTATTTCTTTATCTATCTCTTTTCTTGATTTGTTCACTATTTTAATTTAAATTTTTCATCTTAAATTTTGTTCAAATCAATATAAAAAAAATCTTTCAGGCAATTAATCATCCCATGCAAACCTGGAAGAAAAAGAAAAGATTGCCTTTTGTATCACAAACATAGTATTTGGTTGGCATAAGAAGTACACACACATACATATATACATACCCACAAATTAAATGTTTATAATTATGATATATTATACATTTATACTATATTTTATTATTTAGAGTTATAAATTTAATAATTATAATTTATAGACTGACCAACTCGTTTTTTTCACTAGACATTTAGCCCCCAATACTTTTCAGTAAATTAGATATTTTGTTTGCAATGTATATAAAAGATAACTTATTTTTTTTTAAAGATTTATACTGATTTTCTAATATATAAATTCTATAAAAATATTCATACGAATATTAAAACAAGAAAAATAAAATTGCGAGGAGTACAACATTATATGTAAAATATTATATGATTTTTTTTTACAAAATATTAAAATAGTCACTTGTTTTATATTTTAAAGCGATGAAGATGACGAAGACAAAAATTGCATAATTTCTTTTTGGTACAAGTTTAAAAATCTTTTTATTATTTGTTTTTTCATTCGATTTTTCGGATCAAAGTGGAAACCCTATCCTCTTCGGCAAGAAGTCGGCAAGGAGATCTTCACTTGATATGTTGATAATGATACCTCCAGCCACTGTCCTTTTTGTATAATCAATTTCTTCCCCTAACCTATACCCTTTTCTGCTCATTCTCGCTCTTGGTCCTGACAACCCTAGATAGGATCATGTCGGGAATGTACGATCAAGACGGCGGCGGCGGTACTGCGCCTCCGCCTTACGGAGCTAGCGGCGGATATCAAGGAGGTAGTTATGGTGGCGGAGGATATCAAGGAGGCAGCTATGGTGGCGGAGGAGGATATCAAGGAGGCAACGCTGCTGGCGGCTATGGTGGTAATGATGGTGGAGGTTATGGAGGCAAGGGGAGCGGCGGCGGCGGCTATGGAGGTAACGAGGGTGGAGGTTACGGAGGCAGGGGAAGCGGTGGTTATGGTGGAAGAGGGGGAGGTGGAGGTCATGGTGGTCGAGGAGGCGGAGGTTATGGTGGTCGAGGAGGAGGAGGAGGTTATGGTGGGCGAGGTTTGTACTTGGTTGATTGCAGTTTTGATTTTATTTTCTCACCCGATCGTGTCCTGATTAGATGTAAATTGCAGGTGGTGGATATCAAGGAGGTGACCGTGGTGGACGAGGGGGTGGCCGTGGTGGAGGTGGTAGAGATGGAGATTGGCGTTGCCCAAACCCTAGGTTTGAGATCTTGCGTTTTGATTTATTTTGCTCTGCTTTATAGGAGAAAGTCTTTTTCTTGTCTTGAATAATTGAAAAATGTTTATTGCCTCCTGTGAATTCTTACGCATTTTTTTATGCACATTTAATTTATGTAGTTGTGGGAACCTGAATTTTGCGAGAAGGACTGAATGTAACAAATGCGGGGCACCGTCGCCTGCTGGTCCTGGCGATCGGGGTGGCAGTGGTGGTGCTGGTGGTTACAATAGAGGAGGAAGGGATGGGGGATATGGCAGCAATAGAGGAAGAGGTAATGACTATAGTGGGGGCAGTGGTGATTACAATGATGGAAGGAGGGGAGGCAACAGGGACCATTCTTTCAATGGTAGAGAAGATGGTGGCTATGGTCAATTGCCTCCTCCTACAGCCCAATCTTATGATGGTGCTGGTGGAAACTACGCACCCACTTACAATTCATATGATGGGAGTGTAAATTATGGCTCAGAAGCAGCGGTACCTCCACCTCCAAGCTATACTGGTGGACCCACCTCATACCCTCCATCTTATGGCGGTAACACGGGTGGTTATGGTGGAAATAATTCAGGTGATGCACGGAGTGGGGGTAGGGCTGGGCCACCAGCTGGATATGATGGTGGTAATCGAGGCGGATATGGTGGACCTCCTGCAGAGCCCCCCGCTCAGGTGAAGCAGTGCGATGAGAATTGTGATGAATCCTGTGACAACTCTAGAATCTACATATCGAATTTACCACTGGATGTGACGATTGATGAGCTCAGAGACCTTTTTGGAGGAATAGGACAAGTAATATTCTCATCTGTTTACTTTTCCACTGGCTCATGTGCTCATTATATGGAGGGTTCTTTTTTAGCAAGCTTTTTTCTGGGTCTCCTAAGCATGCTTGTGTGGGTTTTGAAGAATGAAAGAGATTCAATTTTACATTAGACATACTTGTCTCTGTTCTGTAGAAGATAAATAAATTATCTGAAATTTATTTCTCTTTTTCAATTGTTGAGGCAGGATGTGCCAGTGAGTTTGTTACATTACTGTTGTGTCTATCTATTTAATTTTGTAAGGCGTGAATTCCTGTACTATTTGTAATGCGTGAATTCCTGTACTAACAACATACTTCATTGATGTAGGTTGCTAGGATAGATATATTTTTTCTGGGTCTCCTAAGCATGCTTGTGTGGGTTTTGAAGAATGAAAGAGATTCAATTTTACATTAGACATACTTGTCTCTGTTCTGTAGAAGATAAATAAATTATCTGAAATTTATTTCTCTTTTTCAATTGTTGAGGCAGGATGTGCCAGTGAGTTTGTTACATTACTGTTGTGTCTATCTATTTAATTTTGTAAGGCGTGAATTCCTGTACTATTTGTAATGCGTGAATTCCTGTACTAACAACATACTTCATTGATGTAGGTTGCTAGGATAGATATATTTTTTCTGGGTCTCCTAAGCATGCTTGTGTGGGTTTTGAAGAATGAAAGAGATTCAATTTTACATTAGACATACTTGTCTCTGTTCTGTAGAAGATAAATAAATTATCTGAAATTTATTTCTCTTTTTCAATTGTTGAGGCAGGATGTGCCAGTGAGTTTGTTACATTACTGTTGTGTCTATCTATTTAATTTTGTAAGGCGTGAATTCCTGTACTATTTGTAATGCGTGAATTCCTGTACTAACAACATACTTCATTGATGTAGGTTGCTAGGATAGATATATTTTTTCTGGGTCTCCTAAGCATGCTTGTGTGGGTTTTGAAGAATGAAAGAGATTCAATTTTACATTAGACATACTTGTCTCTGTTCTGTAGAAGATAAATAAATTATCTGAAATTTATTTCTCTTTTTCAATTGTTGAGGCAGGATGTGCCAGTGAGTTTGTTACATTACTGTTGTGTCTATCTATTTAATTTTGTAAGGCGTGAATTCCTGTACTATTTGTAATGCGTGAATTCCTGTACTAACAACATACTTCATTGATGTAGGTTGCTAGGATAGATATCTCTTTTCTGGGTCTCCTAAGCATGCTTGTGTGGGTTTTGAAGAATGAAAGAGATTCAATTTTACATTAGACATACTTGTCTCTGTTATGTAGAAGATAAATAAATTATCTGAAATTTATTTCTCTTTTTCAATTGTTGAGGCAGGATGTGCCAGTGAGTTTGTTACATTACTGTTGTGTCTATCTATTTAATTTTGTAAGGCGTGAATTCCTGTACTATTTGTAATGCGTGAATTCCTGTACTAACAACATACTTCATTGATGTAGGTTGCTCGGATAAAGCAGAAGAGGGGCTATAAAGATCAGTGGCCCTGGAACATAAAAATATACACAGATGAGCAAGGAAATAGTAAGGGTGATGCTGTTCTTTCCTATGAAGATCCATCTGCTGCACATTCTGCTGGCGGTTTCTACAATAGTACGTCATATGGCTTCTCATCTGCTAAATTTTTATATCTTTAAATTGTTTCTCATGTAAAGAAACTAATTATGAATCTTGCATTTTAGATTATGATTTGAGGGGCCACAAAATTAGTGTGGCCATGGCTGCAAAATCTGCACCAAAGGCTCCACCTGCTTACGGGTATCTTTGATCAATCTTACATTCTTTATTTGACACCCGTGCACAGTGTGAATTATGATATTATTCATGTGCCGTTGGGGATTGTTGCTGTCAAGTGGAGTTGTGATATGTTAATTCATTTTAAGCGATTAATTGCTACATCAAAATATTACGGTTGCCCTCCATGTTCTTATAATCTTCTTGGTTATTTTTATGCATTAGCAGTTGGAAATGATTTGTTGAAATCTTGGCAGGTCTATCTGCTATGATGTCATGAGTTGTTGTGATGTTTTTTAATGCTACCATTCTCTGTCCTCGATGATACTGTGTTTTCATCTTTGACTGGCCTATCTGCATGGCAGCTTTAGTTTGTTGGGCAATAGCATCAGCCATGGATGTGCTGGTTGCCAAAAAGGCCCTATGGCATCTGCAGGAGTGTTGGTTTTTCATATTGGATCTCGTACATCTTTTGGTTTTTATTTTCCAGGGTCATAGGGTTCATTTTCTTCATGAACGAAAGTAACACAACAAAAGCCCTAAAATATGAATGACGCAGAACAAACTTTAGAAACTCACATAGTAGTACCTCTTCTGGGCTAAAGGGGCATCTCCATTATTTTTTTTTCCTATTGAAATCAACACAGCATCTTGATATAGTTTTTGAGATACTTTTCAACGCAACAGTGCTCTTTCTTTCCTTTTCTCCCGGGTGTTAATTCATGATTTTGGCTTAATTATATTTAAGTTATGATGGTACTAAGGTATTGAAACTTATCCACCTTTATATATTTGCATTAACAATTTAATACATTTTAAAATTATTTTAAAAATCTTAAAATGTAGCAGCCATCATGCTATTGCCAGCACTGATTGAACTTCTTTGGCTGTTTTATTTGTCTTCAATTATTAGATTATATTTAGAGCATTGTACTTTTATGAGTTGCATTCTCATTGGAAGAAAATTCAGATTATTTCTTTGGTTGTGGGTGTAATACTAAGAATTCTATTAAAGGCGTAAAAGTTTGTTTCCTATTTTCTTGATATGGTCAACTAGAATTTCATTTACATCTAATGATGCTTAGCAACATCTGTTGCACTGCATTTCTCACGTGCTTGAACACAATAAATCTGCTTTGGTGGTTTTGATGTAGGCAAAAATTTGTGATGTTTCATAATAATAAGAGTGATGATGTAATGATATCTTGGTAGAGTTCCAATCAACTTTGCTCATCTCATTAATCCCTTACGTGCAAGCTCTATTCATGAGTCAGACCTTTTTAATGAAAGATTATATTCCACTGTTTATGGATTTTCACCGATTCTTTCCTTTGATTTTTTTTTAAGTTAAAAAAGAGTTCATATTCTGATAGGTGTATAAGTTGTTCAACTCCACCGTATTGCTTAGCCCCTTTGAATTTGAAGTATGATTTTTAGTTCTTTTTGCAACATGCCTTGCCCCTGCTCCTAATTTGTTTTGTCTGTTACTAAGTCTGAGCTAGATCAGTTTCCATTTGGTGATTGTTCTTTTCCTGTCACATGAAACAAGTAGAAAAATATTGATGTTCTCATCTTTATAGGTCAACTGGAAGAATTTGTTGCAATATAATAGCCATTTTCTTTGTTTACTTGAAATATAAATTAATATATGAACTGTTGTATGAACATATGGCTGATTGGCTAGTCAAATTTTAGTATTTTTCTTTTAAATATAAACACTTGATTCTGTTTCTATTGTAGGGGTAACAGGGGTGGATATGGTGGAGATAGACGCAGAGGTGGCGGAGGTTCTGGGCCTGATAGGCGTGACAACTTTGGTGGGAACCGATCACGTCCATATTGAGAACCTCAGCAAGAAGCTGTTTATGTACTATGATTTGTGGTCTGAGGGATTTATTATATTCAGTTGGATGGTCTCTTGAAATGGAAGCAAAGAGGTAGGTTAATCCTAGCAACCTCTTTGCTCCTTTATGTTCCATTTGAAACTAGCTGGAGGATTATTACTTTTTAGGCCGGGGTTAATTAAATCATGTCGATGTTCATTTTTTAGAGCCAGGTGGATAGTCCCCAACTTGCTGCCAAGGTAGTTTGAATTTTAAGGTGAGTGCTGCTTTCCTGTATTCATGCTTTAATACATGCTTGGAAATTGACTTGACTGGTCTATAATGGAAGGCATGCCACTGTTTCATATATCTATGATGGATCCTAATTGAAACAGCATTTAACGTTTGACTCATTTTTCCAGGAAAACTATGCTACTATCTATATCCATTACAAGGGTATTTTTATTACTTTTAGGCCAACTTTTAACTTAAAGCTATAAAATCACTGGAGTCCTTGTGGCATATTTGGTCGTCAGGTTATGATATGTTGCGAAGCAGTTCTGGGTTATAATACGGATAGTTAATATATATTTAGTAAATATTGCAGCGAACTTGTTACCCATCTTTTTTGTTTGTAGGACTATGCTTTTTTGGGAACATATATATTTGAAATTTGTAAAACTAAATTTGTAAAACTAAGTTATGAAAAGAATCTTATTTATTTTGTATCAATTATATTGATAATATTTCCTTTAAAAACCGTTGTCGCAACAATTTTTTTATGGTCTTCTAGAAGATATATTTTTGCCCGGAACCCGGCAAAACGACTTGAAAATATTGAAATGGTATTTTATTTTTAACTCGATGTAGGTTCATGCATTGTATAAAATATGAAGAATGAGTCGTTCCCTTTTTCTCCCCAACGAGTCATTGTCCATTCTTCATAGTGTGGCTTGCATAAAAATAATATATATATTAATTTTAAAAGGAGTCTACACTAGATGCTTTTGAACCCTTATCTTTAACTCTGTTTGGATGGGAAGAAAGTTAGAGAGAAAATAATAGTAGGAGGGAAAATTCCCAAAAATTGTAAATTTTTTACAATTTTTGGAAATTTTAGTCCCTAGTATTCCATCTCCCTATTTGTCTCTCTCATTTCTCTCCATAGGAAAGGCTTCTTAGTTAAGAGTACAGTGAAATCGTTTGAACGCAAGCAACATCCATATAGTATCCTTTCTTGGGTATGCTTGGCTTTGTTGCTTTATTTTAGCTGCTGGTCGCATGAGTGGTTTCAGGAAATAGAATCATGTCGTGACTTGTATTTGAGCATCTTGAAAGTTGATCATATGACTGGGAACACAACATCGTAGGTGGTAGGAGGGTCTCTGCCTTAAAGAGTCTTACCATGGTCTGATTGGGATTAGTTTAGTTTACGCCTCAGGGGTTAGTTAGGATACTGTGTACTCACGCAAAAGAAAAAAGTCATCATATGACCGATTGGCTCATGTTGCCTTAGCATCAATGAACTGAAAATTCAAGATGGCTTGCAAAGATGAGTAGTAGATAATTTTGATGGAGCGCGAGGAATTCAGGCCAATTTTGATCTGAGTTTTAACTTATTATTGGGACTTCGCAAGGCTATAGCTTTCCGTTTAGTAGTACCGTATTAGATTTGGTATGGTTAACATCCTCTCTTAATATGAATCAATAAACCCAGAATGATTTAAGATGTTTAACTATTGAAATTTTTTATGTAGGAGTTTTTTATTGAATTTTTTTTATTAGCTTGTGTCCTAAATTTCACTGTTTTGCAATTACGGAGTGTAATGTTTTATCGTTATTCATAATAAAATTGACTGTGAAATAAAAAAAAAATTTATTAAAATGTCAAATAGAATATATGGAGATAATTGAAAGAATAGAAACATTACCTGTTAATAGATATTTTGTGTTGATTAGTTCAAGTATCATGATTTCTGAAACATACGCTGCTAATAAACTGATTACAAGAAATATCAGGCTATAATTGGATTGAGTACAGGCCATTTCTCGAAAGACGGGTCTCTTTATTTTATAAAGAGATCAGTTGTAAGCGGGAGTTTTATTATAAATTTAGTAGTTTAAAATCGATTGTAAAGCAACCCTTTTTATAGATTAAATTTGTAATTTTAATTGATTTGTAAATATAACTGTTCTTTCAAAAGTTTTAACTAGATTTACAATTGTTCTTCCGGAAACATTTATAATTGAACTAATCTTGACGTGTAATTAGGATATATATTACCCATCATTCTGTGGTATTTGCGTGTATTAACTAAGTTTTTGCCTCAAAATATAACTCCAGCTGCATCCTACATACTTCTATACCTCAAACAAGTGTGTTTAAAATAATAGATTTTATATAATTTTTTTTAGCAGAATAAATTGTAAAAGAAGCAATTATTGAAAGTTGTTTTTTTTTTTGTTTATACAAAATTATGGTTTTCTTGACAGTAAGAGGTTGTGAGAAAAAGATAGTGGGTGGGTAGTTTATACAAAATTGTAGTTTTGATGAAAGAATTGATTATGAAGAAAATGAGTTTGTTAGGGTTGTTTTTCCTTTTTTGAGGATCATCCAAATACAAATCTCATTTACACCTTTTTAAACCTATGAATCATTCCAAAATTAATTACACCACTAAATCTCATCCCAACCTTAATTAATCACTTAATCTTAGAAAAATAAAATTGGAGATGTTACATGTTTTGGATATGCTTTGAATTGGACTTTAAAATGTGTTTATCGAACTTTCAAGCACAAGATTCGACTAGTGTATCAAGAAATTGATCTTTCCGCCAAGCATATTTGCTCGAGCTACTTGCAGAAGGGAGTCTTGTAGATGACTGTTTTTTTTTTTGGTACAAAAATTTTTGAAAAAAAGTTGGGCTCATCCACAATCTAAAAGCGGGCGAAATCTCCTTTCTTCTTAGGCAATACTAATGTCGAGCAGGGCGAGCTGTCTATTACTCTCAGATATAAATTTAGGCACCTAAGAATTAGGATGTCTGCTCAATCACTACAACTGAAACTACAACAAAGTGGTACTTTCTAGGGTTTGAACACTCTTTAAATAGTCACATGTCTCATCTCTTCGCCAGTTGAATTCACAGATGATGGTTGTAGATGACCTTTTTATTTTAGGGTGAATGTGCGAAAATACTCTTGCACTCGGTTTTTTGAAGGGTATGTTTGGTTTTAAAAAGAGGAGGATATGTTAGATTAATTTAAGGAAAGGTAGAGAAGGATATAAGAGGTTATGGGTGTGAAGGTAGGATATGAGAGATAAAGTTTCTTATTTTGTTCGGAGATGTGAGCTAATTAAAAGTTGATAAATATATCATTATCTTTTTATTTAAATTTATTTACTCTTTATTTATAATATTTATATCAAAATTATTAGGTTTTCATTTATGAATTAAAAAAACATTTTATTTTATTTATATATATGATAAAATTAAAAATAACTAGAAAATTTGATAAAATTTTAACATTGTATCTCATTAATTTTATAATTATTATATATATAAATATATATACCTGTCATGTTATATCATATAAAATATATTTATGAAATAAATCAACAAAATCATTTACCATGCTTAATATACTATGATAGGAATATTATATGGAGAGTCAAATTGCATAGTTAGATGTCTCGTTGAATGCACGGGGGTTGGCCCTAATGGTAAGTGGTTTGGTATCGCTTAAGTGAGGTATCGAGTTCGAGTTTTGGCATATGCAGAAAATCTTCGTTGGGAGACTCACCCATCATAGCTAGGTATGCGACCCGGGTCAGATCCGGATGTAGCCGGGGCAAAGCTCCAGTGAACCAGGTGGGTAAAAAAAAGATGTCTCGTTGAATATGCTATAACTTATATATTATAAATTTACTAATAATTGAAGAACACACTATACATGTTTAATATTATATATCATTATTAAATATGATTATATAATTATATAGACAACATTAAAAGTCTTTTTTTTATCAATATCAAAAGTCACATGTGTATTAAAAAAATCATTAAATGGTTAACAAAATATTAAATAATATTTATGTTAGCATATCAAAAGTCACCGAATAGTTAATAAATTCTAAATAATGCCTATGCTAGATCATCAAAAGTCAAACGTAATTAGCAAATTTTACATAATTCTTAGGTAAGATGTAACATCCATAAGGGGACATTCAACAAATGTCCTTAGTTGGTTCACATCTCCTATGAGAACTCTATAAATCTTAGTAACATGAGTTGATGCAATGCCATAATCTTGAATCATAATCTATACTTCAATTAAGAATTGTGAAAGCTTTCTATAATTCTCTCTAATTGCTTAATTTTCTTCTCTCATACCTTGTGCCATTTCAGACATGACTTTCTTAATCTTAATGAACTTATAATCCTTTTCTTTATTTGAGTTCGCTTTTTTCTTCTTCAATGAGTTATCTTGATTGATATTGTTATCAAAGGTTTCTAAATGGTCTATATTGACGTTATGTTTGGATGCACTATTATACTATTATTATTGTTGACATCTTCAATAAAATCCTGCTCATCAATTGAGTTATGCCTTTTTCACATGTCACTAATAGTACGAGTCTTCTCTACTATGCTCTATCAAAGCCATATAAGATGACTATTTTGTTGTAGCTGGGAAAATGAATATTTCTCCAATTTGTAGGTTTAGGCTTGGACTATAAAGAGCAAATTTCAAATAATACTCAATGTTAATAAATAAATAAATTGTATGAGAATAAATTTGTTTGAAGAATTCTTTAAACAAACATTGAGATAAATTAACTTCAATAAGTTGATCATAAACTTAATCTTCTGCCTCTCACAATTATGTTGATGGGTTTCAAGCAAATTCATATAATCTATTTTTAAAAATATCAAAAATCTCATAAAAGTTGTTTTTTTAAAATTTTTCACCTATTCTTAATCATCTCTTTATACATTTCAACATTAAATAAAGTAGTCATCTCTTTTACAATATTATCATATACAGTGAGCGTGAACTACCCACTTATTTTGTTACTAATATTATATTATTCCATAAAGGCATGTACAAAATAATCATCCATTATTCTTGTCAAATTTAAATATTATTTATTCTTTGATTTTGACAGAATACGACCAACAAAACATATTAGAATGCATGACATTTTAAAACATCAAGTCTCAAACAATAAATAACAATACATGAAAATTAAACTTTAAACTTATAGAATATACGATAAACCTAAAAACATGAATGCCTCGAAAAACAAATAACAATACTTAAAAACAAGAAGTTCATCCAAACAAAACTTCAAATTGATTAGAGTGTATTGCCACCACGACTCATTAGTCATCTCATTTGCTATGGTATCTCTAATAAACTGTCTTCAAGTAGCCTTCTCATTATCACCATGTCCATTATGATTATGGTCAACAGACTCAAGTTAGCTTGCAAGTTCACAATCTACTTTTTCTATGAGATTCTCATTAGGGTCTATGTTCATTAATTAGTTATAGAAAATGCAACATGCTCTAATGACAATAGTTTGTGCTTTTATTCCATAAGTAGGTTATGAATAGGCTAAAATGTCAATTTTTTTTTTCAAAACATCAAAAGTTCTCTCAATTGTATTATGAAATGATGAATGTCGTAAATTGAACAACTCCTTATAATTTTGGGGTGGATTTTTTTTTTGTGAATACTCTTTCAAATAATATCGGACTCCTCTATAAGGTGTAATTAGTTCATTAGTTAGCATGAAACCAGTATTCACAAGGTAGTATTTACCTTCAGGAATTTTGAGATTATCTTCTCATGTCAATTCATTTTTCATAATCATAGAGTTAGATGATGTGCTTCCCATCCAGTGAGCACATAAGTGAATTTTAAATCAAACACGTGCAAGTTGCTAACACATTTTGTGTTGGGAATTCTTTCTCGTCACGATATAAATGAGTATCTTTAGCGGATACTTTCACACGTATATGTATTCTATCTATAGCATCAACATAATCCTTAAAACAAAGGTAGAACCTATAATATGTATGGATTTCAGGAGAGACAGTTGTTCCACCAGGTTGGACAATAAATTTGTCTCTTACTTCAATGATGACACTTAATACATTATGAAGGTGAAGGCTAATTGTCTCACTATATCGTCGGAAGAAGACATTTACCATAATTTTTTGCTTTATGATCTAGTATGTAAAGAGTTTTAGCTACTTGTTCTTTTACAGTAGCCTATCTTATAGGTTTTAATCCCCCTCTCTTTCTAATAAGGCGCATAATGTTAGGAAAGCTTTAGAAGTCATAGTGATGATGTTACGACTCCTTTCATTAGTATTTAACTGACTCATTATTTCTTCACGCATCCTCCCCTTTTCTGAACTCATACTATAACTTATTTTTATTTTACGGAACCTCCTCAATTAATAAGGTAGACAAAAACATGTGAGTAAAGCTATAGCTTTTTGACACAAATCTAGCCATTGACACAAGACTATATTGTTTTAAAATTCCGATTCCATCTAACACATTAAGTTCACGTGCATCCAATTAACACTAGACCACTTGAGACATAACAAACAAATTATAAATAATAATAGATTAAAAGAAATGCCAATCTAACAAGTAGATTATAATCATGAGTAGAGGTAGAGTTTATGAACAGGGAACCATAAAATAATTAATGTAGTAAACACAGGTTAAAAAGAAGACGAGTATAATTAATTTGATGGGGTCAAATTTTGGGTTTAATATAAACACTTTACACTAATAATTATTATTATTATAAACTATCTAAAGTTTTAAGATGTTGAAGGGAGAGAAAAAACCTGACAGAGGTAGAAAGAGCAATTCGATTTAAAGATGATAATTAGGTATACTTGAAAACATAAATAAGCAGAGCACTTGATGATTTCACTGACAATTAAGAACTAAATAGAAGCTCTTAACTGATTCTAAGTTATCCCCTCTAGTACATCAGAATCTAATATACAAACTTCATGCTAACTATCATAAATTAGTTCACAAATTGTCGACATTCACCTCTCACGTTATTTCAAATTTAACAATACAATATGCAGATATTAATTCCTATTAGTGTATTAACAATACAGTATGCAGTATGCAAATAAATCTAAAACCACAGTCAACAATTTCCTGATTTGGCATAAACTGAATGAAGAATGACACACTCACTCAAACGCTTACTTGAACGAAGGTGATGATGGTGGTGGCTGGAGGCGCAAGTCCTTTTGATGACTGGAGGAAGACTAGCTAAGTAGGAATGATACGGGTGGAGATGGCGGCTGAACTGAGACAATAAAATATTGAAAAGTTAACAGGAATAATTTAGTCAGCATAAGATATGATATTTCTCACTCCTCCAAAAATTTTTAAATTGGGGGGGGGGGGGGGAGTTGAGAGAGGGAGGAGGGAGTAGAAAATGATAAAAAAATTCCCCTCCCCTCCATTTTTTTGAACCAAAACAACCATGCCTCCAATGCTCCCCTACTCTACTAAAAAAACCTCTAACCAAACAATACCTAAGGTGCAAAAATATCTATGAACATTCAAAATAAGAGCAAAAATGCTAAGATTGTTAAACATAACCTAGCACTGTTACTTTTTGGTGGGGCTAACACTTTTTTTAAAGTATTAATAACAGCGTTAGGTTATATTTAACGGTATTAATATTTTTGTTCCCATCTTAAATGTTCATGGGCAATTTTGTGTCTCCAAAAAGCCTATGCTGTTGAGTGCACTCTTAGAAGAAGTTCATGTGGATGCAAAAATTGCCAAGAATGTTCACTTCCTTTCCTTTTATTTTATGTGAAATTACCAATAACTAATGAAGTGATCAAGAAGTACCAAGTTGTTAAACTTTGAGTCGCTGAGTTTGCTACTTTCACTTTTCTATCTTATAAAATTTTGACTCGTTGAGTTTACCACTTTTATTTTTTTTTATCTTATAAAATTGTGTTAACTCACTTTTATAAACTCAATGATTTTTTACCAAGTTGTGCGAGTCAAACACGTATTAGATAGAACTCAATTTACAAAATATGTTAGAGGACCTGTAAGGAAAAAAGCCAAAAGGCATAAACTAATTAATACAAAAAATAAGTTGCCATATTTTAAAGTTGTAAAGTGTGAAGTATTTGAGTAATAGTCCTATAGGTTTATTCCTCGGTGACTAAATAGAATACAATTGAATCTTCTCCCATTATTAGTGTGATTTAAGAAATTAAATTCAAAAAAGATATTCGATCCAAATATTAGGCTATATATGCTCCTCCATTTAAACCTAATATCTGCTCTTTATAAATATAAATATTTACTTAATTATTCACATAAATATTTACATGATAACCGATTTACCACATAAAGTCAAGCCGCCTTCTTCATAGTCTTCATCTTCTACTATGTTCTATCACCATAACCTTTGCCCTCTGATTGAGAGTTGGGACACAAGAAGAAGGTGAAAGACTGAAAGAGGAAGAAGAAAAGAGATAGCGTGTAGAAAAAAAAAACACAGGTGTAAATTTTGATTTTTATAAATAATTATTGATTTATAGTTTTTTAATATTATAAGATAGAGACTCGTGGGTTGTGGCGTAATACTTTGCTTTTAGACATGGCAAAAGAAAAGTGGATGACTATTGAAAAAGCAATATATGTATGAGAATAACTTCACATCTTGAAGCAAAATTAGAAAAGCTATTTTGTCGTTTTTTTTTTTTTTTTGCGATCTAGGTTGTTCTCTTCTTCAACTTTAGATCTGAACATATGGACATGCACGCATGTGGCTAAAGGATTATAAGCTATAACTACATTTTTTTATTTAGAATATAAAAGTAAAGATTCTTTGATTTATTAATCATTTTCTCTAATACGCACATGCATCCATCTTCTTTAATATTATTTCTATCATGCTCTCTAATAGCACTTCAGTTAACAAAAAATTATCCTACAGGAATAAATTTAGTTGACTTTATAAGTTATCGTAATTTATATAAAAGTTTGTTTAATTTTTAATATGCTAATTCTGTTTTTATCTTAGAATTTCTTCTCACTACTTTATTAAGTAATTAATATATTAAATTGAAGTTGTCTTCAAGTGTAAGGAAAGATACTAGAAAAAAGTTATTGTTGCAAGAAAAAATTATCCGAATAATAGATCTAATATAGGATGAAAATATTGGGATGAACACCACAAAAAAACTGATTTTCAGCGGCGACTTTTGTCGCCACTGAAAGGGCAAAAGTTGCAGCTAAATACATTTAGCGGCGATATTTTGTCGCTGCCAAGTCGCCGCCTATAAGACTGTCGCCTATTTGCATTAGCGGCGACAATTGGTTGTCGCCGCTGAAAGTCCAGACTCAGTGGCGACCTTAAGTCGCCGCTGAAAGTTCATAATCAGCGGCGACAATATGTCGCCACTGAAATTCCAGAATCATCGGCGACCTTAAGTCGCCGCTAAAATTCTGAAATCAGCAGCGACCTTATGTCGCTGCTGAAAGTTCATAATCAGCGGCGACAATGTGTCGCCGCTGAAATTCCAGAATCAGCGGCGACCTTATGTCGCCGCTGAACGTAAGGGGTTCTTGATATTATTTTTTAATTTTTTTATATAATTTCTGTAAAAAAAATATAATTTAATAATAAATAATAAATGACTAAATAAATAGAAATATATTTTCATTGATAAATATTTTGATCATTGTATACAATATCAAATTAGTTCAATTACTTAAACATATTTAGTTTATACATAAATTTTATATAGAAGGACCAATACTATGACTAGAAGAAGTAGGCGCATGTTGTTGCCCCTTCTGCATCAAGGCAGCGAATTGAGCTTGTATCCTTTGCTCCATTTGTTCCATTAGTCTTTGCTCGAATTGCACATGCTCTTGTTGCATCTTTTCACGCTCTTCTTCCATCTTTACACGCTCAGCCTCCATTTTTTCTCTCTCCTCTTCAATTTTTTTTATCAAACTCTTCCTGTAATTGGGCACGCACACTCTCAACAATTAAACTATCTGTAGATTGAGGGAGATTTCTCTTCCTTGAAGGCTCCGCTCCATACCCTTTCCCTCTTACATACCCTGACCTCTCACCAAGAACTGTCGCTAATATTTCTTCTGACGTCATTCGAGCATCACTCTCTAAATCTTGATCTTGTTATTGAGAAAGCTCGTGCATACGACTCTATAATAAAAATATTTAAAACTATTAAATTAAAAATAAAGCTAAATCAAAATAAAATATTAAACAACAATACGTACATGAAGCTGTTCAGAGTGTACGTCAGCCCATACTACTTGTCCATCTAATATCTTCCTAGTATGCGTTATCTCCCACAGCTGGTCAGGAGGGATAGATTGTCCAGTAGTAGGATCTCTCTACAAAATAATAACATATAAGAAAATGCAAAGAATAGATTTTACAATAAAAAAAGGATTGAAAATTTAAATTATAGTAGTGATAAATTGAACTTACTGTAGCATACTCAATCTCTGCAAATGATCGAGGACCACAGGTATATTTAGTCATTTGTTTTTCTCGATTTATCGTGTTTCTTGCACTTTTATTCTACAACAAAATATAGTAAGTAATAAGAATTTAATAATTGAAATAAAAAATATAATTTATTTAGAAGGATAGTAAGATACTTTAAACATGTCAGATTTAAAGTATATTAATAACCACTCCCAATATTGAAAACTAATAGTTTGAGGAGGAATCCTCATCAGTCTCATATTTCTTGTAGTGAAGTGCAGATTGTTCTTCCAATTTCTGAATGCATTTTGTAAAATAATTGATATAGCAGTATGAAACTTTTCTTCAGTAATTGCATCAGCAGGTTCAAATTTATCCTGAAACAAATAATCATAAACACTTTATACAATGAAATAAATAAACTAAAATAAGTATAAAAAGTTGACATAAATAATACTTTTATTTTTAAAATCATATCAAGGAATAGCTAAAACGTAAAATGAAATTAGTGTGGAAAAAAATGTTACTGGAGGTATTTACAGAAACATCATCTAGCATGGACTAAAATAGATGTTGAAGCTTATGTCAATGTTCCTGAAGGAGAAAGGACCATGATGTTACATGTTTATGTGAAATGTACTTCATTGAAAAGGGAAAAACAATGGTTTGAAGTCAATGAAGAAGAGGATCAAGATATCCAAGTACAAGTTGAGTCTCAACAGTGAGAGAAAATGCTTATGAATTTCGTGAGAAATTAAAAAATAATAGCAAAGGGGTACGTAACTTAGAATCAACCATTAATCAAATGTTTTAGAAAGAGAAGAAACTTATGAACAAGCAACTTGATATTCTTTTTTTAAACAAGTGTTTTATTCCTTTTAATGTGTAAAATTCCGAGTTTAGAAAAAATATGTGAAGTTATAAGAAGATTTAGTCAAAGTCTCTTTATCATGAGATGAAAGAAAAATACTTAAACCTAAAAGTAAAAGACACACATGCCATGCTTGAGAATTTTAAGAGTGAATGGATAAACATGTTCCATAATGTTTGATGAGTGGATTGATATAAAAAGAATGTTCTATTTGCAATTTTTTAGTGAATAGTTTCAAATGGATAATATTTTTGTATTCATTAGATACTTATGAAATTTTAAAAAATACTAACAAAGTATTTGAGATGTTTGATGAAGTTGTGGATAAAGTATGAGGAAAAAAATGTGATACAAACAATAACTAACAATACTACAAATTATAATTTTTTGTCCAACTACTTTATAATTTGCAGCATTGTCAATTACTATTTGCATCACATTTTTTTCCTCATACTTTATCCAAAACTTCATCAAACATCTCAAATACTTTGTTAGTAAGTCTTAAAAATTTCAAAAGCATATAATGAATAAAAAAGAATTATGTCCCTTTGGGACTATTCCCTAAAAAATTACAAATTGAACGCTTTTTTTTATCTCAATCCATCCATGAGACATTATTCTACTTCTTGTCCTTTCACTTTTAAATATTTCAAGTATGACCTACGTATTTTTTACTTTAGGGTTAAGTATTTTTCTACGATTTTATGATAAGAAGGACACTTAAATCCTTGACCAAATCTTCCTATAACTTTACACATCTTTGTAAACTCAAATTTTTTTATACAATTATACGGACTGTCACTTGTGTAAAAAAATCAAGCTTCTTTCCTCAAGTCTTTTTTTAAACATATGATTAATGGTTGAATGTTCACTGCCTACCTGTTGTATAAAGGATGCGGGTTCGATTCCCGCTACATTTGTGAGAGCTCCTTTGGTAGGTGATCTCGTAAGTCCCATGTAAACGTTCTCTGAATTCTAGGGTTATACCCTAGCCTTAATAGAGAACTGGTACTAAATATATTTAAACTTTTCCAGCATAAAAAAAAAAAAAGATGTCCACTTAAGTCATTCTCACGCGCCTTTGTTTTTTTTTTTTTTTTACACTTGCCTCTTTCTGTCAGCGGGCATCCACTTTTCTTTCCTTGCATCAGAAAGCAAAGTAAGTAAGCCACAACCCACAAATGCCTATCTTATAATATTTTAAAAAAATATAAATTAACAACTATTTATAAAAAATCAAAATGACACCTTCTCTCTTTTTCTACACGCTATCTCCTTTCTTCTTCCTCTGTCGTTCTTTTACCTTGTTAAATCCCAAGCCTCGTCCATAGGCCAAAGATTATGGTGAAAGAACATAGTAAAAGATTACGAAGAAGACAACACAACTTTACAACTTCAAAATAAGATAACTTATTTTTGGTATTTCTTGTTTTTGTATTAATATTAGTTTTCGCCTTTTGCTTTTTAATTTTCTCTGGACCAGGACCTCAACACATTCTGTAAACCGGAGTTATGCTTGATACATGTTTGACTCACAACTCACTAAAATATCAGCAAGTTTACCAAAGGGTGTGCACGATGCGTCCACCCGAACTCAGGGAAAAAATACCCTATGCAACCCTCGAAAAAAATAGCCCAAAACATAATTGAACATATTCAAGTCGAGCGCATTGTCTCTGGCAAAGCTAGATGCTGGGCAAAATATATCACTCTACTTATTTAGCCCAACCCTATATATATTATATCTATAATATTTATTTAATCATCTTAAATTAATATAATTATATTATATTACAAATTATAATTATCCTTTTTATTTTCTTTCTCAGATATTTTATCTTTGTCAATTTTGATGAGATTAATATAAAATTATAATTATAAATTACTTAAATTTTAAATTTTTTTTATATAAATACAATAAACTTTAAGACTTTAATTATTATCTTAAAGACATAAAATAATTTTTTTTTAAAAATTCATAATTATAGATTTTTATCTCACAATATATGCAAGACATCACTATTTAGGTATAGAAACCCTCCTTGTTTAACCCAAAATGATTAGGGCTTTTACCGGGTAAAACCAAATACCAGGCTACAAAATATAGCTTATTTTTTCTTTGAGCTGGACACTAAGCAGGATAGTATGTACACCCCTACCAAACATGATCGAGGCCCCACAAAACTAATATTAATACAAAAACAAGAAATATAAAGATGGTAAACTTAACCACTCACACTAACAAGTTTGACAATAATGCCTTTGCTTACACACAGAACATTCCATATCAACACAGATAGTTATGACCTCACCCGGTCAACTAATTCCAAAATAGATTATACTCGGATGTATATATTTTTAATGTCAATTTATTATAATTTTATAAATATATAATTTTCCATTAACAACTTCACAAAAGCATGATTTGGTTGGAACCTGATGATTAAAGAACGTGACCATGAAAGTATAAAATTTTCCCCTTTCAAAATATCACCATAATTATACTCACCGTGGTAGAGAATAATTTCTTTAAAATCATAGGTAATAAAGACAGCTTACAGATTTTCCCCGTCTGTTATTTCCAAACGCATACATTTACAGAATGGCTATCTATGAATATGTTGCACGTCACAAGGATGATGATGTAGAGCTGCTCCAGACACATATTGAGGACGCGCATTAGCCCCACCTTGAATCTGAAAATGTTGGCAAAATAATTCTATAATTCATCGACTTCAAAAAGAATTATATCTAATTATCCATTTTTCATGTTGGCCAAAAAAGTAGGGGAAAGAGAAAAAAAGAATATTACGTTTCATGAATACATATAGCAACACTTATTTTCCTGGTATTATCACTTTATATATTCTATTATCTTTACTTTCTATTCATTTTTTAAGAAATAGATGGTGGTGGAAGGTAAATTAAATGTTTTGAAGTTCATTTCTACTTTCCCGTGTTTCCCCCATCAAGTAATACAACTTTCATTTCAAGTTTTCATTCATCCACAAATCGTTCACGTCACTTTAACCAAATTCAAACAAAATTCAAGTTTGGAAGAGCATCTCTTAAACAAATATAATTCTGAATTAAGTCAACGGTAAGCTCACTGATCCTTATATTTGAGAAAAAATGAAAAGAACAAGATTTCAATGCAATTGCCAATGACTAACTCTTTCAACCACTTCACAAGAATTAAGCGATATAGTTAATTCAGTTAGTGGTATTAAATTTATTAATTCGTATATTTTTCTAAAATGAAAATGACTGGGACCCTACTCTCTTTGCCTCTTTCCATCTACAATATTACTATCTCCACCTAAGTAATATGACTTCGTGCAGAAAAAAATGTGGAGTAATTAAAGGGGTGCGCGCACACATAAAATGATGTAGCGGACAATTTGGAGGGGTTCTTCTAAAAAGGACCAAACCAAACTTCCCAAAAGGTTCTTAGAGGAAGGACCAGCGGAAGTAACAACTTAGTTATACAGATTATCCAATGTCTTTAAATACTACGTAGTCAATATACAATATCATCTTGTTTAATATTGTTTATGTTTTCACGTAATAAGCATTAAGCTCTTCCTTCTCTCTTTTTTCCTTTGGTAACTTCTGCTGCAACAAATAGTGGTGTGTATATATTGCAGATACAAAGTCCACACTTTAAGTTTTCTCAATGTAATAACTTTAATATTTGGAGTAGCTTGTGAAAATATGAAATAAATACAGAAAAGTTTGATACATACCTGATGCATGCCATACGAGTTAGAGTATGCAAATCCTCCATATCCCATTTCAGGACTGTCGTAGTTTGGAGGATACCCAGGGCCTGAATAAAAAAAAGTCAAAATAGGTTAAACAAAGTTCAACCAAACTTCAAAAACAAAGGTTCAACCAAACTTTCATGTTATACTTCTGTTGCCTATAGAAAACATAAAGATAAATGGTCGACAAAGTTACTTGGATTCATCACTGTCACTGCCGAAACAGCAGCTGCGGCCCTAGCCCTCTTCTCTGCATTAGACAGCTCAACTCGTAGTTTTTCAACTTCACGAGTCATAATGATCATATTTCTGTCCATTGTCTGGCTATGCTCAAGGTTATTAGCATATGTCTTCTTTTCATATTCAATTGCCTTCCTATATTCATCAATAACGTAAGTATAAAGCATTTATTGCACTGAGGTAAGCAGTTTTTCACATCTGATTGTCAAAAGAAAGGGAAAACAAATGAAGAATTTCACATGCACGTAGATGCTACATTGGTCAAATAATATACCATGCATACTTGAAATGTGATGGAGAATTGTAATCTGGACAAGAGAGAGAAAGAGAGGGAGAAAGGAGAAGACAGGAGAATAGAAACACAGATGAGAGAAACTGAATGAATTCACTTTATTGACTATCAACAACCTGAATTATAAATGCCCTTGGTTCTTATTTATAGCCTACTACTCTAATGGTCTAATAGACATTAACATCACTGAAGGCTAATAAACCCCAACTACCTTTAACGGCCTTTCTTTATTTATTACAACATCGTATCAATATGGCCCAAGAGACCCTTGCCCTCAAGGGTTAAGTAAAGGGTAGAGTACAAAATCTGAAACCAAAGAGAGGAACTTAGAACGGAATCAACAGATGACGGAATGCAACCACTAGTTACAAAAGAATCTTGGGACTCATGACTGAAGGAACCTGTGTCGACATCACTGTCAACTGTCAACTACTCAGGGTTCTTGGCCCTTCTTGATAAGGCTGTCGCATTATTAGGTGGTGGCCAAATAATGACAATTACATATCAAAATTCTTCCTAATGTCTTGTATTTTCAACAAAACCAACCTCAGACTCGAACATATCCCGCAGAAAGTGCTCATTGGGGACCTACCTATAGCTACAGAGTGGTGTTCTTCTGATCTCCATAATGAAAAGGAAGATATATTCATATTAATCTGAATAAAAGATCAAAAGAAAGCATGGCCGACCTTAAGAGCTGTTGTTCTAAATCTCCTTTACATTTGTGAGTTATACAACAACAACACCAACCAAAAGCTTTATTCTACTTGGTAGAATCGGTTACCTGGATTAACCTACACCAATACCTGGATTACATTTGTAGATTCATTACATCAGGAAGTTTATTAAGGATATGGATATGATAAATTTTTGAAAGAATAAGGAATTCAGACGTACAACACACAACTCAAACATTCCAAGATAGAAAATCTTTTCCAAATTTTCTCCCTGCTAATTTTCAATTTTCAAAAGCAAATCTTTTATTTCATGGTGTTTACCATGACTAAGGTCCTCTATTCCATGATCTTCATGGGATTCTCCAAATTCAAAGGTTCTGGATCTTTTTTATGGTAACTAATTGGGCATATTTGGTAATGGAGAAGATTTGTGGGTGACATTGGTTTTCTGTTCAGGCAGGCGAGATCTCGAGGAGGCCAATTTCAACCTGGATGTGATTTCAACATTCTGAAATATGGAAATTTGGTAGTGGCAGATTCAAGGACAATGATGGACAGTGATGATTATTATGGGCTAGAGAAGTTGATGAGCTCTGCAAATTCTGCTTCTTGTTCACCTAACTCTTTGAGTTCTTCTTTGGATGATATACTTCATGATTGATCTAAGGTGACTGGTGTCAAGGATTTGCTGAATCTTCCTTAATTTGCAGTGTGTTTGTGATATGTGGTTGGGGAATTCTGCAGATATGCATGAGTTTGTTTTCATCCACCTGGATGGAGCAATAGAGAGATGCCAAAGGAAGATCTGAGGAAGAAGATGGAGGACAAGGCTAAAGGGACGATGGGGCATTTTAGGCATCCCACTCTGATTCCAAGTGGGAATACTCATTCCTCTGGGAGGAGTTTCCATTCTATTTATGGTCACAACCAAAATGTTTGAGCTGGCAGAATCCGTCTTTTTTCTATTCCTTAAAGGACTGTTTCTTGCAACTAAATATAAGCCCTTAAATATTTTTCAGATACACATGGAGATAAAGAGAGACCTACCTAATTATTGGTGCAGCGCAACCCTAAAAGCTCAATGGTCCCAAAAGCATTTAATTTACTGCAATAGTTTATTTCTGCCACTAATATTTTATTTTTATCAGATCTATTATCTCAGATTTCAATGGATGTTAGCATAATCTTCTCCTGATAATCTTCAATTTTGAGCCAGCAAAAACCCTAATTTTCAAGCCCAGGGTGTGTGTCTATATGTACTGCAAACATCCCTGAATAAAGCAGACTTTTATGGCATCTTGAATCTGCTCATTAGTAACTTATACCTTCATGGGCATGGCTCGAGGGACCATATATACCAATGAATTCCTCATGAGAAGAGGAAGAAATGTGTATGACATCAATAAGTGACACAAACTTGGAAATAGAATAGATTTCATTATTTAAATAATGTAAAAACTATACTGGGTTTCTGCTAGTCCTATCGTTAGATAAGAATAGATACTTGCTCAGTGACCATACTCCATCCAAATGCCACAACAATCACGCAACACTCATTTCAATCTTCTAGTTAATAAGGCATTAAACTTAATCTTTGTTCTTGCATCACTAGGGCTTTCCCCCTCTATTTGGTACATTATATGATGTTACTTTTTTTTTTTTTTTCTTTTGCTAAAACTATTACTTCTACTCAAAGTATTACTGATATGAGCGTACTTTTAATATGACATGATACAATACATAGGATTCTACAATTTTAAAAGGCTTAAGGTACAGAGGTACGGAGATATATAAGGACACAAACACACGTGCGCGCATGCATATTTAATCAAAAAATTAACTCATTAAAAAGTAAAAATTAGTATTGAATATTCTAAAAGTTATGATGTAAATGATAACACAAACTATAAACATGAATTCTTATCCATGAGAACTTACAAATAAAATATTTGCTCCTTTTTCTTAAGCCATGAACAATCATAATGCCAAAATAATGTAGAAGCATCATATATCATGATGGATGGGTGTGAAGCAATAACAACGGTCGCATACCCACTCAAACAGTATGTGAATTGCATGTGTTTGCCCTTTTTTTTGGAAGTATGAGTGCGATATTATGTACTTACAAATATATTATCAGTTCCTTTGTGCAAACCAATTTTTGGAAAACAAACCATGCAAGTACATATGTCCTTAAAGGCATAAATATATAATAGCATATGTTCCATTTGATACATAGAATGTCATTCAATTGTTGACCCAGGACAAGGATGACCAATTAACCTGGCTTTCTCTCATACACAAGTGATACTGATAGAGAAGATAAACAAATAAAGCTACAATGATTAGAAATGTAGAAAACTGGTCCAAGAATAAGGCGTAGCAGAAACATACATACCTTCCTCTTTGAATTTCATGACGCATAGCCTCAATATCTGCCTTGATTGCAGGCACTTGCTGCGACTCCTCACGAACCCTCGCAAGGTCGCTCTCAATCGCCTGCAAGTGCGACGTGAGGTCCTTCCTGGAGTCAATGAGTTCATGTATATCCGCCCGCACCTGAACCAAGTCCGAGCTCATGGCTTCAATGGCGCGAACTTCGGCGTCCATCTTCAGCGACTTCTCATAAATCTCGCGTACCTCAATGTCTCTCTGAACCTTTATTTCAGCCGCCGCAGAGGACAAGTGCCGGATATCTTGCTGAGTGGCGATCAGTTCTTGCTTGAGCGCCACATGAGTGGCTGCCAACCGTTGGTTGTCGAGGCGGAGGGATTGAATCTCATGGTGCTTGGAGGCGTTGCGGTCTTGGAGCGCCGGTGGGGAAGATGGAGGAGAATGGGGGCGACGGCGGCGAAGAACAGATTCGTCGACTGAGGGATTTGAGCGATAGTGAGAGGATCCTCCGTCGCCGGTCAAGGAGACTTCACGACGGTTCGAGCCGTCTTTCCGCTTCCGATGCTTTCGTCCGGTCATCTCCCGTTAGAGAATGTGAATGCGAAGCCGACAATGGAGCATAACAAATTATTTATATTTAAAAAACCAATCAATCTTCTCACCGCGATTTATATACTTTTATTTTAAATCATCAAATTTAACTTTTTATGTTTAAAAATTTAATTCTAATTATTTTCAAAATTTTAAATCTCATATATCTTGGTATACCAGAGCCAAACCAGGCTACGACTCTACATTTCCAAATTTCATTTTGAGTACATATGGATTGATTTGAAATTATGTAAATTGAAATCATTGATTTTTTTCATATTTTGAGGGCATGTATAAGGGATTTTTTTAAAAAAATAATATAGTTTTATTTTATACATGTATCGTGAAGACTATATTTTGTTCGAAACCCCACAAAATAATAATAATAAAAAATTTTAACTAAAAAAAGTCCACCTTGATTAGATTTTCTTGCAATTTAGAAAATCTCATATAAAAAACAAAAATTAGAAAATAAATAATAAAAGTTTCATTGATGTTGATTAGATTAGATTGCGGATTAGGAAATAATGTCTTAAGTCATTAATAAAAAAAATGAAAAACCTCTCATTCATGTTGATTAGATTCCATATTAGGAAATAATATTGAGTCATTAATAAAAAATTAAAAGAAAAAAACGAAAAACCTCTCCTTGATGTTAAGATTCCGGATGGGAAAATAATGTTATGAGTTATTACTAAAAAAGACAAAATTAAAAAAAAAAACTCTTAATGATAGTTATATCATCAATCAATCAAAAAAAACTTTATTATTAAAATTTTATAATACTCATTTCAGTTAAAAATGAGTTTAGATTGATTCGACTTCATACTTTCAATTCTTTTATTTATAAGCTACAATCAATAATCTTATTTAATTTTTTAAATATGATTATAATTAATTAATAATATTACTAACTGATTCTATGATATTTTAAATTTCTTAGCGTAATGATAATTCATAATAATCATAAACTATTTTAATTTTTAAAAAATTTAAAATTTATTATAATAATTAATCAGTAATTATATTAATTAATTCTATGATATTTTAAAATTCCAACTCTTAAAATAGAAAATGTTATTAATGAATAAAATTAATAAAAATGAAATTAAAAAAGAATCATGGATGATGCAAATCTGAAGTGATGTTTAGATAACGGAGAGAAGATGAGGAGGAGGCAGGGTACACAAGAAATTGTTGAGAAAAGGTGGCAAGTGAGAAGAGAATTTTTCTTTTATGATCTCTTCTCTTGGCAACATGGATTTAGGAATGGGTAGAGATGCTCTAAATAGAGTGAAACCCATTGCTTCATCCTTTTTATTTGCTTTTCTCTTTTAGTCTTGTAATCCGTTATAAACAAAGTTGATTGGTAAATGATTCTTTATGTCGTGTGAGGTTTTAGAATTTCCGCAGGCATAAATGATGGATTAATTTGTGTGTGAGATTTCAGAATCTCTACAAAGATTTTAATCTAAAATTTCACTCTTAAAAAATCTCTCTCAAATAAGAAAATAAATTCTATTTTTTAGAATAAAATATACAAACCAATAAAAAATAATTTGTGTGTTAGCAGTTCGGAGAATCAGTGAGAGTTGTGTATGCCGGTTCAAGGACTTTGGTCCGAGTTGTCGCCAAAATGGTTCCCCCAAACCTGGTTAGGGTTTGAGAATTTGGGTTTGAGGATTTCATAGGGAAACCAAGAGAAGCTTATTTACTATGACTCATTCAAAATGGTAGCCTTGCCAATATTTGCTACCATAAAGCCCAAATTCTTCAAGTCTCAAATCCCAATTCACTTACCTTTTTCCCCTTTATATATTTTCATTTTTTTTTGTATAAGAATTTTTAAAAAAGAGTTGGGCTTACTCACGATCTAAGGACAGGGCGAAGTCTCCCTTCTTCTTAGGCGATACTAATATAAGGTAGAGCGAGCCGTCAATTACCTTTAGATGTAAATTTTTTATATATTTTCTTCCTAAGTCCTTGTCATGTATCTCTTCCCTCTCTCTATCTATCTCTCTGCTTCTAAGCATCTTACTATGTTTTTCCAACTATGGCATCTCAAAACCCAGAACTCAATTTTCAAAATTGCTTCCGGATACTTGCTTCTTTTTGTTTAAATATTATAAAATTTTCATGTGGAGCTAGGTTGAAAGCAATTTTTACCACATAACTCGAATGATGATATGGAGGGATTGAGAGTCATAAATGAATTAAAAGTTTAAGGATAATAGACTAAATTATAAGTGAATTAAAAATTAAAAAGATTAAAATATTTATAAAAATTAATTAATTGACACATGAATCTAAATTAAAATAAAATCAAATTGATTACAGATTATATATAAATGCAAAGAGATGGTTATTAGTTTAATTTTTTTGTTGATAATAAATAAATTTTATTCCATAATTTTATTTTTTTAAAATATCTTTTTTATTTTGTATTTTATAATAATTTACATGTCACTTAGTTAGCATACAAATCAACCCTGAATTAAATTATAATTATAGGAACTAATATAATTAAAAAAATTATAAGAAGTGGGAATCCAGTAAAAAGAAAAAAAAATTATAAGAACATGATTAAAAATAAAATAAACTAAGGATTCAGGAAACTTCTTTTTTTTAAAACTTACAAATTACAAATAGTAATAGTTTATTAAAATATTATACATATATATATATTAATATTATCTTCATTTCATTTCTAATTTATTCAAGTTTTTAATAATTTTAATTAATATAAATATCATTATATATTAAATAAAATAGCTTTATTTGAGAGAAAATAGGATAAAAAAGCAAATAGAGAAAAAAGAGATGATAATAGGAAAAAATAAGATATTCATATGAACAAGATTAGATAAGGTTTTGATACTAAGAGGGGTCGATCTCCTTATGAACTCTTAGACCCAGTCTAAGATATTCATAGAACTGATCTTATCACAAGGACTTACTTCGGCACTCCTAGCCCCGCTGCCTTTCTAAGATCCAGAACTTATGAATTTCCAGACTAAATCAAATTATTCATGCAAAAATATTTAATTATTAGAACAAGATTAGATTCCTTTCTTATACATAGGATCCTCTTATGAGAGGAAGTATAGAACATAATAGAATCTATGTGGAGACAAGAATAGGGATAAAGGAAGATAGAGTTTTCAGAAGAGATAAAACTTAAAGGAATACATTCTTTTATTTTACAAGGTATTTTACAAAGTAGACACTCGATGATCCTCCTAGTAGCTTAGAGGGTCCTTATATAGAAATCCAACCATACAAACATTTAATAATGTTAATGAGCTGAAAAATAAAAAGTAGTCCGTTCTAGGACCACACTAGACACACCTTTTGACAGGGCTGACCCTAATCAAACAAGATAGTACATACACTTTAATAAAAGAAAAGTACACAGGACTTTGCTTTAATAAAGTTGCTGACAGAAATCTTATCACCACTTGCAGATAGGCTTATGGTCATCATCATGTGAAATATTCGAGTAATCTTCTTCACATGGGTGTTTTGTCAGAAGTACTTCTAGGTCTGGTGAAACTGGACTACCTCAAGGGTCTGAGTCTTGTGAGAGAGATATGTCTGACAATTCCATATCTTGTTCTTCTGTGGATGAGTTTGGAGGTAGCAGCTGAAGTTCAGTAGGAGGCTTTGATAATCTAGAACTTGATGGCCTGGAATCAAGGTGTACTAGGGTACTTGGACTGAATATCTAATCTTTAGGCCTCTTATACCATTTTTGAACATTTGGAGAGATGAAAGCTTCATTAGGAATTGGTCCAAGAGAAGTGCATGCTAATTCTAGATTTTCTTCATGGCAATTATTCATGTTGCTAACAAAGAGTTTTAAATTGGAAAAGAGAATATCTTTGTAGCGAGGCCAATGAGTCTGTGTCTACCATAGGTAAGTCTGATTCAAGGTGTACAGTTTACCCAGATGATCTATGTTATAGGTAGGGTCTATGCACTACAAAGAAATACTGAAAAGGCTGATGGTATCTCCTAGACGATACTGCTGAATAATTTTCCCGAGTTGTGTTCACCAAACAGAACGAGGCGAGAACCATTGTAAGACTATCCACAAACAAGAACCTTTATTTTGACTATCACATAAATAATGATAAACTAGGAGAGGTGCAATAGCTATGACATAAGCATACAGAGCTGGTAGGGACCATATGTACCATTTTAACTCTTCAAGAATGGGTCCAGTTATAAAGAAAACTGTGAGGTAGGGTTTCTCAAAACTGAAGTGGTCAATAGATGGAGTAATAGGATGGTTTATGAGGAGTATGTGGAGCCAATAAAAGAGGTTTCTTTTGGCTAGTTGTTGTATCTGTTCCATATTGGTAGGAATCAAGCCATGAGGGAAATCATGGTGAGTTGAGTCTAAGAAATATTTTTTAGAGTTTGGATAGCTGTTGTCTGTGAATTCCACCATGGAGGAGGATTCTTCTTTAGTAATTTTGATAGATGTCTGGTGTGTCTAGTCACCTCAAGAATAAAGTCATGAAGATAATTGATAATGCCTAAAAATTGTTGTATCTGCTTTACCGACAAGTTGTCGTATGGAAAGTTGAGCAATTATTGGGCAATGTGAGAGACAGGTTGGTAGAAACCATTATAAAAACTCGTACCAAGAAAATTAATTTTTACCATAGCTTTTTAGAAAAGGGATAGAGCCACCTTCAATCTGAATGAAATCACAGTCCATTGATACTGAGTATCTGGAATACAGAAGGCAGTCTTGTATCTTTCTTCAGGATGGATTCTTATTTGCCAGAATGCTACTTTCAAATCAAACTTTAAAAAGATATTTGCTTTTGTAAGTCTTGAGGCAAAGGTATCCATCTTTGGGAGAGGAAACATATCATTTTGTTAGAAGAGATTGAGAGGCTTATAATCAATCACCATCCTCTTTTTTCCTCTAATTTGTTTAGATATTTTTTAAACATAGAAAGCTTGACAAGCCTAATTAGACTCCGTGGGCTTAATAAGACCTTGGGCCAGGAAAGTGGCACATTCTGTTTTAGTAAGAGCCAAATCATCTGGGTTCATTCCTGAATGGGTAGCCTTTGTTATATTCATATCATCATTCTTCTTAAATGGTAACTTCACAAAGAAGTCTTTGTTTTTCTAGAGAGGATAAGGATGTTGAAACTAATCATGACTGTCAGAGCATGGATGCAGAAGTCTATCTCTAATATTTTAATATCTAGCAGGAGCTTAATTAATCTCAACAATACTTGGCGTTTGGACATAAGAACTAAAAAAATTCTTGAACTTTAGACCTTTTGCCATAATGGATAGTCCTGCTATTCTGTAAAATGCATCAAATCCAAAGAGTATATCTCTTTCAGGTAGATAACTCTCAAGGACTCTAAGCCATACAGTGTATCCAGGAAAAAACTGTATCCCAATTTTCTTTTTTGAAATAAGTTCTATATGAAAGAATCCTAGTTAACTGTGGTGAAGGGTTCATTAAAAGGCATCCATATGTCTCCAGGTAAGATGTGAGGCTTAATGATAGTAGCATAAGAACCTGTATCAATCATGGCAATAGCCTTATAGGCTTATCATATTTGGAGAGAAGGATCTTGGCTTTAATATTGGGCCTTGGTGTCTTATTAATATGAGGAATTCCTACGGATCCAAATGATCCTAAGATTGGTTCAGTGGAGAGGCTTAAAGTTGTAGGTGAGAGGTTAAGGGAGTAAAGTGGTCGATGAGGATAATACTCATCATCGTAATCAGAATCTTCTGAGTCAGAGATATGAATAACATAGTGAGTCTTCATTTTCTTCAGACTGTTCTTTATAAATAGATTCAATGTCTTCAGAGTCTAATATAGGCAAAGCATATTGGAATGACTGAAACATTTTTATCTCCCTTTGGTTATTCTTCTTAGGACAAGATTTTGTAAAATATCTTTTGCCACCACAGAGAAAACACCTATTTACTTTAGGTGATCTAGAAGGCCGCTTCTTGAAATACCTGAAGTAAGGCTTCTTGTGTTTTTTCTTTCAATATTTACTAGGTTTGTACTTTGAAAAGTACAACTTCTTCTTGGTTAGACTGTGGCATTTATCTTTATCTTTGTATTTGATCTTTAAATAAGATATGCTACAAGCTAGTTTGAGCTTCCTTTCATCATAGACTTAAAGAACTTTTGTTGCTCACACATCTTATCAAGAGTAGATAAAGCTAACTGATAGAATTCTCTAAGAGTAAGTTGTATCACATCTTTGTTGAGAGTAGAAATCATCCTATGTAGCTCGAGCTATAATTCATCTGGAAGGGAGTCAATGAAGACATGCCTAAGATTAGGGATTTGAGGTCCTCTCAAAGGATAATATTTTTCAGCCATTATGATATAATGTTTATGTAGATTATGACCATTAAGGGAGCAACACTTCATTTCAAAATACTCCTGGGAATTTCTTCTTTTGAATAACATGAAAATCACCAAGAAATTCTTGATGTAGTACTCCAAAGAATGCTCCAGGACTTGTAGATCTGATAAGACTTGGATTAGTCATGTGAGAATCAATCCATGCAATGAATTCATGTAATCGATCACCCTATTTTGATGGCAAAACATCATCAAAGGTAAACCAAGAGTTATGCTTCTTGGCCTTGAATGGTGAGGATCTCGGTTCTTCATTTTCTTTAGTTCTTTACTCCATTCCTTCTTCTGATGAAGAAGGATCTTCAACAATAGGATGATTCCTAGTGGAAGACTTAGAAGTCTGAGGATTGACCATGGCAATAGTAGACAGATCAACATAATGATGTTATTCACTAGAATATTTTGAAATAGTAGAGGCAGTAGAAACTTCTGTGGTAATAGATTCTTCAGGAGCTGAAGATTCATCTTTTGTCTGTTCAGTCTCAATTTTATTGGTAGCACTAGAGATTTCTTTAGTAGATTCATCCCTAAAAAGAGGTTGATACATATATCTAGAAAGCGCTCAATAGTGTTTGAGGTGCTTGCTTGGCTAACAACATTTGTTCCTCTGTCTGTACTATAAGTATTTTTTTAGGGTTTTTGGAGGAGAGCTGTCACATCCTTACTTTAATGCCCTTATATGATCCATTAGTAGCCTTTGGAACCACTATAGGATCAATTAAAGTTGGAAACAAAGGTCTGGATTTTTTTGAAAATTTCTCTCGGGTACTGTTCATTTAGCATTTTCAGAATTTTGCCCAACTTTGAAAATTCATATTTAAATCTAGAAAAATCCAATTAAGGTGTTTCCAAGTCCTACTGAAAGATATTTAAGTCCTCTGTATGGGAAAAATAATAACTAGGTTTAAAAGTTACTGTAACATTCCCAGTAGATTCGCAAATTCGTACTGTTCATATGGTAATTTTTCCAGTTTTCCAGAATCCAACTCTTAACTTTGTAAAATCACCATAAATTTGTTTCTTATTCAAATTGAGCGTACTTGGTGTCCACGTAAAGCTTAGGATGTTAAATTTAAGCATGCTAAACTTCAGGGTTTAATTCATACAATAACAGATTAAAAACATGGTGTAAAGCTGACTTCCTCCCAACAGAATTTACACAAAGTACCCTTTCTTCCATATTTACATTATATAGATTCATCTAACACAATCAAGCATGCTTCAAACACTATCCATTGGCTCTTTTCTTCTTGAATGTTTAGCACCTAACATGGTTAGTATGAAAAAGAGTGAGATTTCCAAAGAAATCCCAAAAGCAAGCAACACAACCTTAACATCATCAAGCCCATCAAACTTGCACATCATCACATAATATCATGCTCAACCAAACATCACAAACAACAATACGAATAAATAATTGCAAGACAATGATAAAGCTAGAGTTGTTGCTACCTCTTGGAGATCCTTGTCTTTCCTTGTTAACTTGAAGTTCTCTAGGTGCACAAATGTCAAATCCTAATTATTGAACAACAATTTCATGTCATTACAACTTTTCAAACATAATTACAACTTAAAAACCCTAACTACCCTTTCTTGAATTAAATTAGGGTTTTATTTCTCCCAAGTACTAACATTAACTCTTGGGATCCTATCTTACACAATTTTACCTAAGGAATCCAATGGTGTGATCCAAATTTTGAAATTTCTTCATCTTCTATTCTGTCCGTACGGACATAAACGAAAATTGCACTTAGGGTTTTCTAAAAGTTCCATTTTGATGTTTAAGGCTTCCACTTAGGGTCTCCCTACTATACCTTATACAAAATTGCATTTTGAACACATTGGAGGCCTTAAAATCATCATATCTCAACCCTAGAACAAAGTGCATAAATCAGGACAGCAAGGTAGTTCAAGAACAATTCCAAGAAACCATTGATTCCATGAGCTCAAACATGTTAAATCTTATCCTTTTCAACTTGTCTTTGCTACCCTTATCATCAATATCATCTTTCCCTAATTTGGGCAGCATCTTCCCTTAAACATTTATGGTTCCCAACCCCTAAAAACCATAAATTAAACTTCTAGATAAATCTTGGAAGTATGCTTACCTTAGTATCCTTAAACTTTGGGAGGTTGGAACCTTTGATCTTGGCTTGAGTTTTGAATTGTCAAGAGTTTCCCCAAGGTAAAGAGGGCTGCACAAAATGGAGACCTTGGGAGGGGGTATTTATAGCAAAAATTGAGAGTAATCAAGGGCTAGGACTCAATTCTTAAAAGCTTGATCCAAGGGTTATGGTTTAATCTCCTTTTTGGTTGTAATTATGACTACTTTTGAGTTGTCCTCTTCTTTTTTCCTTCTCCCTCTCTATTTGGCGCCACCTCAAGGATTCTTGAAGCTTCTTGGAGTACCTTGGAGCTTCTTGAATTTTCTCAAATTTTCCAGATTTAACCGGTACCGATTCGGGTGATTTTCGGTGAAATTAAATTGTACAATGGCATGATATTTTCTAGAATACTCTCTGAATATGTCTGCCTATCTGACATCATTAATGACCCGAATACTTATTTTCTCATATTTGTCCCTATTTTCTCATATTTGTCTGAGGTCTTTTTATGGCCCGAATACTTATTTTTATCGGATACCTCAAATAGAGCCTTAATACGATAAAAATTCACATAGGGTTATTTTTGTCATTTCCCCATCATAAAAATGTCTTAGAATCTTATTTTCCATTTTATGGAATTTATTGGGATTTTTCTAAATATTTTTCATAACTGCCATTTCTGGCCCAAAATTTCTCCGTAATTATAATTTTACCCCTATTTTAGTTTGGGCTCATACTGGCTATTGGACTTTGACTTAGCCCATAATAACCTATCTAAATTCATTTTGGGCATCTTGGTAAACTTTCATGGTATTTGGTTGAGCTCGGGTCTCTCAACAAATAAAACCCTAATTTTTAGAGCCGATAGACAAGGTCCTAAAATTCCTTTAAAATTCTATTTAAATTATCTGGACCCCTTTTGGGAGTGTATTTTTTTTACAATCTCCCATAATTAACAAAATATCTTCTGTCATAATCTCATAGAATTCTGAGGTCCAGTCGGTCTCCTAAAAATTTCAAGTACTTTTTTCGGACTTACTGAATTTATATCAATTAATCGGGACCTCAAATCAAAATTCTGACGTCTCTCATTCAACCCGAAATGTTGTGCTTTATCTTATGGTATTTTCAGATCGTAAATCGAAACTGGGCTGTTTTGAGCTGAAAGTACAGTTCATGTAACTTTTCACAATTACATTTAGGTCCCTTGAACTTTTCCATATTTGCATTTAATTCCCTGAAGTTTTGTCTACTTTGTACTTTTGGCCTCATACTTTCTAACTTTACAATTTGGTCCTTTAGTCCATCCATAACACTATTTACATTTCTCTAATCATTTCCTTAGCTAGAGACTTAGGGTTTTCGGTTAAGGAAAGTCCAGAATGTTACAAGAGCTAGTTGGTGTATAAACTTTTATAGATGGAGATGGATGAGGGCATCTAGCTTCAACAGGTGGTATGATATAAGAAAAGGCGGGACCTGTGTACTTAGGAGGTATATCAACTAGTGTAGCTGTAGTAGTTTGATGTCCTGAATAAGAAACCTATTTTTTTTTGGAAGGCTTTTTAGGAAGCTTGGTAGGACTAAACTGTGTGGTAAGATGGTAAATGGAACAGAAAACTTAGCTATAATCTATTGGAGTTGGAGAGGATACAAGGTATGATGGATAAGCTAAAGGGTATAATGGTGCATATGAAGTACGGGGATCAATTGTTAGAGGTGACAGAGAAAAACTTTGCTGCTTAGGCATATCAGCCTCAATGTGTCTGATTTCTTCTTTAATCTTTTGTAGCTCCTGTTCATTCCTTTAAAACTCTGGTATAAAGTATCTTTGATCTACATATCTCCTTAGATCAGTATCCAGTTTTGAGCTTGTGAAGTAAGCTTTAAATAAAGCTTATTGATTTATTCAACCAAAATATCCATTGTGAAGACAAGTCTTTTGCTTTGGAATAATATGATCTAGCTTTAAGTCAATCTGATAAAGAAACTTGTTCTGGCAAATAGCATTATCTGTTTGCCATTTCAAAACTTGTTCTGCGGGTGTGATTGACTTATATCCTTATGGAAAATCTCAATAGCTTTGACATAAGGTCATCTTTTTACTTTAGTGTTTTCATTAATGCTATCTTCAAGGGATGAAAACTGTTCTTCATAAGTATTGAGACCTGGATTCATCAAAGCTGCACATGGTAAATATTGTGAATAATTTGGAGGAGGACTAGCCAAAATAACAGGCTTCGAACAAGGTGGTTGTGTCTTTTGAGAGAACACATCAGCTAAGAGATTATCATGACTGAGTTCTTTCAAGAGATCATAAAGAGATAGTTCCGATCTCGGAACTACTGCTTCTATATCCCAATTGACTCCACATCTCTACTTGTCATCATCATCATCACAATCTTTGTTTCCTTTCCGTTGGTTGGAACAAGCAAATGATTTGTTCTTTTTTTTCTCCTTTTTTTTTTCTTGAAGCATATTGCAGATCCTCCTCTGATGGTTCCCACCAATCAGAATTGTAACATTTACAGTCAGAGTCATCCATAGAATTGCCAACATCCCAAACTAAATGTTCGTTGACATGTGAGACATAAATAGGCTTGGCATCTTTCAAAAACTTATGGACTAGAGGATGTTCATCACTTGTATATGCAAGCGAAATATTAGCAATGGTCTTGGAAGGATGAGAAAATCCTTCTGTGCCTGGTTTTTGGAAGTTGGTTTGAACAATGTCATTTGGCATCTTTATAACTAATGAAGGTGTAGTGGGATGAAGAACTCTCGCTTATAGTTAGTTATCCAATCAAGTGGAATAATCTTAGCTAACTTTTCTCTAGGAATCTGCCTAAGAATATTGACTATAGCTGGACCATGTCTCTGTCTATAAACATAAATAGAGCATCCTGAGTGTCCGTTGGGAACTGCAAGTCCAAATAATGATTCTGGACTCTATAGATGAATGAGTGATACAAGGTAGCCATGATGGCTCTAGGATCCAATTATACTCCTACAATCCGGATCTGAACTTTGATTCTGTAAGAGAGAGTCTCATCAGAGAGCTTCATGTTAAAGTTAGGTGCAATGGTCAAAACAATGCTCCCACTGCTAAGATTAGTAACTAATGCTCCAATAAGGGTATGCTGGTACTATTTATATGAGGTATCTAGCAAGGCAACCTTAATAGAAACAAGGAGGCCTTTTTTGCCATGGAGGGTTAGTATAAGGCATACAACTTCAGGGTAGAGGTGTGTATAACCTTTATTTATGTAAGAGTTGATAAGAGGTTGTGGAATTTTTAGGATAACATATTGTTCACAGGGTGTGGAAGGAATATTGTATTAGTCAAGTTTATTACTTTGTACATTCTCTTCAACAGGGAGAGTGGTGTGAGTAATAAGGTGGCGGATACTATGAAAAGTGAAATGTTGGTGATGATAAAGGGAACAAGGGTTAATCAGAGGGAGATATGTATCTCTTACTCTGGCTTCATCTGGTAAATAGGTAAATTCTACAAGGTGATCAATTTTGTGGGATAGTGTACGGGAATAGATGAGGGAAGACTGTCAATAGACAATAAGGATGAAATTCTAATTGGTTCAGAACTGGAAGTAGAAGGTGTTTTATTCATGGTTATAAAAATTTTTCTTACTTACTCATCTCTAACCTTATAACTATTTTGTCTCTCATGAGAAATAAGCCTCTCATCCAGTTAAAGCTAGATGCCCTTATCCATCGCCATACATAAAAATTCATACTCCACCTATCTCTCCTCCAAAACCTAACAAAAATACTTATACTACAGACAGAGGAAAAAATTTTGTTATCAAAGCAAGCACCTCAAACATTATTGGAGTATTTTCTAGAAACATGTATCAACCTCTTTTTTAGGATGAATCTATTGAAAAAATTTCTAGTGCTACCAATGAAACTAAGACTAAATAGACAGAAGATTCATCTTCAACTCCTGAAGAATCTTTTACCACAGAAGATTCTACTGTCTCTACTATTTCAGAATATTCCAGTGAAGAACATCATTATACTGATCTGACTACCATTGCCATGGTCAATCCTCAGACTATCGAGTCTTCCACTAGGAACCATCCTATTGTTGAAGATCCTTCTTTCTCCATCAGAAAAAGGAATGGAGGAAAGAACTAAAGAAAATGGACAACCAAGATCCTTACAATTCAAGGCCAAGAAGCAAAACTCTTGGTTTACCTTTGATGATGTTCCGCCATCAAAATGGCATGATTGATTACATGAATTTGATGCATGGATTGATTCTCACATGACTAATCCAAGTCTTACCTTGGAACATATTCTCAGAGAATTTTTTCTCTAAGATGACTGGAAACTTGAGAGAATGGTTTACTCAACTGAGTGAGTATCAGAGACTACAACTTATCAGATCTACAAGCCCTAGAGCATTCTTTGGAGCACTACATCAAGAATTTCTTGGTATTTTCATGTTATTCAGAAAAAAATTTCCAGGAGTATTTTGAAATAAAGTGTTGCTCCTTGAATCGTCATGATCTAAAGAAATATTATATTAGAATGGCTAAAAAATATTAACCTTAATCTTAGGCTTGTCTTCATTGCCTCCCTTCCATATGAATTATAACCCCAGCTACAAATGATAATTTCTACTCTCAACAAAGATGTGATCCAACTTACTCTTGGAGAAATCTATCATTTAGCTTTAGCTACTCTTGATAAGATATGTGAGCAACAAAAGTTTTTTAAATCCATGATGAAAGGAAGCTCAAAAATTGGGATACAGTTTTTTCCTGGATGCACTGTATGGATTAGAGTCCTCGGGAGTTATCTTCCTAAAAGAGATATACTCTTTATATTTGATGCGTTTTACAAAATAGCAAGACTTCCATTACGGTTTCAAGAAGTTTTTTAGTCCTTCTGTCCAAAAACCATGTATTCTTGAGATTAATCAGGCTCCTGCTAGATATGAAAATATTAGAGATAGACTTATGCGTCTATGTTCTGACAGTCATGATCAGTTTCAATATCATCATCTTGTATGGAAAAACAAATACTTCTTTGTCAAGTTACCCTTTAAGAAGAATGAAGATATGAATCCAATAAATTTGGCTCTCGCTAAAAAACAATATACCACTTTACTGGCCCAAGGTCTTATTGAGCCCATGGAGTCTAATTGGGCTTGTCAAGCCTTTTATGTTGAAAAAAGATCTGAACAGATTAGAGGAAAAAAGAGGATGGGGATTGATTATAAGTCTCTCAATCTCTTCTCATAAGATGATAAGTTTCCTCTACCAAAGATGGATACATTAGCCTCAAGACTTGCAAAAGCAAAGATCTTTTCAAAGTTTGATTTGAAAGCAGGATTCTAGCAAATAAGAATCTATCATGAAGAAAGATATAAGACTGCCTTATGTATTCTATATGCTTAGTATCAATGGATTGTGATTCCATTCAGATTTAAGGTGGTTCCGTCCTTTTTCCAAAAGGCTATGATAAAAATATTTGAGCCCATTCTAATTAACTCTTGTTTACATTGATGACATCTTACTTTACTCAGAAGATGAACAGAGCCACAAAGCATTATTGGCTTATATAATTGACCCATTAAGTTATGCTCTCATCTAAGAAATGATATATTGTCCAGGCCTAAATTGATTTTCTTGGTATGGGTTTTCATGACGGTTTCTACCAACCTGGCTCTCATATTGCTTAAGAATTGCTCAACTTTCCAAATTACAACTTGTTTGTAAAGTAAATATAGCAATTTTTTTAGGCATTGTCAATTATCTTTCTGACTTTATTCCTAAGGTGATCAAACACACCAGCCAGCTATCAAAATTACTAAAGAATAATCCTCCTCCATAGGAAAATTCACAAATAGCAGTTGTCTAGACTCTAAAAAGATTTCTCAGACTCTACTACTATTGAAGATTTTGGGAACAGTTCTGATTCTAGTGACGATTATTGGGGAGCTATACTTCTTGAAGAAGTAATAGGGACAGTTCAAAGAAGTAATAGGAAAAAGACATTACTCTGTCCATACCAGTGGACAGTTCAAAGAATCTGAAAAGCATTATCATGCTACATACAAAGAAATTTTGGCAGTTAAAAAAGGCATATAAAAATTCAGTTTTCAATAAAGTTCCTATGAATTTATTGTGGAAATGGATAATACTTCTTTCCCAACAATGCTAGATATAAAAAAGAAGACTCTACCAGATTCCCAACTCCTCAGATGGAAGGACTGGTTTTTATGCTATAAATTCTCGGTAAGACACATCAAAGGCCACAAGAATATCATAGCTAATCATCTTTCCAAACCACAAAAAATACAGCTCCTAACTCCTTCTGGGCCAAGATACATCCTTATGATAGATCGTCTTCTTCCTAAATCTTCATACTTCACCTCTACTAGCCATGATTTTCCTCCTGACCAAATTCCTACCAATGTGGAATAGATACAACATATAGCCAAAAGAAATCTCTTTTATTAGCTCCACCTACTCCTCACAAATCATCCTATTACTCTATCTATTGACCCCTTCAACATGGGAAAACTCTACCTCACAATTCCCTTAATAACTGGACCATTCTATCATCTCTATATGCTTATGTCATAGACATTGTATCTCTCACAGTTTATCATTATTTATGTGATAGTCAAAATAAAGGTTCTTGTTTGTGGATAGTCTTATAATGGTTCTTGCCTCTTTTTGTTTGGTGAACACAGCTCGAGAAAATTATTCAGCAGTATCGCCTCTAGGAGATCCTAATCTCCCAAAGGATCAGTAGACTTTTTAGTATTTCTTTGCACTTCACAGATCCTAACATGGATCATTAGGGTAAATTGTACACCCTGAATCAGGCTTACCTATCGCAGACACAGACTCATTGGCCTCATCACAAAGAGATTCTCTTTTCCAATTTAAAACTTTATTACCAACCTAGCCAATTGCCTGAAAGAAATTCAGAATTAGCATGCACTTCACTTGGACAAATTCCTAATGAAGCTTTCATCTCTCCAAATGTTCAAAAATGGTAAAGAGACCTAGAGATCAGATATTCAATCTAAGTACCCTAGTACACATTGATTCCAAGCCATCAAGTTATATATTATCAAAGCCTCCTACTGAATTTCAATTGTTGCCTCCAAACTCATCCACAGAAGAATAAGATGTGGAAGTTCCAGATGTATCTCTCTCACAAGACTTAGATCCTTAGGGTGGACCCTTTTCACAAGACCCCCTTGTGGTAGATTAGTTTTACTAGACCTAGAAGCATTTCTGACAAAACACCCATGTGATGCATGTGAAGAAGATTACTCGAATCTTTCACCTGATGATGACCATGAGTATATCTGTAAGTGGTGATAAGATTCCTGTCAGCGACTTTATTAAAGCAGATTCCCGCATACTTTTCTTTTATTAAAGTGCCTGCATTATCTTGTTTGATTGTGGTCAGCCTTAGCAAAAGGTGTGTCTAGTGCAGTCCTAGTATGGACTGCTGTTTTACTTTCCAACTCATGTAATATTATTGAATATTTGTCTAGTTGTATGGTTGGAATTCTATAAAATGATCCTCTAAGCTATTAGGAGGATCATCGAGTGCTCACTTTGTAAAATATCTTAATAGAAGAATATATTCCTTCTAAGTTTTCTCTCTTCTGAAAGCTCTATATTCCTTTATCCATATTCTTGTTTTCACATATATTTTATTATGCTATACACTTACCTCTCATAAGAGGATCTTGTATATCAGAAAGGAATCTGACCTTGTTCTAAGAATTAAATATTTCCACATAAATAATTTGATTTAGTCTAGGAATTCATAAGTTCTGGATCTTAGAAAAGCAACAGGGCTAGGAGTATTGAAGTAAGAGGGGCAAATCTCCTTATGAACTCTAAGACCCTGTTTAAGATATTCATAGAACTGATATTATCACAAGGACTTACTTCAGCATGCCTAGGCCTGTTGCCTTTCTAAGATCCAAAACTTATAAATTCTTGGAACAAGGTCAAATTCCTTTCTGATACACATGATCCTCTTATGAGAGGCAAGTGTAAAATATAATAGAATCTATGTGGAGACAAGAATAGGGATAAAGGAAGATAGAGCTTTCAGAAGAGAGAAAACTTAGAAGGAATACATTATTCTATTTCATAAGGTATTTTACAAAGTGAACACTTGATGATCCTCCTTAGAGGATCCTTATATAAAAATCCAACCATACAACCAGACAAACATTCAATAATGTTACATGGGCTGGAAAGTTAAAAAGAAGTCCACACTAGGACCGCACTAGACACACCTTTTGATAAGGTTGACCACAATCAAACAAGATAGTATAGACACTTTAATAACAGAAAAGTATGCAGGAATCTGCTTTAATAAAGTTACTAATAGGAATCTTATCACCACTTGTAGATAGGCCCATGGTCATTATCAGGTGAAAGATTCGAGCAATCTTCTTCACATGCATTACATGTGTGTTTTGTCAGAAGTTCTTCTAGGTCTAATGAAACTAGTCCACCCTACAGGTCTGAGTCTTGTGAGAGAGATACGTCTGGCAATTCCACATCTTATTATTCTGTTGATGAGTTTAGAGGTAGCAGCTGAAGTTTAGTATGAGGCTTTGATAATTTGGAACCTGATGGCTTAGAATCAAGGTGTACTAGGGAACTTAGACTGAATGTTTGATCTCTAGATCTCTTATACCATTTTTGAACATTTTGAGAGATGAAAGCTTTATTAGGAATTGGTCTTTGAGAAGTGCATGCTAATTTTGGATTTCTTTCAGGGCAATTGTTTAGGTTGCTAACAAAGAGTTTTAAATTGGAAAAGAGAATCTCTTTGTAGCGAGGCTAATGAGTTTGTGTCTGCCATATGTAAGCTTGATTCAGGGTGTACAGTTTACCCTAATATCCATGTTATAGGGTCTGTGCACTGTAAAGAAATACTGAAAAGTCTACTAATCATCTAGGATCTCCCATAGGCGATAATGCTGAATAAATTTCAAGAGATGTGTTCGCCAAACAGAAAAAGACGATAACCATTGTATGACTGTCTACAAACAAGAATTTTTATTTTGACTATCACATAAATAATAATAAACTGTGAAAGGTGCAATGGCTATGACATAAGAATATTGTGAGAGATGATAAGGACCATAGTTACCATTTTAACTCTTCAAGAATGGGTCCAGTTATGAAAGAAACTGTGAGGTAAGGTTTCTTCATGTTGAAGTGGTCAATAGATGGACTAATATGATGGTTTGTGAGGAGTAGGTGGAGAAAATAAAAGAGATTTCTTTTGGTTGTTTGTTATATCTATTCCACATTGGTAAGAATCTAGCCAGGAGGGAAATCATGGCGAGTATAGGTGAAGTATGAAGATTTGGGAAAAGGAAGGCGATCCATCATAAGGATGTATCATGATTCAGAAGGAGTCAGGAGCTATATTTTGTGTGGTTTGGAAAGATAATCATCTATGATATTCTGGTGGCCTTTGATATGTCTTACCGAGAATTTATAGCGTGAAAATCAATCCTTCCATCTAAGGAGTTGAGAATCTGGTATAGTGTTCTTTTTTGTATCCAGCATTGATGGGAAAGAAGTATTATCCATTTCCACAATAAATTTATATGAATTTAAGTGAAAACTAGATTTTTTATGCTTTTTTTAACTACAAGAATTTCTTTGTATGTAGCATAGTAATGCTTTCCAGATTCTTTGAATTGTCCACTAGCATGGACAGAGTAATATCTTTTCCCATTACTTCTTCAAGAAGTATAGATCCCCAATAATGGTCACTAGAATCGGTATGCATAATTCTTTGTCCTGTTTCCAGAATCTTCAATAGTGGTAAAGTTTGAGAAATCTTTTTCAAAGTCTAGACAGCTGTTGTTTGTGAATTCTCCTATAGAGGAGGATTCTTCTTTAGTAATTTTTATATCTGGCTGGTGTGTCTGATCACCTCAGGAATAAAGTTAGGAAGATAAAATTGACAATGCCTAAAAAAATTGTTGCATTTGCTTTACAGACAAGTTGTAGTCTTGTATCTTTCTTCAGGATAAATTCCTATTTGCCAAAATTTTGCTTTCAAATCAAACTTTGAAAAGATCTTTGCTTTTACAAGTCTTGAGGCTAAGGTATTCGTCTTTGGGAGAGGAAACTTATCATCTTGTAAGAAGAGATTAAGAGAGTTATAATCAATCACCAGCCTATTTTTTCCTTTAATATGTTTAGATCTTTTTTCAATATAGAAGGCTTGACAAGCCCAATTAGACTCCATGAGCTCAATAAAACCTGGGGCTAGCAAAGTAGCACATCCTTTTTTAGGGAGAGCCAAATCATATGGGTTCATTCCTAAATAGGTGACCTTTGTTGGATTCACATCTTCTTTCTTTCTTAAAGGGTAACTTCACAAAGAAGTCTTTATTTTTCAAAAGGTCTAATATTTTCATATCCAGCAAGAGCTTGATTAATCTCAAGAATACTTAGTGTTTGGACATAAGGACTAAAAAACTTCTTGAACTTTAGACCTTTCCTGCTATTATGTAAAATGCATCAAATCCAAAGAGTATATCTCTTTCAGGTAGATAACTCTTGAGGACTCTAAGCCATACAGTGCATCCAGGAAAAAACTGTATCCTAATTTTTTTTTGAGATAAGTTCTATATGAAAGAGTTCCTAGTTAAATTTGGTGAATGGTTCATTAAAAGGCATTCACATATCTCCAGGTAAGATGTGAGGCTCAATGATAGTGGCATAAGAACCTGTATTAATCATGGCAATAGCCTTGATAGGCTTATCCTATTTGGAGAGAAGGATCTTGGCTTCAATATTGGGCCTTGGTGTCTTATCAATATGAGGAATTCCTACAAATCCAAATGATCCTAAGATTAGTTTAGTGGAGAGGCTTAAAGTTGTAGGTGAGAGGTCATTGGATGTGGCAAAAGTTGATGGAATAAGGCGTTTAGTTGGAATTTTTGCTTAAAACCAAAAAAGGAAAGAAAAGACGCATATGGTAGTGTGAAGATAAAATATTTGTCTTATTCAGGGATGAATTCTTAATTTCCAAAAATCTACTTTAACATCAAATTTTGAAAAGACCTTCGCCTTCTTCAAATGGACTAAAAGGGCGTTGAGCTTTAGGTGAGCTTTAACAGTTTAACACATCCTGATGTGTTTAAGATCAAATTCAAGTAAGGCCACAACAACAATCTTTCAAAAAGGGCCACGTTAGGATCATGATCTTTAAACATTAGAACTAGAAAACTTATAAAGTTATAACTAACTATTCTCCCAAGGATCATGGTCTGATTTTTTTTTCTAAAGCACAGGGTTCTCTATCAGAGGCAGGTACAAAGCATACTTCAATATCTAAAGATAGAAATAAAATATTTTAGGCCTATAGAAAGAAAGAGATTTAGAAAGAAACCATGGAAGCAAGCCATACTTATATTATATAAAGGGTTACAACTCGTTCTACCTTCTCACATTGGCAGTTCTTCTTTATATAGAACTAAGGATTCAAACCACGACAAACTTACATTATTGATGGGCAAGCACATAACTAAGGTAAAGACAACACACTCAAACTTTTATAAAGGCAAAGTGATAGACATAGGAAATAAAGATAACACACTCAACTTTTACAAAAATAAAGTGGCAGACACACGGAATAAAGGCAACAGTTATAAAGCAGTGACATAAAGTGGAGATGACATGCTATATGACTGGCTTTATATCAAGAGGGACTCTTTGAGTCACCAATCATGTTTATAGATAGGCTCATGATCTGAACCTAAATTTGAATAATCTTAATCATAGCCAACATATGCTGAGTTGTCACTTTTATATTCCTCATCAATCTTGTGGTCTTCATCTAGATTAGATTTTTCTAGTAGTTTCGATTGAGTGAGTTGGAGACTACTAAAAATTTCTTGGCTTGATTTAGGCTGTGAGCTAATTTGGTAAGGGTCTTAAGATTATCCTCCAAGAATTATAGTCCTTAAAGCCTATGAGATAAAGGCACTCTAAAATTCCTACAACGATAGATGATGAACTAGGGGCAAATTGGTCTTGAGGACTAGGAGGGTTTAAGGTTTAGGGTTTAGGGTTCATTTAGACTGTCTAATTTTTAAATTATTCTCTTCTCATATTTGGGCCATAAAGCAAAAGTGTTCTAAAAGTTAACTTGATTATTTATGTAAAGACTTCCATCAGTATTTCTAACATAACTCCTGAAAATGGTAAAGAAACAAAAGAATTGTTTTTGGCCTAATTTTTCCATTAATGATTTTATAAAGTTTTCCTCACCAATAAGGAAGATGAGTAAATAACTAAAAGAAGGTGACAAGGTGTGAGTTCTTGTTTGTGGAATCACATAGGTAATGGCAAATGGGTAAAGATGGTAAAGCTATGACATAAGTGTGGATGGCTGAAAGAGCCATAGATACCATAACAGTTCTTCTCGAACGGGTCATTTGATAATAGGGATGGTAAGATATGGGGTGTCTAGGTCAAAGTATTAAGGGTAAGGATGGATTAGAGTATTGACAAGCAAAAGGTAGAGCTAGTAAAATAAAGTTCATTTGGCTAAGTTGAGAGCATTAGTGAGTGTTTTAAGTTGGGCTCCTTGAGGGAAAATAGTAACTCTTGTCTGGTAAGGAATTTCATTTCTGGTTTGGTTCAAAGATGGCTAGAATATAGAGAGGCTAGTATGTCGTGAGAGTATATGGTTCTAAGGTTTGAAGAGCTCTCTAAGGTCCTTTAAGATGAGGAACTGTGAAATAAAGTTCATTTGGCCAAGTGGAGCTATTAAAATAAAGTTCATTTAGCTAAGAGCATTGGTGGGTGTTTCAAGCCGGGCTCCTTGAGGGAAAATAGTAACTCTTGTCTTGGTTAGAATATAGAGAGGCTAGTATGTCTTGAGAGTATATAGGGTTTGAAGAGATCTCTAAGGCCTTGTAAGATAACAAGCAGTGGTATTCTGATGTCCTTTAAGATGTGAACTGTGAATTTATAGCATGAAAACCAGTCTTTCCAGTTGAGTAGCTAGCTATCTCGCAAGATTTTTCCTTTTGGATCAAGCATCTTATGTGAAAGTTGAATTTTTCAATCCTTTTTTTATTGCAAGAATCTCTTTGTAGCATGATAATTCTTTTCAGACTCTTTTAATTATCAACTAGCATGCCCACGATAGAATCTTCAATAGAATTCTTATGCCCTTATCGGGTATCTTTAAAGGATTTAGGGTTTAGGATTTAAGGGTGCTGGACAATACTTTTTAGTGTTCATATTGCTTCTGTCTAATCTACTTTCCATACGGGAGGATTCTTTTTGAGAAACTTGGACATGTGGCTTATATATTTAGACAAATTTGGGATAAAGTCTCAGATAATTGATTCCTAGGAATTGTTGGATATGCTTCATGGCCAAGTTTTCATCTGGAATTTTACAAATTTTGCTACAATGTGTAGTCCTAGTTGATACTAGCCATTCTCAAAAGTCATTCCCATGAACTCAATCTTTATTGCCCCAATTTCTGATCTTTTTTTTTTTGCTGAGAGCATAATCCCATACTACTTAATGATATCAATGAAATGAGATAGTAAAGTTTTATGGGATTCTTGATCTTTAGAGAAATGAAGAGTAGAATGTCATCAATATAGATTAAGCTACTATCAAGAATGGGCCACTAGAATATTTGAGAGATTCTCAAAGTCTCAAATATTATAGTTCATGGCCTTTTGAAATAGTGACAGATGGAGCAACTTTAAGCCCAAATAGTATCACAGTCCACTGGTATTAGGCATTTAGGATACCAAAGGCAATCTTATAACAATCCTTTGGATGAATTCCTAATTGCTAAAACCCGCTTTAAAATCAAATTTTGATAAAAACCTTTGCCTTCTTAAAATTTACCAATAGAGCATTGGGCTTTCAGAGAGGAAATTTATTATTCTGGAGAAAAACATTGAGAGGCTTATAGTCTTTTCTTTCCTCTTTTTGTTTTTGACCTTTTTTTAATATAAAAGGTTTAGCAAGCCCAATTAGACTTTGTTGGTACAATAAGTCCTTGTTTAAGAAAGGCTGCACATTCTTCCTCGGCCAGATACTGGCAACAACTTCGAAGGATTTCCTTCGAGGCTCTTCTATACCTTTTCTTCCTAGTTCATCACACTGAAGTAGATGGTGGTTGATAGAGTAATCCTTGATCATAATTGCCGGTATGAGTACTGTGCCCCACATGAAACTTGTGGTTGGTAGTAAAACACCTATTCTCCTGTTGAGACCTAATTTGATCTTCGTAGATTTCTCAAGAAATTTTCTTACGAAGTTTTGTTATAGCATCTATAATGGACAGCCCGACAAATAGACATCCATAGAGTTTAGGGTTTAGGGACTCCAATTATTGGAGGAGAATCTCGAGAATCTCAAGACCTTTACTAGATATTCCCTGATGATACAAGGCTAGCTATAAAATAGCATGTCCATCTTGGGAGAATAGCTAGAATAGCCAGTTATAACTTTCTAAGAATAGCTAGTTATAACTTTCTAAGTTTCCATTTTTGATGTTTAAAGATTATGGATCCTAATTACCTAGGTATGATCTTTAAACACGTTAGGATGTGTTAGCTTATACTGTTAAAGCTTCCCTCCCCACTTTCAATTATTTGAAATATGAGGATAAAAATGAGGTTTATTTAAAGCCAATTTTTGCTAAAAGGTGACAATTTCATAGAAGTTCAAGGAAAACTGTCTACCAACCAAGTAAGCTTGAGAAAATTTACATAATCTCTAATAAGAAGGAATTTTTTAGGACTAATCATCAAAAAACATTTGGTTAAAGTATTACTTGCGGTTACTTTATGATTAAGGAAGACAAGTTCAATTTGAATTCTTCCTTCCCTTCCATGTGTTTTATTAATGGCATCCCATATGCTTCATTTGTGAGAGTTAAAGTTTTAAGGCTAAGTGATAAGGATGAAGGAATTAAATAAGCAATTGAAGGAAGTAGACTTCAAATTGTCTTCTAATTTAATGAAGGAAGTGACAAGTGGGAAGCTTATGATGCTTAAGAAGGAAGTAGTTTAAGGCCACATGTCATACTTTAAGGATGCCACCAACATCCTTTATTCTTCATAAATTTTGATAATAAAATCAAGGTCAAAGATTGTGTTTCACCATATGGCTAGAAATGTCCCACCATATGACATAAGAGACTAGATTTAAAAGCAATTTCAGCCAAGGCTAGAAATTTATGAAGAAATGTCCCACCATATGACATATGACATATGTCCCACCATATGGCTAGAAATGTCCTTTATTCTTCTAATTGTGTTTCACCATAGAGTAAGGCTACATATTCCCCTTGCAATTTCAGCCAAGGAAAGAAAACACAACTCCATCCATTCACAAAAGCAAAAAGGATTATAGTTTATGAATGAATGGCTAGATTTAAAAGTTTGTGATCTAATTTTTGGAAATACACAAGACAAATTTTGTCTTGGTCTTACTCTCGAAATAGAACATTTCCCTTCTCCATTTATCTTTAATTTTGTTCTTCCACCTTAGGTGAAGAATGGTATTATGCCAAAATAAAATCCTAGAGTTTAAGAGAGGTAAAGTGAGAGCAATCAACTTCAAGAGCCAAAACCCCTACACCAAACCTTCTTCAAATCAAAAGGCTCTCTTCATCAAACTTATTCATCTTATCTAGATAATTCATTATATACCATTTTCACTTTCCAAAGATCACAAGTTTAAGGGCTGGAAGAGAGAAGATTCATTTAGAGATTTCAAGCTTACCTTGACTCCTTTGCATTTTCTCTCTTCTAGCCCTTGAAATTATGATCTTTGGAAAGTGAAAATGAAATGGAATGAAATATCCAGGTAGATGAATAAGTTTGATGAATATCACTTATTGATTTGAAGAAGATTTGAGGGTTGTTGAATCTTGAACTTGATTGCTTTTACTTTGCTACTCATAAACTTTAGGATTTCATTTTCGCATAATATCATCCTCTTCATTCACCTAATCACCTAAGGTGGCAGGACGAAATTGAAAAGAAATGGAGAGAGAAAATATTCTATTTATAGAGCAAGGGAAAGACACAACTTGTCTTGTGCATTTCTAACCATTAGATCACACAATTTTCAAATCTATCCATTCATTCATAAAGTGTGATCCTTATGCTTGCTTGTGAATGAATAAAGTTGTTGTGTGTTTTTTTTTTCTTTTTCTATTTACTTGGCTAAAATTGCAAGGGGATGTGGGCCAAAATTTTTCCTTTGGTCTCATGGTTGGCACATTTCTAGCCCTTGGATTAAAACCTTAAAATCTCGTTATTCACTTGAAACAAATTTTCGACTTTTATTGTTATTGGTCAAAATTTATGTTTTTTTTTCTTCCTTAACCCCTCTTGCACGAAACTAGAGAAGAATAAAAGAGGTTGGTGACATCCTTGAGCTATGACATGTGGCCTTAAACTACTTTCTTGATCAAATTAGAAGATAATTTGAATTCTACTTCCTCTAAGATGATTACTTAATTCCTTCATCCTTATCACTTAGCATTTAAACTCTAACTCTCATAAATGAAGCATATGAGGTGCCATTAATGAAACACATAGAAGGGAAGGAAGAATTCAAATTAAATTTGTCTTTCTTGATCATAAAGTAACTATAAAAATAATACTTTAATTTTACCAAATGCTTTTTGATGATTCCTTCATCATAAATTTTGTGCCATTGCTTCAAAGATTCCTTCGTATTATAGAGAGATTCTCTAATTTTTCACAATCCAAAACTTGGCTTGTAGACACTTTTCCTTGGAGCAGAAAAGTCTTTCTCTCATATGATTGTTGAACCGATGGAGAAGGTAATAGAAATTCCAATACTTTATACGCGGATTGTATCTACACTGACCGGTGTTAACAGGTGCAAAAAGTCTTTTTTTCTCAACCGACGGAGAAAATATTAGAAATTTCAATACTTTTATACACCGATTGGCATTCTAAGCATTTAGTAACTTTGTATGCCTTTGAATTTTAGTAGGTAAGCTTTTAACAATATGCCTGCCACTGTAACTATACTGATTGTATAAACTCATAAATCTATCTCAAATATCCTTGTATCTACTCTCTCAGATTGCTTTCAATAGGAAAAGGCTTATACAAGAACTACAACAGGACACAAAACTACTCCAGTTCCTAAGCTATATAGGTAATGACAATAAAAATTATCAAATAGTATGCTCTAACAAGAGGAGTACTGTCTAACTTTATTTACTCTTAAGCATATAGGGATGTGTGCTTAGCAAATTAAGTTTGATCAACATATGCAAATATGATTATTTAATCACAAACAGAGTCGTTATAAAGAATATCAAAATGTGAAGATGATAGCAGAAGCTAGCTAGTATTATACTTTAAACAGCCCAAGATGAAAGCAGATTTCTGAAATAAAGAAACTTGTGTTTGTACCCAATATAATATGATTTCAAGAGCATATAGCCAAAAGAAAGATAAGTATCATAAGGGACTTTTCTTAGAGAAGAAAATAGCGAAACATGATTGAAGATAATTAAAAAATAAGAAGAGATGGAAAAAAGAAAGCAGACAGGTAGTAAAAAGGAAAAAAGCTCTCTTAAAAAGGGAAGATAAGGCCAAAAGAAATAGTTAGGTCAAAATCCAAGTCTCATAAATTGAGCTCTTCAGTTTACCCATTTTCAAGCTCTTCAATTAGGTCACTAAGCAAGCTATTGTTTTAAGCCTCCAACCTTTTTATCAGAGACTAGAAAAATGCACAAGGGAAAACCACTCTAGTAATGTCACTAAACTTAAAATACTCTATCCAAAAAGTGAAAGAAAAGGCTTAAAATCAAAAGAAGCGCAGCTTAGTTCTCTTGGTATATTTATTTGTATGAGTTTACACTGAAAAACAGAAAATAGAAAGGTTAAAAACTAAGTTCTACAACATTGATATCATCAACACCTTCACTGGTCATTCTATATAGCGTTTAACTTGTGCTGACATACACAGTATCATTTAACTAAGTTCTTCAATTTCAAAATCAGAATATTCTACTTTTACTTCTGAACGGACTAAAGTTACAACTATGAAGGACGAGCATCGGCTGAACGAAATCGAAACTAGAGTGACAAAAAGCAGACAATCGGATCATCACAGATATCACTACAGCGAACCATAACGCGAAAAGGAAAGAGAATTTTCAACGACCTTTGGATAAAACCTAGGGTAAGCAGACAATCGGATCATCACAGAGATCACTACAGCGAACCATAACGCGAAAAGGAAAGAGAATTTTCAACGACCTTTGGATAAAACCTAGCGTAAGCTTTTAATTTCTCGATCTTTCCCTAATTCATCTGTTTCCATGGCAAATAAAATTGATTAAAACACTAATATGCAAGTACTGACCTGAGCGAGAGATCAATAACTATGCCGTGTTCGGATTTGCTTTTATCGATGCCGAATTGTGATTTCCCTAATTCATCTATTTCATCGGCAAACAAAATTATGAAAGCACTAAGATGCAAGTACTGACCAGATTCGAGAGATCGGTGACTACTTTGTGTTCAGATTTTCTTTTCTCGCAGCCGAAAATGAAAATCCTTGGTGAATTTCGCGAAGTTTCAGAGTGCTACAGTTCATATGAGAAGTTATATAGACGAAAAACGTAGCCGTTAGTCTGGCCGAAGAGAAAACGTAGCCGTTAGAGGGAATGCAGGACAGGACCGTTGAAGAGCGACGATGAAGGGTTAGATTCTTCATTAATACTTTTGTTAACAAAATAAATAATACTCGTGATAAGCGAATGTTTGAATTTACACGGAAAATGTTTTTGAAAAAAAAAAAAAAAGAACGCACAAAGCAACGAAAAAGGAAAATCTGATGGGTTCAAGATTTGGCTGGCTTTTTACATCGCAGAAATTACAAATAGGAAATATCCCTTTAGTATTAATTTATAAATTTTTTTAACACATTTTATTGAAACTATAGAAATTTTTAAAATTCATTAATTTTATCTAAAAGTTTAATAAATTTTTAACTTCTCTATTAAATAGACATAAATTAAATATAAATTAATAAAAATGTTATATATTTGCAACATTTAGTGGGAGGTAAAATTTTCTATTAAGGTTCATGATAATGCTTTAATTTGATTTAGTTTTAGTCATTAAGACTTTAATTTGCTAATATTTAGGATTTTAATTAAAAATTTATGACATTTTTTATTTATTTTTATACATTTGAAAATAAAAAATTTAAAAAGTATTAAAAGTGCCTAAAGCTCATGGGCTAAATCCGAGCCCCTGAGTTCAAGGGCTCAGCTTTAATTTTAAGAGGAGTGAGTTTTTAGGCCTAAACCTATCAAAAGTCAACTCGTTCTCCTATCTCTATAGAAAATAAGGAAGAATAGTGAATGAAAGTTGATATAGATGATAAAAAATATATTCGTATTCTATAAGAACGTGAGTTTAATTTTTTCTATTATCGTAAGTGTCTTTTTGGTAGACGATATCATAAATTTTCTATAAACACTCTCTGAGCCCTAGGACTATACCCTGATCTTGATAAAAGACCAATACCGAACCCACTTAAATTTTTATTTATAAAAAAAAGGAAGAATATGAAGACGGGAAGTAAAGTTTGCAAAACTTTTTCTCATTAAGTTGTAAAACATTTTAACTGTGGAAATTATTATTCATTACAAATTATACTTTTTGCAAAATTGTTATTTCTTTTATAAATCATTCTATAAGGTACCTTCCAAATATATGCAAATCCTAATTTACAACTTTGAAAATTGTCAAATCACTCTAAAGTTTTTAAGGACTACTATGCATTACAAAAAAATAGGTATTTTATAGTAGTTATTTTATAGTTTTCTAACAGTTATAACCCCTAAAATAACAATTTCTAGTGATTGCATGGGTAAATGGCTAGAAAATCAGGCGATGTATTACATGTTATATATTAAAATATTATTGTGATAAACAATAAGTAATTAAATTATGATTGTATCATATATATGACTTTAATTTAATTTGATAAATTAATTGAGTTAGAGAATCGATAATTGGAGATGAGATAGTTTGTATTGTTGAACTTTAATTTTTAAGTTGAAGAAGTGGTGGGATTGATTAAGATAAAGAAAGAAAATATGAAAGAAAAAAATATAAGTATGTTAGTAATTAAACTATAAATGAAGATAAAAAAATAAATTAAGATCTACAAAATAAATAATATTTTACCATATAAAGAAAAAGAAAAAGAAGACAGAATTTTAAGGAAGGAAATGAAGGAAAGGACATGGACGAAAATAAATGAGGAGTGAATGAATGAGAAGGTGATGTGATATTTATAGAGGTCTAGGAATGATTTTTAACTGTTTTATGTATTTTGTAGTAGTTTTATTACCTGGATAATTTCTAGCGATCTTAATAGTTACAAATGTCAATTTTTTTATTTTTTAAAAATTGAACCAATTTTAATTTATTTGTACATATTTAATTTATATATGACAAATAAATTAGTACATGAGTGATAGAGATTATTAAATATGTTATTATTGATCATCATTGTGCATGTAAGGAGAAATTAAAAAAGTTATTGTTAGGATTATAATTAAATATATTTAGAAAAAAAATTAGTATTTAATTATTTAAATAATTTAATAAAAAATATATACCTGACAATGGCTAAATTATCGTCTCCTTGAGGAAAGAAGTGTTTAAAATTTGTCAATTGGAAGGGCTCACTGTCATAAGTAATATCACTATCACCCATTTAACAAATATATCGTGGCTTGAGGTGGACGACCATATTCTAGTCTTTATATTTCTCGTCCTAGATATAGTAAACTTGGTGTGTCTCGGAGGCAAGAATATATCTCTCATTATCTTCAGATTCCCCCGTATGAATGAGTTAAGAGAAATTAACAGAGGTGATGCCCAAGTGGTCAATAGTGAGTCTCCGTGAAGTTGTCGTATTTGCTCAGGAGCACTTGAAAAGAGTTTCGATGAAAAGCTAGTAACTTAAATCAATGATGTCAATTAGCTTTCCATAGCAAATGATACCTCTAAAATGCATGTCATTGTCACTACTGCTAGCCCAACATCTTGTCCTGAATGTGCCGTAAACTCTAGAGTTTTGTGTGAGCAATCCTTGATCATGTGCAACTGTATAGAACTTGAACTCATTGACATTATACATGGTATACCTTCTTGCTTGGTCTAACAGATCGATAGAAAGAGTTTTGAGTTCTTCTGTGTACAGGCTGACGCCATTATGTATTCGATGTATAAACCAACAGGGAAACTCTCTGTAAAATGTTTTATCAATGTCAGCGGAATAAGCACGCCCCCATAACTTCCGCTTGAGATAATTTCTAAACTCACTACAATGAAGTGTAATTTGTTAGAATCAGTGAGGAATAAATATAAAATGTAAAAGTTGATGAGCGCAAATACCTACTGCATAAAGAGTTCAACTTGGTTGTAATTTATCAAAACATGTATGTGTACCTGGAGTTTCTTTGTGGGAGTGAGTATAAAGAATTCACATCCTCCAACTGGTTTTTTGAAAGGAGGAAATAAAGTTGATGTGGGTTGTTAAAAAATGTCTCCATGTCATAACAGAAAGTTAGGACCCATCTCCAAAATAACCGTATGCTATTGACCCCTCTAGCCACACCTTATTCCTAAGATGATTTTAATTTTCTAAAATACCTGCATGTTAATATTCCATTAATAATTTTGAGCAATCAAAATAAAAATATGAAATTTAAAATGCGGGGATAAAAGATCATTCGGTACCTCTCTATAGGGTACATCAATCGATATTGAACTGAGCCAACACAACAACCTTTGCTTTTCAAATAAGGTGGACGATCAAGTGAACCATTACAGTGAAAATGATGGAGGAAATATCATCTCCAAGTGACAAAAAGTAAGAATTATTTTATTTTGTAGCTAATCGAGCTCTTCCTGTATCAAGACTTTCGCACACAACTTCCTGCAAAATGAATATAACTCCACCAAAACCACTTATACATTAGAAGGAAGTGTATTTCTCAAAGCCAGTGTGAGTAATGTTTGCATAAGAAAATGGAAGTCATAACTCTTTAACCTAGTAACCTTTTCAGCCTACAAATCGATACACTTTAAGATGTTGTTAGACTATCCATTAGGTACTTTTATGTTCTTTAGCGTCAAAAGGAAGATATCCTTGTCCTGCTTCGTCAAGGTGAATTTAGTTAGTTGAAACTTGTCATTTTCATTAGGCTAAGCCTCTTCATGAATTCCCTAGACCCGTAAATCTTTTCTAGCTAAGAAATGGTCTTTAAGACTTTCCAGCTTCTTTAAGCAACATATATATATAACATTATCACACATATCTTTCTCAATGTGCATAACTTTCAAACTATGGCATAGCAAATTATATGCTCAATAAAAAAGAGTGAAAAATATGCTTCTCTTTCACCACTGCATAGGCTGAGTATCAGATATTCCACGATACCATCATCCTGGTCGTTCTTGAGGCATGTACAAATAAGGCCACATTTCCTCAAAATTTAATTAATCAATTAATTACCTACCGTCATTTCCTCAGGCATGTACAAATAAGGCAACATCTCGCTGTAAGTAGGCATTACTCCCTGCTCCTGGCGTAGCTTTTCCCTCTATAGATTAAATAGAAAAAATAATTATTTATAAATTAAATACACATACACAATGTATAAATTCTTTTTTTGTACTTATAATTTCATCATAGGTGATAACAAAGCTCTTGGATCCTCCCCTATGGCCCACTTTCTAGTGCTTGACACACTAAGCATTTCTCCAGGAAATGGCCTAAAACAAAATGTATAGAAATTAAGTTAGTCAAGTCGGACAAAAAATATAAAAAAAATATAATTAATGTAATAATATTAATATCATACCTTGTGCTTAGACAAGATCCTCAAGTAGACAAAATTGGACCAATCTTGCTCCAGGACTCCATCAGATATATATGCTAGTATCTCTTGCAAGGGCCTATCCTAACACTATTCTTCTCACGTCACATATCACCTTTATAGTTCTTCCATGCTGCCCTTAATCTTTTTAGGGTATTCGCCTTTAACTCCTCTCCTAATATAAATTTACCCTATAATTAAATAAATGAAAAATTTATATTCATTATATAGATTTAATAAAATAATTAAGTAATTTAAATAAAAAATATATTTTACCTTTATCAGTTCCCAAGCTTCCTACTTCTTCTGTGTTGTGATCTTCTTCTAGTTCTTCACAAAAATGAGCAACATGATCCACTACTTACCTACAAGGCGTAGATACTTACTACACAACTGGCCCCCTCCCCTAGTCGGTTGGCCCAAATCATTTAGCAGCACAACCATATGTCTGTTCGTCATCATGGAGAGCTCTCTAATAATCAGCCTCCTAATGGACCTGTTTCCCTGAGAGTCTATAACATGTAATTAGAAAATTAATTATTTATGAATTAAATTTAAATAATTTTTTTATATAAATCAAATATCTACCCTCGCTCAGATCGAAGTCATCAATACTTATATAAGCCCTAGAAGACCACCCTTAGAACTATGATCATCGCTGGGTGTATTAGGATCAACTGACTCCTTCCCGAGTAGACGACTTATCCTGATAATATCAAATAACAATTGAAATAATAATATATTTTACAACTAACAATTATTTAAGAAATAAACAATATCTATTAATTTAAATAAATAATAAACAAAATAAAAAAATAACTCAAAAATAATTGAGAACTAAATTTCTATTCTTACCTAGAAATGTGGAGTACTATCTAAATCTGGATACGGATTTGATTTGTGGAGAGAACTCGGTAGAGCTTCACTCATAACTCACCAAAAGTGTTGAAATGAGGCTAGTAGGGGTATATATAGGCTGCAAATTTCTAGCGGTTGTCTCCATAACTGCTAGAAATTTCTATCACTGTCCCCTCTGTCATCTCCTGCTACTGCCACGTGTCAGAACTCCTTGAGAAACCAACATGTTTCTAGCAATTTTTCAAGTAACCGCTAGAAATTAATTCCAAAATTTCTTGCAGTTTGGAAACCACTAGAAAATACGGCGACCTTCCATATTCTCTAGCAGTTTCTCCAACAAAACCGCTAGAAACTGACCACTAGAAATGTGGCACCAACTTTGCACCATATTTTGACTTGTTTAAGTTATTTTCAAACTGTTGGAACTAAACCGCTAGAAAGTTATGTGGCCCATACCCATTATGGTCAAAATGGTTAGAATTTCTTGCAATTTGTCATATAACCGTTAGAATTTGTTATAACCGCTAGAAATGAACCACTACTAACTATCATTTTTTAGTGATGACATTAAATTTTGGAGTGAAATTATCCAATGTCCTTAATTTAAAAAAATTACAACAATTTAACAAGCAATAAGTTATTAAAGTTATTACTTATTAAATTGTGGTTGTCATTGTTATTCAACAAATAAGCTATTGATACTTATAAACGTAAAAGCAATTTTTTTTGTGAAATTAGTTATCACTGCCATATTTGAGTTAACGTTGTTACTTGTTAAACTATTATTATCATTTCATTATTTTTGTTTTTATATTTCAAACTAAGGATATTTAGATAATTTTGCTACAAAATCTAATCCCAGAGTAATTCCTAAAAGCTTCAAAATAATTACATCATTTCAAAATTTTGAATTGAATTAATAGGGGATAGGTCTAGTGGAAGGTAAGGGTGCTCAATTTTGTCCCATCTCGGGTGTCTCGACCCGGTCCCGGTGGTTTCAGGATGGGTCCGTCCCGTCCCGAGAAGGACCGGGACGGGACAAAGGGAAGAGTCGGGATGGGACGGGTCTCGGCATGACCCTCGGGACTCCCGTCCCTTCCCGACCCCAATTTTTTTTTTAAAAAAATATATCACATTCTCCCATCTTTCACATTCTGTCCACCCGTCTCCTTTCTCTCACGCTTTGCTCACTCATGGTTACAGGTCTCACGAGTCACCACTCTCATACATATATTTTTACTTACAAATATTCTTATACATATATTTTTATTCTTCCTTACTGTTGTGTTTTCTTTCCCCTTATATGGATAAGTTATCATTTTATATCTGGGAGAAATGTTGGTATTTAGAGGAAGTTGCTTTGACATTTTATATGGACAGATTTACTAAGATAATTTTATTATAATTCTTTTTTTTAAAAAAAATTGGATCCAGAATTCCCATCCCGTCCCTAACCTATCCTAGTCCTATTCGAGATTAGGACAAATTCGGGATGGGACAGGACATGGGACGCATTTTGCATCCCATGTACTGTATTGGGACGGGACGGGACACTTGATGTATTTTGCGTCCCGTGTACTGTATTAGGATGGGATACGAGACGGGGTTGTCCCGGTCCCGACCCCTATTGGAAGGGGCTAATTCCTCCACAACATGTGAACAAAAGTTCATATCCCTGCTGGGAGATGTGCTTACATTTAGCGCTCGATAGTGCATTGAATATAATTATCTCTAATAGGAGGATACCTATACTTAGTAAAAAAAAGTCTAAATTGAAATTTGTAGATTTTGAGAATATTTATGTCTTTCTGAATTGAAATTTGTAGATTTTGAGAATATTTTTGTGTCTTTCACCCAAATTTAAATCTTTTCAATTCACAATGTGTTTGAAACAAGAACACAAGCACTCACAATAGGAATTTTTGCGTGTGACCATGTTGACACACAAACAGATGGATGCTGGCATATTGAAAACTCAACTCCGTCATTGTGAAACAATTGAATTTGAATTTGAATTGAAGTTCCCACTTAGAAAAGTTTTACCCTGCTGGTTTTTTTATTTGTCAAACCTTTTTTCCACATTTCTAGAATAATTGAATCTTTTGTTTTATATATAAAACAATAATCGAATCTTCATGTGAAGCAAGAGAAGGGTTCTTAATTGTTTTGCATCAGATCTTGCGGTCTTATATTTCTCCAAGGTCATCATGAGAGATGTCTGTTTTTTCTTTCCCCTAGGTCATCATGAAAGATTATTAAAGATTATTTATTTACTAAGAGGAGGGGCTTGGCCATAGTTAGTAGATGACTGGGTCCTTTATACATGATATCTTAGTTTCGAACTAGGTTGTGCGTAATAAAAAGATTAGTCTATAGACTATCCTAATATTATTTTTTTTATCAACAATGTTCGTTTGACAGCTATACTTTAGGGCTGCCGTCAAGCTAACCCCTTCAATCAGCCGCATCATCTCGGTAGATTCTTAATATGTCCAAGAAATATTGATTAATTAATTAAAATGTGAGTTATGTGTGTTTATACATATATATATTAACAACTAATGATAAATTAATGTGTGCATTCAAAAGTATATGGTTTATATATAGGTTTTCCTTTTCTACTTCTTCATAAGGTTCAGGCGTTTGAAACTGGAGGAGTTGAAAAGTATACACGCGTTTTGTGAGGCAATGAACAATTGAAAATTCAACCCAAGACCACGCAATATATACATATATAATATATATTCTTATAATTTGATGATGATGATAAGTCCAAAAAACTAATAAAATTTAGCACTATTGACAGATAACTGGGTTTAAGCATTATATTTGGGGTTTGATTGTAATATTCCCAATTAAAATGAAGTTTTAATTGAAGGATAATAATTGGGGATTTTTAGTGTGCATTGAAGTTATTTTGGAAGGTAAAGAAGAGGAAAAGAAAAAAAATTAAATAAATAATGAAATTAATTATTTCTCACAGATTTTTTTCTAACTAGCTAGGGATATACTTATTTTCTATTATTATTCGCCAACTAATATTATTAATTGAAACTTATGTCATAGATTAAATATGGGAAATAAGATTATATTGAAAAATGAATTATGTTTTGGACCTTTGGCCTAGACTGAAACGAATTATACTATATATGATTATTATGTGATTAAGTATTATCCATGTTAACTTTATACTATTTCATTGCAGATTGGTCATTTGCAAGCACGGGTTTCAATTTTATCCGTGCTTAGTATGCATTTGGATGCCCTCATATGCTGTTAGATACATGCATGTTGGTTCTTTAGAATATAATAAATTAAAATTTTATTAAAAATGTGTTCACATTTAATACCTAACTAATTTGTTTTTTTATTACAATGTGATAACAATGTGTTCCTATGGTTCTTTTTTATTACAATGGGATAATAATATGAATAACTCTAATATAAACTACCTAACCTAGAGTCAGGTGGTAGAAGAGCGTGTGACAACCAATCAGGGTTGTATATCGGAAGTGACTAATCCTTTATAATATAGTAAATAAAAATAAAATTTTTTATTAGAAATATATTCATATTTAGTACCTAACTAAATTTTTGAATAGGATTATTTATCATAGGAGGATATCTATGAATAATAAACAAAATAAAGAAGAGCATGTGACCAGTTGCATACCCTCGTCAGTCTTCACTAAATCATTTACTTTAGGTCTACTAATGGAAAGTGTTGGGGTGACGGCATTACACTAAATTCTTGACCAATAGACTCCAAAAGTTGTTTAAGGACCAAGCCTAAATCCTAAATTATACTACCTCTGTTTCTAATTAGAAGACCTACTTAATTAATTTAGGTATATTAAGGAAGTTAGGTAAATTAGTTAATTGTAATGATTGTATATTAGTTTTCCTAAAATAACCTATTTTTCTTTAATCATGTGTATTTAAACTACCCTTGATAGAAATTCTCTTAATATATATAATCATATAGGGATATATTGAGGGAAAATTTATAATTTTTTAAGATAAAATAGATTATGATTTTATATTTAGGAACAAATATAATATTATATCTAGCTCTTATAATTAGGAACAGAGGAAATATATAATAAACAAATGGGAAGATGTAATATATTACTACTTAGACTTGGTCATAGAAGGTTATAAGAGTTATAATTGATGATGTGAATCATATTTCACGTTAGTAATTATCAAAGTTAAGTATGTTTAAAAGTTCTTCTCTAGTTATGTACTGTTGATCTTTGGGAGTTTATTGTGCTAATGCCAAGTGTTCAAGTTGTAAAACTATTAGCGACCTTTTGATTATTAATGAATTGTACCTTTTAATAAGGTAATTGGGATCTTTTATTTTTTGGTTAATGAATGGATATATATTATTATTGTCTGTTTAGGGTTGTTGTAATGTTTTAGGCCTAGTTGCAGCAAAAGACCCCTTCCATGGTAATTGGACTTTGCTAATGGCATGTTATGTTTTGGGGTTCCTCAGCAAAATTAGATCCTAGGTTTATTTTACAATAAATGTGTTTTTGATAGTAGAGGTGCTATTTGAAAAACTTTTATATGGGTAAATTGTGCTTAGACTTTGAGGACTTGTAAAATTTATACATTTTTTGTCAAGGAGTATTATATCAGTCCGAGATTTCATTTTTGAAAAGGATCTTATTAAGAAAGATAAAATTTATTTCTATGATCCCTACGCTTTAAAAATACTTAGTTCTTAAGAGTCGGATTGAGAGATACCTGACGGGAAAAAAAAGAGTCTAAAGGGGAAACATAGACTTAGTTCATAAGACATGGTCATATCCAAAGAGAAATTTAATATATGAAATATAACTAGGGGAATTGAGCTTTTCTCCTCGGAACAGAAGAATGGAACCATGGAAAAATCATGTGGGAGCATTTAATGCAAAGGTTTGGAATATTATTAGGTGTGGGGAACAATATATATTATAATTTTAATTTCTATTTCAATTTCAATATCTCTCGAAATGGGTTTCTTTTTATATAATAATAATCAATAGTCTAGACCTTACCCTTGTGTCGGATTTTATTCATAATTAATTAAATAATCTCAGATAATAATAGTAATAATAAACCTGTAATATTCGTATGATACCAGCAACATGGTCATGAATGGCTGCAAATTGCAAAACATGCAACTATTAAATGTGCACTACTGTACTGCTATTGGAATTTTTCTTCGGTACCAATATACTAATAAATATAATATAATATAATATTTCCTCTATTTCAATTTATAAGATATTTTTGGAGTAATTTTGAAGACTAATAAATCTCATTAAATATAGTTAGAAACCTTAATTTTTTCATAAAACAGTATAAACTTCTGAAAATACCTTTCTTTTAATATAATAATTAACACACTTAACTAATGGAGGGTATTTTTGGAACAAAGTCATTAATGAATCATTATTTTCTCCAAAACATCTTATATTATTGAACATGAAACTACTCAAAAAAAATCTTATAAATCAAAGCGGAGGGAGTATAAAATTTATAATAAACTGTAATATTCACAAACCATTACTTTAGTACAACCCTTTTTTAAGATTTTGTGCATATATGAGAAATATAAAGTAAAAAGTTGGATCTTAGTGTCTCATCAGGGTCATAGTATGCCTCCAAACTCAAAAAATATTACAAAGATACTTATAAATCATCTACTAAGTTATGATATTGTCAACGTGATTTAAACTCAAAACTTTATAAATTATAAGTTAACTATTTATTAATTAAATTAATCTTTTATGACGGGTGAGTTTTACCTGTACATGTGAATTTCATAAAAATGAGACCAATCCATGCACTGCTTGACAGTCTATTTTAGTTTCAGGCCATTTGCATCAATTCAACGGACGGTATAGAATATTCACACCTAACTTCTCAAAAATTAACTTGTTCGAGAATTTTTAATTCAAGATGGAGCACCTGAATTTGGGATACTATTTCATAATATAGAAATATAATCAAATCCATCAAAGGTTTATAACGGTCAAATTTCACATCCATGTGAAACTTCTCTATTCTACAAGTTACTTCACACTTTTGTCATCATAAAAAACGCGAAAGGAAACGGTGTTCTGATCTGAGTAGCTTCCTTCATATTTGAGAAAATTATCAAACTAGGGGCTTTTCTTGTTTTGAAATAGTCTTATAATATTTGACATTGATGGTTATCTTATAATAATATATATATACACAGCCAAGAAAATTGGTCTAGTTGATTATGAGTTAACTTATAACCTACGAGATTACGAGCTCAAATTTTATTATCTATGTGAGGATTTTGCTTTTTGACGATATATAAATATTTTTATAAATACTTTTTAAATCTTGAAATATGCTTTAATTCTAGTAAGCTCATATAGACTTTTCATATTATCAAAAGAACTTAACAATATATATACGTGTGACTTTGTGGGGTGTGTGTGTATGAGGGGTTGCTTCGCTAATGTGCTGTTTCGTTATCCTCGTTGTACTTTCTAGATCTTGATGTCTGGCCAAAAAAAGAAAAAATGTATAAACAATGAGGGCGGTAATGTGCGATTCACACGTACCCACGTATATATATATATCTATATCCATGTATTATATAAAATCACACTATTTATAACTTATAAATATTATAACTTGCTAAACAAAGGACCATTGGTCCAGCGGGATGTACTTTCCTATAAAGGGAGAGGTTGCAAGTTCAACCTGTTGGTCATGTGTATATATGTAATTTGACCCTTGTAAAAAAATATTGTAACTCACTTTAAACTAATTATTAGAATATGGATTCCATATATGGTCTAGTTTAATCTTAGACATTTATAGAAGGAGAAAGCTTAAATAGTTAAACTTATACATTTATTCTAAATCATCTTATAAAATAAGTGGATTTTAAAAATCAATTTATTCTTATTTAAATGGAACCAAATAAATTAAGGATATAAGTTGAATTCTTTTCCAACACCAAGAATCTTTGCATTTGCCATGACGCATAACTTCTACGGCCTCTCTCCACTTGCCAAGGGATGCGTCGAATTCTTCACTATATTCACACACACATAACTCTCTCTCTCTCTCTCTCTCACACACACACACACACACACACACATAATTCACTATATTTACACACACTTATAGTCTCTCTCTCTCACACATTTGACAATATAATGAATCATCAATTAACTGGTTTTCTTTTCTCATGTGATATATTGGAAAGAAAATAATTTAAACGGTTTTGAACATTGTAGTTATCAATTTAACCTTTGAATCTTATTAAAATATGTGGATAGAATATTGGAAAAGTAGATCAAATTTGTTCATAGCTTAATGAAATGTGTAGAGATAGTTGATAGAATATGCATGTGTGAGTATATATATATATAAAGGTTACATGGAGTTAAAAAAACGAGCTAAATATTATTTATAATTTAAGAATAATGAGACTTTAATAAATTTTATATTTATTATTATGCATGTTAAATTTAACTGTTAGTAGATCAAATATATTGAGTTGACAAGTCCACATATTATCCACATTAGCTTTTTTTTTCTCTCAAAGTGCAAATTTTCCTTGAAGTTCACTAGGTATTAGGAAATTTCTTTTGGGTTCATATTGTCTAGAAAGTTTACAAACCATAGCAATATCACTATACCCATTATCCAAGTTAAGTTTGACTAGTAGTTGACCAAATATACTAAACTAGCAATAGGTCCATGAGTGATTCACTTTATTTTTTTCTAGTTAAATTTATAAATAAGAAAAAAAATGTAAAAAATGCATTATTTGAGAAAATCAAAGCATCTTGGGCGATAAAAAGAAAATCGAACATTATCAAATCTCCATCAATGTCTCCTACATCCAATTATCAAATCTTCTAGCTCATTACTCTTTGAAAATTGTGAGCTCCTCTTCCTGCTACTACTTCTTATTCTTTATTGTTCACTCTGTCAGCTCAACTTATTTGGTCAACTAATAATAAACTTAAATTGAATAACGGCTGGGGCGATGTTGCTATGATTTAGTAACTTTTAGGGCAACATTGAACCCAAAAAATACTTTCTAGATGGCATTGCTCCAAACAATACTACACAAACTGACTTTTATAGCGCCCATTTATGGTGGTTTATTGAAAAATTGCCTTTAAAAAATGTTGTGGCATTTTTATAAATAAAATGTTGTTAAAAAAAACTTTTCACAGCGGATTTTTAAAAAAAAAATGCCATTAAAAGTATCTTAACACAACCAAAAATTTTAGCTAGACAAAAATTATCAAGTTTTGTAATGGGGGTTATACGAAAGCTGCCATTAAAAACCCACATATTTTAAAAAACTTACCGCAAATCAGTTCACAGTTTCACTTTTCACAACCGCTTATGGTCCCTACATTGTGCCCCACCACTAGCAATACGAACGAGAAGCAAAGTCCAGCCATTTTCCTCTATTTTTTGGTGTCACCACTCTTTCCGTCGTGCTTGTTGTGTTCGTGGTCTTCTTCGCCATCTTTTATAGTGTCGTTTATCGTAAGTTTCATTCTCATCGTCTTCTCCATTTTTTTATGATTGTTCAATATTTTCTGTATTTAAACATTAATAGATTATGTGAGTTGCGTTTACTTGAGTTGAAGACCTAATTTTGGTTGTTATAGGGTTTCCTATATCTATATTATTGTTATATGCGATTTTTATCTTATAAACCATTGTAATTGTAACTTTTTGTTACTTATTGGTATGAATAACTTGTTTATTTGTTATGAATATCATTGAAATAGTAATAGAAGTTTGGTTGAGAGATTATTTTTTATGCTTCATTGATTTTTTTAGTTTTGAGATATATATTTGATATTTTTGTGTTATTTTTTGTTTGAGCAATGTGAGTATTATTTTGAAGAGTTATAAATGAAGTTAAAAGTTTTGGTTAATGAGTATTATTTCCTAATGGGTTCAATATTTTTTATGTTGTTAGCACTGCCAACAACCTAGTCCTACTGATTGCAGATACTATGTCATGCGCTATGTGCATGAGATCATAGATAGTGGGCTAACTGAGAGGCTTCATGAGGTAAAAAGAGGGAACATGACTAATATTTTGTCATTCACCAATTTTTTCACATTTATGTTACTTGCTTAGTTATTTTGTTTCTGATTAATTTGTTGCATCTCAATATTGAAACAAGATTTGAATAGGTTGACATCAATTCAATGAAGGATGATTTGGCTAACTTAATGATGAATAACCTTCCTGATGTTAATTGATATTTTGGTTAAGTTTTTTAGTTGTATAGTTGAAATATTGCATTGATGAATAACTAGGGAGGATATGTTCATCTTTATCTATCATCGAAAGTTTTGTTAAATTGTTCATTGATTATTTTGGTTATTCAATTAGATTGTCTAGATTTTGTAGAATACAGTGGTAAAATACGAAATTTGAGAGAAATATTAAAAAAAAATACAATATTTTCACGGCAGTTATTTATAAAACCTCCTTAAAAAACCTAGAAAATGCAATTTTAAAGGGACTTTTCACAGTATTTATTTGGAAAAATCCATTAAAACTAAATCCCATACGTTTAACGACATCAGTTACCATTGCACTCGTGGAACCGACGTCAAAAACCACTTTTAACTACCATTAAAGATCTTTTTTATAGTAGTGTAAGTGAAAACTTCTCACTACTAAAAAAAATTGAGCTGTAACGGTTACAATGAACCGCTACCAATGCTTAACTTTGTAGCGGTTTAGCTCTAAACCGCTATAATTTTTTAGCTCTTTGACAGTGAACAGTGTCATCGACGACTTTTGTAGCGGTTATAACGGCTACAAATATGATGCCAAGTTGATGCCACATTTTGTGGCAACATTTGTAGTGGTTATAACCACTACAAACATAGCGCCATCTGGTGCAAATGTTTGTAGTGATTCAAATCGCTGCAAATTTTCACGCTAGAAGGGAATTTTGCAAGAGTTCTAAACTCTTATAAATATCCACAAAATCCTTACAAGTTCACATTTATAAATCATTACAAATGTCTACAAAACTACTATAAAGTTTCAAATATAAAATTTAAATTTTTATCCCACACAGAGTCACTTAGACACATTTGTAGTGGGTTTAAACCGCTACAAATATTCGCAAAACCGTTACAAAGTTCTAAATATGAAATTTAAATTTCACTCCCACACGCGAACTCACTTGGAGACATTTGCAGCAGTTCTAAACCGCTACAAATGTCTATAAAATCGCTACAAAGTTTTAAATATAAAATTCAAATTTTCCTCCTACGCTATAACCCACAAAATGGCTACAAAGTTTTAAATATAAAATTTAAATTTTCCTCCGACATATTTGTAGCGATTTTATGTTCATAAAATTGCTTTAAACTCCACCCAATCTCCACTCCTCTCATTTTTGCTCTTACCCCTTCCTCTCTTCTTCCTCCTCCTCCTGCATTTTTTCTTCATCTTTCATTTGTTTAATTCTTTCTTCACATGGAGGTAAGATCATTTGGATGTATAAATTTAATTTTTTCTAGGTTTCTATACTTATTCTTTATTAACATGTGTATTCTTTTGTTTTCAGGTCCTTTTCACAGAAATTAGTGGATCTTTTTAATTAATTATATATCATATTTTTTTATACTTTTTTCACTTTACAACTCTCTTCTACACCTTTTTTCATCTACTTATAACTTTCTAGCTACCTAATATCAACTTGTACCCTTTCTTTATTTTAATTATATCTCATCAAATAAAATATATCAAATTATATAACAAGGTACAACTTACTCAATTATCATAATAAAACTTTAACCTATCAAATTTAATAAATTATCTATATATTTACATATATGTACATATATACATACATACTATTAAAATGAAAATTTTTATTTTTTTTATAAAATCTAGAACATCTGTAGTGGTTATTTTGGTGTCACGTTGAAATTTTTTGTTTCTCGCTTGAAGTTAGTAGCAGTTTTTAAACCGCTACAAAATTCTTAAAATGCTATAAATATTTGTAGTGTTTTGAGTGTCATGAGTAGCAGTTTTTTTTTAACCGTTACAAACCTAACCGCTACACAGCGTTGTTTTAGCGATTTAAACCGTTACTAAGGTAAAAAATGAATTACTATAAAACACCTTTTTTATAATGTCTATAGTAAATTTACACTTTCACCTAATAAAAAAATTATTGTGGCTAACACATAGACTTGCTAGCTCACTATATTTAGTCAACTAATTATCAAACTTAATCTAGATAATAGTTGAGACAACATTACTAATATTTTAAAACTTTTAAGATGATATTAAATATAAAAAAAACTTTTAAGATAATATTACTTATGAGTTAAAACTTCTAAAATAAATTTACATCTTAACATTTTTTTTATAAATATTTCTCTATATATGTTATTGGACTCCATATCAATATTTTTAATATGCATAGGAAAAGTCAAGACAAACTAATATGCTACTACAAACATTACCTATTTCTGCGTTAAAAAGATCTTTCGGCCTCACTCTACAATAATTGCACGTTGAAATTAGTGGCTTTATACTAATATTATAGTATATCTCTAAGCATCGATTTGAGTGTGGTTCATGTTTTTGTGACACTTGGCTTTAAATAATTTGATTCATAAAAATCGATGCTTTGATAGCTTTGCATTGACCCTACTCAAAGAGATATTCACAAACATAAATGGATTTTTTCCTAAGTGTGAATATTCGAGCCAACAAACATTCACACATTGAATTATATTTGGTAATTTTTAAAACTCTAGTTTTAAAAAGTCTAAATTTAAAATTATTTTTTTTAAAAAAAATAATTATATTTATCTAAAAGTATATTTGTTTAGTAATCCCTAAAACTTTAGTTTTAAGAGGGCTTCTGGCCTAAATTTTAGTTTAATTTTTTTTAAAACAAACAGCTATATTTGTCTAAAAAAGTTTTTGGACCAAACCATGATTTAAAACCAAGATTTTGGATAAACTATTGAGATTAGCTTCTAAAATAATAAAAGAATTTATAAACTATCTAATTAGTTTCTATCTTTACTTTTTTTACACCCTCTCCCCTCTCTTCTCTTTTCTCCATCCTCTCTCATCTCTCATATTTTTAATAAAAGCATACCCTTTCTAATAATTTTTCAATTACAAAAGTCCTTATAGTAATAGTTATCCAAACACTCATTTATTCAAAACCACTTTTTTCTCATAAACTCTTCTCTAAAAACGGTCCAAAAACCCTTTTTTTCATAAACCTTTTTTTTTAACTTTTTTTCAAATAGGCCCTATATATTAAATGGGGCTTGGTCCAAGTTAGGGTTTTCCACAAAGATTTTAATTTTACTTAATTAAATACGCAATAATTAAAAACTCTTGTTGACAATAATCTAATAAAATATTTAATTGCTAAATGTTGCAGAATTCTCCATTTGAATTATAGTACTATATCAATATATAAGACGTGAAAACGAAGAAACTATGTAGGAAGCAGATGATTTCCAACTATATTTTGCTTTTAATAATGCCCATATATCTTTAGACCATGCAGAGTTTTAAAATGTAGCTTGGTACAGCTCTCCATTTCAAAATAATTCACACTTTATGATTTTAAGGATGCATTAATTATTTTGCCTAACAATTTTACCCTTCAACAAATAAAAAGTTTTTATAGAAGAGTCTAATAATTAAATAAAGATATTTTAGAAAAATATAATTTCATTTCCTTGTTAAAATTTAGACCATTTGTACAACTTCAAAATAATGATTATTTGGAACGAAAGGAGTACTATCTCTTGTACTTTTACATAGTAATATTCTTTTGAGAGGTTTACCTTGGTTATTTGTAAGAAAGATTAATATAATATTTAGTCTTTTAAATTTATTTTTATTTTAATTTTGATATCTAAATTTTAAATTATAGGTTTTTGGCCTTCAAAGAATAAAATAATCCAAGTTTTTATTAAATGATAGAGACTTTTTTTAGACAAAAATAATGTTGAGAGACCAAAACCTATAGTTTAAAATTTGATGGATTAAAATTAAAATAAAGATAAATTTAAAGGATAAAAAATTATATTAACTTTTTTATAAAACCCCATCCAAATTGTTTACTAACATTAAATTTTGTATAGAGATACAATTAATTAATTGCTCCTGAGTTTTTATGCTCAAAGTCATTACTTAAGTAGAGTTAGATTAATTTATTAGTTGGAAAAGATTAAGAGAGTGGTGTCCCAATAATTTTTAAGGGTAATTATGAAAGGACAATTATCTATATTCCCTTCTTCCCTAATTATAAGTCCAAAAAGAATACTGAAATCCAGTTTATGTGTAAAAAATTGATTTTCTTTCCATTTCTGCCCTCAATTATTGTCATTGGAAAATGCATCTTTATTAAGCAATGTCGGTAATTTTCATCCTTTTTAAGGCAGATTTTACAAAAAAAAGTATTTTAATTACAACTAATTTTTTGTAATAGGAATTATAATTACAACTAAATTTTTGTAATAGGAATTATAGTTACGGACACAACAATCTAAAAACAGAGATTTATAAATAATAAGGATTGAAAGAGTACAAATAGTTATTAGTTGACAATTACTAAATTTCTTTTTTTTTCAACCTACTAAATTTTTTAATTTTTAATTTGTGAATTGGTTAAAAGGTAGATATTTCCTCCATCCCTAATAATAAGAAAATGTAAAGCATGGTCTATTGATTTTTTTTAATAAGGAAAAACCACCCAATTTCATAAACAATTAAGAGATGTTTCAAACTAACGGATATTAAGTCTAGTTGAAGTCGCTAATTCTTCACAACGTGATGAACTAAAATTTAAATTTTTACTAGGAGAGTAACCCACATTTAGTAACCAACAACACCTTAAATAGGATTGCCTCCAATGGGAGGATATATATTCTTAGAAAAAAGGGAGAAATGTTTCCAAATTTGCCCCTAATCAAATGACCATGGTTAAGGTAGTAACAAAGTTAATAATAGAGGCATTTCAGTCAAAAAATTCAATCTGAAATATAATTATGAAGATTAACTAACTTTCTTAAGAATAGTGAAAGTTACTAAGTACTATGATCATCCTAAGTACTTTCTTAAGAATATGTAAGTCATTTGTTCATTATTCTCGCATATTAAAAAATGTATTAAATTGATAAAAAAATTATATTTGTCCTTATTAAAGAAAGGGTATTGAAAAAATTATTAATCATCCTACAAATGACTTATATTCAATAGGTATAAAATTGAAAAGAAACAATCATTAATAACTTTTCAAGTGACTCATTTTTAGAACTAATTTTTTTTTCTTACAAGTGATTTATATATAAAACTAGAACAGTAAACTTTACCTATAATTAGAGACAAAGAAAGTACTTGATAATATATATATATATATATATATATATATATATATATATATATATCATCGCACGTACGTACGAGTATAGACTACGTTAAGTGGTAGAAAATGAGAGTGGAATGTGGGCGTACATGGAAACTACACAATATTGCATTTGCATGGTTCACCGACCCATCACGCGCCTTGGCGGTGGTCAGCTCTTATCGTCTAGTCTCCAAATACTTTTTATTTTCAACGATGCTAATTATTATTAGTAGTAGTATTATTGAATGCTAGCTAAATGTTTTCTTAGCGTTAATAAAAAAACAATCATTATATTTTGAAATCCCAGTCTGGTCAGAGAATATACTTATCCGATTTGGTCCCTGGTTATTTGACTTAACTGTCCTTAACGATGGCTAAAACTGTAAATTTATGTGTGAACTATGATATGAATTCTTCTTCTTCTCCACCGCACAGTACAGCCAGATATATAGTCTCTCTCAGAGACGTTAATATCAATTAATTAATTAATCACATTTATTAATTATTATTGATTAGTTTACAAGATGGACATGTGCGTCTATATTCTGCAGCATTATAAATAAGCAAGGTTCTGGTTCATTTCATTCACTTCGATGAACACAACAAGAGGAAGCTTCATTCAATTCTGCGACATTCAATTTTTTGCGTTGTAAAGAGAAATCGAATAAGTTTTTGTTATTGATCTCAGATAGATAATGGGAGGTTCTTCTCCTTGTGCTTCCTGCAAGTTGCTACGACGTCGTTGCACCAAGGAGTGCATTTTCGCTCCTTACTTTCCTTCTGATGATCCCCACAAATTTGCCATCGTTCACAAGGTCTTTGGTGCCAGCAATGTCAGCAAAATGTTGCAGGTCTCATCTCTCTCTCTATATATATATATATGTGTGTGTATCTCTCTCTCTCTCTCTCTCTCTCTCTCTCTCTCTCGATCTCTTCTCCTCTATATCATTCATTTCTCTCAAAGTTGAGTTTATCAAAGAGCGGACTTTGAATCGAAACTACGCCTTTTCTCACCTGTTGCACCGGCTCAAATCATGATTTATGAATAATACAACTTGATGTAAATCTTATAATCCCTCCACGTTTTAGATTTATTTTCATTCTAAATGTAATATTTCAATTCACTTTGTCTACAAATTTTTTCCAAATAATCATTATTAATTGCATATGTCAAAAGGGTTTTCATTAAGGGATATTTTTAAGATAAATGATTAAAGAGAGTATTATAGAGTAACAATACATATATATTTTTTATAAATAACTAAACTAATTTTTTTAATGTCTATAAATTAATTATTTAGCTCTTAGCTAAGATTGGAGAGCAAATTAGATGATATAGATATATTTTGAATCTAAACTAAACAACTTTGATTTTAGGTATTTCTCCCACACAAATAATGATTTATGAATAATGCAACTTACTATAAATCTTATATTTGATATCGATATAGTTTGAATCTAAACTATAAACACTTTTGATCTCTTTCATCGATTAAAAAAAATTAATAGTGGTATTATTTTTGACTTATGAACAGGAACTTCCGGTGCATCAAAGAGCGGATGCCGTGAGCAGTCTAGTTTACGAGGCGAATGCTAGGGTTAGAGATCCGGTGTATGGATGCGTAGGAGCTATATCGTATCTACAAAGTCAAGTTTCACAGTTAAAAATGCAGCTTGAAGTGGCTCAAACAGAGATTATGTGCATTCAGATGCAGCACGATCCTACAAACTTATCATCAACTCAATATTATTCATAATAATGTTGCTAATCATCACTATCTCAGTTTTGCTTCTTCTTCTTCTTCCTTCTCTTGTAATGTAATCCAATACCCTTTTAAGAGGGAGTCTTTTGGAGTTAGTTTTAGACTAATTAATTATATATATATATATTTCATTTTTTTCTTGCTTAATTATTTATTTTGATTAAAGTGTAAGAGCTTAGCTAGCGCTAGCTAGCTGCTATTGTTTATTATGTGTATGTGTGTTTTTCTCTTACTGGTGACAGATAAATTACACTTAAGAATTAAGAGGGATGTTGCAGTAAACAAGAAGGATGTACGAGTGAAATCATGCATGTGAGATTTTGAGTAGAGTTGAAGGCTTTACAACTACTTCTCTCTCTCTTCTATGTATTTATTTATTTATTTCTCTTCTTAATCCCATTAAATTATTAGGTTAACTATTGCTGGTGAGGATAATTTTTTTGATTAATTCTTTAATTCAACTCTCTCTCTCTCTCTCTGTTTGTCTGCGCGCGAGTGGGCTGTTCCTAAATTGGATCGCTGTTGAATATTCCTCTTCCCTCTCCCTCTATTTTTGACTTTGAACTCACTGGATTTTCTCTTGTCTTAAAGAATTTAAGGTAAAAAATTAATTACTCCAAGGAATAATTATAACCAAATAAGTGTAAAAGGGATTCTGCAAGAACAATGTCTTGAAAAGAGTCTAAGTTCTTAAGCTATCTCCGAGACAAATATTCACTAATAATTATACAAAAGTTATTAAGAATATGCATTGAATACAATAGGCTAATGAAAACCCTAATGCAATCAAACTCTAATACTTAAATCAAGAAATAAATTAACTTATACAAAATAGAAGACTCATGCCTTATGACTAACACCTAAAAATATAAGCATTAGCTTAAGTAATTTTGTGCTGAACAATGTAAATATGTAATATGAGTTTTTCTTGGATTATGTAAAAAGCATTTAAAAGTGTTTTTTTAGGTGTTTCCCAACAAGCACAAAATTAAATAGGAAAGAAATTTACTCTGTAACATATGAAATAAACAATAATAGACCCTGATTGTTTTGTCCAGAAAAAACCCTAATGTAGAAAATCCTAAAGCTAACGTAGATAGATAAACCTCTAGTCTATATATGGCGTAAAGCGTTACTTCACTCCCTAGCTTCCTCAATCATCAAGATACTGATCTTTACAAGAGAACAACAGCATTGACCAAGAGCCAAGAGGGAATAATGTTTTGTATTTGGGGCAATTTGGTACTTTCACAAGATTTTCCCATGTAGGAGCGCTAATTGTTGGAATACGAAGATTGGTTCCTGGAGGAAAATGAATTGAACACTGGTTTTTATGACCAACCAAACGTATCAAGTACAGAAAAATAAGTTATTTTCCTTGTTTCATTTTCACTCTACGTTCCAAACGGGACGCAACATAATTGTTGATTAGGTCTCATGCTCTCCTTTTTTTTTTATCAACCTCATGCTCTCTTCAATTGTCTCAATATTAGAGATAATAATCATGTGTATTTGCCAAATAAATACTCCTCCACTCCTTAATATAAGACCCACTCAGTTAATAAGTTTATATTGATCTTAAATATAAGACATATTTTTTATATTTATCAATTTTTTGTCAAATTATCCTATTGATATTGTAATATCCCAAATTTTCTGTACTGATTTGTATGTACAAATTGAATAAAATATATGTGAGATTTTTCAGGAAAAGATGTAGCAATTTATGTAAAGAAAGGGATTAAATTGAAAAGAAAGAAAATGCAAGGACTTAAGTGAAATTATGGAAAGTTTAAGACTAAAAGTAGAGGTAGACAAAAATGTGGGGTCTTTAAGTGTAATTTTAAAAAGTTGAGGACATAAATGTGATTTATGGTAAATCAATGGGCAAAAGTGTAATTATGGGAAATTTAGACCGAAAACAGGCCAAAAATGACCGTGTTCTGATAGGACCCAAATTTTTTCAGTGGATAGAATTTTGATTTGAGATCCCGAAAAATTGATATAAATTTCTGAAGTTAAATAAAATTATTATAATATTTTTCGGATCTCATAATCAAATGAAATTTTGCAGTAAATTCCTAGAATTAATATGAGAATTTATAAAATTGACAGGATCAGAAAAGGAATCCTGTAAAATTTTTAACGGAATTTATTGTGGAATAAAATACTGATGGATATCGTCGGGAAAACTTTCTAGGGATTCGTGCTATAAAGGTATTGAACCCTAAAAGGCCCAAGAATGGCATCATTAAGGCCCAATAAGGCACTTGGACTGATAGGTGGGCCAGTGTCCCGAGGAACCCTGGAAAAGTGTAAAAATTACAAAAATATCCCTGTGTTGTCCTAAAGAAACAGAAGTGAATGAAGGGCATTTTGGTCATTTTGGATAGGCCAAAATGCCAATGCAAGTACAGGAGAGGTTAGTCGGAGTCAGTATATACTCTGACAAGGTTCAAAGAGGTGTGAAATGACAATTATGCCCTTAAGTTTAATATAGTGCAAGGAAAAGCACTAAGGGTATTTTGGTCATTTTCCAAGGTATCTGGAATTAAATTTAAACCCAGTATAAGAATTTCAATGGTATGAAGGATTTAAATATTGAATAAAATATATTATGAAGTCCCAGAAAAATTAGATTAAGAAAATAGTCCGGTTTACGGGAAATCGAACCGGGCCGGTACCGGATTGGACTGTATGGGATTGGATTGGACTAAAATTTTCTTGGAACTCCCTACCATGGAAATGGCGCCAAGTGTGAGCTTAGGTGTCCCATGTGGTGTCCCTTGAGTGATGTCATCAAGGTGATGCAATAATTCAAAAAAGAAAAGAAATTCCAAGATTTAATCTCAAGCCTTTAGATCAAATAGTTCCCAAGATGATCTTGGCCTTCAATTTTCCCAAGATTTTTCTATAAATACCCCCCATTGGAGACTCCAAAACCGTGAAGAGAAAAGGTGGGGAAGCTCTTGCAAAATTTTCTCTCAAGCAAGTATCTTGAAGAAACTAGTAAGGTAAGTTGCCTCCTTACTTCTAGACTTTGTTCTCATGGTTTGTTCTTGAGTTTAAATGGTTTTTGAGGCTTAAATCTTGGGGAAATGCTGCTGGAATTTCTGTGTATATTTGAAAGAAGAATAAATTTTATGTCATAGATAGTTTATACAAACTTAAACAAGCTTGAATCACATGATAATGGCTTAGGAATTCATGTGTGCTTGTGAATCCAAGATTATGTCCTATTCTGTACAGTATGAAATCACTGTTTATATATTGGAATTTCATGGTTTTTATACTTCCAATGGGTTTAGAATGGAAAATTGTGTGGGGTTATAGTAGGAAAACAAGTATTGGAAGCATTGGAATCATAATGAGAATTTTTGGAAAAACTAGAGCTATCTTTCGGTTCTGTACAGAATTTTGTGGAGCAATTGGATTCTGGAATTTTTGAATACATATTTGGATTCTAAATGAAAAATTATGTGGAAATGAACCATGAGAGTTTAGTTTAGAAAGATGTAAACATATGTCACAAAGTAGAGAAAGAAAGGGACTTAATGAAACCTAGACTTGAAATTTGATTGGAATGAAGTGATAATTTGGTAATTATTTTGTTATGTCTAGGTTTTGACATTTTTGGGAAGGAAAGATCAATTCAAGAAGGAAAGAACAAGGACTCATAAGAGATTACAATAATACTTAACTATAAACTTATGTTGTTTGATTAATATGTTTGCTTGTTATGTATGAAGTTTGGTTGAGCATGATATGTTATGTGATGATGATTATGATGATGATGATGAGTTATGAATATGTGCAACTCCTTGCAACCTATGTTATGACAATATGCATATTAGAGTTTGCTTATGTATGATCATGAATTAGCTCCCATTGCATGATAACATGTTAGGCATTTAATCAAGCATGCATAACCTTATAGTTTATATTACTTGCTATTGAGATTTCCATGAAATCTCATTCCTCCCATATCAATAAATATTGCTCTAGGTGCTGGAACTTCACAAGGAGGAAGGTAAATGGGAATGAACAATGTGTATATGACTTGAAAAGCATGCCTTTAACTTAGATGATGATATATTGGTATATATAATGTATATACTCACTAGATTCGGGCTGAGACAGATCACTTCCGCCGATAGTTTAAGCAACTTATCCAACGAGTTTTCACCTAAAATTTGGCATAAACATAACTAAGATCCAGAGCTTTAATTCGACACCAAGAACACATAAATTGGTTAAGTTTTCGAATTGATATGATTTATCAAATTTGGACTTAAACTCTGGATTAAGATAAAACAAGTCATGCGATACAGTAAGGTTCCTACACGGTTTTCATATAGTAAATGAATGAGTTTTTCTGCGATATTTGGTGAGCTTAAAGTACACATTCTGAGATTTAAATACATAGGTAATTAGACTCAATAGGATAAGTATACAAGGAGAAATGAATTTTTGAAAATGGGGTAAAGAAACTGGAACTTCCAAATTTACCAAATGAACAGAAATTTTCAACGAATAAACTGATTTGATCTGGACAAGAAAACCTCATTTTCATATTTTTATAACAAATTTAAATGAAAGAGATTTCATTATAAATTTGAATCACCTTATTTAAATTTTTCTAGATTTAATTATGAATTTCTGAAGTTCAGGCTGTAATCTGGAATTACCAAGTGAACAGTGGCGATGAACAGTACCGTAAGCCTAACTTTTGGAAATTCATGTTTTTAAGGTTAAGAGGTATTACAATGATCTAAGATACTTCCAATTGAGTATATGTAAGAATGTGATGTAAGGATGTTTACTAGAAGATGTCGTTGAAATTTAAAGATGTTGATTAGAAGAGGCCGTTGTACTGGTAGAATATGGAAGTACTGTGTACGTAGGTGCTGTCTAAGGAGGCTAGAAGTGAGTGGACCTAGCCGGTTCATCCAGTCTTTTCTGGGTACTTATGTAGAATGGTAGTTCTCATGGGAATTACCGAATCAGTACAGTTACTTTCTGCCAGGATTTTCGGTAGGAGAGAATTAATAAAGTTAAGACTGCTTCTATAAGTGTACTCTGAAGGGTCTAAGGAAGGATGTTTCAGATATTCTCTCTACAATAATCAAATAAGAGAGAGAGCGAGAGAGTTAATAAAAATAATTAGGTTGTTTTAGAGAAAAAATGTCATATTAACTAATTCAACTAACTTTTTTAATCTAATTAAGTTAATTGAATATGTCTAATATTAAGAACTAGAGAAGTGCAAAAATGTGTTTTGTTAATATAAATCCAGGGTATCCCTAAGTCACTTTAAACTTGAACCTAATCACTATAGACTAAAAGCATCAAGTTAAAGCCCTTTCATGTGCTCTGTTTGCCGAGGAGTTGTGACACCCACACCTGTTTACTGAGGGGAAATGAACACATGATCCGGTCATGTGCTATATGAATTGTGGCCTATCCATACCACTTGATCGATTAGCTTTTAGAGTGGTCAGTTATCACTAGCCTATGGGTTTGGTCGACAAGAATAAGATGGTTCAATTAGTTTGATGGGAGAAAATTCGGTGGGTTATCCATTGATTTTAGTTTGATAATATGTTATTTTCTATATATTGTATTTTATGAATTGTCCCACCTGACACCTCATGAGCACATGTTAGTACTTATGATGAGTAGAATTATTGGTTACTGAGACATTTGTCTCACCCTATTATTATTAATATTTTTCATGTGATAACTCATCTTAGGATCCCAGGGAAAACTTCATAGGCTTGATTAAAACTATATTAATTGTATAGCCTTCTCCTTTGAAGGTATGTGTAGAATATTTGCATATTGCCACAGTAGGTTTCATTATGCATCCTCTAATACTATATTGATTATCTGAATTTTAAGAAAAGTCCATTTTATAATTATAATTGTTATAAAATAAGAGATGATGAAAAAGTTAAAGAGGAGAAGAAATAACAAGACAAGAGATTGAAATGGGAGGAAAGGGAGTATTCCTTATATGCTTGTATGATCACTTGTACAAATGCCTTCTACATGGCCATTATTTATAGACCATAACCATTAAAGACTAAACATAAGGTTACAAAGGAATAAAGATGAATAAAATGTCATTAACAACAAGAAATTTCTCTGAAGTCATTCATTGAGGAAGTTATAGGTTTATGACATAAAGAGATGAAGGAATCCTAAGAGGAATCCCAAGAGGTAGAAGTTGTATGGACATCCACATATGCAATAATATTTATAACACTCCCCCTTGGATGTCCATGATAGATATTGTGCCTCATTAAAACCTTACTAGAAAAAATCCATTGGGACAAAAATCGAGTGAAGGGAAAAGAGTACACAATAAAAAAAATTCTAAAAAGAAAAAGAGAACAACAAGTACTTGTTTACTCCCCCTGATGACATTGTCAATTTAGGTCTTTGAATCTGTGCATTCCAATACCATACACTAACTTCTCAAGTGGCTTAGTTGGCAGTGTCTTGATAAATAAATCTGCAAGGTTGTCACATGATCGAATTTGCTGAGCATCTATATCACCATTCTTCATAACATCATGAGTGAAAAAGAATTTTGGAGAAATATGTTTTGTTTTATCTCCTTTGATATATCCCCCTTTTAGTTGAGCTATGCATGTCGTATTATCTTCATATAATACTGTTAGAATCTCTTGTTTTGGAAGTAGTCCACTCATTCTTTGAATATGTTGGATTACTCATGGCTGGAAAAAAGGTTTTCTAAATCGGTTGAAAATAGACTTCTACACCGGACTTTGATCCGGTGTAGAAACAGCCCGTTTAAAAAGTTTAATATTTTACACCGGTTGTATATGACTGGTGTAAACAATCAGCTTCTTTAAATTGGTTATTCCATACAACCGGTTTAAAAAGTAATGTCAAAATAAAAAAAATCCAGAATAAAAAAACTCTAGGTCCGAAATTATTGCCTTCTTCGTCACAAATTTGAAGGAGGAGGAAAGTGATGAAGAAGAATAGGTACCTGTAAAATGCATGCAGAGAACAAAAAAGAGGAAGAAAGAAAAAGCCAGAGAACCCAGAAATGAAAGAAACAAAAACTCAGATATATGCACAGAAATGAAAACCCATAAACGTCGTCACCTAATTGAAGATATCACAAAAACATCGTCACAATTCCTTTTGGTTACCTGCTCAAAGCAAACAAAAATATATTTAAATAGAACCCAGAAATGAATGAGACAAAAACCCAAATATATACACAGAAACAAAAACCTAGAAACGTCTTTACCTAATTAAAGATATCACAGAAACATCGTAACAATTCCTCTGACTTACCCAGTTAAAAGTGAACAGAAATATATTTAAATAAAATCGAGAAAGAAAGGAACAAAAAAATAGACACCCACCATCGCAGATCTGGGTCTTCTTCTTTGGCGAGCTTTAGAGGCTATAACGACTAACTTCAACAATAGAGAACGACGAGCACAAGTATGGGTCATCGGATATCTAGGTCTTTTTCTTCGGCGAGCTTTAGACGGTGTGTTATGAAGGTGGAGCTTCCTGTCACTATGTGTTCTCCTTTGTCTAGTTTTTTCCATGGACGACGATATGATTTGTGAAGATAGGGAATAGTAAAAAATTAACGCTTTTTGTTAGATTTTTAATAGCAAAGACATTCTACACCGGATATAATTCTATCAGCTTTAGATAAGACTGGTTTAAAAATATGCTTTTTAAAGCCCCATTTTTAAAACTCCATTTTTAAATCGGTCACTGCGGAACCGGTTTTAAAAAAAACTGACCGGTGATATTTTTGTAAATAAGATAAAATATTTACAACGGTCATGACTTTTTACACCGGTCATATTTTACAACCGGTGTAAATATTTTATCTTATTTATAAAAATGCCACCGATCATTACTTTTTACACCGGTCATATTTTACAACAGGTGTAAATATTTTATCTTATTTACAAAAATTCCACCGATCATGACTTTTTATACCTGTCATTACTTTTTACACCAGTCATGTTTTACAATCGGTGTAAATATTTCATCTTATTTACAAAAATACCACCGATCATTTTTTTAAACCGTCTCTGTTGTGACCGGTTTAAAAATGGGGTTTTAAAAAGCCTATTTTCCACTAGTGACTAACCTTAACCAAACACATTCTCGACTTGCCTCATGAACTGCAATTATTTCTGTATGATTTGATGAGGTAGCTGATAAAGTTTGCTTCATTGAATGCCAAGATATAGCTGTACCTCCACAAGTAAATAAATATCCTGTCTGAGATCTACCTTTATGTGGATCTGATAAAAACCCTGCATCTGCATAACCAATCAATTATGATCCAGATTCATTAGAATAAAATAATCCCATATCAGTTGTCTCTCGAAGGTATCGAAATATATGTTTGACTCCATTCCAATGTCTTTTTGTTGAGGAATAACTAAATCTTGTCAATAAACTCACAACAAATGCAATATCAGGTCGTGTTGAATTAGCAAGATATATTAGTGCCCCTATAACACTAAGATATGGTACTTCTGGACCAAAAAGTTCTTCATTTTCCTCTTGAGGGAGAAAATGATCTTTTTCTTTAACTAGCGATCTCACAACCATTGGAGTAGTTAATGGATGCGCTTTATTCATATAAAATTGCTTTAATTTTTTTTCAATATAAGCTGATTGATGAAGAAAAACTCCATTTGTTAAGTGCTCAATTTGTAAATCGAGACAAAACTTTGTTTTTCTAAGATCTTTCATTTCAAAATCTCTCTTTAAACAATCAACTGCTTTTTGAAGCTTTTCAGGAGTTCCAATTATATTCAAGTCATCCACATAGACAGCAATTATAACAAATTCTGATGTATTCCGTTTTATAAAAATACATGGGTTGATTGAGTTATTTTTGTAACTCGCATTTAACAAATATTCACTTAGACGGTTATACCACATTCTTCCAGATTGTTTTAATCCGTATAAGGATTTATGCAAACGAATTGCATAATTTTCTCGAGAATTCTTATATGCTTCAGGCAATTTAAATCCTTCAGGGATTTTCATATAAATTTCAGTATCTAAAGAACCATATAAGTATACTGTAACAATATCCATCAGACGCATATCAAGTCTTTCATGCACTGCCAGACTAATTAGATATCTTAAAGTAATTGTATCCACCACAGGAGAATATGTTTCTTCATAATCAATGACATGTCTTTGTTAAAAACCTTGTGCCACAAGTCGTGCTTTATATCTAACAACCTCATTTTTCTTATTTTATTTTCGCACAAAAACCCATCTATACCCAACTGGTTCAACACCATTCGGTATTTGGACTACAGGTCCAAAAACTTCACGTTTTGAAAGTGAATTCAATTCTGCTTGAATTGCATCTTTCCATTTTGGCCAATCATTTCTAAGTCTACATTCTTCAACTGACCTAGGTTCAAGATCCTTACTTTGATTAGTTATTTCAACAACAACACTGTATGAAAAAATATCGTCGATGACTATATTTTCTCGGTTCCATCTTTTTCCCGTAGTGACATAACTTATCGAGATCTCTTCATTATTTTTAGGTACCTAGACCTCTTATGGAGTCTTTTAATTTGTTACGTCCTGGGTCTCTCCTATAAGACCAGTCTCCTCAACTTGAACATCTTGATTGTTTACTCTTTTCTTTCTAGAAATTTTATCTTTGGAACTGATAGGTCTACCACGCTTCAATCGTGGTTTAGTTTCATTTGTACTTGCTACTTGTCCTGCTGGGACATCAATTCTAATTGGGGCATTTTCAGCTAGAATATGAGATTTGGTAATTCTCTTGGGGTCAGTAAATGCATCTAATAGTTGATTTGCAATATTTTGCAAATAAATTATTTTTTGAACTTCAAGCTCACATTGTTGTGTTCGAGGATCTAAATGAGACAACAATAATGCTTTCCATGTGATTTCTTTATCCAGCTGCTTATTATCTCCCCCTGATGTTAGAAAATTTGTCTCATCAAAATGACAATCATTTAAATGTGCCGTAAACAAATCTCTTATTAGTGGCTCTAAATACATTATAGAAGGAGATTCATAACCAATATATATTCCTAACCTTCTCTAAGGTCCCATCTTTTTGCGTTGTGGTGGAGCAATTGGGACAAATGTCACACATCCAAAAATTCTAAGATGAGAAATATTTGGCTCCTGACCAAAAGCCAATTGTAATGGGGAGAATTTATGATAACTGGTTGGCCTGATGTGTAGAATTGCATGTCCCCAAAGCTAAAATAGGAAGTTTTATTCTCTTAAGCATTGGTCCAGCAATCAATTGGAGACGTTTAATTAATGATTCTGCCAAACCATTTTGAGTGTGGACATGAGCAACAGATTTTTCCACTGTTATTCCAGTTGCTATGCAATAATCATTAAACATTTGAGATGAAAACTCACTCGCATTATCAAGACGAATTGTCTTAATTGCGTATTCTGGAAATTGTGCTCTTAATCGAATTATTTGAGCAAGTAATCTAGCAAATGCTAAATTACGTGTAGATAACAAATACACATGTGACCATCTTGTAGATGCATCTATTAAAACCATAAAATATCTAAATGGTCCACATAGTGGATGAATAGGTCCACATATATCCCCTTGGATACGTTCTAGAAATACAGAGGATTCTACCCCAACTTTTGTTAATGAAGGTCTTGTAATTAGTTTGCCTTGAGAACAAGCAACACATGAAAAATCTTTAAATTGAAGAATCTCCTGGCTCAATGGATGTCCATGTGAATTTTTAATAATTCTTTGCATCATAGTTGATCCGGGATGGCCTAACCGATCATGCTAAACAATGAATATATTTTTATCAGTAAACTTCTGGTTTACTATAACATTTGTTTCAATTATACTAATATTTGTATAGTACAAATCAGAAGATAATGCAGGTACTTTTTCAAGAACATATTTTTCTCCATGTCTAACAATTGTAATATGTAGATATTCAATACTTTTCTCATCTATAGTCTCAATATGATATCCATTTTGGCGGATATCCTTAAAACTTAACGAATTTCTTTAAAACTTAGAGGAATATAAAGCATCATTAATAACAAATTTTGTCCCTTTGGGTAATATTATCATTGCTCTTCCGGAGTCTTCAATTAGTTTTGCATTACCCGCTATAGTATTGATTCTTGCTCCATTCATTGTCAAATGAGAAAAATATTTTTTATCTTTGAGTATGGTATGTGTTGTAGCACTATCTATGAGACATATATCTTCATTCTTGTGCCCAATAAAAGAGAGAGGAACATCCATATTCTTCATTAAAAGAAAATAAATGTATTAAAATACATCATTAGCAATAATGCTCTTAAAATAAGAAAATAAAAGTAAACATAAATAAAGCATAAAGTATAAACTAAATTAGGATAAAATATAAATAAAACATAAACTGCATTAATCTTATTCTTTTTCTGCCAAATTTGTTTATCTAATCATGATTCTCAAAGAAATCAGCCACGTTTAAATGTGCCATAGCATCAAGGCCATCATCTAGCTCATTGGTATCATCATTTTTGTATGCAAAATTTGCCTCAACATCTTCATATTGAAAAGTCATATTTGCTTCCATGTTCTTTGAATTCTTTTTTATGGAGGCTTGATAAAGCTTTGCTAGATGCTCAGGCGTACGACAGGTACGCGACCAGTGCCCCTTCATCCCACACCTATAACATAGATTTTCCACAGTTTTGGAGGGACCACCCTTGTCTTTTTTCTGCCCTTCATTATGCTTCTTCTTTTGGTGGGTATTCGGATTATAATTACTCCCCCCACCATGATGACAGTAATTGCCACGTCCCTACCACGGTCACGACCACGACCATAGGCATGAAAATTAGTATGTTCAGTCATATTCGTTTCAGGGAATGGAGTTGATCCAGTGGGACGGATCTCATAATTTTTCATTAACAGTTCATTATTTTGTTCAGCCACAAGAAGACATGAGATTAGTTCAGAATACTATTTAAAACCTTTCTCACGGTATTGCTGCTGCAGGAGCACATTTGAAGTATGAAAGGTTGAAAAAAAAAATTCTAATAAGTCCTCATCTGTTATTTTCTCACCACATAATTTCAATTGAGAACTTATTTTAAAAATAGCTGAATTATATTCAGATACAGATTTAAAATCTTGTTGCCTCAAATGCAACCATTCATAACGAGCTTTGGGCAAAATTACCGTCTTTTGGTGATCATATCGTTCTTTTAAATTATTCCATAACTCTAACAGATCTTTCACCATTAGGTATTCAGCTTTTAGCCCTTCATGTAAATGGTGGCGAAGGAAAATCATGGCCTTAGCTTTGTCTTGACTGCTTGCTTAATTTCCAAGTAAAATAGCATTCCCTAGACCTTTGGCATCTAGGTGAATTTCAGCATCTAAAACCTAAGACAAATAATTTTTTCCCGAGATATAAAGAGCGGTAAACTCGAGTTTGGTAAGATTAGCCATGGATCAAACTAAAATAATAATAATAATAACAATTAGAATTATGATAAAATTAATTGAAAAAAATATGATAATAAAAACATAAATCAAATAAACATTATATATTCAAAATAAATATAAATTCAATAAAAGTAACAAAATATAAATGGCATAAATAAAGAAATAAAATAAATAAATAAATAATATATATAATAACACCTAAACAATTAAATAAAAAAATACAAAATAATATATAATTTGAACAACATAAATAATACAGAGAAAATAATGCTACAATATAAATAAAATAAGTAATATAAATTAAATAAACATGAATAAATAAATGTAACAAAATAAATTAAATAATATAAAGAAACATGCATAAATATAAATAACATAAATAATGTGTTACAATATATAGAATTAGAAATAATATAAATATAATATATAAATAGTAACATAGTATAAGTAATTTAATGAATATATGGGGAGGAGAATTGGAAATGTAAACAACATATAGGAAAGGAGAATTGGAAATAAGAACACATACCCATATAAATAAAGAATCAGTCATAATAATATATCAAAAGAAGAAAAAAATATAATATTTTACATAAGAATAAAATATAATAAAGATAATCTATACACACATATATATAATCTAACAACATAAATTAAAATGAATATAAAAGAATAACATAATAAATAACAGTAGAATATATAACAAATGTATATAAAATAAAATTTACCCATAATAATTAGGTAAGAGAAAAATCGTGTAATAGGGTAAAGAAAAATATTATATACTATTAAAACATATTAACATAACATATGATAAAGAAAAGAAAATATATATGATAATAAGATAAAGAGAAAACTAATAACATTTGTATATAATTGAGTATAATAATATATGAATTGACAAGAAGTTTATGCCTTAAATTTTTCAGAGCAATCTCGTGCTAATAATGTGTTATAAAATAAGAGAAGATGAAAAAGTTAAAGAGGAGAAGAAATAACAAGACAAGAGATTGAAATGGGAGGCAAGGGAGTATTCTTTATATGCTTGTATGATCACTTATATAAATGCCTTCTACATGGCCACTATTTATAGGCCACAACCATTAAAGACTAAACATAAGGTTACAAAGGAATAAAGATGAATAAAATATCATTAACAACAAGAAACTCCTCTCAAGTCATTCATTAAGGAAATTATAGGTTTATGACATAAAGAGATGAAGGAATCCTAAGAGGAATCCCAAGAGGTAGAAGTTGTATGGACATCCACATATGCAATAATATTTATAACAATAATAGACTTTCTTTTAGATTTTAGTAAAACTTTTCTACCATGGTTAGCTCTTTTAAAATAAACCAAATTCATTTTAATATTATTTTTAAATTATATTGTGTACAAAATAAGTCTAAATAATTAATAATAGTTATATTTTAGAAGGATTTTACACTATATGATCATTAGGTCTAGGTACCAAGTCCCAAACTTGATTACGTTCAAATTTATTTAGCTCTTCCTGTATAGTAACTATCCAAAAGTCATCTAATAATGCTTCATCTATATTGGTGGGTTCAATGTTTGAAATAAATATAGAGAAATGCACCTCATTGAACACTTGTCTCTGGGTTTTTACTCCATGACTTCACCAATAACCTAATCTAAAGGATGATCTCTATTATGTCTCTAGGCTTTAGGTTGATCTTTATCTAATAATTTACTCATTACTAAGTTAATCAACTATGGTTTCTTTTTCTCTGTTCATTTTAGCTTTTCAAGATCTTGTATTATCTCAGTTTCATCATTTAGAGGCTTTGAAATTGGTTATATTTTAAAAAATACTACATGTACAAATTCTTCTATTTAAATTTTATTTTATTAAAAAGTATATGTGCCTTACTACGATTAGAATAGCCAAGAAAAATACCCTCATCAGATTTGGGAATGAATTTATCCAAATTTTATTTATTGTTGTTATGGATGAAATATTTGCTCCCGAAGATCCTCAGATGAGTGAGATTAGACTTACGTCCTTTGTAGGTGTCTTGTTGAGTAGTGGTTTGATGTAGGCTCAGTTAAATATATAACATTTTGTGTCCATAGCCTCTTCCCAGAAAACTTGTGGGACACATTTGTCGTTAAGCATTGCTCTAGCGATCTCTGTGAGGATTCTGTTTTTCCTTTTGATAACTCCATTTTGTTATGGCGTTCTTGGTGTGGAGAAGTTATTATCAATTCCATAGTTGTCACAGAATTCAGCAAATTCATTATTTTCGAATTCTCCTCCGTGATAAGTCTTGATGGACACAATTGAAATACCTTTATCATTTTGCACCTTCTTGGCAAACACAACAAAAGCATTAAAAGTCTAATCTTTGGATGAAAGGTATAAAGTCCAAGTAAATCTCGAATCGTCATCAACTATCACAAGAGTATATAAATTTCCTCCAAAACTTTTGACTCTTGATGGACCAACTAAATCTATATAAAGTAATTAGAACGGTCTTTCGGTTGAGACTTCCTTCTTTGATTTAAAAGAAGACTTTATTTTCCCTTTTGACAAGCTACACAAACAACATTAATTTCATATTTGATTTCAGGTAAACCAGTTACTAAATATTTCTTAATTAGTTTTGAAACCTGATGCATACATGAGTTAGTCTATTGTGCCATAACCAACTTTCTTCAGCTAAGAAAATAGTTTTAAGGTGAATTTCAAGTAATGGAAATGGTATAACAGTTATCGTCTCTCGAAGCATGGAATTTTGTCTTCAAGCTTTCTTTGTTGAGTGGAAAATCTTTCTTGTTTACTATCAAACATTCTTCTGAGTCAAAAATAATCCAATTGTCTTTATATATTGTTTGACTCACACTGAAGAAATTGCAACATAGTCTTTCCATATAGTATACTTCTTCCACTTTCACTTCTTCTTTGCTTCTAACTTCACCAATCCTAATAATCTTTCTGGATTGATTTTCTCTTAAGATTTATTTGCCACCTTCCTTATTATGAAGCTTGAGAAATTTCTCTGTGTCTCCTGTCATATTTCTGGAGCATCAACTATCAATGTATCATTTGTTAGGTTTGAATGCTTTAAGACAAACTTGAAACAAAATCATTTTACTTTAGGTACACAAACTTTCTTGGGTCCTTTTAGGTTAGTTTGGATTACCTTAGGTACGTTAGTACCTTTTGAAACCTATTTTAATGTGACTTAGGGTCAATTCTTCTTGTGATAACAGGAAGTAGTAGAGTGACCCTAGCGGTTGTAATAAGAACATAGAGCAAATGAATTTGAAGTATGTATAGTATTTCTAAAATAATGTAGATATGATTTGTTACATAATTTTTTCTTTCCTCTATGCTTGTCTAAATTAGGATCATATCCTATTCTTGATTTTTCAGAGACACGTCTCTGATTCCTAAATATAATGTTAAACATTTTACTACCTTTAGTGAATTTTTCAAGAGTTTTGATTAACTCTCTATTTTTCTTTTCTGACTCTTCACATTTGGCATACTTTGGCACAACTTCAGGTTTTATACTTAGTTTCCCTTCTAAGCTCCATATCTTTTTCTTAGAACTTACTAACTCCTTTGCCAATTTGATGAACCCAGTATGTAATTCATTATATTCAGAAATTAATTCATTATAAGTTAGATCAACATTTATTATTTTCTCTATCTCCGAATCACTTTCTTCTTGAGCTACCAGATAGATCTTTGATTTTTTATCACTGTCACTTTCTTCACCTTATGAAGAACTTTCTCCTCAGATTGATGAAACAAATGCTCTCCTCCTCTGAAACTTCTCTTTCTTCTTTTCTTTGTCTTTCTTAGAGATTTGTGGACACTCAGTTTTGATGTGACCCGGCTTCTTGCATTCAAAGCAAATAATCTGGTCTTTTTGCTCCTTTGATGATTAATCACTTATCTTTGATTGAAATTTCTTTGTTGCTTAATTTCTGTAGAACTTTTTGAATCTCCAAACTATGAACTAATTTCATCATCTTCCATCTCTTCATCATCATTATAACTGTCTTGAGCTTTGAGAGCAATTCCTTTTCAGCTCTTTTCTTTGATATCCTTCTTGTATGTCTATTTGCTCTCATATTCGGCTAGGCTTCCGAAGAGTGCAGTGACAGACCTCATAGATTCGCCTTTGGCTTTTTCAATAGTTGTAAGCTTTAGCTCTCATTCCTTTGTGAGACCATCGAGAATTTTCTGTAATGATCTCTTTAGCTATATGATTGCCTAAGGGCGGTTAAGTGGTTGATGAGATGTTGAAATCTTACCTCTATGTCTCAGGCACTTTCTCCATCAGCTATTCGAAAAAGCTCAAACTCTATTTTGAGTTTGTTGACTCTACTTTCTTTAACGCCATAAGTTCCTTCGTAGGCTATTTCTAAGGCTTCCCACATCTCCTTAGCCATCTCTAGGCTGGATACCCAAAAACATTTTTTCTAATTTAAGGAACATGTTATAATGTTAATGGCCTTGTCATTAAGTAATATCATCTTCTTGTCGTCATCATTATATTTGTTTTACTCCTACAAAACTTTAGCTCCATCAATGACTTTTGTAGGAATATAGTTTCCATCCTGCTTCACATCTCAAAGACCATATTCGGAGGCCTTGATGAAGGTTTTCATTCTCATCTTCCAAAACGTAAAGTTCTCTCTGTTGAAACTTGGAGGTTTTGTGGTGGAGCTTCCTTATAGTAAAATACTGTCTCCAAATCCTGTCTTGATACTTGATTTCTCTTGAGATGGTTAAATCTTTTTCAAGAGACCTGTTCTGATACTAAATGTTACTCTAGGCAAGAATACCCAAGAGGGAGGTGAATTGGGTGTTTTGAAAATTTTTAACGTAAATTGATAAATGTTAAAAACAAATAGAGTGTAACAGAATAATAAGAATAAAGATTAGAAAGATATCACTAAAAGATAGAGGAATAAACATAAGTTAGTTTATCCTAGTTCAGACTAATCCCCTTTTCTTACGTCTAGTCCCTAGAGGCCTTCTGAGATTTTTAACTATAACCCAAGATTTGAACAGGTTCTGGTGCCTCAGTACAGCAAGTGATTCACTCAATCACTCCCCCTTACTTCCCGTAAAGTAATAATCCCAACTTAAGGCATAGTTTGGTACAGGGGATTTGGGGGGGAGGGGGGAGGAAAGGAGGGATTTTCCCCTTCCCCTTGTTTGGGTGAATAATTTTAGGATTTATTCAGTACTCTTTTTAAAAATAATATAACACATATGATATTTTAAATAATAATGTATTAAAATAAAAAACTTATGTGACATAGATCGGACATAAATTTATATTTATATTAGTGAAAATGTAGAATTATACCAGTTTAAATACTGTAGGGTGCTGGTCACACCTTTAAAATTAGTTTGGGGTGTTAATTACACTATTAAATACTTTAAAATGTTAATTACTCCTTTAAAATTAGTTTAGGAGTACTAGATACACTTTTACGCTATCTTAAATCCTAATTTTATTCCATATCTCATCACTTATATTCTATCTAATTTGCTTGAATATTTGCAACAGAGGTGCGCGATAAACAGATAGATTATATTCCTTACAACTCTCTCCATGGCATACATGCAAATAAACATGCAAGCAACTAAACACAAATTATAAGAGTCAATATATTTCACTACCTTTTACACAATCTTCCAACTTAATTACTCCCTTTTATTAACTTTTTTTGAACTTGCTTGCTTGAACTTCTTTGGTTTTGTTTCCTCCTTAATTTGTTTGATAGCAAAAATCAAATCCTATTAATTATTCATATAGCGAATATTAATACTTAAACTTTTGTACATAGCCATTTCATAAGGAATCTCTCCCTTTGCCCTAAACTCTCATTCTTTAATTTAGCTTTTTCACTTTTTTTCCTTTTTCTTAAATTATTTACTTACTTATTCTTTACATTTTAAACTCTTTCCTCATTCTATTCCCACCAAATTTTGTATGAGAAATCCATTTTTGAGCTCCAATTTAACAAATTCTAACTCCTGCCCCATACTCCTATTAGGCTAGGCGGAAACATATACGGAATTTGCTAACCAATTACGTAAGTCCAGAGAGATGAAAGAGCCTCAGATTAATTTTGTATTGGTCCTCCCCCAATTAATTCCCCACAAACCAAGAATTGCTTTTAAGAACATAAAAGCCACCAAGTATTAAGAGTTAATCGAACGTAACTTGTAGAGTTTTACTTTGTCCAAAAACTGCTTGTAGAGTTTTGCGAGTAGTCCCACCAACCAAGAATTTCTTTTAACAACATAAAAGCCACATGAAGCATTAAACTATGTTTAGATAGGGAAGAAAATTAAATATATATATATATATATATATATATATATTAGAAGGGAAACTTTTAAAATTAATAATTTTTTTAAGGAAAATGACAAAAAAAGACCATTTGAAATTCAAAAGGACAAAAAGTGTTTTTGAATTTCAAAAAAGATAGATTGAGCAGGAGACTCAATCTGTCATTTTTAAATTACTGTGCAGAGTTGCAAATACCATTATGGGAGTTACAAATATCATTGGCAGAGTTGCAAATAGTCATTTGCAAATTTGAGGTAAAAAAAATTTGTACTTTTTGCAACTCTTGTAATGGTATTTGCAACTCTTGTAATGGTATTTACAACTTTACCAATAGTATTTATAACTTTGCTAATTGTATTTGAACTCCTATAATGGTATTTGCAACCCTGTCAATGGTATTTGTAACTCCCATAATGATATTTGCAACTCTGCACAGTAATTTAAAAATGACATATTAGGCCTCCTGTCCAATCTGTCTTTTTTAAAATTCATGGGCCCTTTTATCCTTTTAAATTTTAAATAGTCTTTTTTTGTCATTTTTCCATTTTTTTATTACTTTAAAAAAAAATTCCTTCTTAATATTCCTTCGTTCTTATTTTTGTCTAACTTATCTCTCTATCCAAACATAGCCTTAGTTCCTCACATAGAGCTTCTTCTTCCTCGCCCGTGCAACATTTCATTTCCATGGAAGTTCCACCAACAGTCACCTGCCATACCCAAGTCGATGTCACATCAACCCCATGCTCAGCTTCTGTAACTCGCTTCTATCCCACAATCCCGACATCCTCGTCACCTCCGTTGTCATTGAGGAATGGTTTGGCTTTATCGGCTCCCAAGCCAAGCCTCGTAATTTACGGTTCAGCACTATACCCAACGTTATCCCCTCCGAGCCGGACCGCGCTGCAGCCAACCTTCTCGGCTTTATAGAAGCTGTCATGACAAAAATGGAAGCTCCGTTCGAGCAGCTCCTCTATCTGCTTGAGCAGCTTCTATGCATGATGCTTTTCTCTATTGTGTCGTTAACATCGGAAATCGGAGGAATATCTCAGTTGCGTCGTTTTGGCCAATGTCGGCGTCGTATTCCTCTGTGTTCAAACACCTTCATCTCTTCCAGCAACATGGACATTATCCCATCAACGCATTAGGTTAGACCTTTTTTTTTCTCTTCTACTTTACCCTTCTGGTTGAGAAATTTGTAAGCAGTGGATGCTATAAGTTTTTATCGTTACTTGTCTAGCTCTGCAACAACGACTTACGAAATTTACGTTTTTTTTTTTCCTTCTCTTCTTGATTATGCTTAGCAGTAAGTATCCGAGAACCAAAATAGAGAAGAAAATTCAACTAATAATTAAAACTAAACTACGCTATATTGAACTATGTTAAGTTGTTGCGACATTTATATCAATGAATCTTTTATAGGGATTGGGTTTCTCTCATTTTCCTCTTTCTCCTCCTCTTTTTTTCTTCACAGTATCTCATATCTACCATTGTATTAAAAAAATAGATGGTTTAGATTTAATATTTTATAAAATTAATATTATAAACATAAATAAATTTAAACTGTTAAACTTGGATCAGTAAATTTCATAACTGCAGCACAGAAGAAATAAAAAAAAATCTATAAAATATTATGATAGTGGCTTTATAAAATATCAAATCTGAACAATAGTGGTATATGTAAAATATTTTTTTTTTGTTACCCACCCGGTTCACCAGAGTTTTTCCCCAACTACATCCAGATCCGACCCGCATCGCACACCTGGCTATGGTGGGTGAGTCTCCCAATAAATTTTTTTTGCATATGCTAAGGCTCGAATTGGTATATGTAAAATATGAACATGATGATGGGTAAAAAATAATTGAAGATGACACTTTTTAGAGTTGAGAAATTGGGTTGGGTCAGCCCATTTAGACCTTAGAATAGGACTGTGTTCAGAGTTTATATGTTCAAACAGCAAACATACTTATAAGATTTTCTCTATGGCTTGAGGGCCTAGACAAGTCGGCCCAATCAATTTTTTTTTTTTTTAAAAAATGTTGATGTGCTAACTAGCATTATTATTATTTTTTGCATTGTTGATCATGTTTTAAATTTTTTGTTCGTTAGTGCTTTTTTTAGAATTGAATTTTATAACCCATCATCGCCTGTGTTTAGTTGACGAAAGGGTGAAACATGTAACTATTTAAAGTATGTTTAATCTTGAGGAGTTCCTGAGTGCTTAGGTTTATACATAAAGGTAATTGACGGCTCATCCTGCTCAACATTAGTATTGTTTAAGAAGAAGGGAGATTTTGCCCTACTCTTAGATCATGAGTGAGCCCAACTCTTTTTTAAAAATTTTTGTACCAACAATAAAACAAGGTCCTTGTTGTATAAGCAAGTGTTTTTAAGTTAGGAAGTTTTTTTTTTTGGGTACTAAGTTAGGCAGTTTTAAGTTCGAATTTGTTAGCTCTTAGGATTGGGCCAATCTATTTTTCCAGCTCTAATATGTTTTGAAGTCTAAAATACATACATAATTCAACGGCTATATTATGTACAAAACTTATATTCTCTTTGATTTTCTTGAATATTTGCAACAGATGGGGCAGTAAACGCGTAGATTATATTCCTGGAATTTCCTCAACTCGTTTGGTGGATTTCCCTCTTATTGATGGAAGCATTCCCAGAAATAGAATCTTGTAATGGCGGCCAGACCAACTTTCTTCCATGTCTAAAGTACAATATCTATTATTCCCTACAACTTACGACCTTGAACCTCAAGCCATTCATGTCTTAAAGTATTTTAAACATTATTTAAACAATATCTATTTGTTGATTAGATTCTCTTTTATTTAAACATTATATTTTAAAAAAAATTATATATAAGTATTTTATATATTTTATTATAATTGGCCAGGTAACTATCTTGATAATTACCACACAAAAATAAGGCTAGGAAAGTCAACTGAGTATCTTCTCATCTTAAAGTTAAAGATCAAGCTTGTCGCCAAAAAAGAAGTATAAAAGAGCTTCTTCATCATCTTCACCTAGTATTGTCTTCCTCACCTCTGCAACATTTCATCACTTCCATGGAAGTCCCACCAATAGTCGCCTGCCACGTGGTGGCATGCCCTACCCAGGTAGAGGCCACATCAAACTTCATCCTCAATTTCTGTAACTTGCTTCTCTCCAACAACAACCCCAAGATCCTCTTCACCTTCGTTCTCACTGAAGAATGGCTCGGCTCCCAAGCCCAGCCTCGAAATTTCAGGTTCAGCACTATACCCAACGTTACCCCCTCCGAGTTGGACTGTGCAGCCGACCTTCTCGGCTTCGTTGAAGCTGTCATGACAAAATTGGAATCTCCTTTTGAGCAGGTCCTCGATCGGCTTGAGCCGCCGCCTACACTCATTATACATGATGCTTCTTTTCTTGCTTGGGGCGTTAAAGAAGGAAACCGGAGGAATATTTCAGTTGCGTCGTTTTGGCCAATGTCTGCGTCGTATTTCTCTGTCATTAAACACTATGATCTCTTTGAGCAACATGGACATTATCCCATCAATGCATTAGGTCAGCAAACGCCACCGACTTACAGTAAAATTTACGTTTTTTGTTCTTGATTTTGTTTAGTAAACAACGACCAAAATTGAGAAGGAAATTCAACTAATAAAACTAAACTAAATTGAATTTTACTTAATTAGGTTGTTGCAGTATTTATTTAATTTCCATACACCTTCACAGTAGAAGATGATGCTAAAATAATTTGTATAACAACGATATCACTACGCTCACTAACTAAGCTAATTCAAAAAAGTTTGGTATACATCTGTAAATTATGAACATGATGAGTAGAAAATGAATTGAATATGAGATAATAATTATTTCTCCAATCTTTAATATAAGAGCTAGTTAATTTTTTTAATATATTAAAAAAATTAAATAAATAAGTTAATTATAAATAATATAAGAGTTAATTGACTAATTTAAATAGATTAAGGAGCATATAATATGAATTCGTTTTAACAGGTGGATTTGGTCATAATGAACTTATTTATTTAGTTTCATTAATCTACCTAAAAAATACCAATTAACTCTTATATTAAAGATCAGAATGAGTAATTTCTTACTTTTCTTCCTTATAAATATATATAGAGTACATTTTAGAGTGGGAAAATGGGTTAGGTCCATTTGGACCTGAAAATTGTGAGGAATAAAATTAAAATTTAGACATCCAAACAGCAAATAAGCATAGAAGGGTTAGGCTTAAACGTGCCGGTCCTCAATAACCAAAGACCAACCCGTTTAGGCTTCTATATTTATTTTTTTTAAAAAAAAATTGTTGATAACACTAATATTATTGATATTTTTACATTATACTCCTCCTGTCCTTAATATATAATTTAATTGAGGAGTTGATCTTGATATTAAATATAAGATTTATTTTCTATATTTATTAACTTTTTTCTAAATTACCCTTATTGATACTTCATCAACAATAATCAGATAAATAAGTGAGTGAGAGAGTTAAGAAAAATGATTAAAGTTGAATATGTCTTAATTATTTCCTTAATCTAATCGAATTAATTAAATATGTCATATATTAAAGACTGAATGATTAGAATGTTTTGGTTTGTTTATTTTTGAACAATGGCTTATTTATCTAAACTTTTATACTATATATAATATATAACGAGAGATTATTTTTATACTTATATATAACTTGTGCTTTTATAATTTGAATTCAGAATTTATGAGTTTTAATATTTTATTATTTAAAACAATTAAAAAATATATATTGCCCAAGGTCTATGAGGTCAAGCATCGGGTTTTACCAACAATTTTTTTAATATGACTATTTGACTTGATCATATTCAAGTATTGTTGGCTCTGATAGGAGGTAACTCTCTATTTCAAATGGTCAGATCGAAATCACCTCTGCTTTATGCTTAAGCAGAGTTTGATTCCCTTGGGTAGCAAGGAAGAGCCTCATATACTAAGAGAGATTTGTGGAGATAAGGCTTTAGTGATAGAATGGTGTGACCAATTTAGAGTGTTACAACATGATGCTATAGGTGGTTTTTGGTCTCATTGTGGCTGGAACTCAACTAAAGAAGGCGTGTTCGCCGGCGTTCCTTTCCTTACTTTTCTGATAATGTCGGATCAACTGCTCAATAGTAAGCTTTTGTACATAGCCATTTCATAATGAATCTCTCCCTTTGCCCTAAACTCTCATTGTTTCATTTGCCATTTTAACTTTGCTCCTTTTTCTTAAATTCTTTATATTTTGAACTCTTTCCTCATTCTATTCCCCTACAATTTTGCAACAAAAATCCATTTTTGAGTTCCAATTTAACAAATTCCAGCTCCTACTCCATAATTCCATCAAGCAGAAACATAGGTGGAATTTGCTGACCAGTTACGTAAGTCCAGAGAGCCAAATTTGAAGAGCCTCAAATTAATTTTGTATGGTCCTCCACCAACTAATTCCCAACACAAACCAAGAATTGCTTTTAAGAACATAAAAGACACCAAGTATTAAAAGTTACAAAATCCAACGTATCTTACAGAGTTTTGCTTTGTCCAAAATCTTGTTGTAGAGTTTTGCGAGGAATCCCTACCAACCAAGAATCGCTTTTAACAACATAAAAGCAATCTATGTTTAGATAGGAAAAAAAATTAGAGATGAAAGAATACTAATAGAAAAACTCTAAAAAATAGTATTCAATTTGTATTATTTTAAAAAAAAAAATCCTCCTAATATTCCCTCATCCTTATTTTCACTTACTTTTCTCCCCATCCAAACATGCCTTAGGTCCTGTTATATAGAGCTTCTTCTTCATCATCTTCTTCTTCACTTAGCTTACTCTTCCTCGCCCCTGCAACATTTCATTTCCATGGAAGTTCCACCAATAGTCACCTGCCACGTGCTGGCCATGCCCTACCCAAGTCGAGGCCACATCAACCCCATGCTCAGCTTCTGTAACTCGCTTCTATCCCACAATCCCAATGTCCTCGTCACCTTCATCGTCACTGAAGAATGGCTCGGCTTTATCGGCTCCCAAGCCAAGCCTCGTAATTTCCGGCTCAGCACTATACCCAACGTTATCCCCTCCGAGCTGGACCGCGCTGAAGCCAACCTTCTCGGCTTCATAGAAGCTGTCATGACAAAAATGGAAGCTCCGTTCGAGCAGCTCCTCGATCGGCTTGAGAAGCCGCTGCCTACACTCATCTTACATGATGCTTTTCTCTATTGGGTCGTTAAAATTGGGAATCAGAGGAATATCTCAGTTGCGTCATTTTGGCCAATGTCTGCGTCGTATTTCTCTGTGTTCAAACACCTTCATCTCTTCCAGCAACATGGACATTATCCCATCAGCGCTTTAGGTTAGCACTTTTTTTTTTCTCTTCTACTTTACCCTTCTGGTTGAGAAATTTGTAAGCGGTGGATGCTAGAAATTTTTATCGCTACTTGTCTTGCTCTGCAACAACGACTTACAGCGAAATTTACATTTTTTTTCTTCCTTCTTGATTTGGTTTAGTAAATAACCGAGAACCAAAATAGAGAAGAAAATTCAACTAATAATTAAAACAAAACTACGCTATATTGAATTATATTAAGTTGTTGCGACATTTATTTCCATGCATCTTTTAGAGTAGGAGATGATGCAAATCATTATCACCACTCTCATAGCTATTTCATGTTTGCAAAACTATTAACTAATCCAAGCAAGTCCGGTATATGTAAATTAGGAACATGATGATGAGTAAAAAATAATTGAAGATGACACAATAAGTTTTTACTTTTCTTCCCTTTAAATATATACGTTTTAGAGTTGAGAAAATTGGTTGGGTCTTTAGAATTTAGATCTTCAAACAGCAAATATGCTTATAAGATTTTCTCTATGGCTTGAGGGCTTAGACAAGTCAACCATTGGGCAAGTCAGTGTAGTCTCCTTTTATTTTAACTTTTTTAGAAAAATTGTTGATGATGCTAATATTTTTAATATTTTTTGCATTGATAATAATGTTTCAAATTTTTGTTGTGAGTTCTTTTTTTTAGAATTGAATTTTATAGAATACTTTGCTTTGTTTAGTTTTTGAGTTGAAAAGGAGGGTGTGAACCTTTCACCTCCCCTCTATAAGAGGATTACTTTGATAGGGCAATGCAGTGCTTTGTTTAGTTTTGAACAATAGTTTATTCATATGAATTTTTCAAAAATTGGTTAATTTAAACTTTAGATAATGATTTGATTTATGTTACACCTATGGATATTTTTGACAAGAGAGTATTATTATCCTTATACTTGTGATTTTATTATTTGAATAAGGCATTTATGAGTTTTAATATTTTATTATTTAAAAAATTAAAAAAATGTATATGTACAAGGGCATGAGGCCTACAAAGTTGAGGGCCAAGTTTCGCCGACAAGGTCCTTTTTTTATAAGAAGGTTTTTTAAGGCTAGGCAGTTTTAAGTTCGTGTCTGTCAAGAGCTAGTTCTTTAGGATCGGACCAGCCCATTTTCCAAGCTCTAATATGGTTTGAAGTCTGAAATACATACATAATTCAACAGCTACATTGTACAAACTTATATTCAATTTGATTTGGTTGAATATTTGCAACAGAAGTGGGCGATAAACGTGTGGATTATATACCTGGAATTTCCTCAACTCGTTTGGTGGATTTCCCTCTTATTGATGGAAGCATTCCCAGAGATAGAATTTTGCAATGGCGGCCAAACCAACTTTCTTCCATGTCTAAAGTAAAATATATATTATTCCCTACAACTTACGACCTTGAACCTCAATCTATTCATGTCTTAAAATCTTCATTCTCTTTCCCCATTTACCTTATTGGCCCTGCAATACCATATTCAAACCTCTCTGCTTCTTCTTCAACCTCTGAAAAACCCTACTTTCAGTGGCTGCACAAGCAACCCTCTTGTTCTGTGCTGTACATCTCACAAGGAAGCTTCCTCTCAGTTTCCAATGCTCAGATCGACGAAATTGCCGCCGGTTTACGCTTAAGCGGTGTTGGGTTCCTTTGGGTAGCACGAAAAGAGACTCATAGACTAAGAGAGATTTGTGGAGATAAAGGATTAGTGATAGAATGGTGTGACCAATTGAGAGTGTTGCAGCATGATGCTATAGGTGGTTTCTGGTCTCATTGTGGTTGGAACTCTACCAAAGAAGGCATGTTCGCCGGCGTTCCTTTTCTTACTTTTCCGATAATGTCGGATCAACTGCTCAATAGTAAGATGATTGTGGAAGATTGGAAGGTTGGGTGGAGAGTGAAGAAAGATGTCGATCCTCAAAGTTTGATAAGTAGAGATGAGATTGCTGTGTTGGTGAACAAGTTTATGGATTTGGATAATGAAGAAGGAAGAGATATGAGAATGAGAGTCAAAGAGCTTCAATGTCTATGTCAGCATTCAATTGCAAATGGTGGCTCTTCTGAAACTGATATCACTGCCTTTATCAGAGATATCACTAAGAGTGGCTAGCAAATACAAAGATGAACATGAAAAATGTTGCTAATATGTTATGTTATGGACAAATATATATATGTGCGCTCGCGCGCGTACAGTGGGTCGTGCACATTAATTATTAGTTTTTACAATATCTTATTGTAATACTATCTCCAATCTTTAAAATGAGGCCCAATTGAATAATTTTGAGATATTGAAGAAGCTAAATAGATTATTTTAAAATATTTATATTCATTATTTTTTTAACTAATATTCTTAACTTATAAATTAATATATAATCTAATAATATTTAACATATGCTATAATTAAGTCATTTATTTAGTTTTTTTAAATTAGTCAACTATATCTTATGTTAAAAAATAAATAGAGTATTTGTGTTTCCACATCTTGTACTTTTACATTTGACCCTCGCGTTACTACATATAAAGATACTCCTCTGAGCTGCATTCATTTTTTCCTCCATTTCATGAGTATGCAAAAGCTTTAGTTCTTCAATAGGTTTGCTGGACAAGATTATGGTTAATTAAAAAAATCAAGTTTAAAATGAAATTTTCGGCTAATGCTTGGTTTCAACTGTTTTTTTAAATAAAGAGTTATAAATAAGGACAAAATTGTTAAAAACATAAAATGAAGGATTGTGAATTGAGATTTAAATGAATTAAAAGTTGAGGGATTCAGTATATCAAGTTATAATTGAGAGACTGAATGTTAGGGTTGGTTTGGTAGGAAGAATTAATTGTGATGGAAATGAAGTGAACGTAATGGAAAGAAAAAGAATGAAATTTTTTTTTTCCGCTGGCATGTTTAGTACGCATTAAAATGGAAAATGATTTGATGAAAAAATTATGTTTAGTAGGATGAAAATGATGATGTAATGGGAAGAAGTGAAGAGTAAATGACTTTAATGCTCTTGATTTAAAATAATAATAAAATAATTAGTTTATTATTATTAATAAAAAAATGTTAAAATAATTATGTATGATTATAATTAGGACAAAACTTAAGTCAAGTTGTTTATATCCACTAAATCAAGTTCATTGATAAATTTATAAGTTCACATACTCATTTTAATAACTAAAAATAGTAAAATAATAATGTATATATAAAAATTTACAAATTCTAATTTACTAGTGTTTTATAAGTGAATTTGCTATAATCAACTTGACCTAAGTTTGTTCTTATAGTTATTAGTGAAATATGTCAAAATATAAGTATTAAACATAATTTTATGATTATTAGTAATAATAGAGACAATTTTATCCTGAATAAATTTAATAAATCAGTAATGATAATTGTAGTTATTACCCTAATCAAATCTCACTTGGTGTGATTTACTCTCCTTTAATTATTATTATTGCTAATAATATATTATCATGATCTAAATAAAGAAGAGGGATAATTCTAAAGGAAAATTTTAGCTTATAAATTTTCCGTTTGCAAAGAAAATTTGTTTCCCACCAAAAGAGATGGGAACCAATTTTCCTTTATTATTATAAAAAGAAGAGTTGTTTTTATGGCAGATAAAACGATCATTAAGTTAACAAAATCTTATACAAAAATATAAGTGACGAAACTAACCTGATACAAGAGATTACAAGTATCTAAAAGGGGAAGGGGGATTTTTTGAAATTTTACGGAAGGAAAAATATTGAGGAGACTATTATGATATCCTTAATGATAGTACTGTTTATGTTTTGGTCTCCATTTGCAAGTTGGACAAATAGCTTGTCAATACATCAAATGTGAATATTAGGTTCTTAATCCAAAGGAGAGCTTGGCGAAGACCTTTGTAGTGAGAAAGATTATCAGAACGCTCAATCTGGACAAGATAAAATGATGAGCAAGTTTACCATCAAAATAAAGTGAAATTTGGCATTGTTTGGATTTAAAGAATAATATAGAAATATAAAAAAAGAATTTCCAGAATTAAAAATTATTTAATTTGAAAAACATACAAGTAATATGAAGAATCACCTAATGAAAAAAAATGTATTTCTTTGTATAAACTTGTGTATAGATCCAAAAGAAAAAGTTTATATTATAACAAAAAATATTATAGAAACACAATATTTTTCAATACAAGGAAAACAAAATTTCATTACCTGGGTCTCCTGGGTGAAAGGCAGATATCCTAACCGCTGGACGACAACGGAACTTGTTGATCAAACTGTGATTAAAACCAAGACATTGTGTTTTCTTGTTCTAGACTTGGAACGAAGTGCATAACTGCATGTTTCCTAGTCTCACCTTTTCCCAGTCTCTTTTGGATCTTATCTTTTTATATTTTGGTTTTATGCAAGCTTTCAAATTTTGCTATTTTATGCTGAAATGGAGGGAAAAAAACCCGCCAAACCCGAAGGGTTGCACAAAATGGATTCTGCCCATGCTAGCAGTGACAATTGCAAGTAGGTTGAAAAGCCTGAATATATTTCTAAGCTCAGTGATAATTAATTAGATTTCGGATTTTCTTTACAACACATGATAAATTTGGGGTTTTCTTTTACAACACATGACAATGCACGATCTGAAACTGGAGAAGCTAATGATGACGATGAAAATAAAAGGTATTATATCGCCTTGCTTTTCTGGAATTGCTTATCTTTCTTCTTTTGCTTCAACATTTAACCATTGTTGGGCAGTTATTAGTTAATCATTTGAATGTTGCTTCAGAAAATAGTAGACTAGGTATTCCATCAACGCTTGATTTGGTTGTTAATGGATTCCATTTCATTGTTCTCTTTTTGGACCTGTCTGTTGTAGTGTATACACAAAAAAGAGGCATCCAAAGGCACCAAAAGGACAACCGGCCAGGCAACGGCACTTGTAGCAAGTGAGGTCCTAAGAACTTTCCTTGATCTTTCTACATGAGCAGTATAGCCTGATTATCTGTTGCTTATTTAGTTACCTTGATGATTTTATAATACTCAACATAGGCAAACACTTGGAATTATCACCCTCATGTTTCATCATATTGGAAAGCAGCTGTAGGACCTCTCAGCTCAATATGCTGTTGCCACTTTTTGTCAAATGTGAAGGGTTTCCGCCAATTATACTTGTGTTAGATGTTTAACTACTAGAAGAAAAGTCATATAACGGAGGTTAAAAGTGATATTTTACAGCGATTTTTTAACCGACGTAAAGTCTATTGCCGTTGTAAATCTAGCTTTTAACGGCGGTTGAGAAACCGTTGTTACATGTAATACTTTAACGTCGGTAGTTATAAAACAGACGTTATATATTTAAAATTTTACAGCAGTTTTTAGTAAAACTGTCGTTACAGTTTAATCATATAATGGCAATTTTTATGTTAACCACTGTTACAGTCTATACTTGTAGCGGCGATTTTAAGAAAAGCTATCGTTATAGGTTTAATTTATTTTTTTTACATTTTCTTTTAATTTTTCCATCTATATCGTCCTATATTTGCCATAATGAAGACAAACTATAGGCAGTAAAGTAAGTAAGCAATAGAAAAACTCAAATTAAATGTTAATATATAGTAATAAATTAATTCAAATTCTTATTAATGAATGCCATGAATCAAAATATAAGACAATCATATACAAACAGATATTGTATAATCATATATACAACGAAATGGTTGATTGATTAAGACAAGTTCTCCAGCATGGTTTTTGCCAAAGCTTCCATCATTGAGTGGATTTGATCATCTTCAAAGCTCTTTTTGTTCTGCTCGAACAACTGCAAGTTAGAAGTAATAGGTAGATACATACAAGATATGATAAATTAAAAAGGTCTAAATATTGATCACTTCATACCTCATGGAAGCTATCTGTGATCCCTATCTCAATGATCTCGTGTATATATTTGATTATATAATATCCGCACTCAATACAACCAAGTTGATGGTGGTACTAACACATTCAGTTTTTCAGCAACAAAACACCTACAGTTGATAACATACACAACAATTCATTCGATTTTTTAGCAACAAAACAGTTCATTCTGTTTTTCAGCAACAAAACACCCAACAGTTCATAACATATATAAACATATATACAAACAAAATTTATTCAATTTTTCAGCAACAAAACACCCAAATCTCTATAACCCATTTCAGTGAAGCACTTGCCTACATACCTACAGTGCGACATTTACATATTTTATTAAATTTTTTAGTCTCTTTTAGCTTTAATCCCAATAAAGAATCAGACCACAAAATAATAAAATTAAATGGTGACTTATAGCTTTGAAGACGAGGATGATGACGGAGATAGAGATAGTGAACGACGATGACAATGACGATGGAATCCCCGAAATCAGTTGGAAAATGACAGAAAATGGCTTTCGTCCAAGTCTATCGTGGTGGGGCAGATAATAAGACAAGCGGCTGTATGAAAAGTAAATCTGAAACTCACCACGGATTAGGTTTAGTAAATCTAAAGCTGTGTTAATAAAATTGTCGTAAAAAGTCTAACATTTATCATAACAGATGTGAAGACTTTATACGGAAGTTTTATTAATAATCGCCGTTACAATTATATGTAACGGTGAGTTTTAATAAAAGCCACCGTAAAAAGCATTGATCATGCACTATATATTTGAAGATAACATATATATTATCTTGAATCCAATAAATTAGACTGTAAGTCAGTATATCATCGATATTTAGTAATTTGTTGTATTATCAATTTATTGGATGAATTCGACTTCTTGGTTAATATTTTTTCTCAAAATATACGCACTTTTAATTTCTTTTAATATTTTCGAGCAACCAAAATAGCATCATTTTCAACTATACCAAAATTTAGGCTGATATCAAACTCAATACAATCTAATAATAGTTTATTCTTAAGATCACTTGGTACAATTGATCAAAACAATAATAATTGACTTTAGAAAATATTCTATTTTGACTATTTCTTACAAAATATTGTAACAGGCTATTCTTTACATTTTACATAAATCACATCCCATCCGCACACCAAACGCCAAAAAGTATCAAAAAGGAGATGGATGAAAGGTGTGAAGCCTTTCAATCAAATGATGAAGCAAGGTCATCTGAGTTTTGGGAGTCATCTGGGTCATCTGAAGGGTGGTGGAAGCGTCGATGGTTACGTTGGAGGAGAAGATTAGAACTGAGATGATTGAAGCTTTCTTGTAGGTTTTCTACCTGTGGAGAGAGCTCTTCAACCGAGTTATCCAACGTATCCATTCTATTTATTAATTCTTCCAAACGTTTGAGGAGGTCTAGAAACGGCAAAGCAAGTATCAGGTCTAGGAGAGGATACTTATCCTCAAAATTATCACGTAATCTTTTCTGTGAACGGGAAGAAGAAGAGCCTAAAGAGAACACCATTTTAAGAAAGCTAAAAAGAGAGCCAGACAAAGACTATACAAGAGGAAACAGATTGAGGAAATGAAAGTAGAACAAAAAGTACAATGGAAAGGTATTTAAGATTGAGGAAAAGATGGTTCGTAAGAGGTATCTATTGGACTTCCCTCATGATGGGTAGAGACATTAGGAATCGAAGAGGCAAAAGATGTACACTTTCTTTCTACAGATAGGGCATGATGGCGGGAAGGAAGTAGGATTGACTTATAATGGCGGTTGTTCAAAAACCCGTAGTTATAAGTTCTCAGTATTACTTTTAATGGCGGTTATATGTAAAACCATCGTAAAAAGTTTATAAAATGCAGATTTATTTACGAATATGTCACCATCTTTTTTTATGGCGTTTTTACTTTTAACAGTCGTGAAGTAACACCCTGATAAGTATTTTTTTTTAGTAGTGCGTGGTATGTGCTTCTGTACATATCTTTGTCAAAATCAAGGGCCTTAATCCATTCTGTAATTTGTTTAAGGTCAGATGTGGCATTGTATAAAATATCATCTGAAGTTTCCTAAATATGGTATTACTTCCTGTTTTTCCTGAAAGCAAGGCCTTTATTCCACTCTCCTCCCCACTACCCCCAACCTCGACTAAGAAACAACCCCGCAGGGCGAGGGGGCAGCTGATTGAGTGCTTTTTTGTTGTTTTCATATCTTTGACACAAAATTGGTTACAAGGAGGATTCATAACCTTTTGATTTCAGCGTACAAGATACCTTTACCTGCATGGAAATCATCTAGATTTTGTCTAAAATATAATCTTCATTATTCTTTAAGGACAATTTCAATGTTTCAGCGATTTATTACCAAGTACAATCATACAAATTACATATTATTATGTTTAATACATTATGATCCAGTTATTGCATCCTGCTGATTTGGTTAATCCAAATGAAAAGGTCTTATGATGTGTTTGATTGTGTGATACATAGACATACGAACTTGATTAGGCTAGGTATACACAAGTTTGTTATGGTGGTGGTGACTAAAATCATCTGTGTGCTCCACTTGCTTATGTGGGCCATTCTGCCACAGAAGGAGGAGAACCAAATTGGAGGAAGATTCTTTGGTAAACCCTACTAATCAAGAACAAGCATATAAGTAGTTGAAATACGTTTTAGTAGAGTCAATCTCTGACATGGATACTTGTGTCTATCCATGATTAGTTTGATCTACTTATTATTAGTAGACCTAATCTACCAAATAATCTCTCCAAAATGGAAATTCATGTCTACAGCCTTGATTCTTGAAATTGCTATTAACATGTCAGAATGGAACGTCTCTCTTTCTCTCTCGTTTTTCATTTTCCTGAACAAAAGGACTCGTAATACCAATAATAAGAAATCATTCCTCTTTTATTATCTTACAAGAGCCTTACACTTAATGGGACAGCTAATAATCTGCTTAATTGAGAATCACCCTAGTCTGGACTTGGAAAGAGAGCACAAAACCACACTGACTTTGGAAGAAAAAAATTAAAATTTGGAGAATTCACAACACAACAAACAATATTTCATGAACATGTTACTAATGATCTATTCTTGATTTCAACATGAGGGCAGATCTGCTGGTGGCGGTATTACTGTCTGTGATGGTCCAACTCCATTTTCTACCAGCAATGCCATTGAGAAACCCCAATTAAGATGTGAATCTAGGTGACAATGCACGAACCAAACCCCTGTTTTATACCAATACATGAAAATCACATAATTAATGTATTTTTTTTAAAATAAATTGTTTTAGTAAGACTAATAACTTTTTCAGCAGCATATATTTACCTGGATTATCGGCTACAAATCGAATGGCTACCCATCCTCCTGGAGGTGTTCCTATGGTGTTCCTTTGAGGGGGATCAACAAGGTTAAAATTAGCAGGATCTGTTGCTGGGTTGAAGTTGCCAAAACCTGAACCAACTATGAAGAAGTCGAATCCATGAATATGCATTGGGTGGTCCTCAGTTGATACTATACTTGTATCCTGAAAAACTATTTGCACCCTGGAACCGTACCTAAACTTGTAGAGCTTAGTTCCTCGAGAAGGCGTCCATAGGCCTCGTGGCACATTCCCAGTATAATTGAATTGCAGCGGAGGAACAGGAGGGAAGTCTGTGGTGAAGACACCAGGTATACCTTGATAGTATGATTGCATTATGGAGGTGGTTCTTGGGAGTACAAAAGAAACATTGTTCATGCTGGACGTGAAGCGAGTTCCATTGGGTCCTTGGCAACGGGGGCTATTAGGATTCGTGCAATTGATTAATCCCAACCCCACTACGAAGTACAGATTCTCATCAACACTCGTGAACACGTTATTCTGGGAAAGGCTTCTAATTCCATTGTTGAATGCAGTTGCAGTTGGTGTATCATTAAAGCGTGGAAGAGCTGGCAATATTGGTCTTAAGAACTGTCTATTGTTGCAGCAGCCAGCAGATTTGTATTCAAGGATTGCAGTGGTGGTGGTATTGTCAAAAGGAGCATTTTGTGCTGATTCATAAGCACGCGCCGCCATGTAGTAACGACCCGGGATTTGATCAGCAGTGAGAAGAACATCATCTGTTTGGCCTGGTCCTATCATGACGACTCTTGTGGTGAAAGGCTTGGTGTAACTTGCATCAGTGGCAACTACTGTCAACATATGATTGGCAACTGAAAAGAATAGTTCTTGTTCAAGTGCGGCGTTGATTATTCTCAACAGAATTGTCTCACCGGGTTCTACTGGAACACGTACCGTATCTGCATAGTGTATTTGTCAATTGTCATAAGTTACGTGTCATTTCTTAATCCTTTTTCAACCTTAGAGAATTTTCATCTACTTTGTAGTTGGGATTGGAAGAAAATTATTTCAAACCTTGGCTGGAGCATCTGTAGAAATCTCCAGGTTGACCGTTAATTGTGTATGCAATAGATACATTTGGAGGTGCTCCTGTAAAATCTGTCATCCTTAAGAGACTCACAGGACCTCTGTCAAACCAATCCCCTGTTCATCAGATCAGAAACAGTATGTTAGGAACGGTATTTGATTCATGAAACTGGAGTTTCTCAATAGTATTTGAAGCTTTCATTGTTGATCATAAGCTTCAATTACATTTCAAAGGCAATAGGAGAGATTAAATCATAGCAGTGTAAGAAAACTTAAGAGGTATACCAAGAACAATGGGAAATTCTCGCCTAGGCATTGGGAATGGATAACGAGAGCCAAATGTTGGATAGATTATGATAGGTCCATGGACAGTGGCTCTGAGGAATCCAACATGAGCATGCCACCATAGTGTGCCTTCCTGGTTAACAATAGTAAAGCGGTACGTATAACTGGCCCCTGGTTGGATCGGACACTGAGTCACATAACCCGTTCCATCTGCCCATGGATTTCGCAGCATTCGAAGTCCATGCCTAAAAGCATATCAGATTGTGAGGAAAATGAATATCAAGAAGAATGATGAGCCAACATTTTTCTGCATGTGATATTATTTACCAGTGGATAGTAATGTTGTATTGTGCAGCATTTACTACTCTGATAGCTAGTGAATCTCCATTTCTAGCTGCCACAATCGGCCCGGGAAACTGCCCGTTGACGGTGAGTATGTTCCGGGTTCTGCACAGCCTCCTCACCGGCGTGTTTTGAATCTGTTTCAATCAATTTTCAAAGTTATGCTAATCAGTTACCAGATTCATCATAACATTATATGATCTATATAACAAGTACTTTTGTGTTCATGCAGCTAATAACACTTACAACAAAATCATGGTAGTGAGTCTCTGCAGCTGCCAAAGAATCAAGGCAAGAAATGAAAGTGAGTAGGTTGAAGAAGAGCCAGAAGCACCATGACTTTCCAGGGAGGTTGGAAATCTCCATTGTTGTCTCTGACTTCGTGGAATGGAGTTCCTTGCGTTATGTGATCAACACTTGTCCAAAGTGCAGCTATATATAAAGCTAATAGGCTAATAGTAATCTCTTTCTCTCTCTCTCTCTGTTTCTTTTAAGTTTTGGGATAGATATTTTTTTGGGGTTTACATGAAGTAACAGTTCTTAGTATTTAAATATAATTAGTCTAACCAGAAAGAGAATCTGGTGTACCCACTGGCACAATCAACTGTGTAGCAAATGTTATAGTCTTAGATTTTGTTGTATAAAGTGATCTAACAATGAGTCGGATAAATAAATCCTTTTTTTACTATTTCTTGGAGACAGTAGTTTTCCCTTAGTTGTTACGGTAAACTTGTTTGAGAATCATGAGAGGAATGAAATTGAGGAAGGAAGAGAGGAAGATAGCACTAGCCAATCAAAATTAGTCTATTTTTTTACCCAAAAAATTTTTTTTACAAGCATATGTATCATTCTATTAGAGATAATCATATACGAGGCAATGTCGAATACTAAATGTGAACAATTTTTTCAATACAAATTTAAATCTTAGTTCATCAGGCTCCTTCCGTTAAATTCAACCCCGTCAGTAAATTATCAGTTTTACGTTGTCGTTTTTAAATCGTCATCTAGATTATTGTCATCTTGATGAAATATTAAGGTTTTATCTGCAAGATTTTATTCTTCACTAGCACTTTCTTCTTCCACTTAGTTTATCCAAATGAATGAGAAAGAAAATTGATTTTCTGGGTCTCATTTAGCTTTTGATAAAACTATTTATGTATGATTTTAAAAAATTATCAGAGATATTCTCTTGTGTGATGAATACAGTGGAAATTACCTAACAATATGGATTTGTTAGACTACTCATCCTCAAACTAATTTTTCTTGCCACTCATTTCCCTCACTCATAAGCTTAATTAGTTCACAAATATTCACCCGAATTTAGATCTCTAACATAACAACATACTATTTATTGGCCATGATTTTTCACATAGAAAAAATAAAATAAAAATATATTCAAATTTAAAGGATAATATTTGAAGAGTAAAGGGATACGTGAAGCATCTTAGACATGGAGAGCAAGTTTATTAGGGAGTTGTGAATTTCTTTTTTTATTTTTCCCTCAACTCTTTAATTTCTTGTAATTTGTTATTTATGATTGGACAGTGCAAAATGATGATGTTTTAATTACATGTTTGTGAATGAATCTCTCCGTTGAGACCAAGTAAATGGATGATCATAGTATGAGCTCTCGTTAGTTACGTAAATGGTTAGAGATTTGAATTCCAATCATTGTGTAACAACTTAGTTAAGAGTGGTTTATCCTCAGCCCTTAGTGTCTAAGGAGGGTTAATATCTGCTGCCGATGGAGTATACTATCTGTTTTACCCAAAAACATAATCTCTCAACTGAGTGTAGGAATATTGCCTTATATGGGAAACTAGTTATACACTCTTTGCTTGACTCTTATATGAATATTTTTTATTTGTGAATATATTTTGCTTTTTTTTTGTCAATTATATATTTTTTTTCTTTTGTATACATACATGGATAATTAGGCTAGAAATAATTATAACCTCATGATTTAAATAATTATTTGGGTATCACTATTAAGAAATTTTAAAAATAATTTTCATTATAATTAATTAAGAATCAATTCTAGTAACAAAAACTACTACTAATCATTTATGATGAATCTTAAATTCACGCTTTTTTTTATTCATCATATTCTCTCTTAAAAATAAATATTCTTGCTATTTTTATTTTATAATTTTCTCTATCTTACTCATTATTACAATATCTTTACTCTTCATACGGATAATTAATTGAGATAATAAAAGTGTAAGCTCCATGTGAGTTAGACCCATAGAATACTCCGAATAACTCTTATTACAACCTCGTACAATTGCAAAACTGCTATCACAGGTACCTTTACATTTTAATATTGTTATGAAAATATTAAATTTAATTTGCAGCATAAAGATAATATATTAGTTCATTTGGTAGGAGTTTTCTGCTTACCTACAAATTGATTATTGTAAAGTAGCACTTTGTCAACTTCGTCAAAATTATTAATTAAGCGTAATAAGTATGAAAGATTAAATAGCCAAAAAAAAATTAAATAAATAATATTTTCAGTCTTAAATATAAAAATTAGATAAACAATGTGTTGAGATTAAAAAAATTAATTTGTAAAAATGTGTGTTTGTATTTTTATTTTTTATTATTTATATTGAAACTACTTCTTAATGAATTTTTTTAATATATATAATTAAATTAAGATATTTTAAAAAAATTATAATTTTAAAAAATAAAATAAATTAATATCTTATTTATAATTTAAATATATCTCTAATTAACTTATATATTTAGGATGGAGATGGTATACATATATACAATGGTGTAAAAGCTATTGAACTTTGAAAGCACTTCCTATCATAATTTTGAGTTGTAAAGCTGTTCTCCCCAAATCAAAACAAGTTTAATCATCAATCAACCTATAGGTAATAGCCTGTAGGCACCAATATAGTAGTAATCACACCACTTTCACATTAAGTATATATAATATTTTTCAAAAGAAGCAGGTTTAATAATTTACTTCCCTATTAATTAATTAGAGTCAAATAATACATTTCACCTCCTTTTTATTTTATTTTAGTTATAAGATCCTTTTTTTATTTTGAAAATTAAAAGTTTTGTTACATAAATCTCTCCTATATTTTTAAGGTTCTTTTTTCATTTATTTAACTTTTTATACTAAATAACTTTTTTTATAAATAACTTATTATTTAAATACTTATGATACAAAAATATAATTTAATACGCCTCTATTTCTTAATATAAGATTTAATTAAGGAGTTGATATAAAAATATAAGACATATTTCTTATATTTATCAGTTTTTTTTAAATTACCCTTATTAATACTCCTTAACAAAGTATAAGAGAGGAAGTGAAGAAACTAAGGAAGATGATTAGGGTATTTTAGAAAAACCATATCATATTAACTAACATATTAACTAATTTTTTTAATCTAATTAAATTAATTAAATATATTATATATTAATGATCTGATAAGTACATGTATTTTTATCATATTATACGATTAATTAACTTTACAATTTTAAAATTTTAAGTATATTACCATCAAGTTGTTAGTTAAGGATAGAAATATGTTAAGCTAGGCCAAACTTAAAACCAAATAAGCCTAAGCCTATAATGGAAATTTAAAGTATGTGCATGAGCGTGAGCTTTCATATAGGCTTTTTTTAGGCTTAGGCCTAAGCTTTCAAAAGGCTTTGTAGGTGTAAACCATTTTTAAAGGTTTACTTAGGCCTTTAGAAAGATCTCATATTTCAAATTTTAAAAGTCCTAAATAGACTTTGAGTATACTAAACTTATATAAATGTAGGCTTTTGGTACATTTAAAACTTAGGTATTTCAAAATTTATTTTGTTAATATAAATATATATTAACAAAATAAATTTTAAAAAATTAAACATGCTAGGCTTTAAATTAAAAAGTTTAGCATATTTACCTTGAAAGGGCCTCTAAATAAGCCTTAATCCTGGTCTATTTACTAAATAAATTAGGCTATATTAAATCCCAATCAAACAAATTGTAACCCCTGATAAAGGCCTAACATGTTTCTATCTCTATTATTGGTGAAAGACACTTGAAATGATAAGTGGTCTAATTTTTATAAGGGAAAAAATATAAATTTAAATCTTCAAAAGTGTGAACTTATTGAGAGAAGTGAAAATATTTTACGCTTTATATAGCTTGATTAAATAAAAAAAGTAACAACATTTATTCAGACTTATGCATTTTCTATTTATTTTTTTAAGACACGGATGTTAGCTAAAACATCTTTCAAGCATGCATATATGAGAAAACTTATGTATTAAACATTTACTATGGTAAGTGAAACATTGGTCAATATAATTTATATCAGTATAATAGACTTTTTAGAAATATCCTTAAATATATTAATAGGTTGAATTAAAGTGTAAGTTTCCATAGTAGAGAATAGATAATTAAAACAAAAATTAATTAGAGTGGTAAGCATCTCACCTCTCACCTCTCACCTCTCTATCAGGAGGAGAATACAACTTCAAGCTTAGGAAATGAACTTATTGAAAGGGACAAAAAAGCTTTGTATTCAAAGCCTCGAAATAAACTAATTTAAAGTCTAAATTAATTTGGAGATGCCCTTAATAAAAAAAATTATAAAAAAAAAACTATGGTGAATAGTAATAACTTATTATTGGGAGTGGTGCTAGTAAGTATAGTAATAACAATGTAACACTTACAACTATATAACTATTGGAAATAACTTGGCTGATGATGCATTAGGTGGACAGCTACAACTGACTTCGAACTAATGCCATTAATTTTGTTTGTTAAGCCTAACCGTACGAAGATTTGGAAAAACTTGTGATTAATTCACATTGGTTAAGGATACATGTATAGCACGTGAAAATCATGAGATGAACATCTTCCTGGATTAGTTCTTTCATTTATGATGAATTAGAGAAGACATGAAAAATCAAATTTTAGAATAGATTTTAGGAGTGAGGGCCAACATAAATTGATAAATCAAACATAGGATGATTAAGGAGTTGCATACTATGGATTCTAGGTTTAAGATTTTGCATACATTACATTTAATGTGTTTATATGTTATATTCTTTCCGGAACAATGCTCACAGTGATAAATATCATGGTACTTAGTATTGCTATGACATTTGAATTAATCATGATTTTTGCATTAAGCTAGCTTTAGAGATACTAGTTAGTTAGGGTTTTTGAGTCTTTCAATTAGATTAGAAGTCAAAGTACCAATGATAATTGTGTCTAGCAAAAGATACTATTCTTTTATAATATGATAAATTAATATTTGAATTTCTGTTAAAAATATATGTCCATATTTATTAGTCAAAAGGAACCGAGTCCAAGTACTAAGATTCCTTTGACATAATTTTTTTTGAAATACCTATACTTTCTATATATAAAAATATATCAAATCTTTATAGTCAATAAAATTTTTATTCATAAGTTTTTCATTAATTTTTCCTTTGATCTTTCTCTTATGTTAGAAATGTCAACAACTTTCACCTTACTTATTTCATAAATATCATTTACTATTTACTATACATTTTTATTAATATATATTTAAAATATTTGATTAATTTCACTATTGGTAAGCATAAGCTGGAGGAGGGAGCAAAATGGATGAGTAAGAAACAGCGTGGAGAGAAGAATAGGTGGGGAGAAGTAATTTTTGGAATATTTCAAGTAATCTTAAAAATTAAAAAATAGTGGAACTAGTTATGACAATAAAGGAAAATGCCAGAGATTTAATATGAGATAAATGAAGAGAATAAGAGAAAATTAGAGGGAAAGAACAAGTGATTCTTATTCCATTTATTCAAACTTATAAATACTTAGTATATACTTACTATTTATAGACCACCAATTTTTCTAAGAATTACAATAACATAAATAGAAAAATTAATTTATATTATACCATTAAACTATTAGGTTATAGCAATAAATATTAGGAAATTGTTTATTTGAGAGATACAAAGAATCTTAAGAAAAATCTTAAAAGTTGTTGGGTATGGGCATCCATGCACTCATATAATATTTATAATAAAACTAATTTTTTCGTCCCAAAAATGAGATACTCTTATCCTCTCCAAAAATTATGAATTTTTCTTCCCCTCCCATCTATTTTTTTGAATTAAATAATAGGATAGAAACAAAATCCTTCCTTTGTCCTCCTTCTATACAAAAATTAATGTAATAGATAGGTATAAGAATTTATTTTCCTAAAAAAATTAGACAAAAAATTTACTTTAATTTTAAATATAAAGCATCACTCTATTATATTTCTTAAATTTATAATTTATTTTTTAAATATTCTTATTGATTATAATTATTAAAATAATTTTTATGAAGGGTAGTTTTAATACATATAATTAAAGATAATATTTAAAAAATTATATATATTTATTATAAATAATTAATTTAATTAATTTTTTAATATTTATAAATTAATTATTTGGTTATTGTACTAAAGACATGAAACAATACTTTACAAGAAACACTAAATTTAAAATTTTGATAGAAATCGTATCTCTAAGTCTATTAAATTGTTTAGAAACTAATTCTCTTAGTTCCAATTGATTATTTTGCCTTTTCCAATTAATTTTCTCCCCATTCTATAATTTGCATAGGGAAATCGGCCCATCCTATCGGTCAAAAATGAAAAATCAAAATAACTGCACTGTACATTCTTGCTCGGTATTACCCTGCACTCCGAAGCCGGCCCCCTACCCGGCGAAATTACAGGGTTCTGTTTCTGGTAACAATTCTCTGTTTCTACTTTCTTTTCTCGAATCCTCCAAGTCGCAGTGAGAAGAGAGCGACGCATAAACTTAAACAGAAGTGAGAACGATAAGCTCTCTCTTTGGTTTAATAAGTCGGACATTTTTTCAGCCTCTTTATAGATCTTAGCTTTTATATTTTGGTTTGGTTTAGTGCAAGCTTTCAAATTTGACCATATTATACAGAAATGGAAGACGAAAGCCCTAACCCTCTTCGCCGCATGTCAAGCCGAACTCGAAAGGTTGCATCGAAAATGGCTGCTGCCCTTGCCAGTACTGACAATCGCACGCAGGTTGAAAACTCTCAATAAATTTATAAGCTCTGTTTAATTTAAAGTTTGGATTTTCATTCCTTACAACCCTTATGTTTAAATTTGAACTTCTAATTTTAGGCCGCGCTTGCTCGCCTCGAAGCTTTGGAGAATGATAATGCAGGATTGGAGGCTGTAGAAGCTATTGACGACGATGAAGCTTCTCTAGACGATGAAGATCAAGGTTTATATATATCTCCTTGGTTTTCTAAAACTGCTTCTGTTTCTTCTTTTGATTCAATATTTGGCCATTGTTGAAAATTGAGAAGCTTGTCCGCAATTAGTAAAACATTTGGATGGGGCATTGTGCTTAAGAATTTGTCCACGAAACAGTGGACTGTTATTAGGTGTACTGTGAAATGCTTGAATTTGGTTGTTGATGGATTCCTTCTCATTCTTCTCTTTTTGGACCTGTTTGTGTAGTGTATATACAAAAAAAGCAGTCAAAGGGCACCAAAAGGACAACCCGGCAGGCAAAGGCACTTGAAGCAAGGAAGGCCCCAAGAACTTTCCTTGAGCTGTTACATGAGGTGAATAAATCATAAGCAATATACACTGAAAATCTCTTGCTTATATATAGTTGCTTTGATGGTTTTATAGCTATAACTCCATTTACAAGCTCAGGCAAACCTGGAATCATTGCCCCCACATGTTCCATCTTATTGGAAAGCAGCAGTTGGACCTCCAAGCTCAACCTGCCGTCGCCATTTTTGTACAGTTTGTGGTTTTTCTGCCAATTATACTTGTGTTAGATGTGGTATGCGCTTCTGTTCATATCGTTGTCAAAATGTACACAATGATACTCGTTGCTTGAAATTTGTAGCTTGATACATGAGACGTTTGAGCTTGGCTAGAAAAATTTATTATTTATATAATGTCAGATCAGAGGCATTGTGTTAAATATCATAAGGAGTTTGTTAAATTCCACAATGGTTTTTGCTTTTCATTTTTCCCAGAAGCAAGGTCTTTACTGAACTCCCGCGCCAAACACCCCCCCCCCCTTTTTTCCCCGCGAAAGAAACCACTTCTCCCAGTTCACTGCTTCAGTCAGTGCTTGTTTAATTGTTTTAACATCTTTGATGCAATTGGCTATAAGCTTCGATTTATTGTTTCAGAATCAATCAATGTATCATTATATATAATAAAATATCTAGAAAGTTACCCTAGGCACTGGCCATGAATATTATGTTTCATTTCTCAAACCACTAACTAATTCATGCAAATTTCATATTATTATATTTAATAAATGATATATTTTAATCCTGTTGCATCTTGCTGATTTGATTAAGCCAATTAAAGAGGTCTTATGATGTTAGATCAGGCTAGGTGTCCATGCATGGTCATGCTGACCACCTGAAAACTAGATGTTTTTCTACAGCCTTGACTATCAACTTGCTAGAATGGATAATTTTCCTGAACAAAAGGACTGATTGTACAAATATAAGAAACCATTCATCGTTTATTTGTCTTTCAAGAGGCTTACACACTCAATCAAGGGAAAATAAGTAAGCTAATCAATTGAGCATCATCCTATTCTGGACTAGGAATGAAGGCTGAAAACCACATTGAGTATACAGCAACTATAATAAGTTTTATCCCACTTGATGGGGTTGGCTACATGGACCACACAGCGAAAAAACACACACTGACTATCTGGAAAATATTTGAAGAATTTGCAAACAGCAAGCCAATTTTTCATGAGCATAAAATTTATGACTAATGATGTATTCATCTTAACATCTTGGTAGATCTGATGGTGGTGGTATTACTGACTGTGACGGTCCAACTCCATTCTCTACCAGGAATGCCATTGCCAAACCCCAATTGAGATGCGTATCTATATGACAATGCACGAACCAAATTCCTGTTTTGCACCAATAAATGAAAATCATGTTACTCGTTCCGTATTTTTTTTATACAAGTTGTAAGAGTAGGACTAATAAATTTTGTCAGTAGCATAGTACCTGGATTATCAGCTAGAAAACGAATGGCTACCCATCCTCCTGGAGGTGTTCCTACGGTGTTCCTCACAGGTGGATCAACAAGGTTAAACTTAGCAGGATCAGTTGCTGGGTTGAAGTTGCCAAAACCTGAACCAACTATGAAGAAGTGGTATCCATGAAGATGCATGGGGTGATCCTCAGTTGTTACTATGCTTGTATCCTGGAGAATAATTTGCACTTTGGAACCATACTTCAACTTGTAGAGCTTGGTTCCTCGAGAAGGCGTCCATAGGCCTCGGGGCACATTCCCTGTATAATTAAATTGCAGTGGAGGAACAGGAGGAAAGTCTGTGGTGAAGACACCAGGCGTTCCTTGATAGTATGCTTGCATTAAGGAGGTAGTTCTTGGGAGTACAAAAGAAACATTGTTCATGCTGGCTGCGAAGCGAGTTCCATTAGGTCCTTGGCAACGGGGGCTATTAGGATTTGTGCAATTGATTAATCCTAACCCCACTATGAAGTTCAGACTCACATCAAGATCTTTAGATACCTTAACCTGGGAAAGGCCCCTGAGTCCAGCATTGAACGCAGTTGCAGTTGCTGTATCGTTAAAGGCTGGCAGAGCTGGCAATATTGGTCTTGAGAATTGTCCACAATTCTTACAACTAGCAGACTTGTATTCAAGGATTGCAGTGGTGGTGGTATTGTCAAAAGGAGCATTTTGGGCTGATTCATAAGCACGTGCTGCCATGTAGTATCGACCTGGGGCTTGATCAGCAGTGAGGAGGACATTGACGGTCTGGCCTGGTCCTATCATGATGACTGTTGTGGTGAAAGGCTTGGTATATGCAGCATCAGTGCTAACAACCGTCATCCTGTGGTTGGCAACTGAAAAGAAGAGTTCTTGTTCAAGTGCGGCGTTGATTATTCTCAAGAGGATTGTCTCACCTTGTTCTACTGGAACTCGTACAGTATCTGCATAATAATTTTGCATGAGTTACCGTCAGTTCTCTATCCTTTTCAACCTGAGAGAAGGTTAATCTACTTTGATAGTTGTGATTTGAAAATATTCAAAACCTTGACTGGAGCATCTGTAGAGATCACCAGGTTGACCGTTAATGGTGTATGCAAGAGATACATTTGGAGGTGCCCCTGTGAATTGTGTCTGCCTTAAGAGACTCATCCCATCCCTATCAAACCATTCCCCTGTTAATCATCAGAAATAATCAGTTATGACTGCCTTGGATTCATTGAGCATGATGTGCTCAATATGATTTGATGGGTTCACTGTTTATTATATAAGCTTAAGGGCCTGTTTGGATAGGATTATAAAGATAGGATTATAAAAAAGGACTTATGAAAAAAAAAAGGCTTATAGACAGCTTATGGAAAAGGGCTTTTAGAGAAGAGTTTATGGGAAAAAAGTGGTTTTGAATAAATAAGTGTTTGGATAGTTATTTTTAGAATGACTTTTTGTATTGGAAAATCACCAAAAAGGGTATAATTTGATTTAAAGTAAGAGAGAGGAGAGAGGTAGAGAAAAGAGGAGAGAGAGGAGAGAGGGTAGAAAGGAGAAAAGAGAGAGGGTGTAAGAAAAAGTAGGAGAGAGGAGAGAATGTGTAAGAAAAAGTAGGAGAGAGGAGAGAGGGTGTAAGAAAAAGTAGGGGTAAGATAGTAATTGGATAATCCATAAACTCTTTTACTGTTGAAAAAGCTATTTTTAATAGCTTATTCAAAACCATGGTTTTAAACCATGATTTTGTCCAAAATCACTTATGGACAAATATGGCTGTTTGTTTTAAAATTTTTCTAAACCAAGGTTTTACCCAAAAAGGCTTCTGAAACCATGGTTTCAGAAGCATCCAAACACACCCTAAAAATCACTTTGCAGGGGCAGAGTATAGATGACTGAGAAAACTTAAGGAGATTTACCAAGAATAATGGGGAATTCTCGCTTGGGCATTGAGAAAGGATAAGGAGAACCAAGTTTTGGGTAGATTATGAAAGCTCCATAGACAGTAGCTCTGAGGAATCCAGTGTGAGCATGCCACCATAGTGTGCCTTCCTGGTTATTGATAGTAAAGCGGTATGTGTAAGTTCTTCCTGGGGGAATTGGACACTGAGTCACATAACTCGGTCCATCTGCCCACGGGTTTCGCAGCATTCGAAGGCCGTGCCTAGAAGCACATCAGATTATGAGGAAAGTCAAAATACCAAGCATGATGAACCAACAGGTGAATTCTTCAAGATCAATGTGCTATTTCTTACCAGTGGATGGAAATGTTGTATCTTCCAGCATTGGTTACTTTGATAACAAGTGAATCTCCATTTCTTGTTTCTATTGTTGGCCCCGGGAACTGCCCGTTGACAGTGGGTACGTTGACAGTTTTGCACAGCCTCTTCACTGGCGTATTTTTAATCTGTTTCATTTGATATTTGAAGCCATGCTAATCAGTAACTAGCTTCATCATAAAATATAGTTCATCTATAATAACCTGTGGCACATGATCATAAAGCTAACACTTACAACAAATTCATGGTAGTGAGTTTCTCCAGGTGGATGAGAATCAACACAAGCAATGACAGTGAGCAGGATGAGCATGAGCCAAAGGCAACGTGACTTGCCAAGAAGGTTGAAAGTCTCCATTGTTGTCTCTGACTTTGTTGAATGGAGCTGGTTTAACACTGATCTAATGATGATGTGCAGGTATTTATAGAGTGAAAAGGCCAATATAGGAATCTCTCTGTTTTTTTAATTAACATTGGATTTTAGAAGTTATGGCCTTTTACATAAGAGTCAACAGTGTACTTAATATTAAAGGACAATTAGTCTAACCATTAAAGAGGATTTGGTGCACCCACTAGCGCAATCAACTATGGAGCAGATGTTATAGAAAGGGGCTTTGATTTTCATACAAAGAAGTGATCCACAATGAGACTTAGGTAAGTAGCTGATCATTTTTGTTATAGACAATATCTTCACTTAGTTGTTACCGTAAGCCAATCAAAATAGGTCTCTCTATTTATTGTTAAATTATTATTATCTTGATGAAATGTTAAGGTTTGATTTGCATATTTTTATATTCTTCCAGATCCCTTCACCAGCCATTTATTTTGTAAAATGAATGAGAAGGTAAATTGAGTTGGAGGCTCTCATTTATTTTGTAATAATATAGGCTTAACTTTTTATACTTTTATTATCAATTTTTTATAGTTAATACGATATTTAGTCCTTATAATTTGTTTTTATTTTTATTAGTATCGATAGTTTTAAACTATAGGTTTTTACTCTTCAATAGGTAAAATGATCTAAATTTTTATTAAAATATAAGGACTAACGATCTAGATAGAAAAAATTTACGGACTAAAAGTTATAGTTTAAAATTAAAATAAACGTAAACTATAAAGACTAAATATTATATTAATCTATTTTTTACTTAAAATATTTGTAAAAAAAAGTCTTTGATGAATCCTATTATACAATGTTGAGTTATAAAAAGTATATATTCCCAATGCCATTATTAAAACACTGATCCATAATCGATTTATTAGAATCAACCTAATATCTCTAGCTACTCATGTATCCTTTCCTAACTTGATCCTTTGAAATACTTTATAGGGGTAAAGTTAGGGAAAAATAAGAACAAAATGGGGTCTTATTTGTAAATTGAGAGTTACATTTGAAATTTAAATGACTTATCTACAATTGAAACTCTTGATTTTACGGTTGTTTGAATTGATATTTGTAACTCATTTTTGGGAAAATTTTGTTAGGAGCTTATCTATTATTATTTTTCTCTTTTGGGACGACACTCTTCCTCTATTCTTTTCCAGTGAAAAAAAAAATTGCAGAATTCGTTGTTTTCTCAACGATCTCTAAATGCCACTTAGGTCATGCAAATCATGCCCTTTATGTAATTATGCTCCCAATTTAACTCCAGTCTTGATTTTCTTAGCTCAACCCAGGGAATAAAAAAATACGAAGAAAACAACAGTTTTTGTTTGATTTGGTAATGAGAAAGTGTAGATTTTGCTTTTAGTCAACCATTTCCAGTGATGACAGAAAACGACTTGGACAATTGTAAGTCCACCATGTTGACAACGTTATATTATTATAAAGATAACATAAAAATCGTATCTTGATTTGGTAGGATTTTTCTAAACACATTACAACGATTCCTTTAAAACTTCAAAAACTTCAAACTGGTGTTTGGATAGAAAGAAAATTAGAAATAAAAAAAATTAAAAAGAAAAAAATATTATAAAAAAAAACTTTAAAAAATAATAATTTTTTTACTATTTAAAAAAAATATTTCTAGTATTCTATCCTATATTTTTTTTTCACTTTTCTCTCAATTCATAGCCTAAATTCAGTACTTTAATACTAAATACGTGTCATAATTCAACCAAGTTAGACTAAAATTTTCAGTGTTGTGAAAGTAACACTGGTTAAAAAATCTTTTACGTTGTTGAGCTTTATAAATTATGAAAGTAGTCAAATAGCCCAAAAGGAATTCAACTAAAGAAAAAAAGCAAATGAGAATATAAAAGGCAAATGGGTATGAAAGCATTGAATTTGATCGAGTTGTAGAGCTCTTGGTCTCTTCAAAACAAGTTAAGTCATCATCAATCTAGTCACTAATTGATATGTGATATGATAGCGTATTTATTTCACATTAGGTATATATATAATATTTTTTTTCCCAAATGAAGCAGGTTTGATAGGTTTATTATCCATATTAACTATTATTAATATTATTACTCTATTCTTTTTAATATAAGAGTTAGTTAATTTATTTTAATAGATTAAAAAAATTAAATAAATTAATTAATTATAATAAAATTTAACTATTTAAGACGAATTTATATTATATACTATTTAATTTATCTAAATTAATCAATTAATTTTTATATTAGTTATAATTAGTTAAATAATTTGATTTTTTTAATCTATTTACAAAAATTAACTAACTTTTATATTCTTTCCAGTTCAAAATATAAGGTATAAATAATCGATTTACGTATATCAGTAAATTATTTAAAATTAATAAATATATGAGACATACGATGTTTTTCCAAATGGGCTCTTGTTAACGAAGGGTAATGAGAAAGACCATAAATGAGAGATGGGAAAAAGGTGACGGAGGAGAGAGAGTGTGCGTGGTAAAATTGGAAAACAAGTATTAAATGATGAGATAAAATCAAACTGCACCTTACAAAAATAAAACCTCTCCCAATTTTTACACCTTATATTTTAAAAGTATTACCAATATAGTATTTTTTATAATTAATATAATATTTAGTCCTTATAATTTACCCTCATTTTAATTTTAGTCCCTAGAGTTTTAAATTATAGACTTTTATTCCTCAAATTTTTTTCTATTTAAAATGTTTATCCCTATATTTTAATAAAAATATAGATCATTTTGCCCCTTTAAGAACTAAAACTCATGATTTGAAATTATAAGAACCAAAATTAAAATGAGATAAAACTATAAGGAGCAGCTATTTTATTAATCCTATTAGTATTACTTTTCTAATTCTTAATATAAAATATATTTAACTAATTTTATTATATTAAGAAAATTAGTTAATATGATATATTTTTTCTAAAATACTTTAATCATATTTCTTAACTCCCTCCATCTATCTCTTACTTGATTATTATTAAAAAATATCAATAGGGAATAATTTAAAAAAATTAATAAATATAAAAAATATATTTTATATTTAAAATTAAGATAAATTTTTTAATTAAATTTTATATCGAGAACTGATGAGTAGTTATTATTGGGGCTGATACTTGTAATCCACTGAGAATTATTGAGTACGTGTTTTTTGAGTAAGTTGGGCTGTCGTGTATTAGGTAGACCGCCACAACTGACTTGTAGACAAATCCCATCAATTTGTTAGTTAAACATAAACCTAACCGTAACAACATTTGGAATAACTTTGTGATTATCATATCATTGGTACATAACAATACACCTAGCAAGTGATAATTTCAACCTCTGAAATTAATAATAAACTCAAAAGAGGAGGCATCCTGCTGAATTTCTAGAATGGATTTTAGGAGTCAAAACCAATAGAAATTGAGAATTCAAACAGATTGGCTATTATATGAATTTTATCACACTATCTAGATGCATATTATCTCCGATCCTTTTTATAATATATAAATAACCTAATTACATAAATTAAGAAACTAGTTAAAATTGATTAAAGATAATAAATATGAAAAAAAAATATAACTTATTTTTTAAAAACACCTTGTTTATCTAGAGGGTGAGTTAAAGAGAGAGAACGAGAAAGAAAAGATACGAGAAATATATACAATTCATTTAGGATAAAAAAATAGATTAAATTTTTAAATAATTATAAAGTTTAACTTATAAAAACAACTTACCCTATTTAAGAAATTATATCTTATAAAAAGAACCATAGAGACTAGAGAGGATAAAACTAAAAAATTCTGAGATAAGAACTAGAACTATTCTTTAATTTAAACTGGAAAATATGAAAGATAATTTCGAGAAATAAAATATTTTATAGCATGAAAATGATCCTACCTCTACTTCTTTGTTGTTACGTTGGGATCATGAACCACAAGGAGATTTTACAGTTGGTGTCAATTAGGTGATTTGTAGACTTTTGTTGCTTTGCACGGTACTTTCGAACTAACAAGTTTCATGTTACATCAATTTGAACTTGCAAGGTTTGTTCAACTGCATCCTTGTAATAGGCTATGATGTTTGTTTTTGTTTATGATTTCTGATTTATCTACTGGATCTGTCTCATTGGTTCTTTACATACTTATGGTATAACAACTATGTTTTGATTCTCTCTCTTTTTTCAAGGATTTCATATATAATTGGACATTTAAGTTGTTTTGTTGACACTCTTCTAAAAAGAGACGTTGTCAAAATCTAATGAATTTAATTAAGGCTGATCTTAAAAATTAGTGGGAATTTTTGAAAATTTAAGAGCATAGAATACTTTCAGATATTTTCGTTAGCACATTTGTAGTATTTACAATAATTAAAATCCTTTAAAATTGCTCGATTAATACAATTAACTTATGCACAGACAAAATTGTAAAGACTAATAATGTTAATAAAGTTAAATTAAATGATTTATTAATGAGAGAAAAAATATAGGTATCAAATTAAAAATTAAAAAAAATATAGATATTTCTAAAATTATTATATACCAATATGTATAATTATTAATTATCGGCATGTGATTCTCTTCTCTTTTTTTTACAAAAATTTTTAGAAAGGGGTTGGGCTCACCCACGATTCAGGGGTAGGGCGAAATCTCCCTTTCCCTAGGCAATACTAATGTCGGGTAAAGCGAGTCGTCTATTACTCTCAGGCGTAAACCTAGACACCTAGGAGTTAGGATGCCTCCCAAAGCGCTGCGACTGGAATCATAACAAAGTGGTACTCCCCAGAGATCAAAAACGCTCCAAATAGTCACATATTCAACCTCTTTGTCAGTTGAACCTATAGACAATAGTATCGGCATGTGATTCTATTGTATAACTACTTTTACAACTGCAACAATCAAAACTTCATTTTGATTTCAGGCAAAAAAACTGACCTCATTATTCATACAACCTCAAGAGTTCAGCCTTACATTAATAAGTAGTTGATAAATTATTATTTTACTAATACAATTAAAAATTAAACAGTTTATTTTATCCTCTCTTAAAATTTCATAAGAACTCTTCACTATGAATGCTGTTTATAGAAAGGTTTTTCAGAACATAGTAGAAACATACAATATACTCCTCCAGAAGATTATTAGTCCTATTTATGAATTATTATTAAATTTTTCAAATCAATAATTTTAAAGCCCTTGTTTTAAATTGGAGAAACTCCACTCATATCAAACAAGATAAATTATTACTATCAAGTCTATGAAATCTCAAAGGACTTGTGAGAAATTTATTAGAATTTGAAAATATAAGTTTATCCCTGAATTGTCATTAGTAATATATTAATTTGTCAATTGAAACACGTTGACTTATTGAGCCTGTTTGGATAGGATTTTAAAAAAGGGCTTATGAAAAAAAAGGGCTTATGGACAGCTTATAGAAAAGGAATTTTAGAGAAGAGTTTATGGAAAAAAAAAGTGGTTTTAAATAAATAAGTGTTTGGATAGTTATTTTTAGAATGACTTTTTATATTGGTAAATTACCAAAAAGGGTATGATTTGATTAAAAGTAAGAGAGAGGAGAGAGGTAGAGAAAAGAGAAGAGAGAGGAGAGAGAGTGTAAGAAAAAGTAGGAAAGAGGAGAGAGGGTGTAAGAAAAAGTAAGGGTAAGATAGTAATTGGATAGTCCATAAGCTCTTTTACTGTTCAAAAAGCTAGTTTTAATAGCTTATTCAAAACCATGGTTTTGCCCAAAAGCACTTATAGACAAATATAGCTGTTTGTTTTAAAATTTTTCCAAATTAAGGTTTGGGCCAAAAGCCCTTTTAAAACCATGGTTTAGTATCTTACCAAACAGGCCCGTTATTGGTAGTACTCTAACTTGTCATATCTTGACTTGTTAATTATAGCACCTGATATGTAATTAGAAGCTCTAACTCATAATTAGTGACATTGACAAGTCATAAGATAAACTTATCTTTTTACAATTCTAATAAATCATCGATAGATTTTTTGAAACTTTATATCAATTTAATAATTTTATAAGACTTAATAGTAATAATTTATCTTATTTCAGACTCTAGTGTAATTACCCCTCCCCCTTTAAATTCTAATGTACTGATCATGGAAGCAAGAGATGGACAAGTTTCAAAAATCCAAACTTTCATTTAAGCCAATCAAACCAGTAATACATCGCCAAAATTCCTTCAAAAAAGAAATAACTACAAGTAAACAAAAAATTCAGAAAAAATGGGGAGACAAGTGTTTAGTTTACACTGACCGTAGACCAACAGAAAAATTTACAGCAAAATGACACAAAAATGGAAGCCGCTAAAAATGGCAGGCAACAAAGAAGCTTTCATGGAACTTTCAGAGACAAGTATCTTCTAGATGAAACTAATGAGATAACCCCAAAAGAAATAGAACTGAAGCTCAGATTTCCTAACTATCAGACTAACATTGATGTGTATTTTCCAGTAATTGAAGAGCCATTTATCAAGCAGAAAGCAAGAAACCTCAAAAGAGCAGATAAATAATGATGTTTTCCTCAGAGTTGGGCCATCTGCTGTTTCATTGATCTTAATGACTTGAGTTTTGACTCACAGATCTTACAAAATTCCATCAATACTTTATGCTTCCCAGTCACCATTTTCCTTGACATTTCAGCAGGACTCCAGGACTCGAGTGATTGGGAGATCCGATCACCAAGTTCTACGCCGCCTTCTCTGGAGGAAAAAAACAAGTCCAAAATGCAAAAGACTCGCCCGGGCCCATCGTTCTGCTCATAGTTATTTCTAAAAGAGGAAATAATGTGCTCAACATTCTTATCCTCCGGAGTATTTTTCCATTCCCTTATCCATTTCATGATCTCCTCTATTATATTTGATAAATGCTGGACAGAATTGGTGATTTTATGAACTAAACTAGAGCTCGAATGATACCCCGATCCGCTCTTCTTTTTCTTTTTACCTGAGGGAAGACAAGATCTTAGACAAGACTGAATTACAAGTCCATGCCAAGCTAAAGGTTCTGTAACTATCTGTATAAGAAGCTGAACATCACGCCTAGAAGAACAGATTTCAGATTCTATGCTCTTCACCTTCTCTAAAATGTACTTCTCCAGCAAAGAATCTAAGATACTCCAAGTATGGGGCCTACTTCCATTTTCATCTGGCCGATCCAAGTCATGTGAACTCAGGTTCCATCCGTTTAAGAAAACCGTGAAATTTAACCAGTCTATCAAGTAAACCGTGAAATTTAACCAGTCTATCAAGTTGGGACCAAAAACCTGTTAAGAGGTTTTCAAAAATATGGATCAATTCTCCAGTTGCAACCATAACAAGAATTTTGCAATACTAAAACGTATGGTAGCTAAATCTTTCAAGTAACTTGGGGTGGGTGTTTGGACATGAGAGAGCAGCACTAATATATAGAATGTCTTGGTTCATACTAGTTAGGAGATAGAAAATTGGGTTAATATCATGATTTGTCCTCATAGTTTGACCGAATTTTGGTTTTAGTCCTTATAGTTTTAAATTGTAATTTTTGGTTCCTATAGTTTAAAACGACTTGGTCTAAAGTTAACGCCGTTAAATTCAAACCACGTCCTTATGAAACTATAAGGACCGGAAACCACGATTTGAAACTACAAGACTAAAATTAAAATTCGATCATACTATAAAAACTAACAACAATATTAACTCTAAAAAATTTGTCATACTAGTTAGGAGCTACATAGTATCATTGGTATTTGGTGTAGGTGCCATGTTTAGAGCTACACAGTATCATGATCTCATGTATACGTATTTTAACAGTAGCATAAAAAGCTGAATAATCATACCTCAGAAAACCTTTCGCCATTTGGAAAATCCATGATCACATCTATTGCATCACGCAAAGAAAAGCCTAACAATTGAGCATAGCGCTCGAGCAACAATTTCAACTATGAGGAGATTTTTAGGTGGAATAGAAACATTGACCTCAAGATTGTCCTTCATGGATGCTGAAGCACTTTGAATAGAGAGATAGATCATTCGAGGGACTAGGGATCTCTTCTCAATCATTCTCTTGCAATTTGTCTCCCTTTTATTCGTCTAATTTTGTTGGCAAACCATGCAAGGAAGGAAGGGGAACATACAAGAAACATATAATTAATCATTATATTGGAAGAATCACTATTGACTGTAATCAGCCACAAAATTGTCGAAGAATAAAATCCCTACGAAGATTCTTCTAGGACAAAAAGAAATCCCTTCAAATGGTCCTGAAACAGGTGCCAACAGTCATAAGTTTACCAAAATGATCAAGAATCAAAAATTACATTGAAACATAATAAAATACATAATCAGCATAAAAAATTATGATCGACAAATAGTCAAAAATTCCTTAAATAAAACTATACAACACAATTAAGTCAAATCCAACTATATCAGATAAGATACATTCACATATTTTTGGAAAACAAAGGCAGCTTGAAGCCTTGGGAGGGGGTAGGGATAAGAGGTGGGGTAGGGACTGAAGCCAGGCACTTAATTTATTAGCAAAACAGGTAGAAAATTTGAAGGCTGATAAACACTCATCAGTCATAAGGTTGTGTAGAAATATAGGAATGAGGCTATGGTTGTGGATCTCATCACCCAAATAGAGACACACTGTGTCCTTGTTGAGGGTTCCAGTGGATTGTCTCCTCTTAACAATGTAGGAAATTTGTTGCGCAGCATAAAATCCTGTGTATTCCTTATTTTAACTTTTTTAGTTTATTTTGCAATAGCGTTTGACAAGAGGTACATGAACGTTCATAACCAAGGATTTTGAAGTTCAATTCATATCTGCTCGATTCTCATAATGACAACTAAAAGTCCATCACATAATGTAATTCGCTTATGCTTTGTCCACCAACAGTCAATCTCCATCTTCAAGCCAAATGACTTCAAGCCATCATGTAAGAGTTTAAAGTAAGGTTGAATCTTTCTTTAGCTACATGCAAGGCAGCATCACATACAAATGTTATACATTGGAGAGCAGAGCCAATATGATTTTCATTTTGGCATTGACACTTACTCAAACGATTTGTAGAATGTCAACACTCAACATATTGATGCAAAATAGTTGCAAGCATAATAAAAGCATTTGCTTCTAAAATCAGACTGTGATTGAGAAATTGACTGACCTAGAAGAAATTTTTTCTCTGAAGTCGGCGTCCACCATGGTCTTTATTGCAAGTCTTCAAGGAAGGTCAGAGACTTTGATCCAATCTCATTAGAGAGCTCAAGGAAGTGAGTTCCACAATTCAAGTTTTGAAGGACACCCTAAGAAAATAATTATTTTCCATACCTATTATCATTTTTATTAGAGAGGTAGTCACCAACAGCCAAAGATGAAAGACATTAATTACCTCCTCTTTTTCAATATTATCTGAATTTTGCTTTAGCTGCAGAATAGGCTATTCAACCCTAGCCACTAGATACTGACTAGAGCGTTGCAACTGTTCTTTAAACTGAACAAACTCAATTACCTGAAATATAACATAAATTAATGTCTCAGTCACATATAGTCACATCATATTTTAAGAATTCACAAGGAGAACAGAAAATGCACATTCAATTTGTTTGGTTCGTCAAGTTTCATAGAAGTTTTATTTTCCTCCCTTTAGTTTAAACAGAAATGTTGTCACTTTTATTTTCTAGTCATCCAATTTTATCATTTCCTTCATAATCCATCCAAAATTTAAAGCCAAATTTTGACAATATGTTGACTTGGACATTAAACTAGAGTTGATAGAATCACATGAATGAATAACTAGATGCAGTCCCTCACAAAGTCCGAGAAACAACTTAAACTATTCATGAATTATGAATAATGTTACTTAGTATAGATTTTATATTATATATATCATGACTAAATAATCAAACTGTGAAGTTCCGCAATGAATTTATATAGACCATGAGAAGGGGCGGAATTGAATCAATTTATGAAAGCTCAGATGAAAATTCTCCAACTTAATCAACAATAAAATTAAATACAGAACACTCTCTAAGTATATGCTAATATTTTCTGCAAAAAGAACCACTCCCAACTCTGACTTACTAAAAAAATGCACAAGAGTGACAAGTCTTTAACCTACAAACATCTTGCAGAAACCTTTTTATCCTTTACAATATAATTAAGTATCAAAATCCTCCAAGTTATGAATGATTTAAGAATACACTTTTTTTATCCAATGTAATCTTCTATTTATAAAAAAGAATGCAAGCTAATCAGAAAGTATGAGCAAATCTTTAGGGCAAGTAGACTCCAAATTCAAAATGTATGAATGCCATAAGCAATGCACTAGGAAAGGAAAACCTTTGAAGATTACACATACTTTTGAGTAATTTCTGAGGCGATATGCATGAAATGTTAGATCAGCAGATTCACTTAAGTAGTCAACCATAAACTTGAGATAATCCTTCAGCAGACTGTCTAATTCTGTCCACAGTGGAGACACCAGCATCTGAGAATATATATGATGTAAAAGGGTTTCCATCAAAATATTCTTTACATCCAATGATTTATACCTGAACAGAACAGAAACTAGAATAAGCTTTGACGATCCAAACAATGTAAAACTGAAACAATCAAATTGCCTCACCATTCATATGCCACTGAAAGAGCACCAAAATAAGAATAAAGATGCAACAGCAAGATCTTGTACTGCCAAACATGTCTAAAAAATAAAACAAGTAATTTCAGAAAAGGAAACGCCGCAGCCACAAAACATCATCAAAATTTAGCTCAAGATCTGGTGATCTGAAGTTACAAAACTTGTAGTTTTTAAGAGGAAATAGAGCTGAGTGCCATAAATGCTAAATTGAAAGCATACAAGATAAGAACAAACTGATCCATCCTCGATAAAGAACTATACCATGTTGAGTACAGAAGCAATTCTTGACATCAACTCAACCAAATAATTACATTATATTACAGTAAACCATAAACACAGAAATGGTGATAACCAGTAAAAACAATATATGATTTATATGCTTCATACTTCTCCAAGACATTAACAAGACCATGACCATGGCATTCAACAACCACTTGCAACTACAGATTGCAACATCTACTAGTTTAAGCACAAATTAAGAACCCCAAATTCCTACATCTAAATTTCATAGAATAAAACCAAATCTGGTTTTTGAACAAAGAATAGTACAAATAATACAATCTCGATTCTTGGAATTATCTAATTAGAAATTCTATTCCAAATACTAATCCGAAACAAATCCCAATAGCTTCAAGAAGATATTAAATTGTGAATAAAGCTTATTTCTTTACAAGCTTCTGATGGATATAAGGGTAATATTGATATGTGGGGGTGTGAACCATGTGAGTAGGGGTATTTGTGGTATTTTCTACTTGACAGTTAGAGTAGGGAAGGTTATATAATGCGACAGATGTTTGTAGAGCGGTATGCGAAATCTGTCCAGTGAATTGGGGAGAGTTCTTATGCCTCTTGAATGCATATGGTTGGGTGTTTTCTCTTTGCTTAGGTTTACCTCCATATGACTTACACTCTGTGGAAGGTTTCTTTCAGTGAATAATACATATTATCAGAGTTGTTTTCCATCAGCTTCTCATTCTTTTATACTATAATCTTGTGACCAAAATACTCATTTGCACTAGACAGATTCTCAAAGATAAATACGAGTTTATAACATTTGACACACACAAACAAACAAAAGAGCATAGATCTGCAAGATTTGAATAAATCCAAAAAAATCGACCATAGGTGATGAATTCAAGATCTGCGAGACTTCAACATGTTTTCTTGACCAAATGCACTTTTAGGTTAGGTTCCTAAGTATGATGCAAGAGAAATCCTGACCTTCGTATTGCCAAGCCAAACTCCAAAACCATAATTGCCTCTACTAAATAACCAACATTTTTTGTACGCCAGAATAACTGTAACAGAATAATAAAATACGTTAACAGGGGCCATAGCATCCATATAGTTTTTTATATATTGAAGATTATCAATAATCTATTTGTAAAAGACAATATTATCAACAATTTACTTGTGAATCAAAACATTATTATACAATGACACACACATGTAGCCTGAACATCAATATAGCACAAAAATCCAAGGAAAAAAATAAAAATTCTACTTTGATTACAATGCCAACCACATGGGAAATGCAGTTGATTCCAACGGGAAAATAAACAATATTCTGTTAAATCTACAAGGTCTTGATTTGATAAGTTTCTTAGAGGATCAACAAACCTTCCAACTTAAGATAGTTCTTCAAAGAAGGAAAAATTAAAAATACGAAGCTTCTAATTGACACATTTCTCTAGAGAACTGTGTTGAACAGTAAGGTAATCTCTAAAATCAAGCTTAATCTGTGAGAGCAGAACATTGTTTTAAAGAGGTCACCTCTTGAGCTTTTCCTGCCAAAGCATGGCTTCATGTAAAAGAATGAAATTATAAGATTTACTAGCAAGTATCTTTGATGAATTCCTCCTCTTATATATACACACATTTTAAAAAAAACATTTGATGAATTCCTGAACGGAAGGTTATGTACCAATGATCTTACCCAGCCGACCAAGTCAATAAGTTTCTTGTTAGTGATCCCAAAATTAATATGAATTCTGCATTTTCTCTTTCAAGCAATTAATCCACAAAATATTTAGATAATCCAGCACAATACCTGTCATGCAATACATGAACTAACCACTATATTATAAGCTCTTTTCATATTCTTTGAGCTTACTGTCCTTTTCTGTACCTCCCCCAACCCCCAAAACAAGTGAAGATAATAGAATATAATACATGTCAAAAGCCTGCATATTTGATAACATCCATCTGAGTTCAATTGGGCCAAGGCGCAGTTAATTTCGATTACGTACGCAGATTGTTCGTCCACTTCAAACGTGTACAAGAGAGGAGCGGGGCAAGGGTGGCCAGAATCATGCATCCCCTTTAACCTTATTTTGCCAAAGTCAAAGAAATTCAGAAATTTTAACACCACATACCTGAACCAACAAATTACATATTAATGAAAGCAGCTCCTCACCCTGCATGCTCTCCTGTGGATCCAAGTCCTTAGATAAAGCAACACTTTTGCAATATATTTCAGCCATTTGCATACAAAAGACTTCAAGCTCTAGAACAAGTTCAGATGAGCTTGTATAAATGACCAATCAATTCTCAAAAATGAAAGTTCATATTCAACTCAGTCTAAACTATGAACTAGCCTTGAGGTGTGAATAACTTTCTTATTTTCTAGGAAACATTAAATTGAATAATGAAACAATGTACAAGGGTGTACAACTACAGCAGACCTACCACTTGCTGAAGACTCAAGCATGTCACCCATCAATAATTGTTGGATCTTGAAAAGGGAAAACGATCGCCCAAGATTCTTTGATGGCAAGGTGGTCAAGGGATCAGAATTTTTCTTTAACTTCTCCAAAAGTTCCATCTTCTTATCGGGATTGAATACTTCGATAACCATCTCAACATCGCTAGTAAAGTAGGGCAAGTGACCAAATCTAAGACCATAAAACCAAGTCTTTAATATTAATGTTATACTTTTTAATGCTGCACTTTTTCAAACACTATATAAGAGAGGAAGGAACCAAATTCTAATAAAATTGCTACGCAACAAGCCAGCCAAGAATTACACACATATGATCACTAAACCTTCTAGAAAATTATTGAAAAGCTCAAATCTCTACATACAGCATCAATTTGATTGATCACACTGCTAAGGGCAGAAAGAACTTGGAGCAGACTTATCACATTTATTACATAAATAAAATTAAGCCATCAAGAAGAACTAATGATACTAAACAGGCCTCAGTATTATAACCAGAGACAATTCTGACATATATTACTTGGTGCGACCGAACAAGGATCTGCAGGCAGCAGTCCTGCAAGAACCAGATTTGTGATCCTCATCTGGACTTGAATCCCCTTTCAAGTTTGGTCAAATGGCATCATCCATTAGTAACTTTTCTTACAAGCTCCTCAGAAGACACACTATGTATATGAGATTTGAAAAGGAACACAATTAGATTTTTCATGGATACCAGGCTTGAAGTTAGAAGGGACCTGCTAAAATATTGCCCAATGGCATCCATTAAGCTGTCATCATTCTGTTTCCCACAAAAATGCTTCCTTCTTTCAACTTCTATAGTTGCTAAGTATGGACCCCTTAGAGAGTCATTAGCGGTATCTGCTTGTAACTTTTGTACAAAAGCCCACGCATTTGATACTTGACTATCAAACTGCAGTTACATTTTTCATGCACCAAATTCCACAATAGTAAAACTCTGCTTTATGCTCAACTCACTGAAAAGGTAAAGAACATTAAAGGATAAACATTCCCCTCTTCATCTGTCAAGTGGGAGACTAAACTTTGCCGGATGAACTGGATCCTTAACAGCCTCATCATTCCATATGCTGTCAGCTTCCAGCAAACAGCCTAGGTAATGAAGGAAAGCCACCCAGTCATCTGGGCTGCAAAAAGGAGACAACAACTGTAGCAAAAAGAAAACCAAAAGGTATTAGTATAATCAAAAACTGAAAAGGTGTCATGAATAGGTTAAAGCCTGGTCTTAGAAAAAAGAAATACCCAATTCACTTGATAACTATCTTGGTAATTACATATTGGAAGACTAGAATTGATGCGATGGTAGAAGAAAAATGGTTTGATAACCCTGATATGTCTGCATTCGGGAGTGTATAAGAAGACAAATGAAAACAACTAAAATATCCTTGTGACTCATTGACAAGGACACGATAATTTGCTTAAATTATTTTTTTGGTTCATGAGATTCATAAATGGAGCTTAAATAACTAAAATCCAAAACCAATAGCATATAACCTATATAAATGTACAACTTACAGCAACCAGAATAAATAATAGAATTTGTAACAACGAAGGAGGATATCAAACAACAAAAGTCCAAAACAATAAATTTTGATCCTCAATTTTAAGCAGGCTTACTACTTTGTTGCTACTACTAAGAAGATCACTGGTATCCATAGAACTGCCATAAGTTGCTAATTCAAGATTTTCCAAAGTTACATATAAGTTTAGATATAGATTCAATGCCCAAAAGCATACCTCGTCTCTAGAATTTTCTTAAAAACAGTTGCAGCAGCGGCATGGTCACCTTCCCTAGCAAGAAGTCTACCCTGTCAACTTAAAGTCAGAGGACATAGGTTAATGAGAAAAGTCAAACAAGAAATGAAAATAATCGTCCAAGTTGTTTCTGTTGGAGATTGTGCCCTAGGGGCCAATCATTACCTTATGAACATTGTTGATTTATAAATTTCTTAATTATGTTATCATATTATTTGCATGTTTACTATGATGACAATCCTTGGATAACTCGTAATTTTATCCTAACTGTCCCTGGTTGGTCATCTATGCGGGAGCAGAGATGAAATAAGACCAGTATGACTTTGAAGATATATAGAGATATAAATTAAAGTCATAAGCACATGTAAGAGTACAGGGTGTTGGACCGACCCGCTATGAGAGAGCTGCATGGGTCAAGTCATAAGCTTCTCTCATATACAAGCCATGTCACTATGCCCTTTGACCTGAGATCGTCATGGATTCCTACATGACAAACGCTCAGCTTTGACCTAGTCAAAAGTCACTTTTGACCGAGTGATCATAAAGGCTATGTTCGGGCTTAGTGGTTTTTCATGCGGAGGAATGTGAATGGTCAAGATGGAATTTGTCCCTCACATTCGTAGAGAGATATTACTGGGCCCCTCGGTGAGTGAGTCTGAGAAACGTATGGCCATACTGGAATGGAAGGGTAGTTCCATTTCTATATTCAGACTACTCAGGGATCGATAAAGTAACGGTCAGGAACAGGAGGATGACGTTCTCCATGCCTCATCCTTGACCGAAATATCGTGTGACAAAAGGGGCGTGATATGGTTGTATGAAAGGTTACATCGTTTAATGATCCTCATATGTTTTGGGTAGTCGTAATGCCTTGCTAGAGACCGCTTACGACTTGTGGGTCAGTATAGTAACTGGCCCACTGCCAACTTCATATGGGCCTACAGGGTCGCACACAAAACAGCCCAATACGAGCTATGATGTCCAGATTCATTGAATCTAAGAGACGTCTAGATTCAATGAATAATCTAGGGTGGATATATATTTTATATATATATAAATTTGTATATATATATTATATATAATATAAGATATATTTGTAAGATTTAATTTATAAGGATAAATTAAATCTCTATCACTTTTGAATTTGAATTTAAATGGATATGATCTATTTGAATTTGAAATTCAAATTGATAAGATATCTCAAATTTAATTTATGAGAATAAATCAAATATAATTCTGTCTTATCTTTATTTTAAATTAAATAAATAGGTGAATTAAATCTGTGGGACGGATTTAATATAAACCATATTTATTTAATTAGTTTCTTATTAAATTATGCAATATATGATATTGTATTAATTTCAGAATTAATATGAGATTAATTCTGAAGCCCGGCCCTATTAGAAGCCCGATAGCTTCCTATATATTTGACATTAGGGGCTAGGGTTCTACACACAATACATCTCTACACACACATTCAGACGTGAGAAAAAGGGGCAGGGAGAGTGCAAAAGGTTTGCAGATAAGAAATTGCCGAAATAGAGACGGTGAGGACGGAATCTCTAAAAAGCCCTAGAGGGACAAGAGGCGCTAGCACGTCGTTTGCGATTGGAACGCTGTTCGTGTGGATACCGGTAGAGGAAGCCGATCTGAGCTGTCGACTTCTTGTGATCGAACCAGACAAGAAGACAGGTCGCGACCAGAACACTCTGAGGTCGCGACCATACGGGCATCTGAACGTCAGAAATCCGAAAAGAGGCGACAGGTCGCGACGTGAAGCTTACGAGGTCGCGACTAACAACTCCAGAGACGTCCGGTCGCGACTAGAAGCATAGGAGGTCGCGACTAACAACTCCAGAGGCGGCAGGTCGCGACTAGAAGCTGAGGAGGTCACGACTGAAAGTTCCAGAGGCGAGGAGTCGCGACTTGTGGACACTGAGGTCGCGACCAAAGCTCGAATACCGAAGGTAACACTTCTTTCTCCTTGACTTAAACACATTCGGTAGATCCTGGCTGGGAATGGAAAAAATTTTTAAAGTTAATTTTCGCTGCGTGTCTTCCAATTCCCATCAGTTTCAATATTGAATCATTGATCAAACCTCAAAATACTGAACACTTCAATGCAAAAGTTAACTTGTTTTCCAAAGAGTTTGCTGCAGACATGTGATTCCACTTATTACTCTTTTTAATACCAAAGGAAATACCACATTCACATCAACCCTGGAATCTACATAAATTCCTTAATGTCAATCTTCATCAAATCAAGCACAGGTTAACCCCTAGATATCAAGTTTCCCATTGAAATGGATGACTACGTTACAATAAAAAGGGAAATATAAAATATTAAATGTAAACAGAAAAACAGAGGGGGAGATCCTGAAAATACCTGTATCCTTAGCTTTTCAATTTCAATCGTCAACAATGATCCTAAATTCCCTGAGAGAATTTCTAAAGCATCCTCAAACTTGGCTTGCTGTTCCAAAATGGAAAGGTAGACAATAAGAGCGGCAACAAATTCAGAAAATTTAATACAAGTATGATTCCTTGATAGAAACTTTATGACTGTTCATAATTAACAAGGTAGAGAAAAAGTAAATCACCATCAGGCCCATGTAAGCCATGTGAAGCAACATGTTTCTTGCTTAAACCTTCAGCTAGAAGTAACAGTTTCTCTCCTCCATTGCCACAGAATACTTATAAGGGGTCCAGTTGCAAAAACAAAAAATGTAACTTGAACATATTTAATCACATAAATGTATCAAAGTCCAAAAGAAAATCAGAAACAATGTCATGTTACTGAACCATTGGGGAAAATCTCATTCAGCAAAAACTCAATCTCACAAGTCCAACATCCATCCCTTTTTATTAGCTAGAGTATAATTAATATATCATATTTGTAGTTTTCTATTACTTTCCCATATTATTCATATCACCTTGACATCCACTCAAGCTGAACTCCCTGTGGAAACAAACATGGCTTAAGGCGCAAAAATTAACTTGCAGATAGATAACGAGGCAAAGAAAGGCAGTATAAGGTAGTGAGAAGAACCTGTAATTGGATGCTACAAACTGCCCAAAGCAGAAACCTTTCTTCTCCAACTAGTTTATACATATTGATAGCTGTCTACCAATCAGAAAATAAGTAAGCGCAAAGTATTGCCCACAGAAAATGCAGCAGAAGTTGTTGGAAAAAATAGGGGGCCTAATAAGAAAAAAAATCATACAAACCTGTTGTTGCTTCACAAATGAGTACTCACGAACATAGCAGTTAAATAGTCCCATCACTAAATCCAGATTATTTGGGAATTTACTACATGAGTGTTCATAGCAGCTGGCACCCAAATCCACTGGTCAAATAGAAGAATTTTAGACCCGTAACAATGATGTAAATATAACAAGATCGCATAAAAAAGAAAACAAATACTGACTATCTAATCGCTGAAATACAATCTGAAGCACGCTGAGAGTAAGATCATCCATCAAAAGAGAATCATTTGCAAACAAAAGCTCTCTGGCATTCAAGCAAACAGAGAATGCTTCGTCAGGTTTACCCATTCATTCCAAAATTAGAGCTTTGAGGGCCTGCAAGACAGATGGCAGCATAAAATGACAATGATTTTGGTCAATAAGTTATAACCCCAAATATGCGTGGCAGAAAGGGCAGGCAAGTTTGATCCAAGAAAATTTATCTCCTAAACACCTAACCAAAAATACAAAAGAAAACGTCCTTGAATTTCAAAATGGCACTCCTTATATTTCCCAGAAACAGTAAAAAAAATCATAAATACAATGCCGACATCCTCTAAGACCACAATAGCTGTCAGAAAGAAGGGTGCAAGATACTAGCCTGGTGGAAAATAAAAACCCATAAGATCAGCTACCTAACTAAAAGAGGAGAAACTTAACTTCACAAAACCCAACCCGCATTATAATAACACTAAGTGCGTGCGCGCGCGCGCGCCCCTGCCTGCCTGCCTGCCTGCCTGCCTGCCTGCCTGCCTGCCTGCGTGCGTGCGTGCGTGCGTGCGTGCCTGCCTGCCTGCCTGCCTGCCTGCCTGCATTAACTTCACAAAACCCAACCCGCATTATAATAACACTAAGTGCGCGCGCGCGCGCGCCTGCCTGCCTGCCTGCCTGCATTAACTTCACAAAACCCAACCCGCATTATAATAACACTAAGTGCGTGCGCGCGCGCGCGCGCCTGCATGCATGCATGCCTGCTTGCCTGCTTGCTTGCCTGCCTGCCTGCCTGCCTGCCTGCGTGCGTGCGTGCGTGCGTGCGTGCCTGCCTGCCTGCCTGCCTGCATTAACTTCACAAAACCCAACCCGCATTATAATAACACTAAGTGCGTGCGCGCGCGCGCGCGCGCCTGCATGCATGCATGCCTGCTTGCATGCCTGCATGCTTGCCTGCCTGCCTGCCTGCGTGCGTGCGTGCCTGCGTGCCTGCGTGCCTGCCTGCGTGCCTGCCTGCCTGCCTGCCTGCCTGCCTGCATTAACTTCACAAAACCCAACCCGCATTATAATAACACTAAGTGCGTGCGCGCGCGCGCGCGCCTGCATGCATGCATGCATGCTTGCATGCCTGCTTGCTTGCCTGCCTGCGTGCGTGCGTGCGTGCCTGCGTGCGTGCGTGCGTGCCTGCCTGCATTAACTTCACAAAACCCAACCCGCATTATAATAACACTAAGTGCGTGCGCGCGCGCCCGCGCCTGCATGCATGCATGCCTGCTTGCTTGCCTACCTGCCTGCGTGCGTGCGTGCGTGCGTGCCTGCGTGCGTGCGTGCCTGCCTGCCTGCCTGCCTGCCTGCCTGCATTAACTTCACAAAACCCAACCCGCATTATAATAACACTAAGTGCGGGCGCGCGCCTGCATGCATGCATGCCTGCTTGCATGCTTGCCTGCCTGCCTGCCTGCGTGCGTGCGTGCGTGCCTGCCTGCCTGCCTGCGTGCCTGCGTGCGTGCCTGCGTGCGTGCCTGCCTGCCTGCCTGCCTGCATGCATGCATGCCTGCTTGCATGCCTGCATGCTTGCCTGCGTGCCTGCGTGCCTGCTTGCCTGCCTGCGTGCCTGCGTGCGTGCCTGCGTGCGTGCCTGCGTGCCTGCGTGCGTGCCTGCCTGCGTGCCTGCCTGCCTGCCTGCCTGCCTCCATCCATCCATCCATCCATCCCTCCATCCATCCATCCATCCATCCATCCATCCATCCATCCATACATACATACATACATACATTTGCACTCACAAGAGTCCCAGAACCAATACCAAAAACGAGTAAGGAAAATACAGGGAAAGATACAAACTTGGGAAGTGAGTTCCATCTTACAAGCGCATAAGGTGAATTAGGATGCTTAGAAAGAAGTGCGGTAACATGCTTGAAAGCGTTTTTGAACTGGCGGGAATCAATGGCGTCCCAAATGGGCCGTACCCTTCGCTCGGGAATCCCACCAGCTAAACCAAACTTGGACGACATCAAAGTGAGGATTGACGATCAACAGCCTCCTACCGTGCAGGTATTTTAACCCGTAGGGATGAGAAAGAACGTTGAGTACCAGAGATGAACAGAACTGAGAAGTACCCCCAAGTGAACGGGAAACCGAAGGAAGTCTTTGGAAAGAAAGAGACCCATGGATTTATAAAAGTTTAAAATAAAAGACTGATATTTATTTAAAAAATTTATACTAAATTATAATTTAAAATTAAAATTTTAAATAAACTATTAATTTATAAAATAAAAATTTATAAATTATTTAATTATTATTTTATTTTTATTTTTTTATATTTTTCTTATTTTTTTATTTTTTTTATTTCTTCTTCTCTTTTTTTTCTCTCTTATTTTTAATAAAATTATATCTTTTTTAATAATTTTTTAATTATAAAATTTTTTTTAATAATAATTATTTAAACACTCGTCTATTTAAAATTATTATTTTTATAAATTTTTTTTAAATTATTTAAAAAAAATTATAAGTTATATTTTAAACTCTTTTTTAAATAAATCTGAAGCGTTTTACTTCAAACAAAACTGTGAGTTTTTAGAGAGAGAGAAAAACTATACTCTCTCTCTCTCTTGCTCCTTTCTTTAGAAAAAATTCTTAATCATTGGACCTTAATCTCTTGGACTAGAATCAAATTGGTCCTTAATTTTGTTTATTCCTCCCTTACACCGTGATGTAGAATTATTGCATTTGAGACTGTTTCAGAGGAGTGCGGCCCAATAATAGGGGCATGTTTAGAAAAATTTTAAACTAAAATTTTCAAAGAATTTATTACCTAAATCTTAATTTGGAGAAATTTTAAAATAAGTAGTCATATTTATCTAAAAAAACTTTTGGACCAAATCATAATTTAAAATTAAGGTTTTAGATAAGCTACTGAGACTAGTTTATGAAACAGTAAAAGAGCTTATAAATATCTAATTACTATTTTACCCTTACTTTTTTTACACCCTCTCTCCTCTCTCTTCTCCACTCTCTCTCCTCTCTCCTCTCTACTCTCTCATATTTTCAATAAAATTATGCCCTTTATTGTAATTTGACAATCACAAAAATTTTTCTGATAATAACTATCTAAACACCCATTTATTTAAAACTATTTTTTTTCATAAACTCTTCTGCAAAAGCTATTTTCTAAAAACTGTACAAAAACCCTTTTTTAAAATCCTATCTAAATACACATAATAACTTTGTAACATCATTCCTTCGTGCCGCTTAAATACAAAACTTTAAACTTAAATACGTGTAAATACAAAAAAGATTTTGGTAAAACTATCTGATAATACTTAAATCTAATCCAATTAGATAATTATATAAAAAAAATTCTCCAAAACTAAGTGATAAGGGTTTTGTGAAATCTTTTACGATGTTAACAAGTAAAAGGATTGGGGTTGGCTGGATGTATTTACCAAAATAACCTAGTCTTTTGTTTTAAAGACCCTCATAAAAATTATTTGTGGGTGCAGCTAACTCCCCAAGAGATAATTTGTATGATTTTCCAAGGTAAAAGAGCCTCTTACCAATTAGAAACAAAAATAAATAAAAACGTAGTTCTAATAAAAGGAATCTACGAACCATATTCTTCTCTAATATGAGTTTTGCTCACGTCTCAAATAAATTCAATGACATATTCAAAGATTACTTAGAGTAGAAAGATACATATCTTGAAAAAAAAACATTACTTCATATTGTAGCAATAATTTTTGGGGAAATAGCTGTGAATTTTCAAAAAATAATTTTAATCATTAGAAAGCTTTATAATAATTAAATAATATATACTTGTTATTTTTTTCTTCAAAACTTGTCAAGAAATACCAATCACTTATTTTATGACTTTTTAATATATCAAAGTGATTTTTCCATATATTTGTGGGGAATTTTTTTTTTAAATATTTTTCTTAAATACAATTAAGGGGCTTTTTTCGGCTGATTAGAGAGGACTTGCAACATGGCTTCTCGTTTATTGTTGGTATTAGGGGTCATCATTCATCAATGATAAGGGTCAGCAATTCTCTTTCCAATGGATCAACATTTTCACGGATAATCCATAATTTTCCTCAATGAACTCGTAATCACATTTCTAAGGTGATCATCATCAAAGATAATCCATGAAGACTGGTTTCCACAGGTGACGATGATGACCCATCACTACAATCCATAATGTTAACAGTTCAAGAACTTCATCCCATGAACTTCTCTGGTAACTCACAAGGTGTTGTCTCACTTTTAAAACAAGTTTACGCCTCCAATCTTCACCTAACACACAGCTGGAAAAAAGCATTTCAACACCGGTTGAAAATGGCATTCAACATCGCACACACAACCGGTGTAGAAACGGACTGTGTAAAAAGTCAGACATTTTACACCGGTCCTATAATCGGTGTAGAATGTATAATTTTGTACACCGGACTAAATTTTAAATCGGTTCACATTTACATCCGGTGTATTATTTTTAACATCTGCACCGGTTGAATATTGGGACGGTGTAGATTTTTCAAATGTTAACACCGGTTAAATATTGGGACGGTGTAAATTTTTAAATTTTTAACACCGGTTGAATATTGGGACGGTGTAAATTTTTAAATTTTTAACACCGGTTGAATATTGGGACGGTGTAGATGTTATTAAATTTAATTTATATATGTTCTTACTACACCGGTGGGTATGTACCTCCGATGTAGATGTTATTAAATTTATATTTCATAGATTTCGTTGGCCTGAAGCTTCAGAAGTAAACTGCCCAAATGTAATATATGACTCAATCATCGATCATCATCAGTTCAAGATGCCAGAGACATATATAATTCAATTGCTCATTATATTATTCATTGAATAAAACTCAATACAAAAATGCTACAATTTGAACAGAAAAATGTATTCAGTGAAAGACAAATACTATTGAGAATGAAGGATTTGAACAAAAAACTCTGCCCACCGATTACGCAGGTCCTCAATATCTTGGTCAGAAAATGGATCAGATTGTTCAAACATCTGAAATATGAAATCAAAATCAAAGAAATTAAGGCATTACTAATTTAGATTAGATTGACAATTAAGAAATATGAAATCATTCAAAATATAATTTTACCTCCCCAGTTAGGTCAATCCTATTTGCCAAGATAATATTGACCATGTGTCTGACTATGTAGAAGCCGCACAAGTTGCTTTCTTTGGGTTGCCTTCGACTCTGTAATGTTAACAAGATAAAAATTATTTCTCATCATCAAAACGGGGAACCTAGCTAACACCTAATATATACTTTTATTACCATCGGTGTGATCCATTCAGGGTCCCTCACCAAATTAGCGTGCTTAAGGCCCCTTGCAACTGTGAATGTCCTCATAGCCCTATGACCAAAGTTAACAAGTTAGTAACCCATTTATCACACAGATCATTGTGTATAGAAGAGAACTCACGTACGTGTTCATGATCTTCCTAACATCCACCGAGGGCTTGTAATGGAGGGAGCATAAGAAGAAAACTTTATAGCTATGCTTACATAGGATGACAAGTTGCCAATGATTGCTGTAGAGATTAGTTAAAAGAAAATGAGTATTATAATTAAGCAACTACAAAACTAGTATATATAAAATAAAATGAAACATTATTATTCTTACTCATGCATATATGGTGCGAAGAAACAATCAATACCGGTTTCACCGAGCCTCTCTGAAATGTATGCAAGTCTCGAAGATTGAGAGGTCCCTTTAGCATAAATCTGAATTGGGCATAGGAATCCGAACTTTTTTTGTTTGCCCTTGGAGGAAACCAACTCAGCTTGCATGTACCTACAGGCAATGCATGCACGACATTAGTTGTAAGACTTGAACTTTGTTATTACATATATTTACATTTAAATTATACTTACATCAAAAACACTTGGATGCAGCCGGAGGTCAGTTCTTCCTTAGGAGTGATCAGAGATTTGACGTCCGCATGATCCAGGAAGGCCGGTGCCCCCATATCGCCCACAACTGAATCCATAGGCAACGCGTCCACATGGAACATTTTATCATATGCCATTAGGATCACACGTTGCATGGCATTCAAAGCGGGAGGGGTGGGAAGTTGGTCGGGGGATGAGGCGACGTGATCCGAAACAAGATGCTTTGGCCACAATATGAAAGTCCCTTTTGCTTGGCTCACTGTCTTCACCTCATCAGTGGGAATTGGGACAAGAGCATCTCCAATTAGCACGGCTTCAACTGTCACCCTTAATTGATCGTCCTGAATTTGGACGTGGTGAACAGTAGTTGCCCCTAGGCTATGGATGGAGCCACGTGCCACTAAGCGTCTAAGAGGATCCTCAACATATAGATCACAATGTTCTGCATCCTCTGACAGCGGCAAGCAACAACTCCCCTTAGTGCTTTGACGGACTGCAGTTGAGGGCGGGAGGGGATCAGTTGGCTCTTGCTGCCTTGATGTCATCATGGACAACATTTCTTCCTTCATCTTTGCGAACCCCTCTTGTAATCGCGCCTCAATTGAAGCTTCTGCTTGTGCCCTAGCCTCTATCCAAGCCTCTTCCTTAGCCTCTGCCCTTATGGTGGAGAGCAAGGATGCCAACTCTGCCCTCGGCACCACATGTGGGGAACGTATTTGAGATGCTCCAAAGTAATCTCTTATACCCACACCTCTTCCAACTCCCCTGACACGGCCCCCATGTTCTTGTTTCCCAGTGGCAACAGTCAAGATGTCATTCCTACCATCTGACTTGAAGGATCCATGGGACTCTTGTTGTTTAAGATCACTCTATAACATAGAAAGAACAACAAACATAAGGAAAATGATATAATTATATATAGTCTACTATCACAAAATAATGCAAGTAGTGCTTACAATTTTTTCAGCAATCATGCGAGCATTGTCGCTTGTAAAAGCTCCGCTCTTTCTTTGGCGAGCGTACAACCATTTTTCTTCGCGACGTATCGGAGAGGGGGGGTCAAGAAGAACATTAGGATCCGACCCAGCACTTTCTTCTAACCTCTTCCTCTTGGCCCCCAACAACTCTCTTTCTGCCTTCGCGTAACCCCCTCGAGACATTGTGTGGGGGCAATCATTCTTGAGGGCGCATTCAATCGCTTTTGCTCTTTTTTCCTACAAGACGTGAAGTATTTAAAATCAATACATATGATACTCTGATACGTTTTCTGCAACCACATACAAAAGGATACACTCACCATTGCTACTGGCGTGGTCCGATTCCTAACAAATTATTCCCACACAGCTTCGTCAATGAATTGATACTTGCTGCATGGAGAAGGTTGAGGATGACCACTTCTGTCCTGTCCATGCAGATACTGACGAGCTAGTTGTGTCTTGAATGCCCTCCAATGCTCACAGCAATAAGACAACGTCTTCTTCTTCAAGAACTCATTGTTGGGCACATCGTAAGTGAGCTGCAATGTTTGCCATTGAAAGCAGAGTAATCAACAAACAGTTGTGTATTTGGTATTGCTCTGCATGCAATATTAGATAGTTCCTATACCCGGATAGTGTCCCAAATTTGATTCTTCACACGATCATCCACAGCATCCCAAGTCAAATAGGTGATGCTAGGCTTGTTGCGTGCTAGGAGGCTGACAAAACTTACGTACTTTATCCTGTGTTCACTAGTTGGGTTCCAGTTTCTGTCAAACTCTATCGGAAGCAGTTTCCCCTCTATCCTGTCCTTCGTAATGTCTTTCAAACGAGTCGCACTTCTGCCCTTCCTTTGCTTAGTGGTGCTTGGAGCATCGCCAGCCTCAATCTGAGTAACTCTATCCTCCATATTCCTATGTACGCAATAACAACATCAAAAACATTAAAAACAGACTTAACCCTTTTTCCCTCAACCCGTCAGAACACACAAAACTTGTTCCTTTAGCAGTTATGAATGGAAAGATGTGCCAGCATTCATCAGGAAAAATAGAAAACCTAGATTAAACGAACATAAAAACGGCATCGCACGTACACAGGGAAAAAAATGCAGAGAACACGTACACTTACGGAATAGCAGAACGAGAGAGGTGACAGAGAAGAACGACTGACCGAGCACGGAGAAGCCTCGCGAGAACCACAGAGCACGACGAGCGGCGATAAAAAAGAGTATGTGAGAAAGGAGAAGATTGAAGGTCATCGCGCCAAGAGGCGGGTTAAAAAAATGAATATAAACATTTAACACCGGTTGTAAATAATTCTAACCCGGTCAAAACATAAACGACGTAAAAGTGAAACATTTTACACCGTCTAATTTTAAAAACTGGTGTCAAAAATAAACATCGATAATTATAACACCGGATAAAGTATAACCCGGTGTAAAATCGAACAATAAATTATTATTAGACGTGACCTGTTACACCGAATATCACTTAAGACCGGTGTTAAATGTTGTAGTTTTTTTTTTTAAACTTCACCACCTTATAATATCATCCCATCCTTAGCGTCACAACATTCTTATCAGAACAAGAATCTGTCTCTGTTATTATTACATCAAAATCATATACGCAATCATTACAAGAAACTTAAAATTGCATGTTTAGACTAAACAAGAAACACATAGAAATTAATCAGAATCCACTTCTTCTTCATTTAATTGTGGTAAACCTACTGAAAAAGAAGGGATCTCATAAAAAGAATCATCATTGTCAACAACACTTTTCCCTTGGAGCGCGACAGACCATCTTTCATTCTGAGGATCAGTGATAAAGAACACTTGCTTTGCTTGGTCTACCATAATGAAAGGCTCATCCCCAAAACTTATATTATTCAAATCCACCAGTGTAAATCCTAACTGATCGACCATAACACCGTTGTTTACATTAGCCCACTTGCATTTGAATACGGGAACTTTGAATTTGGAGTAGTCCACCTCCCAAATCTCTTCAACAACGCCATAATAAGGGATGGCTGCTAATTTAGGATTGTTGTCTTTTAAACTAGAGAAATGCATAGCTTCAGCCACTAACATAACACCACTGTTTTGCACGCTACTTCTATCATCTAGGGACTTCGTATAAAAGGAATACCCATTGATATCAAATGAATTCCAACAGATCACATTATGTTCAGGACCACATGCCAATCATCTAACTGTATCAGAAACACAATCCTCATTTTCAACCTCCAATTTGAACCAATGTGCAAAAGATTTGGTGTGTTCTCTAATGAGCCTTTGCTCTGTCATCCTATTATTTATTTTCCGGACAAGATTTTTATGAACAGCAATATAGTCTTGAACTTCATCAATGTTATTCAAGATGTGTAAGTGTACTTGCTGCAGTTCATTACGATCAACACTCCTCACTGACATTCCGCGTTGACCCCCCTGTGTGGCAATGGGTTTGTGGAGACCAGTAAGTCTTGCTTTAGACAGGTATTGTTGACAAAAGTCTGTCAACTTTGCGATTCAGTTCTTCCACAGAGTCCTCCAGCCCATTGAAGCGCAGTATGAGTTCCTCAAGCCTCTCCATCAGAGTCACAACCAGGGGAGGAGGAGAAGGAACAGAAGGGTGAGGATCAGGATGTTTGTCTTCAAAGTCGTCTCTGTTTCTTTTGTTGGGCGGAGAAGGAGGCGTGCGTGAGGAAGAGGCCATTGGAGGAGTCAGATAGATGAAAAGAAAATAAAACAGAAGAATGGTATACATATATATATGGTTAACGTTCATGATCAATAAGAATATAGAAGAATGCGCAATTGGCCTTCTATCATAATGACTACAAAGTACAAACGTTGGGAACCCAAGAAGTGAAATGAAAGGTCTGACAAATAAAGAAGCGAGCGGGAAAGCATAGACAGGAAACTGAAGAGGCGATGAAGCTGCACCGGGTGTTTATATTTAAATCGGTTAATTTTAAAACCGGTGTAAACATTTAATTTTTTTATAAAACAGACACCGGACTATATATTTCCACCTCGGTCAATATAAATACGCTGTAGAAAGTAAAAATCTAAACCGGACGAAATATTTCCACATCGGTCTCTATAACATCCGCTGTAGAAAGTAAACATCTAAACCGGACTAAATATTTCCACATCGTTCATGAGTAAATACGGTGTGAATATTTCATTTTATTTACAAAAATGCCACCGCTCATTTTTGTAAAACCGTCTCCGCATTGACCGGTTTAAAAATGGGGATTTCGATTGCCCATTTTCCACCAGTGACAGCTCTTCAAGTTCATCACTGTTTTTGGCCTTGTGAACCATGCATCTTACGTTGTTCCTCATGAAAAAGGAGCTTAGCAGAAAAGAATATTACGAAAGACAATCCTTTAAAAATAGTAATTTTTTTGATTATTTTTAAAAAAGAAGTTTCTAATATTCTGTCTCTCGCTTTTTTCTCAATCTAAATATAGTCTAAAGCTAATGAGTTATCATTATTATTTTAGATCTTAGAGTTAACCTCCAGATTAGCCTTAGGTTAGACTCTGATATTGGGGGAGTACACTTTTTTGTGCCTAAAAAATTATGAGTTCATTGATTAATTTATTAGTGCTTGAAAGTTGTGTGACACGTTTGTTTGCGTTATGTTTATACTCTTTGTAATTTGAACCCACCCTTCAAAAGTAGCAGATATTCTCCTTTTTCCCCTTTTCTTCTTTTCTTCTCAGTATCTCATCTGCACCCTTGGATCAAAAAATAAATGTCTCATATTTAATATTTTATAAAACTAATATTATAATATTTTATAAATTATCTTTTTAAAAAAAAATTGTCCTAAAATTATGAATTGTATGAATCAAATGTTAACATTTTACATTTATTTATTTATGTTCATAATAATACTTTTATAAAATATCAAATTTGGACCATTCATTTTTTTAATCTCACGGTGAATATGAGATCTTGAGAAGAAAAGTAAAAAAGGGAAAAAGAGAGAAACCCAATCCCAAAAATACACTTATTTGCAATGAAATTCAACATATTTTTGATACATAAAAGATAAATAAAATAAAAATAAATTTAATAATCTTATATTTTTAAATCTTGTTTTGATCCAAGGTTTCGCTCATACAACTAAAAGTTGAATGTTGTATCATTTTATTCCTCACTTTTATGTAGGTTATGGGCATGCTTGGATCAATTCTAAACCATAGTTTTAGAAGTTTTTTGGGCAAAATTTTAGTTGGAGGAAATTTTAAAACAAACAGTCATATTTGTCCATAAGTGCTTCTGGGCAAAACCATGGTTTCAGATAAGCTAGTAGGACTAGCTTTTGGAACAGTAAAAGAGTTTATGGATTACCTAATTACTATTTTACCCTTATTTTTCCCTCTCTCTTCTTCTCTCTCCTCTTTCTCTTTCTCTTTCTCCTCCATGAGTCATCGTCGTCGCTATTGGCTCTGACCACAGTGAGTCACGAGTCATCGCCGTCGCTGTCCAAGCTGGGTCGCCATCGCCACCGTCTCCGTCCACGCTGGGTCGCTAGAGTCACTGTCGTCGTCCACGCTGGGTCGCCAGTCGATGGGTCGCTGCTCGCCATACAGATCTACCATTGTAACATCCCGATTTTTGGGTCTAGGAGAACTGGGAGGTAGTCTGATATGGGCATGCGTAGTCCGAGGGTAGTAATCTGATATGGGCAGATCACTTACCTATATTTTGTAGGAATCCGATGGATGAGCTAAGTCCCTCAGGATTTAAAGATGAGTTAAGTCTTTGACCTACAAAATAGGGACAATTTACCTAGGTTCAAAAAGAGGAATGTAAGGAATATTCTAAGTCTTAAGCCTAGAAATTCTGCAGGTAGCTAGATATGGGCTGGCTCTTGAGTAAGATAACCTGATATAGGCAGGTTGTCGAGCCTTTCAATTAACAATGACTCCCGAAGAGTTCAAGGGATGAGTTGTTGAAAGAGAATTTCGAGAACTTAAGATAAAGGATAAGAAGATAAGTAAAGATGTCAGAAAGAGAATATAGGGGCATAATCGTAATTATGGGAAAGATCGGGCTGGTAGCCGATGAGTACCATATCTTACCATAAAATAGAGAAAATTATGTTGATCATTTCACTGAACTGTGAAATATGCATATGAGGTCTCTATGAGTATGTAAAAATTATGAAAAGTTAGGGACTTAATTGAAAAGAAGAAAATTTCCAAGGGTAAAATGGTAATTATAGAAAGTTCAGCCGGAAGTGGCTTAGAACTGCCCGGAAGCATTTCAATCCCAAATTTTATCAGTCGATAGAGAAAATGATGCTAGTTAATCTGGCTTAATACAGGAATTTTCTCAGAGTTCCAGATAGCTGAAATTTATCTGATAGTAGAAAAGTTATCTAAAATTTTTATCAGATCTCCTGGACCTCAGATATGAGTGAAAAGTTACAGGAATGTGTGTCCTGTGAAGACGGAGGTCAGGGAACTGACCGAATCCCGAAAGGAGTTCTGTAGAAGAAGTTATGCACTTTTTAATGAATTTGGACGGGAGTTTGTAAGCTATTGGGATCCGATAGAGAGATTTAGCAGTAAATAAATTGGGACTAAATGAGCCCAGATAACATAACGCAGATGCCCATAGTGACACCAAGGTTGGCCCAGGCCCATGATATCAGTTCAGTGGTAAAAGGGGCCGGTGTCCGGAAAAAGGTGTAAAATGACGAAAATGCCCTTATATTGTAAAATAGCTGAAGAAAGAGTAAAGGGTATTTTGGTCATTTGACTAAGGTTAGTCAGTCAATAAAGGTTATCTGGATAGTTGACTAGGGTCAGAGAATACTCTGGTAAGATATGAAAAGACAATAATGCCCCTAGATTCATTAAAGTAAATAAAGAGGAACAAATGGCATTTTGGTAATTTGCCAAGGGATATTTCTTGGGAATCGAGCCATCAGAGTACTTGAGCTTGATCAGAGACCCAAGATAGCATTCTAAGAGTGCAAAAACGTAGCCCAAGAAATATGTGAATTAAAGTGGCATTAAAATAATATTTTAGTGAGTTTCCAATAAAGTAAAGTTACCCGGTCGAAGTGATAACCGAGGAATTGATCAGATAAAATTTTGGACTTATCTGGTAGCCATGGGATGAAGTGAAAGGTGCCATGAAGACGCTACATGGCACCAATCTAGAGGGAGAAGGAAAAGTTAAAGACACGAGGCACGATCTCAGCCGTTCATTCCGAGATAAGACTCGGGAATTCTCTGGAAACGCTAAGTCAGTTGGTGAGGTATCCCAAGGGCCCCACCATTGCGCCACCTAGCATGTGAGGTGTCCCATGATGATGTTACTTTTGATGAGTCATTATGGAGGATGATGTCATCACAATGATGCAGGCGAAGCTTCTTGAGGAAGCAAGCGATCTGAGCCATTCATCGTGAATCAATCTGGGCCATTCATTCTACCTTGCCTCAAGTATAAATACCCCCTTGCCTTTCCATTCACGGCCAAGCAAGGCAAAGAAGAGAAAAGAAGAGAGAGGAAGAGAAAGAAGGAAGGAAGTTCTAGCGGAGCTGAAGCAGTATAAAGATAGTAGAGTTCTGCTAAGCTAGTAAGGTAGTAACTAATCTTAGCTTTTATATAATGACTTTGTGATTTGATGTGCTATTGTTTGGTTGGATTGTTGTCTTATATGTTATGTCTGAAGTTTCATTACATAATGCTATGATCATATGTTATTATTAAGTATGGAAGCACGCAACATACTTATCTGTACACAATCACAAGCAGGCACTATCACACTGCATTGCATATATTGTTATAATTGTTACTACTGAGATTCCCATGAATCTCATCCCCTATGTATAACCCATTACAGGGAGGTTATGTCAAAGTGAATTTTGAGAATGCTAAAAGACGCCGTTATGCTGCCAAAATTATGACAGAATATCAGTAATGAAGAAAGGAGATGATACGTACTGTGTACGTAGGTACTGTCTAAGGAGTCTGGAAGTGAGTGTACCTAACTGGTTCATCCAGTCTTTCCTAGATACTTACGTAGAATGGTAGTTCTCACGGGAATTACCGAATCAATACGGATCAGTTATTTTTTGAAGATGAAGTATAGTAGTTATACTGCTAGATTTCAGGCAGGAAAGATGTAATAGAGATATGAGGATTTTGTTCATGCCCTTTTGTATAAAAATTTATTATTTAATAATAAATATTATTTGGCATGTTCAGCTTGTGTATAAGTTGTTAGAATATGGGTCATCATAAGAAAAGTAATTATGAGAATAATTGAAAAGTTAAGAAATTAAGAGAGAAATTCGTAGGTCCTGAGGCAACGATGTTCCGACCTCAGTTTGACCTAGTAAACGAAAGAGTTTGGCCACAAAATTTGGTGAGCCAGTAGCACACATCTGGGGTATTACGTGGATAGGTAATACGCCTCATTTGGAAGTGTAGAATGAGATAAATCAGTTCTCAAAATAAAGGTTCAGAATAAGGAACTTAAGAGTAAAATTTAAATTTTTGGGCTTAAGTTAAGATATAATCGAGCCAATATCACTTCCGCAAGTGTACTCTGAGGAGTCTAAGGGTGGATGTTTCAACCTCCGTCCACGAGTCATCGCTATGAGCTGCTCACCGTCGCTGGGTTGCCGTTGCTCACCGCCGTCGCTGCCGTCGGTAGTTTCCAGAAGTGAAAATGCATGGGATGAACAGTGCTGGCCTACGATTTGTCTTTTTTTTTTAATTTTCATCTCATACCCTTTCTGGTAATTTACCAATCACAAAAGTAATTCTAAAAATAACTATCCAAACACTTATTTATTCAGAACCACTTTTTTTTCATAAACTCTTCTCCAAAAGCCCTTTTCCAAAAGTTGTCCAAAAGCCCCTTTTTTTCTATAAGCTATTTTCTAAAAGTCTATCCAAACACACACAGTGGCCATGTTTGGATCAGTTCTAAACCATGGTTTTAGAAGCCCTTTTGGGCAAAACCTTGGTTTGGAGAAATTTCAAAACAAACAGCCATATTTGTCCATGAGTGCTTCTGGGCAAAACCATGGTTTCAGATAAGCTGGTAGGACGATCTTTTGGAAAAGTAAAAGAGCTTATGAATTATCAAATTATTATTTTACTCTTATTTTCTTTCTCTCTCTTATTCTCTCTCCTCTTTCTCCTTCTCCTCCACGAGTCATCATCGTCGCTATTGGCACTGTCCACGGTGGGTGAAGAGTCGTCGTCGTCGCTGTCAAAGTTGGGTCGCTGTCCATACTGGGTCGCTGTCGCAACCGTCTTCATCCACGCTGGGTCACCAGAGTCACCGTTGTCGTCCACACTGGGTCGCCAATCGATGGGTCGTTGCTCGCCATCCAGAACTACCGCAGTCCACGAGTCATCGCTAGGAGCTGCTCACCGTCGTTGGGTTGCTGTTGCTCACCGCCGTCATTGCCGTTGGTAGTTTCCAGAAGTGAAAATGCAGAGGATGAACAGTGCTGGCCTATGATTTGTCTTTTTTTTTTTAATTTTCATCTCATACCCTTTTTGGTAATTTACCAATCACAAAAGTCATTCTAAAAATAACTATCCAAACATTTATTTATTCAGAAATTTTTTTTTTCATAAACTCTTCTCCAAAAGCTTTTTTTTCAAAAATTGTCCAAAAGTTTTTTTTTTCTATAACCCCTTTTTTAAAAGTTAATCCAAACACACATTATGTTAGAGTATACTTATCATCAATAACGTTAATTCCCTTGACTTGAAGGGACCAGGGTCCTCATGCATTGTTCACTTTTCTTCAACTTCAATTGTGATAGTAGGAAAGTTTCCTGATCGTCTCCTTCTTTCAAATTGTCATATGGCAGGTGCTCATATCTTATCATTCTTGTACAACCAAGATGCTAATTTTCTCTGCATCATACCCATCTTATCAAATGTCCCCAAAGGACACCAGTGCTCGTAGCTACCTCATTGAGACTATATTAAGGAAATTATATGGTAGTTATTGTGTGCTTATCCTTATTAAGGAAATTATATGGTAGTTATTGTGTGCTTATCCTTGACTTAATTAGATGATTGTATAGGACTATAATCAGGTTTGTAATTGCCTTTCTTGTAGCTAAAGTTTAGGAGTTGATGAGATCAACCTTCTGTATATATACACACTATATTGATTCAATGAGATTATCAATCCAATCACAACCAAATCTCTTATTCTTGTGATGGTATCAAAGCAACGATCCTAGTGCTCTTGATTATCACCTTTCCATACTTTCTACAATTCCTACACAGCCATGGCAGACGACGCAAAAGTTTCTGGATCGAACACCATTACCATCGATCCATCACATCCTTTCTACATCCATCATTCAGATCAACCAGGCCATGTCTTGGTTCCAATCAAATTGAACGGCATCAACTACCAGTCGTGGAGCAAAGCAGTTATTCATGCCCTTACCACGAAGAAGAAAATTGGCTTGGTCGATGGTACTGTCGACGAGCCGTCACAGGAGGATGATCCACTTTTGTTTGACCTATGGAACCAATGCAACAGCATGATACTCTCTTGGCTCACTCATGCTGTTGAACCTGATATTGCCGAAGGGATTATTCATGCGAAGACAGCACGCGAAGTATGGGTTGACTTGCTGGATCAGTTTTCACAGAAAAATGCCCCTGCCGTTTTTTAGATACAGAAATCAATTGCGACCATGGCGCAAGGTACAATGACGGTAGCGACGTACTTTACAAAAATCAAGGCTTTGTGGGACGAACTTGAGACGTATCATAATCCACTGACTTGCAATCAGCATTAAGCTCATCTCGAGCAGAGGGAAGAGGACCGCCTTATGCAATTTCTCATGGGTCTGAATGAGTCATATAAGACAGTAAGATCCAATATATTGATGATGTCGCCATTGCCCAATGTCCGTCAAGCATACTCTTTGATTATCCAGGAAGAGATGCAGCGACAAGTCTCCTCTGAGCCTGTCGAGAACTTTTCAATCGCAGCCGCAGTCCCGGGAAAAGGAGGTAATTCAAAGCAGAAAATGTGTGATCATTGCAATCGACCCGGGCATACCATAGATGAATGCCGGACTATGAAATTTCACTGTAAGTTTTGTGATAAGAGGGGTCACACAGAGGATAGATGCCGACTGAAAAATGGAAACAATAATAAGTCGGGACAATTCAAGGGGCAACAGAATTTTAGTCGGGGGAATCCACCGGTAGCGAATGCTACAGAATCTCAAGATGTTTCTATTTCTTCTAGCACAATACCAGGATTTACCGCAAAGCAGATTCAACAATTGGCACAAGCAATCAATGCCTTGAATCACACTAATTCTGGTAATGCTGACGCATACGCTAATGCCTCAAGTTTGATTCTGTCAACTCTTGTGTCTGTTAATTCTAGTAATACAAGTTCTTGGATTTTGGATTCAGGCGCCACGGATCACATCGTTTCCCACCTATCTCTCTTAACCGAGCCCAAATCATCAAATACCACAAATGTCAATTTACCCAATGGTGCTATAGCACCAATCACACACACCGGCAATGTATTTTTTAATTCCAACTTAGTATTAAAAAATGCACTATGCGTCCCATCCTTTAACTTGAATTTAATTTCAGCCAGTAAATTAGCAAAAGATCTTAATTGTTGTATCCTACTCTTTCCTGACTATTGTATTTTGTAGGACTTGGTTTCGGGGAAGATGATTGGCTCGGGTAGACAGCGTGGTGGTCTATAGTACATGCATCCGTCAGAAAATAAATTGACTGTCTTCCATGTTTCTCACTCGTCCGATCTATGGCATTTACGCCTGGGTCATCCCTCAATTTCTGTTTTAAATTACTGCCACATTTACTTCCTCATGGTCATAAAGAATTAGGGAACAATTGCACTATTTGTCCAAAGGCAAAGCAGACACGTTTACCTTTTCCAAAAAGTTCAATAACAACAAAATTCCCTTTTTCACTTTTACATTGCGATGTCTGGGGTCCTCATAAAGTCCCTACTCACACTGGTTTACGTTATTTTCTCACCATTGTAGACGATTTCACACGTTGTACATGGATTTTTCTCATGCATCATAAATCAGAGACACAAACTTTATTAACCAATTTTGTGCAATTTGTCAAAACTCAATTTCAAACAAGTGTTCAAACCATCAGAGTGGATAATGACACAGAGTTTATTCCCATTCGCACTTTTCTTCAAAATAAAGGTATTGAACTCCAACATTCTTGCATTTATACTCCGCAACAAAACGGAGTTGTAGAACAAAAATATTGACATATTTTAAATGTTGCCTGTTCTCTCATGTTTCAATCAAATGTTCCACTTGAATTCTAGGGGGAATGTGTTTTAACGGTAGTTTACCTAATAAATAGAATTCCCACACCTTTGCTATCCAACAAGTTGCCCTTCGAGGTACTATATAACCGACCTCCTTCCCTTGCGCATTTGCGCGTCTTTGGTTGTGAATGTTATGCTACCAATACTCATCCTAAACAAAAATTTGATCCTAGAGCCTCTATTTGCATTTTCATTGGGTACCCACATGGATAAAAGGGGTATAAAATTTTTGACTTAGCCACCAAGAAAGTCTCCGTTAGCCAAGACGTTTATTTTAGGGAACATATATTTCCATTTCATTCTCAATCAATTCCCAATTCGTCAACTCTGCCTATATCTCCACATGTTTCCTTTGATAGCCTTCCCCAGCCGATATTATCTCCAATTAATTCCCCAAATCTTTCCCCCAATCCCACGTTTTCACCAAATCATGATTCCTCACCACCTTTCCTATTATCACCTCCACCAAATTATGACTCATCCTTACCATATCAGAATATTCCCGATTCGTCCTCATCCCCCACCTCACTCAAGTCCTCACTTACGATACCTTCAGTTTCTCCATCACCTTCCGCCACCTCACACAACTCCTCTCCATCACCAGTACCTCCCGTCGATGAGCCCCTTCGTCGTTCCACTCGACAGATTCAACCACCCTACGACATGTCTTCCCACGCTAATCACTCTTCGACGAAACCAGGTTCTCGCCAAGGTACAAGGTATCCACTGGAAATGACTTACATGAGATCAAGCTGCTAAAAAATCATTTGCTCAAACATTTTCTGATTAAAGACCTTGGTGAATTGAAATACTTTCTGGGCATTGAATTTTGTCGTTCCAAAAAGGGTGTCTTTATGTCTCAAAGAAAATATGCTTTAGACATTTTACAAGACGCAGGGTTGTCAGGTGTGAAACCAGAAAATTTCCCAATGGAACAGAATTTAAAATTGACATATGAAGATGGTGAAGTTCTTCATGATCCGAGGAAGTATCAGAGATTGGTTGGCAGACTAATATACTTGACAGTAATCAGGCCGGACATAGTGTATTCAGTACGTACACTAAGTTAGTTCATGAACACGCCTCGGAAGCCGCACTGGGAAGCAGCATTGCGAGTCCTCCGTTACATTAAAAAGGTGCCAGGTCAAGGATTGTTTTTACCATCTAAAAATAATTTAACACTTAGTGCTTATTGTGATTCAGATTGGGGTGGATGCCGTACTACCAGGCGTTCTATTTCTGGTTATTGTATTTTTCTCGGATCATCACTTATCTCTTGGAAGTTGAAGAAACAGATAAATGTTTCGCGTTCGTCAGCAGAAGCGGAATACAGAGCAATGGCCAACACTTGTCTAGAGTTAACGTGGCTTAGATATATACTTCGAGATTTAAAGGTTGATCTACACGAGCCGGCTTCATTGTTTTGTGATAATCAAGTAGCCTTACATATTGCAGCTAATCCAGTTTTTCACGAACGTACAAAATATATTGAGATTGATTATCATATTGTTCGGGAAAAATTACAGGCTGGGGTGATTCGTCCTTATTATATTTCTACAAAGATGCAGTTGGCAGATATTTTTACAAAAGCTCTTGGCAGAGAGCAGTTCGAGTACTTGTGTAGCAAGTTGAGAGTTTGTGATTTACACTCTCCAACTTGAGGGGGAGTATTAAGGAAATTATATGGTAGTTATTGTGTGCTTATCCTTGACTTAATTAGATGATTGTATGGGAGTATAATCAGGTTTATAATTGCAGTTCTTGTAGCTAAAGTTTAGGAGTTGATGAGATTAACCTTCTGTATATATATATACTATATTGATTCAATGAGATTATCAATCCAATCATAACTAAATTTTTTATTCTTGTGAGACTAAGAATAGTGGCACACTTTTCCGCCTGAGTTTGCCGTTTGTTGCATGTCAATCTCTCTCTCTCTCTGTTTTTTTTTTTGGAGTTTTCAAAACCTGATCTGCATGATGTTCCCGTTCTAAGTTTATTGATTTTTTTTTTTTTGCTACAATAAGTTTATTGATTTAATTTAGTGAATGGTCGGTGGGTTACCATTTTTGAGTCTATAATATTGTGGGACCCATAGGATAATACTTTTATATATGAATTGGCCTTCCCAAATTTTTTTTTACCTAATGCAAACCTATTGAAAACTTAGTTAGGTGATTGAGATTTTAAAATTTTTTTCAACTTTATTCTTTACTGCTGCTTCTTCTTCTTGTGGTTTTTGTTAAAAGCTTTGTTCTTTTCTTCTTTAAAAGCACAGGAAATAAAATGAGCCATATTAATGAATGGAGATAAATAATTTTAATATATATTGTTATGAAGATTTAAAAAAATAAGACATTAATTACCTTTAAAATTTCACAAAATGCTTTATATAGTGAAACACCAAATTTTCCAAAACACCTTGTATTATTATCCATGTTTTCTGAAAAACTCTGAACAAGAAGTGGGTGACAACATTGACCTACGAATTCCTAAGTTGAATAAGTAGGGCCCAGTGGCCAGGCTTCGTCTGTTAATCATACAAAGGCACAATAATGTGAAAACGACCAGAAACAAAACAACCGGCGAACATGGGAAAAGTTATGGAGAAGTTCCTAATTATTCTAAAAGCTCTTTTATTATTATAGAGAAGAGAGAGGAGAGAGGAAAAAATATATAAAAAAAATAAGTGTAAAATAATAATTAGATAGTGTATAAGCTCTTTTATTATTCTAAAAGCTAGTTTCAGTAGCTTATTCAAATTCATAATTTAGCCTAAAAATATTTATAGACAAATATGACTGTTTATTTTAATTTTTTTAAACTAAAATTTTACCTAAAAAAAATTTCTAAAATCATAGTTTAAATAGTTTAAATGCAATCCATTTCGACGTTGGAGTTTGATCCTTAAAAACGACGAGTGTCCTTAATGTAATCAAACTTCAACATCTGAATATGCCCAACATGTTGTAAATGACCACGGCCAACGGGCACAATAACTTCCCCCATAAGGGTTTGAAAGCCACTGCATGCGATTGATTAAATGCGTGTCTAGATTAATGTTGATAGAAGTAGTTTTTATTTCATCTGATTTTTTAAAAATTCAATTGACTTAAAAATGAGATAATATAATATGATTTATATTTAAATTAATTTTTATAAAAATATTAATTTAATATAAATTTATTTGAGTTATATATTGAAAAACTATCCTCAAAAACTATTTTTCCCTTCTAAAATTAACGTTTTTATAGGATAGAAGTGATGTCAAACACACTATAAGTAGATACACTTTTTTTTGATAATTTTTTTTTTAAAAAAAGTCAGATTTATTTATAATTTTAAAATAGGATAAAATTTATTTTTTAAGTGATATTAATTTATATGAACATCTAGGTGGACTCGTTCTCCGGGAAATATAAATTTGATTAAATCAAACAATTTTCACCTTGAGTCCTTGACCATGAAATGAAAGCACCCTCTAATGATAATGACATAATAAAGTGATATATGGAATATCCGAAGTAATTCACAAGTCCAGTCAAAAGCAAAACACGTCATCGTGCCTGCCCTAAATTATGTTTCTCGTGCATCGAAAATAAAAGCGAACATGCCCATGACGCCAAAACTGCCTTCCACGACGTTCTTTCTTTCAATCAGACTCTGTTCTGTTCTCTGTCTTTTCTCATTTTCTTCTTCTTCTGCCTTATCCCCACGCACTTTCCCAAATTTCAAACTTCAAACTTTTACACTTATTTCTTTTTACTTTCCCAGCAGAAACCGCGTTTTCTTGATCCCACGTCATTTTCCTCCCATTTCCATCCCGAACCATCGAAGAAGCTACCTTCTCCGTCTTTTTTTTTTTTCCTCCTCAAAACCCCATTTTTCGATGTTCAGAGTTATGTTTTTTGGTAGCTAGCTAGGAGAAAGTAGTTGAGTGAGATTATCCATATGGCTGAAAGCGGTGAGGAGAAGTTATTGGCTATGGCGCGCCACATAGCAAAGACGTTGGCTCAAGATAACAGCATGGCTGATGATATTCTGCAAATTTTCTCCAACTTCGATGGGAGATTTTCGCGGGAGAAGTTGTCGGAGATAAGCGGCGGCGATCATCCCCGAGGCTATGCTTCTCTTGAAAATACCCTCAACTCTGTCGATCGTCGGATCACGCACTACGTTTCATTCGATCGTCCGATCTGGGCTGACTCGGCCGACGCCGCTGCCTTTCTCGAAGCCATCGATGAGTTGATTGCCACTCTTAGTGAGTGGAGCCCCATGGCGGCGGATGAGACTGTTACCGCTTTCTTGGTACGAGCCGATGACATGCTTCAGCAGGCGATGTTTCGTGCCGAGGACGAATTCAGGTCTCTGATGGAAAGCGGGGGCGAGTCGTTTGACCTGACTCGGGCGGACTGGAAAAGCGAGTCAACTCGCAACTTGCCTTCTGACTCGGAGGACGAAGATGCTGAAGTCGAAGCGGTTATTAGAAACGATGACGATTATCAGATTCCGATGGCGAAGCCGGTGGCTAATTACGACATCATAGTTGATGCTCTACCTTCTGGAACAATCCAGGATCTTCACGAAATAGCGAAGCGCATGGTGGCTGCTGGGTTTGGGAAGGAGTGCGCACACGTGTATAGCAGCTGCCGAAGAGAATTCGTGGAGGAGAGCTTGTCGCGATTAGGGTTACAGAAGTTAAGTATCGAAGACGTTCACAAGATGCCATGGCAGGACCTTGAAGATGAGATTGCAAGATGGATCAATTTTTCCAATGTTGCTCTCCGGATTATATTTCCCAGTGAACAACGAATCTGCAATCGCATCTTCTTCGGTTTATCCTCTGCTTCTGATCTCTCTTTCATGGAGATTTGCCGAGGATCAACACTTCAGCTACTCAATTTCGCCGACGCCGTTGCAATCGGGAGCCGCTCACCAGAGCGTTTGTTCCGAATCCTTGATGTGTTTGAAACATTGAGGGACCTTATTCCCGTATTCGAATCCTTGTTTTCCGATCAGTACTCTGTGTTTCTGAAAAAAGAAGCAATCACGATCTGGAACAGATTAGGTGAAGCAATTAGAGGCGTTTTCATGGAACTTGAGAACTTGATCCGACGTGACCCAACGAAAGCAGCAGTTCCCGGCGGTGGGCTTCACCCAATTACCCGCTACGTGATGAACTACCTCCGAGCGGCATGTCGTTCTCGTCAGACCCTCGAGCAGGTTTTTGAAGACAATGGACCATCACTGAAGGACTACAAGAATCTTGACGAAAGCAAAGTATCCTCATCTTCGCTTTCGGTGCAAATGGCATGGGTCATGGAAATATTAGAGAGTAATTTGGAAGCCAAATCCAAAATCTACAAAGACCCAGGATTGTGCTCTGTTTTTATGATGAACAATGGGAGGTACATAGTTCAAAAGGCAAGAGATACTGAACTTGGAACCCTTTTGGGTGATGATTGGATCCGAAAACACAATGCAAAAGTCCGGCAATACCATGTAAGCTATCAAAGAAGCTCATGGAGCAAATTGCTGGGTTTGTTGAAAATAGAGAGTGGATCATTATCGTCTAATGTAGTTGCAAAATCTATGAAGGAGAAGATCAAATCCTTCAACATGCAGTTTGAAGATATATGCAGGGTTCAATCCACATGGGTCATCTATGATGATCAACTAAGAGAAGAGATAAGGATTGCACTGGAAAGATTATTGCTTCCTGCGTATGGGAACTTCATTAGTAGGTTCGAGAATGTTCCAGAACTTGGGAAGCATGCTGAGAAATATATCAAGCATGGGGTGGAGGACATTGAAGCAAAGCTTCAGGATTTGTTTCACGGAAACAGTGGAGCAGCTGGTAGCCGAAGGTGAAGATAATTTTTACTCCCTCCCTGAAAAGGAAACGTCACTTTATTGCTGTGTATATGTAAAAAGTTACAGTGTATGATAGAAAACAAAGCTTTGATTAACATAGCTCAAAAACTACTGCCATAGGAATGAAGGATTTGGGGTCTTGAAATGCATTATGCATACGATATTGTAGGATTGGATATTTTTTTTGTGTTCTTTTGTGTCAGCATCCCTTTTTTGGGAGAATACTTTTTGTAAAAGCGTACTAAGTTATCTAATGAAACGGAACAAAGTAGATTTCATCTGAGATTGTAATATATGTGAGAAAGTTCAAGCATCTAAGCTTGAATATCCTGTACTTTTGTCTTGACTCTTAACATCTATAAGTATCCCCAAATCCCACAACTCAGCAAGCTACTCATATTGATATTGATGAGTTCTTTGGTGAGTCAGCAAAGTCCAATTGTTCATTGTCGTGAGTCTCCAATGGTTGAGAGGCAGTTCCATCAACAAGATAAGTTTTAAAGGTTAGTTTCCTGAAGAGTTTCAAATGATGAGTTTCTGATTTAGTGTTGGTGGTATGTTTGTTATTGATCTGTTCTTTTGTTGCAGGGGATATAGTAATGAGTATGATCTGTTAGCTTTCTTTCTCTCCTTTTACTGAAAGGAAATGGATTGTTTAATCTTTTATTTTTGTTTCTTTTTATTTTTCTTATGTTAATTGCTTGACAGAATCTCAAGTTATCAGCTCATATCTGAGTATTGCCGCAGCATCGGCAAATACTCCTCATTTCATTCATCTTTGTTACATACCTCCTAGCGAATCTGTCAAAGTCAAGTTGGCTTTAGTTGGGAATGGTTTGACTTTTGATAGGTAATTAATTGTTTTTAAACCATGCCTCTTTATGTTGTAGCTACAACCTAGAAAGCAAGTGATGATTTTGCAATGAAATATCCCCTTTTGTGTTATTCATGGTTTTAAAGTGAGGTTTTATTTATTTATTTATTTTTGTTTATATAGTTAAAATTACTGATGACTTGGGTGTTATTGTTATTGGTCATTAAGTGGCATTCTTACTTCTTTTTATATGCTTGGTTGTCATGGCATAAGTTTTGGATTTTATGTGTAAATAAATATTGTATGGGATTTTAGACACATTTTTTCTTTTGTTGTTTCAATGTAAATTCTTACATCTTTCATTATTTTATCTTACAAATTATTAGTGGTGGCTACAACATCAAGACTGGACCAGGCTGTTCAGTTGAAACCATGAATTTTGATGTGTGTGGCTCAGTTTCAGTTTTAGGTACAATAAAAGTGCTGGGTCAATCTAATATATTCATATTTCATATTATACTAGAATTTGAATGATTTTGCACTTGCATGTGGAAGTGCAAGTTCATTTTGTTGTTGTTTGCGGGAATATAAGTGGAAACCAAAGAGGTGAGGATTTACTTGGTTCATGATTTATATTGAATTAGAAATGTGAGGATTTTGATTAAAATCTTACCATTGCATTACAATCTTATCATCTGAACCTAGTCTTGTGTAATGCTTAAATTTATTCACTTTGTTGTTAGATAGTTAGCATTGTCGTATGTTCTTGTTATTGCAGAATCATTAAAGCAATATAAGTATAACTGGTGTTTCTTTGAATGTTTTTATTTGGATAAATGTATCATTTATTTGCATTTGCAAAAAGTTTGCCTTGGATGATTTCAGACTCAAACTCTTTGCTAAAGAAGCAAAACAACTTTGATGCTATGATATGATGCATGATGATGAATGTGTATGATATGCGATTTAAGTGAAGTTCTTGAGCCTGCATTAAGAAAACATATGTTGCTAAACTATTTTCTTTTCAGTGATTTGTGGCATCAACAGGAAAAGGAGTTATGATTCGATTTGAAAATCTCAAGAGAAAAAGACATTAGTTTCCTTTGATGGTGTGCTATAGTTAATCCTAATTGTGGTCTCCCTCTGTTTCCTAGCTTGACCTATTTTATTTATTTGAGAGTTTGAGAAACCTAAATTTGAGGATAACCAAGTGATTGTAGATAGGAACTGGATTGCTTGAGCTCCAACAATTGAGCGGTGTTAATGGAATTTTATTCTATATAAGTACCATCTTTTGCTGACCCCACCACCAGTGGGATAAGGCTCGTTGTTATAGTATAAGTATCATCTTTTCAGATGCAGTTTAGATTTACTAATCAGCTGTTAGTGATTGAGTTTTTCTGTTTCCCCCCCTCTTTTGACCTCGTATTACTTGCCAGATCTATCTCTTTTTCATTTTTTGACTTCATATATCTACATGTTTCATTATGAATATTATGGCGGATTGTCATGATGGCAGCATAATATACGGACGAAAATGATTTTTGTAGATGTTGGGAGAACAACTGCGTCTGATCGGGTACCTCTAATAAAGAATCTCATTATGTGATATTAGGTTGGAAGTGGTTTATTCTTTTGTAATTTCTACAAGTGTTTGTTTGTTAGGGATGATCATTTGGGAAAAGGGGATGATAAAATTATTCAATTACTATACAAAAAGATGTTTAGAATAGTTATTTGTTTTTGGACTTTCGGTATTTTTTTCTTATTGGTCCAATGTGAGGACCCTGGATGTTAGGATGGAGATATTCTTGTATTTGAATCACAAATAAGAAATCTATCTACATGCAAAATTTAACTAAAATAGGAAAATATATCTTCTTATTAATGTTTTTTTTTGGTACATTAATTCTACTATTAGGAATCTGACATATATTTGCTGGCTCACATACTTCTCTTATGTTCACTTATCTTCTAATTTGTTTAACTGTGCTCTGTGCAGCTATGCCTTTAGTATATGTCACTGAAACATTGTAATTTCCAATGTTTTAGATTGTTTGATTCTTGGTTTGGTCTTTTATGTTCGCTTATATTCTGTCACGTTAACGCTAACGCTAACGCATGGTGTTAGGAATGCGTATATTTTCTATCATAGATTTGCGTATGTTGAAAATATGCAATAAAGTATTTTTGCCCTGTGTTCTCAAAGTATATGAAAAACTATGATGTGAAATTCATTTTTGGGTTCTTGTAGGATCTAATCGGCTTTATTGTTGGCTCATTTAAGTATAAATCATGAGCTCCAGAATGTTTCATTTGTCAAATAGATGATGGAAAATAAAGCCAGAAATTGAAATTCAGAGATTGTTAAGAACTATATTTTCCATGAAAATCTGAAGGTATTGACAAGTTGTATAGTGTAGTGAATTAATCGAACAGGTCCGTTGAACTGTCTTAATATCATTTAGGGCCTTATGTTGCTAAGGACCACCAAAGATGTTATGCTTTCCTCTAATCTTTTTTTTTTTGGTAGAGTCCAGGCGGTATCACATAACCGATAGCTAAAGACTAATCTTCTCGAGACGTAGAGATTATTAAAGTGGGTTTTGGCTTTCCTAATAATTTTTTTCATACACACAGCTTAGTTCGAATTTAGTATATATGTTTAAAGGACTTAACTATCTATCAAATATGTAAGGATTTATTGGTTGCTTTCCTCTAATCTTATACTTTATTTTTCTCTTTGTTGGAAGTTCTTAATTCAATGTCACGCATTAATTTTATAATACTCTCTTGCATTGGCTGAAGAAGTATTTTATAAGGGATAGAGAGGAGGTGCTTGTTTGTAGCATATGATGCTTATTGGTTTCCATGATTAGGAATTTAGGATGACACATGAAACTTCAATTGCTTACTCTAGCATCTTATATAGCTTTGTGTGATATTTTGTTTAAGATACTATGGCATAGATCCCTAGGTTTTTCCAAGGCACTACCATATCTTTTTTGAATTACAGGAGCTAGTACTAACATTTTAAGGTTATAAGTGGAATCGAATTCATAATCTCTCATTTAGAAGGAGTTTTCATGCCCCTATATTATAAGGGTATTGGCAAAACATTACTATATCACATAGTATCATGTCTACATGAGCAAGTGGTAGAGTTAACCTCTCCTAGTCACTCTCGTTATAAGAATCTCACAAAAACAATAAGGTAGAAGCCAAGAGAATGTCTATGTTTCACTCGGTAAAGATTTTCATGTCATTCTTCAAGGCCAAATGGCCAATATATAATCATTTATAGAGCTTATTTTTTATATTTTTTTGAAATGAATAAATTACACTAAAATAGGAAACATACTCTTACTATTTGTACGTGCATGTTGCTTCTAATCATGGGTATCCCACTTATTTCTCAACTATAACTAAAACACAAACAGACATTGAAATTAACAGAAATTAACAACATTAATTATTTGTTTTTGAATTTTCTTTTTTTGTCTCCTTGAGTAAGTCATTAATGGCTTTGTTGAGATGCTATCAATACTGCCCTCTTGGAAAAATGACTTGTCCTCAAGTCGAAAAGATAGAAATTTTGTTGAGAGTAGATCATAATCTTCCCAGGTTAAGTCTTCTATCAGCCAGGACTCCCATTGCACTAGTAATTCTAAGCTACCTTCATTAGTCCAGCGGTGTTGCAAAACACTTAGTGGAGTAAGTAGTAGCTTTACATTGGAAGAAACAGGTAGTGGTGTAGGATGAACGCCTTGTGGATGTCCCACTGGTGGCCGTAATAGAGAGACATAAAAGACAAGGTATATCTTAGCCTCATGAGGTAGCTCCAATTCATAAGAGATCTGGCCAATTTTGCGAAACATTTTATATGGGCCAAAAAACTTGGGAGAAAGTTTTTCGAATTTTCTTTTAGCCAGAATCTTTTGGCGGTAAGGTTGTAATCTAAGCTAAACCAAATCACTTGGGGAGAACTATAAGTCCCTCCTCTTCTGATCTTCCTGGAGTTTCATCTTATTTTAAGCCTTCAACAAGTTCAGATGCAGTAGTTTGAGCATGTCATCGCGTAACTCCAATTGATCCTCCAACTCAGTCACCGCGGTCTACCCCTTAACATAGGGAACTAGAGGTGGAAGTTCTCTGACATATATTAGCTTGAAGGGGGTAGTGTTGGCCGATACATGAAAACTGATATTAAAAGAGTATTTGGCCTAGCAAATGAAGTTACTTCGCATTTTGGGTTGTTAATGCGTAAAACAGCGGACGTAAGTCTCTAAGCAACGATTCACCACCTGAGTTTGCCCATCAAATTGGGGTGTGGTAGGCCGTGCTCATTCTTAGGCGAGTTTGGCTTAATCGGACGAGTTCCTACCAAAACTCACTAAGAAAAAGTGAATCTCAGTTTGAGACTATATATTGGGGCATGCCATGTAATCTTACCACTTCCCTGTAGAATAATTCAGCCACTGTCTTTGCAGAATAGGGGTGGGATAAGGTCATCAAATGGCAATATTTGCTTAGGCGATCAACTACTACAAGGATGACATTAAAACCTCTCAATTTTGGTAAACCGGAGATGAAATTGAGTGATATATCTTCCCAGATTCTTGCAGGGACTGGGAGTGGCTTTAGGATCCTTATCGGGGACAACGTTTGATATTTATTTTGTTGACAAGTATAGCACTGTTGTATGTATCGTGTGACGTTATTTTTCATCCCACACTAGTATAATTGCTCACTAACTTGCTTGAAGGTTTTAAGGAAACCACCATGGCCTCCTGATTGTGTGGCGTGAGCTTCCTCTATTAATTTAGCTCTGAGTGTGGTGTGGTTAGGAATGACTAGCCAAGTTTTGTAATACAACCTGTCTTGCACCATAGAGAAATGAGGAAATGAGTTAGAATTATGTTGCACCCCTTCAATTATTTTTCTGGTTTCTGCATCATCCAATAATGCTTAAGGCAATAATAGTAATTTATCAGCCATGGGAAAAGCAATGTGGTAGAAGTCTGCATATTGAGGCCTTCTAGATGAGTCAGCTGCCAAGTTGTTCTTCCCCAACTTGTAGGAGATTATAAAGTTAAAGAGAAGTAGTTTGATCAGGAGGCATTGTTGGGAAGGTGTGATAGTATGCTGATCAAACAAGAATTGTAGGCTATAATGGTTTATTTGCACAAAGAAATGGTGGCCCAGCAAGTATGTCACCATTTTTGTAAAGATAGCACCAAGGCAAGTAGTTCTTGATCATGAGCAGACTTATACTGATTTGAAAAGGAGAATCCCTTACTAAAATACACAATCGGATGGCCCTTTTGCATGAGAACATCACCTACCCTTTCCATTGAAGCATTACATACCATAGTGAAAGGGATTTGGAAATTGGTTAGCTGTAAGAAGGGAGTGGTGGTTAATGCAATATTCAAATTATCGAAGGCCTTTTGAGCTATTTCAGTCCACAAAAAGGCATCCTTTTTTGTTAAGTCGGTCAATAGGCGAGCAATGATACCATAATCCTTCATAAACCTCCGATAATAACCTGTCATCCCTAATAATCCCCTCAATTCCTTTACTGAAGTCGATGTAGGCCAATGAGCAACATTATGAATCTTTTCATGCATAACTTTCACCCCATGGGCAAATACAATATGCCCCAAGTAATTGATGCGTGTCTGGCCAAAAGAGCACTTCTTTGCATTGACATAGAATAAGTGCTGTTGCAAAATTTAGAAAACAACTCAAAGATGTTCTATATGTTGATAAGCATTAGCTACTGTATATTAAAATATCGTCAAAGAATACAAGCACAAATTTTTGTAAATGTGGGCGAAAGAATTTGTTCATGGCTGATTGGAAGGTGGCTGGTGCATTTGTAAGGCAAAAGGGCATCACTATAAATTCATAATGTCCCAAATGAGTGCGAAATGCAGTTTTATGCACATTTGGAGGAAGTGCACGAATTTGGTGGTACCCAAAACGTAAGTCCAGTTTAGAAAAAATGTACAACCCCATGCAATTCATCTAATAACTTATCAATGTTAGGAATCGGGAACTTATCTAGAATAGTGATTTTTTTGAGGCGACGGTAGTCAACACAACCTCCAAGACCATCCTTCTTGCTCACTAATAGCACTGGGCTCGCGAAAGGACTGAATTAGGCCGGATGAATCCAAGTTCAAGTAATTCTGCAATTTGGAATTTAATCTGATCCTTTTGATAGTAAACGTACCGGTACAGCCTTAAATTTGGTGGGACGGATTCCGATAACAATGGAATTGAGTGGTATAGCCCACTGTGTGGAGGCAATGTATGTGGCTCTACGAAGACCTCCTGAAATTGTTGATAGAGTGCTTCCACATTTACTGCCGGTGTACTCATAGGAAAATTTCTGTGTCAAATTGCATACTCTGGAGCTGAATATGTGCGCTAGTTTATGAATTGATCCCCTGCATTTTGTACTTACCATTCACCCATAAAATCATAAACATTTCATTCCAATTCGCTTGAATTGTATTCAAGGAAGTCAACCACTTGATTCCCAGTACCAAATCGGCACTTTTCAATGGAAAAGGGAAAAATTGCTGTTTAATCAACAAATCAGAAATTTGTACCTTGACCTCATCACAAACTCGATTGCATCTTACTGTTTAGTCATCATCGATCTAGACCCCAAAGAGCGGAGTGGATTGCGATGGCAGATAGAGTTTGTCGACGATATCCTTTAAAATAAAGTTGTGGGTTGAGCCACTGTCGACCAAGATGACCATAGGATAATCACATATCTTCCTTTCCAATCTCATTGTCGAAGCTGAAGATCTACCCAGTATTGTATTGAAAGAAATTTTGGCCGTGGGGGGCTCACCTTCTTCATCCTCTATTACTGGTTCAAGAATTTTTGGAATAGCCTCGCCTTCGTCAACTTCCAGCAGTGAGAGGGAAGAGACATTGCACTGGTGGCCTGGCCGGAAAGGAGCACCACACTGGAAACAGAGGCCCTTGTCCCTCCGTTGCTGACGGGTCATGTCCTACCCACTCTATCTCGAAGGTCCTAAAGCCGAGGAAGGAAGGAATGCTGGAGACGATGCCGACGAGTTGGTGTATGGGCTGATTGGGTTTGGTCGGCTTTTAGTCAACTGGACCAATGTGATTGGACCAGTTTGGGCCCATAAAGTACCTGGATTTAGATCCACATTCTGACCCATTAGTACATAGTACTCGATTTGTGAAGGGGCGCCTCAGTTTTAGTCCGTTCAAAAATACTCCAATAAGGCAATGATCAGGCTAGTTCATCAAACGAGCGACCCTCCTAGCCTACTCCTGCCTATACTCCGCAACACTCTCTGTCTGTCTGATGCCACAAAGGTACTCGTCGGGGTTCAGAAATTTTGGGGGTCCATAGTGTTTGTTCAAGGTTTTGACCAATTTCTCCCAATAGAGCAAGGTTTTCTCCGAGTTCATCTAGGAAAACAGGTCGAGTGCATCCCCTTCAAGGTACATTGCTACAATCTCCACCTTGTCGTCCTCCAGTGTTTGGTAATACTGGAAAACTTTTTAGCTTTCAATACCCATCCACACAGGTCGCCTCCACTGAACTTGGGGAATTCAATCTTCACATAGGGTGCTCGGTTCCTCTGGTAAGTCTCCCCTTCTTCCTCAGTTTCATCTCCCCAGTGCCTTACCTTTTTCTTCACTGAATTATTCCTCAACTGTACTTCTAGAGATGTGACTTTGTCTCTGAATTCCTCCAACATGTCGAGTTTTGCTACTATGACTGCCAGTGGGTCTCCTCCAGGGGCGTGGATGCCTTCCAGGTTAGTATTGGTGTCTGGGTTGGCAGCAGAAGATAAGCGTGTTTTGACCATGCTAGCTCTAAGGCCAAATTGGTAGAGGTAACCTCTCCTAGTCACTCTATAGGAATCTCACAAAGACAATAAGCTAGAAGCTAAGAGAATCTCTATGTTTCACTCTATAAAGATTTTCATGTCATTCCTCATAGCCAAATGGCCAATACATAATCAATTATAGAGGTTATTTTTGGTATTTTTCTAAAATAAATAAATGACACTAAAATAGGAAACAAACTCCCACTACTTCTACATGCGTACTGTCTCTAATTGTGGGTATCCCATTTATTTCTCAACTATAACTAAAACACTAAAATAGAAATTGAAATAAACAGAAATTAACAAAATTAATTATTTGTTGTTGAATTTTCTCTTGGCTATTTGTCTTCTTGAATAAGTCATTAGTGACTTTGTTGGGACACTATCAGTAAGTTACTCACGGGTCAAATTATTGAGGATGTTACAATTTTCTTCATGAAGGATGTTCGATTGGGAGAGACCTCTCTATTTCTTGAAACATTTGGACGGAGGAATCTCTCTAGTATTATTTTTTCCTTAATTTTCTTCCCAACTAAACTATAGGTTAATGTTTAGACTAAGGAGACATGTCTTCTTCCAAAAGGTGAAGGAAAAACTTGTTTTCATGGGAAGAAAATAGTGACAAATGACCGAAATATCCAATATTCCATAATAGATTCTCTGAGAGAAAGAAGAATGTTTCACAAAAGGAAATTGTCAAGAAAGGAAATGAATCTTCGTTGACTCTTTTCTTTGGGATAGGATTATTGCAAATATCTAATAGAGGAAGGGCCGCAAAATCTTTCTTTTCTTTTTTCTTTTGATAGAAAACTTAGGATTTTTTTTTAATTTTGCATAAAAGTATTTCATTATTTATTTCAATATTATTATTGGTAATCTAAAATATTTTAATTTAAAACTGTTTTCTTGTTATTGATATTTAAAAAGGATCTCACTTTTTATATTTTATTAATTTATTTATAGTATTAATTAAACTTGAAATCAAATATTGAATTTTACATATTTGTTTAATAAAGACAAATTCATTTGGATCAACATTGAAACGTTACAAACTGAACTTGATTAAGAGATTATAATATATATGAGAACTCACATCTAAGCTTGAATATCTTCTACTTTCTTTCTTTTTTGTTTCGTTTTTTATCAAAATATCAGTTCATTTTATTAATACCACCAAAAATCATAGTACAGTCACCAATAACTAAGCCGAAAACCAAAAGACACTCGGAAAACTCCTACAGGATGCAAACTAACACACATCCTCACACAAACAAAGCAACTACCTGAATATCAAGATTCCAACCTATCTTAACTAATATTATAGACTCGTTGAATACATCAATATAACGCACGTGCAGCCTAAAACAAACCGTAAACAAAACGCATATTATAAACATCACATCCTAGCTTTTCATCCAGCAATTCCACTTCTCTCAGCTTCCTTTCTACCAAGCTTAACATCACCATCTGCAGAATCCCTCCCTACCTGTCATGCTCTGAAAATCATGGGATGACCGGTACAGAATATAAAAAATTTATATTCTATAAGTCTCAAGTATTTAAATGGAATAATTAATTTAATGACTAAAAATAATCTCAAGCATGTATATTAATCCATCAAAATGACAAGGGTAATCAATATCCTATCTATAGGCTAAGTGGAGCATCTAATTCTAAAAATAATATATAATTTTATAAATTTATATATACATTTTATAGCAGCTACATAAAAAAGAGCAGCAACTTCAGATCAATAGAGAGACTCTCCGCTACTTAACTGAGGAACATGGTCAATAGTACTATCTGAAGCTAAAATAATATACTGATGAATAACGTCCCATTAAAAGAAATAATAAATACAAAAAGAAATAATTTAACTTTGAATAATGAAACTTGATAATAAATCTCAATTTTCAAATTATACAACTATGATAAAAATAAAACTGTATCAAAATTATTAATCAAATCAAGATAATACCTAGTAAAACAACTTTCTTAAAGAAATCAGTTTAAAATGATAACTCTCAAAACCTCATTTCTCTCATAGGGCTTTAACAGAACGAATAATAAACGTAAGCACACAATCCATGAGGGTAACTAACTAATTCGGCGCTACTTGAAGCCACGAAAACAGGGTCAGGTGTGAAACTCACGAATAACGTGTGCAGGTACAAGATCCACGGATAACAGGCGCAAGAATAAATCCCACGAATATTCGACGTGACTACTATACTCACGAACATCTATCAAACTCGAGTTTAACCATGGTGTACCAACAACTAACAGTACTGCTATTAATAACCAGCGTTCTGTATTCAGTCCTCTCAAAAATGATTTCCAAGCATAAATGGGGTCAATTTAACATTCTAAATAACAAAACCTTTCAATACCGAAATCACATAAAAATATTTCATAATTAAAGACCCCAACATAAAAATCAAAATAAAATATCCAAAGATTTCCTTCAATTTAAATGCAATAAACTTTTTTAGTAGGAATTCACATGAAAATATTTTAAAGTAAAAAAGGTTCATCTCAATATAAGAGAATTCATCAAATATTTTTCAGAATTCTTTGCCCATTCTATACATAAGCATGTCGATATAATAAGTCATTTGAAAAGAAAAATCAATAATAATAATCAAACCCTCATCCATATAAGTATGGGCATATTTTTCCATAATATTAAAATATCAAAATATTGAGAAAATTAAATTTAATAATGATGAATTTAATTAAATTTCCCTTGGCAAAAGAATATTTAAAAAAATAATATCATATGATATTATTCATTTACCTATCATGCTCATAAACCTTTACTCTTTTCAACTAAACAACTTTTAATTATTTTCATTTCTCAATTCCCTGATATCCCAAAAAAATATATTAAAATTCTAATTATATTTCTGACAATTAAAAATCATATTCCAGTGCTCAATTTATAACACTTTAAAATAAAAAAAGAATTTAAACTTTAATTCTCATTTTTCTCCAAATAACATTATGACAATTTAAATAATAATAGAACTTATCACCCTTAATTTACAAATCTAATATTTAAACTTTAGGGATCATCTTCCACCTTCTTCTTTTCTCCTTGTCAAGATCAAATTTAATAAATATAACTACAACATCAATAAATATTTATATACACAAGAAATGCTGATTTTTTTTTCTCTCATTCTACGAGAATTTAAAAAACTTTAATTAAACCAAAATCTCCATCTCTTATTAGCCAACATCCCACATACTAGCAATGGCTTACATTTAAGCATCATAAGACACATTAACTTAATTAAATCTCTCGTTCAACACCAACTTGTAATCAAAACAAAATAAAGCTCAAATCCATTTCATTCTTCTTATAATATAAGCCTTGGCTCACGAACAAACTTTAACATCATTTCAACAATAATTCTTCTTACGTATACTAACCAACACATTTGTCCACAATCATAATTTTTATCAATTTTACCAAGCATATTACGGACATGTTTGGTTTCAATTGAAACCATAGTTTTAAAAGCCTTTCTGGATAAAACCTTGGTTTGATTTTTTTTAAAAAAAAAATAGTCATATTTATCCATATGTGCTTTTGGACTAAATCATAGTTTTGAATAAACTACTGAAACTAACTTTTGAAATAGTAAAAGAGCTTATGGACTATCTAATTACTATATTATCCCTACTTTTTCTTATACCCTCTCTCCTCTCTCCTCTCTCTTCTCTATCCTCTACCCTCTCTCTTCTCTCCTGTCTCCTCTCTTATCTCTCATCTCCACCCTCTCTACTATTTTTCTTCTACACTCTCTCCTCTCTCCTCTCTCTTCTCTTTTCTCTACCTTCTTTCTTCTCTCCTACTTTTAATCAAATCATATCCTTTTTAGTAATTTACTAATATAAAAAGTCATTCTAAAAATAACTATCCAAACACTTATTTATTCAGAATCACTTTTTTTTCTATAAACTCTTCTCTAAAAGCCCTTTTTCATAATCTGTCCAAAAATCTGTTTTTTCCATAAGCCCTTTTTAAAACCTTATCCAAATACACACTACAATCAAATTCCAGCTTGTTCCAACTTCCAATTATTCTCCTTACTTCAAGCATAACCCACAGAACTCTCATTTTGGAATTTGAAAACATAATCCAAACCTGTAAATCACAACTCAAACCAATTCCTAGGTGGGTAAAACATCCATCACTTCCAATCCCCATACAAAACAACAAGTTATATATATACTTTGATAATCACATCTTCTCTTACTTAAAGTCATTTTCCATATCTAAAATGCTCTGTCAAACAGCCCCAATTTCCACAAAAAAAATAAAATAGAACCCACTACAGCAATGGAAAACAATAGACAGAAAGATTTAACCCATGCTATTAGCAAGATAAAGAGCATCTAAGCTGGCGAGAAATTAGAAAAATGACAGTAGAGTAAGGGCGAGATAGAAACAATTTGGCGACAAAGAATTACAATCTGAAGCCTTCCTCCGTAAATATTGAAGGGAATTGGAAGACACGCAGCAGAAAATAACTTTAAAAAATTTTCCATTCCCTACCAGGATCTACCGAATGTGTTTAAATCAAGTAGAAAAAAGTGTTACCTTCGGTATTCGAACTATGGTCGCGACCTACGGATCCACTCGTCGCGACTCTTCGCCTCTGGAGTTTTCAGTTGCGACCTACTCGGCTTCTAGTCGCGACCTGTCGCCTCTGGAGTTTTCTGTCGCGACCTCCTCAGCTTCTAGGCGCGACCTGTCATCTCTGGAGTTGTCAGTCGCGACTTCCTCAGCTTCTAGTCGTGACCTGTCGTCTCTTTTCGATTTTCCGACGTTCAAAACGCCTGTATGGTCGCAACCTAAGTGTCTACGCATCGCGACTTGTCGTCGTACCTGGTGCTCTCTCCTCAATCGCAAGAAGTCGACAACTCAGATCGATTTCCTCTACCTGTATCCACAAGAACAGCGTTCCAACCACGAACGACGTGCTAGCGCCTCTTGTCCCTCTAGGGCTTTCTCGAGATTCCGTCCTCACCATCTCTATTTTGGCAGTTTCTTATCCGCAAACCTTTTACACTCTCCTTGCCCCTTTTGTCTCTCATCAAGAACCCTAGCCCTTAATGTCAAATATATAAGATGCTATCGGTGTTCTGATTGGGTTGGATTTTAGAATTAATCTTATATTAATTCTGAAATTAATACAATATCATATATTACATAATTTGATAAGAAACTAATTAAATAAATATATTTATATTAAATCTGTCTCACAGATTTAATTCATCTATTCACTTAATTTAAAATAAGGATAAAACAGAATTATATTTGATTTATTCTTATAAATCAAATTTGAGATATCATATCAATTTAAATTTTAAATTCAAATAGATCATATCAATTTAAATTCAAATTCAAAAGTGATAGAGATTTAATTTATCCTTATAAATTAAATCTTGCAAATATCTCTTATATATAATATATATACGAATTTATATATATAAAATATATATATATAACCACCCTAGATTATTCATTGAATCTGAACATGTCTTAAATTCAATGAATCTGGACACCACAGCTCTTGTTAGGCTATTTTGTGTGCCACCCTGTAGGCCCATATGAAGTTGGCAGTGTGCCAGTTACTATATTGACCCACAAAGCGTAAGCGGTCTCTAGCAAGACATTACGACTACCCAAATCATATGAGGATCGATGAACGATGTTACCTTTCATACAACCATATCACGTCCCTTTTGTCACACGATATTTTAGTCATGGATGAGGCATGGAGAACGTCATCCTCCTATTCCTGACTGTTACTTTCTCGATCCCTGAGTAGTCTGATTATAGAAATTGAACTACCTTTCCATTACAGTATGACCATACATTTCTCAGACTCACTCATCGAGGAGCTCAGTAATATCTCTCTATGAATGTGAGGGACAAATTCCATCTTGACTATTCACATTCCTCCGCATGAAAAACTACTGAGTCCGAACATAGTTTTTATGATCACTCGGTCAAAAGTGACTTTTGACTAGGTCAAAGCCGTTTGTCATGTAGGAATCTATGATGATCTCAGGTCAAAGGGCATAGTGACATGGTTTGTATATGAGAGAAGCTTATGACTTAACCCATGCAGCTCTTTCATAGCGGGTCGGTCCAACACCTTGTACTCTTACATGTGCCTATGACTTTGATTTATATCTCTACATATCTTTAAAGTCATACTGGTCTTATTTCATCTCTGCTCCCGCATAGATGACCGACTAGGGACATTTAGGATAAGATAATGAGTTATCCAAGGATGGTCATCACAGTAAACATGCAAATAATGTGATAACATAATTAAAAAATTCATAAATCAACAATGTTCATAACATAATGTTTGACCTCTAAGACACAATTTCCAACAAATACACCAGAACGGAAGAGGAAGAAGAATCTTCCATAATAGCGGCAGCCGAGCTCTGAACGGAAAAGATGGAAGACAGCAGATGTGCGACGGCAGACGACAGTGACGAAAATTGCAGCGCGAACGAGGGAAGTTGACAAAAAGCTTGGCTGCAGTGGGTCTCCGGTGAAATCGCGAAGCTTCTTTCTCCTACTTCATTTTTGTTGCTCGCGGATGGACCAAAAAAATGGAGAAAGGGAAAGTGTTTCAGCATATGGGTAATAGAGTGGCAATTTGTAATTTCAGCACTTGGCCAGAAAAATAAAAATATAATTTTCTACGGTCATTACACTACCTGAGCATCATTGGCTAGAATTCGAGCCAAAAGTGCTGTTGGTCTTTTCTCTCACCCTATAGGGCACAACCCTTGTCCACGAGCCACAACAATCCGATTTGCTGCCTCATCACCCTTCTACTAGAGTAAAGATAACATTATGTGCTAATAGCTTTTAAACCTAGTGGCATGAGAGTTCTCTATAAGGTCGCGGATTCAATACCACTTATAATCATAGTTCGGGAGTGTTTGTCCCTCTTATGTAAAAAAAAAAAAAAAAGATAGAGAGAGAACATCAAATCTCACATTTCAGCATCTCATATAGTGATACTGATGAGCCCTCCTGCTAGTCTACCAGATGCTGTTCTTCATTATCAATTTATCATGAGTCTGCAATGGTTGATAAGGGGTTTGATCAAAGAAGAAAGCTTTCAAAGGTTGGTTTGGATAAAGAGTTTCAAACGATGAGCTTCTCTCAATTGTAACGCTAGGCTTACAATGGTTATGAGTAGCCTTATAAACCACTTCAGAGATGTGTCCATTTACATGCCTTTCAAATCTCTTCTTTACTGGGCAATTTGGCATCGGGCATTTGTAGAAAATCATTTGCTTTTCACTTCCTTTCACTTGTTTTACTTCATATTTCTTCCAATTGTATCCATCTTCAAACCTTCTTCTTAATGTCTGTGATTGATGATAATCTACTAGTATCATCAGTCCTCTTACAGTATCAATTAAAAATTCTATTTGTGACACAGATTGGCGATCTTGAGCTTGTGATTGATGATTTGGACTAGGACGAGAACGAAGAACAATGACGAAATAGCAGAATGGCAGCTAAAAAGCCAAGCATCCAGTTTTTCATGAGTTGTACGATGAGACAACCTAGGAAGAAATTGAGAAGATCAACTTTGAAACCGAGGTTGGTCTGCTTTGATAAGCTTAAGGACATTAAAGCAAAGGAAGCCCAAGAAATCAAGCGAAATATGTCTGGTTTTCCTTTGATTGATTTATCGTACAAGAATGAGTAAAATGTTGTGAACATCAGAACCAAGAAACCCAGATGAACTTTGAGCAAGAAGCTCCTTGAAAGTCTCAGTTTCTGAGAAAATAAGAATAAGCTGGTGATAGATAAACTTACCACTAAGTAAATTATGAACTTGAGAAAGTTCCATTCACGAAATAGTTGGTGGAAAGAGGAACTCAAAGCATAACAGACAAGACCAACAACGCTTGAAAACAAACCCAGAAATCTCCATAGCTTCCGATGAATCTAGCGATTCGGAATTTGAAGAAGAATCCTTGGCCTTGCCATTTGATTCACTTCACTAATTCACTTGAACTCTTAAATGATGTCGTTTTTACTAGGTCAGAATTTTTTTCTGTAGTATACCTTTCTCTCTCTTCTTCTGTGTTTTTTCAAAGTTTGACCTTAAAAATGACTTGGAACTAATATCTATTTTTTTATTTTGAATTTCATACTATGGACATTTTTGAAAAGTCATACTTCATTATTTTCATAAGAAATATGTAAAAAATATAAAAAAGAACTCAATATATAAACCTTTGTATGCTTATAATTTTTTGTGTGAAGGTATTTGTAGTATGTGCATAAATCTTTGGAATATTCCTTGCATGTGACACCATAAAATTTCTTTAATTATAAAATTATATATGAAAGCTTTAAATATGGTGCAAAAATATCAAATCAATGAATATCGACCGTTTAACAAATATGTTTGTCAAAAAAATAGTATAAAAATATACATAAAAATTTTAAAATGGTGTACAAAATTCATAACTAATATTAATAATATTGATAGTTTAATAAACAATCCTTATATGCATTGTATAACGTTTTTGTAATATTTTGGCTCCTAACGACTTCGTCTGCCCTCATGAAATCTTTTGCAAGGAAGTAGTATAAGAATTGATTTGATGGTTTGAAAAATGAATGTTAGTTGTCAACAGAAAGAAAAAATAGACTGCAAAATTTGATTGCAACCTATGAGAGAGAGGAAAGCCACCAACAAATGGTAGTTGTTAAACATGAATTAGCTAGAAAGGGAGAATTTCACTAACCCCATATACGATTTTATTTTAAATAAGGATTAAAAGATTTTAAAATTATACTTAAATTATCAAAATACCCTTCTGTCCTATGGAAATTATTATTTTATTATTGTTAGATATTAAAATGCTTATGTGTACTTATAAATTTACCTATAAACATTTATAATTTTTATATTAGTAGTTGTAAATTAGTTATAAATTTTTATATATACACTAGTAAATTTTATTATTTTAAGTTGTTAAAACATGTATATGTATTATAAAAAACAATAAAGGGCATTTTGATCATTTATTATCAAAACAAATTTCACTTTGATCCTTTGATGCTATAGTGTAATTTCAGAATATTTTGATCTTTAAGTGAAATAAAGTCACGTTTGTGGGGGTATAAGTGAAATTCTCCCCGTTAATAAAAAGCTAGAAATAAAATCTAATCTTCTCAAAACAAAAAAAACATTAAAAAATCTACCATCTCTACTTAGTTTCAAGAATCTCAAATTTGTATTAATCAATACTATCGTATACATGGAGTAGTAGATTTCAGTATTCTGTATAGATGTGTTCAGCACTCTTCTCCATAAATCGTTGTCTTTCTTGTTTTTTTGTTTTTGAGTAGAAATTGTATGCCTTCTATTCAATTAAATAAAAAAATAAATACAAAGAAATCCATATCCTTCATCATCCGCCATGTCTTGGCTAAGAAGGTGGTGGTTGACCAAAGACACACAAATTTCCTATCATCCTGCGAGAGTTTTTAACTAGGTAATCAGCATAAATCATGTCTTCCCTATCTCTATGTCTAAACATTACATTCCAATCCCTATGAGTAAGAATCCTAACATCATCAATAATCTCTCTAAAGGGGTGTCCCCTATCGCAACCCTTAGTTATGAGGTTAATAGCCTCAATACAGTCAGTTAAGATAATAATCGATCTATAACCTTTCGTCCAGCACAACTGAAGCCCATTTCGAATTCCCAATATTTCTGTTATGGCTGGGGGGTTGTGGCTGTTGAAACAAGTTTACAATCCAGCTCCCACTGTTACCATATAGCTCTCCTCCACACCCACTGCTTCCATTGCTCTTCACTGATCCATCCACTTCCAGCATAATAGTGCCTTCCTGTACTTCATTTGTTACAAGGTCCCTTGTATCAGAAAGAGTATAGAAACGACAACTATCAGCAAGTTCCTTATCCCAGCAAGCCTTGAAAAAGCTATTTTGAGCCTTGGTCTGATCTCTTGGAACATCTGACCCATGAAGCTTCGCACATCGTGTCACCCATATGTCCCACATCGTGGTACCCTTGTTAAATAATGTTTATAAAAAATAATAAAATTATTTTTTAAATATACTTTTATGATGTGTCACGTCTCTCCATTCATCCACTCTCCTACATTTTAATTTATTAATTTTTTTTGTGAAATGGGTAAAATGGAAAAAAACCTCATTAATAACCAAATCTACTTCCTATATTATATTTAGGACTAACAGTTCTTTCTAGAAGATTTTTTATATATTGTAATGGAGGAAGTATAAAATGTGATCTTCTTGTTCAACATCTTTTTTGTTTCATCTTCTCAATTAATGGGCCTTGGATACATACAAGGAATCGACCAAACAAATAGTACACAATAAAACATATGGACCTTGTAATTGGGCCGAACATGTCGGACTCGCTAGCCCATGAAGGAAGGCCCAAACATACAAGCTGAAGGCCCAAAATCCAATTGCCGATTATATGAGATGAGTGATCTTATAGGAAGAAAAAAGAATTAACCCACCAATGGGGGTTAATCCGAGTGATAAGTAGTTTGGTATCGCTTAAGTTAGGTCTTGAGTTCGAGTCTTGGCGTATACAGAAAATCCCCGTTAGGAGACTCACCCACCATAGTCAGATGCGCGACGCGGGTCGAATCTAGATGTAGTCGGAGCAAAGCTCCGGTGAACCAGGTGGGCAATCAAAAAAACAAAGAATTAACCCTTTGGCAAGGGGGAAAATTAATCCAGGTTAAATTGACATGAATAGCAGTGGCAAATGATTGTAGATTAAATTTTCAACTCTTATATACTCCTTTGCTACTATTTATAAAGTAGAGAGATAATTTTTTTTTTCTATTTACAAGTCATGTCATTAAATTTTTTACATTAATCATGTACAATTTTACCCTTCAATTGTTATTATGTTGATTTTATGCTCTTAGGATAGAGTGTACTACCTCCGGTCCTTAATATAAAAGTTAGATTATAACTAATTTATAAATATTAAGAAAAATAATTATGTTAATTATATATAAAAAAATTATCTTAATTTCCCTAAACTACTATCTTTAATCATATATATTGAAACTACTTCTTAAGTGAAAGCGACCATAATATGTTCAATCAATAGGGATATTTTGAACAAAAAATTATACAAATTGGATTATGGTATTATATTTAGAATAAAAAATAAATTTATTATTTAACTCTTATATTTATAATCCAAAGGAGTATATTAAACAAGGATAATGTTAAAAAATTGTTAAATCTTAAAACAAAGTTAATGGGGTTTAACCTTTTTTTTTTAGTTATGACAAAACATGTTATAAGTTATTTATAAATAGGATTAGAGAAATATAAAACAAATATAGTTTGAAGATATTTTATCTGTTTTTAATACATTAAGCGAGCTTAGTTTTTATTCTTGTTGAAGGCTGGAAGTATATTCTTTATCCATATAAAATGGAAGAAAATTAGTGAAAGATATACATAAAGAATATTAAAAGTTTTTTGAAATGGCTTAATTTTTATAAAGTCCTTATGCGCTATTCTAAAATTAAATTTTTCTGAAATGACATAATTACTCTTATGTAAATCTAATTGTCGGCGGTGGAGGAACGCCCCCTTCCCCCATTTTTTATATAAAAATAATTAGGTTATTTCACAAAAACTTAATTTTAAAATAGTCTCTAAAAATTGTATAAGAATCCAGTCATTTCAAGAAACCATTTTAAAATTTCTATATTTTATTGGTCCTCGTATGTCTTCCTCCCAAGAAAAAATTGGACAACTCAACGTTGTATGCATTGTGAGAGATAGTGTTATTGTTAACTTTGACTCTCAAAACAAAATAATAAATGTTGTTGGGTTATGTTCAAAGAACTAAAATATCAAAATGTCTTGTTCATAACATAACACACAGTCTCTGACTCTCTTAAGATTGCACCAACGAATGCAATATGGGAAATGATGTGAAGCTTCAACCATACAGCTAGCAAATTAATCTTAGAACCAAGAGCTTCTTCTCTCTCTATATATAATTAAGATTAGAAGATTTGATTCGATTTGATAGTAACCCACTCGTGCATATATATATATATATATATATATATATATTTCATATTGTTCCAAATCACTTCTAGGATTCGTTCGATGTCCAGGACCATGAAGCACTGCTAAACAGAACTATAAAAGCGGAACTTAGGAGAGGAACGGAGAAGGAGGAGATCAGGAGCCCAAAAACTCAATTGCTTGGCGTGTATTGAGCATGTAGCAAGTATTGCCTTGTTTTTTTTTATACAAATATTTTTAGAAAAGAGTTAAGCTCGCCTACGATCCAAATATAGGGTAAAGTCTTCCTTATTTCTAAGTGATACCAATATCGAGTAAGATGAGCAATCTCTTACCCTCAGACGTAAAACCTAAATACTTAAGACAGGGCGAGCTAATATTGCCTTTTATATAGGGAAAGGACACAGAGACATTTGGCAGCCATAAACTCACTTAATGGTAAAATATTGGATTAATTGGTATTTAAGAAATCCATTTATGAACGGTGGGATTAACTGGTGATTAGGTCCGTTTAATGGGAGAATAAAAACACATAATTAAAGCTCAAATGTTTAGAATTTTTAAAATCCCAAATTTAAAATTGACAAAAATATTAGTATTACATCTAACTCACACATAGAGAGAAATTAACAGATGTCAACCATGTCAGATTAATTGTCGTGTGTTCAAACTCACCTCTCTTCTTATCTTTTCACATTAACATATATACATTTAGACTCCCTTTAACATGAACAATGTGAAACTTTCTTTGTCATGCTCAAACATAAAACACCACAACAATATGCATGGGTAGATTTTCTTTTTCCATATACAAATATTGTTGTGACTAAAAGAAGATACACAATTCTCCATCGATTTTTTATCCATTTGATGATTTAGCCATTTCCTCTATAATTTTAAATTTCTCACAAAAAGAAACTTTCCAGTCTAAAAAATAACGTGTGCATGCATCTGTTGAAAATAGAACACATTAAAGATTTTATTAAGTCTCTTTCATCAAATTAAATCCATGAATACGACTAGCTCGAGTTTGATCCAATGATATGTTACATCGACAAAAATAATTGTACTAAATACATTTAATTTAACAATGATATAAAACAGAAAATCAACGTGTAACAATTTAAAGAAAAATATTTGGTAAGAAAAACAATTTAAAGAAAAATAGACTTCATATAAAAGGTTTAATTTAACTATCTACATCCAACTAAAAAGAAAGAATACCAGACTAAACTAGGTAGTATATGTTCCAAATATTCCTGAAAAAAATACAGGCTGTTTTAATTTTTTTTAAAAAAATAAAATCTCGTCAGTTTTGGAGTGATGTAGACGCATTTAATTTAATTTATTTATTTAATTCAATAAAATTATATGCTTGTGTGTAACAAAAACTACAGTGTTCATAGTTGCATTAATTGATGCTAAATCTGTTGCTAACGGTATAGGAGTGAAGTGGGTCCTGGAGAAAGAAGAACCATATATGTATGTGAATGATACAATACAATGAAAGCTCAATAATACAAAGGATCTAAAATCTAACCAACTAGTTTTTTTTTTTATTGCCCACCCGGTTCACCAGAGTTTTGCCCCGATTACATCCGGATCCGACCCGCGTCACGCACCTGACTATGGTGGGTGAGTCTCCCAGCAAAATTTTTCTGCATACGCTAAGGCTCAAACTCGAGACCTCGCTTAAACGATACTAACTACTCTTTGATTTGGACAGAGAAGAAATATAGCCTTATTTCTTTACCTTATATTTAGTATATTATCGGATCAAATTTTTAATTTTTTAAATTTACATAAAATTTTGTTTTAATTTTTTAATTTTATAAAGTGTCTTTTTAATCTTCTAATACTAACATCATTAGTTTTGTAAACCAAAAAAAAAACTTATTTTTGAAATTTTAAAGATTGACAAAATATTAATTCTTAAAAACTGATATATTAAAATTAATTTTAATATATCATAATGGTTGGCTTATTTTCTTTTTGGTCCCTTCTCAAATATTATGTGATAATAATTCTATAATATGTACATGGCCCTACATTATTTTCTTCACACGTCAATTATTGACTAGTCGTTTCAAACCCCCTCATAAAAATTTTGGATGAGGTGTGTTTAATTTATCCTTCCTCTCTTTCTATCTATCTATCAATCCATCTTTTTTTTTCTTTTTTTCTTTCTTTCAATTACTTTATCTCTACAAATTAAATCGATTAAACTTTAGAATTTGAGTGAACAAAGTAAGTTAACTTCGTTAAAAAAGACTTAAATATACTCATGTTAGAAATCACATTATCCTCTCATTCAAAATTTATCTGTTGGTTTTGATTTAATGACTATTATAAAATGTTTGATTTAATGGCGTTATTTTTTAACTAATATTACATAGTTGTTGGACCAAAATCATAAAGCCCCAACTATTAAATATAATGACCAAATCAACAAATTAAATTTTGAATATATTAAAAGAGGGCAATAAGATTCACTAGTTTATAATAATTTATACATATAACCAACAAGTATTAGTCCAAGTAAGAGAGACTTTAACTACTTAAACACGAACTTCATATTCAAATTCGTGTGAATACAAACAATGCCTTTGGGAGGATTACCTCCAATTAGGCTCGATAATGCTCAAATTTGATATAATCAGATAGTCATATTAAAATAAAAGAATAATTTATGCATATAAAATAAAATAGCATATATTATTATATTATTTATATACAATGATTATAAAAAGGAATTGTTTGCAATGGTTACTTCTAGCTTCTTTTAAAAATCAATGTAAAGTATAATTTTTAATTTTAATTTTTAATGGACATTTAAAGTCATTAATATTTTTTGGTAAAAAGATAGTTTAGGAAAATTGTTTCTTAAAAGCTTATTATGGTTAAGACAAGCTTAACAAATCGAAAAACGTATGTACAAAAATATCTATAGATTATTCATCTATGAAGTGTTTTACATCGGCAATAAATTTCAGAAAGATATATTTTATAATTCTTTTATCATCTATATGAAGAAATCTACAAAAACCATTATTGCATACAATGAAATGTTCTTAGTAGTCCATAGGATAAAATAATTTCATTTAACAATAGCATGAATCTAATTTTAATCCTAATTCTTAGGTAGTACTCCCTTCAGTTATAAATCTTGGAGCTAGTGGACTAGTCTATTTTAATTATAAATGTAAGACTTCAATTTTTTATATAGAAAATTTACATAATTTTTTTCTAAACAAAATCATATTTCTTGCACATAGTAAAAAAAAATTTATTAATGGGGGTACTTTTCTTGTGAAGTAATTAAATGGGATAGTTTAAAAAATCAATAAATATTTATTATAAATAATTAATTTTATTAATCTTTATAAATTATTTATTTAGTTCACCTTTAAAATTGAATGAGAGTATTAATTAGTAGGAATATGAGAGGATGAACTTATCCAAAATGTTTTGCCTAATAAACTGATGAGACACCACTTGTGATTGCTTATTTGTAACAATCTTATACTTGTCTTATGCACCAATTAAAAAAGATATTGCCACCAAATCAACTTTATTTAGGAGTTATCTTCAACGCAACAGCTTTCCTTGATTTCTTGTACTTACGTGATTCACTTGAAAAGTTCCATCTTCAAAGATAATATATATTGGAATAGTTTTTTTTAATAATTGAAGTAATGTTTTGCATAGAAATATACTAAGAAGACTTTTTATGAATTATATATATTTTATTATTGACATTGATATAGCATTTATTTATACTCATTTTGTTTTAATGTAATTGTCAATTTATAGGCTTACTTTGTTCCAAAAAAATTATAACTTAAGTCCTAGCTAATTTGTTAGACATAGTTTTAGATAAGAGAAGATGGTAACTCTAAATTTGAGTTATGGAAATAAACTTTGAAATAGAAGGATTTTCATCAAGCATATGAGTAAGGTATATAGAATCCATACATAGCAAATTTAATAAGATAATGCAAGTTAAAAATGATTTGGAGATAAAAATTACATATCAGATCGTATTGAAATTGACAAAGTTGAATTATTTGATATTGCTATTACAAAAATGCGGTGAGATTGATGAACATATTACTAACATATTGGGCGGTTGAAATAGAGGAAGACATTATTAGAAGATATTTGTACTAAACTTAAACTTAATTAAAAGGGACATTTTACTGAACTATGATAAGGGCAACGCTGTGTTGAGTATTATTTTAAAAGGGTAGTAGAGATGCAAATGTTGACCTGATTTAAAAAAATTATTTAAGATGATTTGACTATGGGCAAAGAAAGCGGGTGGAAGTAGTAAATAGATAGTCTTTAGTCTTATAAAAAGATGTAGAGGGAGATAAAGAAGGACACACAGAGAAGTTATCAATCAATACGCTTCGGTAAATGGTATATCGAAAGCGTGGATTGTGAATAGAGCGCAATTGCATTGCATGATCCATGTGGCTAATCTCATTCAGGGTAAGATAAGGTTTAGCTTCTTGTTGTCCTTTTTCCTTTTTCATCCCTTGAATAACTCATAATTTTATTTGGAGCGAGAATTTGTTGGAGATAATTAACTATACAATTGGGTTTCGAATTTAACTCAATAATATCGTGTATATAAATAATTGTATACAAAATTTTTTTGCTTCTATACTGATAACAATAATTTAATAATTAATAACTTTAATTTATCAAATTATATAATTAAGGTAGTAAAATTAGTTGTTATTATCTTAATTACGATATTGTTGTCATTTAATAAATTAACGTTGTTATTTGTTAAATTATTATTGTCGTTATTTTTTTTAAAATCGAGAGCATCTAATTTAAAGAATTTTACTTTTAAATTAATCTTTATAGATTTCACAGTAATTATGTTATTTTTTATAATCTTAGATTAAAATTTTCATATTAATGGACTGTTTTTTGTGGCTTACAAATATACGTACCAATTTAAAAAACATGCGCATTTTTTTTATTTATTTATTTGTCCTTAGAAGAACATGCACTTTGACTTATAACAAAAGAAGATCCTTGATCAATAAAGATGGTGATGATTAGAGCACATGAAGATTATATGTGTAGTACTACGTTATGATATATCCTAAAAAATATATCTTCTTTTCTCTCTTCTTTTTATCGATAAAATAATATATCTTCTATTAATTGGCATACTTATATATATATCATGATTACCCATCATTTTATACATTAGTCTAATATTAAGGATTCCGTGAGACATGATCTAACAGACAAAAAGGAGATTAATTAATTAGTGTAAGACAGACTAAGCTCACGTTCTTCAATAATGGAATCTCTCTCTCTCTCACTGTCTATATATATGTGTGTGTATATATACATATCTTTTGTGTTAGATTTAATGGCACTTTGGGAATAGTATGTTTAGATAAGAGTTTAGAAAATGGTTTATAAAAAAAAAAGATTTTTAGAAAATAACTTTTGGATAAGAGTTTATTAAAAAAATAATTCTGAATAAATGAGTGTTTGGATAGTTATTATTAGAAGGGTTTTTATAATTAAAAAATTATTAGAAAGGGTATAATTTTATTAAAAATATAAGAGAGAAGAGATGAGAGAGAGTGGAAAAGAATAAAAAGAGATGAGAGAGGGAGAAGAAGAGAGAGGAGATATTAGAGAGAAGAGAGGGTATAAAAAAATAAGAGTAAAATAGTAATTAGATAGTCTATAATCTCTTTTATTATTCTAGAAACTAGTCTCAGTAGCTTATTCAAAACTTTAATTTTAAACTATAGTTTAGTTCAAAATCTTTTTGGACAAATATGACTGTTTATTTTAAAAAAATTTAAAACTAAAATTTAAATCAAAAACCCTTTTAAAATCATAGATTTTATGATTACCAAACAGGCACGTAGTAAATCATATGCCTCATGCGTTCCTTTACCCAGGTTTGGATTCAATATAATTCAAAACATTTTAATCATACTTTCACCTATTTTAAATATAATTTTTTTAACTAATTTGTAGAATTAGAAAATAGTATTTAAAATGATTATTTATAATTAGTAGTGTAAAGTAACATCCAATAACACGATATTATTTATAATACATATAATAATTAAAATACCTTTGTCATTTAATAATTAAAATTTAGTACATCGAGATAAAATTATTTTAATAAGTATATAAGGGTGTTATAGGAAAGAAATAATTAATATATAACTGATATGAAGGAGTTAAGTTTTATGTTTAGAATTAAACCAAAACTGTCAAATAAATTTTATATTTAGAAAGAAAATTCTTTTTAGTTAGTTTAATTTTAACATCTTTGGTTTTATATATGTGCTATATCACTAACAGTAGTCAAGGTCAAGTAAAAGAAATTTAACATTTTTATATAATTATTTCATAATATATAATATTATTAAATTAAATTTAAATATTATTAAGTCTAATTAAAACTATCTTCACTTGTTCAAAATATTTAATTTGAGTTATAAAAGAATGATAAATCAGTAATAACACCAGATAAATTGTATAAGAATATGAATATAAATTATTAAAAATCTTTACATAACAAGACAAAACAAGATTATTGCAATCTCGTAAATTATATGAAATTGGAAACTCCCATAACCCCCACATTTGTCAATATATCTTTATTTTTATTTTTATGAGAAACGTTAAATGAGGATTTTGCTGGAAATGGTCGGTGCCAGAACTAAACCTCAGTGCTACGAAGCTTCGTCCTCTAATGAGTATCTTCAATATCTATATATATATATATATATATATATATATACATACCACATGACAAAGAAACCTACTCATATTTGACACGCTACCTAAACCCTAACTAATGTATTTATTTCTAAAATGAATAAACAATTAACAAAAAAAGCTTATTTTCTTATATATATTGGTTTTGATGATAGAGATAGAACATGAAAATACAGCTAAACCACCCCATTATCAAACATTTATAAGCCCTAAAAAACACTTTAGTTTCATGTAGAAAAAGATGACATGTTTTTGTACTTGATTAGTACATAACAAGCCCCCTTCCTCGAAATTATTAATGATTTGACTCTTTTTTATTCAAATTCCTGTAATGCCCACAAAAATGTCTAATCAAAATAAATTAATACTTCCTCCTCAATTAAAAAAAAATATTTTAATCTTAAATATAATATTTTAAATTTTTAATCAATAATTTAATTTTATTCTAAATTGCAATAATTAATTTTAAAGTATTTCTCACTCTATTTGTATTTGTTTAGATAGAATTTAAAAAAAAAAATTATAAAAAAAGAGAGCTTATAGACAGCTTATAGAAAATGGTTGTTAGAGAAGAGTTTATAGAAACAAAAAAAAGTGATTGTGAATAAATAAATATTTGGATAGTTATTTTTAGAATGATTTTTTATATTGGTAAATTATTAAAAAGGATATGATTTATTAAAAGTAAAAGAGAGGGGAGAGGGGAGAAAAAAGAGAGAAAAGAAGAGAGATGAGAGAGAAGAGGGGTAGAGATGATAGAGGAGAGAGGGCGTAAGAAAAAATAGGAGTAAGATAGTAATTAGATAGTCTATAAGCTCTTTTACTGTTCAAAAAACTAGTTTTAATAGCTTATTCAAAACCATGATTTTAAATTATGATTTTGCCCAAAAATACTTATGGATAAATATGACTGTTTGTTTTAAAATTTTTCTAAACCAAGATTTTACCCAAAAAGACTTTTAAAACTATGGTTTGGGGTAAATCCAAATAAGCCCTTTATTTCTTATATTTAATACCTTCACTAAAATAGAAGATTTTAGAAGAAGTGACATACATTTTTATACAATAATATTAAATAATTAATTTATTTAACTTTTTAATTTTAATAAATTAATTAATTAGGCGATCGGAAGCGCATTGATATGAAGAAGAGAAATATGTGCCTAAAGTAATTGAAGAAGCAGCCATCTATAATATAAAGATTCAATAAATGTGGAATTTTTACTTCACATGAGGACAAATTAGGATAAATAAAATCAAAATTTTGTTCAGGGAAGTGGGTCGTAATAAAATAAATTAAAGAAACAGCTTCCTCGTGTAATATTTCATTGAATAAAGTATGTAATTGTTCGTGTAACAAAGAAAAAAGTATGTAATTGTTCATTAAAAACACCAATTCTGACAAGAAGAAAACATTTGAAATTAATGAGGAACTCTCTTATAGATACGACAGCGAAGATCCGTTTGGAGTTTCCAAATTTTCCACACGGTTTCGATGTTCAATTAATTGGGTCAATTTTTATGGCCCTGATGTTACTTCCCATAATTTATACTTCTTTTATTCTTAATATCAAAGATATGTAAATAATTTAATTAGATTAAAAATTTAAATTTAATTAATTAATATAATATATTTTTATAAAATATCAACTATATTTTTTTATTCCTTCTATTCCTTTCTTATTTATTATTATTGAATACGTATTAATAAATATAATTTAAAAAAATAAATATAAAAAACATATGTTATATTAGGATCAATATTAATTCTCTAATTATATTATATATTAAAGAATAGAGGAGTAACATTTAATTTCGTCAATATATATATAGTTGGTAAAAATGGACATTTAATCCTTCAATTTTAAATAAGGTTTTAATTTTATAAAATACATTTTTAATCCTCTAAACCTAACACCATTAATCTTATATGATGATTTTTGTAGCCATCATTATTATTTTAAAAATTAAACTTAATATTTCAACATTTATAAATATTTGTAAATATTTAAAATTTTAATGTCTGTATTCTTGTTAATAGCGTTAGAGTTAAATGATTAATTATTTTTATAAAATTAAGGAATTAAAATCTTAAGTATAATATCTCGAGTTCGGGTCCTTTTAAAGTAAAAAATATTTTTAAGAGAGTTACCATAGTTAGATTCAGCAATACTAGAATTTAACATAATGATATAGTTAGAGTAAAATATTCTAACTACCATTTTGTTTTGCATTAATTACATAGACATTTCTTCTATTTTAAAAATATATATTTAAGTCCAAATCATTAACTTTTTTAAGAATATTCTAAGATTATTTTTTAATTAAAAATTATTCTAGATTAAATTTTATTTACTAATTTACTTTTATAATATTAAATCCTTTATTTATTTTTGACCGTTTATAAACTTCAGAAAAAAATTATAAAATTTTATAATATAATTAAACTAATAAATTTTACAATATTTCATAAAGTTTGAAAATATATGTATTAGAACTATGTTTTGGTTGTATGGAAATTTATTTTTTTTAAAAATATAAATGTTTAAATAGGGATATGTTGATCAAATAGAAGTTTAAGAATCAAACATAATGGTCAACTCACTAATAGTTTGGGTGGAAAGAAATATAATCTTAAATATATAAAATAAATTTGTATAACATATATTTTAATTTTAAAGGAGGTTTATAAGATTTTTTAAAATAGAAGAAATGTCTGTATAATTAAAATAAAATGGATGGATAATTAGAGTATTTTACGTGTATAGTTATAACTAATAAACTACTCATATGTAGTTAAAATTATAATTATTCAAACCAATGTGATAATATCGGTTGAAAACTCATTTTTAGTAATAAATATATCGCATCATGGGAGTCCCCATCTTCTCCAATTATTTGAAACAGCTTAGCTTAGGTCCACCATTAACTAAAAGGCAAAATTTCAAGTTTCAGCCATCGTAATCGCACAGTACTAAAAACAAATTAAGTTTCATAAAATTATAGTTTTGGTGGGTTTTCAACTTTTCAACATAAAATCAAATATTTGGAAAAAAAGAAGAAGCATAAAACCAAATACAACTTAGCTCTGCCTCTCTTGGAGCCTTGAAAAGAATTTAATTATTAGTAGTATAGTTACACAAGTCTGAAACATCCTTATTTGAATCCAGCATTGTTTGATGAACGAATTGTTTTCAATATTTTATTGAACAAGTTGTAATGTAAATGCATATCTTTTAATGAATAGTCTTTATTATTTATGTTGACAAAAATATCATGCAAAATTAATTATGTTAACAAATTAAAATCACAGACAGAACCATATTAGACGGCTCAAAAAGCTTCTATTTGCATAATTAATTAGACACTACTATATTCAGATTATAAGTCTGTTTAAATTAATTTTTAGAGAAGAATTTATATAAAAAAATAATTTAAAAGTAATTTTAAATAAGTTATTATGGAGAAGAGTTTACGAAAAAAATAATTTTAAATAAATAAGTGTTAATTGAATTATTATTACTAAAATAACTTTTATGATTGACAAATTATTAGAATAATTTCTATTATTCATCATCATCTTCTATTACATTTTCAATACATAAGTTAATTAAGGGTTCGTGAAGGCAAGTAACCATTAAAATTCCTTTGAAGCAACACAACGATACTACTTAAAGGTTAAAACATAACTTTATTAGTTTCTACATTAATCCTTACATAATTATTCTTATAATTTACCTTAATTTTAAATCAGGTCTCTATGGTATATTTTGTTTAAATTGGGCCCTCATTGTTTAATTAGATAATTTTAATGTATAGTTTTTTTTTATAAAACTTCATTTATAGAAATTCATGAGTGTTAAAACAGTGTTAAGTGAAATTAAAAAAAGTACATGACATTCTATAAATTAAAACAACTTTTTTATAGATAAATGATTATAATAGATCAAACTATAAAGTTCAGTTCAAACAAAATAAATTTTAGAAAATTGATTCAAAATTGAGATAAATTATAAGAATTTACAGATTATTTTTGTTTTTTTTATTTTATGAGTTAAAATCGTGATGTACATGTATATATAAAACATGCTAGAATATTTAAAATTACCACCATGCTGTTTGTTGGTTCGTAAAGAAGAGAATATAATTTTAAATTTAAAAAAATATATTTATTAGGAGAAATGATAATTCTTTACCCTCTAAACTTTAAAAATATATAGATATATACCTTTAAATAAACAAAAACAAAAGAATATTCAAAGTTTGCTACGTTTCAACCTTTCAATTCCTTATATTATTTATTGTACAACAATATCTATATAATTTTTAGAAATTAATTTAATGAACATCCTGAATTATTTTTTCAAAATTTGTACTTCCTGAATTTTTAGTGTAATTTTATTAAAATAATTATAATAGAAAATTTGATCCCAATTGCGTGAAATTGAATCAAGTGGCATGATGTAACAATATATGATAAATCGAAATAGATGTTAAAAATTCTTTGGGAAAATCATTTTTAGCCACATGTAATTTCCTTTAATTTTGAATTTGATGCTTGTTTTTTTTTTTTTTTCTCATCAAATCTTTTAATTTTACCAAGTTAACACAATTAGTTTTCTTTTATTTGATGGAGCCCAGTTGGTATATCTTTAGTTAATAGTTAAAGATTAATCCTCTCAAGATGTAGAGATTGTCGAAGTAAGTTTTACATCTTATAACAAAACCCTTTCCATTCATACGACTTTGTTTGTATCAAAGATACTACATTTAAAAGATCCATCCACTATTAACTGGATTGAGCTTTCGTTGGTAATATAATTATCTTTTGCATAGGGTTTAACTAACAGAGTAAAGTTATAGGAGATAACGGTGCTAAGTGCTAACAGAGTAAAACTAAGGGATTTAATTATGAGAGAAAAATGCTTATATATCAAATTAAAAATTAAAAGAAACTACGTATACCATAGGAATAGTTTTCCCCGATTCTTTTGACAAAAGTAGATTTAAAAACTCAAGATTTAAAAACTTTTTCAGGTTCAGTTTCTCTTCGAAGTTTTTTTAAATAAAAAAAAAAAAAACTTGTCCAGAGGGTAAAAAACAAGCAATAGTTTATTATAAAATAAGCATATATTTTCGTAGTTTTCTCGTTATTGTAAAGCAGTATGTATTGATGAATAAAATTGAATTGATTCTTTTTTGGTTTTCCCTCATTTTGTCTGTATCGATAATTATAAAATATTATTGATGAGGAGCTAGCCAATATGTTTATTAATTAATTAATCATATAATCTCCACACTTACCGTGGCAGCTTTCGGATCTACATATAATAAAAGTTAATCCCATAATCAACCGAACCTTTTATATGGGAAACGGTGATTTGTTTCTTCTGTTTATAATAATCATGTAAATACTGTTAGAGCATATTAATTTTTTAATAACATAATGCAACAGAATAAAAAATAGTAAGTAAAGACTTCAATTACAAGGAGAAAAAACATCTGTGTATATTTATATATAGATAGTGTGTATTTAAAGTAAATTTAAATTAACTCAAACTAGAAGACTTATCATATAAATAGTGACAGCTTTTATTTTATTTCATATTTTCTTATACGCAAAAGAAAAAATAGAGTAATTAAATCTGGAAATTAAAAGAATATTACTCATCCGGTTCTAAATATAAAACTTAGTATGTAGTGCAATTTGTACTTATATTAACTATCAGAAGATTATTATTTTTTGAACTTGAATTTCAATGGATTAGTTCTCAAAACGATTTAAAAATGTGTTTGATGAATTGTGCTTAAGCCTAAAGGAGAAGTAAAGGAAACTATTTTAGACAATTTGGATCATTACCTTGATTCATGAGTATTTAATTTATTGGCAATTATTTCTGATATCCCTGAACATATTTAACTACATATATGCATCTATTTGGTTGAGTTCAGATTTGAATAATTTATTGCATATAGTGTTGTAAGAAAGACATAGTGAGCAAAAAAAATTAAATTATAAATAAATAAATAAGATGAGATTCAAGGATCCCATGAAATGTATTTTAGGATAAAAGTATAGAGAAATTAAGTCAAAAACTCATGTATTTCTGTTGCAAAATTTTTGTGATGAAAATTTTGCAAATCTATTGCAAAAATTCTGTGACTCTACTTCTGATGGAAACTGTCTATTGCGAGATAAATTTGATTTTCAACAAAATTTTATTTACTTCTAAAACAAATTTCATTTTTCAATTTTAGTAGAAAGCTAAAATAGGGCCAATTTATTTTTTCTCACTCACTTTGTCAAAAGTGATAACTCACAACTCTTTCCATTTCTATCTAAAAGTGAAATATATACAATTTTGAAATCCAAATCTAGTTAGACTTGAAACACCCACGTTTATCATATATTTATGGAAGTGCTTTTTCAAAAAAGATATGATGAGAAAGGGGAAAATTGGCAAATAAAGGAAGGAAAATTGAAATATTCATAACCAAATTGCTTAAGTAATTTGGCATAGCAGCCACAATAGATTCAAAAACACCACATGTCATCTTGAAGTTAAATCACTTAAAGAAGGAGAACCCCACCACCATGTGAGAATAAATCCAAACCCACAACAAAGAATTGAAAATCACTCTTTCTCTCTCTCTTAAGGTCATTTTCGTCATTTCGTCATCTTCATCTTCATCATTTCATGAATAATGAGAGGTTGTTCCCCACTTTCTCTATATATACAAACACCCAACTCATCCTCCATTCTACCCCCTTTCCCACAGTTCAACGCACAAAATTATTATCAATTTTCATATAATCCATTCTGATCCAAAAGTTCAAATCTTGAGAGAGATCTGAAGAAGAATATGGGGAATAGCTTAAGGTGTTGTTTGGCTTGTGTTCTTCCTTGTGGAGCTTTGGATTTGATCAGAATCGTTCATTTGAATGGCTATGTCGAAGAGATTACAGGTCCTATCACAGCAGGAGAAGTCCTCAAAGCAAACCCTAATCATGTTCTGAGCAAACCCACCTCCCAAGGAGTTGTTCGTCGCTGGATTTTGATCATCTCGCCGGAGACCGAGCTCAAGAGAGGCAGCATCTATTTCTTGATTCCGTCGTCGTCGTTGCCGCCGGAGAAGACCAAGCAGCAGTGTAGTACTAAAGCTGATGCTTCCTCTAAGAAGAAGAGCAACAAGTCTGATGATGATTCCTCTTCACAATGCAGCAGATCATGCCCCAAAGAAGTAGTCGCCGACGTTTTAGTCTCCGGCGGCGAAAAGAAAGCTTCACGTAGGGAACGCCGGCACAGCCGTTCCGGTGTATTTCGCCCATATTTAGAGAGCATCTCGGAGGACTAGTTGTTTTGCGTTCTCCAGTTGCCGGCGCCGGAATAATCTGGCAATCCGGAGGAACTAAGTTAAATTAATATGTTGAAAAGAGTCCAAAGAGCTTTTTCTTTATTTATTTCTTTTTCTTCTCTTTTTTGAAAAATATGTATTTGGGTATTTGATTTTGTGGATATATAAAAAGGTTATCTTGTTCCTCATATTGATCAGTTACAAGATCTGCTTTTGCTTCTTAAAGAAAATAAAAGAAGAAAAGATAAATAATAACCGAAAGAAGAATCAAAGTTACCTTGTATTGATCCGTTAAATTTTTTGCATGTTAGATCCGAGATTAGTACCCATAGTTTTAATTTAGATATTTCAAGTGGAACAAACATATGCGTGTTAGGCGCATATATATGTGTACACATGGAATCGATTAGGTGGAAAATAAAGAAAGAAAAAAAAGTTTGGTTCATGACATAATTATATTATTCTAATTTGTTAGTTGAACGGAGTGTATGTAGGACCACTTTAAGGCTAATTATAATTAATTTTTTTAATTAATAATTAAGTAAGGATGTTTAGAAGCCAGCTTCAAATTATTAGAGGCACATACCAAATATTAATATCCATGAATATTCATATTGGTTCAAACTCGAACTCTAGTAGACAGGCATTTTGGCATCTTCTGATGAGGAGTTAATCATTTTAATGAATTTTTTAATTAATATACTAATATTTAATCATTTTTAATTAAGTATAACTATATATATCCCAATAATTAAGTGTTAAGCTCCCACGTCTTTGTCTCAACTTATTTCTTTTAAGCTTATTATTATTACTCTATGAATATTGTTGTAAACAATTTTTTTTAAGTTATGAGGTATACTTTGACTTTAATGAATTTTGAGAATAAATTTACCTAAATTTTCTTTTAAATTAAATATTGGAGGTGTTAGTAAAGATGATATATGAGTTTTTAGAAAGGGAGTAGAGGAATACTAAAAAAATTTATGTGAAACCAAAAAACCGTTTGATAAAATAGTTGAATAAAACTTTTTAATTAACAATATATTTAAAAATTTAATTATTGATAAACACTAATAATGATAAAAGGGGTCATTACTCATTAACCTAGCTAAAAAGCCTTTCTACACTGATTTCTCAATTAGTCTAGATATAGACAGTGTAAAAAGTACTGGAGTTTCTATATCACGATTTTAATTTAGTCAAAAAGTTGTTCTATCATTTTCAGATTTTAACTTTTCTACAACAAATTAAACCTAAATATCCTTGAGGTCCCTATTCCCTATACCAGTCTTTTGGGATACATAGATTCATTGTAGAATGCCAATAACGTGTGTTTAAGGGATTGGTACAATAGACTTCTTAGTAAATTATAACTTTCCTACCTATCTCATATAACAAACCAATCAAGTTGGTATACACACATATATATATATATATATATATATATATATATATATATATATAATGAGAATGTTGTTGTAGCAGTCCTTGGAGAAGCTATTGATATTCTACTAGGGAACAACATATAACCAAAGACTAGTATAGAGAATAGGGGCCTTTGAGATACTTGGGTTTATTGTAGAAAAGCCAATAACCTGTTATTAGTGTTTCTTAGACGGGTAGAGCAACATTTTTACTAAATTAACATTGCTCGTGTTAGAAACAGAATAATTTTATTTTTTTTCCCTAAAAAAATGAACTTTGTTCATTGGCAATAAAATCGGTGTAGAAAGTTTAATACTTTTTCCATGGGTTATATGTATATAGGTTGTGGAATCGGCATAACAAGGCTTTTTTAATCTATGTTAAAAAAAATTCTGCACCAATGTTATATATAATCAATTTTTTAGGAAAAAAATAAAATTTCAAAAAATATCACAAGTCTTTTGGTCATAAATACTAAGTCAATTTGTTCTTTGTATCTAGAGAAAAAAAATCAAAACAAAAAAGTGAAAAATGGGAGATTCATGAATATATTTAGTGCGCTAGAGGTGATTTAGTAAAGCAAGTAAAGTTCTTCATTAAAAGTTTTGAGTTGAATCATGGATTGGAAAGTAAGTTTGAAGTGATGAGAAGAAAGAAAATGACAGAAACATTTGAAAGAAAGAGAAAGGTGGGGGGCCTAGGCACATGAAGGAGGAACAATGCTCCATCTCATGATTTAAAGGAAAAATAATAGTGTCCATATGATATGGGAGGTTACCTCATATGATAAAAATTTTTAGGAAAAATTGTATTTAAATTCCATACAAAGAATCTAATTGTAGAGAAGTCTCAAAAAATTATCAAATGACTATGAAGTCTCACGGGATTTGAGATTAATTTTTTTAAATTATAAAATGACTAAACTACCCATGAAAAAAAATACCTTAATTATTATTTTTTCGTACTCCAATTGTTATTCCTTTTTTAGGAAGTTATTATTTCTATTGATTGAGTTGTTATTTTTTTCTTTTTACTTGAGTTATTATTTTTTTTATAGAGTTGTTATTCCTATTGTTTGAATTATTTTTACCGGGGACAATTATGTCATTTCACAATTCAAAAACTTAATCCTAGATCCCGTGGGACTTCACAGTCATTTACTGAATTTGCAAGACTTTTCTATAATTAGATTCTTTACATAGGACTTAAATATAATTTTTTCAAGATTACGAGGTACATATCTACAATCACTTGTATAAAAAAATATTGATCAGTTTATATGCGTAAAATATTATATACATAAAATAAAATTTGTATAAATTTTGAGAATGGCAATATAAAATATAAAAAAATTAGGGACATGTTACTCCTGCTAGTTCTCCTCTCTCTCTTTATACCATTGGATCAATTATTATTTATTTTTTATTTTAATATTTCAAATAATATAATAGTTACATGATTGGGTTAGATATTCCCATATTATAAGATATAATTAGAGATAATTCACCAAAAAAATGTCTTTGCATATATTATTTAGCACTTTTCTAAAGCTAAAATTTTTTAAACACTCGTCTTAATTTAACATTTAATTGTTTGTTTAGATTTACTTATAATAAATATACTCGTGTAAATAGAGAATTTTTTTTTTTATATACTTACTTCATAAATCGTAAAATCACAATTAAAAAATTATACTAGACTTCAAATCATAAATCTAAACGACCATAAATGTTACTTGAAAGTGTATAAATTAATTTTTTTTTTCAATAAGTTTTATAGTAAGATGTAAAAAGAAAGTCGAAACATTTTTTTAAAACAAAATAAAAGTTCAAAATGAAAATATATTCTACTACTGATGATTTACGAACAGTATATTTATTCATAAAGAATTAAATATTTTTTATATTGATAAACTAAATATGTAGGGAAAAAATTGAAAACACCGTGAAATGGGGCCATGAGCCACTTGGAGTCACAGAAGTTGAATATGAATTAGGGACATCACGCGACATAGCTACAAACAAAAGCAAACAAGCTGGCATTTCTTCCTTAACTTATTTCTTCTCTCTTAGTTCTTCACATGCATTCCTTTTCTTCTGTCCACACACACAGACACCCCTTTGTACAACTCAGTAATATATTAATTAATTACTTAAAAAGAATAATATCATAACACTCTCTCTAATTTTAAATATAAAAGCTAAATAATTTATATAAATTAAAAAAATTAGTTAAATAATATCATTCTTTTTAATAATTTATATTGAAATATGTTATTATTATATATGCAATCAATAAAAATAGTTTGAGAAAATAATAAATAGAGAAAAATATGGATCACCCTTCAATTATACCTTAATTATATAGACCTCCCCTCTATTTAAAAATATACAGTTTAATCCAATTTGTTAACACCGTTAGGAATATTCTTAAAAGATTATAAAAACATGATTTTAATTAAAATTTATATTAAAATAAATATTATTTACTATTTTACCCCCATTCTAATAAATCCCTAAAATTTATATTAAAAATATTTTACTTCCTTTTCTTTTCCCTAATTTTTATTTTCTTATTTTTGCAACTAGTTATTTACTTAAATTTTTTTGATACTATCTACTATATCCTATTACTAAGTATCTAATTTCAGGGTTTATATCTCCTTTTGAAATCGAACTCAAAACCCGGAGAAATTTAGTGGGTGCAAGAACCAACTCTATGTTGGTTGCTTAAATTTTTTTAGTCTAAGCTTGTACAATTCAGTTAACATAGACATCAAAAACTTGATTGAAAATTTAATTAATTCTTTGAATAAATATATACTTGACTCAATGTGTTTATAAATGTTTGTAGAACAAAATGTGTTTATTAATCAAGAAAAAATGTGTTTAAAAATTTAAATAATAATCAAATTTACATCGTTTATACTATATGTTGTTGAATAAAAATATGTATTTAATATATATATTTTTAACCATTTAAAAAATAAAATAAATAAATTTTAAAAATCTAATGTAAAATTAAAATTATAAAATTTTAGAATAAATTCAAAATTAATAAATTTTATAATATATTAAAATGTTTGAAAATTCATGCATTAAAATTATTTTTTGGTTGTATAATTTTTTTGGGAATATAAATGTTTAATTAATTCCTATGATAAAAAGCGCATTTTGGTAAAAAAAAAAAAAAGGTTTAGAAGTCAAACTTAAAAATCTACTAACACTTTGGGTGGATAGAAATTGAATCTCACATATACAAGGGAGGTTAATATAACATGTATTTTAATTTTAAGGGAGGTCTATATACATTTTTAAACTAGAGGGAATGTCTGTATAATTAAGGCAAAATTGAGGGGCAATTAGAGTATTTACACTTAATATTTTGATCAAATAATTATCTCAATCCAAATACTTGTGGGAAAGAAACATTGTCTAAGTTGCAGTCATTTTTCTCCCTTTTTTTATATTGGGCAAATGTGCAATTTTTGAGTAAAATACTCCAACTCACATACATCCCCTCTATTTTGACTAAGTTATAACTTATTCTCTTAACTATGACTCAGTGTACCTTAAGCTCTAAACTTTTGACTCGCCTACGACTCGGTGCCTTTTTATTTTTTATATTATTATCCTTGGCATCCCTGACCCATCTTATTTGGCAGAAAATTGAGTCCAACTCAGCTCCACGTGTCTATTGTGTATTATTGCTTTCCCATCTTCTTCACAGGTAGCGGATGCATAGGGACTGAACCGACACATATACTCGTTTAGCAAACGCTGGTCCCTTCATGAAAGGATGATCGCTACCATTCACCGTTTCAATTAATCTAATCTTAAAACAAGAAGAAACTTTATTCTTCGCCCATCAAGATTCTAACAAATCAATGACTAAATCACAGGAGAATCTTTTAACTGTAGAAAATAATAGGCTAAAGAAACAATTTAGATTTCGCGAGTAGATTAAAATTCAAGAATAGATGTCTGAACATAGATGTAAAACCCTAATCAATTAATTTCTTAACTAATGGCTAAATAAGCATCGAACCTCTAAAAAGATGCTTACCTAGATGTAGAAGAATCAAAATGGGATCAAAGAAGAGAAGGAATCAAAATGCACAAATATTTAGATTGCACAAAATTAATTTAAAATACTTTCGAGAACCATATCTTAAAATTCGTGGCTATTCAATGAAACCTACTCTTTAAATTGAACCAAAAGCTTCACAAATGCCTCCTCGTCAGACATAGAAGAAGGAAGAAGAGAGAGTCAAAAATGGCGACCACCGAGTAAGAGCGACTAAGATTGAGACAAAGGCGGAGGATGATGTTGGCAGATCTGGAAGGAGAGTTCGTGGAGGATAGTTGTCGTTATCGCTAGTGAAGAATCGCCATTGCAGTTGATGGAAGACGTTGACGCCGCCATCATCAGCATCTGCGAAGAAGAAAATGGCGAGATGAAGGGAGGGAGAGCGTGACGGACCAAAGAGAGAAGGGAAGGGCATAATGGAAATAAAAAAACCTACGTATTTTTTATTTTTTTAATAGCATGGCCTCACAATAAAATGTAATGTCGGCAGTCTAACGGTGATGTATTTTTGTTCTAATTTTTAAAGTTTATGGGTATTTTTGCGTTTTAAACTAATTTACGGTGTTAAGCATAATTTAAAAAAAATGTATAGGTATTTTTACATTTTAACCCTTTAACAGAATTTGTATTTTGGCTCCATTTGATAATATTTATGTATATTCTTGCATTCATAAAAATTTAATGGTGCCAAATGGCCATAACATATAACTTATAATTTATTTATTTTTATGATAATCAACAGAATTTAATTGACAGTTTCTTTGTGGCTGTGATGATGTGATGAAGTTTCAGTGTATGGTATTGGTCTTATGCCGCTTGGTCCTCTTACACAATGATCGAAGTCTCTTTTATATTCTGGACTTCATTTTGTGAATGTTTATGACATTGGATTTTTGTTTAGAATTTAGATTAAATTGTGAATCTTAGTGATACACTCTTTTATGTTGTTGATTTTTCATTGAATAATATGGTAGTGAAATTTATTATTATACTTCATTTCAATTGAAAGTTTATATTCTTTGAAGGTCTTCACAATTAGGTGCGTGGGTTTGGGATTTTCACATTTTAATATTTGTTGGAACTACTTAACGATTTAAAGGGATTTATTTAGTTGTTATTTCCAATTAAAATAGCTACAACTTGAAGTTGTCATTGACATAGAGTTCAATTAGAGGTCAATCTTCTATGATTTAGTGTTTCTCGAAATTTTTGAAAATTTTGCATGGGAAAAGCTCTCTAAGGTATTATGAAGAGATTGGAGAAGATGAATTATTTTGAGTTACCAAAATATAGTTTTACTACGTTTATGTAGTATGAAATATATCATTATCAAATTATTCATACCAGTTTAGAAATTGATTAGTTTTATCATATAAAACTTATACTATTTAAAAGTAATGGGGTCTTTGGTGAATCGTCACTCGAATCTCTTAGACTTAACTTCATTTGATGTTTACCCCTTATGCCAGCACTCAATTTCTTTGAAAACTTGATGGTGACATTTATTTATTTGAATTATTAAAGTATGACATTTTCACCAAAATTCAAAGTGATTTTGTTAAATATTTATACAAGGTCCATGAAACGAATATTATATTCTCAATTAATTTTTTTACATTATTGGAGTTGGTTTTGCTGATTGTAAATAGAAAATATTTAATTAAAGAACATACGTAAGCTCAATAAAAATATTAAACTTCCAAAATAAGATATAGAAAATCGTTATAAAAAAGAGATTCGTTCATTTCTCATTCTTCTTCTTCATCGAATCTGCTTCTTCATTCTGATTTTTCTAATAATTAGAAAGTTTATGGTTGAAATCTTACTACCCTCTTTATCTAATTCCAATTCCAATTCCAATTCCAATTCCTGGGGTTTCTTAGCCTCCTCCAGTTCTTCTAGAAATTTTCTGCCCTCTCTTTATTCTCTTCTAATGCCTGTATATGAAAGTCTGAAAAAGATCATATTTATAGGTCTAAACGAGAAAAAAAAATTGAACGAAAAACAGCAAATGGGGCTTAACGATGAATTGTTAATAAGCTAGCTGTTTTCTCATATTTTCTCACCAAAGTCCCTTCTTCAAAGTTGTTCTACTTCAAGAGCTTCAATTCTATGATATTAGATTGTCAAAAGGATGATTTTGAAGTGACAAAGATGGAGGAAGAGGTGGAGAGAGTGAGAACAAGCTAGTGCATTGAGTAAAGGTAAGAAAGTGCTTTAATTTCGTCTGAGTAAGAACAAGCTAGTGCATGGAGTAAAGGTAAGAAATAACTTTAATTTCATCTAAGTTCATGGAATTTCATTGAGCCTTCCCCTTTGTATGATGCTGACCAGATTTGAAAAAGGTTCTCAATGAATTATTGATGATTAAATGATAGGAATGGCTTATAAATGGTAATAGAAATGTTAGTTGATGATTCTTGATGATTGGTGGCTTGATTTCAAGCTCTATTTAAACTTTTGGAGGACCATTTTGCATTGGGAAATGCTGCCCAATTTTCCATGGAATTAAGACTCAGTTAAATTAAGTGTTTAAGTATATGGAATGTGGTTTACAACCTATCCTAGAGCTAAGAAAGATGATGAATGAGTCAAGTTGGAATACAAAGTGCATTTAGGGTTCAAGAACCCTATGATTCTGTCATGAATGAATCCAGTAGGAGGAGTTAGAATTTATTAATTCTAATATCAAAAATGAATTCCTCGTGAAAATTTGAGTGGGAAATGGATAAGAGAATAATTTTAGTAGTTATGAATAAGAAAGTGAATATTCAAGTTAAAGAAGCACAAGTTTGAGAAGTTGAGAGCTCTAGCATGATCAATGAAATAAATTATGCATATTGTGTCTTTTGGCCCATGAGATATCAAGGAAGATGAATTGAAGGTTTGGTCAAAGCAACCTCAAGGATTGGAAGAAAAGAAAAGCAAGAGAAAGTTGATAAAGTTTTAAGGTAGAAACTTTACCCATTCTTGTACTTAAGTTGTGTTTATGTTTTTGTTATGCTTCTTAGCTTGCCATGAGTTGAATAGCTATTTTATTTTGAACATTTTGAATATGATTTTCTAGAAGTGTGAAATGGCCATGATTGACAATTCTTTGCTTTTATGTGCATGTTCTTGACTATATGTAAACTTTATCAATGCTAAATGTCAAGTTTAAAGATGGAAGCATAACTTGATTACTTGAATGGTAATTGTTTGCTATTGGGATTCTTTGAATCTCACCCCAAAATAACTAACAACTCTAGGTTACAGTTACAAGCATTCAAGGGAATGGCTAAAGCAAAGGGTAAGTGGAAGAAGAAATTACTTCCTATAGCACTAGTTTGCTAGAAGTAGAAAAATGTGTAGATAATTCCATGAGCTCTGTAAACTCAATATGAGGCATTGATATGTATATTTGATATGTAATGATGAATCATAAAGGGTTATGTGACCTAAGATGGCCTGAAAGTTATGGGTTTATGATGTTTGATTATGACTATCCAGATTAGGCTACTCTCATAACACAGTCACTATTTTATTGTATAATAAATAGTAAACGATTTCCAATGCTTGTGAGAATTTTTGGGATAATACTAGGACATAGAGCTTTCCAAAAAGTCATAAATCAGGACAATTGAATGTATATACCATGAGTTATGAGTTGCGGTATTTTGGCAATTTCCTCATCTACATAACCTTCAATGAAAATCAACTTAAAAGAGTGTATCACTAAGATTCACAATTTAATCTAAATTCTAAAAAATAAAAGGCAATAAAAATTCACAAAATGAAGTCGAGAGACTGATCTGATCATCATGTAAGAGGACCAAGCAGCACAAGAAAAATTGGCCTAGGCTGCAACAGAAATTCCCAAGGATTCAGGGAACTAAACAGGGCCATAAATTCCCAAAAATTTTCAATCCTATCCAAGATCATATATAATATGAAAGAACAAAAACACTAAGCAAATTGTGACTTCATAATGAAATTTGACAGATAAAACTAATAATGTCAACTTTTATTGGAAGCTTCCACTTCTAATCAAATGTTAGAGCTTAAAATGTCAAAAGTAATGTGAGAGGAAAAAAACTTGGAACTCAACCAAAGCAAAAGGAAAATACATCCACTATTCCAAAATAGAAGATAGCAGATACATGAGGCCTACTAATTAAATAGAAGAACTATATCCATAATGGGATAACCCCCATCAATTGTGGATAATTCAAGTGATAATTCAGGTTTAGAATCAGACATCTTAGCTTCGTTAGTGATGAGATTAAACAGATATAGAACCTCTCTCTCTTCCTTTAACTCCAGAAAGATCTTTGCAGACAATTTGGTTCTGCCAAATAGTCATTGGATGTAATAATATGTATGAATAGGGACTGCTGGTATATATTTTAATCTAACTCCATCTCTTTGCAAATGCACATTTATCCTCCTCCATCACACATAAATCAATCAAACCACATCTTTCATTAGGGGTGTGCAAGATGCCCATGGCCCGATGAGCCCGCCCGAACCCGCACAAAAAATGCCCTGCCCAGCCCAGTAAAAAATGGCCCGATGTAAAATGGGCAATTTCGGGCAGGGCCGGGCTTCGGGTAGAGGTTGCTTCCCTGCCCATTTGGCCCTGCCCAGTTAGTTACTTTTTTACATATCAAAATTTATAGATTACATTATTTCACATAGAACGAATATGATGGATATTGGTGACTAAATAATAATTTTACAAATATGAGTAGTCAAGTAGGTAATTACATCATTTAAAATTTATAACTAAATTGATTTCTTCCTTTATTTTTTTTTAATTTTGGTAACCATCATATTTTTTTTAGATGCTTCATCTTTGTTAATTTTGGGGAGATTGATGTAAAGTTGTAATTGCAAACTACTTAGATTTTAAAGCTTTTTTTTTATATACAATGGATTTCAAAACTTTAATTACTATCTTTTTGTTGCCTTATTCTTAGTAGATTATAGATATTATTTAACTCTTGAAGACATATGAATATGGTATTATTTTATAAGTTCATAATTGTAGATTTTTTTCCACAATATAAGCAGGGTATTACGATTTGGGCATACCCAGCCCACCTACGCCTTGCCCAAAATAGTTAAGGCTTTTACCGGGTAGGGCCGGGCATCAGGCTACTTGATTATTTAGGCGTTTGATTATTTTATGAGATTTTTTTATAATTAATTATCACAAAACTGCTCTACTTTGAAAGCTACCAGAGTGAGGGGGTGAATGAGGAGTGAAAAGACTAACCTGTTCTTGTCCATGTGCTGAAATGGAAGGTGGCTCCGCCGAATCCAGTGTACCTGGTGGTCGTCAAGATTGAGGGAAATAATCAGATGAGTATTTGAAAATAGCCGCTTTGACGGGGCACGGGTATGGCTCTGGTTTCTCTCCGCACGGATCGTTCACATCAAAATTAATTAGAATTACTGAATTATAGAGAGCCCCTCAGCCTCTCTCACACCATCCCGTTGACACTTTAATTATTTAGGGGAAAAAATAGTGGCGCTATAATTCCAAAGTTTTAAATTACTAGTACTCCTATTAATTAAGGACCTTGATTATTTAATGACATTTTGAGGGGGAAAATGAATGGACAAAAATGCTCTTATTCTCATACAGTTTTGAAATTTTAAAAAAAATATTAAGTTCAATATCATGGAAGTTTCAATTAAAATTCTTTTGAATGGAGAAATTTGTTTCTTCATATTTATTCTTTCAATATTTCCATCTTATATTTATTATTATTATTTTAGAAAAGGGGAAATTTCATTAAAAAAAAGTAAATTACAAATGGCCATACGAACAAAAAAGAACTCATGCATCTATGGGTGGAACAGGCAATGCCTGTTATAGGCCTTTTTTTTCCCCTGTGCCTGGCCTGTGCAGAGGCCACCTTTTTCTTAAATACTATCAGGCCTCCAAACATGCCTCCTTAACAGGCCAACGTTAACAAGCAAATCTATGGGTGGAACGGGGGGAGTAGGTGTGAAGGACACTGTGGCATCTAATGAAGGGAGAAATGATAATAGGCTGATAAGAAAAAAAAAGAGGACAAGACAAGCGACGGACAAGGAGATGAATGATGGAAGGTCAGTGGGTGTCAGCAATGGAGGGAAGGCCTGGAAATAGACCTGAGGGAGGAGGTTCACGGGGTTAATCAACAAGAGAAAGAAAATGGGCTGAGTGATGGTGATGAGGTAATGGACCATGACTAGGCCCATTACCTTCCTACGCCCAATAGGCAAGGAATTGGGGTGGAAGAACTGGACCCTGGAGACAGTGGGCTTCTCAGAAATTGTTTGGACCCAGGCGACAACAGAATTGAACATGTTGGTTCAGTGGATTTAAGCCCAGTTCCAACACTGAATCAGGACATGGAAGAGGTGGAGGATTCTATGGTGTGCATGAAACCAGTTTGTGTAGAGGGCCGAAGTGGTATGGTTCTGGATCATGTATCAAAAATATATTTTATGGATAGTATATTATATTGGAATATTAGAGGAGCTTATGATAATAGCCTCTACAGGAATCTAAAGGCTGTTTGCAATGGCTCAAAACCAAGTCACATTATTTTAACAGAAACCAAGTGTGAAAGAATATCTCGGTTTCAATTTTTGAATTCTTAGGGTTTTGACTCTCTCAAGATAAATCCTAGCTCTGGTCATTCTAGAGATTTAGTAGCGGCTTCGAGAAGTGATTTAATAAATATTTCTTTTCTAATAGAAAATAGGCAATTATTCTATTTTCAATGTAGATAGGAGTAAGGCCTACATTCCTATTGACGGCAATATACACAATTTCACACTCCAATCTTCGTTAGGTACTCTGGAATAATTTACATAATTTATCTAATTATATTTTTATTTCATGGGTGGTATTTGGTGATTTTAATGATATTCTTAAGCCAACAAATAGAATTAGGGGTGTGGGATGTTCACATAATAGAATAAATTAATTCTAAGATAGAATTAGGGAGTATGGGCTCACAGATTTGGGCTTTCAAATGCCTAAATTTACATGAAAGAGGTATAGAATTGTTGGTTATTTTAGATTGTATAAAAGATTAGATCAGGCTTTAGCGAATATACAATTTCTAAATAGTTTATCTTATATTTTTTTTAAAATACTACTAAGAACTCAATTTTCTTATCATAACCCTATTGCTCTTCAATTTTTAAATCGGTCAAATGGGGTGAAAAATAAACCCTTCCGTTTCGAAGTTATGTGGCTAACCCATGATAATTTCAAACATTTTATTTCCAATGTTTGGAATGACTATAGTGGTTTTAACAAGTCTTTGGAAAATCTAGGTGTTTTTCTATTGGAATGGAATAAAAATATTTTTAATTTTGTGGAGGAGGAAAAAAAAAAGTTTTACTAGCTCATTTGAGGGGTATTCAAAATTCACCTGCGTATACTCACTCAAGGTTTTTAAACTCTTTTGAAAAGGATTTGCAAGCAGAACTAGAACATTTTTTGAATTTAGAAGAGATCAAGTGGTTTCAAAAAGCTAAAACTGATTGGATTAATAAAGGGGCCGTAATACTTATTATTATCATATGAAAACAAAGATGAGAAGGAGGAAGAATAAGGTTATAACTCTTAAAAATGATAGTGGAAATTGGATCGAGAATAAGGCTGGTAATGCGGGCTAACTCGCCGCGGGTTGGGGTGGAGGCGGGTTGGGGAAACCTCAACCCGAGACCGCCATGGCGGGTTGGCCGGCTAGCCCGCCAACCCGCTAGCTTTTTTTTTTTTTTTAATTTTTTATATATAATTTTTTAATTTTTTTTCAATTTTTTTTTTAAAAAATTACATATGTCAATATTAATTAGATTCGAATCATGTCTTAAGTCGTCAAAATATTTATTTAGTCAATTTTATCACTATCTATAGATAAATCTATCACAAAGAAAATAATAATAAAATAAAATAAATATATATAAAGAAAGAAATGACTCAATGAGATAAAGTTAATATAAATTAAGTATAATATATCTTGTTTAACTAAGGCTCTTAAATTAGTAAAGTATAAATGTGTAATATAAATAATAAAAAAAAGTAAAAAAAAAAGTAAAAAAAAAAAAAGCGGGCTAACCCGCCAACCCGGCGGGTTAGCCCGCCGCGGGTGCGGGCTTTACGGGTGCAGGTCAAAAAGACCCGCATCAAAGTGGGTTGCAAGTTGTAATATTTGCAACCCAACCCGCCATTTTTTGGCACCAGCCCTAATCGAGAATGATCGAATCTAATAACTATAGTTTTGAATTGTTTCAAGAATCTTTATGATTGGTTTGATAATTCAAAATGTATTTTACATACAAGTTGAGGTTAGATCTCGTCTCTCTAATATGTCTCATGTGCCAACTGATTTGGAAATAAAAAAAACTCTTTTTCTATGGGGCATCGATGGTTCCCCCCCCCCCCACCCCCACCCCCACCCCCAATTTTTTACCAAGTAAATTGGGATGTTGTTAGTACTACTTTTTGTGAATTTGTTAAAACTATTTAAAAGGGGTTAGTTGAGTTTAATACTAATAAGACTTTGATTTCCCTTATATCAAAGAGGGAACAAAGTAAGATAATTGGCCATTTTAGACATATTGCCTTATGTAATATATATTATAAATGCATAACTAAGGTGATTATTAGTAAATTGATGAACGTTATGGATGATCTTATTTCTCCTTATTAATCAAGCTTTATAAAAGGTAGACATATACAGGACAATATTATAGTTGGCCACGAAGTCATGCATATAATGAAGAAAGCTAAAGGGAAAACTGGATTAATAGCTTTAAAGATTGATTTACAGAAGGTCTATGATTGTATCCGATGAGACTTTATTCAACACGTTCTTATTGATGTGGAGATGGATGGCACTCTTATAAAACTCATTATGAGTTATCTTACTTCTGTTTCATATAATTTATTATAGAATAGATCTTAAACTAGATTTTTTTCTCCTAAAAAAGGTATCCTTATATCTCACCTCTTTTATTTATTCTTTATATAAATAAATTATCTCATCTTATTACAGAATGTGATTAATTTAGATAAGTGAAAACCAATAATAGTTACTAGAAGTGGTCCGCCTATTTCCCATATGATATTTGCTGATGATATTTTATTCTCGAGTAGCCACTAAAAAATAATCTAAATGTATGATGAGTTATATTAATAATTTCTATATAGCTTTAGGCCCAAAAGTCAATAAGAGTAAATCTTTAATCTTTTTCTCTCAAAAGTAAAAGCCAAGATTAGAAAAAAGGATTAATGACGTTACAAAAATGTTAATTTCTAGTGATACAGGGAAGTACACAAGATTTCCAAGAGAAAACCAAGAGAAACTTTCTATATATAAATTACCCATAATAGCGTGGACAAACTTTGTGAAACTACAACGAACAACTAACTAAGTGAATCTTGCCGCTCTACAGAACCTGAAAAATAAGATACGCAATTTATAAATATTAAAATTAACCAATAAAAAATAATTCGAATAATAAACAGCTCGGTATCATTTAAACGAGGTCTCGAGTTCGAGTTTTGACGTATGTAAAAAAATTTTGTTAGGAGACTCACCCATCATAGTCAGGTATATGACGTGGGTCGGATCTAGATATAGTTGGAGTAAAATTTCGATAAACTGAGTGGGAAATAAAAAATAAAACAAAAATTAAAATTAGATAATAGATTTAATAATTTATATTAATAACGCGCAACTTCATGACACGACTGGAACTCATGCACCATCATCCAGGGCTGCATATTAGCATATTAGATTTTCAATAATCGTTTCAATTCATAGTTTTAAAAAGCACTTTTAAGCTATACTCCTCTTATAAACTTTACCCAAAACTACTTCCAAAAAACTAATACAAACACCCTCTTATTCTATTTGACGGTACCTTTGATAGCATGCAAAATTTTTGGATGAAAGTAAAAATAAAAATAGAATTAAGTTAAAAATAAATTTTAGAAATTTATTTGGTACGATAAAAATGAGTATAGAATTGATGTATATTTTTTTATAATTTAAAGTAAAATGATCTAAAATATTTTTTTATAATTTATAAATAATTAAAATTATCTAAAAATTTTATAACTTGAGGTAAAATTATCTAAAATATTTTATAACTTGAGATAAAATTGTCTAAAATATTTTATTTCTATTTCTATTATCTTATTTTTTAATTTTTTAATAGAACTAAAATGTCCTAAAATATTATAACTAAAAATTATTTTTATTGTACCAAAACACTTCCACTTTCCCACTTTCACTCATATGGTACCTTTGGGAGGATAAATTTTTTGTATAGAAGCAGAAATAAAAATATAATTAAATTAAAAATAAGTTTTAAAAATTTATTTAGTATAATAAAAATAAATATAAAATTAATGTATATTTTTTTTTAATAATTTGAGATAAATAGTCTAAAATATTTTTTTATAATTTAGGAAAGGTTTAAATTATCTAAAAATTTTATAATTTAGGGTAAAATAGTCTAAAATATTTAACTTTTATTTCTATCATCTCATTTCTTAATTTTTTTTATAGAGTTGAAATGATTTAAGATGTTAGGAGTATACCCCTATTATACCAAACATGCCCTTAGAATTTTTTTTCAGGTCATTTTTCCTAAAATTTAATTTCCTTGTTATAAAATTTAATTTCTTCAAGCCTCCTTGAACGGCGACCATCGGCGAGGAACTGGGAAACTTAAAACCACATTTCGCCTCCTTCACCACGGATTCTCAAATACTTTAGATTCTTTCACTGAATTTTCACCGCCGCCAGGGACCGTATACGGCTTAACTACCCACCACCTTATCCCATCGACAAAACAGGTTGGCCTTTTCACTCTTTCCGCCCGCTTCATCTCTCGTTGCCCTCAAAGGGCGTCGTTTCATTGATTCATAGTGAATTTTGGAGTTTGTTTAAGATGAACTTTTCATCCTCCTGTTCTTTGGTGGGAATGCATCGTAAAAGGCTTACCTTTTGATCCACAATTTCTACCATTTGTTTGTTCGAGAGTCGCAGAGTATATATGTATGTGTATATGTAGTATCGGAATACTGGTTAACGGTGGGCCTTTGTTTATTCTTACAATTGGAATTTGACGTTTTTATTTAGCTTAGAGGAAGAAATCAAAATGGGAAGTGCGGCGGCGCAAATTCCCAGTAGCTTTGGCCATGAGCTGAGGGCATGTCTTCGTTGCCGCCTTGTCAAAACCTACGATCAGGTCACAGCCAATTCATCCTCCTTTGTATATGCACTATCGTTGTTGTTTTTCTTTCTTTCTTTTTATAGAATGTTTTAGGGTTTTATGTTAATTTTCCGCTGGACGCTTCTTTTTTCCCAACTTTGTATCTGGTTCTTTGCTTAACAGTTCAGGGAATCAGGCTGCGAGAATTGCCCCTTCTTTAAGATGGAGGAAGACCATGAGCGTGTTGTTGATTGCACAACTCCTAATTTCAATGGGTATGGATGTTGGACTAGAACTTCCGTGACATTGCATTTGCCTTGCATTCGTTTAGCCAAATGCTCTTATCATTTGCAATTGTCCATGTCCTTTCTTTGTACCTTTGTCAGGATAATTTCAGTCATGGATCCATCTCGAAGTTGGGCTGCACGTTGGTTGCGAATTGGTATGTTAGTTTGTCTTCTGTTAGGCAAAGTAATGTGTCCTGTATGATTTTCTGCAAATAAAACACTATCTTTTCTCACACATATGCGGAGGTAATCCTAGGATTTCAAGAGAAATGACATTTTTCTTTGGTTCTTAGAGTCCTCACTTTCATCGACAAGGCTTTATAACGGCAGATTTATTTTTGTGAATTTCTTCCAAAGCACCAACTATTACTTACATATAAGGAAGCCAATTTTATTAATTGAATAACAATCAGAGACTACTATTTACATATAAGAAGATGGATTTTATTAATAGATTTATTAGCCTTGGTCAGTCTTTGTATCGAAGAGGGGGCAGGGGTGGTTTACTTAATTGCTCTAGAAGGCCTTGGCTGCTTTATTTTCATTCGAGATGGCGGTAAAGCTAGAGGTGCTAAAAGGTGTAGCTACGACACTGTAATAGTGTATCAGAAAGGGGTTCCTCACTTCTTGATGGTTTACAGGCTTTCACTTGCCACTTGTGTTAAATCCCCCCTTTTGTGAAAAAAAAAAATTCTTTTCATCAATTTCCTCATATGGCACAAGAATGTGTCGATAATGAAGTTCTTAACTCGCTCTCAAAATTCAGGGATTTGGGTCTTGTCAGAGAAAATTACAACTTGTATCCTTAGATTCATTAAAATTAGAGTGGGTTATCTCTAGCAAAGATTAAGAGAAGGATACTTGCTTAAGAACCTTGTTAAAGGTAATGACTAAGGTGGAGATGAGTTAAAAAGCAAAAATAAAAAACAAATTAAGGTTTAAATGGTCTGGATATTGGGAATAAACTGCTCAATCGTTTGGTCATTGATAACACAAGGAAAAATTGGTAAGGAAATTGGCGCCTGCTGAGGATGAGAAATGTATTAAAGTTTTAAATTTTATTTGTTGCTGAGGAGATAAGTCAAAAGTACCTCTATAGGATTCTCCTTGTAGGCCTTTTCTTGTGGTCTGGTTTAGTGCTTGATTTCTCTGGCTAAGGTAGCTTTGCTTGGGGAACCTTTTGAGGAGGATGAAATAAGTATAATTTTTGGTTGTATGGATAAAGTCATCAGGTCTTCATGGTTTTACACTGGGCTTCATAATTTGTAGAACATTATTAGAGAGGATTTGGGGAGGGTGCTTGTTGAGTTCCATTACTATGACAGTTATATAGATATGCATTTTATTTTCATCATTACCTTTCTGACAGAACTGGTGGGCTAGGAGGGGACTCTGGGGGAAAATAGGAAAATGGGCCCAGGAGTGACCTATGGGGGGCTTGTTTATTTTCATCACTACCTTTCTTGGGTTGTGCCTTGATGGAGAATAGAGAGAGAGAAAAGAATGAGAAAATTATAGAGTTAAGGGAGGATGAGATAGGCAAGTAGGCAGAATCTGAATGAAAATTTGTGGGGGAGATTTGATCTCCTGAAAATCAGGGAACTTTGCCATTCATGTTTCTCTTTGTTAGACGCGTGTTTGATTTTGTCATCAGAGTCTAGCTCTGACCTTGTAGCAGCAGCCTACTTCGTCTAGCACCAGGGGACCTGAGTTGTGAATAATTCATTGAATGGCTGCTTCTAAAACAAGGAAAAATTGGTAAAGAAATTGGATCTTGAAGATGAGAATTGTATTAAAGATTTAAATGTTATTGCTTGCTGAAGAGTTTAGCTGAAGCCATCAGATTGGGTTGGATGGATAAAGCTGTCAGGTCTTGATTGTTTTGCAGTGGGCTTCTTTCATGAATTTTAGGATATTATTAAAGAGGATTTGTTAAGAAAGCTTTACAAGTTCCATTAGAGCTCTATAGATATGAATTTTATTTTCCTCACTAATGTCCTCTTGTTAGACTGAATGAATGCTTACAGACATTATTTAGGAGATCCATATTGGCTTTCTTCTAATTCATTCTAGATGTACCCATATTAGCAATTGAAGGAAGAATGTGATAAGGCAAAGAAATTGGGGTCTGTTTCTTAAGTTGACTCTTCCCTCTGGGGATAGCTTGTCATTATCTTGTTGGGGGAAGATTTGGTGCAGACCCAATAATGAAAGGGTCTTTGATGCGTCTGTGGCCCAGAAATGAAAAGAATTGCAGATTTACAGAAAGAAAAGGGAATCAGAAAGAAGGAAAGAAACAGAACATAAGAGGGTTCGAGAAAGAGAGAGAATGAAACGGAGAGGAATCAGGAAGTAAGTCACATGTTTATTCAACTACCATCATTATGCTCCCCTTACAATTGGTTATAGGTTCCTATTTATAGACTAGTGATCTTAAGGGTTACTGTAGCAAGTATAGTAATTACTGTGGTAATAATACGGTAATTACTAGTTAATAAAAACTTCATAACAATACCCCCTTCCCGAAGAGATCCTTGCCCCCAAGGATCAAGCAAGATCAAAAAATACAAATCTGAAAGCAACACATAGGCTTTAAATTTTGACAAAAGCTTCTGCTAGTAGGTGAAAAGCTCCGGTGATTTGGACTCAAAAGTTGATTCTTTCAAATTGCATTAAATTCTGAGGCATTGAACACTTCTTTCTTTTCTTCCTGTTTTGAGAGCAACCCCTCCCAAAAAGCATTGTAATTAGTTCTCCTTTGAACCATTCTCGCATCATTATTCTTGCTGGAGAAAAATTTAGAAATGATCCATAGTTGATGGTACCCAAAGAAATTGCAAAGCCCAATTGTAATTCTCTTGGGTTTTCCTCTTCGCTGCCATCTTCTAAGCCTATATACCCATATGGTCTTACTAAATTTGATGGACTTCTACAGTACTTTTGCCACTTAAAGGAAGTGGTAGCCAACTGTAACCCAATACATGAAGGAATAGTAGTTATAGCAGGTTGAATAGTGCTGGAGATAAGGAAATTAGGAAACCCATTCATTCTGAATATCACCGACGAGGACCCACTTTCACATGGAGTCTGTTTCCTAAAGATTGAAGACCCATTGATTTCAGAAATGATTTTCGCACCTTCCCACGCTTCTAAGTTGCGAAAATCAGAGACAAAAACAGGGATGACTCCTAAAGTCGCTAGTCTAGAACCCCCATCATCCTCAAAGGACACTTTCGCATTGTTTCTGGTTAATACAGAGTCGACGCTCGATGAAAATGAAGAAACTGAACCTATACTTGACGAAACAGAGCTTGAAACAGGGGAGATGGGTTTTGAAACTCCTCCAGCAGAATCGAAACGCCCAGACCTATTGACTCCAGACGTGATTTCCATACTCTCCACTTTTATATTCGAAGACAATGATGAAGCATAGTCTTCATCTGCCAGCAAACCTTGGGCCTCGAAGTTGACGGTCAAATTACCTTTAATATCGATGAAAGAATCTTGGTTCGTCACAAAGTCACCGTCGCATTCTTCTTGTACCATGACATGTTCTTGGGGTACGTTCTTGATCGATGGACTCCTCTTCTTGCTCAGACGGTGATTAATCGCAATCTCCTGCACCCTCGCCAACCGTCGGGCCTCCACCAGAGTTTGCGGGTCGAACATTAATACCGAGTCGGCTATCTCTTGTTTTAAGGCCCTCACATATACATCCACCAAATACGTCTCCGCCAGGTCCAGTTTAGCAGCGATCGTGTCAAACTGCACATTGAACTCTGCCAACGTCGCCGTCTGTTGGAGATGCGCTAGTTCCGTCACGGCCTTCTCTTGTCTTGGGAATTCCATTCTGGGCTGTTGGGTCCCACGCCGGTCATCAGCATTCTCATTGTTCCTCTGGTGTCCGTTACGGTGGGGAGCACCTTCGGCGATGTTACGCAACTCTTGCGCCATGGTCTGTAGCTCTTGACGAATTGAGCACTCCATCATCTGCATTTCCTCTCGAAAGCTGAGAACAGATTCCTGTAAATCATCGACCTTCGACAATCGTTCCTCAACGCCCAGCAATCGGTCATCCATTATCTTTGCCATTTCTTGATGACGGGTCTTAACCATCCACCCAGCTTGCGATTTTATGCGGTCCGAAGAAGGGTAGCTCTGATACCACTGATGCGTCCGTGGCCCAGAAATGAAAAGAATTGCAGATTTACAGAAAGAAAAGGGAATCAGAAAGAAGGAAAGAAACAGAACATAAGAGGGTTCGAGAAAGAGAGAGAATGAAACGGAGAGGAATCAGGAAGTAAGTCACATGTTTATTCAACTACCATCATTATGCTCCCCTTACAATTGGTTATAGGTTCCTATTTATAGACTAGTGATCTTAAGGGTTACTGTAGCAAGTATAGTAATTACTGTGGTAATAATACGGTAATTACTAGTTAATAAAAACTTCATAACAGTCTTGGAAACTTTTTTTATAAAGTTTACATTGGTTGGCATATGGTGTATCTTTTAGAAGACCTTCATTATGAAAACATCTAGTAGGAATCGTTTATGGCTGGTATGCTTATATTGCTACTCAGGCGAGTCTATGATATCTTTTTTCTTCATGTTATGACTCAACCTTTTGTTTCTCTAATATTGAGGGTTTTCCCATTTTTGTTTGGCTTTAATATCGTATAAAATGTGAGTGAGATAAAGTGAAACCGCATTTGTAGGAATTGTAGGTGGTCATTTTTACTTACATTTAATTGCCTTGATAGATACATGATAAATGAAAAAACAATAAAACTGCATCAGTTATTGAGATATTTTTCTAGTCTGCATACAATCTATGGGCAGTTAGCATTCGCTCAATATCCGTACTATGTATATTAATTGTGACAAATCTCTGCCTGAATTGAGATCTTGTATTGCACTTAAGGCTTGGAACCTAAGGTTATTTTTAAATATATTGCAGGAAAATTTCTTCCTGGTGTTTACACACTTGCTGTTTCAGAAGCTCTTCCTGAAGAAATGCAGGTTTGTAATTTCCCATTAATGTGCTGATGTCATGATTGTTTACTTAAAAATGGTCTCCTTTCAGTACAAGATTTGACAAATCACCATTGGGTCAAATTATCTTTTAACATGACTTATTTTTCTTTCCCCCTTGGTGCATCATCAACATGTTTTGATTGATCACTAAATTCATCTGTTTTGTGGCTCCCATTAGAGTCCTGAAAAAGAGAGACAAGCAATCCTCTCTGTGAAGCATGGGATTTTTTTTTAAAATAAAGAGTTTTGTTGGTCTCTGACACATATTGGGCCCATATTAGACATGGGACACACTGCACAACACTTTAATTTTGTTGCGACATCTTTCTACCTCCATACTATTGTGTCCTTGTTTCCTAGATCCGTTCTTACTTTATTCCTTAGATTGCAAAGATGTCGAGTGTTGAAAGGTATTAAAAGATTTGGAAATTTAGACCTTGGTTGACTCTTTTGTTTTTAATTTTTATGTTCTTAGAGTAATTTTATGAAGTTATTTTTAAGAACAAGTTGCGAAGCAAAAAGAAAAAAATCTGTTTGGATGATTGTTTTGAAAACCCACCTGTTCTCCGCTTTTTCTTTTTTTTCAATTCCATAAAACTAAAAATAAAAAAAACAGGTAAACATTCTGATTTTTTTTTATGTTTTTAGAACACGTTGCTATTTTTTTTTTCTTTTTGCAAAACACTTAACTAAAAATTAATTATCAAACATGTTTTTCTTTTAAAAAAAAAAATTGTCCTGAGAATAAGGAATCAAACAAGGCCTCAGTTTCTATAATTTTCCTTTCTTTTACTTAAATCTTAGATTTAAGCAATGTTGTGTGCCGTTGTTTGTATATTTGATCATGTTTATACTCTTTTGCAGGCTATTTGTGAAGATGAGCGTGTGCAATATATTCCTCCCAAACGCTTGTGAAGAGCACTTGTAACATTGCCTTGATATCTCAACTGAACGGAAACTGAATTGCTCTAGTCTGTAGTAAAATGTAGATTTTCATGTTCATAGTTAATTTGCTGCATTGTGTACCTTTTTGACAAAAATGATTTAGGCTCTTTGAGCTACTCAATTTCTCTTTACTCTTATTAAACCTGGTATTAGGATGAGATTTCTTCGTTGTAATATTTGGGATTGGTGCTGCATGAACTTAAAGAAAAAGTGGGAGATGGTTGGGATCATTGGCAGGAATTTTTTCCGATCCTCTGCTGGTTTATATGGAAGCGTAGAAATGAGAAAGTGTTTGATAGGAAAAGTAGTAATGCTCACGAGCTTATCAGCAAGGCGAAGGCTATTTTGGCTAGTTTTCAACAAGATACATTTCACCTGCAACGGGTTAACCCCCGCAAAACTCTTACACAACCGGAGATGCATCCTGCAATGATGATGGATGGTAGTTTTACTGTTCGAGTGGATGGAGCATTTTCACAGAGTAGTGGCCGAGCAGGGTGTGGAGTATTCATCATGGTGCCTGGAGGTAATATAATAAGACCGCGGTTAAAAGTATCAGGAAGCTCTTGCAAAGGTAGTGGGGATGTTTTGGTAATAAATTCCAACTACGAGCCCACTTTCTTCGAGAGTCGTATATGGTTTTCTGAGGAAAGCCATGTATCAGGTCCTTCTGAACGTTGCTCATGGCGCCATGGGAGGTCGCCGAATGAACGTAGAGCCGATTCGGCTGAGTCGAAGTTGGACACGAAGCAAACCACCTATCGAACACGGCGAATTCGTTAGCTAACTCAGTATGAACCGGCAAGAGTTCCGGTTTGAACCCGCCCATGACAGTTTTCGACATTCCTTTTTGCATACTCTCTGCTTGCTGAGCAAAACCATTTATCGGAGCTGGATTCGTTGAGCTATCATTCGATCCGAATATTTGTTCCCTTGTGGCCTGAAATGAGTTCCCCGGGTCATAATCAACGAACACAGAATTATCTGATACGCGGACCTCCAGCCAGTTCAAGTCAAAGGTGAAGATACGGTTCGATCGTTGCCGGTCAAGCCGTCGATATTGGGTCCGTTTGAGCCATCCAAATATGTGGTCGAACGATCGATTTTCTATTATGGTGATGACCACAGTTTTGATGGGTCCATCGATTTTGGGATTCTTTTTGTGGAAGCTATTGACATCAATGGCAAGAGATGAGACCAAGACTTAGAGGAAGAAGAAAAGGGTCAAATGAACTCGCCAGAGACTATGCTAAAAGGAAAAGGCCAAATAGAGACCGCAAAGAAGAGAGGATTGACATTTTGGACTTTTTACCTGATTTTTAAAATGCTAAAATAGATCCTCACATCTCTATTTTAGTGTGTGTTTTGCATATGGACTGCATAATTGATTTTAGCCTTAAATCATGATTATAAAGCCTTCAGCCAAACACCTAAAATTTTTGGACAATCTCGTTTGGACACAAACCATGGTTTTATTTTTCAAAACTATGGTTTGCCCAGAATCTGACTCCAGCAACTTCTGTGCTAAAAAAATATATTTTTTACCGTTAAAAGTTAAAAGGGCATTTATCGTACAACAAGAATTCATTTCTCTGCCGACTGCTCCTCTCCCCTGCTCCTGCTGCTTCTTCATTTGTCACTTTCCTCTTCCTTCTCCTGTGCCTCATTCTTCGTATGTTTCTCATTTATATATACATAATATTCATTTATTACATACATGTTTAAATTCTCCATATAAATTCTAAATTACAAAATATACTATTTAAGTGGGAAAAAATTATAATTAAAGTGAATATTGTAAATTTTTATCTTATATATATTCATTTATTTTTGACTCACTTAAATAAAAAATTATAAATAGAATTTATACCTTATGTAATTATCATATTTAATTCATGTCCTTTTTGGTAAATTGTATATGAAAAAGTGATTCTGCTACTAATCATCCAAATATCTCCAATTTTTAAAATCACTTTTTCTTCAAAATTTATTCTTCCCAAAATCTATTCTCTAGAATCTATTCTTCCCAAAATATATTCTCAAAAATTAATTCAAACGGGCCCTAAGCTAAAGTGCTTTGATCTCAGGACAATCACGTTCTTTATTAAAATTTTTATAAAAAATAGTATGATTTTTAAAATATAGATATATAAATTTATTTTAATTTGTTTAGTATAATTTGAGCTGCATTTAAATAAATTTGTTGTTATAATTTTTTCATTTTATAGTTTTATGTTCATGTTAGTCATTTATTAGTAAGAATAAACGATATGATTTTACCATTTTTCATGTATGTTTTGATTTCATTTCCTTATTTAAAATAATAATTATAAAATGATAAATTCAACCAAACACTACTAGAAAAATACTTATTATGGTACTATTCAAGCTTGTTAAAAGGAAAAACGTAGTAAAAAAAGGGGTTAGCATATTCATAAATAAATCTAAATTTTAGAAACTTTTAATGGCAGCTTTTCATATAACCGCCGTTAAAAATGACACCGAGAACTTATAATGGTAGTTTCTAAAAAAATTGACATTATAAGTCAATCATTCTATCTTCCCACCTTTGCCTCTTCATACTCTATCTGTAACATTCTAATTTTTATTATTATATTTAAGCATAATTAAAAATATTATTTATCAATAAATTAAAATATTATATAATTAAATTATTATATTATAGTATTTTTATTATTTTAAAAAATATGATATCTACATTATCCTATTATTATCTTTACTCAAAATTTTATGATTTGATTGTTATTGTGCGTTGACAAAACTATATTTTTATAGATTTATTCATACCATTTTAGTTGGCTTTTGTCATTATTTTAGTCCTTAATGTATAGTTTGTGCACTATTTGGATTAATATATCTTACATTGAATTAGTGTTTAATAAGGGTACAATTGTCATATTTTTATTATTTCTCCCAAGACAATTATTTTTAGAACAAAAAGTATTACATTATTATGATTTATATTTCAGATACTCAAGAGAAATAAAAACTTATAAATAACAACAAATAACTATAAATTAAGAAATTATATATAAAGACCCAATAGGTCAAACCTTATGATTTGGCCCATTATGTTACTTTTTAAATTGTTCCTTAGCAATTCACACACACACACAGAGGGAGTCAGAACGCACCAATCGTCTGTGAGACATGCGACTATTTAGAGCGTGTTCGAACCCTAGGGAGTATCATTTTGTTGTGGTTCCAGTCGCGGTGCTTGAGGAGGCATCCTAGCTCTTGGGTGCTTAAGTTTACGCCTGAGGATAATAGAGGATTCGTCCTACCCGATATTGATATCGCCTAAGAGGAAGAAAGATTTCGTCCTGCCCTTGGATCGTGGGTGAACCCAATCCTTTTTCAAAAAATTTTGTACAAAAAAAAAGGGAGTCAGAAAGCAATTCAAAAAGGAGACGCACACGAGAGAAGATGGTGCCGAGAGAAACCATTCAACGAGGAAGAGCTTTAGCAAGCCGCAGCTTTCCACACCCACCATCGCCATCTTCTCCTTTACTCCATCCACCTCTCCACACTGCACTCCTCCATAAGGTCGACGTCCCACTGCTGCAACACCACAGAACCCGTCCGCCAACCTTCTGTCATCACCCAACTCCTTCCCTCACGCCTCAACCATTCATCACGTCTTCATCTCGCAAAACCAGCAATGGCACAGTCCTCTGTCTCTAGTCCAACCCATTTGCCATGACTGAGCTCATGAATATGTCGCTATTTTTTGTCACTGTGGCTAAGCGTCATAATCTTTCTATTCAATAACAAAGGCATGAGCTTAAGTTACTCTAATTCTCTACCCTTTAATTATATTATGATTCCTAGGTCTTAGGATAATTTTATAATTATTGGGAAGCTTGACAATGAATTATTTATATTTATTGAAGATTATTGTAATTGGATTATTGTTTAGCAATTGATATTGTTATTTAATTAACTTTAATTTCATTACTCTGTTTTGAGTCAAGACTGTGTTGAAATTTTAATAAATATTTTATAATTTTTCAAGGTGGCTTGAATTATTTGATAATTGTATCTCTTACTAGCTTTAATCCTAATTTTTATGAATTATTGAGTTATAATTGAGCATTAGATTTTAATATCTTTAGTGCTATTTTATTATTCTAGTGGCAGTTAATAAATTAGGATTTAGAAAATATTTTGTGACAATTCGAGGTATCTCGATTGTTGGATTAAAAGTTTAATTATAATTCTTAATTCATTATTTATATCTCCTATATCTGTTGAAGTTATGATTGCCTGCGCTATTAAATTGGAGGATTACTTTTATTATTGTTAATCACTTTTGCTTTTATTCCATTTACTTATTATCCTTCATTATCACTTTCTTTAAATTAAAAATACCAAAAATATTTTATTTAAATTTATTTTTAATTTATTACATTTATTTGTTAGTCAATCAAATCAAACTCCTATTTTCTAGCTTAATTTGCATTTCATTTAGTTACTTAAGAATTTAATTTCATTTTTAGCTCCTCAAAGAGAACAACTTGAGGTTGCACTATACGCAATCATTTGTTTAATTTTTGAAGTAATCCCAAGGCAACATCAGACGTAAGGTTGGTTCATGCGTGTTTGGAAACCACATAAACTGTGGTTTTAGAAGCCCTTTTGGGCAAAACCTAAGTTTAGAAAAATTTTAAAACAAACAGCTATATTTGTCTAAAATGGATTTTGGACCAAACTATGGTTTAAAACTAAAGTTTTAGATAAGTTATTGAGACTAGTTTATGGAATAGTAAAAAAGTTTATAAATTACCTAATTACTATTTTACCCTTACTTTTTCTTATACTCTCTCTGTTCTCTCATCTCTCCTATTTTTATAAAAATCATATCATTTCTGGTAATTTTCTAATTACAAAAGTTCTTCTAGTAATAACTATCCAAATACTCATTTATTCAAAATCATTTTTTTTATAAGCTTTTCTCCATGTCAAAAAACTTTTTTTCATAAGCTATTTTTTAAATTTTTATCTAAATAGGCTCATTATTAATTAGAGATTTATTAAAATTTGACGTAAATATAAATATTAATATTATATACTAGATTAAAGGGAGGATAATAAAAAATGGTTTGGGGGGGGGGGGTGTTTACAGAAGGAATCATTGAAAGAAGTCCGCCTTGAGCTTGCAAGCACCACAACAATAGTCTTGGTTCGAGACTAGTTCTCCCTGTTCAGCTCTTTTAATTTCTTTAATTCTAACCTTTTCCCTTTTCAAAATAGCGCGGGAGATTTCTTTATACCATTTTATGTATTGCCCCCCTTTTATACTATAATACTATTATTGTCTTTTTAAAAACAAAACACACTGGAGGAGGTATTTAAAAGAAAAGATTCCAATTCCACGTGCTTTGTTCTCCTTATCTGCCAAATTGTACTCTTTCGCGATGGGCCATAACTCATCGATACCTTCTAGTGTTGACCTATTTATTTCGCATTCGTTTGTGGTACTTCCTCCATTTAGTAGACCTTCTCAAAATTAAAAATTTACCTTTAAGAGTTTTTATAATAATCATTCCTATATTTAGATAAGAGATAATCATTTTTTATTTATTATATATACTAATATGATATTTGTGAGTGATTTAATATATATATATATAAATCTATTGATATTGATATGATTATATTGAGAAAACTTGTTTGATTATTTTATTGAAAATAGTTTTGTAAGACTTAAAGTTTAATTTAAAAAATTTGAGTTGAGATTATAAATTTGTTATATCTAGATACTAGAATTTGGAGAAAGTTATTATCTTAAGAAAAAACCCTTTCGTGATATTTATCAAACTTTTAAGATTTTGATTAATATGATTATTATAAGAATTATGCATTGGGGATGGGTGATAATAGAGTTATATTTCTATCACGTGGTATAGTCTCCATTGGAACTCGATTGTTGGCTTTTGTCCTATCAGTTTACCAAGGGATGTGCCCCACTTATTTACCTAGGGGGGATGAACCCATGTTCTGGTCATTTGCTCTGTAGATTTTGGCCTATCCATACCACTTGACTGGTTAGCTTTTTGAGTGATAAGTTATCACTAGCCCATGGGTTTGGTTGGCGGGAATAAGGCAGTTTGATTGGATTGATAGGAGAAACTTATGTAAGTTATCCATTTAATTTTATTATAATAAGAAAATCAATTGGTGAAAATGTGCCAAGGTTTAACAGTTACGTCGGCCATATAGTATGTGCTAAAATTAGCATCGCATATATCAACTGGAAGGCGGTCGACCCTAAAGACAATGATATGATTTGAGAGAACATTTTGGTTCATTTCTAATTCTATGTTCTGCCTATCCACTTTAATTATTCATATTTTTGTCCCTTATTGTAACTTCATCTTATTTAGTTTTTGTACTTCAACGCAGTAATTTGATTTTATTCTTGCTTTTTTTGTTTTGACCCTAAAATAATGTGATGAATAGTGGAGGGACTCTAAGTCGAACCTTAAAAAGGACTACCTCTGAGGCAATAAGATGGGGGAGAATCTGAATGACACATACCCTAATGTTAGTGACGAAGCTTGGACATTGTTTCTTCAATGGTGAGAAGAGCTTACTTTTAAGGTTTAATGTGTGTTGTAAACTTACATTTTAGTTAACTTAGTAATGAATATACATTTTAATAAACTAATCTAACTTTGTTTCATTTTCATAAGATATTTGTAAGAGGAATCAAGAAATAGCTAAGGAAAATGTGTACCACTATTACATGTCTCGAGGGCTAGAGTGTCCTTGAGAGAAAAATGATGCAAGAGCAGTTGCAGGCTGCGTAACAAGCAACTGCATCAGACTCTAGTGCCTCAAACCCTTCTTCATCCATCTAGCATCTATCTCACCAACAAAAATAGAAGGCTGCGAGGATGAAGAAGGGACAATACATCACTCCAGAGGTTGCTACAGTTGTTGAGAGGATTGTAAGTAATTAATTTAAATACTAAGAATTTATACATTATTACTTGCTCTTCAGTTATTTTAACTTTGTAACTTGTATATATTGTAGGATGTACTGGAGCAACAGGCATCCTAAGTGTGTTTCATTCTTGAAAAAGAAATGGACATCCTGGAGACAGCAATTGGGATCCCTGACCACCCAAGTTGAGTAAAAGGGGCCCTAAAAGGAGTGATACGCAAAGACGTTTTTGGCTCCACCTCTCGAATAAGAAGTGCACCCTTCGCAGACATGGTGTCCAGAGATGAGTTGTAAAAGGTTTGAGATGGATGCCAGGCAGAGTTGGAAATGATGCACTACGAGATAGATGCCAGAGTCCAAGACATAGATGATAGGATCCAGCAAGCCATGATGATTGGGCTTCCCCACACCTGGCCAAAGTTCAGAGGTAAAAATATGTTCATTTACTTCTTGTCAAGGGAAGTTTAACATGTATTTTGTCTTGACTATTTTTGTTTATATTTTTAGGGTTCTCCTGTAGTGACTAATGGGAAGGGCAGCGCCAATAAGGAGAAGTTTGTCTCCCTATCATCTGGTCTAAACCCTACCCCTGAGTACACCGAGGACGATGGGGAAAACTGTGGTCTCTACATTGTGACAGACAATGGGACTACATCCTTCGTCGCTCATGGTATGTGTACCAGAATGCCAAAACACTAAACCAGAAACCAATTCCTGAAGGTAATGTCAAGGTCACAGTACAACGCATAAAGAATGACACAGGCATACATCGGTTCCCTGCCCTACTGACGAGGTCAAAATATTGGAGCAAGCTCCAGGGAAGTATATTATGTGGCAACACAACTAATCAAATTGAGAAAACCAGTCACACCAGAGCCAATGCCAGAGAAGGTGCCGAAGAAAGAAAACCCCAAAGGGCCCAGAACCATAAAAGGTGCCAAAGAAAACCAAGGTTCAGAGGGCGAAAGTAGACGAACCCAGACCTCTTCCTGAGAACATATCCTCCAGATATTTTGCTATATCAATGCTCCACTCTATGGAAGCAAGATTGGAAGAAATGCTTAGTTTCACAATTCTGTTTGGGCCTGAGTTTTGGGGGTTGTATAGGTCATCTGAAGGGTGGTGGAAGCGCCGATGGTTACGTTGACGGCGGAGATAAGAACGGAGATGATTGACTCTTTCTTGTAGGTTCTCTACCTACAGGGAGAGATTTTTAACCGAATTCTCCAACGTATCCATTCTGTTTATCAATTCATCCAGACGTTTGACGAGGTCTGGAAACGGTGAAGTAGGTATCGGGTATGGGAGATGATGCTTATCTTCAAAATCATCACGCGTTCTTTTCTGTGAATGGGAAGGAGAAGAGCCTGAAGAGGACTCCATTTTAAGAAAGTTGAAAAGAGAGTAAGACAAAAACAATTCAAGAGGAAACAAATTGAGGAAATTGAAGTTGAACAAAAAGTACAATGGAAGGGTATTTAAGATTGAGGAAAAGACAGTTCATAAGAGGTATCCATTGGCCTTCCCTCAAGATGGGTAGAAGTTGAGAACCGAAGAGGCAAGAGACGTATAATTTCTTTCTGCAGAGAGGGCGCGATATAGGGAAGATAGAAGGATTCACTGATAACGATAGTTGTCCTAAAAATTGCCGTTTTAAGTTCTTGGTGTCACTTTTAATGGTGGTTGTATAAAAAATCACCGTAAAAAGTTTCTAAAATATGAATTTATTTACAGATATGCCACTGCCTTTTTTTATGGCGTTTTTACTTTTAACCACCGTGTAGGAGCTCCGTGATAAGTGTTTATTTGTATAATTTTTAGGTTTCACAACTAGATATTTCTCCCGTGTGTTGCATATAGAATAGGAAAAACATATTATAATTGATTATTTATTTATTATTATTATAAATTATGATTATGGTTAAAAATTTAAAATTTAATCATCATTTTGAGGCCCCATTTTTACTTTGAAAGATTTTGAGTCACATGTAATCACATTAAAATGAGGCTCAAAATTATTTGAAGATTAAAATGTGATTATTGATTATGGCTTACTATCAAAAGAATTGAAAGTATTAAGTCGGATTAACCTATATCTATTTTTAACTGAATTATGTATTATATTATTTATTATTATAAATTTTGATTATGATTAAAAATTTAAAATATTATAGAAATTTGAAATTTGATCTTTGAAAGATTTTGAGCTACCACTTTGAATGGGGTTAAAAATCTTTTGAATATCAAAATGAGATTATTGATTAGGATTATTATTTACGGCTTGCAAACAAATGAATTAAAAGTATTAAGTTAGATCGACCCATATCTATTTTTAACTGAATTGGGTATTACAAGATTTTAAAAATATAGTTGATAGTTGATTGATTGATTATCTGTTATATTTAAGAATTGAGGGAATACAAATTGTGAAATTGCTAGCCGAATTACAATTATGAGGTAGAATCAAGCAAAGCAATTTTTTAAAAATATAAAAAGATACAGATTAAAATATTTGGGTCAAGCCTTAATTAAAGGATAGAAATTTCAATACAAGGCTGAACCTATTGGCAAACGCCCAAATCTGTGAAATGATACAAATCAAACCAGAAAAAAAATCAAACAAGCATATCAGACTAAAAGCCACCAAGCCAAGGCAAGAACGTTTGGAGAAGAAAAGTATATAAACTATGTTTGGACGATTGTTATAAAATATCATAAAATCATATTTGTTACAAAATATCTATATAAATGCTGGTTTAAAATAATTATTTTTAAAATCAACTTCAGTAAGCACTAAATCGATTGAAGAGTGGAGACACAGAGTAGACCGAAGCTAGAGAGTTGTGATTTCGAGTTTGAGGGGCTAGAGCTCAAGCTATTACGCATTAAAGGAAGATGGGGCTCTCGCTTATTGCCCAACATTATAGAATAAAACACGATTTCACGCCCGGGGGGGGGGTGGGGGAATTAAAGAAAACATATAGAAGTGTTTTTTTTATAAAACTATATTGCGGGTGTTTGGATTGTCTCTAAACTATGGTTTTAAAAGAGCTTTTAGTCCAAACTATGATTTGGAGAAAAATTTAACCAAACAGTTCTATATGTCTATAAAAACTTCTAAACTAAATTATAGTTTTAAATAAGTTTCTTAGAATAACTTTTAAATGGAAAAAAGGGAATCAAAATAACATTTACCCTTACTTTTTTTACTCTCTCCTCATCTCTCTGCTGACAAGTCCTCTTCTTCTGTCACGTCTCGCTGCACTGCTCGTCCGCCATTGAAGAAAGCTGGAGTCTCTTAGTCGTTACGCTTGCTAAAGGAAAAGGACTCAGTCGCTACTCAGTCTCCAATGAAGAAGAAGCTCATCTACTCAATCGCTGCACTTTTTTCCTTCTTCCTTCTTTACTCGCCAGATCTAGATAACAGTGTTCATCCTTCTCTGTCGCCATGCTCTTCCTTCTCCATGGCTCACTCTTCGGCTTCTTCAGATCTTGCTACTGGAGGTGGAGGAAAGGGGCTAGAGGCAATCAGAGCAGCAACGTCGCTAGGATGTGCAGGCGGTCGGATTATTAGCGTCCTCATCGGCGTCGGTGTCGGAGTCAACATCAACATCGGCATTGGCGCTGGGCTGTGGAGCAGTGTCATCAGCATGGGAATAGAACTGATGAGCATGATGATGAACAGTAAATGATGAATAATAATTAATAATAAATAAATTAAAGTAATTATTTACTTATTTAATTATTATTTTATCTCATATACTTTTTTTAATTTACCAATTATAAAAGTTATTCTATTAATAACTATCCAAACATTCATTTATTTAAAATAACTTTTTTCCATAAGCTCTTATGTAGAAAAGCTTATCTTGAATCACTTTTAAATTACTTTTTCTCTATAAGTTTCTTTCTAAAAGCCAATCCAAACGGGCCCATTACTGTATTTTTTTTATAAAACACTTATTTAAAAATTAATTAGCAAACAAGTTTCTTTTAGTTTTTAAGAACAAAATTATTTTGGAAATAGGAAATGAAAACAAGCCTTACTCGCTTAATTGACAAATGGATCAAACACCTCCTACTTGTCCAACCAAATGCCTGAACCAAGCTTGGACCATCTCGACAATAAGAGCCATGAAGGGCATGGGTGTTCAGATAGCAATCATGAACTATTTCAATCAGGTGACTCGTTCAAATTTTTAGATTGTTTTTTCATTTTTTTTCCAAGCATAGAGATCTTTTTATTGGAGATAACTCTATTCTAGATAATATTGGCCACTAAATATGGATATATCTTCTAGTGGGAATTTAAACTTTGATTTACCAAATTGTGAGGGATTAGTCACCTCCTCTAGATCCAGCACTATTAATAGATTTTTCCAATGAATTAAATTATTTAATGTAGTTCATATGACAATCCACAATTTCAAACAAAACATAAACATTTGTTTTTAGTAGAACCAGGCAATATTCTATAGTCGATAGGGTATAGACTAATCCTTATAAAGTGTAGATATCACTGAAGTTGTTTTCGCCTCTCCCTATAATAACAAAGCCTTTTTCTATGCGTATGGCTTGGTTCAAACCAAAGACATCATGCTTAAGGGATCTAGTTATCTACCAATTGTGCAAGATTTTGTTGGTAACAAAACATAAACATTGTTTTTTATTAAGATTTTTTTTTAAAAGGGTTGGGCTCACCCACGATCAAATGCCAGGACAAAGTCTCATTTTCTCTTAGGCGATACCAATGTTGGGCAAGGCGAGCTGTCAATTACCCTTAGGCGTAAACCTACATACCTAGGAGTTATGATGTCTCCCTAAGCACCCCAACTAGAACCACAACAAAGTAGTATTCTCCAAGGATCGAACACACTCTAAATGATCGTATGACTCACTCTTTATCAGCTAAACCTATGGACGATGGGTAACAAAACATAAGTATTGATGATTCATCGAATATCCCAAGGGATGAATTGGTTGGCTATGCATATTGGGAAGCTTATTGGGCCCTACTTTATTGGGCCTAATATTATGGGCCTGACTGTACTAACGGCCCCACGTGGAATTGCATCCATTAAGAAGCTCAATATATGTGTCAGGTATTTGGGACATCAGCAACCGGATGCTGCTTTAGTAAGATTATTGGCTCCAACAAATACATGAAACTATTATACTCTAATCTTAATATATGATCTACTTAACTAATTTAATTAGATTAAAAAAATTAGTTAAATTAATTAATATGGTATGTTGTGTATAAACATCATAATCATCTTCCTTAACTCCCTTATTCCTTTTTTTATTTAATTATTATTGAGGGAGTATCAATAGGAGTAATTTGAAAAAAATTGATAAATATATGAAATATGTATTATATTTAGGATCAAAATCAACTCCTCAATTAACTCCTATATTAAAGATTGGAAGAGTAGCATATTATTATTATTATTATTAGTTTCATGTATTTGTTATATAAAATACGGTATAGTTTGTTATATAATATATAGAAATGTGAGGAATGCGTTGCATATGAGACTAAAATGAAGCCATACTCGTTTTTGTATTCATACTTGTTGGTAGGGCTGGTCACTTTCATCCTGTCCCGGGTGATTCGTCTCGATCTAGATAGTTTCGGGACGGGTCCATCCCGTCCTAAGAAGGACTAGGACGGGAAACTATCGGGATGAGACATAAGTATTTGCTTCATGTCTCACTTCCCCTTCCTCAATCCTCAATCTCACCCTCGGTAGCCCTAGCACCACTCTATTTTGTCTCCACTCTCTACATCTTTAGTACTCCAGTCTCCTCCGCAACGCTGTACCCACTTCGCTAGAGCTTCCTCATAAATTTTCTGGTGAACATTTTTGTGGAACCTTAGTTTTTCTTTTTCTTTTTCTCATATTTTTATGTATCGTTGTTCTAACCTTAGTTTTTCTTGTTCTTTTGCCGCCATTTATTAGCTTCATACTTTGCCTTAACGCCATTCGGCTTCCACTTCTTGGCGGGAAGGGAGGAAGCCAGCAGTGATCTTTCGATAGGGTTTCAGACAACGTCGATCGACCATGACTGATTCATGGGTTCCTTATGGGCAAGGCCATCCCTTTCACCACCCAACTGCTAGCATCATTAAGAGGGTTCGATTGGAGAACTTCATATGCCATAGCAAACTCGAGATTGGGATTGAAGAGTGGGTCAATTTCATTATTGGTCAAAATAGAAGTTAGTCCCTCCCTCCCTCCACGCATTGTTGTAATTTGGGTTTGAGATTTTCTTTCACTGAACATTGGTTCTATTAATGTTTTTGGGGTTGTGCTATTTTCTTTCGATGACTAATGAAGTGGGTTTAGGGGAAGTGATATTTCTGTGAAAAGTTTTGGTTTTTTTCCTGGTATGGTTTGGTAGAATTATTTGTGCTTGATTTAGGGCATTTCGTTCTTTCTTTCTTTTTTCCTTCTTGTTTGTTAGTTTTTTATTGGATTCAACAATTATTTTTCGTTAAGAGGAAAAAGAAAAAGGGTGGAATTGGTGCCTAATGAATCCGTGTCCTTTTGTTTGGTTATTTACAATTACAAGTGGTAAGAGCGCGATCCTAACTGCATTATGTGTTACATTTAGATGTCGAGCAAGAGGGACTCAGAGAGCAGCGACCCTGAAGGATTTTATAAAAACTGGCTGCAGGTTATGTCATTATTCTTTTTTAAATTTCTAACGAGGTTATGTCCTTGTTCCTTATTCTTACACCTTGGCAGCCCGGATACCATTTCTACTTTTGCTTTGGGGAACAACGAGCTTTGGCTTCGCCACCTTCTCGGCCTTATTTTCCAGTCAGTCACCACTTTTTTTTTTAAAGAAATTCTGGAATAGCTGTCCCTTCCCTGTCCTTATCAAGGCCGGTGATAAGCTCGGGGATGGGACGGGACGGGACACAAGACGTAAAATACGCCTTGTGTCCATTCTCAGGACACACACTGGATGGAGGTATCTCGATCCTGACTCGTCATGTGAATACCCCTACTTGTTAGAGTCTTTAATAGATAAGCTAGATAAGCTTAAATTCATTGTAAGTGAGCAAAATAATAATTATGAAAGGTATGCGTAAACACATGCACGTATATCCCTTTGTTTGAAAAAGAGTGGGAACAGTTAAGTACGAATGAAGTTTTAAAATATCAACACCTCTCATCACAGGGTCAGCTTTTTCTCTCCGTATTGGAGAGCCGTTTTTCACCACCTATAGGGTTCCCCCGACAGCCGAATCTTGGTCTTCTTCTTTCCCTTCTCTTTTTCATGGCGTCTCCCTCTCTAGCTCCAACTGGAGATGGAGAAGTCTGTATTTTGTGTGGGTCTATTCTACTTTCTTGTTCCTTTGGGTTTCTGATGGTGGTGTTGTAAAATTCTCCTAAATTATAACTACTATTAATTATTTAGATTTATTTTGTTCACAATATAAATCCTTAACAATATAACCATGGTTATAAATGAATTTCCTTAATTTCGAAAGAGTTAACCATGGTAGAAAAGAGCTTTACTAAAATCTAAAGGAAACCTTACCATGGTTATAAAAAGATCTTTCTTAATCGACAAATAATCATGATAGAAAAATAATAAGATGAGTCAAATTATTTAAAATATATAAATTGCTCAGTCTTTTATAAATTGTATATTATAACTAGATAGATACTAGAGCAGATTTGATTTTATATTATAAATATTACTCTTTTCTATAAATATGTGTATTAATTAATAAAACCCTAATTATAGAATCTTAATGATATTAAAAATTTGATTAAAATGTATATATTTCAAAAATAATGTGAGAGTCTATACAATTTTAATAAAAAATTGAGGAAGCAACCAATAACTTAGAAAAATCTATCATGGATATTTAAAATATCATCCCTAGGACGTATTCCTAGAAGCAAATCTAAATAAAGTATTATATCATATTAGAATATGTAGAATGAGTCCTATTGTGACAATATACAACTATTTCACACATAAATCAAAAGAAGAATGCTATACAATTGATATAGCACTAATCAAGGCTTCGAAACCTTCCCTGAGGTCCTAAGACGAGACTATTACCTGAAAAATATTAATAACCACGGGGTGAAACAAACATCTCAGTAACTAGCGATCCTACTCATCATACGTACTAATGTGTATTCGTGAGGTGTCAAGTAGGATAGTTAATAAAGTACAATAGATAGAAAATAACACATCATCGTAATATAATCAAATTGATAAACTACCCCAGTTCCTCCTATCAGAAAAACTAAATCGCCTTATACCTGTCGACTGAACCCATGGGCTAATTATAACTATTATATAACTGGTCACTCAAAGAGCTAACCGGTCAAGTGTTATGAATAAGTCAAAATCCACATAGCATAAGACTAGACCATGGGTTTATTCCCCCTTAGTAAATAGGTGGGCAATTCCCTTGATAAACTAGTAGGACAAAAGCCAACCATCATGCATTAATGTAGGCCTCGTCACGTGACAGTAACCAACACAATCCACTCATAAAATCCCATTATATGCATCATGCTCTTCACTCAACAGAGGGTCAATTTTAAATTCTATAATCATTTTTCAAATCACAATTCTCAATATTTCAACACGATATTATAAGTCCCAAGAATAATGTTTTAAGACACAAGACCTACAAGACAATTTTATTTTTATATATATTAACATAATTCCAAAGCATTCTAATAGTTTAACAAACCAAAACTACTCACAAAACATTAACATGTATAACAAGTAGAAAGTGGTTACCTCTCGCCAAAATAAGAAATAATTGCCACAAGTCTAATGGCCCCATGTACAATGACATCAATCACAAATAATTCAGTGTTTTAATAAAAGTTACTCCAAAACCTTAATGATAGTCTAATGAGAGTGAAGAGAGAAACTAGATGGCAATGGTAGTTAAGGACTAGGCTTAGGGTACTTATAATAAATAAGGTTTAAAATTTTAATTTTATCTAATCATATTCTTGTATTATTATCTTTATAACTCATCTTACATTATTATTATTATCTTCATGAAAATTCTATCAGATATGGTAATTTAACATTTAAACCATATTTTTCTTTATATATATTTATATTATATTATCATTATAGTATAAATATATATATTTATACTATAAATATATATATTTATATTATATTTAAACCATATTAGCATGGCGTTTATATAAACACTGTGATAAATTTTTTGTCCAAGCGAGTTTATTTTACTGGGTTGGACTTCTTTCCATAGCGCTTGTTTAGAAAAATGCCGTTAAAAGTACTTTTCACGGAAGTTTTTTTTAAAAAAAATGCTGTGAAAAATGTTTTTAACAGTCAATTATTTAGAAAATTGCCACCACCATTTTTTTACTGTGATTTTTTGGATAACCGCCTTGAAAAATATTTTTTCTAGTAGTGCCTATAATATTATATGTATTTTTTGTAAAATTATTAAAAAAATAAAGGAATAGAAATAAATTTTAGGAGAAATAGAAATCTATGAGTTACTCTCTCTGGTCAGTCTCATATGTAAGGCATATTTTAGAAAGTTCTCTTGATACTTTTTATAAAGTATTGGATAATTTTAAGAAGTTTTTGATATTTAGTATGGGTAGTGATAGAGTAGAAATTAAGATGATGTTTGAGTTTCGTGTAATTAATAAGGGTAATATTAAAACTTATATAAATTTTATGATACATTTAATATTTTTTATTATTTTTATTAATACATGTGAATTAGTTAAAAATAACTATTTCTTTTTTCTGTTAAGAATATGTATCCTCCTATTGGGGGATATTGATGCATTGTTGGGTATTAAATATAAGCACATATTCTAGTGGAGATTTGAACCTTGATTTACCACGTTATGAGAAGCTAGCTCCTTCCGCTAGACTTGTAATATCTCAATATTTTTTATTCCTAACATTTATACAAATACTAAGAGGCAATTTATTAAATAATTTGAGGTTTAAATTAGGTCAAATGCATTATTTTAGACTAGAAACAAAAATTTAAGAAAATATTTGAATGTGATTGAAAATTTAAAGTGGTATATATTGGTTAATATGGAGTTAAATTTAATGACATTATTTTATAATAAATAGAAATTACCATACGGTTATTGAGCAAAAAGAATTCAATAAGATTTGTTGAGACTGAATAAAAATATTTAAATATTTTCCCACAAAAAATTATAATTATTTATATATTATAGAGGAAGGAAAAATAAATAAAGGAAAAAGAAAAAAATGAAAGTGAAGAAAAGGAAAACACAAAAAAAAAGAAGAAAAAAAAAGTAAAAAAAGATGTATTATAATAATGTGGGACCCACATCATTATAATAATATCCCTCCTCCGTCTCCCTCCAGCCTCTATTTTGTTCTCCTATTTCTTTTCTCTCTCGCAGCTTTACGTCCTTTCACTATGAAGATTTTAAATATTTTTAGAATTTTATTCTTATAATATTTAGTTCCCAAATAGTTTTTTACTCAATGAGAGCTTTAAAAATAATATTTTTATTAGGAGTAAAGAAAATTTAAAGATTATAGTTTATAATAAGTATAGTTTTTTAATAAATGAGCATCGTAAGATTATAGAGGTAAGTGAATATTTATATTTAGTCAATTTAAAATTTTTCTATTACATTATTTAAGAGGTTTAGAGTTAGAGTTTGAATGTTAGAGAAGAGATATAATCAAATATGATAATTTTACCAATTAAATTTGAGTTTAATGACTCGATTATATTTATTAGATGTGAAATTAATGTTTAATCAGTTTAAATTATTGATAGAACTTGTATATTAAAAATGGGTATTTTTGTTGAAACCCTAAATTGGAGAAATTATGTATTTTGATCAAATTGAATAACTGTGGGATAATTATTAGTTCAAATGAGTTATTGAAATTTACAAATGATATAATTTAATATTAAAATTAAGAATTGAACATTATAAGTGATATTTATAAAGTAGAGGTATAATTGGAGACTTTAAGTCTATGTAATTAAATTGATTAATTATTTAGCAATTTGATTGACGATAAAACTCAAAATTTAGTATATTGAGTGTTAATTATAAGTTAAAGAATTTGAAATTTTGTATAATTGAAGGATTTAATGGTTGATTTAAGTAAACTAAAATTAGGGTTTGATTGAAAAATTATAAATTATGGTATTGGGTATGCTAGATTTGAATTCAAAAATTTATTTTAACTTATTGGAGTATGTTTTGATGATTGAATGAATTGATTTTAAGGTTGATTATGAAATGTGAGCATTGGAAATTTTGGGTGAAACTTTAAGGGTTGTAAATTTGGGGTTTTTGGGTTGTTTGAGGAATTTGATGTTAAATGAGTTATTATTGGAATGATAATTTAAAAAATAGATGAATTGTTGTTATTTTTTTCCAAAATTAAAGTGAGAAAATTTTGAGGATTTTATGATGATTGGATTAAAATTTTGATGTTATCAAGTTATTGGATGATAGAGATGTGATTGAGATAGAGAAATTAAGTTATGGTATTGAATTAAGAATTTCTATATAAAATAAAGTTAGAAAAGAAAAGTGAATATTTATTTAAAAATATATATTGTGTCAAATTAACAACTTATTAATGCACATTTTTATAAATTAGATTGTTTAGTGTGTTATGAACTAAGCAAGGAGATTCTCATTTATAGTACTTTTATTAGCTTTGACGAGATATAACCACTTTTTACTTGTTATACATGTTAATGTTTTATTTGTGAGTAGTTTTGGTTTTAGTTTCTTGAACTCATTAAATGTTATGGACTATATTTTGATATATGATAAAATTATTTGAAGTGAAATAGTCTTGTAGGACTTGTTGAAAACGCAATCCTTGAAACTTATGTAATTATATTCGAATTATGAGAATTTGATTTGTAAACGAAATATATATATATATATATATTAAAATTAACTACTTGTTAAGCTTTTAAGCATAGCGCATATTAGGAGAGTTGATGAGTAGATTGTGTTTATTATCGTCATGTGATGAGGCCTAAATTAATGAATGATGGTTGGCTCTGTCGCCTCCTGCATAGGGTAGGCCCTAGTGGCTCTTTTCGTCCTCTTGTATAGGGATATGTTTTTGTGGCTCTTGGATTGTAGTTATGGGATTGGATTTAAATCATGACATTAGAAATTACTTATTTACTATTAATTATGATATTATTGTATATTTGTCCCACTTGGAACCTCACAAGTACATATTTGTATATATGATAAGTAGAATTGTTGGTTACTAAAACATTTGTCTCACCCGTTTATTAATATTTTTCAGGTGATAGCCTCGTGCTAGAAACTCAGGGAAGGCTTTGGAGGCTTGATTAATGATATATCTATTATATAGCCTCCTCCATTTGATTTATGTGTGGAATAGTTGTATATTGTCATAGCAGGGCTCATTTTGCATACTCAGATATGATGTGATACTTTATTTAGATTTGATGCTAGGAATGCTGGTAATAGACTTGAGGCCCTAGGCTATTGCTTGTGATTTATTGATTGTGGATCCACTTTTGAAATGTGTGATATTAAGAATTTATTTGTGAATAAGTATTATATAGGATCTTAGTTGTGAAGTGAGCTCATGTGAGGCTATTCTTGGGTTTGATGCCTAGGGGCCTATTTGAGATGATTGTGAGGATAACTGTGATAGTGGTGTTAATCGGGAGTTTGAACCCTATAACCATGTTAGAGGGATCGAATCATTTCTAACATAGTTTTATATGTGAATGTTATGTGAAGCTCTTATATTCATGATCGTATCCTTATGTAAGTTTTACTCTTTTCGATTATGGATAACCTTTTCAAAATAAGTTGAACTCTTTTAACATAATAGCGTTTGAAGGGTAGTTTTATCTTTTTCTATCATAGTTAACTCTTTAGGAGTAAATTTTTTTTTCTATAACCATTATAGCTTTCAAATTATTAACAAAATTTATTTTTATCATGGTTAATTTGTAACTAATTTTGGTATAAATAATTTATAGTAGTTAATTATTATTATTAGAAGGAAAATTTTATAACATTCAACCCCTATTAGTATAGGAGGATGGGGTGAAAGTAGACTGGGCCTTATTAAAGTCTTGTGGCCTGGCCTATTTTAAGTCTTGCCTAGCTTATTTAGTAAATAAGTAAGCTCAGGCTTAAGCTAATTGTTGGGCCTAGTTAAACAAATAAGTTAGACATATTTTCGTAAGATCTAAAAGAGTTTAAAGGCCTTGCCTATTTATCTTTTTTATTAAAAAAATTGCACTATTATGTATAATTATATATAATATAATATGAATCAATTTTATAAATTATTTATAAAATTATTAACCTAACCTTAACCCTGAGTTTCACATATGTCCATTCACACACAAGTTCAACCTTTTTATTCATTAGTCGCTCACATCTCCCTCTCTTATATTCGATTGGTCAAGACTGCAATGCTAGGTCACTCACTCTCCCTTGATTTGCAATGTTAGTTGAAGCATAATAATTGATAAAAATATTAAATAAATCGTTAATAAATATTAATGTTAAAAGATAAATTAGAGATTTGATATAATGAGGGGTAGATTAGGAAACAATATTTATTTTGATATGTTTTTTAAGAAAATTATATACTCCAAGAATCTTTTTAAAATGTTATTTAATTGTATTAATAGTTTGGACTAAAATGTATGTTTTTAAAATAGAGAAAATATTTATGTAATTTAAGTAAAATAAAATATTGGTTAGAGTATTTTACTGAATAAATAATTACTTAATCCGGTTGCATGCATAATTGGACTCGTAGGTCACAGAACACATCCTTAGTGATCATACGGCTTTCCCCATTTGACTTTTTCTTTGCATAACATAAAAATTGTTTCCATATATTATGCCTGTTTGGATAAACATATAACTTAAGTTTAAAAAAAAAATCTAAATTTTAGTTTAGAGAAATTTTAAAATAAATAACTATATTTATCTAAAAAAGCTTCTAGAGCAAACTATAGTTTTAAATAAGCTATTGAGAATAACTTTTGACACAATAAAAAAATTTATGAACTACATAATTACTATTTTACCTTTATTTTTTTTTTCTCTTCTCTTCTCTCTCTTCCTTTCTCTCTTCTGCTCTTCTTCTCATTACTGACCGTGTGCCTCCGCCGTGTCCATTTCTTTCATGTGCCGTGGGTCGCTCTGTCTGTTGTTTCCATCACTAGGCTTTCACAGAAGAAAAGGAAGAAGATCTACGCTGGAATTTATGTGAACAAATTGCCGTGGGTCGTCTCTTCCTCCTCTGTTGTTGATCATCCTCCTCTGTTGCCCTTCATCTTCTTCCGTCGACGGTAGAAGAGAGAAAGGGCAGAGAGAGCGCGGTAAAAGAGAGAAAGGAGAGAGAGAGATAAAAACAAGAAATTGATTATTTTTTATAAAATTATACCCTAGTAATTTACTAATATCAAAAGTCTTTATGGTAATAATTATCTAAACACTCATTTATTCATAACCACTTTTTTTTTTCCATAAACTCTTCTCCAAAAACTCTTTTTTAAAAGTTGTCTAAAAGCCTTTTTTTTTATAAATATTTTCCTAAAATCCTATCCAAACTGGCACATTGTCTATAACTTTATACTTTTGCTTTTTGTCACCTCAATTAAGATAAATGATAAAATATAATTACGTTCATTAATGGTAAAACCACAAACTTCTCCACTGTTTTGTTTACCCTCAAATTTAAAACTAAAGACATTGTAGCTTATTATCAACTTAAACTATGAAAACTTAACAAAACCAGTTATGAACAATGCAACTTGCTTTACTTGCATATTTTTATTATATATTAGTATTATTATTTTTTGGTGGAAAATTGCTTTTATTATTTTTATTTCTGTATATTCTCTCTACTTTTTTACTATTTGAACTTGAATTTTGAGTTTTTCACATATAATTTTGTTTAACACGATGTCAAAAAAGTTTATATCATAGTCATTATTTGTCACGTGCAATAGAAGGTAAAAAAATAGTAATAATAAGGTATTAACAATGCTGCAAATGAAGGAACGAGATTTCTATGACAATTATAAGAGTTACTTAAATTAGTTAAATTAGTCAAGGGAAGCATCAGTATAGACAAAATGGGGTTTTATATAACAAGATCGATGTCTAAAGCTAGTAGGTTAAAGTTTTTGTTTGTTTACCAACGATGATTTGATTAAAGTGGAGGGACTCAATCCTTTAGTGAGGCTGTGAATTCAAACTAATACAAATGGAAAATGCCTAAAAAGACATGTGAATATATAAAATGACAAATTAGTTTGTAAATATTAATTTAAGATTTCTATATATGTGAGAAAAGACGGAAATGTCCTAAAATCTAATATAATTATTTGAACCACTAACTTATTAGTTAAGGGGAGTAGTCAATATTTTTATCAAAATAGTTAAAATCATTACATGTATTGTCAATTTTATTATTAGAGTAGTCAATTCCCACAACCTAATCTATTATTTGCACCATTAAGTTTTTAGACGGAGTATCAATCTCATCAACAAAATGACTAAAATCATTACATCTATTATTAATTTTGTTACTAGTGTAGTCAATACCCAATAGCCTGATCTAATTACTTGAATCACTAATTTGTTAAAGGGAATAGTCAATCTTGTTATTAAAATTATTAAAATCATTACATGTGTTATCAATTTTACTACTAGTGTGTAGTCAATGCCCACAACCTAATTTATTATTTAAACCATTAACTTGTTAAAGAAAGTAGTCAATCTCGTTATCAAAATAGTTAAAATTATTACACTTATGATCAATTTTGTCACTAGTGTAATCAATATCCACAATTTAAGAACAGTTCCATTTTTTCCATAAATATTAAAATCCTAGATTGATATTTGTGACTAATATATCTTTTTATATATTTGCATGCCCTTTTTAAAATTTTAGAGTTCATGTGGTATTTTCTAGGGATTTTCTTTAATAAAAATCATAGTTTTAGTTTGTTATTTTCATTTCCCGATTTTTATGGATCAGTAGGTTAGACTAGCGGTTGAATAGTCGAAATAATAATTAAATTAAAAATTAATAAAATATAATTATATCCATAATATATATACACACACATATAAGAAATAACTCATAATAAGTAACATAGTAACATCTCAATGTATGAAGCTTTTAATGAAATAACATCATATGGCTAGAAACGTATGAAAAAATATTAGACTTTTTTGATAGGGTCAATTCTGTTTTTATAGGTTTTTTAGAAAAATTTCAGCCTTTTCTCCATCAACTCATAATCCGTCCAATTTTCTAAAAGTGGTTCTAATTCTCGATTTAATTTTGAGTTACGACTCAATGACAACTCAACTTTACTACAACTTAATAATAAAAACTATTTTGTGGTCCAAACCAAACCACTATCAAGTTCAGTTGACGGTCCGATTCTTTAATCATTTCTAACAATTTCTAAATATGAATCAATAGTATGGGATATCCACTAACAAGTTTTAGGGCTTATTTGGATAGAATTTTAGAAAATGACTTATAGAAAAAAAAGTTTTTGGACAGCTTTTGAAAAATAACTTATGGAGAAAAGCTTATAGAAAAAAAGTGATTATGAATAAATGAGTATTTAAATATTTATTACTATAAAGACTTTTATGATTAGTAAATTACCAAAAAGTATATGAGATAAAAAAAAACTTACCCATGTCCATTCAGCGTCCCATTCACTGTGTCCATTTGGTCATCTTCTTCCCTCTTCTTCCAGCCACAGAACCTTCGTCTTTCTCCTCTCCAGATGATGGCGACCAAAGTTCTGGAGAAGAGTTCCATTCAGTCGTCTTCCTCCTCATCTTTATCCCATTCATTGTTTGTCTATTGCTCTTCACCGACGGCAAGCACATATTGGAGAAGAGTTCATGTGCCGAACCACCAAAAGCTCTGACAGCGACTACCTCTTCTTCTCCAACGCTGAGAGTGCAGCGGTGGTAGAAGAAGAAGGCATGCGAAGTATAGAAGTGGTGATGGCATGGAAGAGAAGAGAGAGAAGAGAGGAGAAAGAGTGTGAGAAAAAATTAGGGGTAAAATAGTAATTAGGTAGTCCATAAACTCTTTTACTGTTCCAGAAGTTACTCCCAGTAGTTTATCCAAAACCATAGTACCCATGGTTTGGTCCAAAAACCCTTTTAGATAAATATGACTATTTGATTTAAAAATTTTTTAAACTAAAATTTGGGCCATAAACCCTTTTAAAACTGAAGTTTGGGGTTTCCTAAATAGACACTTAGTCTAGCCTAAAACTTGGTTCAGAAGAAATAATTAATTTTTAATTCTTTGCTCTAATTTCAAGAAAATTCTATACTACATTTTTTATCACCCCAAACTGGCATAATGCTAAACAGAGAACATTAAAACTATGGCTCCAGAAACAGGACACAACGAAAGTACTGGAAATGTAGCTGGATTATTGGCATCGATCACTTGATGAAACTTAGAATTAAATTAATGGGGCATTTCATATCAATTTAAAATAAAAGTATTATTACAATATAAAATAAAAATTGTTATGTACACACACATTGCATTTTTTTTATATCAGAATTGTTTGTATTCATAATTTTTTAATTATTTTATGTTGATAACAGTTTTAATATCTAAGAATGTCTTATATTTCGATCATATATGAGATGACCCTTTGCCCCTTGGTGTTCAACAAGAGACACTACTTAGATTGAGTTCATTATCTGCAGGGCAAAGTTTTCATGAACTTTCTATGTTATATTTTTTAAATATATATCTATTTGTAAGTGGCTTAATATCATTTTTAATGTTAAACTTTAAGGTGATTAAGTGCACGGCTAGCTAGTCATTTTTATTTATATATATTCTTTCTGTAACATAATTCAATTCAAAGCGAAACTTTTTCTTTTTATAAGCAATGTGAAACTTCGATCCAAATTCTTGACCATGTGTTAGGCAAATATATATATATATATATATATATATATATATATATATAATGTCCTCGTCTTTACTATGAAGTCATTGGCTCAAAGTGACCTTCTTTCATTTTTTTTTTTATTTTGGTCATCTAAAATTTGTTTGGTACGAGAATTTTGTTCATTATGCATTCGCATTAATCTAATAATTTTAATTAAAAAATATTTAATATTTTTCATACCACTATATCTAGTATGTCCAATACTACTGAATCAAATTCAAACATTATCGTCAAATATATTCACTCAATTTATTGTTTTTCATACTCAAGATTCAAAACTTAACCATACTTTAGAGAGTTAACTTCCTTCCATCTAACCTGATTGAATCTTTTCTACTCAACTTAACTAATATTTTATAATCAATATTTTTTTTTAAAAGAAACACTACCACACCATCAAACATGAATGGAATTATTAAAAAAAGAACAAAAATATAATTGGAGAGATGTGTTAGCTTTTAACCCCTCCTTACGTAATGCTTGTCATTAGACAATTAATTATCACCTTAGTAATATTGATTGCATCACGAGTGTTTGGTGGTTTACAGGTAAGAGGAGCATTTTCTGTCTCAGATTTTAATAATTTTAGTGCCAATAGGAAGGAAGTAATTTGCCATGATCGTTAGCAAAAGTAGTTAATAGAGAAACATATGGTGCTGAGTTATTTATTAGTTAGAGAATAATGTGTCAACCCATGGTTTTTTCAGCCAATCTCTACCAATTTCATGTGGCCCACTTTTGTTTTGTCTAATTAATTTAACATTTCGATGATTTTGACTTTGTTTTTCAAAATGTTAACAGAAACACCTTACTTTTACTCCATCACAGTAAGTAAGCGTTCAAAAATATACTTAACCAACAAAAGTATTACTTAAGCTCAAAAATTAAAAAATTTTAACTTAATCCTCGGATACTATTCATTGTTCGTTTCATATTATCTCATTATACATTATGGCATATTTATACAATTATACATCAATTGTATAATCAAGAAACTATTAGCTTTCTTGCATAACTATTTCCTTCATCTACCTTCTTCACTCCCTTCAATCATCATCATGCATGCTTCCCTTTCACTAACAATAACAAATAAATAAATAAATAGTAAACAACTAATGATAGTTAAGTGGTTTCCTTGAGGTCTCAACCTCCAAATTTTCTCCACAAGTTTGCTTTTCCCTTTTAAGGAACATGCTCCTACTATGGATACATGGGAGAAAAGGGGGATAAAATTCAGGAGAAAAGGGGGATAAAATTCAGGAGAATCCCAGTAACAAAATTTTAACTCAATATATAATATACAATGGTAATTAATTAAGCATATAAACAGCCAATGCACAACTCAAACAAAGTATTACATGTTCAAAAGCATCATTATAGCATACATGGAAAATAATCATGCAAACAACCAAGCACAAACTATATAAGAGTTAATAAATCCCACTACCTTTTGTTTCTTCATCTCAAATACCTCATCTTGCTTGAACTTCTTTGATTTCTTGATTCCTTTCCTTGTTCCTTGTTGGAGAGCTTGTGAACAAAACAAAATCTAGGAATCATATATATATATATATATAAGAGTAATGCACACTCTTTAGTGCTTTAATTTCATAATAAACCTTTCTTAAAACTTCCCTCCAAACTCTTATTTTGAGTTTAAATCTTAACTTCATTAATAGTCCACTTAATCCATGTCAGTGACATTATAAGCATCATTTGAGTTTCTAAGCGTAGTTCAATCGTCTAAAATACTTATTTAGCATTTGAAAGCTTCAAACAATGGGTTCTCATTAACTTTTACCCTCAATGTTTGAACTCTTGAAGCATGTAGCCTTAAACTCAGACACTTTCCTATACAATTTCCATATTCTAAACCCATGGGAAAACTTAATTTAAACACAATTCAACTTCTTTAATTTCTTTAAATCGCAACTTAGAAGCCTTTAAACATATTCCAAGTGTGGTTTATAAATATAATTTTCTTATTTCCTATTAAGGTATCTTAAGACAATAGGCACTTACTAAATTTCAGCTCCTTAAAATTTTGCCAACTAGCACTTTTCTTCATACATCAAACCACACTTATATCTTACATTTCATTAGCTTTTGTCCACTCAACTCACCCTAAAAATTTGGACAGATAAACTGTTAACATTCAAAAAATATTCTCCAGCTTCAAAAACCTTGTTTTAACCATTATATTACATCCTAACATCCAACAGATATTTCGAACAACAGTACCTATTTTCAGGATTCCAAAAATTCTGTTACCTCCACGTGTATATATATTTTCACAATTACAGAAACTTAAGTCATGCCATATTATTAGCTCTTAAACATCATTTTGCCCCTAAAACCTTTCAGCCAACAATATCGCAACAGACCTTAAAATTCCAGCTTCCAGCGCAAGGTCTAACTCTTGATTTAACATCTCTAGACAATCTCTAATACTTTGAATCATTTATTCCCCACAAGTCCTCTTCAACAAATCTGAAATTTCCAGATTTGTAGAGCATTTAGGCTCTCATTTTCAGCTCCTTCCATCAGCTCAAACATACGCTAACACACCACAGCTCAAGCCTCCACTATGACAGCAACTTTACCTATAAATATATACACGTATATGCTGTCAAAACAGCTTCCATACAGCAGCAATATATATATAAATACATATGCTTTCCATTCCTCGTGGCAGCACCAGCTACATACATATATACATATCTATATATTCACATATATGATGGCTATAAGCTGTTCAAAACCATCTTCTACAGCAACGGCCTGCAGCAACGTCACTCTTCTTTCTTTCTTTCTCTTTTTTAAATCAAACCCCCAGCAGAGAAAAACTTGCAGCAACCGGATTTCAATTAGAGCTCGTTTTCACGTTTTTAAACTTTATTAATTACTTAATCAGTGATTTACCCCCCTCAAAGATCCATCATTAAATATGACCCAGTAGTCCAAAATGCAGAGATCAGAGGAATCTAAGGCAGGAGAAGATGAAGAAGGCTTACTTTGGTCCGAAAACACTATGGCATGAGCACCCCGGCCTCTCTTCCTCCTTCAAGCTCCGCCACCTCTCTCGCTCTCTCAGTCTCCGTTGCTCTCTCTCTCTCTGTCTCGCTTTCTGTCTGGAAAGAAGAGGAAGCCGAGACTGAAATGAAAGAAGAGGGAAGACTTGTCTGACCGAGGGAGGCACGTGTAGCTGAAGAAGTCAGGTGGTGAATTAGGTAAGTGTGAAGATGCCATGTTGTTGAGTCACAGAGCGTAACACGCAGCAATATAAAAGGAAACGGATTGATTATATTAAAAATTCCTCAGCCTGTTAACAATTGTGTCCATATATATATATAACAATACAATACAATTGGGCTTAAGTCCTACACAGGCCCAACCCAAATGTTTCTACACTCCCCCTAAGTTAGGTGCTATATATGTCTACTGCTCCTAACTTGCTGAGCAATCTTCTTTATATATCTCTTGAAACGGCCTTTGTTAAAATATCTTCTTCTTGGTCCTTTGTATTTATGTGCTGCAGATAAATCAACTTTTCTTGAAACTTTTCACGTACAAAATGCAAATCAATCTCAATGTGCTTTGTTCTTTCATGGAATACAGGGTTTGAAGCTATATGGATAGCAGCTTTACTATCACAGTAAACATCCACAGGATTGGATTGATGAATTCCCAATTCTTTTAATAGTCCAACAGCCCATGCCACTTCTGCTACTGCTGATCCCAGGGCCCTATACTCTGCTTCTGCTGATGATCTTGAGACAGTAGGCTGCTTCTTTGATTTCCACATCATTAGTGACCCTCCAAGTTTCAATAAATATCCTGACATCGACCTCCGTGTCGTTGCACATCCTCCCCAATCTGAGTCACAATAGCATTCAAGGGAAAGAGAGTTTAACTCTCCTTTCGAACTAATAAGCACTCCCATTCCTGGACTTTGTTTCAGGTATCTCACCACATTGAGTGCTGCTGTCATATGTTCCTTCATAGGTTTAGCCATAAATTGACTGAGCACCTGTACAGAAAATGCAATATCAGGTCTGGTTACAGTCAAATAAATCAGTTTTCCAACTCTTCTATATCTTTCTGGTTCTTGTATTAAATCTTCCTGCTTGTTCTTTCCTTCTTCGAAAGCCATAAGTTTTAAATTTGGAGTCATAGGTAATGTCACAGGTCTACATCCACTCATTCCTACATCTGAAAGCAAGTCAAGAGTATATTTTCTCTGATTCATAACTATTCCTCTCTTTGACCTAGCTAGCTCAATCCCAAGAAAATATTTCATTATTCCCAAATCTTTGATTTTGAAAGTACAGTGCAGAAAGTCTTTCACCTCATTTATCCTTATGTTTGAATCTCCTGTTATTAATAAATCATCAACATATACTAGTATTATAACCATTCCATCAGTAAATTTCTTGAGAAAGAATGAATAATCATGCTTGCTTTGTATAAAACCAGCTGCTACAAGTGCCTTAGATAGTTTTGAATTCCACTGTCTTGAGGCTTGCTTTAGTCCATACAAAGACTTTTGAAGTTTACAAACCAGATTCTCCCCCTTCTTTCAAAGCCTTGGGGTATGGACATGTAAACTTCTTCATCTAGATCTCCCTGTAAAAAGGCGTTATGAACATCCATATGAAATATTTTCCAGTCACTTACAACAGCAAGTTTAAGAATCATTCTAATTGTCACCATTTTAATTACTGGTGAGAAAGTTTCATGATAGTCTATGCCTTCCCTTTGGGTATATCCCTTAGCCACTAGTCTTGCCTTAAGTTTATCTAGTTCTCCATTAGCTAGATATTTAACGTTATACACCCATTTACATCCTCTTGCCTTTTTCCCTTTGGGAAGAGGCACTATCTCCCATGTGTGATTGTTTTCTAAGGCCTCAATTTCTTGGTTCATAGCCTTTATCCAATCTTTACTTTTTATAGCCTCTTCATAGGAACTAGGTTCTGTAACAGAATCTATATTACACAGAAAACACATATGAGAAGGAGAAATATTCATATAAGAGATATATTTTTCAATAGGGTATAAGCATTTAGACTTCCCTGTCTCAGTTTCTGCTCCTTTAACCAGATTACAAATGTAATCTTTTGCCCATATAGGTGCTTTCCTTTCTCTGGGTTGCTTGGTAGCAGGCCGCCAGTGTATGGGTGTTTCTCTCATATGATTTTCGTCTTCTTCATTATGTTGGGGAGGGTTTGCAAAACCTTTAGTGTTTGCAAAACCTTCAGTGTCTTCTTCTGGAGATGGAGTTCCATCTTGTGGAATCTGTGATAAAGGCATAGTAAAATTAGAATCATCGAAATAAAACATATGTTTAAATTCCTGTGATACTCCCCCTTGGTTGGTGGGCATGCTATCTTTGAAGGGAAATTTATTCTCAACAAAGGTAACATGTCGACTAACCAATATATTTCGATTTTGTAAATTAAGTAGGAGGTATCCTTTTTTATGAGGAGGGTATCCAAGAAAAACACAAGGTATAGATCGAGGACTAAATTTATCAAAGGAAGTCAGGTCAGTGGCATATGCAAGTGACCCAAAAACTCTCAGGTTGTCATATTTGGGGGCAGTGCCATAAACCTTTTCATAAGGAGTCATATAATTAAGAATTCGAGAGGGAATACGATTAACAATGTAAACGCCGTCTTGACACATTCACCCCAATATTGAAGAGGAACCTGAGATTGAAGAATTAAACTTCGAGAGATCTGCATAATTGTCCTGTGTTTTCGCTCCACAATCCCATTTTGTTCGGGTGTGTATGGATAGGAGGATTCATGTACAATCCCTTTATCCAATAAGAACATGCGCAGATCATGGTTCATGAATTTAGATCCGTTATCACTACGAATTTTCTTCACAGGTAATGAAAATTGAGTAAAGACATAAGATAGAAAATGTTTTATGTGAGATGAAGTTTCTGATTTATGTTTCATGAGAAAGATCCAAGTGGCCCTGGAAAAGTCATCGACAATGGTTAGAAAATATTGATGACCTTGATGTGTAGGGACAAGGTATGGTCCCCAAACATCAAGATGCAATAATTCAAAACAAGATTTAGAATGAATGCAACTGGAGGAGAAAGGAAGTTTGGTCTGCTTGGATTGAAAGCAAATGTCACAGTGTTTATTGAACAATCCATTACTTTCGGGTAAAATGCCCAAATGTTTAAGAACAGAGAAAGGAGCATGTCCTAATCTAGAATGCAAGAGCCATACATCAATATTATCTGAGTGCGTATGTGTCTTGTCAGTATTGCCAACAAAGTGAAAAGAATTATGTGAGTGTCCTTTATTATGTTGCAGAATATAGAGGCCATCGACCAATTTACCAGTCGCCTTCATCTGTTGACCTTGTAGGCCCTGCATAAGGCAAAATGCAGGAAAGAAAATAACCATGCAACTTTGATTTTGTGTGAGCTTAGATACTGAAATGAGGTTAAAGTGCAATTTGGGTGCATATAGGACATCTTTTAAGACAAAATTATGCGAAAGAGTAACCTGTCCAATATGAGTCACGAGGACTCGGGACCCATCTGGAATTTTAATATTCTTAATGGGTCCTGTATAAAGTGTGTAACTATCTAGAGTGGAGAGATCCGCTACCAGGTGTGTAGTGTCCCCAGAATCAATTACCCAATTGATATGTGTGTGTGGAGAGAGTTGAGAATGGACCAAACCTGTACCCGTGAGTGCATGCGCCATAGGAGGGGAAACTATGTCTTTTCGAAGGAGCTGAATCAAGTGCTCATATTCATCTTCGGTAAGGCTTGGTGTAATTGTGTTGCTCAGACGATTGTCACTTGCTGTATTCTGTGGTGTTTCTATTCCAGTATGATTAATACTTTCATCTCGATTCAGCTTGGGCCTGTTCCCTTTGAAATTCTCTGGGAATCTAATGAGATGCCAGCATCCATCTTTGGTGTGCCCTTTTTGATGGCAATAGGTACATTCAGGTGGGGGTGTTCCACGCCCCCTTCCTCGCCCACGCCCCCTACCCCTGGCAGACATAGCAGCTCCTTCAACTAGAGTAGTATCATTAGGTATCGTGATATGCCTCTGAGCTTCATCTTCCATAACCATGGCAAACGCTTGATTGATGGTAGGTAGGGGATTCATGAGCAAAATTTGACTTCTTGCTGAGCTAAAACTTTCGTTAAGACCGATGAGGAATTGCAACAGTTTCTGCTGTTGTGTTCTTTCGGCATAAATCCGAGATGTTTCACATGAGCAAGAAGGTAGAGGCAGTATCATACTCTGTTCTTCCCATAGTTCTTTCAATTTTGTATAGTAGGACGAGACCGAGGCTGACCCCTGCCGCAAAGATCCAATCTCCCGATGTAAAGAAAAGAGACGGGACCCTATTACCTTATTGAAGCATTCCTCAAGATCAATCCAAACAGATCTGGCATCTTGAAAGAAAATGATGCTGTTAGCAAGATCCTTGGAAACAGAATTGAAAATCCAGGATAGAACTATGGCGTTGCAACGTTCCCACTGAGGATGCAATCGGTCTTCGAAGGCATGTTTTTCGCACGTCCCATCCACGAAGCCTAATTTATGCTTCCCAAGCAATGCAATATGCATAGCACGACTCCAGATTGTGTAGTCGGTGCTCCCTGTGAGAATATGGGGAATGATTGCGGAACCTTGAGTGTCCGACGGATAGAGGAACAGCGGATGTGTAAATTCTAGAGAAGCAGCGTCGCCACCGTTTGTCTTGGTTGCCATAGTTTGTATTCCGTTTGAGCTACTGCCTTCAGGTTATGTTGCTGCAAACCCTAATTTTGTTCTCCATAGACTCACCGCTTCCAAGCGAATGTTCTTGATTCAAAGCGGGCGTTCTTGATTCAGACCCTTGCTCGTTTTCGTCCTGGTAGGCTGAGGAAACGTATGGAGGGAACGTTCTTGGGCCTTTCTTGGGTTAGTACGGTGGTCTTCTTGGACCAACTGGCTCTGATGCCATGTTGAGTCACAGAGCGTAACACGCAGCAATATAAAAGGAAACGGATTGATTATATTAAAAATTCCTCAGCCTGTTAACAATTGTGTCCATATATATATAACAATACAATACAATTGGGCTTAAGTCATACACAGGCCCAACCCAAATGTTTCTACACATGTATCATTGGATGTCCATATGAGTGACACCTAGCCTTTAAATTAACATAATAAGAGTCTATATCTATCCCTCACTTAATTTTTAAGCTTTTATCATACTCCTCAGAAAAAAAAAATGATGTTACAAGTATCCCAACATTGTAAAAAAAAAAGGGACTATACAAAAATTATAAGATTTTTAACGACGGTTATAAGAAAACTATCGTTAAAAACACTTTCAAAGGCTATTTAAAAATGGCCGTTAAATTAAAAACTTTTTGATTTAAAAAAACTATCGTGAATCAGTTCATCGTTTCATTTTTCACAGCTATTTATAGTCCTTTCGACGTGCCCCACCTCTAGCAACATCAACGAGAAGGAAATGCCGGCTATTTCCCTCCATTTTCTTGCACCACCACTCCCTCTATCGTGCTCGTCGTATTCATGGTTGTCTTCTCAATCTTTCACAGTGTCACTCATCATAAGTCTCCTTCTCATCATCATCCATAAGCTTTTTTGATGATTTTTCAATATTTTGTTATATTTAAATATTAATAGATGATATGGGTTGCGTATCTTGGGTTGAAAAACTTGATTTTGGTTGTTATAGTATTTTTTATATCTACATTATTGTTATATACGATTTTTATCTTACAAACCGTTGTGATTTGAACTTTTTGTCGCTCATTGGTATGAATAGCTTGTTTATTTGTTATAGGTATCATTGAAATTGTAATAGAAGTTTGGTTGTGAAATTGTTTTTGATGTTATATTGATTTTTTTATTTTTGAGATAAATATTTAGTATTTTTATGTTATTTTTTGTTTGAGCAATATAAGTATTATTTTGAATTGGATCTTTCATTTTGTGGCCAAGATCTCTTGTTAGAATAAAACGAACGACAACATAGGAGCCAACCGGGAAGCCACCACAGAAGCTAGTAGGGAAGCTACCACCAAACAAGCTGGCAGGGCCAAACAAACTAGCAGGGAAGCCAACATCGAAGAAGCCGTCACAAGAGCCAGAGACTCTCTGGCCCCTTAATGCAATCATTTAAAAGAGATTCAATACTATGACATTGCTACACAATGTGATTGGTGAATTAAGGGATGCACTTAGTTTTCAACTTCCACCGGGGGTTGTTACCCTAGGCGAGTCATATGAGTTCACAATTGACAGGAATGACATAATTCAATTCCTGAATTATTCTGAGCTAGATTCATTTTTGTTGCAGTTGGCTATAGTTAAGTTTGAATTTCATTTTAATATTTTATGTTTTTAATACTATGTGCACTTACTTCTTTTTTCCTTTGAACAATAGGCACTTCCATCAAAAGTGTGTCTAAAACAAGGCGGATAAATATGACTTCATTTGTCCCCAAAAGATTTAGAGACAACATATAAAAGAGGACACGAGTAATTAACTTGTGCACTAGAAGAAACAAGTTACCTAAGGAAAAGAGTTTATCAACATGCTAATTGGACTTTTCTAAGAGTAAGTTGTTTTGATTTAATTAAGTTGTTTGTTTATTAATTTATAAAGTATGAAATTTCACTATTTCCTAATTGGTTCAATATTTTTTCATGTTGTTAGCACCGCCAACAACCTGGTCCTACTGATTATAGATATTATGCCATGCTATATGCATGAGATCATAGACAGTAGACTAACCAAGAGACTTCACTAGGTAAAAAGAGGAAATATGACTAATATTTTGTGATTCACCAATTTTTTCACATTTACATTACTTACCTAATTAATATGTTGCTTCTTAATTTGCAGCATCTCAATATTGAAACGAGATATGACTAGGTTGAAATCAATTCAAGGAGGGATGATTTGACTAACTTAATGATAAGTAACATTCCTAATGCTAATTGATATTTTTGTTAGGTTTTTTAGTTGTATATAGTTAAAACATTGCATTGATGAACAACTAGGGAGGATAGGTTTATCTTTACCATTGAAACTTTTGTTGAATTGTTCATTGATTATTTTGGTTATTCAATTGGATTTTGGGAATTGCCTATTTCATAATTTGCTAGTTGCAAATTGGATTGTCTAAATTTTGTAGAATGCACGATGGTAAAATACGAAATTTGAAAGAAATATTAAAAAAACACATTTCCATGCAGGTTATTTAAAAATTTGCCGTAAAAAGATACCCATAAAATATTGTTTTAAAGGAACTTTTGTAACCCAAATTTTTATTTTATTATTTTTTTAGCTTAATTAAAAATATTATTTATCAATAACTATAAAATATTAAATAATTAAAATTATTATAGTTTAATATTTTTAATGAAAATAGGATATCTGAATTATCCTACTATTATCTTTCCTAAAGTTTATGATTTGATTGATGTTATTAATTAGGAATATATTAAGATTTATATTCAGATTTAGATGTAAAATTAAATTTTGAAGATATGATTTAAATTTTAAATTATCATATCTTATAGGATTCTAACAAATTATAAAGATAATAATAATAATAATAATAATAATAAGATAATAAGATTATATTAGATAAAAAATTAAAATAGTAAACCTAAATTTATCTCTTTCTCACCTCTTTTTATTGCCATCAGCTGTCACCCATTATCTCCTTCCCTCCCATCACTTTTTCTCTCCTTCTAATCTCACTCTTACAATAAAGGTACACTTTCTCATTTCCTCTCCTTTTTTTGTTTTATTGATCTCTCTGTTTCGATTAGTGTTTTACCATTATACCATGCTTCTTTCTTTTGCCAAGTCTTTTTATTATGACACCACTGCCCTTTCTTTTGTCAAGTCATTATTACGCCACTTCCTTTTCCTTTTGTCAAGTGAGGCCAGTTCTGAGTATATATAATAAATACATATAGGTATATAAGTAGGAGTGTTGCATTAAGTTTGAATCACAGGGAAATCATTTCAACGTCTTGCCTTCACAAAGAACTAAATATATATATGCTTTTTCCAAACTTCGTTCTTCGCTCTGTTTCCTTTACAGACTTCTATCTCCAATATATATATGGATATATGCTTCAAGGTCGTCTTGCCATCACGGAACCCATGTAGATATATATATATATATACATATATATATATGGATTTAGTGACTTGATCACTTGCAGAAATTACTACCTAGAAACAAAATAAAAACAATATGCAATAAATATTTTAAAATTAGGAATAGTTTATAAATAAAAAGAAGCAACCTCTCCATATGTCCTTATCCTTATTCTTCAATAGATATGTATATATTTAAGAACTTCCGAAAAGAATTATTAACTTTAACTTAATTTATTATTATATTAAACTAATTAAATTATAAATAAATATAAATTTAGAAAAAGATTCATATTTTTGGGGATAAGCTCTAAGACTCTAGAGTAGCTTTAGAATAATTTTAGAGTAATATTAAGTATTATAGTGATAGTTCTTGTGTAGTGACTTTGTAAACTATCATTGGAGTTCTGGAGTAACTCCTAGTAGAGCACCAGATTGCTTGTGATTGTTATAAGTGGGGCCACTTTGACTTGTGGTAATTATTCCTTATTTTGATACGAGGTAACCACTTTCCATTCATTGTGTGTGCCAATATGATATTTGTGAGTAATTTGATATATATATAAATATATTGATATCTACATGATTATATTGAGAAATTTTTATTGATGATTTTATTAAAAACGGTCTTGTAGGACTTGAAGATTAATTTGGAAAGTTGAATTGAGAGCAGAAACTTATTATATCTTGTTATCGTTATTTGAAAAAAAAAATTATCTTAAGAAAAATTCTATTGTGATACTTATTGATGTTATTGATTATCAAGCTTGAGATTGTTGATTAATATTATTATCTTGAGAATTATGCATTGGGGATTGGTGATGAGGGAGTTACATTTTTACCACGTGGTATAGCCTCCATTGAAGCTAGATGATTGGCTTTTGTCCCACCTGTTTACCGAGGGACTTGCCCCACCTGTTTATCGAGAGGCTATGACACTCCCACCTGTTTACCGAGGGGAAATGAACCTATGGTCCGGTCACGTGCTCTGTAGATTTTGGCCGATTTATAACACTTGACTGGTTAGCTTTTTGGGTGGCTAGTCATATGGTAGTTATCATTAACCCATGGGTTGGGTTGGTTGGAATAAGGCAGTTTGGTTGGATTGAGGAGAGGAGCTTGGGGTGGTTTATCCATTTGATTATAATATGGTGTATGTATTTTCTATATATTGTACCTTATAAACTGTTCCACTTGATACCTCACGAGCACATATTAGTATGCATGATGAGTAGGACTGATGATTACTGAGGCTTTTGTCTCACCCTATTTTTATTAACATTTTTCAGGAGTTAGTTCAATTGTTGGTTCGAACGAGAATGCGCCGGAGGCATAGTTGCGCTAGCGAATTGTACATCACCCTCCTTGTTATTTATGTGTTTGAGTAGATGTATATTGCCACAATAGGGCCTACTTTTATTTATGCTCTGATGACTTGATATTTTTATGATCGTACTGAATAATGTGTGCTAGTAGAAGGCCACAACCTTTTAGGATTATGCATGCGACTTGATGGGCCTAAAGGAATGATTTGCTATATTATGAGTACTATTTGGAAATTTTCTTGCGTTATGGGCATTGTCGTTGTTTACCTGAGTACGTCATTCGGGGTCTATTCTAGAAATTCGAATTGATAACTTTATTGATGCTAAACGGGGCTTGAACCCTTTAACCATGTTAGTGGGTGAATTATTTCTAACATGATTTTGCGTGCGAACATTTAGTAAAGTTTTTAAATCCATGATAGTACCATTTTATAAGTTTCACTCTTTTCTATCATGGATAACCTTTTCAAAATAAGTTACACTTTATTAACTATAATAGTATTGGATGGGTAGTCTTGTCTTTTCTACCATGTTACATATCGATTAAGAAAATTCTTTTATAACCATGGTAGGGTTGCTTTTAAAATTTAATAAACTCTTTTCTACCATGGTAGGGTTGCTTTTAAAATTTAATAAACTCTTTTCTACCATGGTTAACTCTTTTAAAATAGACTAAATTTATTTATAATATTATTTTATTTATATTTTAAGAAGGATTTTACAACTTTCTACTGCATTTATTTGGGAAAACCGCCATTAAAGCTAACTTTTAACGGCGATTTTAAAACCATCATAAAATATCATACTTTTAATGCCGTCAGTAGCCACTGCGCTCATGAAACCACCATTAAAGCCCTTTTATATAGTAGTGGGTTATTGCATGAGGGGCATTGAAGCACAAGATGAGGCAAAATCAAATGGACCATGAAGCCAATGTATTTACAACAATAAAGAACAAGTGTGAGTGCACTACTAGAAAAAAAAAGTCATCAACAGAGGTTAAAAGTGACATTTCACGGTGATTTTTTAACCGACATAAATTTTACTATCGTTATAAGTCTAGCTTTTAACAGCGGTTAAAAAATCACCATTAAATATAATACTTTAACAGCGATTTTTATAAAACCTCCATTATATATTTAGAATGTTATGGTGGTTTCCAGTAAAATTCCCATTACAGTTTAATCATATAACGACAGTTTTTAAGGTAATCGCTGGTACAGTCTATACTTGTAACGACCATTTTCAGAAAAATAGCCGTTAAAGGCTTAATTTTTTTTACACCTTCTTTCAATTTTCTCAACTATATCGCCCTATATTTGCCCTATTTTTTTTAGCAAAGTATGAAGTAAGCAATGGAAAAATCTAAATTAAATGTTAATATATAGTAATAAAGTAATTCGAATTCTTATTAATGCATGTAATAAACCAAAATATAATACAATTATATATAGACGGACATTGTACAATCATATATACATAAAATGGATGATTGATTAAGGCAAGTTCTCCAGAATAATTTTTGCCAAAGCATCCATCATTGAGTGGATTTCCTCATCTGCAAAACTCATTTTGTTCTACTTTAACAACTGCAAGTTAGAAGTAATAATTAATATTTAAGATGTGATAAATTGAAAAATTTTAAATATTGATCACTTCATACCTCATGTAAGCTATCCGTGATCCCTATCTCAATGATCTCTTGCATATATTGGATTATATAATATCCTCACTTGACACTGTCAAGTTGACAGCGGTACTAATAAAATGGAAAAACATAGAGCACATTAGTGACTAACTTTTACCCTAATAAATTTATGAAAATTGAAACTTAATTATTTAGAAAGTACTTACTCGAGGATAAATCCATAAAGGATTAGTACTAACTATATGGCCTCTAAACAAGTTGAACCCTTGCACAGCCCTATGTCCAATTGGAAAAAAAGATACCATATAACTTACTAAATTTTTATGTTAACAAATCTATGAAGAAAAAGTCACGTGTTGATTATGGAAAAAATCTCGGTATCTGGCCATCCAAATAATGAATCAAACCAGTTCATCACATTATCTTTAGGGGCTATGACAAGTAGAGTCCAATATGTACTATAAAATATGAATTGTAGACTAATATGTATATGAGCGTGCCAAGTATAATAGTATACTACCCTTTTAATGTACGGTGCAAAATATATCTTCCTCCTGATGCGGGTCATAATGTTGACCATTTACATAATCCTCGAGCTCCTATCGATACCTATCTCTTAGACATGTTGAGGACACATGAAGCCATATGTGTCTCCTTTTGCTTCTTCCAGGCATCTCCGATAGAAGTGACTATTACTAATAGAGAAATGAGTCAATACTATGTGAATGGTTAAACATAAAGTATTAAAATAAGGTTACAATTTACAATATGGCACACTAGATGACAGTTGAATCCAGCTCCTCAAAATTCATGAATTGTACCATGTCATTCCTGTCTAGGTGAATTTGTAAAGCTCCAGTGTGATCAAAACCCCGGACAGAATTGTGAAACTAAGTGCTTCCTCCAATCCTGCTGCCACAGAGTGGAAAGTTTTCATACCAAAATATCTCGAGGATATGTTCTCAGGAAGAGGTCTGAGCTTATCTACTTTCACCCTCTGAACCTTGGACTTCTGTGGTGCCTTTTCTAGTTCTGGTTCTTTTGGGGTTTGCTTGTAAGGCACCTTCTCTGGCACATGCTCCAGTGTGACTCACTTTCTCAATTTGATTAGATATGTTGGCCACATAATAAACTTCCCTTGAGCTTGCTCCAATATTTTGACCTTGTTAGTGGGGCAAGGATCTATAATAGCATTTTTTAATAAAAACTACCATAAAGAGCATTGATCCTGTTATTTGAAGATAACATATAATCTTGAATCCAATAGATTAGATACTAAGCTAGTATGCCAACGGTATTTAGTAATTTGTTACATTATTAATTTATTGGATAAATTAGACTTCTTGATTAATTTTTTTTCTCAAACTATGCGCACTTTCAATTTCCTTTAAAGTACTCATTGCTGAATGCTTAGCTAATTAAACAAGGTAAAATTGATGCATGTCCCATAAAGGAAAAAAGTTCTTTACATAGTTGTTGAGTTTTAAGGAACCTAATGGCATCATTTTCAACTATACCAAAATTTTGGGTGAGTTGAGTTAGGCTTATATCAAACTCAGTACAATATAATAATATGTTTATTCTTAAAAATATGTATACACAATTGATCAGAACAATAATAATTGACTTTAAAAAATATTCTAACTAGTTTGAATATTCCTTATAAAATATTCTAACAGACTATTTTTTACCTTTTGTAAGAAATCTTATCCCGTCCGCCAATGCCAAAAAATATCAAAAAAGGACATGAAAAGAAGGTGTGAAGCCTTTCAATAAGATGAAGCAGAGTCGTCTGAATTTTGGAAGTCATCTGGGTCATCTGAAGGGTGATGGAAGTGCTGCTAGTTACTTTGGCAGCAGAGATAAGAACGGAGACTATCGAACCTTTCTTGAAGGTTCTCTACCTGAAGGGAGAGCTCTTCAACCGAGTTTTTCAAACTATCCATTCGGTTTATCAATTCTTCTAGATGTTTGAAGATGTTTGAAAATGGTGAAGCATACATTGGGTCAGGGAGAGGATGCTTATCGTCAAAATTATCACGGGATCTTTTCTATGAACGGGAAGGAGAAGAGCCTGAAGAGGACGTTATGTAAGGAAAAATGAAAAAGACAGGAAGACAAAGATGATAACAAGAGGAAACAGATTGAGAAAAAGGAAGTGGAATAAAAAGTATAATGGAAAGGTATTTAAGATTAAGGAAAAGACAGTTCGTAAGAGGTATCTGTTGGCCTTCCCTAATGATGGCTAGAGACACACACTTTCTTTCTGCAGATAGGGCATGAAGAGGAGAAAACGGGAAGGCAGAACGATTTCCTTATAATGGCGATTTTTCTAAACCCATTATTTTGATTTGGTTTTTGTTGATTTATTATTTAATCACTTGAACATGGTCAATGACTTGATGCTGGGGAGGGTGAGTGATGGAGAAGATGTAGAGTTTCTCATAAGGTGGAGGGTAACGGAGATCACACTATGCTTGCTTAGATACCATCGTGTGTCCCAACAAAATAAAGTAACGAGTAATGGACACTGGGTTTAGGTAACGGCCGTGTCATTTTTACTACAATTTAGAATATTTATATAAATATTTTTGTACTTCAAAAAAATATATAGTACTTAGCGTATTTTGGATAAAAATTTATAAGTATTTTTGGGCATTTGTCCTAAAATCTAATTAAGAATAAGCAAATATTAATGTAAAAAATTGATAATATAAAAAATAAAAAATATTTAAAATCTAATTCAAGTCTTTTCTTAAATTACTTTCAAACTAATTATATATTATTTTATTAATATATATAGGTTTTTCAACTCGTGCAAACGCAGCAGGTTGAAAACTCTGCATAGGTAACTCAATAATACAAATAATTGGACCGGGCCCTGCCTTACAACAACCACATCACATCAAATCACATCGTAAAACAAACTAGAAGGGAGAGTGAAAGCGAAAATTCTATATATAATATATAGGTACAATATATAAATAATTCTACATAATTTTTTTGGCTAATACGAACGAGGAAATTGTCTTCCATTCTCCTTTACGCTATATGGTAAAGCGCTTCCATAGATCGCTTTCCTTATTTGATAATGAGAATATATTATAAGATCCTGTAACAAGATGATTATATAAACCCATTAGTCCGTGCTCTATAGCCAAACGTAATCACAACAATGAAGTTCCCAGTATATATATATATATATATATATATATATATATATATGAAATTAAACTAATACTAGAATAACTGACTAGATCAAGTTTCATGCATTATGCAGAGCTCAAAAACCAAGTCATACTGTTATTCACCGTAGAGTCACGTGCTAGAATATACAAATATATGGTATAAGTAACAAAATATCATTAAAGTAAAATTAAAATGAAGTCTTATGTCACCTGATCAAATTTAAATATTGAAGTTAAATGATTTTGAGATATTTATACATGATAATAAAAAAAAGTGTCTCAAACAAAATGATGATAAATAAATTTGTTCCATAGCATACATATACATATTCCTATTAATTCACATTATTAGCACCTCAAAAGAACTATTTCATGATGTAATTTTAATTAAATGAATGCATTGATTCTCTTTTCTTTCTCCAATGAACTTAAGTATGAGAAACGGGAAAGAGCATAGTAAAATGGAACTTATTAAACTTACCAAATAGTGCGAGCCATGGAAATGCAATATCTAGTAGTGGTAAGGAGGGGCTGGGGAAGGAGACTTGTAGACATAAGGCTTCATGTATGATGGTGGTGGAGAGTCATACACTGGGTAGTAAACTGGTGGAGGAGGAGATGGGTATATGTATTTTTTTTTTGGAGGCGGAGGAGGAGATGGGTATACGTATTCCTTCTTTGGAGGTGGAGGAGGAGATGAGTATACATAGGGCTTCTCTGCAGGAGGTGATGGGTATAGGTATTCCTTCTTCGGAGGTGGAGGAGGAGATGGGTATATGTATTCTTTCTTTGGAGGTGGAGGAGGGGATGAGTAGACATAGGGCTTCTCTGGAGGAGGAGGAGATGGATATACATATTTCTTCTTTGGAGGTGGAGGAGGTGATGGGTATACGTATTCCTTCACAGGAGGAGGAGGAGATGGGTATATGTATTCCTTCTTTGGAGGTGGAGGAGGTGATGAGTAGACATAGGGCTTCTCTGGAGGAGGAGGAGATGGATATACATATTCCTTCTTCGGAGGTGGAGGAGGTGATGGGTATACGTATTCTTTCACAGGAGGAGGAGGAGATGGGTATACGTATTCCTTCACTGGAGGAGGAGGATATGGGTATATGTATTCCTTCTTTGGAGGTGGAGGAGGTGATGAGTAGGCATAGGGCTTCTCTGGAGGAGGAGGAGATGGATATACATATTCCTTCTTCGGAGGTGGAGGAGGTGATGGGTATACGTATTCTTTCACAGGAGGAGGAGGAGATGGGTATACGTATTCCTTCTTTGGAGGTGGAGGAGGAGATGGGTATACGTATTCCTTCACTGGAGGAGGAGGAGATGGGTATATGTATTCCTTCTTTGGAGGTGGAGGAGGTGATGAGTAGACATAGGGCTTCTCTGGAGGAGGAGGAGATGGATATACATATTCCTTCTTCGGAGGTGGAGGAGGTGATGGGTATACGTATTCTTTCACAGGAGGAGGAGGAGATGGGTATACGTATTCCTTCTTTGGAGGCGGAGGAGGAGATGGGTATACGTATTCCTTCTTTGGAGGTGGAGGAGGAGATGGGTAAACATATTCCTTCATTGGAGGAGGAGGAGATGGGTATATGTATTCCTTCTTTGGAGGTGGAGGAGGGGATGGATATATGTATTCTTTCTTTGGAGGTGGAGGAGGTGATGAGTAGACATAGGGCTTTTCCGGTGGAGGAGGAGATTGATATAGGTATTCCTTCTTTGGAGGTGGAGGAGGTGATGAGTAGACATAGGGCTTCTCCGGTGGAGGAGGAGATGGATACAGGTATTCCTTCTTTGGAGGTGGAGGAGGTGATGCGTAGACATAGGGCTTCTCTGGAGGAGGAGGAGATGGATATACATATTCCTTCTTCGGAGGTGGAGGAGGTGATGGGTATACGTATTCTTTCACAGGAGGAGGAGGAGATGGGTATACGTATTCCTTCACTGGAGGAGGAGGATATGGGTATATGTATTCCTTCTTTGGAGGTGGAGGAGGTGATGAGTAGGCATAGGGCTTCTCTGGAGGAGGAGGAGATGGATATACATATTCCTTCTTCGGAGGTGGAGGAGGTGATGGGTATACATATTCTTTCACAGGAGGAGGAGGAGATGGGTATACGTATTCCTTCTTTGGAGGCGGAGGAGGAGATGGGTATACGTATTCCTTCTTTGGAGGTGGAGGAGGAGATGGGTAAACATATTCCTTCACTGGAGGAGGAGGAGATGGGTATACGTATTCCTTCTTTGGAGGTGGAGGAGGTGATGAGTAGACATAGGGCTTCTCTGGAGGAGGAGGAGATGGATATACATATTCCTTCTTCGGAGGTGGAGGAGGTGATGGGTATACATATTCTTTCACAGGAGGAGGAGGAGATGGGTATACGTATTCCTTCTTTGGAGGCGGAGGAGGTGATGGGTATACGTATTCTTTCACAGGAGGAGGAGGAGATGGGTATACGTATTCCTTCTTTGGAGGTGGAGGAGGTGATGGGTAAACATATTCCTTCACTGGAGGAGGAGGAGATGGGTATATGTATTCCTTCTTTGGAGGTGGAGGAGGGGATGGATACACATAGGGTTTCGCTGGAGGAGGAGGAGGAGATGGATATATGTATTCTTTCTTTGGAGGTGGAGGAGGTGATGAGTAGACATAGGGCTTCTCTGGTGGAGGAGGGGATTGATATAGGTATTCTTTCTTTGGAGGTGGAGGAGGTGATGAGTAGACATAGGGTTTCTCCGGTGGAGGAGGAGATGGATATAGGTATTCTTTCTTTGGAGGTGGAGGAGGTGATGCGTAGACATAGGGCTTCTCTGGTGGAGGAGGAGATGGGTATACATATTCTTTTTTTGGAGGTGGAGGAGGTGATGAATACACATAAGGCTTCTCTGGCGGTGGAGGAGACAAATATAAATAGGGTTTCTCCAGTGGTGGGGAGGCATACTTGTAGTAGGGACTTTCTAATGGTGGAGGAGTAGGGCTAATGTAGTCTCCAGAGATTTCATATGGCAAGAAACTTAAGCAAACAAGTGACAAAAACAAAGTTAGAGTAGCAGAAGCCATTTGGGTTTCCATCTTTCTTCAACTCCCAAAGTAGGAGTTGCTTCTGCTCTTTGTACTTTGGTGAGCCTAATGCCACCCTATATATAGAAAGGAAGGGGGCTCAGTATGGCCCACCATTCTACTACCCCACTTCCCCTCTCTTCCTCTTCGTAATAACCAGCTCTAATTTTATTTACAGTTTTAGAGGAACATGTCAACGTAGCAATATCAATATGTCAAATGATAGATTTATATAAAGCTTCCTTTATTTGTTCGTCATAGAAAGTATGACTACTTTGTTAGATTTCATGAAATACATCTTTTAGACTCATCTATCTCGTATGGATATATTTCATACAGTTTATCAAAATTGAAACAAAAAATATTTGTAACACATAATATAAGAATGTTAGATTTTTTAAAAAAAATTATTTTTATATTATTAAACTTTTAGTTTGATAAAAAGTACATAAAAATTGATAAATATTTTTTTGATAATAATATCACATCATTTTTAATAAATATCAATCAATTATAAATAATAAACTAATTAATAATAATCAATGATATATTTATAAATATTGGTAAAAAATGAAATCCATTTTACATGATAATTTAAAAATTACCAAAATTTATAAATATTCTAAAAATTAAATTAAATTTAGACAGTGAAAATAATTTTCCTCTTGCATACTTCTAAAGAATGTTCTCTTTTCCCTTTGCTTCCATATTTTTAAGGCTCATATTGTTCTGACATTCAGATTTGCCGTCTCTTTCATTTTATTTTTTTATCTCTGGTTGGATAGAGAATTTTTCTACATAATCCCTAAAATATTTTTATTTGGATTTTATTTCACGCGTTAATAACTTGGTCCTCCTTGATGAATTTGAACAAGTAATTCAATATTTTTAGTATGAAAAGAAAGTAAATATTTTTTTTAGCAATATGACCCCAAGTGGGTTTACGAACACGGCTTTGGATTGGATGTCTAAACTATAAGCAGAGAACAAAGAAGAGATCAAAGTCGCCGTCCCATCTTTATTTTCTTGTAGTATGTATCAAAGGAAAAAAAAACAAACACTAGTAATATTTAAATTTTATTTTTGACTTTGTAAGCGATATAGCCAAATAAGTCGTACACTCATACGTACTACAAATTATTAATTGATTTATTCAAAAGTCGTATTTCGTTAAATTATATATCTCTACCTACTTTAATGTTTACTATTAATGTTAAATATTGTGTTACCAATAATACTCGAACCAATTAATAAAAAATTGATTCATAATTTAAAATATCTTAATTTTAAATTTTGTTAATAAGACGAGGACATTAGCTATTATAAAATACACTTATAATAATATTGATTTTCTGCCAAAGCAACGTTAAAAAAATACAATAACATTTTTATAATATTATGAAGAATTATAGCATTGCTTATCTGGGAAAGCAACGTTGTATTTCTTCCAGGGAAGGAAAAAGGGCAAAAAACACTCGAAAACAACGTTGCTTTATTCAATAAGCGATGTTGTTTAGACTTTTAACATTAGTTTTTTATATAATCAATGTTATAACAATTTAAATTTTAATATAGGTTTCTTGAATCAAACTCGAGATCTAGAGGGATCTAATATGACTTTATACAGCTAGATCAACTTTATATTAGTAGATTCTATTTTTTGTTTGAACCATGAGAAAATTATTTGGAATTGGAATCTAGTTAGGTGAGAACTTTGGTTAATAAGAAAGTTGCTTATAATTATTGTTTAATTGTTAAAATTGAGTTTATTGGTTTGGACTTAGTTTTTAATAGGCTGAATTGTTAAAAAGTGGTTGATTGGCTTGGACTTAGCTTTCAATTAGTGTTTACTTGTTCAAAATGATTTAATTAGCTTGGACATAACTTTTAGTTATCTCAATTGTCCTCTTTTATTGCTGGTACTGGTTGTGCATAATTATGCTCAAATTTTGCGATGTCTTACTTTTAAAGGGAAACTTTGACAAAATTTTTTAAAATAAACAACGCAAACCATAAATTTTTAATTAAGTATTAGGTAATTAGTCAATTTATTGGCTAATACTTAATAACTTCAATCAAACATAGTAATACTCATCCGATTTTAAATATAAGATATAATTTAATTAATTTATGCTATAAATTAAGTTTTATATTTAAGACAAGATGGGTATTTGATTCAAGTGGAATTTAGATTGAGGGTTTGGTAGACCTTATGCTCATTAATTAGGTAGTAATTACAGATGGACAATGGACCACAATGAACATATCATATAAAACTCTTCCGCTAAGCCGCCTCAAGACTCATTACTATTTATAAGCCAATTCAGCATAAAAAATCCAATGCCTTGGGCTTTGGAGGTAACAGTCTGTTAATAGATATCATACATTGGGCTTTGCATTGTACCCTATTCTAGTCTTCAAATTCAAATTTCAAATTTAAGATGCCTAGTATGTAATCCATCGTACGTGAGTTTAGCTGACAAATAGGTAAAATATACGATTATTTTGAGTGTATTTGATTTTTGGGGAGTATCACTTTATTGTGATTCCAGTCGCCGCACTTAGAGAGACATCCTAACTTTTGGGTGCCTAAGTTTACGTATGAGAGTAATTAATAGCTTGCCTTACCCGATCTTAGTATAGCCTAAGAAGAAAAAAAATTCCGTCCTGTCCTTAGATCATGGGTGAACCCAACCCCTTTCCAAAAAAATTTGTACTAAAAAAAAAGATGTCTCGTATGCCAATGAGAGTTGGCACATATAGTAAAGAACGAGCTCGTATCCTATAAGAACATAAGTTCAATTCTTGCTGCCATTGTGAGGGTTCATTTGGTAGATAATATCGTAAGTCCCATGTAAGCACTCTCTGATCCCTGAAACTGTACCATACAAGCTCCCTTGCAACGCAATGGGGAGAACATACTAATTGGATGAAACCTAAGAGAACAAGTGAGAAATATGAAAATCGAGTGATAAGTTTTCTCAAATTTGTTCAAAGAAATGTGTCTAATAAAAGTGGATTGTACTGTTTCCCTTATGTGAACTACTTAAACAAGAACCAACATGATATTTATGTGATTATAGAGCACTTTACTTGTGATGAGATAAACTTGAGGTATACAATTTTGATATGGCATGGCGAACTTGTAAGGAGTTCGTTATCCCATGAGGAGAAAGTTTTGAATGATGATTAGGTGATAAAATGTAGGATATGATCTGTGATATTAAGACGGAATCCTTTACACGATTCTCCTCAACATATAAGAACTTGTATAGTGACGTAGAGACGCCTATGTAACCATGGTATACTAATAACAATACACGATTTTCAACTATGTTTAAATTGATGAACCTAAAGGCAAGAAGTGGGTGAATCAATAGTAATTTCACATAATTGCTTAGTGATGTGCTTCCAAAAGGAAATTTACTTACATATGAAGCTAAGAAAATTGTGTCTGATGAGTTTGGAGTATAAAAAGATACATGTGTACCTAATAGACGGCATATGGTATAGAAATAAGTTTAAAGAGTTAAATAAGTATCCAAAATGTGGCACTCCACGTGATAAGAAATGAAAACAACAGCACAAAAATAGCTTAATCAGATGTGAGATGAATCTGTGATAAAGCTAGGAGAGATGAAAACAAGCTTCCTTCTAACCCAATAAGCACCTGAACCACCCTAGATAATTAATAGTCACTTCTTTTAACGGTCCTTTAATTTGCAATATGGGTTCCTTTTAACTTGTTTCTTTCAATGTTTTAGATCAATTCACCCTTGGTTAAAAGGGGGAAGGGCAATAATAATTTGATAGTACAAGGGCCATCGATATCTCACATGTCATACGTCACAACAAGGGGTATTTATGACTTTTTGCTTGAATTTCAAAATCCCATTTTGGGATCTCACATGTGACAAGAATTATGGAAATTCAAGAACCCTTTGTGTTCGTTTGTAATTTTGATGCTCTTTTTATCTCATTTTCCATAATTAAATTTCTGGAACCATATTTCTAGTTGTATGAAAGATACAGAAAATTTGATTATGTAGTACAATAATCGGAATTTGAATTCAGACCTTCTTTGTTTTTGGTACAAATTTGAATTCAGACCTTGATGAGGCACAAAAAAAGACACATCTTGCATCCAGTGTTGTGGGCTTATGTAGAAGCCCAATTATCACTAAAGGTTGGGCTTCAAATGTTCTAAACTTGGGCTAGGTAGGTTGAGCAGGCCCTTACAGTAGTACAACGCATGGTCAACGCTCAAGGCCCAGTAGCAAGCTACTTACATAGGCCCTCCCATTAGAAAAATAAATTTAATACGTTGTGGGCCGATGGCCCACTTATTAGATATTAAACTGAGAAGAACAAATAATACACTTGATCTTAATATAAAGAGTAATAGACGGCTCGCTTTATCTGATATTAGTATCGCCTAAGAGGATGAGAGACTTCGCCCTGCCTTTAGATCATGGGTGAGCCTAACCCCTTTCCAAAAATTTTTATATAAAAAAAAACATAAAGGCTGAGAGAGGCATGCTTTGTAATGTTCATTTGTTTGCCTTCTATATTTGCTCATAGCTTAGACGCTATGCTACTTAATCTATGTGGGACTTATAAGCTGCAGCTGCCATGCATGCACTCGCAGTGGTTTCTATTTGTTGTTCCTTGCTTTCTTATGCTTGGTATGTATTCAGAATTTGGAAGCAGACACACCATGTGCTCCATTCTTTTGTATATTTTTTCAATTGTAATATTCCTGCGGTCCTTAATATAAGACCTAATTGAAGAGTTAATATTAGTCCTAAATATAAGATATATTTCCTATATTTATTAACTACTTTTCCAAATTATTCCTATCGGTATTCCTTTAATAATAATCAAGTAAGAGTGAGAAGGAGGGATTTAAAGAAAATAATTAGGGTATTTTAAAAAAAATATATCATATTAACTAACTTAACTAACTTTTTTAATCTAATTAAATTAGTTAAATATATAATATATTAAAGACCGGAGCAGTAACATGTTTTCTTCTCCTACCTAGAGGTACTACCTTGTGCCATTTTAGTATTATAACCATACACACTTATCATGCTTAGGAACTTATTGTTTTTACAACATAATTATACTTGAGGATAGAAGATGACAACAGAATATTAAGCCATAATCATGCTTCTCCAAATATCAGTGAGACAGGTTCAGATACGCCTAATCATTTCAGCCATCAAATTGATCTTCAGGAACTAGCATCAACAGAATTATGAGTGGAAAGAACTCAAGAAGACAAGGAACAAATGGTTTATGAATTGAAGTACACCAACTTTATTAAAACATGCATGGTTTCCTGGTTATTTTTTTGCAGCTTATGATACCTAAAACTTATCAGTATATAATGTCAAACACCCAAAAGTTGATTGTTCATGCATCTGTTACATTCTGTCGTCTTTGGTTGTAGATGAAAACTATTTTCCTCAACATACCAACAATATCATTCAGTATCAGTTTGATATTTCTACATTCGTTCACATGAGAATGCCTAATCTTTTCTCAGCTGACAGAAAAGAAAAAAAAGGGTGAAGTTATAATTTTAGCCCGAAAGTTTTCACATAGGATGCGTGGGTATCTGAAAATTTTGTTTAGATCAATATCACTCTGGAAGAGTTAAAAAAGGAATAATGTTACACTTAACAGTTAAATATTAATGGCCAACATTAGTTTCTTAATGGTTAGGGTGACTTTGCTAATTTTTTAATACTTTTTGGCATAATATTAATTCAAGAAAAACTTTCGGATATCGACAACATCTACGTATAAACTTTTTGGGTAAAATTGGATCTTAAACCGAAAGAAAAACATAATGGAGGTTGGGTTGCTTATGGTCATGAGAGTAAATGAAGTTTAAGTTAGGTGGGATGGGGCAGTAGTATCTATATTTAATTCCATCTGCAATGTGATTAAATTTGCAGAAAGAATAGGTTAGGAAGGTAGACTAAACAGTTAGCATCTGCTTTTACTTATCAACTGAATACTGATGTTATCTTGTCAACATTTCATTAAAACTGCAGAGGTTAATTAATTATATTTCCAGAACTGTCTTAATTTATTTCAATCCATTCTTTTAACTGTTTGGACTAGTTCTTTCCCTCCTTTTCATCTTTCATTTTAATATTGGGATAATTATTCAGAGGTCTTAAAAAAAAGATTTAATTCTCAAAAAATCCCAATAACGAGTAGCAGCATAAATATATTATTTCTTATTGTGTGATTTGCCAATACAAGTTACTTAGTTATTAGTAAATTTTAAGGTAATTAAATATTTTCCATGTAGCTTCACTGTAATTTTCCCTTTAATATTCCTAATCATTCAGAGGATTGTGTTAGGCTCTTTGTCGAATTTTTATGATTAGTTGTTTGAAAGTGTACGAATGTAATTTAATGCATTTTTTATCTTAGTGAGGGTATACTTCATAATCTAATATGTTATATGTAAAGAAAAAAAAATAAAAAAAATAAAGTATAATTACTTATCTACCAATATATAAAATCACAATTGTCATGAAGACCACAATGAATGATAAGACATCTAACTCTAACATCATTCACAAATAAGTAGAGTAAATAGTGATATTGAGCAAAATAATGAAAACATACAGAAAGACTAGTAGAAGCTGTGATGGGCCGATTGCTCTCTGCAACAGTGCTACATATTGTGGCCCGAAAATGCCTAATATGTTTTTAGGACACTTTTTTTTTGGCCGAGCAGCGTATTTTTGGCCGGGTTTAGGTGGGCATATTAGGCAACCAAGCTCCATGATCATCCCTAATTAGGAATAACTTCTTTTATTTTCACATTTGTTATTTTTTAAATAAAAGGATCCTATAATGGGAACAATGGAAACAAGGAGTTAGGCTCGTAGGCTAACAACCCATAAGTAGCTCTTAATGCTAAGATAGTCACTACTAATATGATTAGTACATTTACCTACTTCCCTGCGGGACATAGCATGATATCATCTTATTGCAAATAATAATAACTTTTATCCACTAGATGATATCGGCTAAATAGCTTGTAAAGTATGATTATGTTCTATCAACCGCTCTTATATTCTATTATCTTATTTCCAAAAAAAAAAAAGGAAATAAGATACTTGTTAAAAAAAAGATCTTTTTTTTTTTAAAAAAGGAAATTATTTTTTTTTAAAAAAAAAAGAAAGCCATACCAGTCAGAAAATTTGTAAAATTTGTAGATACTTGTTCTGTTTTTTCCCCCGTTTTGTCCAATCATATATGATCATCTGAACAATTTAATGAAAGTCAGAGAAATCGGTTTCAGAAAGATGTGAATGCCGATGGTCCAAATAGCTGCAAAACTGGATTTTTTTTTTTACCCAAAAAAATCAATTTAAGTGTACATTGTATAATTCATACTGAAATTGAGGTAAATAATCTATATGTGATATTAAAAGCTCAAATTTCAAACATAGATAGATCAATTTGACACGGATTTTAGATTTTTTTTTGTTTAACTTTCTGTGATATTTGATTCATTCTTTTGTCCTGAAACTGTAGATGTAGCCAAGGAAAATTGATCGAATTAGTAAAAACATGACTCATACAAGAGCATGAATGAATACAAATGCCCATCACTAATGTATGGCTTTATTGTTAGGTACTCCCTCCAGTTCTAAGATTTGGATTTTTTTTATATGCATAAACATAAGATTTAGATAACTATAACTAATTTGTAAAAAATTAAAAAAATTAAGTAGTTATTTATAAAATATGTGTGTTAGTTTTTCTAAGGAGTTGTTTGATAAGAGGGGTTTATAAGGAAGGGGAGGGGAGGAAAAAAATTTGAGTTAGATTTAATAAAATTATAGAAATAATGTTATAAAATTTTAATAAGGAAAATACGTAAGATAAAAAGGTAAGAAAAATTAATTAAAAACTTTAACCCCAATTTTTAATTTTTTTAAATCAAAGTTAGAAAATTTCCCTCCCCTTCCATTCATTCCAAATCCCATGTTTGGTATGATGGAAGGTGGGGGGGGGGGAATTTTGATAAATTCAATTTAAAAAACTTGTAGAAGTGAGTTTAAAAGCTTTTAATTAATTTTTTAATCTTTTATCTTATATATTCTCTTTATCAAAATTTTACCATCTCATTTCTTCATTTTTTTAAAATCAAACTCATTAAAATTTTCCCTCCCCTTCATTTTCCTCATACCACATAGACCTTAAAGTACTATTTTTAATAATTTATATTGAAAACTATGGAAATTCATTTAATATATATAATCAGCAGCAACAGTTTAAATAAAAATTATAAATTTAAAAAATAAAATAGATTGAGGTGTTATATTTAAAATAAAAATAAACCTTTCTACTAGTTTTTAGATTTAGAACAAAAAAGGAGAATTGATATGTACATGTTTTTTAGCACTCAATAAATATCAACTTTCTCATGTAAGAAGAAATTGTTGAAGGAAACGTAAATGAGCAAGTGTGATTAATGTGGTGGAAGAATCATATATATATATATATATATATATATATATATATATAAGACTAATAATCTAGAATGAACTATAATCTTAGTGTTGAAAAATCGACTTGTTTATGTCCATTTCACAAAGGGAAGAGGATAATATTTGTCAGATTTGTCTCATAGTGAGAAAAGCTTCTCTTTGAAGAGATTTTGATTGATTGTGAAGATAATTAATTACTGGGGCAAATGTTGAAATCAGAAAATTTTAGGCTTCTCTTCATTGATGATGTCATGATGATGTGTTAAAGGGTCAGAAATTGTGTTTTTATTGATGTGAAAATGTTTTGGTTTCTATTAGAACGTAACTATCAAATAAGTGACGCTCAGGACAATGCCTTCAAGTTTCATCAATGAACTCTCACTTATGTTTTGACAGATCACTACCTTAATATACCAAAATAGTTTTATGTGCAAGAACAAAAAACTAGAACTATTGAAACAAAGGACAATTAAGACTTTCGGAAACTAAAACAAATTAACAGTCAATAAAACCAGAAGCAAAATTTCTAATAATTCATCGAGGCATATTCTTTTGTTTTTTTTAAATGAATAACGCGTCCTCAAGGGCTAAGGTACTTTGGGTTTAAGACTTATCCTTTTTAAGGTCTGAAGTGCATTGGATTTTTATTTCTCCTAACAAATACATTTTTTGATATTTTAATTTGTGTTCTCCTCTTTATACGAGTGACGCCGCTACCACTTTAACCAATAGTTTTTTATCATTGAGGCATATTCTAATTAGTTTAAAACATGATATTAAAATCTAATCCAGATCTACTGATCATGTTAATAAATTGGTGAATCATTTCCCTATTTGGTCTGGTCAAAAATTTTAAATGGATTGACTAGATTAAATATTTTTTATTTTTTTCTCTTATTTTTAAGCCTGAAACAATATTATTTTAAATTAAAAAATAACAATCCGTCATATTTATTCTTTGATAACTCTATTTCATTATATTATATATAGTTTATACTAAAAAAAATTATTTATTTATATATTAATATATTTTTAATTAATTATTACTCGGGTTATATATGGATATTTTTATTTATTTTAATTGTTCACCCTTGAAATGGTGTCTCAATTATTAATCACCAATCTGATTTCCAGTAATTTGATTTTTTTAGCCAGATTCAGTAGTTTGATTTTGACGAAGGGTTTAAGAAATATCTTTAATCCAAAAATGATTTATTATTATTACAATCACTGAACATGCCTTCTCTCCTCTGTCACCAAGATTATTATATTATACTATAGATATAATAATATTTGGAAGACTCTTGTTTTTATCTCTGGAGTTTTCATTTAACTATGGATTGGATAACAAAAAGGGAACAAACTCATACACAATTTCTTTCCTTTGTTTATTCGTGGTATCAAACTGACAACGTAGATGCTGCAGATTTCCAGAAGTGTTCTTTCTTATGGAACTGTGGTGTAATTAAGTTCGCATTTAATTAAACCATCCAACTTGAGGCCTTTCACTCTCTTAGCTTTTATTTAGAAATTATCCTTAATTAATTAGCATAAATTAAATAAATTAGTTTATGTTTCTAAATTGTTCTAGTTTTTCAAAGATACCCTTAATTAAATGCAATGAATTCTAATCCAATCTCACTCATCTCTCCCAATCCCTCCCTCCATCATAGTTACTTATCAACAATTTCCATACAAATGGCACTATTGAAATTTTTTCTTATCCAATTCTAATTATAGGACAAACTTAGCTACACCTTTTTTGTTCTTAAGGAGTGATAATTGTTATTCTTAAAATTGTAAAAAAAACATAATTTTTCAGTTTTACCCTTCATTGAAACTAATGTCTATAATATTGGGTCATATTGGAATTAAAAACATGCCAACAACTTGGTGGTTGGGGCAATTGGAGGAGGGGCATGATTGGAAAAAAAGGAAAAAATATTTTTGAGATACCTGTATTTTTTTAATTTTTAATTTGATACTTATATTTTTTTATTAAATTATTTAATTTTACTTTATTACCATCATTAACTTTGATACATTTACTTTGTTAGCACTCTTATCCTATATACAAAAATTAATTGTGCTAATAAAATAAATTTAAAGAATTTATTAAAGAAAAAAATGATAACTACTAAATTAATTGAAAAAAGTACATATACCTTAAGAACGGTTTTCTCTAACTGTACGATTTTTTCATATATATATATATATATGTATGTATATATGGTACATCATATATTTTGCAAAAGTAAAAATGTGAAAAGTTTGGAAAAAAAAAGGTGATTTATGAATGGAAATGGAGCAAAGAATATAAAAATAAAATACTTTGTTAGGGGCTAATCCTCTATGCATGTTTTTTAATTAAATATCACGGAAAATGGGAAATAACTATTCTGCTTCTCTTTCAAAGTAAATCCACTTTCTCGTTGATTCAATTCAAAAAAAAAACTGAAGTTTTTTTCCTGGCTGGCCATGACGTCACAGTGACGAAATAATCACCAAAGCAGAGCTCTTTTTGGTCCAAGTTCATTCAGTTCATTGCATTGAAAAAACACTTAAAAAAAAGAATTCTTTGATGCACACGAGGTCATTAAACGGGATCTCCTAATCAATAATTTATTTAAAAATTTAATTTTTAATAGAGTATAATAGTGTCATATGATCTATATAGCCGATCCTATTTAATAGGATAAGGTTTATTGTTATTTTCGTCTTTGATGCACACTTTTAACTATTTAACTAACAACGGCCATGCGTTTTGAACTATTTTCTGCCAAATTAAAGTGTTTCAGATTTTACTGTACAATCTTAGAAATATATATATATATATATTCTCAAATGCTCTTCTTTTCTCCTCATCATAACATAACAGAACAAATTCTTCCTCTCCCACTCAAAAAAAAAAAAATGTTTCCATCTAAAAATAATGATGGTGGCGGAAAAGCAAACCACATTTTTCCATGGAAAGCCATACCAATTCAATCCAACAGAGCAATTTTTACGACTTCCATTTCACACCGTAGCCTCTTCTAAGTCTTCTTCCTCGTCCTCTTCTCTCAACATTTAAAGCTTCAAACCTAAGCCTTCTTGTTGCAGACCAACTTTCTCTCCATTGTTATTCTTCTTCTGCAACATGGCTTCATGCTCAGCTGCTCTGCAATGGCTGAGCCTTGTGGGAATGATATGGCTTCAAGCCATTAATGGAACAAACAACAACTTTCCTGCATATTCCTCTCAGTTAAAGCAGATTCTTTCCATCTCACAATTACAGCTCAACAACTTAGCTTTCGCCTCCGACGCCGGAAAACTCTTCGGCTGGTTTTCTGGTGTCGCCGTCGCATACCTTCCTCTTTGGCTTGTCCTCATCATTGGTTCAATTCTTGGGCTAATAGGTTATGGAGTTCAATATCTCTTCATAACAAACCATATCTCTTCTCTTTCATATTGGCATGTCTTCTTCCTCACTGTTCTAGCAGGAAACAGCATTTGTTGGATTAACACTTTCAGTTACGTTGTCACCATCAGAAACTTCCCGTCCGATCACCGGCAAGTCGTCGTCGGATTATCAACTAGTTACCAAGGATTAAGTGCCAAGATTTATACCAACATAGTTGAAACTTTTTCCCCACACAAAAAAGCTAGAGCCTTCCTTTTTCTCAACTCTGTAACACCTCTTATAGTTAGCCTAATTGCAGCCCCTTTGGTTAGAGAAATCAAAACCTTAAAATCTTCAAAAATGAATGTTGGGTTCATCGTCATGTTTGTGATCACCATTGGAACTGGGATTTATGCTGTGATTACCAGCTTACAGTTCATATCAGAAAAGTTGTCACCTTTGAGTAATTTGATTGGAATTTTAGTTACCCTTTTGGTTCCTTTGTTAGTTCCAATCACAGAGAAGGTAAAATCATTAGAAAAGGCATGGCAAGTGAACAGAGAAAGGCAAAGAGTTTATAATTTTACTGTAGAAGAGAACAGTGATAACAATGGAGTTATCAGACCAGAGGAAGAAATAAAAGATGAGGAAGAAGATGAAGATGGAGATTTTGGGGTTGGTGTGAGAGAAGAAATTGGGTGGAGGTTGATGATGAGAAGGGTTGATTTCTGGTTATATTTCTTTGTGTATTTTTTTGGAGCAACGATTGGTATGGTGTATATGAACAACTTGGGACAAATTGCAGAATCCAGAGGTTGTTCTGCAACTTCATCTCTGGTTTCATTGTCTTCTTCTTTTAGTTTCTTTGGTCGTTTGATGCCTTCTCTCTTGGATTACTTCTACAGGTAAAATTTTTCACATTATTCTCTTCTCTTTATCTAACTTCATAAATTGCATTTATCTTTTCATTAAAACCTAATTGATGTTTGTGTAGTAGTTAGTTGATTTGAAATTAATAAGGTCATCAAACTAATAGGTGGGATTTTTAAACTTAATTTCAGAACATTATCTACTGTCTCAGTTCAATATTTTTAAAAAAGATAAATTAACAATATGCTATATTTGTAGGAAATTTTCACTGCATTAATTTTTTTCTTAAAAATATGGATTTGTAGTTTGTGACTTTCTAGTCCATTGCTGTTAGAGAGATTAAACTATATATTTTTATTAATTGACTGTTGTCATGCGGTTAATTTTAATTAGTGAAATAAGATATATTGTTATTAATGATTATTGTAATGTTACGTCATCTTTTGTAATAAATTAATAATACCATTTTAAAGCTTGTGTCAGATGGCATGACACAATTGACAACATGCAACCATGGACATTTTGTGTATGGTTTTAATGAAATTTGTGAATTTTAAATCCAATCCTATCAAAACAAAAAAATATTAATCATCTATTTTTATTTAGGAAAAATTATAAAAAAATTATTATAAAATTTATTATTTAAAGGTACTCAAGGACCTAAATCTTTAAATGGGTGTAATTCATTGCACATAGTTTTAACTACATGCAAATCCGATGAAAATAAATTGTCTCTAGTCTTTAAACAAATTTTAGATATTTGAGTAATATATTTTATAAAGAGGGATTTTAATTTCAGTAACTCTCTTTTGCTATTGGCTATTTTCATAACAATTAATTAGATCCTAACATAGAAACATGAATTATTTTCAGGGGAGGATCCAGAATTATTTCTTCAAGACCAGCTTCAATGGTAGCATTAATGGCGGCAACATCAGGATCATTCTTTCTACTTCTGAATCAAAAAGACATATCTCTATACATAAGCACAGCCATGATTGGAATCTGCACTGGTGCCATAACTTCCATAGCAGTGTCCACAACCACAGAACTCTTTGGCACAAAGAACTTCTCAGTGAACCACAATGTCCTCGTCACCAACATCCCCATCGGCTCCTTCTTGTTCGGCATATCTGCCGCGCTCGTCTACCGGAAACAAGGTGATGGACACGGCAAATGCTCCGGCATGGATTGTTACAGAAGCACCTTCATCTTGTGGGGTTCTCTTTGTTGTTTAGGCACTGTCTTGGCCTTGATTCTTCATGCAAGAACTCGCAAATTTTACTCACAAAAGCTTTAGTACCACATGGGATTTTAATAATTTTATGTTTTATATTTGACTTTTTTCAGAGAAAATATATTATTAGGTGAGTAGATGGATCATTTAATATGAACCAAAGTGATCTAACTACACAGGCTGATATATATATATATATAGTTATATACGACCCTTAAATGTCTTGCTCAATATTTAATTTCAAGGTTCATGAATTTGTCTGATTATGTAGGAATATAGATATGCATATAAAATAACTTTTCTAAATATATTGTGTTGCCTGTTTGGATCATGATCGGACACTTCAAGAGCATTTATTTACCCAATTCAAAATAAAATTTCTCTGACATATTTACCTTATACAGTATACTTAAAATAAGTAAAAAATGAGTTAATATAAATAAATATTTTAATCTAAATCTAAGTATTATATTCTTGGGACTCAAATTAGGGCATAAATAACTCTGTTTTTCTCTTCTTCTTTTTTCCTCTCTTTAGACTGAGATAGATATACATATAACATAAGGTAGTTAGATAAAGTAAAGAAAAAAAAAAAGGATAAACGTAAAGACAAAAATTTACCTTTTGAGACTAACTCTTCACTCTATGAACATAAGTTTTACTATTGGGAATTTTAATGCATACTTGTATTATTTATATTTTTTACATTATATGAATTTAAGCTACACAAAAATTTAGTAGTTCACAAAGTATAATAGTGTCATACAATTTATATAGTTAATTTTACTAATAAAATAAGTTTTATTATTGTTTGTTGTTATATATGAATTTCAACTTCAACTCCATACAAAACTAAATTTTATAAATAAATTTAATCTGCCATACGAAATACGAATAGAGTATATATTACCAAATAACATAATGAGATATTTATAATTATATTAATTTATATTATAAAATCTATAATGGAAAGTTTTGGCCAAACTATGATGAATTCAAACATTATAATTATAACTCATTTATTAAATTGTATACAGCATGTTGGGAAAGAATGTAAAGAAATGTGGTTAGCTAGGTTGACGTAGGATACACGTAACTAAGTGATTCACATATGCACACAAAGAGCCAGTGATTAAGGGAATCCTGTAGGAGATTGGGGCAATAGTTACTGGGCATCGTCGTAATGCCACGTGTCACAGACTTTACTGGCTGAGTTGTGAGAAAAACTTTGACGATTATTAAAGTTGAAATTGAAAGAAACTCTCAAGATGTTGACTGCATGAAAATCTTGTGGGGCCCACGTGTTGAAGGCTCTGCGTAATTAATTTCAACAGTGACATTCCCACCGATTAGGACAAGAGGTAATTAATTGTGTTTATCAATTTTCAGGATTATTAAGTACAGAGTTTGGTTTTGTTTTGAATTTGGTTTCCCAGATTTTACTCATCAAAATTGCATATCAGTTACATTAAAAATATCTAACATATCTATCAATAAATCATCTAATTTTTCTGTACTAATCCTTAGATATTTAATATAAAATTTAATTAAAAAATTTATTTTAATTATAAATATAAAATATTTATCTATAACTAAGAATTAGGGTCTATCTTTAACGGACTCGGGGTCTACAGGACCAGCCTTGTAGGGCCTATTTCTAAATAAAAATCCCATTCTATAGGACTTGAAGAAAATTATTTTTATTTTTATTTTTATTATTATTTTTATTATTTCTTTTTTTAAATAAACAAAGATTAAACATAAAAATTCATGATTTAAAATATAAATATAAGAAAATCAAAGAACTAAATTATCGTCTAAAATTTCAAAACTACCCCAAATGGAGAGAGCGAGAGGAATAGAGTCGAAAAAGGAGAGGCTCATAGTCAAGAAGTCAGAAAGCAGAGGCTCAAAGTCAAAAGAGGAGAGAGAGGGAAGTGTCCAGAAGGGAGAGTCTCATTAAGGTTGAGAAGTAATAATGTGAGGATAAGAGTCTAGGGTTTTATTTTATTTTTTTAGTCTAAAGTGTTACTAGTAAATGCAAGAAATTTATTAAAATAATAATAAAAAGGCATAAAAGGCTGCCTCTTATAGGCCAATTTACAATTTTAATGCCAAATTTCAAAGCCCCACCTTAGTAATTTTCGGGCTAAGATAAGTTATCTCTTTTTTCTCAGATCCACCTATTTTTTATATTTATTAATTTTTTAAATTATTACTATTGATACTTTCTCAACAACAATTAAACAAGAAAAAAAGGGAGTTAAGAAAGATGATTAAGGTGTTTTACAAAATATATAACACATTAACTAATTTAACTAACTTCCTTAATATAATCAAATTGATTAAATATGTCATAATTAAGGAACGGATGAGTATTTTAGTATTTATCTTTTCATATAAAATAAAAGCCGATAAGTATATGATCGGTAATAAATAATCTGTAACAACAATAACACGCATTATCTTATTAAGTGTGATCGTTTATATAGATTGTACTATGCCATTGTACTTTATCAACTAAAGTTTTGGATAACCAACAAACTGTTGTTGAGGTGATAAACGATCTTATGCCATAGGGAAGAAAACAAAATTTGAATCCTATGAAGTACACTTATTAGGAGAAGTGAAAACCCTTTACACTTTAAATTTTTAAAGGGGTTACATCCTTGATTAAATTAAAAAAAACTAAAATTTTGGATAAATTATTAATCACAGTGATTCATTCAATTACTTCATTAAGCATTCTGATCTTCCTCTACTTATTTTTATATGATTTCATACTGTTTCATCTAACATTCTCGCTAACATCTCCAACTACCTTCTTTGTAAGAAGGGGGGCCAACAGTTTTGCTTCATAGTCTAAATGGAACAGAAAATACACTAATTATGAATGGGATTAGATGGATATATATATAAGTGATGAATGAGAGATATATATATATGATGAAGTTCCATGCGATATATATGAATATATTATGAATGGATTAGGATGGATAATATGAAATTCTATGTGTAATATTTTTTATATTTGAAAAGATAGACAATATACTCTGTGGGTAATATGTTAAATTTTACATGTGTGTTTATATATTAGTTTTTAATGAACTCTTCTATATCGTTAAGTATGATATACAAACGGGTGAAGGTAAAATTTTGTGATATATATTGTATAAATAGAAGTATAACTATCAACATCTGGCTGGCAAAAAAAAGAAAAAAGAAAATAGGCCCATGCATGTGATTCAGTCTAACTCAATCAAAATTAATAGGACTAAAATGTAATTTTTAAAAATTTGTTGGCATGTCTGAAATTAGAAAAAAAAACATATATCTTTTAATCTTAAAAACTGAGACCACATAATAAATATTAAAGAGGTATACCTAATTAAGATACTCTCATGTTATCATGTAACCCCAAAAAATGCTAGTTTACATTCATTTAATCTTAAAATATCTAAAATAGTATCAAACATAACAGAATATAGAATCAACGTCATTGTTTACTCCAAACTTTCGGTTTTGATAATATATATAAGGCAGTGTTTGAGACGTAAGAGTAAATTAACATACCAATAAAAATGATATTTACAAAATAAGTGAAGAATATTATATCCACTAGAAATAAAAATGCAATAATAAGGAAAGTCTCATCGTGGTCCCTTACTGTGTATTATGTCACCTAATGGCCTCCTCAAGACACCCATATGGATATTATATCACACAATCATTATCATAAGATTTATTTGATTTAATTTTCCATACTTTTTTGGAGTTTATCTTTTCAAGAAGTATATATACTTCCAATTTTCTGGTAAATTTAAATTTTTACTTCATAGTTGATTTTTTGCTTTTGTTTTAATAATTCTAAAAAAAAACTATTTTTAAATAATTATAATTTCTAAAGACAAATTTAAAAATATACAATAAATATTATACAAATATAACCCATTTTGGGTTCTATATCTATCATTGAGCTAATTACTTTCTTAGTTATAAAATTGGGACTTCTTCCCAACCATGTTTTAGTCACATTCTTGAAACTTTCAATTAGACATGGAACTAGCATGTTATATAGAATTTAAATAAATTATATACTATTTATAATTTATGATAATTACGTTTTCCTTGATATTTTATTAATTTACTAGTATAAATATATTGTTAATATTAACTTAGAGATACGTCAATTCCCCAAATTGTTGGAATCTTAACATTTCTTAAAATAAATAAGGAAAAATTAATCCATAGGTCCTTATAAAATTTATCTCAATTTTAAATTGGGTTCCTAATAAATTATATTAATTTACTAATACAAAACACTTAATTCAAACAAAATAAACTATAGAACCTGATTTAAAATTGATTTAAACTATAAAGATTTTTAAATTAATTTTTTTCAATGAATAAATATATAGAGACATAGTAGAAATTCCAATTCCAATTTCTACTGTACCTATCTGTTATCTAAATAAACTTTCTTGAGAGATTTCACATATAAATTGCTTTGAGGCCTAACCTAAAACGAACATGAGCCGACGTACACCATGATGAAACCTCGCACTTGTGTGTGCAAGCATGACATATAGTATCTATCATGCGGCACCGTCCCATATTAGTCCATCCGTAATTGTGAAGCAATATATCATATTCGTTCTGATACATAATTATAATCATTTAAGCAATAAAAACTTAATAGAATTCTTATTGAGAGTTGTGCTTAGTACAAAATTTACTTCAAATTATTTACATCCATTAGATTAAGTTTATAAATAAATTTAGTGCATATACATATTTAAATAATTAATAACAATAATAAAATAACAAATATCTATATTTTATAGGTAAATTTATAAATATACATACTTATTTTAACAATTAAAAATAATAAAATAATAAGTGTAATTGAACAGTTTGACTTAATATATATAAGAAACTTGACATAAATTTTTTTCTTATATTAATATCTCATTGTGTTTTAAATATATGATTGTTTCTAATAGAAGTGTATGTATCCAAGAGGGGGGAAATTAACACTATATCACGTATTTTTAAAAAAACAAAGATCACATTTGTCAACGCCATTATTTAAGTAATTTATAACTAATTTCTTATGAACATTTCTGACAAGCTCTTGAAATCCTTCACAATTAAACTCTTCTCCTATTCCCAAACAAAATTAAGATAATATCTTACAAAAATAAAACAAAATTAATAATTACATTTAATGATGCACATTAGTTAAGGGAAATTGTTTACTTAATCAAGAGTTTTAGTTATTTAAGAAATAATAAAGTAACATTTAGAAAACTAAATTAATGTTTCCCGCAAAAGCCTTATATATATATATTAAGAACTATATATGATAATTAAGAATCTTATTGCATGCAATGTTGAGCACAAAATTTAAACATTCGTATAATACAAACAAACCATTCATTCACTTCCTAGATATAATAATTAGTAGAATGGTATATTTTTGTTCTAAATATAGATCCTCGATATATTTTATCCCTTAAATGTATAATATATTTTTTGAAAACTCTCCCTATTTATTGTACTCATCCGGTCCATAATATATGATATATTTAACTAATTTGATTAGATTAAGAAAGTTATTTAAATTAATTAATATATTTTTTTTAAAATAGCTTAATCATGTTCTTTAACTCCCTCAATTCCTCTTTTACTTGATTATTATTAAGATAGTATCAATAGGAGTAATTTAAAAAATAATAAATATAAAAAATATGTCTTATATTTATAATAAAAAATAACTCTATAATTAGATCTTATATTAAAGATGAGTGCATATTAAGGAGGTTATTGGTTCTCCAAGTATCCAATGCAGAGGTTTAAAAGGTGTACTTTAGAAAAAATTACCTACATCATTACAAATAATTAATTTAATTAATTTTCTTAATATCTATAAATTAAATTTTTTAATTAATTATTTTTTTCTGTCAACAAAACTACGTCATTTCCCAATATAAGACAGCATCGTTGTTGTAATAACGTCATATGCATACCACATTGAAATGGAGAAAGGATAGGTTGAATTGAGTTCAATGAATATTTTCTTGCTGGTCCAAAAAAATTAAAGCAATGTGTTAACAAGGAGGTGGCACCGTACGTTCTAGACCTTATCGGAGGCCATAGTGTATGTGTGTGGGTGGGTGGTCGGCAAGGCACTGAATATGCCTTTGAATGAAAGAAATTGAAAGGTTAAAGAAAGACAAACGTGATACAAAAACAGAAGAGGTATAAGGGCATGAATTGCAGGTGGTGGTGGGTTCCATGGTCAACTTTATTTTATCCAACTGTCTTACTGTATATGTTGACTCCCATCCAAAATTAAATAATATTTTTTTGTTCTTAATATAAGATTTATTTAATTAATTTTTTTTAAATATCATAGTTATCTTCCTCAATTTTATTCTCCCTTCTCTTATTTAATTATTATTAAAAAAATATTAATAGGGGTAATTTAGAAAAAAAATTAATAAATATAAAAAATAGATCTTATATTTAGGATAAATATCAACTCTTTAATTATGTTATATATTAAAAACTGGAAGAGTATCATATTTATTTGATGGATGGATGAAAGTTGAGTATTAAAACTAATAAAAAAATTTATATAAAATACATTTTGATTTTAAGGAAGGTTCAATGAAATGGAGTTCTATTTAACTTAAATTAAATAAAGGAGAGGTTGATATATTTTACTCTAAAATAAATTATACTATTAATAAATCATAAACAATATAATTTACCTTTTAGTATTTATTAATACCCAAAACCCACATATCCCACATCAATCCTTATCACATGTAACACATTATCACATATTAATAAATATATTAAATATGTCTTAAATTTATACTATTTTTTAAATTTGCCTTTATTAGAATTCTCTCAATACATTTACAAATAATTAATAATCCTATAAATGATTTATATTTTGGATCAAATTTTTCTTCTATAAATGTCTTATAATAAAGACAGGGTGATAATTCAAGAATATGGAAGATGTTTTCTAGTTTTTAAACATGAATTTTGGAAATAAAATTCTAAAATTGGGATTGACAAGGAAATTGAATAAGTTGATCGATCTTGTTGTTTCTTAAAGTTGTTACCAAACAAAGTGTGCCATTAATTAAATTTTTAATTTCCACCAAATTGAAACATTGTGAGTGTTGTGGAAAAATATGCTGACTTCTTTGACGGGGTCTCCACATGATGAAAGACAAAAACCAATATTTTTGAGCCATTAATTGGTAATACTGAAAATTCTGTCTTTTGACTAAGGCACTGAGATGCATGTGATCCAGACAAACGTCACTTTTAAAAAATATAATAAAATGCATACTTATAACTTACAATATTCTAGAAACCTTTATAATATTCTAGAAATCTGTTCCTTTGTGGCTTGCTAAAAGATGGGATATATAATACTCTGATATCTGATTTCAATTCAATGTTTTCAATATATATATATCATAAACTATTAAATTATAATATTACAATGTAAAATTAATTATGCGTCTTAATTTCTAATCTTTTTAATAAAGTCTTAATTTATAATTCAAGATAAAGATATCAACATGTTTTGATGGTTTTGTATTGCAATTTTATTTCACAAGTTACTTTCGTTTTTTATTACTATATTAAATAACTATTAGATATTTTAGAAGAAAAAAGAATTTAATGAATCAAAGAGTGATTTATAATTTAGACTACTAAAATATCCCAACTAGCTAATGCCTTATTTTTAATACCTTAAGTAGTTCATGAATTCTGGGCCAAAAAAAAAAGTAGTTCATGAATTCAGTTAATGTTAAGAAATAATTTTCATTGAATGAGTTCAATTAATTTATAAAGAAAAAATTCAAGTCAATAATGTCCTAACTCCTATGTATTGTTCATGGAGTTTCCCCTAATTCAACTCCTCGATCGCTTCATTAGTTGACTACTAGAATATTGACAAACAAATAATGATGTGCTTTGACAAAACAAATGTATACTAATCAAGTCATGAGATAGTTGATGGAAAAAAATTTCAAGATTTGAATTTTGCGAATAAAAAAATTATGTTCAAACAGCTACTCCTATTTAGGCCAAATAATATTGGACTTTTGATATTTTTGTAGTATTGAATACTAAATATTTGTTAATAAAAAATAGTTAATATGGAATGCCAAATTTTAAGCATCATCACATCAACTAAGCATTGGAAAAGTGGTTAAAGATTTCTTTTTTTTCTTTTACTTTCAAGGTTGTGAGTCTCAATTCCTAGGATGCTTTTCTTTCTATTCTTTTATTATATAAGCATAGATTTTATGCATAATTATTTTCTTGCCAGTAAGTGTACATAATTATTAATAGTTATAGATTTTAGATTTTTTTTTTACGAAAATACGTACGATGAAAGATAATTTGTACATAATTATTGGCTTCCCATTCGACAGAGATCGAAATGGGATTTACGTCTAATTCTATCTCTACTTTTTTCACACCGATGCATTTATGTTTCCATTTGTAGCTTAATTAATTAATTCCCTTAATTAACTAAATTGATAAAAATTGTGTTTGCCACACAAAACTTTAAATTTCGAAGGTTAAGGTGCAAATATATTTTTAAAGTAGTCGTAAATGTACACACGGCATCATAAAATTCTTTTTTTTTTTTCATAGACGGCACCTAGAAATTCCTTTAGGCACAAAAATGCATATGAAATTTTAAAATGGTACAAAAATATCATACCTATTAACACCCATTAAATTTTGTGTGGCGCACACACTGTTGTCCAAGTGTCAAAAAGTAGGTGAGGTTTATATTAACATTGCATTTGCACCATTTTAGAAATTCTATAGGCTCTTTTGCACCCAAAAAATTTTATGGTGTCAGGTGTAAATTTGTAAATACTTTTTATATAAATTTATACCTTAACGAACTTTTGAACATAATGGTCTATGATATTATATTTAATTTAAGTTTTGATGATGACAAATATTAAAAATATTCACTATACACTACTACAAAATAGAGTTTCTAAAGCCTTATTTTTAAACCGGATCTTGAGGAAATGATGTAAAATAAATGAACGGTAGCATTTTTATAAATAAGAGTATAATATTTATACCGGATATAAACATGCCCGGTGTAAAATAAATGAGCGATGGTATTTTTGTAAATAAGGGTACAATATTTACACCGGATGTACACATGATCGGTGTAAAATAAATGAGCAATGATATTTTTGTAAATAAGATAAAATAGTTACACCGTATTTACAAGTAACCGGTGTAGAAAATCTAGTTCTATTCTGACTCTTCAGTTTCTTGTCTATGCTTTCCTGCGTTTTTTCTGTACCTTCTTCAGACCGTTCATTTCACTTCTTCAGTTTCCAACATTTGTAATCATCATTATGATAGAAGGCCAATTGCTTTCTTCGATATGCTTTTCTGAAACTGTTCTTATCCCTCAACCATATGTATACGATTCCTATGATCAGTAATTTTTGTCTCATCACTACTTGATCTCTGTTTTGTTTACACCTCTTCTATTTGAACCTTCCAATGGTTTTTTCCTCACGCACGCCTCCTTCTCCACCCCAAAAAAGAAATAGAGACGAATTTGAAGACAAACATCCTGACCCTCACCTTGGAGTTCCTTCTCCTCCTCCCCTGGTTGTGACTCTGATAGAGCGCCTGGAGGAACTCATCATGTGCTTCAATGGCCTGGAAGAACTGACTGAGAAAGTTAACAGACTAAAAGCCAGTTTCAGAGCTTTTCGCTTGGAAGTCCGCCGCCATCAACAGAATGACAGCTTCAATAATCCTCTTGGTCCTACGCACTCTGATGAATCCGAAAACTCTGACTCTGATGAGGAGTGAAAAGTGTAAATATTGTAGAAAAAGAGAGAATATATTATATATTCTTATAGATATTTTTTTGGATATTTCAAACTTTCGATGTAAAGTTATTAGTAAAGTTGAATGAATGAAGTTTCTTGTTCTGATTAAGACATGCATGGTTTTCTTTTATTTTACACCGGTTGTAAAAGTGACAGGTGTAGAATATAATGTCTGGTTTAGAGAAAGTTATTTCTACACCGGTGTTCTACTTTAACCGGTGTAGATTTGCACTTTAATTTAACAGAAACCCCCTTCGCACCTCCCATCTCTCATTTTTTATTGGTTCACGCGTTTAAGTCTTCTTGTCCCTTCACAGCTAGTGAGTTTTGTTTTGTACTCCTTGTCTCGAGAACTGAAAATTTATGCACGACTGGCGGTAGCTTTTGCTGTTACTTACTAGATTCATTCATTTACTTGTTTCACTTGGTGAGTTCTTCCACTTATGTGTGATATATTTTCTCCCATTATTAGTTGAAAGCAAGATTTTCTTATTTTCTATTTTTCTAGTTTTTAGTCTTTCACAAATATGAATCGTAGTTGGATAAATGCTAAACTAACAAGTGTTGAGTATGATGAAGGGGTGAAGGAGCTTTTGGAATTTGCTAAACGAAATGGTGATGATCACAATGGAAGGTTTTATTGTCCTTGTGTGAGTTGTTTGAATGAGAGGAAATAAAGTCCTACAGATATGTATACTCATCTAATTTGTGAGGGGTTTTGCAAGAGTTACACAGTATGGGTATGGCGTGGTGAACCTATGGAAATGTCAAATGCGCCTGAATAATTAGAACAGACCTTTGATGATGGCATGGATACCGATAATCGGGTAGAGGACATGATTCGTGATGTTGGAGAATATGCTTTTATGCGGTCGCATGCATATGGTAATATGTGCAATGATGCAGAAAACCTCTATACCCAGGGTGCAGAAAATACAACCTGTTGAATATGGTATTGAGATTGGTAAGTGTGAAAGCACGGCATGGGTGGAGTGATAGAGGTTTTTTAGAATTGCTTGAGTTGTTGCAAGACATGTTTCCAGAAGAAAATATCTTACCCAAACGCTACTATGATGCTAAGAAAATAATATGTCCTTTAGGCATGCAGTATAAAAAAATTCATGCATGCCCAAATGATTGCATATTGTACAGGAAAGATTTTGAAGATGAGAAGAAGTGTCCAATATATAAGACACTAAGGTACAAATCAAACAAGTCACCTGCAAATGTGTTATGATATCTTCCAATTATACCAAGGTTTAAGTGCCTCTTTGGTAATGAAGATGATGCAAAGAAAATGTTATGGACTTGTGATGGAAAGCTTCGTCATCCTACTGATTCTTTGTAGTGGAAGAAGATTGATGAATTATTTCCTGAGTTCGGGAATGAACCATGAAACCTAAGGCTTAGACTTAGTACAGATGGTATGAACCCATATGGTAGCCTTAGTAGTATATATAGTTCATGGCCCATCCTCTTGGTGATTTACAACATGTCTACCTTGTTGTGTATGAAACGCAAGTATGTAATATTGTCTATGTTGATCTCAGGACCGAAATAACTGGAAAATAACATAGACGTTTACCTAAGACCCTTGATCGAAGATTTAAAGAAGCTATGGGAAGGTGTGGATGTTTTTGATGCGATTAAGAAGGATGTCTTCAATATACGAGCCATGATCTTTTGTACAATTAATGACTTTTCTACATACAGAAATTTGTCAGGGTATAGTGTTAAGGGCCATAAAACATGTCCAATTTGTGAGGAAGGGACTTGCTACTATCAACTTCGTCATGGAAGAAAGACAGTATACCTAGGTTATAGGAGATTTCTAAGACAAGACCACCCATACCGTCGAATGAAGAAACAATTTTTTGGAGGCCAAGAATTTGAAAATGCTCTGGAGCCATTGACTGGAGAACAAGTCTACGAAGGGGTCAAAGACATCAATGTTACCTTTGGTAAGACTGCCAAGAGAAGTGAGAAAAATATATGGAAAAAAAGATCTGTCTTCTTTGAGATTCCATATTGGCAACATCTTCAAGTAAGGCACTGTATTGATGTCATGCATGTGGAGAAAAATGTGTGTGACAGTATTGTTGGAACACTTCTCAACACACATGGTAGTTCTAAAGATGGTTTGAAGGCAAAATTAGATTTGAAAGAAATGGAAATACGTGAGGATTTACATCCAAAGCCAGACGGTGAGAGGAGTTACTGTGTTCAAGAGACTAATATTTTGTCTAAGGATGAGAGAAAAAGTATTTGTGAGTGTTTGCAAGAAATCAAAGTACCCTTTGGGTACTCATCTAATCTTAAGAAGATTGTGTCGATGAAGGATTTGAAATTAGTAGGCCAAAAGTCTCATGATTATCATGTCTTGATGCAACAATTACTCCCAATGACTGTTCGAGGGATCCTTTCAGATGTGATTTGAGACACATCGTAACCAGACTTTGCTTCTTCTTCAATGCTATATGTGGCAAAGTCTTTGAGATTGAAAAGTTAGATGAATTGGAGTACGAGGGTTATGTTATTTTGTGCCATCTTGAAAACTGTTTCTTCCTGGATTTTTTGACATCATGGTACACCTTATCGTTCATCTAGTCTGAGAGATAAAACTGTGTGGCCCTATATACTTATGATGGATGTACCCATTTGAAAGATACATAAAAATCCTTAAAGGGTATATGAAGAATCCAAATCGGCCTGAAGCGTCCATTGTTCAAAAATATATTCTGAAGAAGCTATGGATTTTTGTCAACACTACCTGTCTAAAGTAAGACTACCGGTCTCCCTAAACCCCATGCTAAACAGGGGGTCAACACGGAATGTCGGTGAAGAGTGCTCATCGTAATGAATTGCAGCAAATACACTTACACATCTTGAATAACATTGATGAAGTTCAATACTATATAGCTGTTCATAAAGAGCTTGTCCGAAAAAAATAATAGAATGATAGAACAAAAGCTAATTAGAGAACACAATAAATCTTTTACGCACTGGTTCAAACAGAAGGTTGAAACTGAGGATTGTGTATCCGATACAGTTAAATGGTTGGCATATGGTCCTAAATTTCATGGGATATGTTGGAATTCATTTGATATCAACGAGTATTCCTTTTACACGAAGATCCTTGATGATAAAAGTAGCATGCAAAATAGCGGGGTTATGTTAGTGGCCAAGGCTATGCATTTCTCTAGTTCAAAAGACAATAATCCTAAATTAGCAGCAATCCCTTATTACGGTGTTGTTGAAGAGATTTGGGAGGTGGACTACTCCAAATTTATAGTTCCCGTGTTCAATTACAAGTGGGCTAATGTAAACAACGGTATTATGGTAGATCGGTTAGGATTTATATTGGTTGATTTGAATAGTACAAGTTTCAGAGATGAGCCTTTTATTATGGCAGACAAAGCAAAGTAAGTTTTCTACATCACTGATCTGGAAAATAAAAGATGGTTTGTCGCTCTCCAAGAAAAAATTATTGTTAACAACGATGATTCTATTTGGGAGACCCCTTCTTTTTTAGTGGGTTTACCAAAATTGAATGAAGAAGAAGTGGATTCTGATTGATTTGGATGTGAGTGTTTTAGGTTATTGATTGATTTGTATGATTATTCTATTTGTTATGATTGCATATATGTTTTTAATGTAATAATAACACAAGTCTCTTGATTTGATTGCATATATATCTGTTGTAACTTCAAGGGATATGGTGATATGAAAGTTAAAAAAACACAAACATCAATATTTAAACCGGTCGCTAATGTTAGTAATGTGTAAAAACCTTGGAGTGGTATTTTCGTAAATAAGTAGTTAATAATTTACACCAGTTGTTTTTTTATCTGGTGTAAAATATGATATAAAAATATCATTTTTACACCGGATTTTAAAGATAACCGATGTAAAAAATCAAAATTAAAATTTTACACCAGTTTTTTATTTTGACTGGTGTAAAATGTTTATGGAAAATAAATTTTGAAGACTCCCCTTGGCGCTCTCTTTTTTCTCATTTCCCACTTCTCATTTCTCAGGTTTTCTTTAGCGTTGTGCTCAATCGTTCTTCTCTATCGTCCCGCGCTGTGCTCAGTCGTTCTTCTCATTTCACCGAGCTCAGTCGTTCTTCTCTGTTTCAGCTCTCATTGTGCTTTACTGTGTACGTGTTCTCTTTTATGGTGTACGGATTCTGATTATGGGTTGGTTTAATCTAGGTTTTATACTTTTCCTGTGATAAATGCTTGCACTTCTTTCCATGGATAAATGCTATAGGAACTGTCTTCTTTGTGTATTTTGATTTTGTTATTGCGATGTAGGAATATGGAGGGTAGTGTTAATCAGAATGAGAGTAGCACTGCTCCAAGCGACTCTATGCAAATGAGTGGCAGAAGTGCGACGCGATTGAAAAATATTGCGAAAGACATAAAGGAAGAAAAATTGCTATCGATTGAGTTTGACTCATGTTGGAACCCAGTTGGTGAACGCAGGACCAAGTACATTAGTTATGTCAACCTCCTAGCACACAACAAGCCTAACATCACCATACAGACTTGAGATGCTGTTGATGATCGCGTGAAGAACTAAATTTGGGAAACTATTCGGGTATAGAAACTACCTATTTTATATTATATTCAGAGCAATATCAAAAAATATAACTCTGTGGATATTTTTTTTAATGGCAATTATTGCAACTCACTTACGATGTTCCCAATAATGAAGCCTTGAAGAAGAAGACGTTGTCTTACTGCGGTGAGTGTTGGAGGGCATTAAAGACACAACTAGCTCATCTTTATATGCATGGCCAGGACAAAAATGGTCAGCCTCATCCTTCTCCATGCAGCAAGTATCAATTAATAGATGAAGCTACTTGGGAAGAATTTGTTAGGATTCGGACTATTACAGAAGCTATGAAAGGTAACATCGTTCATCAATCCTCATATGATTTGGATAGTCATAATGTCTTGCTAGAGACCGCTTACGACTTGTGGGTTAGTATAGTAACTGGCCCACTGCCAGTTTCATATGGGCCTACAGGGTCGCACACCAAATAGCCCAACACGAGCTGTGATGTCCAGATTCATTGAATCTAAGACATGTCCAGATTCAATGAATAATCTAGAGTGGTTATATATATATTATATATATTTGCATATATATTATATATAATATAAGAGATTTTGCAAGATTTAATTTATAAGGATAAATTAAATCTCTATCACTTTTGAATTTGAATTTAAATTGATATGATCTATTTGAATTTGAAATTTAAATTGATATGATATCTCAAATTTGATTTATGAGAATAAATCAAATATAATTCTGTCTTATATTTATTTTAAATTAAATGAGTAGGTGAATTAAATCTGTGGGACAAATTTAATATAAACCATATTTATTTAATTAGTTTCTTATCAAATTATGCAATATATGATATTGTATTAATTTTAGAATTAATATAAGATTAATTATGAAATCCAACCCAATCAGAATACCGATGACATCCTATATATTTGACATTAGGGGCTAGGGTTCTTGATGAGACAAAAGGGGCAAGGAGAGTGCAAAAGGCTTGCAGAATAAAAACGGCCAAAATAGAGACGGTGAGGACGAATTCTTGAGAAAGCCCTAGAGGGACAAGAAGCGCTAGCACATCGTTCGTGGTTGGAACGCTGTTCATGTGGATACCGGTAGAGGAAGCCGATCTGAGTTGTCGACTTCTTGCGATCAAGAAGAGAGCACCAGGTACGACGACAAGTCGCGACGAGTAGACACTTAGGTCGCGTGCATACAAGTTTCTTGAACGTCAGAAAATTGAAAAGAGACGACAGATCACGACTAGAAGCTGAGGAAGTCGCGACTAACAACTCCAGAGACGACAGGTCACGCCTAGAAGCTGAGGAGTTCGCGACAGAAAACTCCAGAGGCGACAGGTCACGACTAGAAGCTGAGTAGGTCGCGACTGAAAACTCTAGAGGCGAAGAGTCATGACTAGTGGATACAGAAGTCGCAGCTATAATTCGAATACTGAAGGTAACACTTCTTTCTCCTTGACTTAAACACATTCGGTAGATTTTGGCAGGGAATGGAAAATTTTTAAAGTTAATTTCCGCTGCGTGTCTTCCAATTCCCTTCAGTTTCTTCCTTGTGTATGTGTTGGCACCAAATGCAAACTTATCAGATTATCATTTGAATTGATTTGTAGGAAAAAGGGGCAAGCTATTGAACATACTCTCAAGAATGATTGCCAGCACACAATGTCTCAAGGAGGATACGCGAAGGCTAAAAGAGACTTGTTTGGGGCTAAGAGGAAGAGACTAGAAGAAAATTCTGAGGATCCTAGTGTTAGTCTTGCTCCCCCATCTCCAATATGTCATGAAGATAAATGGTTATATGCTCACCAAACAAGGAGAGGAATATATACAAGGGATCATGCTCGCACGATTGCTGAAAAAATTGTAAGACCTATTTCTATTATTTTGTTTTAGTAGACTAATTATATTATTTCTTATGTTTGTTCATTCTATGTTGTAGTCATGTCTTAAAGAATAAGAGGCCCAAGGATCCTTCAAGTCGGATGGTAGGAATGACATCTTGACTGTTGCTACGGGCAAACAAGAGCATGGGGGCCGTGTAAGAGGAATTGGCGGAGGTGTGGGCATAAGATATTACTTTGGAGCATCTCAACGACATTACACACATTTGGTGCCGAGGGCAGAGTTGGAATCGTTGTTATCCTCCATTAAAGCAGAGGATAAGGAAGAGATTTGGGCACAGGCAAAAGCTTTATTTGAGGCACAATTACAAGAGGGCTTGGCAAAGCTTAAGGAAGATATGTTGTCCATGATGACAACAAGGCAACATGAGGCAAATGCCCATCAAACATTCTCACATGCACCCCTTCATAGCACTAAAGGGAGTTATTGTTATTGTATGGTCGTGCCGGTGTCTGAGGATGCTAAACCGTGTGACCTATATGTGGAGGATCTAATTAGACATTTAGTGGCACATGGTTCCTTCCACAGCTTAGGAGCAACTGTCCACCACATCCAAATTTAGGAAGATCAATTGAGGGTGATAGTTGAAGACGTAATAGTTGAAGATGCTCTTTTCCCAATTCCCACTGATGAGGTGAAGACAGTGATGCAAGCAAATAGGACTTTCATATTATGGCCAAAGCATCTGGTTTAGGAGAACATCCAGTCTTCCCCGAGCCAACTTCCCACATCTCCCAATTTGAGTGCCATGCAACGTGTCATTCGATTGGCAGATGACAAAATGTTCCATGTGGATGCATTGCCTATGGATTCAATTATGGGCGACACAGGGGCTCTGGCCTTTCTTGACCATACCGATGTGAAATCTCTCCTCACTCCTCGGGATGAACTGACCTCCGGGTGCATCCAAGTGTTTTTGATGTAAGTCTAACTTAAATGTAAATACATGTAATAAAAAAATTCAACTCTCATAACTAATTAACAAGTGTTTGTATTAACTGTAGGTATATGCAAGTTAAGTTGGTTTCCAAGGGCAAACAAGATAAGTTTAGATTTTTATGCCCAATTCAAATTTATACAAAAGGAACCTCTCAACCTTTGCGACTTTAATATGTTGGAGATTGTACCCTAGGGGCCAATCATTATGTTATGAACATTGTTGATTTATGAATTTCTTAATTATGTTATAACATTATTTGCATGTTTACTGTGATGACCATCCTTGGATAACTCATGATCTTATCCTAAATGTCCCTGGTCGGTCATCTATGTAGGAGCAGAGATAAAATAAGATCAATATGACTTTAAAGATATATACAAATATAAATTAAAGTCATAGGCACATGTAAGAGTACAAGGTGTTGGACCGACCCTCCATGAGAGAGCTGCATGGGTCAAGTCATAAGCTTCTCTCATATACAAGCCATGTCACTATGCCCTTTGACCTGAGATCATCATGGATTCCAACATGACAAACGATCAGCTTTGACCTAGTCAAAAGTCACTTTTGACCAAGTGATCATAAAGGCTATGTTCGGGCTCAATGGTTTTTCATGCGGAGGAATATGAATGGTCAAGATGGAATTTGTCCCTCACATTCGTAGAGAGATATTACCGGGCCCCTCGATGAGTGAGTCTGAGAAATGTATGGCTATACTATAATAAAAGGGTAGTTCCATTTCTATAGTCAGACTACTCAGGGATCGAGAAAGTAACGGTCAGGAACAGGAGGATGACGTTCTCCATGCCTCATCCATGACCAAAATATCGTGTGACAAAAGGGACGTGATATGGTTGTATGAAAGGTTATATCGTTTATCGATCCTCATATGATTTGGGTAGTCATAATGCCTTGCTAGAGACCGCTTACGACTTGTGGGTCAGTATAGTAACTGGCCCACTGCCAACTTCATATGGGCCTACATGGTCGCACACAAAATAGCCCAATACGGGCTATGATATCCAGATTCATTGAATCTAAGAGATGTCTAAATTCAATGAATAATCTAGGGTGGATATATATATTTTTTATATATATAAATTAGTATATATATTATATATAATATAAGAGATATTTGCAAGATTTAATTTATAAAGATAAATTAAATCTCTATCACTTTTGAATTTGAATTTAAATGGATATGATCTATTTGAATTTGGAATTCAAATTGATAAGATATCTCAAATTTGATTTATAGAATAAATCAAATATAATTCCATCTTATCTTCATTTTAAATTAAATAAATAGGTGAATTAAATCTGTGGGACGGATTTAATATAAATCATATTTATTTAATTAGTTTCTTATTAAATTATGCGATATATGATATTGTATAATTTCAGAATTAATATAAGATTAATTCTGAAACCCAGGCCAATTAGAAGCCCGATAGCATCCTATATATTTGACATTAGGAGCTAGGGTTCTAGACAAACGTGAGAAAAATGGGCAAAGAGAGTGCAAAAGGTTTGCAGATAAGAAACTACCGAAATAGAGACGGTGATGACGGAATCTTGAGAAAGCCCTAGAGGGATAAGAGGCGCTAGCACGTCGTTCGTGATTGGAACATTGTTCGTGTGGATACCGGTAGAGGAAGTCGATCTGAGTTGTCGACTTCTTGCGATCAAGAAAAGAGCACCAGGTATGACGAAGTCGGGACCAGTTGACACAGAGGTCGCGACTAAATTGGCATCTGAACGTCAAAAATCCGAAAAGAGACTACAGGTCACGACTAGAAGCAGAGAAAGTCGCGACTGAAAACTCCAGAGACGACAGGTCGCGACTAAAAAGCTTATTAGGTCGCGACTGTAAACTCCAGAGGAGACAGGTTGTGACAAGAAGCTGAGGAGGTCGCGACTGAAAACTCCAGAGGCGAAGAGTCGTGACTAGTGGACACTGAGGTCGCGACCACAGCTTGAATACCGAAGGTAACACTTCTTTCTCCTTGACTTAAACATATTCGGTAGATCCTGGCTGGGAATGGAAAAATTTTTAAAGTTAATTTTCGCTGCGTGTCTTCCAATTCCCTACACAATACATAACAAGGAGGCTCGGTCAAACTGAAATTGATTGTTTCTTCGCACAATATATGCAAGAGTAAGAATAATAATATTTTATTTTATTTCATACAAGTTTTGTATTTGATTAATGATAATACTCATTCTTTTTAATTAATTTCTACAACAATTATTGGCAATTGGTCGTCTTATGTAAGCACAGTTATAAAGTTTTCTTCTTATGCTCCCTCCATTACAAACTAGGGGCTGATGTCAAGAAGATTATGAACTCATGAGTTTTCTTCTATACAGAACGATGGTCTTTGTAATATATATATGATCTTTGTAATAAATGGGTTACTAACTTATAACTTTGGTCATAGGGTTATGAGGACGTTCAAATTTGCCAGTGGTCTTAAGCTCGCCAACTCGGCGAGGGACCCTGAATGGATCATACCGAAGGTAATTAAACTACTAAGTATTATGCTCCACGTTTTGCTCTTGAAAAATAATTCTTATCATGTTAATATTACAGAGTCGAAGGCATCCTAGAGAAAGAAACTTGTGCGGCTTCTACATCGTTAGACACATGATGAATATTATCTTGTCAAGACTGACCTAACTGAGGAGGTACAATTGTGTTTCCTAATGATTTCATATTTCTTGTTAATTTAACATATACTAGTAATGCCTTAATTTGATATTTCAGATGTTTGATCAATTTGACCCATTTCCTTTACAAGATATTGAGGAGCTGCGCAATCTTTGGGCTGGGTTTTTTGTTCAATTCATTCCTTGTCAATAGTATTTGTGTTTCAAGGAATACATTCTTTTATTTTTCTATTCAAATTGTTCAATTTTTGAATTCAATTTTATTAAATGAATAATATATTTATTGAATTATTTCTCCGCTTTTGTCTCTTTGACTTGTATATTTGGAAGCTTCAGGGGATAAGATAATGAAACGTTGAACTGACGGTTTTTTAAACCTACATTTGAATAAGACAAAAATTACCCGTTGTGCTAATTGGAGAAAATAACATACTCTACACTGGTCATTAAAATAACCGATATAGAAAATAATATACTCTAAATTGGTCATTAAAATAACCGATGTAGAAAATAGGATAATCTAATGACCGGTGTAGAAATAGCATAATCTACACCAGTTGTTACCATAACCGGTGTAGAAAATAGCCTAATATATTTATATACAATGCCCATATAAACACGCTAGATATAAAAAATTCGTTAATCTACAGTTGACGTTGACATAATAGTGTAGAAAATCTGTTCATCTACACCGGTTTTCCTTGAATCTGGTTTAGAAAGTCTCGCTTTCTACACCAGATATCTGACCGAATTATAATATTTCACTTACTGCACGGTCTGTTTCTACACCGATTATTTGTCCAGTGTAGAATGCCATTTTAAACCGATTTAGAAAGTATTTTTTACAGTAGTGATAATAACTTGTAATGTTTATATATATATATATACACGTACACACACACATATAGGTATATGTATAATACTTTTAATATAAGGTATAATTTATAGTGTAAATTTCATTACAAACTAGATCTTATATTAACAACTAGAGGTAAAATAAAGGGTAAAATGATATATTCATATAAAAAATCTCTCTCTACCTTATAAATAGGAATAAAATAAACTTATCTCTCTGCCTTAGAAATAATATTAGAAGAGTAATTTGTACAGTTAGTAATTTTTCCTCTAATATTTATCACAATCAAAACTATATCAAACATAATGGCATAGACCTTTATGTCCAACAATTTGTTGGATATAATGATTTATGACATTATGTTTAGATTTTATATAATGTTTGGTCTTTATAATTTATCCTTATTTTAGTTTTGGTCCCTATATTTAATTTTAAATTATAGGTTTTGGTTCCTTAAGAGGTAAAATGATCCATATTTTTATTAAAATGTATGGACTAATGTTTTAAAAGGAAAAAAAATTTAAGGGATAAAAACCTATGGTTCAAAACTATAGAGATTAACACTAAAATGAGAGCAAAAATATAATGACCAAACATTATATTGGCATTTATATATAATATTTTTAAGATAAAAAAGAGAGTATTACCAAATTCTATTTTCGAAATTTCATCTACTTTCTCTTCAATATCACTTGACAATAGGGTAGATCGAAACCAATTTGACGCACAAACAAAAGCTTCAACTACCTTGATATCTAGAAGAATTCACCTTTCACTAATTAAGAACGTCAAATTTGTTGCACATGTACGCTAGTGGGAAAAAAGTTTTTTTATGACGATTTTGGGAGCAGCGTGAATTCTACCGACGTAATAAGTCCACATTTTAACAGCGTTTTCTAACTGCTGTAAAAAGCACACTTTTCATGGTGTTTTTAAATAAAAACGCCATGAAAAATGTTACCTTTAACAACGGTTACTATATCAACCGCTGTTAATTGTACTCCATGCCACATTCTGTTTACTCTGACGTGTTTACTTTTATGCTTAATAAATCTATAAACAAAAGCTCATGTGTTGACGATATATACAATCTCAAGATCTAGCTATCCAAATAGTGAATCGAACTAGTAAACAACATTATCTTGAGTGGCAATGACAAACAGAGTCTAATGCATACTATAAAATATCAACCACGTTATATATAATTTTATTATAATATGTATATGTGTATCAAATATAAGAGTATACTTATCTTTTAATGTAAGGTGCAAAATATATCGTCCTCTTGATTCAGGTCATGACATCCACCATGTACATCATCCTTGAATTCCTATCGTTACTTGCCTCCTGCACCTTTTGTGGACACATGAAGCCATATATATCTTATTTTGCTTCGTCCTAACATTTGCGATAGAAGTGACTATTGTTCAAAAGAGAAAGGAGTCAGTACGCGAATGATAAAATACAAAATATTAAAATAAATTTGTAACTTACAATATGGCTAACTAAATGAAAGTTGAATCCAACATATAAAAATTTAGAAATTACACTGTCATTCCTGTCCAAAGTGAATTTATAAGGCTCTTATGTACTCAAAATCCTTAGTGGAATTGTGAAACTAATTGCTTCCTCCATATCACCTGTCAAAGTATAAAGAGTTGTCATATTTTCAAATTTTGAGGACATGGTTCGATGAAGAGGTTGGTGCTTGTCTTTGATCTCCTTCTTTAACTTCGACTTCTGTTCCACCTCCTCAAATGTTGGCTTCTTTGCATGTGTGACCACCTTATTCTTTTTTATCAAAAATATTGGCCACAGAAGAAATTGCTCTGGAGCATCGTGTAATATTTGGACCTCATCAATGGGGTAGGGAACCATGTAGTGCAAAAACTTTCTTTGATATTATGTACCATCACCTTCACTTTGTCCTTTGGAATTCTCCTGTGATGAATTATTGTGGCAACTGCGTATACTATACCCTAAGCAGCAAAGGTTTTAGTCTCTTTGTATGTTAGAATGAAAAGACTAGGTTATGTCCCTCCATCTGTCTTAGCCACTCATTTCATACTCGTCGGGCCTCTACCTCTTTTATTGCCTTATTGACAAGAATCATGTTGACTAGAACTGTCTTGACCTGAATCGTCTATATCGTGTTGACAAAATAATAAATAAAGGTAAGAATCATAAATAATAATCATGCAATCAATTTATTAATCAAATAAATATTTATTCACACAATAAATTAATTTCTCACTAGTTGGTATCCACACAAATTACTTCACAATGATCATCCTTAATAGCATATTTGTCATCCGCCAATTCAAACTCTATTATTTTAGGTTGAGTAGTTGTGAAAGGCGTGGTTTCATCGGGGTTGAACCCTAAGAAACTCTCATCTCCACCAATCACTTGCATTACCTTAGAGCATAATGAAAAGATTTTTATTTGCTGGATCGGTGACATAAAACACTTGTATTGATTGATTTGCTAAAATTAATTGCTCATCTAGATATCCAACTCTCTAAAAATTGATTAAAATAAATCCAAATTTTCATAGTATTACTATTAACCCACTTACATTTGAAGACCAAAACTTTAAATTTGGTGTAATTAACCTCCCAAATCTCTTTAATCACTCCATAATATAGCATTTATGTCAATTTTGGCCTTCTATCTTTTGAATTAGTAAAATACATTATTTTAGCTACAACCATCACCCTACTGTTCTACATAATACTTTTATTATCTTATAGTTTTGTGTAATAAGAATAACCATTTATGTCATATCCTTCCCAACACAACCTCAAAATGACGCCCTGTAGCTAGCCTTTATATTGTCTCAGAAGGATTGCCATCCTTTAACACTTCTTTCTTGAATCATTCTGCAAATGACCTGTTGTGCTCATTAACTAGTTGCATATCACTCTTTTTTAGGTTCATATTCCTGAGCATATTCTTGTGAATATTCAAGTAAGGCAGAACTTCATCTTTATTTTTAAAAATATAAAGGTGTGCTTGCATTACCATTTCGCGAGACATGGACTTCACTTTCGAACCCTGAGTTCCCTTACTTTTTCTCCTCTATTTATACTGAGATTAAGAAAGTCTAACTACCTTTACCTTATCAAGATATGAGTTACAAAACTCAACTACCTCCTTATCTACATATCTCTCAACAATTAATGCCTCGGGTCCATAAGGATTTTTAGAATATTTTTTACGAATTTTTATATATCTCTCAAATGGGTACATCCACCTTAAACACATAAGGCCATAAAATCTAATTTTACGTACCAGGTGAGCTATCAAATGAACCATAATGTCAAAAAATACTGAAGGAAAATGCATCTCCAATTGGAAGAGGATAATATAACATTCGGTTTCCAATTCATCCAACTCAGCAGGATCAATCAATTTGCTGTAAGCAACATTGAAGAACATATAAAGTCTAGTACTAGTGCTCATCACATCATCTTTGATAATGCATTGAATAGCCACTAGTAATAATTGCTGCATCAACATATGACAATCGTGGGATTTCATACCTGTTATCTTCAAATCTTGCATTGAAACAAACTTCCTAAAATTTGATGAATATCCTTGTGAAACCTTAATACCATGTAAATACTCACATATGCTTGTTTTTCATATTTGGATAATATGTGTGTGCCACTAGGTACAAATAAACTCTTGTACTACCCTCTCTTTGTTGTGGATATAGAGGTACTTTTATTCCTATTTTAGCTAAGTCTCCTCTAGCATTGACCCCGTCCTTACTTTCTACTTATATGCAGAAGCATGCTAACAAGGCTCTCACATACATTTTTTTCCACATGCATGATATTTAGAATGTGTCTCACTTCAAGACTATACCAATATGAAATATTAAAGAAGATGAATATCTTTTTTCATATATTCCTTTCAACTGACCACCTGTAAACATTGATACACTTTTTCTCTAGTTAAAGGTACTTGAGCCATTTGATATTTCTATGAGCCATTAAATGCCTTCTTCAATTTATAGTAAGGGCAAAGTCGACTAAGATACCTTCTGTGAGAAAGGTAGATTATTTTCCTTCCATGCTTGAATTGCATATAGTTAGTGCCTTCTTAACTATGGGACATGCTTTATTCCTCTTAACATTATAACAGGACAAATTTCCATATGCTGGGAAATCATTTATCGTGGTGAAGATCATGGCTCGTAGTTTGAATGTTTCTTATTTATATGCATAAAACACATCAACACTTCCTCCCACAATTTCTTAAAATTCTCAATCAAATGTGACAAATATATGTTGATATCGTTTCCTGGCTATTTTGGCCTAAGATCATCAAAGACAACATGATAACGAGGGAGGCAAATTGTAAATCACAATGAGAAATAAACAAAAATTATGTGTGCTATTGAGATTACCATACAGATTGATTCTGTCTATACATAGCCCAAGCTAAAAATTTCTAGGCTCAACCAAATTTCGAAAAATTTTGATCTATTGTCTTCCATTGAGGAGAATCAGCTGGGTGATGAAGTTATTCACCGTTTATTTTCCCATTGTAATGCCATCTCAAGTTCTTTGAATCTGTGATGTTAGCAAACAAACGCCTAAATTGTGGTATTATTTGAAGATACCACAACACCTTCAAAGGAGAGTCTTTGGTCATCTTGTGACAATCACCACCGTCTTTCTTCACTTTGTATCTTGAAGTGCAACATTTATGACACTTATTCATCCTTTTATACTTATTTTTGTACAGTATGTAGTTGTTAGAGCACGCATGTATCTTCTTATAGGACAAACACATTTGACAACATTTTCTTTTCCTTTTATATTCCTTTTGGAAGTTTATTGCCTACAGGAAGCACATCACTCAACAACTCAAGCAATTCTGTCAAACTAGAATCGGTCCAACTATTTCTCAATTTCAAATTCATCAATCGCAATACAAATTTTAACCTTGAGTATTCATCTTTACTCCACCGGGTACAATAGTGTCTCAACATCATTTAACAAACTTTCACATATTGGAGAGAACTGTGGAAATGATTCACTTCAATATCACGAAACATATGTGAAATTTATCCCTAAAGTTATCATTCACAACTTCTTCATTTCCATACAAAGAAGTCTTCTTATTTTACTGTGACAAATCCAATTTGTATATCTTAAATTTATCCCATGACATATAAGATGCTCTCTTATATCATGAATAGACAATCAGTTATTGTTTAAACAGTTAATACAGGGGCAAAATACAATCCATCACTTTTCTTATAAGCATTCTTCTCAAAATATTCAAGAAATATTTATACCCCATCTCCATATTCTTAGTAGTTCTCCTAGCTTTCAACTAACTACGATCCATTATTTTACATTATCATTTAGTATAGTTATCAAATCAAAGGGAATATGCTAGCCTTTTATATTTTATAAAATTTTGGTAGAGTTTCCCTTAAATATAAACAATCCCAAATGATAACCAAATCCATCAAACTTGCCAATCAAGTTTCCTGAACAATAAACTTTGTGGAGGTCTGTGGTGGTGAGGCAAACGAATGGGACCATAATGACTGTGAAAAAGTTAAAGTAAAATTATAATTGCACAGGACTTTTTAAATTTCAAATGACTTTTCATGACGGTTTTCTATAAAATCGCGATAAAAATTATTTACCACAGCGTTTATGAAAATGCAGTGATAAGTTTTTTTTTGTGTAACTGAGTTATTTTACTAGGTAGAATTTCTTTCCATGCAGTTTTTTTTAGAAAAATGTCTTTAAAAGTGTCTTTCACAGTGTTTTCTTAAAAAAATCGTTGTGAAAATTATTTTTAAAAGCCAACTATATATAAAAATGTCAACACCTTTTTTTGGACAGCATTTTTTAAGATAACCACTACAAAGTGAGCCATGAAAAATGTTTTTTTTTCTTGTAGTGGTACTTTCTCTACTTCTTCTCCAACAAGTAGATGTCTACTTTTGATTGGTCCTCAACACAATTATCTTCATTATTCATGACTTTATTATCAAACTCCAGACAATGAATCCTTTTCATCTTCTTCATGTGAAGCAACTTCCTTGTCTTAGATTGATTATTAACTGAACTTTTTCTATGCCGTGAAAAGACTTGTACCTTTCATACACGTTTAGAATAATAATTCTTTGGTATATAATATTCAGCTATGTCTTCATTGTAGTTTTTTCTTTTGAAACTCCATTAAACAAATTTTAACTTATACCTAGGATCAAGCACCATGGTTATAAAGATCATCGTGTTCATACTTTTAACATCTTGGAGCACATGTCATGTTTCATTTTCATCTTTTTGTTATGAGTGCCACGTTGAGAAACCCCATAAATAAATTGTGGCTGAACTCTCTCAATAGGCTATTATTTTTATGATAGACTTTCCCTTTGGACTTATGATCATAATAAAGGTAATATTATGAGTACAAGTTTAAAGGAAGAGCACAATTTCAACAAATTAAGTTACTAGATGAGAGAAACAATTGAATTTATAAACTACACTTTACTTGTTAGGTTCCTTAATATAAAACTCATAATAATGCACCCCTATCAACCGCCAACATACTTCATATCACAAAACTTTACTTAACTTCTTACTGATCAAAATCCTCCATCGGTAACCCTCTATCTCAATCTTTATTAGTTGGGAGTCACTTAACTTAGGCAAAGGCAACATCTTTTTCTTCTAACCTCTTGAGTACTTTAGAAATTTCAACGCACCTTCAAGCATATTGTGAATGGAGTTCCATCTAGCAAGACAATATAATTTTACAGTTTTCTTTACTTGAATAATTCGTTTGATACCCACGAGATTAAAGTTTTGAAAATGAGTTGGCGAAGCACAAATAAATTGAACCAAATTTCTAATTCTTTGTAGACCCAAATAAATTGAACCAAATTTCTAATTCTTTGTAGAGACTCATTAATATCTCTTTCAATCCATCTTTCACGACTACATTATTGATGTGTGTTCAATTTCTAACATTCGTGTATTATCATTTCATTATGCGACCAGTTCAATCAAGTATTCCATCTTCTACATAAGCCAAAGCAATGCCATTAGAAACATTAATTGTCAACAATAATGGTAAAACCTTCTCGATCTCTTTGGATATGTTTGGCTTAATAGATGGGAGGAGAGGGGACGGATTTTCTCTCCCCTACTACAAATTTTGATAAACTAAACAAAATAAAATAAGTAAAATTCCTCATATTCCCTCAATTTTCTATCAGTTCACCAAATGGAATAGCGTTAATAGATGATTAAGTGTACGTGACACTCATTCAACATATAAAAATCACTAAGATTATACATTATATATAGATATAAGGAGACGGTTACGTGCATAATAATTTTTTTATGTTGATAATAGATAAATTTTATTCCACTATTTTATTTTAAAAATCTCTTTTTATTTTTTTATTTTGTGGTAACTTACATATTGCTTTGTTAGCATCTATATCAGCCATAATAAACAGATAATTAGTATAAGGACTAACGTCTATAATTGATAAAACTATAAAGACTAAAAAAAGAAAAAAAATGATGGGACCTAATTAAAAATCATATAAAATTACAAGGATAGACAAATTAATTTTTTTCTTTTTCTTAATTAAAAGTTTCGATGTTTATAAAAAATTCCAATAATTGTAGGAATGTAAACTTGCTTTTTGTTTTTTTTTATTTGTACATGTCATCAACTAAGGTTAGTTTAAATATTTCAAAATATATATTTTTTAAGAGTTCATATCTTGTATAAAATATATTGAAATTATTATAAAATATTTAATATTCTTTATAACTTTTTTTTAATTGTCCACCCGATTTACTGGAACTTTGCCCCGACTAAATCCGGATCCGACCCACGTCGCGCACCTAGCTATGGTGGGTAAGTCTTCCAACAGAAATTTTCTATATACGCCAAGGCTCGAACTTGAGACCTCGCTTAAACGATACCGAGCTGCTTACCACTCGGACCAACCCCCGTTGGTAATATTTTTATAACTTTTTTATACATTGATTCAGCTTGTATTTTTCTGAGAATTGTACATCGTCTCCATCACTGTATATAATGGGTCCATTAATGGGCCTATTATAAAATAAGAAGACCCAACATATTCTACAAACAGAGAACTGGACAGTCATATAATACTCCTCCAAAAAAAATGAAATTCAAAATTATATTTAACTAGGGGCAATTCCATCTAGATCAAAACCACTTAAACTTCACTTAAGATTTTATTTTCTCCTTGAACCATCATTGAAAAGGTCTACTGAAATTTCCATGCCTCTAAGTGCTAAAAATAAATACCTATCCATTATGGATATTAAACTTTGACTCTCACCCTTACAAAGCACTCATGTCTAACTTTTGTAATGCTACAATTATTACTTGAATTTTTATCAAGAGATAGTTTTTAATGTAAATAACTAAATTAAGAGGTATTTTAAAAAAAAATCAATGCACATCTCTTATAAAAAATTAACTTAACTAATTTTTTAATTTTTATAAATTAATTATTTAATTTTTATAATTAAGATCGAAAATTTTTATTTTACTATTTTCAAATGTTTTTATTCCTCCCTCCCCATTTTTTCTTCCAATTTTTCCCATATCCAAACCAAACCTTAATCTCAGGAGCATGAAGAGCAAGTTAACAAAGTTGTGGGGTATACCAAACCTCAACATTATCGATCTTTATAATGATTACTAAAAACCTAAGTGAGGTTGGTTATCACAAAATACTTCATTGTGGTCCATGGGATGGTCACGGGGCATTACTTGGTATATTTCTTTGAGAAAACAAATATGGTTTTATCAATTAATAAAGTTAAGTCTAATGGAAGATTATTCTTTCAGATGGTGAATTTAGATTTAAATTTTTATTAAGAGATGTATTTATATTTAATATCTAATAATAATTTTAATAAAATTATTTTTAATAAAAAAATACTTATGCATAAATTTTTTTTTACGAGACCTGGTCATCTCCAAATGCTCAAGAAAATCCTCTTGCAAAAAACTTCTCACAACACTTCATTCACTTTCAAACGATCAGATCCGTCCAAAATACATGTGACCCAGACCCGGATATTTGCTGCCACACGCTGACGTGGATCACGAATGTTAAATGGATGTTAGGATCCATTTAAGTGAAATTGAACAAGCCATTCATCAATATGTACCTTCCCATGCAACAATCAAAACCTTATCGTCTAACTGGAGATTTTATTAAAAGATAGTTTTTAATACAAATAATTAAATATAATATATTAAATATATCAATACATATTTATTATAAATAATTAATTAAATTATTTTTTTATTTTTTATAAATTAATTATCTAGTTAGCTCTACATTTAATAAATAATATTTAATACTTATAATTAAACATTACTCTTAAAGAATCTAACCTAAAGACTATAAATTTATGTTCCTTTGAGGAGTTCTCATTGTCTACCAAATAAGTAAGCATAATGCATTTACACAATGCTTAAAATAATTTGCACTAAATATTAATTACTTCCTCTTATCTTTAATATAAAAACTACTTAACTATAATTTGAGTAGATTAAAAAAATTAAATAGATCAATTAATTATAATAAATATAACATAATTTACCTAAAATAAACGTATATAATATTAACTTATATATCATTTTAGAAGTTAAATAAATTATTTGAAAAAAATGATAAATAAAATATATTAAATTTTTATATTTTAGGATTAAATATAACATCTAAGCTAACTCTTATATTAAAGGTCGAAGTTCGATTTTTTATTTGCAACCACGATAAGTATCTTGGTTTATGGTTGTTTCATGTGGCTAGTGGGCAAGATATTTTACCGCAAATATACTTTTGAGAATCCACGTGATTACAGAAGCACGTGAATCCACAACCATGAATGGTCATAAATAATGTCTTGTAATTGGTCACTAAAGGGCAAGTTCAATGCTAACTTCACGTGCTTCCGTTAGGTACATCACAATTTTTTTTTTCCCGAACTAAAATTAGGTAAATCGCAAAAGTATCACCAAGAAAGTAAGCATAAAATCAAATAAAATAAGGTTAAAATGACTCTAAATGAATTTGGTCCTTTTATACTTAATTTTTTTTTATACTTTATACTATTTAAAATATTAGTCCTTATAATTTTATAAAGACATAAATTTAAATTTAATAGTGTTAATTTTATTGTTGTTACATTAATAATTGTTAAATAGGTTAGGGCGGATTGTTGACTAGGATTGATATGACTTATATATAAGGATAAAAATTAAAAAAATTATTAAAATTGTAGAGACCTATAGTGAGATTAATCTTATAAAAAAGTAGGTAACTTAAACGCATGACATAGGACAAAGAAATCGATCTTATCCTCAAAATTTGAATTCTCACGTCGAAAAAATAAAAATCAATTTTATCCTCCATGGATTTGGTGAAATATCCAAATGTGAGTGTGGAAGTTAATTTCTTTGTTGTTTAAGGTTGTTTTGATAAAAAAAAAAGTTTTAAATAGAAACTTTTTGATAATTTTTTAGGAAAACAATCTTTATGTACATGAATTTTCTTTCAATTTTTAATTATGCCCTTTTATAATTTTTTACTTTATTAAATTATTTAATTTTATTCTATTAATATAATGAGCTTTTGTATAGGACGGGACAATGCTAAGAAAGCAAATATCACTGATATGAGTTTAGAAGTATGCCCTAATCTTAGCGAGTTTTGAAACTTAATTGACCTAAATTTTTTATACAAAAAAAACTAGAAGAGTTAATAAAAAGAGGAAAATATGGATATATTAAATTAAAAATTTTAGAAAATATATCTATCTCACGAATCGTTTTTCCTAACTTTTTATCTCCCTCTTTTTTTTTTTTATTCCTTCCTGAAACGTTTTTCACCTTACACGTGAAGGCATAAAAGACATGTCAGGAATTTGCAGAGAAGAACGATATACTGACCAGCATGTATTTTCTTTTTTCCATGCCGAGAATTCAATATTAGGATGATGTTTTGGGACTAAAGAAGAGAATAATGGTAGTTTATAACTAAATTTTAAAATGTCCTTAAGGATTTAGATCTTTTATTGATTATTGACAATTTAAAATAGCTAAGGAAAAATGATGCACAATATCATGAAAGAAAAAAATTATTTCCTCTTATTTTATATAAAAGATACAAATTTTTGGTGGCCTAACCTTATTTATAAGATACAATGATGTATGAAATTTTAACCAACTTTTCATTATTATTTTCTTGAAAAAGCTTTTGTATTTGAAGAGACTTTTGGATTTCGATAATAAATATTAAAATAAACGGTTGGTTCAAATGATTTTTAGATTCCATGAATAAATAAAAATTTAATGACTGACTTGATAAAAGAATAATCAATGTTGAATTAAACGGGTGATCAGTTCCCAAGATATTTTTTTTCCTTAAAAGGCTTTTAAATTTGAAGAGACTTTTAGATTTCAAGAACAAATATTAAAATAAACAGTTGTTTCAAATATAAGTAATACAATCTGTTAAAATAAACCGAACGAATAACGGAAGATAAAAAAAAAGCCCCCGTTACTACAACATTTCCAAATATATAATAGATAGATTATTATAAAACTAGCAATAAGATTAAGAGGAGAGAAAATATAAAGAAAAGAAAATGAGAAAAGTATATTGTATTATTCTACTTGCTTTACAACACAAATGCCATGTCCTATTTATAGGCATAGTCTTACATATAAGTTACATCCAAACTTGAATGACAATAGTGGACAATAAAATTTATGAATGATCTAGTGGAAGTTACAAGTTTAATGTAGTAGTAGAGAAGTGATAGAGTAATATAAGTTGAAGTTGAAGAGGAAGAGGGTTAATGTAATAGTGGAGGAGTAATAGAGTAGTTGAAGTTGAAGAGAAAGAGTGAGATAGACATCTATATTCTAATATTTATAACACTCCCCTTTGGATATCCATTATTTAATAATGTGCCTCATTAAAAACCTTCAATTAGGAAAAACCATGTGGGATAAAAACCTAGAGAAAGAAAAATAGTACACAATTATTTGATACACTCATAGTGCTGCCTCATTAAAAACCTTACTAAAAAAATCCAGTGAGACAAAACCTCAGTCAAAGAAAAAAGAGTACAGCGTGTATCGACTCTCCATTTTTGAAACGTCAATTGATATATCTGAATCTGAGAAGTCCGATATCATGTATGAACTTCTCAAATCATATTGCTGGAAGTGACTTGGTCAACAAATCTGCTAGATTTTCCTTAGAACGGATTTGCTGGATATTAATCTCACCATTCTTTTGAAGATCATGTGTGAAAAAGAATTTTGGAGAAATATGTTTTGTCCTATCTCCTTTAATATATCATTCTTTTAGTTGGGTAATACATGTAATATTATCTTCATATAGGACTGTTGGGATCATTTTACTATATGACAATCCACAAGTAGTACGTATATGATTTATTATCAATATTAACCATACATATTCTTGACTTACTTCATATATCGCTAGTATTTTTGCATGACTAGATGATGTGGTTGATATGGTTTATTTCATTGACCGCTATGAAATAACTGTACTATTACATGTAAACAAATATCCTTTTTGTGATCTATCAACATGTAGATCAAACTGAAATCCAGCATCGGCATAGCTGACAAAGTCAGTCTTGTGTTCATTCGAATAAAATAATCTCATATCTATAGTACCCTTCAAGTAATGAAGAATGTGTTTAACCACATTCCAATGTCTTCTTGTTGGTGAAGAATTATATCTTGCTAGTAAGTTAATAGCAAATGATATATCTGGTCACGTATGACTAGCAAGATACATAAGCGCACCAATTGTACTAAGGTAAAGCACTTCTGAGCCAAGTAGTTCTTCATCACCTTCTTGAGGTTTAAATGGATCTTTACCTTTATCTAGAGATCTTACAATCATCGTAGTGCATAATGGATGCGATTTATCCATATAGAAATATTTTAAAACTTTTCTCGTATAAGTTTCTTAACATACGAAGATCCTATTTTTTAGATGTTCAATTTGTAGTCTAAAGCAAAATTTTATTTTTCCCAAGTCCTTCATTTCAAACTCTTTCTTTAAACAATTCACCACTTTAGAAATCTCTTCAGGAGTTCCAATGATATTTATGTTATTGACATAAATAGTAATTATAACAAATTTATTTCCAGATCTTTTTATAAAAATGTATGCACATATTTGATCATTCTTATATCATTCTTTCAATAGATATTCACTAAGTCGATTATACCACATGCACCCTGATTGTTTCAATCCATATAAAGATTTATTTAATTTAATTGAGTACCGTTCTTAAGAACTTTAATTGTATGTTTTCAGTAACTCAAATCCATCAAGGAGAATCATATAAATGTCATTGTCAAGTGAACCATACAAATAGACTATAACAACATCCATTAGACATAAATCGAGGCCTTCATTTACTACCAGACTAATTAGATATCGAAAAGTAGTTGCATTCACCATTGGTGAGTATGTTTGTACAGAATCAATATCAGGTCTTTGTGTAGATCCTTGAGAAACAATTCATGCTTTATATCTTACTACTTCACAATTTTCATTTCGTTTTCTCACAAAAACTCATTTATATCCAACTGGTTTTACATCTTCAGGTATAAGAACCACAGGGCGAAAAACTTTTTTTTAATGATTTTAATTCCTCCTCAATTACGTCTTTCTATTTTGGCCAATCATTTCTTTATTTGCATTCGCTAATAAACCTTGATTCATATCCTCATAATCATTTATTACATCAAGCGCTACATTATATGCAAAAATATCATCCACGTTGACTTCATCCCAATCCATCATATTCCATTGACAACATAATTTATTGATATCTCTCTATTTTCATATATTTTAGGTACCTGAGTCTCTCTCAGAATTGAGATATTAGTGTTGTCAAAGGACTCTTCTGGAGTCACTAATTTTTTTTTTGAATATTCTCAACCTGGCCATCTATATTTATAACTCCTTTTCTTTTTGAAGATTTTTATCTTTGGAGCCGATGGGCCTGCCATGCTTCAAGCATGCTTTTGATTCATTTACATTAATAGATTGTCCAATAGGGACATCAATTTTGATAAGAGCATTCGCAGTTGGAACATGTGACTTGGTCACTTTCTTGGGGTCAGTGAATGTGTCTGGCAATTAATTAGTTAGACTCTGTAAATGAATTATCTTTTGAACTTCTAGCTCACATTATTTTGTATAAGGATCAAGATGAGACAATGATAATTCATTCCAACTAACTTTATTTTTCAACTGCTTATTTTCTACCCTTAATGTTAAAAAATTTGATTCGTCAAAATGAAAATCAGCAAATCAAGTTGTAAATAAATCTCCTGTTGTTGGCTCTAAGTATTTTATTATAGAAAGATATTCATATCTAATATATATTCCCATCCTTCTTTGAGTAACCATTTTAGTGCGTTGTGATAGAGCAATCAAAATATATATCGCACATCCAAAAGTCCTTAGATGAGAAATATTCGATTCCTGATCAAAAATCATTTGTAAAAGGGAGGCTTTGAGATAACTAGTTGGTCTGATACGAATTAATATCGCAACATGCAAAATTGCATGTCCCCAAGTAGATATTGGGAGATTCGATTTCATAAGCAATAGTCTTGCAATCAACTGCAAACGTTTAATTTGATTCTGCAAATCAATTTTGTGTATGAACATGTGCTCAGTATGTTCAACATCAATCCCTAGAGACACACAATACTCATTGAAAGCTTATAAAGTAAATTCACTAGCATTATCTAGACGTATTTTTTTAATGGGATAATATGGAAAATGTGCTCTCAATCTAATTAGTTGAGCAAGTAATCTCGCAAATGCTAGGTTACGAGAAGATAATAAGCAAACATGTGACCATCTTGTCGATGCATCAATTAGAACCATAAAATATCTAAATGGTTTACATGGTAGGTGTATCGGCCCACAAATATCTCCCTGTATACGTTCTAGAAATGTGAGAGACTCACTTTCTATTTTTACTGATGATGGTTTTATAATTAGTTTTCCTTGAGAACATGCAACACATGAGAAAATATGGGATTGTGGAATTAATTGTCTTTTCAAAGAATGTCCACATGAATTCTCAATTATTTTTCGCATCATTATTGTTTCAGGATGACCTAACCGGTCGTGCCAAATATTAAATTTATTATCACTTACAAACTTCTAGTTTGCAATAGCATGTGTTTTAATTGTACTAATAAATTGTAGTACATGCCAGAGGAAAGAACATGAAATTTTTCCAGTGTGCATTTTTTACTAGAAATCATATTTGTGATAACAAGATATTCATAGTTTTCTTTATTTGTTGTTTCAATATGGTATCTATTTCTGCGGATATCCTTGAAACTCAACAAATTCATGTTAGATTTGGAGGAATAAAATGCACTATCAATGTATAATTGTGTTTCTTCAGGTAACAATATATTAGCTCTTCCAAACCCCTCAATCATCTTTATACTTCCAGATATGGTCTGGACATTGGCTTCTCACATCACCAAAGAAGAAAAATATTTTGTATTTCTAAATATTGTATGAGTTGTTGCACTATCAACGAGACACAAATCTTCTTTATTAATGTTAATTAGTGTCATTCTTTATTACAGGAACATAGCAAATGACAAAGAAACACAAAGAATTAATGAAAAGAAATACTCATAATTTTATTTATTAAGAGAAATAACTTTATAGTAAGTAGAAACTTTTTTTAGAGAAGTATATACTTTATTATCGTAAAAGGAAAACACACATAATCATAAAAGTTTAGCTTGTTTTTTGGACACTTCCATCTCCAATTAGGTGATCAATTCTTCCGTTAGGATTGGCAAAGAAATTAGCAACATCCAAATGAGTCACATCCATGTTGCCATAATCAGAATCGCTTTCTTCCCCAGCAAAAAATTGTTTCTATCTTTGGCTCTTTGCCTTTATTTTTATTTTTCCTTTTGAGCGATTCTTAGCATAGTTCAACCAAATGTCTTGATGTACGACAAGCACGAGCCCAATGACCTTTGCCACCACAACGATGATATAAATTTTCAATATAATTATCATTCCCACTAGTTTCCTTTTTGTGGTTATCATCATTATTTCCCCACCTCTAGTGGGAACCATGACCACAACCATGTCGACCATAGCCTCGTCCATGGCCACGACCGCGTCCACGTCTCTGACCACGAAATGATTCATTTGTTACTACATTCATTTCTAGGAATGCAGTAGAGCCAGTTGGACATGATTCATGATTTCTCATTAGAAGCTAGTTATTTTGTTTAGCCACCAAAAAGTAAGAAATCAGTTCATAATACTTTTTAAAACCTTTTTCATGATATTGTTGCTACAAGAGCATATTTGATGCATGAAATGTGGATAATGTTCTTTCTAACATGTCATCATCAGTAATTTTCTCTTCACACAGTTTCAATTGAGAACTAATTCTAAATAGTGCAGAATTATACTCACTGACTGATTTAAAATCTTGCAAATGTAAATACATCTAGTCATAACGAGCGTTTGAAAGAATCACAGTTTTCTGGTGATTATACCTTTCTTTTAGCTTGTTCCAAAGAACAAGTGGGTATTTGACAGTTAAATACTCAATTTTTAGTCCTTCATCCAGGTGGTGGTGAAGAAAGATCATGGCCTTCGCTTTATCTTTGTTGGATTCCTTATTGCCTTCCTTGATAGTGTTTCCTAAACCCATGACATCTAGATGGATTTTTGCATCTAGTATCTAAGATAGATAATCTTCCAAATAATATCAATTTCTAGAGTAGTCGCACTAATAACGTATTGTAAAACTAGCAATAAGATTAAGAGGAGAGAAAATATGAAGACAAGAAAATGAGAAAAGTATATTGTATTCTTCCACTTACTTTACAACACAAATAACATGTCCTATTTATAAGCATAGTCTTACATGTAGGTTACATCCAAACTTGAATGATAAATAGTGGGCAATAAAATTCATGAATGACCTAGTGAAAGTTACAAACTTAATGTAGTAGTGGAGGAGTAATATAGTAGTAGAAGTTGAAGTTGAAGAGAAAGAGGGTTAATGTTGAAGGGAATTGGAAGACACGCAGCGAAAATTAACTTTAAAATTTTTTCCATTCCCAGCCAGGATCTATCGAATGTGTTTAAGTCAAGGAGAAAGAAGTGTTACCTTCGGTATTCGAGCTTTGGTCGCGACCTCAGTGTCCAATAGTCGCGACTCCTCGCCTCTGGAACTTTCAGTCGCGACCTCCTCAACTTCTAGTCGCGACCTGTCGCCTCTGGAGTTGTTAGTCGTGACCTACTCTGCTTCTCGTCGCGACCGGACGTCTCTGGAGTTTGTAGTCGCGACCTCGTCAGCTTCAAGTCGTGACCTGTCTCCTCTTTTCAGATTTCTGACGTTCAGATGCCCGTATGGTCACGACCTTAGTGTCAATAGGTTGCGACCTTGCTTCGTGTCTGGTCGATCGTAAGAAGTCGACAGCTCAAATCGGCTTCCTCTACCGGTATCCACACGAACAGCGTTCCAATCGCGAACGACGTGCTAGCGCCTCTTGTCCCTCTAGGGCTTTCTAGAGATTCCATCCTCACCGTCTCTATTTCGGCAGTTTCTTATCTGCAAACCTTTTGCACTCTCCCTGCCCCTTTTCTCACGTCTGAATGTGTGTGTAGAGATGTCTTGTATGTAGAACCCTAGCCCCTAATGTCAAATATATAGGAAGCTATCGGGCTTCTAATAGGGCCGGGCTTCAGAATTAATCTCATATTAATTATGAAATTAATACAATATCATATATTACATAATTTAATAAGAAACTAATTAAATAAATATGGTTTATATTAAATCTGTCCCACAGATTTAATTCACCTATTTATTTAATTTAAAATAAAGATAAGACAGAATTATATTTGATTTATTCTCATAAATCAAATTTGAGATATCTTATCAATTTGAATTTCAAATTCAAATAGATCATATCCATTTAAATTCAAATTCAAAAGTGATAGAGATTTAATTTATCCTTATAAATTAATTCTTACAAATATCTCTTATATTATATATAATATATATACTAATTTATATATATATAATATATATCCACCCTAGATTATTCATTGAATCTAGACATCTCTTAGATTCAATGAATCTGGACATCATAGCTCGCATTGGGCTGTTTTATGTGCGACCCTGTAGGCCCATATGAAGTTGGCAGTGGCCCAGTTACTATACTGACCCACAAGTCGTAAGCAGTCTCTAGCAAGGCATTACAACTACCCAAAACATATGAGGATCGATAAAAGATGTAACCTTTCATACAACCATATCACGTCCCTTTTGTCACACGATATTTCGGTCAAGGATGAGGCATGGAGAACGTCATCCTCTTGTTCCTGACCGTTACTTTCTCGATCCCTGAGTAGTCTGAATATAGAAATGGAACTACCCTTCCATTCCAGTATGGCCATACATTTCTCAGACTCACTCACCGAGGGGCCCAGTAATATCTCTCTACGAATATGAGGGACAAATTCCATCTTGACCATTCACATTCCTCCGCATGAAAAACCACTAAGCCCGAACATAGCCTTTATGATCACTCGGTCAAAAGTGACTTTTGACTAGGTCAAAGCTGAGCGTTTGTCATGTAGGAATCCATGATGATCTCAGGTCAAAGGGCATAGTGACATGGCTTGTATATGAGAGAAGCTTATGACTTAACCCATGCAGCTCTCTCATAGCGGGTCGATCCAACACCCTGTACTCTTACATGTGCTTATGACTTTGATTTATATCTCTATATATCTTCAAAGTCATACCGGTCTTATTTCATCTCTGCTCCCGCATAGATGACCGACCAGGGACATTTAGGATAAGATCACGAGTTATCCAAGGATTGCTATCATAGTAAACATGCAAATAATATGATAACATAATTAAGAAATTCATAAATCAACAATGTTCATAAGGTAATGATTGGCCCCTAGGGCACAATCTCCAACAAATGTAGTAGTGGATGAGTAATAGAGTAGTAGAAGTTTGAAGTTAAAGTTGAAGAGGAAGAGTGAGATGAAGATCCACATTCTAATATTCATAACATAGATAGATTAGTAGAGCTCATTATTCTTTTTTTTTTAACCTAAAGGATAATTTCACTATATGAAAGTCAAAATACAATAAACAGTTCCAAACGTGTTGAATTCTGTATGAAATTAAGCTTGGGCTGGTCTGTTATACTACCTAAAAGATTTTAATTAAGCTGATTAGTATATTTATCATCACAAGCTTATTATACCCCCATCTTTTTATTATACGATGACCCATTTAAATTATATATGGTCTTAAAATGGTGTTTCCAATTACAATTACATAAAAATGATGGCTAAATGGAAAATCTAAAAATACAACTGTTGCCACATCGAATCACATGCGTTGGGCTAAAATTGGTGTATGGGCAGAATTTTAAAATTGAAGTAAATTTTATGAATCTTTTTTTAACATCTTTATAAAATATCTAATGAGCATATAATTAATTATTTTTATGTAACTAAATTAATAGCTTTTTTAACATGATATTTTATTCACGAAATTTGAACTCTCATCCTCTTTTAAGAATAAGCAAATTACTTCCACTCGAGAGGTGTATATGAAAATAGTTTTAAAAGGCTGATTAATCTTGTAATGTTGAATTGTGTGAACAAATAAACTTATTTTTAATAACTTAATAATTAGAACCTACCTTTTCCCGATCCTTAAATAACATATATCCATGTTGAATGGGCAGAACAGGACTAGGTAAGTAATGGCTACAATAATTATAAAATATATAATTATTGATTAAAGTTATCATGCTTTTACTGTTTGCTATGATTTTGTCATATTTTGACTTCTGCGCGGGGGCAATTCCAGTCAGGATTATGATTATGTTTAATGGGAATTAATTAAATTTTATCAAGGTTTCTGATAAATTTAAAATATATCCAGAAAATTTTTTGAAAGATATAAATTACGTAATATTTAATTGTGTAAAAAATCAATTCATCACAGTAATTTTTTTGGATTACTCTAAAGAATCCCCCACCCGATTAGTGACACATACCCTCATCCAGACCCTGAGCATAGTGGGATCCATCACAGTAATTTTATAATAAGGTATCATCTTCATACTGTGAGATTACCATAGATATCTACATGAAGAATATTGTGTTTTAATATGATTAAAGGTTACTTTTAACTGAGTGATCATAAAGGCAGTGATTGAATATAGTGGGATCCATACAGAAAAAAAATGAGTGGTTAAAATGAAATTTTTCCCTCCTCACTATGAGAGATATCTCTAGGCCCCTCAATGAGTGAGACTAAGAAATGCATGGTTGTGTTCAAATGAAGAGTTTCATTTATCATGTGAATCTACTCAGAGATTGAGAAACTATAATTGGGCAATATAAGAGTAACATTTCCATGTCTCATGCTCGATCCTGCGATAAAAGGGATTTGACATGGTGAGATTGAGTCTACTTGGAGATTGAGAAACTATCATTGGGCAATATGAGAGTGATGTTTCCATGTCTCATGCTCGGTCTAGATGTCGTGTGATAAAAGGGATTTGACATAGTCATAAGAAAGGTTAAATCGGATCACTGACATTCATATAATTTAGTAGTTATAATATCTTATTAAAAGCCGCTTATGACTTGTGGTCCAAAAGGTATTTCGGGCCTACTGTTCTATGAGCCTACAAGGTCACACACAAGAATAGGCCAACACGAGCTAATATGTACAGATTTATTAAATTTAGAAAATATTCAAATTCAATAAATATAAAATGTCCTCATTTAATATAGAAATTTTCTTATTCTGAAATAAGAAAAATCTAGAAGATATTCTAATATGTATTATAAAAATATAATATTATTTATGGTGAAATAATATTATCTTATTATTTCAAAAAATAATAATATTATATTTAATTTAGGATTTGAATTCTTTAAAAGATTTATTCAGAAATATGATATCTTTAGAATATTTCATATTTAAGATTGTATATCCTAAATTACATATAATAATAATCCTATTAAAGATATTAGTGGTTGAAAATTAATGTATATATGATATACATAATTTTTAAACATATATTTGAATCAGGATTAATCATAATATCTCTATTCTATTGGTGGTGGACGAATTTTATATTTTTAATATATAAAATTTGTATATAATTTATTATTTAATTTAAATATGATATTTAAGTTAAATGAAAGGCTATCTTCAATGACCAGAGTGAAGGACTTGATCGATAGTGAGGCTATAAGTTCTTTGAGAGTTAATGAACCATCAAAAACCATCCATAGAGAGAGAATTGTGAAAAAAAGTTGTGGGTATTTTCCACTCGAGTCACACTATTGAGAATAGGTGTGATATTTTTAGATAGCAAGAATTAAGCATGGTTCATGAAAAGTTCGCAACTTGTTCGTGTGGATACTGGTGGAGGGTGTTCGTTTGAGGAGCAGCACATGTGATTTGAATTAAGCACGCCTTTCGTGTTCGTGTTCGTGTTCGTTCGAGGAGTAACACTAGTGATCATAATTATCAAACAGATTCTTGGAGATCAGATCTCTAGTTCAATTGGTAAGTCTTATTTTTTAATTCGATTTAAGCAATGTCGATGGATCCATTGGGGGGTTTTCACAACATTTTTTTAATTTTATTCCGCTATGAGTGTGCCCAAAACCCAACAAAAAGGACTCAACAAATATTAATTGATGTTGTTCAAAGTTTTGATACATATTTCTCCATGTTAATTTTATAAATGATAAATATTTTATATTTCTATAAAAGTTATTTTTTGTAACTTAGTGAAATTAATTTCTAGTAAGATTAGTTGAATTCTTACTCTCTCAACCAATAATCTAACCCTAGATCAAAGTATACTAAAAATCAGATCAATCATTAAACCAGTGGTTCAAGGTTAGCGATCCAACCATACATGGTTGAATTTGCAAGATCAACCCAATTATGATTAAAATATTATAATTTAATTAAAACATATAAAAATACACACATATATATGTAACCCTGAACAGAGAGTAATATTTAAATAAAAAATATTTAAATAAAAAAGGCATTTATCTATGAGTAAATGAAATATTCATATATAAATTACCTATAATCCAACAAAAAGAAGTTAACAAGGCACAAATAATATGGTGGACTACTACTATTTTTTATTTTTTTAAACTTAAAATCTCATGTGATTTCATACTACACAATATGGGACAAAAATAGTAACATCTTAATTTTTATTGTTATATTTAAGCACAATTAAAAATGTTATGTTATCAATAATTTAGAAATATTATCTAATTAAATTATTATAGTTTAGCATTTTTATTATTTTTAATAAAATAGGATATATAGATTATTCTGCTATTATCTTATTTAAGAATTTATGATTTAATTGTTATTATTAGTTAGAAATTTATTAGAATTTGGATTCAGATTTAGATATGCATTTGAACTTTAAAAATATAGTTTAAATTTTAAATTATAATATCTGATAGGATTTTAATAAAGATAATAATAATATACTTATAACTTTAATTAAATATACATATAATAATATACATATTTATACTATAATGATAATATAGTTTAAATTTTAAATTACTATATCTGATAGGATTTTGAGGAATATAATAATAATACTAAAAAATAATAAGATCAGATTAGATAAGATTAAAATTTTAAATCTTATAAATTATATATAAGCACATTAAGTTTAGTCCTTAACTCCTATTACCATCTAGTTTCTTTCTTCACTCCCATCAAATTGTTATTGAAGTTTTGGAGTAAGTTTTGTTAAAGCACCAAATTGTTTGTGATTAATGTTGTTGTACATGGGGCCACTAGATTATTCCTTATTTTAGTGAGAGGTAACCACTTTTTACTCGTTGTGTGTGTTGATATGATATTTGTGAATGATTTGATATATATATATATATATAAATTTATTTATATTGATATGATTGTATTGAGAAAATTTATTTAATTATTTTTATTAAAAATAGTCTTGTAGGATTTAAAGTTTAATTTAGAAAGTTTGAGTTGATATTATAAACTTTTTATATCTTGATATTAGAATTTGAAGAAGTTATTATCTTGTGAAAAATCCTTTTGTGATATTTATCAAGCTATTGAGATTTTGATTAATATTATTATTTTGAGAATTATGCATTGGGGATGAGTGATATAGAGTTGTATTTCTTCCACGTGGTATAGCATCCATTAGAGTTCGATAGTTGACTTTTGTCTCACCAGTTTACCGAGGGACGTGCCCCACCTGTTTATCGAGGGACTATGACACCCCACCTATTTACTAAGGGGGAATGAACACATGGTCCAGTCATGTGCTCTGTGGATTTTGGCCTATCAATAACATTTGATTGTTTAGCTATTTTAGTGGCTAGATATATAGTAGTTATCTCTAACCTATGGGTTCAGTCAGTGGGGATAAAACGGTTCAGTTAGATTGATGGGACGAACTTGGATGGGTCATCCATTTGATTTTATTATGATAATATGATATTTTCTATATATTATACTTTATGATATGTCCCACTTGACGCCTCATGAGCATATATTAGTATGCATGATGAGTAGAATTGATAGTTACTAAGATATTTGTCTCACTCTATTTTTATTAACACTTTTCAAGTGATAGTATCATCTTATGACCTCAAGCAAAAAATTCATAGGCTTGATTAAAGCTATATCAATTGTATAGCATTCTCATTTGAATGTATGTATAGAATACTTATATATTGTCATAGTAGGATTCATTATGCATACTTTAATATTCTATAATACATGATTTTGATTTGAGTCTGAGAGTTCGTCTTAGGGATAATATTCTAAATATCCATGATAGACTCTTCTAAATTATTAATTATTTCTTCAATTTTATTAAAATTGCATAGACTCTTACATTATTTTTATATATAAACTTTAATATAATTTTTAATATTTTTAAGAATATTTCATAAAAGATTCTATAATTACCATTTTATTAATTAATATACATGTTTATAGAAAAATATAATATTTATATTATAAAATATAGTATATTCTAGTATCTATCTAGTTATAATTTATAATTTATAAAAAATTCAGCAATTTATATTTCATAAATAATTTGACTCATCTTATTCTTTTTCTATTATAATTATTTGTTTATTAGAAAAAATCTTTTTATAACCATGGTAGAGTTTCTTTTAGATTTTAGTAAAACTTTTATGTACCATGGTTAACTCTTTTGAAATAAAATAAATTTATTTATAATATTATTTTTTATTTATATTGTGTATAAAATGGGTTTAAGTAATTAATAATAGTTATATTTTAAAAAATTTTTATAAAAATATATAAAATCCAACTTAGTTGGCCGTCTAAAACTTTTGGTCAGATTGTTCAAGGGACTGATTCATTGGTTTACAATTTTGACCAACCAACTCAGAGTTGGGTTTTAATACCATGCCCTAAATTAATAATTTACATGTAAGGGAAATATTACTGAAGAAATATTGAAGGTTTCTCAATATTGTATTAAAAAAAGTGTTTAGAGTAAAGCCATCTATATATTTAGAAATCAATAATCTTAATAATTCTATTCCCATTTTTTAAAAAATGCCACCTAATATTCTGGGTTATCCTATGTTATCTTTTTTCCTTAAGCATCTTAATAATTTCTCTAATCAAACAGAAAGAAACGACAGAAGAACACGACACGACCTGAAATCCTTTTGCTGTACTAGTTTTGGAGGAACTCGAAAAGAATTTAACAAGTTGCATCGTTTTTGCTAAGAACCATATAATAGAACCAAAGTTTTCTTAAATTTTATTAGTAAAATACCAAAAACCCTGGTAGTTTGGAGAGAGAGAATCTGTTTCCAGTGAGGAAAAATTTGGAATTATTTGACGAAGGAACCCGAAGCTGTAACATGTTTTTGACACTTAGCTTTACCTTTCCAGATTCCTTAGTCCAACAAATTGTAGTCTTATTCTGTTTAAGATCTTACATGTTACACAAGTGTCTTATTCTTTTAGATTAATTATGAGAATACATGGTTGAGATCTCCGGTAAGATGAGATTGGAACTCCTAATATGATGTAAAATATAACTTCAAACTTATTAATAAATGTTGGTTTAATTGATAAAGAGGTGATTCATATCACACAGAAGCATCGATTCGAATCTCATTACTAATACGAAGATCTCGTTCATGAGGGATCTATAAATACTTTATATGCATTAATCTTGTGAAGACCACATAGCAAGCCCACCAACTTAAATTTTCTTTCTCAAAAAAGAAAAATTATAGTTTTGCGATTGTCTTTTGAATTTAATGCATATATATATATATATGACATTACTTATTTTGAGAAACATGACACCAGCACCAGCTAGCCCTATATTGTCTATTTCTGATTTATGATATATGCTAGTTCTCACCAGCTTATATTCAACACTAACTAATCAAATATAATACAAAAACTTATTATTTATAAAAAGTAAAGCTATGTGGAGAGTATATAAGAACATTTTCTCAGAGAATCAATAATGGGTTATATAAAAAATGTACACACACCATTTTATCAAAATGATAGAGCATAAATTGGTATTAAAGGAATTTTATACCCAATTCATATATTTTATTCAAGTAATTAAACTACAAAAGAAACAGCTAATTAAAGGTAAATAAAGATTATTATAAATATTGTATAAATATGTATATTTACGTTTCTTTTCTTACTACCAGATATAGTAAATAAATTACTAAAATCACTTTTACTACTTTTTTTAAAAAAATTATTCTACAAAAACTAATTCAAACACACTCTAAATGTTGTACTGTTAGCCACGCCTCGTCTTCAGATTGAATTTTTGAATCTCAAGTGTTTCAAACAGTTAATATTTCAATATATGCATTATATTCACTAGCTATGAAGTTGAAACTGAGGTGGTAATTTAATAGAGGGGTAGGGTGAAAAGAGTGATTTTTCCAATAAAAATTACCAAATGATTGTTAATGACGTTATAAATTTTAACCACGGATCATCAAACTTTTTAGAAAGCTGCTGATGAAAATAGTTTACATATAATGAGTGCAATTAGCTGGACAAAATTTAACAGTACTTGGTCAAATGATAATTCCAAAACTGTAACACATGTGACACTTTGATCAAAAAATATCTAAGCCCTAGATCGTCATCACTCTCTTTAAAAGCCATAAACTTTCGTCTAACGTTTCCAAGGCTGCTTCGTTTCAATCACTATTATGAAGAGAGAGATAGAGATAGAGAGAGAGAGAGAGAGAATGGTTTCGAAGGAGCACAAGAGAACAGCCATGCATGTGTAGAAACCTGCGGCTTCTTCGTTCAATCACCAAGTCCCATGAGGTATTTACTCAAAATCTTCTTTCTTCATTCTTCTCCTTCTATAATTTATGTCATTACGATCATAGTTATATCATCTTCTCTAGCTCTTATCTAGTGCTTCGTCTTCATAACAATCATACTCCCTTATAATCAGACACTTCTAATTACCTCATTAAACTAATTAGAGGTGGTTAAGTCATTAACTTTATTTGAAAATGAAAAAAAAAACACTTTCAATCATGATTTAGAGTAATTAATAATATCTGCTAATTTACTATACGCACTTTCTCTTACTTTCTGCAGCGTCAGAGAGCTTCCGAATTATTGGAAGAGTTAAAGATAAAGCTGGAAAAACTAGGTCAAGCAGTAATAGCTAAAGCACATGACATGATTGATTACGATCCAATGCCTGTGGTAGAAGATCAAGCTGCAAACTTTCCGTTCCCTTATCATTTTAATATAATGTTTAATTAATCTGAAATCTTATAGTTATTATTAATTGTTCTGAATGAAGCTTACAGTTGAAGAACGAGAGAAGGGTTTTCTGATTAGAGTGTTGAGCCACAGAACTTGCCATGGATTGCTGACTTTCATATTAGAAGCTTTTGAAGAACTGGGCCTCGATGTTCTGTCAGCCAGTGTTACTTGTGTGGATGGCTTTTGTTTAGAAGCACTCGGAGTCCAAGTAATAATCATCTGACATACTGAAAACAAGTTCCTTTTTTTTCCCCCAAATAAACGTTTACCAAGTGAACAGAAATTCACATGAACAGAAAATCATACTCCCTCGTCTCTATTATGGGCAGGGGTGTTAGCTAACCTTTGCTGCACAGTAATTTTACCCCCATTCCCAAATATTTTTTTTTCATATTTCTTTGGACCATTAGATTCTACATAAAATCAGTGACATTTTGATATCTATAGAAAAAATGGTTCAATTTTAAATTTCTTTTTTATTTTTCAAAGAATTAATACTCTAGAATCATAAAAACTACAGCTGCCCCTTCTCCTTTACGTAGCTGAGACCCCCTGCCCCTCTATTATAAAGGCACCTTCTAAAACGAATAAGCAATCCTTATTATAAGTCACTAAGTGAGTTATTAATTACGTTGTTATAAAATTGTCACTATTTAAGTTTGATGCAATTTTCTTTTTAACTTTTTAAGATGTAATTCATAGTTTTACATATGGGTAAATTTTGGGGTAAATTTCATTTTCAAATAAATTTAATGTCTTAACTATCTCTCATTGATTCCGAAGAGGTGCCGGTTTGAGGTGCCTTGTTGAACCGAGAATATAATATATGTAAAAGACAAACACTACCTACCTCACTCTCCTTCATAAGTGCTTTTAACTGTTGTGTTGCGTGGAGCCACTGACACGGGAGATATTTATGACGATGTTTGTTTCAGGAGGATAATGAAGAAGCTAACAATATGGATGCACAAGTAGTGGTTCAACAAACTGTGTTTCAATCTATTCAGAACTGGAGGCAGCTTAATTACAACCAATGATCCATCTTCTAGCTAATCCTAGCTTGTGATAATTATAATTTCCATTTCGTTCCATAATTTCTTCTTTTCAGATGACATCAATTGTTTTCTATTTTTATATATATAGCCGAACATTTCAAGTCCGTTGTGCAATTATTTAGCCTTTAGATAATCTCTATTCACAACACCTCTGTGTTTGTGTGTTTGTGTGTGTGTGTGAGAGAGAGAGAGAGAGTTTTCTTTTTCTAATTCAACTCCATGTTTCATTCTATCTAATTATTGGTCACCAATTGGGCTAAAAAGGAAGATTGGAATTGCTATGATTTATTAAAATTAAAATTGTGTATTTATTTGAGGGAATTACAATGAGGTTACCAGTAAGAGTCTTAATTACCTAAAAGTCCCAATAATAATTGAGAAGCTAATAATGATGTATTACAGTGCAAGAATTAATAACAACAAGTTTATGATGTTTGGAACTTTTTGATAATTAAATTTTTTACTTATGACCTCAAAGTAATTCCCCAATTTTTTTTTTTAAAAAAAATTGTGTGCATGTATTTAAAGCTTGTTTTAATGAGAGGATGATTTTTATGTTATAATTTTTCTAATAAAGTTACAATACACTTAATATTCGAACATCACCTAAAAATTTCTTTTTGTTAGTTGTATTAAAGTTGTATTAGGTAGGATGGAGTAATGATCGAAGAGGGGGAGGGAGAGGAAGAGAGGCTTCCATGTAGTGGTTATTTTTAGGTAACCAAAAAAATTGTGTTTGGTAGGTGGAAAGAAATCAAAGATTTTTTTTTCAATTATATGTTTGAGTTCTTGTGATTGAGAGCTAAGGAGAGGTCCCATGGATGCAAGCTTAGTTAGGAAGAAGAATTATATTTGAGCTTAGGAAGAAAGCAGGATTTGTGCTTATTTGCTTCATGGATTGGGATTGGGAAGTGACATTTCTTTCATACTTATTTTCCATTGTATAATTTAGTGTTTACATTCAATCTATATTTAGATGGATTTAGGTATATGGAATTGTAATGAAGCTTGATTAAGATTTATTGAATATTGTATGGATTTATGCTTTCTAATGGATTAATTTGAGTTTGAGTTAATGTTGATTAGCATTGGTTTTCGGAATGTTTTTGAATTGAATATGGAAATTATTGTCATTTATGCTTTTCATGTGTTAATTGAATTTATGTTAGGGACTCGTGCATGGTTTAATTGGAATCTTGTGCCTAATTTCCTATTTGAGTGATTAAAATGCTTAGTTGATAAATTGATGGATTTAGACTAGTTTTCCATAAATTAATTGATCTAAATAACAATTAGATTATTGATTTTAGTTGTCTTTAACAATAGTTACATATTATTGAGCTCTAGGGTGTTAATTGCTCATCCACAAATACTTTATAAAATATTTTTTGCCTAATTTAGGTATGTCATATATTACTCAAACTAATAACTCAATAGTCAATAGGAACCAATTTAGGTGCTCATCTAATCTTGATTGTCTATATTTAATATTTTTTCTCAATTTTTGCAAAAATTAATCTACAAGTCATTAGTTTATCTTAATTTTGAATGAGGTTCTTAATAATTTATTTTGTTAATTTGGGACCTTATTGTTGATCCAATACTTTTAATTCATAGCTTTTATAAAATTTCTTATGTAAAAATGTACATGTATTAAAACGGTGTTAAATGAAACAAATAAAACTCCATAAACTTCATAAATTTAGAACAAAATTTAGGTCAAAGTTGATTATATCCATTTTGTTAAGTTTTATAGTCACATTTATTATTTTATTATTGTTAGTTATTAAAATACATATTTATACTTATAAGTTCACCTATGAACACCTATAAATTTTCGTATAAACACTTACAATGTAAATTATGATTTATGAATTTTCATATGAATATTTATTATTTTGTTATTATTAATTATTAAAATTAAGCTTTGTAGAATTTTATATAGGCACTTGTTATTTTGTTATTGTTATACACTTGTATATTCACCTATAAATTTGACTAATAGATATAAATAATTTGACTTAAGTTTTATCCTAAATTTAAATTAATAATTTTTATACTCAAGGATGAATTCCTATAACAGATTGATCAAATTGTAAGGGCCAATTCAAACAAAATAAGCTATATGGACCTATTAAGTGTGCAATCAGAACGCTTTTGTTATTTACTATTATAGCCACTAGGGCAAATTGAAGATTTTCCTTCAAGGTGGGGTCAACCAAATCTCAGTCCAAAAACAAAGTAGCTTACAAAAGACTTCAGAAAGCTAGAGCACGTCAAGAGACAGAGAATTCACAGGCAAACAGCGCGGGAAAGATAACTTGAAACCCCAAGCCAATCAAAACTTGGTGGAGCCAATTAGGGTACATATAACAAGTGACATATCCCACAAAAGGTAATTAATGAAGGGACCACTCTCATCAAAACAAAAAACCAAAGGAGGAATATCACAATAGGAATAGAAAGACACTGGCTTAACGCTAAAAGAACCTGTCATATCCTTTCAAAAATATGGACTGAAAAGGCCACCATGTGCTAATTACTTTTGGCGACGACTTTTTGTCGCCGCCAAATCGTCGCCTATGAGACTGTCGCCTATAATTATAGGCGGCAACAATATAAAGTCGCCGCTGAATGTTAACAATCAACGGCGACAAAATTGTCGCCGCTAAAAGTAGAATAAGCGGCGACAAAATTGTCGCCGCTGAAAGTAGAATCAGCGGCGACATGAAAAGTCGCCGCTAAAAGTTGAATCAGCGGCGACAATTATGTCGCCGCTAAAATCTTAATCAGCGGCGACAAATGTCGCCGCTGAAACTTGATAATAAAATTAAAAATTATTTCAGACATTTTGAATATTATTATTTTTTACATTAAAACATTTAATTTAATAATAAAATAATAAATAATTAAATAAATTAAAATTTAATATCATTAATGAATAATTCAAATCATCCTATAAAATATCAAATTATTTTAATTACTTAAATATATTTAAAAAAATAAAACTGTTTAATTTATACATAAACATTATATGGAAGGACCAATACTAGGAATAGAAGAAGTAAGCGCTTGTGGTTGCCCTCTCTGTATCAAGGCAGCAAATTGAGCTTGTATCATTTACTCTATTTGCTCTATTAATTTTTGCTCGAATTGCAAACACTTTTCTCCCATCTTCGCAAGCTTTGCTGCACGCTCTTCTTCCATTTTTTCACACTCTGCCTCCATTTTTTCTCTTTGTGTTGTCATGAGATGTAGAACATTTACCTCAGCTATTTGTGTTGTCATGAGATATCACAGAAAAACTTTTCCCACCTCGACCTCTCTTTAATACTGAGATATCCTACAAAAGTATACATTTTATTTATGAAAACAAGACGTATTGGTCAACAAGATGAATAAACATATACCCAAAAGGAGCCTTTGTGAATTTAGAAGATATTTGTCTGTTCTTTTTTTTCTCCCAAGTGTGATAATGATATTCTTAACTTGGACAAAAATTATAAATGGAAGTCCCATCTCAGATCATATTCCTCAAAATCACCAGAACCATATCATATACACATCAACCAAACTTTAAAATATTAAACTAGTACAAGATATTTCGTACATGAAAGGAAGTAAGAGCACATACTATAAACTTGGGATCTAATACTATAAAGCCACAAGTTGTAGTAGGAGAACATACTACAATCATGAAGATGAGACTACAATTTCAAATAGAACCAACATCTTATACAACTTCAGATGACAAAGTGACAAAATTTGTATATACTCTGTAATTGTCTCATTATGCTCTCAAATCTAATGAAATAAAGATATAGAGACCACGTATTGTGCTCTCACATCGTTCCTTACATCCTTAAATAGGGTCTGATACGATACTCCCCACATTGACTTTGTAAAAGCCATTCATTCATGACAACCAAAGCAACACAAAAAAGAATGTCAAAGTTCAAACTTTTCTACAAAAACTATGATGAAAAGCCATTAACGCTATTTATGATGTTTCTCTTTCCCTTACACACAACTCCCTACTACTTCTCATTCAGGGGAAAGGAAAAAACACACACAAGAAGAACATAGTTTAAAGAATACATTTACTCATTATCTTTATTACTACTTCTCAATTAAATCATTGGAACTACAGCAACCAAAGAAGCTTCGTCTCTTTTCTAGCACAAGCAATGAGTGTAACCAGTCACATCCTAATTCTTCAATGTTTCTGCCACACAATCAAAATTAATCCATCGCACAGTAACAATAACAGACTCTTGAGGCCGTGGGTTAAGAACTCAAGATATTCTCTCATAAGTTGAAGCACGATTCAAAACCAATCACATTATTAGCTTCATGAGATGCTTTTGGTTTATGAGCCAGAAAAGAAAAACAGACAGACTACAGGATAAGACTTGAGCGGCATGATTTCATAGATAATTCAAAACCCCAAACACCAAGCTCAGATCTAAACGAAGCCGAGTTCATCAGTTTGGAAGAGAAAGAGGTCTTACTTTGGCGTCGATTTCAGCAGACGAGGTGAAGGCGCACAAAAACTGGCACGAGATCGAGACGAAGCCAAGACGGGGCGAGAGGCCGACAATCAGAGTACCAGACCACCATACGACATGGCAGCGACTAGCCAGAGCGGAGTGTGAGGCTGTGAGACGGGGTGCGACGCAGGAGTGCAGCAACGCAAGGATAGCCGTGACCTCGTGAGCGACAGCGACGTGGCTAGGGCTGCAGAAGAGAAGAACGGAAGCAGAAAAGAGTAAAGTGAAGAGAGAAGGCGAGAGAACCTGACGCGGGTCTATGTAGGAAATAAATTGACCTTCAGCGGCGACTTTTATTGTCGTCGCTGAAAGATGAGTTTCAGCGGCAACAATAAAATGTCACCGCTAAAAGTCATCTTTCAGCGGCGACAGAAAATGTCGCCGCTAAAAGTATTCATTTTATCATATAATTTTTAGAAAATAATCGACTTAATAAAATAATAATATTTTTTCCTAATAGCTTCTTCAACTTAATAGATATTTTCTGTAAAATTTTCTGAGCAAATAATAACTTCTACCTATTTTTCTTAAATTTTTTAATAAAGTAGGCATTTAATTCCCGAACAATAACTACTAAATCATTTGGGTCTCTTTTGGTAAAATAAACTATTTCATATTTTTCTAAGCCCCAAAATACTCATTTTATGATTTTTTTTAATTTCTCTTAACCCCAAAATATAAAATGCATCAATAGAAGACATATGCAACAGTAATTAAGAATGTATGTATGTATTTTACGTCTGATCTTTCTCCTGATCTCTGACACACACATCTCCTTCTCTCTATCTCCTCCCTCACATTGTCTCTACGACATAGATACTGACTCTCATGCTCATTTACACACATTTATAATACCTCTTTCATGCAAATACCCCTACTTCATCTTATTCTTTCACAGACATTATATTATTATCTGTATAATCTCTTCTTACTACAATAACATGTAAAAAAAATTATTTATTATTTAAAAATAATATTATTCAATAGTTTAATTCTATATATTAGACAGTTGCTTCATACCCTCTGAGTGTTGGAAAAAATATAGGTAGACTTTTAGCGGCGACTTTTATCGCCGCTGAAGGGTACAACTGTCGCCGCTGAATCAACCCTTCTGCGGCGACAAACAATTGTCGCGCGCAGAAAAGTGTCGTGAAAATGGCATAAAGTCATACTTTCAGCGGCGACAAGGTTAGTCGCCGCTGAAAGTCTTGCTTTCAGCGGCGACAAAAAACTGTCGCCGCTGAAAATAGACTTTCAGCGGCGACAAAAACTGTCGCCGCTGAAAGCGAGACTTTTAGCGGCGACAAAAATTGTCGCCGCTGAAAGTCTATTTTCAGCGGCGACTTTTCTTGTCGCTGCTGAAAAGTCGTCGCCAAAACTATTTTTTTTTGTAGTGACCCCAGGAAAGCAAGGACTTAAAAAACAAGATCCACAAAAGACACCCAAGAAAGAACAGGCAAGAAGGCTCTTAAAACTATACATGTTGACAACAACAGTAGAAAATATGATTCGAGTTATGTCTGATGACACTATCTTTAAGAGTACAACCTAGGTATGCAACAACCACTGGAGGCTTAAATAATTTCTAGCAAAAAGTGCTTGACCCTGCATATAATCTCACATGTGATGTGGGAATTGACAAATTTCAACTTCGATGACCCATTGTTGTGTGTGTAAACTCACTTCTCTTCTTGGCTTGTATACTTGCTCAAGTTCTCATCTTACTCTATATACCTAAGGCTTCCACTTTCCTAAGCAATGTGACACTTCTTTTTGACACACTAAAATTGCAACAACGTAACAAACTCTAAGTGAAACTTAATCTATGGGATAATGATATTTCTGTCACTTGTAAGAGAATTATTGATATTTTGATCCCTTTAAATAATGATATTTTTGGGATGGGTAAAGTTTCATCAATTAGCCTGGAGTAATTTTTCTAAGTGTATCTAGCAACTTAAATTGTTAAAGGCAAAATAGTACTACAATATTTTAAGAAGTTGGACGTACCTAAAAAAGTATTTTAAAGTGTTGGTTGAACTTTACTTTTTTGGGATTGATAACTACAATATAATGCATTTGAATTTTTTTTAAAAAAATATAGTTATTGAAATGTTGATCATTCCTTCATAAGGGATTCAAAGTGTCATTCTCCTTATTTGTTGGTTGGTTCAACGTACGGTAACGCCGCCTAATCTCGGTCATTGCACATTACCTTTTTTTTTTCGTTTAATCCTAAGCATTTTAAATATTTCACCTTTTTTTCTTGGTCAATAATTATTTCTTTCATCAAGTAGAAAGAAACGACATGAGAACAGGACACGACCGAAAATCGTTAGGATTATGAAAGTGGAAAGAAATTAAATGAGATGCATTGTACGTCTCTGTTAATTAAGCAGCCTATAATAGAACCAATAAATTAAAGTGTCGTATATTGGTAAACTTATAGGAAAAACAAAACCCAAATAGTTTGGAGAGAGAGAATCCGTTCCCGTGAGGAAAAGTTTTGAGACATTAAGATGGAGCCCGTAGCTCACGCTTCACTTTATGTGTTTGGATTCCCACAGTGCAAAAAAAAAAAAAAAGTTCTAATTTTATCCCGTTTCTGTCCAAACAATATATAATCATTGAGTCTTTAATATATAATCTAATTAAAAAATTAATTTTAATCTTAAATATAACATATATTCTCTATGTTTATCAATTTTTTTTTAAATTACTTATATTGATCCTCTCTCAACAATAGTCCAGTAAGGGAAGGAGAGAGGAAATTAAAGGAGATGATTATAATGTTTTAAAAAAATATATTATATTAACTAAATTAATTAATTTTTTAATTTAATAAATTAGTTAAATATGTATTATATTAAGGATCAGAGGAGTAAATGGGTGAAATTCTGAATATGATAAATTGAAATTTTGCTATCACTTCGGACCTGTTTGGTTTAGTGGAGAGGGTGGAACGGAAAGGAATTGAATGAAAATAAAGGGAATGCAATGGAATGGAAAAATGCTGACCGAGTGGATGTTTGGTTCACACTAGAAAATAAAATGATTTGATGGGAAAATTTATGTTTGATTAGTTAAAAATGATGGATAATTATATAGGAAAACGTGCAAATGGCCATATTACTCGTAATGAGTATTTAATAATAAATTTATATTCTAATTTAAAAATAAAAACATTAAAAATTCAATTACTCTTATAATAATTCATAATTCATAAAAATTATAATTTAATAAATATAAATATTCAATATAAATATAAAAATTATTATAAATATTACATGATTAAAAATAATTACATAAAAACAAAAATAAATAACAAAAGTAATGTGCTAAGAAATCCAACTGTGCGATTGCTTCTGTGTATATTTTACATAGATTTATCATTTTCCCTTGGGCCACCCTCATCGCTATCTTTTTTCTTCTCAATCTGGGAATTCCCAGCTCCATTCCTTGAGCTTGTTTCTGGAAACATTTTACTCTAGTTAGGTGAGTAATGGTTTTCGCATCAAGATCTCGTAATGTTGAAAATATGAAACTCAAAACATGTCCCTCTATCATCTTTGCTATGAATCTCTCCACAACCTTCTGCAACTATCATTTTCATCAGAAAAAGAAATGGACTTCCCGAAATGAGTATCGGATTTTTTGTAAAAAGAAATCCTCTGTTTTTCATAGTATAAACAGTGTAATTTAGAAACCTAATGACTAAAATTGATTTTATGTTATCAAATCTATTTCGTATAAACAAAATCGATTTTACTCTTTAGAATCTATTTTATGGTTAAGAAAATATTTTATTTGACTTGGAAATATAATGTTATACCCAAATTTATTTTTTGAGTGAGAAAACAATTTCAAGTGATACAAATACATTTTAACTTATGATATGCTTTGTGTTTTATCAACTTTGACATTTTTTTCAGTATTTTTAAAATATCTCTTAAATCACAAATATATTTGATGCAAAATTTATTTTATATGAAACTATATTCAAAATACTGTGTAAGACTGTAAGGTTATCAACCTCAATTTTAAAGAGTTTCATACAACGGAAATATGCTTTTTAAAAAATAGTATTGAGATATCACTCATTGTCTCTGCCTTTGTTTTTTCTTTCAATTATATTTTTTAGAATACAATGAATTTTGAAATAAGTCTAGTTTGTTTTGAAACTATACTCAAAGAGCTTCCCAGTTATAGGTAATTTGTCAAATTTAGAGTTTGAATTAAGAGAGTTATATCTATCTCAAAATAGATTTCTCTAGTTTAAAATTAATTTCTTATATCACAAACAAACCAAAGTAGCCATAAATTGATTTCTTATATCGCAAATAGATGTAGTCATGAACAATAAGAATATATACAAGTTTAGATGACGAAGAGGAAATAAAAAATGAGATTATTGAGTTCATAGAATGAAACCCATAAATTCACAAAAGAGAGTGAAATTCAGTAGAGGTGATGGTGACGAAAAAAAGAAGAGGGGAAAAACTGACTTTATTCTTTATTCTTCTGCACTCGATAACAATGGAGAAGAAGAATGTCAGTTCTAAAAAAAACTTCCCCGTTCCCTACTTTCTCAACTACATCCCTATCTTCACTCCCTCAAACTCATACTTGCTAACCTAAACAAGAAGGACCAGAAACCTAAATAAGAAGAAGAACGAGAGTCCAATATGACATTGTTGAGGGGCAAACTTGTCTTGGAGATTTTCACACAGCGTTGGAAAATCGGTTCCCACTGAAATGGTGGGAAGAGATTAATTTAGAAATTAATTAGAAAGTGTGTTTTTATTTAGAAATTAATTACTTTTGAAGATCTACAAACTTTGTTCCAGATTATCTCACCAAAGAATTCTTGCAGGGAAAGTAAGATGTTACCGAAAAGAGAAAGACAAAGGGAAGCGTACATAAATGCAGCTAGTCTATAACTATGTTTATTAGACCATTCACCCAAAATGTGTCATCAACCTCATAATTAACTGAGCCGTCGATTGAACTATGATTAACCCAAAATTAGAAGCCATTAATCCTAATTAAATTTTAAAACTAATGCCAAACCGCCTCAAAGAGCAACCCCATAATCCTATACCTTTCTGATTTGGAACCATTTATGCTTTAGCAGTTCAAAGCTTGACCTACTTGTTAAATAAATGATGGTCTATATGCCTGTATTGATGTTAGGTTTCCAAGGTATATATATTCTTTCTTTTTTTCTTTCTTCGATAATGTTAGCTTTCTTTGTTGAGCGTGGATGACGTTGTTTTTCACATGTTCGAGTACATCTACCCACTTAGGTATAAAGTTATGTCATCTTAGTTGCGAGTACCTAAGTGGACAGATGTGCAGCGCTTGAAGGAATTATAATATCATTAGTTCTTAGCCAAGCATCTCATCGATGAGGTTTGTTTTTCCTGATCTTCTGCTTATATTATTAATTTTATTTCCTTATTATCTCAAGTTTGTTGTTCTATTGATCTGATGTGGTTTGTTTGCTTTAATTATATATATATATCCTGTCTTTTATGCTGTTATATATATCTATAAATTATAAATTAATTTTAATTTGGATTGTTATCTATGCAGTACAGAGGCTGAAGATCAGTTGAAGCGTTTTTATTCAAATAAGAACATTTCAATCAATTTTGAGTCCCTATAGATAATAAAAAAAGCTGGCTTAGTGCGCAAGACTCCTACTAAGTAGGGTCTAAAAAGTGATAGATATAGGTAACTTTATCCTCACAATAGAAAATGTTGTTTCTAATATTTGAACTTATGATATTTAGGTTACATGACAATAACCTTATGATTGCATGGTCTTATTGAACTTATTATCCATGTTTTGCCTTTAAATATGATGGACTAAATTGTTATGTAGCTTAAAATTTTCAAGCATGCTTGTATGTGTATTCGTTAATGATGCACTGTTGGTGGGTTGTTGACATTGATGTTCGGATTTAAGTTGAGATGATTGGGTTATAGTCGTATGTTTGAAACTTTAGACGACGTGTTGTACCAAGCTTATGGTTACAATCCGTAGTACAATGATGGAAGATGTACAAGGGGGATGTGCATCTTGTGTTTGTTTTTGTAACTTGTTTTGTAAAAAGGATTGTGAAAGTGTTCTTAAAACTATTATGAAATGTTTGTGGAATGATATTTGCTAAAGTCTTGGATAGGATTTGCTTTTGTAAGATTGAATGACTTCTTGTTATTGAAACATTATATCTCTATTATTATTATTATTATTACTATTACTATTCATCCTCCTCCTCCTCCTCCTCCTCCTTATCCTCATGGTCGTCGTTACTTGAGTATGATTGAATGACTCCTGGTTATTGAAACATTATATCTCTACTACTACTATTATTATTATTACTATTACTATTCATCATCATCTTTGCCATTTTCATTTGAATTTGCTTCAATACAAATCTGAAAAATTGGTCTTCATTCATGATTGCGATTTGCGTGCTCAAACTAAACTAACTAGATAGCCCGAGCTCATGACTTTGGAACATTAATGTTCTTTCCGTCAGTGGATTTGAGCCTACACAGCTATTATGACAAGATATTTGGTAAGTAGAGTTTATTTTATAAAAAATAAACTTAATAATATAAATGCATACGCATTTTTATTTATAAGAAAATGATCGATATATTGAAAATATGACTATGCGGATGTTAGTAGAAAATAAAAGTTAAAATAAAAAAGATCATATGTAATGATCTTACGGGCTTTAGTTTTGGGGGAAAATAAAATTTATATTATTTTAAAATAGAATATGAGAGGTTGAAAGAGAGAATGTCGGGGGTCTAAAAATTCATGATAGTTTTAAAAATAAAATGTAAGAGTTTGATGATAAGGGGCAATTTGGTAGTATTAAATTTTTATTTTGGTATTTGGCATTTTTAAATAATTAAAATTTTTATGTTCTTTTTCAATAAATATAATTTAATTTAGGTCCTTCGTTCTAATTTTCTCAATATTTATTAAGGACATCTCTTAAAAAAACCTCATTAATTACTCTTTCCATGAAACCACTGCTTGAATACATCCATAATGCTGACACGAAAAGGGGGAAGAAAAAGACTAGTTTCTAAACTATAATCACCTTTAAACGAATAGCAGGAGCCGCCAATCAAGGCTCAAGTATATTAGGATCTAACGCTGAATCTACACCAGAAATCTAATATTCCACGCCTATCATCAGAATAAGTCGAAATATGGTACATTATAAGCCTAAACTAGAAGTAAACTACCCCCAACAAACTCAAATCTACAATGCCATTTTCAAAGTTGCATTCGAAGATTCTGCAACTACATGCCATAGTGCATCCAATCCTTGGCACCAACAAGCGCTTCCAGTGTCTCAGGTCGTAAGGAGCTCCGGTACCGATCCATCTCTTTGGTTTTCGTATCAAAAACAGAGTCAGCAGCAACAGTTGATGCTGCAACACACAGTATATCCCGAGCCATCTTGGAAAGAGTTGGGTACTTGACTCTGTTCAATCTCCACCAACCCAACACATCCACATCTTGAACACGAGGAAGCAGTGATTCTTCCAGATATACGTCTAACTCTGATTTCATTTGTTGGGTACTAGTTTCCATGATGTAGGCATCAAAATCAGTAAGACCATTATCTGATAACAGAGTTCCCCTTGGATGATGTTCCTCCGTGTTCATCCCTTCTTGTGCATATGCTGGAGTTAGTGGGAGGGGAAGGGCCTCATACTCGTGAAACAGCTCGTGAACCCCGTCTTCGACGATCTTAATATATGAATGGGCATCCTCGCCGTATACTCTTGAGAAGCTATACTCAACAAACTTCATCTTTAAACGAGGATCCATGACCACTGCAATTGCCAACACCAGACTACACTCTCTCCAGTACTTTTCGATTTTTTCTTGCATGATTTTAGTGAGGTTGCTAATGAAAGGATCCTCACTCGTTGCTGCTGCACGAGCATAATCCAACTGCAATTTCCAAACTTCTTGAAAAATGGTTATTGCAGAGGGGAGATTTGTTGTTGTTGTGGTAAGAATGTTTGCCACATCATAAACGGGTTTCAAGTATGTGCAGAGTGTCTCAACCAAGTTCCAATCTTGCATTGTTGGTGCTCCTTTGTAGTCAGGATCACAAGTATCTAAACAAGAAAATACTTCCTTCAATTCAGAAGCAGCCACAAGCATTTGGTATGTTGTGTTCCATTGAGTTTTGTCATCGATAAACAGGTTCTTTTCACTGGGAACCTGAAGTTGCTGCTTGAGCTCCAGGAACTTTTCCTCATGTGATTCTGATGTTTTCACATATTTTACACTATTCCGAATTTTCTTGACTAAGTCGTGTGATGATTCCAATAAATCATTTGCAACACTGCCTAAAGTACGGGCAATGCAGTTGCCAAGCACCAACTGACCATTGAGGATAACTGGATTCTTTACTGAGAGTAAAGGTCTGAGATTTTCAGGAGCAACACCATTCAGTGCCTGATTAGAAGTGATAGAAAAGAGTCTGCCCTCCAAACTCCAATCAGAAAGACAAACAGCAACAGCATGGCTGAGAGCGGAATCAGAATCAGGGTAGGGTTCCATAACAACATTGAGAATTCGCCTCTGGAGCCTCCAATCAATATCAACAAAATGCCCAGTAATAAATACATACCCTACAGACTGACTGGACGTCCACATATCTAATGTCAGACAAACACGTCCTGCTATTTCCTCAAAATGCTTCATAAGGTTTTGCTTGTCTCTCAGATACGCTGCAACACAATCTCCTTGGATGGTGTTGAAGGTTACCATATTGAACTGGGGCTGTAGACTTTGGACAAAGGCAACAAAACCCGGATGCTCAACCATGTGAAGGGGGTAATCATGCATGATGATCATTTTAGCAATCTCATGGCGACATCGATCTTGATCAAATATCATGTAAGGAGCGCTAGGGGACATATAACGTTTTTTGGGGGTCTCACTAGCACTGCCACCCCCACTTCCCCTTCCACGTGGAGTATATGTAGATAATTGATTCTGCTGCTGGTTACGAAGAAGAGCCGAGCAGGTCCCCTTGGCAATGTGGCGTTTGAGGTGGCTGGTACCAGCAACTTTTGAACCTGTACTATAGGCAAAACTCTGCTTGCATTGTTTGCAGCATGCCCTTCTACATCCAGGACTGACGGTTTCTATGGTGAAGTGTTCCCATACTAGAGATTTCCTTTTCCTCCGTTTGTTTGGCTGAGTTTCTGGGGTACGTTCCTCATCATTGGGTAGTGCAGAAGCATCTATTATCTCATAGCTCGGAGGGGTCTCAGAATTTACTAGCTCATAGTCTGATTCAGAGATCGCTAGATGATTATTGTTCAGTGTCTCACTGTTTGAAAGGTCAAAGTGAGACAACATTTGGGAACTGACAAGCCGATCAAGCGACATCATTTCAGGGTTTTCCAGCTGATGATTAGTCATTGACTCAGAATGGGCCAAATAATCACTGGGCTTTGTTTCAAAATGGACCATATTATCCTCATGTATTGATTTGGTTTCAGTGGGATGATGATTGTTTTCTGGTTGTTCAGGTTCAGAATTAGCGAGTGATTCAGGAAGAGGCATCCCATTTTCATCAATCATGTGGAAATCAGTGAACTGGCTATTAGCAAGAGTTTCAGGATGGGAAAACTGATTGTCGGGATATTGAATGGAATTGGCTTCAGACATGATGAAATCACCACTGGTCTGTGTTTCAGACATAACCACCTCATTGTTGGGCAGCGTGTTGGATATAACCACCTCATTGCTGGATTGCGTTAACCGAAATCCCTGCTCTACCTGGCAGAAGAATTTGTGAATGGTGGTGAGTGGATCAGCATGAATGAAAGCAGCAGCCAAAGAAGCAAATCTATAAGAAACTTGTTTTGATAGCACTATTAACCAGAAAGAACTGTAAAATTAGTAAATCTATTAATAAAAAATAATGACCATGCAATAATTAGATCCATCAACGTCAAAATTTACATCCATAGAAAATTAAAGGGAGGTACTCTTTATCAGAGTTCCAAGCATTTCAAAAAATGAATGCAAGGTTTCAACTTACTGATACTTTTCTAAAAGCATAATGTGAACCAAAAACGTGACTTTTTCAACCACATCTGATCTTCTGGAATAATGAAAATAAAAGTGATTTAATCCACAACAATCTAATAATATACAGAATGTTAAGAACTCACTTTGAAAGTGAGCCCTAAACCCATGCTTGCTAACTAAAAGTGAGTTTGGCCTTTTGTCCTCTTTCTAGGCTTGTGCAGCTACACTACTTCCAAGTTCAGTCAGTGAGTCAAAAGGACATTGCCCTAACTAAATTAAACAAGGATGTTAACACCAGTACGTTTGGAGCCCCTCATAGACCGTGCATGCAGGTTACTCCACCAATAGCCACCAACTACATGTACTATAATTGATAGGGCTGTAAGACTAATTAAACAGAGAAACCCAGCAGAGATTCAAGGCCGCGAACAAAGCACACACCAACTAGGGTCAGAATTGGTATATCAATGGTCTAGCAGCATAGCACTGGGATAAAGGGAAAAACAATAAGGGATCCAGGGATCGGACTCACAAAAACCACAGACCACAAGAATCCCATGGATAGCAACTAAACACTTAAAACCACTTCGATGCAAAAATAGCAAACCTCATTGCTTGGCTGTGTCTCGGGAATGACTGCCTCGTTGCCATTTTGAGTCTCAGGCATAACTGCCTCATTGCCAGGTTGTGTTTCAGATATGACTGCCTTATTTACAGACTCTGTCCCAGGAAGTGATTCAAAATTCACTGACTGATTGCTTGGAGGTTCTCTAGAGTGGGTCAGCTCCTGCTTGGACGACGTCTCCACATTCACTTCCTCAGAATTGGATACATCATTATCGGGCTGAGATTCAGAATTTTCCAATTTACCATCAGGAAGTGATTCAGAAGCTGGATGATCATTGTTAGGATAAGCATCTACACTATTTGGTTCATTCTTCACATCAGGGGTCCCCCGTCTATCCTCTTCAGCAGTAGCCATTCTGTTTAAAATTATACCTCTCCCTTATCTGGCAGGAGCAATTATGAGAATTGGTGAGTGAATTACAAACAGAAAACATCTTCCAGACGATATAACAGACAAAGAAACGGAAGAAAATGCATAAATTAATTATTCGTCCTAAACTGCATTTGTGAACATGCAAATCTAATCTTGCTTACTGTCGTTGAATATCTTCCAAGTATGTGAAAGAATATATATATATATATATATATATATATATATGTATGGATAGATAATGATGAAAAAGATAGAACTGAAGAAAAATTTCTGACATAATGAAAAATCAAAGTTCATAATTGACGAAAAACATGGAGGGAACAAATAAATTTAGCATATGGGAAAGCCATAGTAAAGGAAGTAAGACAATTAGAAGATGTATAATAGAACAATGAACCAAAAAAGAACAGCAAAAGTAGTTAATCTGTTAAATTAACGCATCACAGTTCTGGATCCGGTAGAAAAGTTGAAGACCGAATCTGCATCAATAGAAATTTGATGGGATATAGATTCCGTGCATTAGAACGCAAGGTGTGTGAACTCACTTTCATTTTCATAAAACATATCTAAACCAACAAAAAAAAAAATAGTGACTTCCTCAAGCATATTCATGCACACAGACCGAAAATGAAGTTTGGTCTTCTTCTTTGATCTCTGCTTTTGGCATGTGCAACTGCGCACAACTTCAAGTTTGCACTAACTATATTAAATTTGACTAGGTTGACATCATTTGACAGCTGAAGTAAACTCCTTATCATCTTACTGACATGTACAGCACAACTTGTTCAATCAGAACTATTTGCTATGTTGCCTTAAGGACAGCTGGCACGTAACTTATACTCCAATGTTGTTATCCTACATATGCCAAAACATTAAACAGCAGGGTCCAACGGAGTGCCCATGGGGTTGAACAGCATGCTCCATACACGTCCTTGCATAGCGTTTCGTTGTTTTCTCACTACATTTTGATTTTTGGTCAATAATTTGTTAGAAAGGAGTTTGGCTCCCAAGATCCAAAATCCAAAGACAGAGCGAAATCTCCTTGGGGCAAGGCAAATCTTTAGCGTAAAGTTAGGATGTCTCTCCAAATGTCACGACCAAATACAACAAATTAGTACTCCCTAGGATGGAACCTGTCTCAAGCTCCAAACGATAGTCTATAGTCAACACAATACATGCTCCTTAAGCCTGTTGGCTTGCTAAAACGTCCAGTGACTATGAACCGAAACATGACTTGGGCCCACAATTCACTCCAGCCAGCCCAGGTCAGCAAAAAATGGAAAATTAGATCAGAATTAGATTATCAAACGAACCCAACAGAACAGACAATCAAGAACACAAAGAATACAAGCACAGTCCACACAAACAGGGAGATTGGGATATCAATGCGGTCGCACCGGCAGAAGGTGAAACCCAAAAAAAAAATATCTAGAATCGATTTAGCTCACATCAGAAGCGGTCCTTGGATCGAAACAAAATTTCGAAGTTTTTTAATGCAAAATCAACTCTTTGACCGAAAGCTAAACAAATTAATCAACCAAATCCAGTTATTATCAGGATCTGCACACCATCATGTTGTGAAATTCGAAAATCAGAGCAAAAACAAAAAAAAAAACAAGGTGTGTTAGTAAGCTAATTACCTGAAAATCAAAAGTTTCATGTAGCAACGGAGATTAACAGAAAAAGAAAAAAGCTCACGAGAAGTTACGGTTAAGAGATTCAACAGCTCAAAGAAGGATTTACACAGTGAAGATCGATCTGCGGAGAAAGGAGGAAGCTCGGAAACCGAGCTTGGAGCTCGCCGGAGAGCGGTCTAGGGCTTTGCAGAGGAGAGCGACGGTGGAGGAGGGAGATGAAGATTGGGCTTGGAACGAACCCGAGAGGCCAATTGGACCTTGGAAAGAAGTGGTTCGGTTTGGAGAGATAGGGTTTCCTGGTTTTGGAATCTCTGGATCTAGAACTTGGACTCTTGGTCCACTACTTTTATTTCATTTACATATATTTATTTCTATTATTTTTATTTCTCGCTCCCTCTTCTTTACTCCCTTGAGGTTTTTTTTTTTTTAATGTGGGGAGTGAGAGAAAGAAAGCCCAATCATATCACAATGCGTCCAATATTCTGTTTTAGATTCCTATTCTGACTTTGTATCAAAAAAAAAAAAAAACTTATTCTGACTTGTGAGGCTAGTTTTCTGCTTCTTTGTTTTGACCTGAAGGCTAGTTTTTTGCTTCAATTACATTACATCCCACTATTCCCTCCAGTCCACATTTCATTGATCATAACAACGTCGGAGTACTGGTACTTTTTTTTGTGTATGAAGTCTTTAGACTAACAATACTTTATGTATATAAAAATATATTATTTTTTTTACCCAATAAAATTTTAATTAATTTATCTAAAAATAAATATATCATTTAATGATTAAAATTTGGCGTGTAGAGATCAAAAAGCTCCAGTCAAGCTCCAATAAATAGGGATATAAATAGGCATTGATTCAAGTAAAAAGGGCTAGCTTTAGTCACTTAAGCATAATGTCTTGAATTTAAGTCTATGTAAATACAAAAAAAATATTTTTGAGAGAGCTACTCCCAATTAAATTATGTAATGCTCAAATTTGACATAGTCATATAAAAAAATAAATTTTATTATTTCACATGACTAGGAATGATATAATTTATAAAAAGATAAACCGAATGGAGACAATTTTTTAGGGGAAATTGAATACTATCATTCACAATTTAGAGGAGTGAGCACTGTATTCGGACTTTTGTTTTCTTGCCTCTTTTTGCACATGCCCATGTATATATATACATTGCCATTAATTGACTTAGGAACCTTTTTGTTAAAACTTTTGAAACGATATTTATGTGGGCCCTTGTCTCATGTCCAATTTTTGAATTTAGGTTTGAGATCCCAAATGAGTTTCCAATTATTTCATGTTTGTGAGTAAAAAAGGTTCATTAAGTAAGGTGTTATAGTTGGAAATAAAAAAGTAAGATTTTTCATTATTGACATAATCAAAAGTAACTTTGAGTGATTATATAAATGTTAAAATTGAGTCTAATGGGACCTATGCATATGAAAGTAAGTGGTCAAGATAGAATTTGTCTCTCTCATTGATAGAGAGATATCTCTCGCCCCTCGATGAATAAGACTAAAAAATGTATTGCCGCAATCAAATGAAATGAGTTTTATTTATCTTGTTAGTCTACTTAAAGATCAAGAAAATATGGTTAAGCAATATGAGCGTGGCGTCTCTATATCTCATGCTCAATCTAAATATCGTGTGACAAAAGAGACTTGAAATAGTTATAAGACATGTTATATAAGATTATCAATCTTTATATAATTTGGGTAGTCATAATATCTTATTAAAACTTGTGGGCCAAAAGATATTTTGGACTCACTACTAATATTATATGAGCCTACAGTAAGAACTAAACACAGTTCGTGAAAAGGTGCTAGGACATCATCCATATTCATAATCTCGTTTGTGTGAATACTGGTGAAGGACGTTTGTTCGAGGAGCAGCTCAGGTGATCAGAATTATCAAACAAATTCTTGAAGATCATATTTTGAATTCAATTGGTAAGTCTTATTTTTTAATTCGATTTAAGCAATGCTCGATAGATTCTTTAATGGATTTTGGCAAAAATTAATTTTATTTCACTACATATGTGCCGAAAACCCAATAGTAACTAATATAAAAGTTTGAGAGAATGAAACTAAGGGTGTGTTTGGGAACACGTTAACATGCATCCCAACTGATAAAAGTGATTTTTTGGATTCAAATGATGTTTGGTTTACCATTTCTAGAATCTAAACTTTGGATCCGAATGGACTTCTACGAAGAAGCTCCTTTATTTTGCTTTCACAGTCCAATGCAGTGAATAAAGTCGTTGAGGAGTATTAATTATCTTATAATTTTTTTTACATACTCATTTGATCCTCATGCCTTATCTTCTCCTCCATTTGTGGTCGGAAAAAAAAAAAAACACAACCAAGCAAGCCCAGCGTCTTACTCTGTCTCCACCTTCTGGTTCTTGTTTATTGGTTGCCGTTTATAGGTTGTCGGCCGCCGTCCGTTGCAAGCAGTGGATGTGCTGATCTGTTGAAAAAGATGGGGCTTGAACTGGAGGAGGGTTGTCAAGTATGGATGGCTCCACAGCATAGATTAAAGAAGGTGTACAGGGAGCGGTTGGCGGGTGAGGATATTGAAGGGTTTTTTTTTTTTTTGATACACGAGGATATTGAAGGTTTTTTTTTTTTTTTGGTTGCCCACCCGGTTCACCGGAGCTTTGCCCCGACTACATCCGGATCCGACCCGCGTCGCGCACCTGGCTATGGTGGGTGAGTCTCCCAACGGGGATTTTCTGCGTACGCCAAGGATCGAACTCGAGACCTCGCTTAAGCGATACCGAGCCGCTTACCACTCGGACCAACCCCCGTTGGTGATATTGAAGGTTTTGAAAGAGAAGGAGAGGGTTATGTTTGAATGGTTGTATCAATGGGCTTGGCCCCCTGTTTAACTACAAAGTCCCTGATTGGATAAATTTAAAATTTTAGTTTTGAATTTTTTTTCATCTAAAATAGTTTAAAAAATTTTTAAAACAAATAGTTATATTTGTCTAAAAAAGTTTTTGGATCAAACATGATTTAAAACTAATATTTTATATAAGCTACTACGAATAGCTTTTAGAACAGTAAAAGAATTTATAAACTACTTAATTATTATTTTACCCCTATTTTTTTCTCACACTCTCTCTACTCTCTCATATTTTTAATAAAATCATACTCTTTCTAATAATTTACTAATACAAAAGTCCTTCTGACAATAACTATTCAAATACTCATTTATTCAGAACCACTTTTTTTTTCTAAAAACTTTTCTCCATAAGCCATTTTCTAAAAGCTGTCTAAAAAGTCTTTTTTTTTTCTATAAGTCATCTTTTAAAAGTCTATCAAAAGGTTCAAAAATTGTTTTCTCAAATGATTTTATATTAAACACAATTTTCCCTACTTTTTGTTTATGTTATTTATGAAATACTATCATCAATACTAATCTTCACTCTTCCCTACTCTTTTCATTTTTTAATTAATAATAAACTTTATTTTACATTTACATATATTTATATTTTTATTTATTCAATATATCTAATTAAATAGTTTTTAATACTTACAGGTTTTTTTCCTAATAATATATTAACTATTTTTTATTTTATAATTTTATATTAATTTATTATTCTTAAATTTATCAAATTATATACATATAATATGTATTATAAAACTCATGCACTTTTCAATTATTTTATATCTAAACTTACTTTTCCATGCATTATCCAAACAAGTTTCTGGTTGTTAGGTTAACTTTTTTTACAAAATAAATTTAAATATAAATTATATTATACTATCTGATTTTTAAATAACGTAGAAGTTAGATTGAAAAAAAGTTATTTTTGCTTAACTAATTTGAAAAGAATTACATTATGGCAATAGTTGCATATTTTATAATTTAGTTATGTTTTATATGTTAAACCAGAACTTGGTTTACCTCTCTAGTTAATCATGTGTATTAAACCTGTACATATAATCATGATAAAATATTGATAACATTTTGAGAATTTTGAAATTCAAGAATTTCATTTCCACCCATATATATACTGGGAATTCATCTTTTATGTCAGCCCTTTCACAAATTTCATTTCTGTCCCTAATTTCTTAAACTTATATATCAAGTATTAATATCCATATATTTTGCAAACTCTATATATTTACATCCATTTATTTAAGAAAAAATAGTTGAAAAATCTCCTATTATAATATTTATTGTTTAAAAGTACCTAAAAACTCAGATCCAATTCATTTTCAGTCAGTACAACTCATCTTCAATAGGTGCGACTCATCTTCAGTTGTGTATATAACATATCTTCAGTTATGTGTAAATATCTTTTATGTTGCACATGATTAAAGATAGATTGCACACAGCTAAAAAATAGTGCAATAGAGTGAAATAGGTTGCAAATGGGTTATTAAACAAATTTTAGATACCTTTAAATAATAATTTTTACAGCAATTTTTCCAATTATTTAATTAACATTCGTGTTGCCATTGGAACTCCTATAAAGCACCTTGTTGCCGTCTGAAGGTTTTCGGGCGTACCTTGGATGTTTTTCTGTTTACCGAAGTAGCCACGCGCAACCGGAGCACCGTGAATGGACTCTGGTACGTTTCACAGCAAATGACACCGATGGAAGAAAATGCAGAGCGTCGAACACTAAGAGAGAGAGCACAAACGTTTTTGGAACAGTTCCGACACACCCACCCACCGAAAGCAAAACAACACTGCTATGGAAAAATGGTCTTACGCTCTCTTCTATTGGTTTTTGCTTCTACGTGTGTATAATGGGGGGGGGGAAGTTACTTCGCCGGTTACTTCCCATTTCCTTTCAAAATTATAACCGATCCCTCATTTGCTCTTCATGGATCTGGGCCTAATCCACCATGGGTAGACTAGCCCATTTTCTTACATCTCCCACTCACACTTGGTGGATTAGATGTCTTGGATCCAATCTCATTTTCTTCCTTATTTCATACTAGGTGCTTTGCCGTGACCGCGTAGGCATGACGTCTCCTTCCAGGCGTTTGTACTAGTAATCCCTTTCACAGAGACCAGCACAAAACAACCCTTTAGTGCAGTTCGATTAGAATAAGTTATGTTGCCTTGAATGTCCTAGATTTGCCTATATACACTTTCTTATGGCTAATCTAATCCCTCTCGAGTCAGTATATAACTCAGATAGTCTTCACTTATGCATAGTATCCATACTTATGAAATTAACAAAATAATATCACAAGGGACCGGTCATAGACACTAGCATGGATGTGTATATTCTGGCAATCTTTCTTTCGCCCATGTATCATTTTGATATGAATCAACCGCTTTCCTAGCATAATACCTTTGGTTCATATGTAATTTGACCATAGGACATATACTAAAGTGGCAATCGCTGAAACATACCTCCATAATACTTTCAAAGTCAAAGGACATTAATGAAAGGATGATACCTTTCTGGAACTCACACAACAATGAAGCAGGGATTGATTCACTTGCTTTCCATTTGCGGTTCTTTAGCACATGTGGTATGAATCACATGTTATGGTGTTCCTCTTATCTTATAAGAGTGTACGTCATTTTGATTCTATCAATCACACCGTACAGACTTAAGTCCAGACACTCATAGTATCTAAACCCAAACTCTTCAACTCTATTCACATAATATGACGTCAATTTTGAAGAATTTGTTATCTGGCTACAGGTTTCATGGATGTGGGTATCCATTGTTCGATCCATATCCATACTCATGGATCTCATCTTGACTTATTGCACTATTTAAGCCAAGGTGACATTCATTATGTTTCTTCTTTACCATATCAGCACTCTTGCTGCTTTACTGGTGAACACATGTCTCATCTTTGAACGCTTCTCCAGCATCAAAGGCGGTTGCTCGTGTGAGAGAGCTACCCTTTTCAACCTGTACGGCATACTATACATTGTATACTTTTACTCAGACATATAAGTAACAATAAATGACATAATATCATTAATGAAAATAAAAATATTACATACAGTCTGTAACTTTACATTTTTCGCATGCCAATGGCTTTTACTTGTTTTTCAAATGTTTATTTGCCTATTGGTTTAGTCAGGGGGTCTGCAACCATACACTTGGTTGAAATGTATTGTATAGTTACAATTTTCTGTGCTATATAATCCCTCACAAAGTTATACTTGATATCAATATGTTTGGTCTTGCTGTGATACTTAGGGTCTTTGGTATAGGCTATGGCTACAGTATTGTCACAGTATATCAACACCGGATTGGTACTCTCGTTCCCAAATCCTAGATGCTCGATAAATCTCTTCATCCAAACAGCCTCTTGCGCTGCTGCTGTACATGCCACAAACTCAGCTTCCATAGAGTGTAAAGCAATGCACGTCTGCTTCTTGCTACTCCAACATATGGCTCCGTTGTTAAGCAAGAAGGTGTATCCTGAAGTAGATCTTCGTTCTTCTTCATCACCGCCTACATCAGCATCGGAATAACCGACTAGGCGCAGATCGCTTCCTTGATAACACAACGCATAATCAGATGTGCCCTTTAAGTATCTCAAGATCCTCTTCACTTCTTTCCAGTGTTTCTCACCAGGGTTGGACTGAAATCTGCTAACCAGCCCCACTGCATAACAAATATCTAGTCTTGTGCACAACATTACGTACATTAGGCTACCAACGGCACTGGCATATGGAACTCTTTCCATTTGCTTTCTGTCTATATCAGTTTTGGGACACATGTCTGAACTCAAGGCCACTCCAGTGGCTACAGGGATATCCATGGGATTGCATTCAGTCATATTGAATCGCTCAAGTATTTTCTTGATATAACTCTCTTGTGAAAGAGTGAGGATTCTCTTGGAGCGATTCCTTTGAATCTTGACTCCAAGTATGTATTCTGCTTCACCCATGTCTTTCATCTCAAAGTTTGATGAAAGCCATTCTTTAATAGCTATCACCGAGTCAAGACTATTTCCGGCTAATAGTATATCGTCTACGTATAAGGATAATATTACAAAGTTACCCTCAAACTACTTAACATAGACGCAGTGGTCTTCCTCTATCATTTGAAAGTTATATGAGGTTATTGCCTTATGAAACCTCAAGTACCACTGTCTGGATGACTGTTTTAATCCATAAATGGATCTTTTGAGTTTACACTTCTTGTGTTCAAACCCTTTTTCAATGAAACCTATTGGTTGTTCCATATAGATTTCTTCATCCAGATCACCATTCAGGAATGCGGTTTTTACATCCATCTGATGCAACTCCAGGTTTAAACTGTTTACTATTGCCAGAATAAGTCTTATAGAGTTGAAGCGCACAACAGGTGAAAAAGTATCCTCATAATCTATACCTTCCTGTTGTGTATATCCCTTTGCAACCAATCGAGCTTTAAATTTGTCAATTGATCCATCCACCTTTCTTTTGATTTTGAGAACCCACTTGTTCCCAATGGCTTTACGCCCTTTTGGCAGATCAACCAATTCCCAGACTTGGTTTTTCATCATTGAGTCCATTTTCTCTTTCATTGCTTTCTTCCATTCCTGTTTAGCAGGACCTGCGAAGGCCTCACGAACAGTGCGTGGTTCATCATCCCCTTCTGGAGTAACTAAGAGTGCTTCGCCTTCTATATGGAAGCGTCTCTTTGGAACACTTTCCCTGTTACTCTTTCTGGTAGGAGCAACAGCAACTTGCTTATCTTTTCTCATTTGCCTCGATCTTTGTGTTGACCGTTCTTGGCTCCCACTCAGATTGACATACCTGGAAGATCCTGGTCTGTCAATTTGTTCAGCACTGTCTTGTTCCTGAGTCTCATAAAGAGATACAGTGCGGTCAACTTCTCCCCTACTGGGAAATTCTGTTTCAATGAATACAGCATCTCTTGATTCTGTTTCAGTCACTGTTCCATCTTCAATTTCACTTATGAATACATATCCTTTTGAGGGTTCAGAGTACCTTATAAAGATACATTTCTTTCCTCTAGGACCCAGTTTCCCATGCATATGAGAACTGTCATGGATATAGGCCGCCGAACCCCATGGTCTAAGGATGCTTAGATCTGGCTGGCGTTTAGTCCATAACTCGTAGGGTGTGGAAGCGACTGACTTGGAGGGCACAAGGTTAAGTATGAAGGTTGCTGTCAATAAAGCATCACCCCAATGTGAAATTGGAAGATTTGCCTGAGCCATCATTGACCTAACCATGTCTAGAAGAGTTCTATTTCTTCTTTCGGCAACCCCATTCTGTTGAGGTGTGCCAGGGATAGTTAGTTGCCTAATAATCCCTTTTTCTTCACAGCAAATGACACCGATGGAAGAAAATGCAGAGCATCGGACACTGAGAGAGAGAGCACAAACATTTTTGGAACGGTTCCGACACACACACCCACCGAAAGCAAAACAACACTGCTCTGGAAAAATGGTCTTACGCTCTCTTCTATTGGTTTTTGCTTCTACGTGTGTATAATGGGGGGGGGGGGAAGTTACTTCGCCAGTTACTTCCTATTTCCTTTCAAAATTATAACCGTTCCCTCCTTTGCTCTTCATGGATCTGGGCCTAATCCACCATGGGTGGACTAGCCCATTTCCTTACACCGTCCATCATCACCATATATCCTCCATGGAAGTTGAATTCAGTACTCAACGAAGGTGACAAACCCATATTTTTATATATTTATTCATATCATTTTAGTGGGTTTTTGTCATTATTTTGGGCCTTAATTATATTATTTGTGCATCAATTAAATTATTGAACATTATAATGAATTAGTGTTTAATAGGGGCATAATTGTCATATTTTTATTATTTCTCCTAAACAATTATTTTTGAAATAAGATGTATTACATTATTATGATTTTATATTTCAAGAATTTAGGAGAAATCATAATTTACAAATGACAATAATGGGCTATAAATTCAGAAATTACATGAAAGGACCCAATGGGCCAAACCTTGCGGTTTAGCCCATTAGGTTACCTTTTTAACTATGCATACACGCAACTTTCCATTCACGCCGCACACACCTTCAGCCTTCCATTCCTTTCACGCTGCCGCGGAGAACCTTCAGCCTTCCATTCCTTTCACGCTGCGAAGACCTTCCACACACACGTTCAGCGCCTTCTATTCCATTCACGGCCGCGACATCACCTTCCATTCAACTTTTTCAAACCTTCACCTTCATTCCAGCTTCCATATCCATAGACGCACACCCCTCGGCCAACACCTTCCATTCATCTTCTTCAAACTTTCAGCACTTTCCATTCCATACAAGCTACCGCAGAAATAATTAGGAGACATCACAGAACCTCCACAACTCCATTCATCAGTCACCCACTCCATCCGCGGCACATCCAGTCCGTCATAGAAGCTCCTCAGCAGTACAGTATCAACGGCAGCAACCATCACAGCAACTAACTCCCGTCTGCAGTCCACTGCCATGACTAAGCTCGTGAATATGTTGTTGAAGTTGATCTCTGTGGCTATGCGTGGCTGAACATCATAATCTTCCAACTCAATGGCAAGGGCATGAGCTTTGAATCTAAAGGGGAGTTTAAGTTACTCTAATCTTCATCCATTAATTATTTTGTGATTCCTAGGTCTTAAGATAATTTTATAATTATTGGGAATGCTTATAATGATTTATATTTATTGAGGATTATTGTAACTGGATTATTGTTTGGCAATTGATATTATTCTTTAATTAACTTTAATTTCATTTACTTTGATCTGGGTCAGACATGGTATTAAGATTATTGTGAATATTTTGTGATTTTTCAAGGTGGCTTGAATTATTGGATCATTATATCTCTTGCTAGCTTTAATCCTATTTCTATGAATTATTGAGTTATAATTGAGCATTGGATTTTAATATCTTTAGTCCTAATTTATTATTTTGCTGGCAGTTAATAAATTAGGACTTGGAAAATATTTTGTGACAATTCGAGGTGGCTCGGTTGTTGGATTAAAAGCTTAATTATAATTTTTAATTCATTGTTTAGAACTCCCATATCTGTTGAAGCTATGATTGCCTGCGTTATTGAATTGGAGGATTGCTTTCATTATTATTAATCTCTTTCTCTTTCATTCCATTCACTTGTTATCATTCATTAACATTTTCTTTAAATTAAAAATACCAAAAATATTTCATTTAACTTTATTTTTAATTCATTGCATTTAGTTGTTAGTCAATCTAAACAAATCCCATTTTCTAACTTAAGTTGCATTGCATTTAGTTATTTAGGAATTTAATTTTATTTTTGGCTCCTCAGAGAGAACGACCCGAGGTTGCACTATACGCAATCCTTGGTTTAAATTTTTGAAGTAACCCCAAGGCGACATCGGACGAAAAGGTTATTTCAGAAGGTAAGTGCTAGTTTAATTTAATTATTTCTTTATATGATTTGCCAATATAAAAAGTTTTAGATCATTCTTTTTTAGTTCTGATTTATTAATTAATAAAAACAAAATTATAATAATTTTGACTAAACAACTTAAAAATAATAATTTAATTCAAAATTTAAAAATTGTTAAAATAAAATCTATCTCTTTTTTGTTAATATAATAATTTTTCGCTCAATATATATTGGATGTTGACACTTTAACAAACTGTACTTGCTTGAAAATTTAGCTGACATTAAATGCTCCTTCTCTATCTCTTTCTTTACTTGAAATACCATTTTGATCTTTGTTTAATTTAAAGCATGATTATACATTCAATTTAGTATGTAAAAACTTATTATTAAATTAGACTAAGAATCTTGAATATGTATACAAATATTATGTTTATGATGTTATTAGTATTGATCAACAACGATCAAATTCAGCCAAAATGATGGTTTGATATCTATGATTAGTATTGAGCAACAACTGTCGTTAAACTTATTAGTTTTTGTAAAAAAATAATTATAGAAAAAATTAGTGTTTAGATAGTTTATTAATTTTTTGTTAAAAATTGATTGTGAAAAAAAATAGTGTTTAGGTAGTTTACTGATTTTTGTGAAAAATTGATTATAAAAAATGTAGGGTGTTTGGATTATTTGATCTAAAACTAAAGTTTGGATTAAAAAAAAATTCATAAAAATATATTACATTCATAATATATTTATCTAAAATTTATTCTTTTAAAATATATTCTCGAGAATAGGATCCAAATATACCCTACGTGTTTTCCCCTTCTTTCTTTGATACATTTAGTATTGTTGTTAAACTCACGGTCAAGTTTAGCGTTGTTGTGTTTCTAGTTTCTAAAATTGTATTAACTCACTCTTAAATTTATGCTAATATTTTTGGATTAAATTATGCTTAGTCACTTCCTATATAAACTTTATACAATTTTTTTAATTGAGTATAATAAACAATAAATATTGATAAATTTAATTTTAATTATTTAAATTTAAAATAGATTTAAAATTAAATTATTGTTATATTTTAGATTATAATTATTTAATCATATACTTTTAATAACTATTATTTAATAAAAATAAACTCTCAGGATTCTGTGATTTGAGTTTATGATTAGAATTTATGTCCTTGTTAAAGTTTATTTAAACATTTGAGTTTGACAAACCTTGACAGTTGACACCCCCATAAAAGCCAAGCAATCCAATAGGACCACGTTTTTATTGTTAGTTAATTATATTTAAAGTCATAAATGTGTCGGTTACCTATACTGAGTACAATTTTAAAATCTGAGTCTGTTTTGAAATTCATCGGTACGGTATGAAATTAATTTTTAGTTGCAAATTTGTAAGTAATACCAAAATATACATTAATGCAATATTTTATACAATATGAATTCCACCATTCATATCTCCTATGATTTTAAGTAATATAATTTTGGCAAAACTTGAATCTATGAGCTCAAAATTTGTATAAATACCTAAATATAGTGTCACATGTACAGAGGACAAAAAATTGCTCAGCAAATCTCCATTCATTGTTTATTACTAGTCTTACACAAATACATCTGTATATAAAGTGTTTTTTAGAAGATAAAGTTGATCTAATTTATAAGATATTGTGTCAAAGTATCGGATTTGGAATGTCTGCTGCGCATTGTCTATTACACTCTTTGTTACGCCTTAAATTTGGGGTGCTTCCTAAATGTTTTTCTTACTTCTTTTTATCATTAATTTCTACATAAAAAGAGTAAAATTTTAATATGTTTTAGGCAAAAAAATGACATTGCTTTCAATTTTTTGTGACTTTTCAAAAATTTAATACTTTAAATTACTGCGCTATTTTTTGAAAAATCATAAAAATTGAAAAAAAATCCTTAAGAAATTAAAACTTCATCAATCTATATCAAAATTTTATTCATTTTATGTATAACCTAATAATAAAAAGAAATTAAAAAAACTTTTGGCAGCACCCCAAATTTAAGGCACAGCATACACTCCAAATCCCAAAGTATATCAAATGATTTTTCTTTTTTGCCCCTAAAATTTTATGTATGGTGTCGTGTCTTGAGTGAAGATTTTATGATCTCTTTCACAGCGAATGAAAAGGTATAATTAAGAATATTCGGATGTTTGTGGACAAATAAATCTATGTAACTTTTCTTAATCTACATGAGAATGTATGAAACCTTATAATAAATATAAAAAATATCTGTCACAAACATATTGACTTTTGAAGGTGACAAAAACTCACCCCACACTTCATCGAGGTCGTAGTCACTATCACTATTAGTAAATTTTTTTTTCTCTTCACCATCTTTCTCTTCATTCTTTTAACCTTACACTCATTTGAATCTTTTTGTCATAAGGAGTTTGAAGAGCTTCAATGACAAAAGCTTTCTAGATATTCAACTTTTTTATTAGATATATATTTCTTCTCCAAATTCGGTCTAATACTTTTAGAGAGGTTGATCGTCGTGGCTAATAGTAGATGGTGGTAGAAAGACATTGTTGGAAGGAGCTCGAACTACTTCAATGGAAGAAGCTCCTGGATCTTCAATTTCTTCCCCATATTTTTTACTTCTTCACAAGATTTGATCTGATACTTTTAATGAGTATGACCATGGTGGCTGATAGTAGATGTAGGCCTAGTGACTTTTTATGGCGATTAATAGTATAATCGCTGTCAAAAGTCACTTTCTATAGCAATTATAAAATTGCCATAAAATTCTTTAACTTGTAAAGACAATAGTACTGATGGCGCCTTTAAAATTGTTGTGAAAAGTTATTTTTAACCGACATAAAAAAAAACCTTTTATACGGTAGTAATTAAAAATTAGTAAAAGTTTTTAGCAGTGACTTTTCGTCACCATGACCATCAAATGTGCACCACATCGTACTAATATTTATTTCATTTGCAAGTGACTTATTGGAGTAGAACCGATGACCTTGTACTTCATCTTCAATGCCTGCCTTATTGCCAATTGAGCTCCGATGATTTTGTAGTAGTCTCAAAGTAAGTTAAAGCATCACCGTTCTAGCCCAATATTGGAAACTTAACTATTTGACGTTCTCTTTCTATAATAACTATCAAATAAATGACCTCTTATTGAATGGTTAAAAATGATAAAAGTATAGGCTTAGAGTTTAAATGACGCATGTATAGGTGACGGCCTCATTAACCGTTAAATAAGGACAAAAAATAATTGTCAAGTATGCCATTTTCTGTAATAGTATATCAATTTAGACAAAAATTAACCTAATTAATATACCTTTTTGTTCCAGTGCTTCCAATGTGTTTAAAATAGAAAATTGTGTAGGATTAAGTAGAAAAATAAGTTTTGGAAGCATTAGAATCAAAATAAGAAATTTTGGAAACAAAGAGAGTATGTTTCGGTTTTGTACAGCATATGAGGGATGAGTTTGATTTGTGAAATTCTATATCATATTTGGATTCTACATGGAAAATTATGTGGAAATGGATCTTGAGATTCTATTTTGTAAAGATGGAAATGTAAGACATAAAATGAAATAAGAAAGGGAATTTATTGAAACAGTCTTAGAGTTGTGCTTGGAATCAAGTTGTAACATGCCATTGCTTTGTAATGTCTAGGTTTTGATATTTGTTCTTGAAGAATACCACTTTAAGAAGGACTTGACAAGGATTCCATAAGAGGTGGGAAGTGTACCTAACTATAATGTTATTGTTGTTTGATTTCATGCTTACTTGTTGATTGTGATATTTGGTTGAGCATTAAGTGATGATATGATGATGATGAATGAATGAATACATGCAACTCCTTGTATTTTATGTCATGGCAATATGCATGTTAGAGTTTGCTTATGTATGATGATAAGGTAGCTCCCATTTCATGATAACATGTTAAGTATTTAATCAAATATTTATGATATTATAGTTTGTATGCCTTGGTATTAAGATTTCTTCGAAATCTCATTCTTTCCATATGAATAGCCATATTATAGGTACTAGAACCTCAAAGGGAAAAGGGTTAAACATGGATGAATGAACTAATATGTATATTAGTGATCCTAGACATTGTGATGTACTTTGGTATGCTATGGCATGCATATAATATGAGGCAGCGACCTTATGACATGATTTTAAATATCTTAAAGGATGAGTTATAATGTGAAACTTGGTATGATTACATTTAAGATACAGAGTTTGAATTGGACACCAAGAACACCTCAATTGGTTAACTTTCCAATTTAATATGACTTTTCAAAGTCAAGGATAAAATCTGGAATCAGGCAATTCGCATGACCTAAAGCAGTGAGGTTTATGTGACGTTTTGAGATATCAACAAATGAATTTTACCACTAGATTGTATGAGCTTTAAGTACACATCTTGAGATTTAATTTCATGGGTAACACATCTCATTTGGATAAGTAAACAAAGAGATATGAACTTTTAAATTTAAGGTTTGAATACTGGAATTTTTAGATTTACCAAATAAATAGTGGTTCTTCAATGAATAAACTGAAGTTATTTGGCCAATAAAATCTAAGTTTCATATATTTTTCTTCAACATTTACTAAAACAGCTTTCATTAGAAATTTGAACTACTACATTTTGATTTTTTTAAAACTAGTTCTGAATTTTTAAAGTTAGATCTATATTTAGAGTTTTACCAAAGAAACAGTGTTTGAAGGGTTTGGTCGCGACTAATGAATACAGAGACATATTTGGTCATGATGAGACAATTTTGGTCACAAAAAAGTACACAGAGAGATAAAAACTTCAATTTCCTTTGAAAATTCATGCTTTTAACTTAAAGAAGATTTAATGTGGTTGAAATTGCTTCCAAATACATATACATGAGGGTTAAAAGTAAAGACATGACACCAGACATCATCTACTAACATATATTGTGATAGTCAAATAGCTATTAAGATTGCTCAATGATGTGTTTCATGAGCAAAAAAAATATATTGAGATTGATTGTCATTTCAGCTGGCAACATATTGTTCGAGGCACCATTAGACTTGTCCCCTTTCGCATGAAGCACCAACATGTTGATTTGTTTACTAAATCTTTTAATCCTGGTCGCTTCCAGCTTTTAGTTGACAAACTCAAGTTGATTTCTCTTAGGCCATCTTGAGTTTGAAGGGGAACATTGATATATTTATTGATATAATTTGTATTTTTTTTATTCGATGATTTATTTATTATTTTTTATTATGTTAAATTGATACATTTTTTCTTGTATATATATTGGTGTACTCAGTTTATTTGAATAACACAATTTTTCCCAATAGCTCTCTCTCCTTTTCTTTCTCACAAAACTATAATATAATATGGTCTTCTACTCCTCTACAAACTAATTTTTCGAAATTAAAATTCTTAAATATAATTCATTTAAAATGATTAGCTTGCAAGTATATCTATGAAAGCTTAATAAAATCCACACAAACTCTCTATTTACAATAACAAAAGCACAATATATAATTAATTATGAAAAACTTTCATTTCAAAAGATTAACCTGGTGATGACCTACTCCAATCCAATTTTTCCCCTTCACCTCTAAATAGTAAATATCTGATCACGCTCATTGTCTTTGGGACCATTTTTCAAATCTAAGTCTAACCGACACAACTTAGTCAATGAAGTGAATGAACCGTAATAACTAGAAGTGATTGGGTCTAATAAAAGAGGTTAGTCCTTCACAAAATGACAAATTAAAATTCGAATCCTCGCTAGAAAGATGCCTATATTTAGTGCTTGATAGTGCCTCGAATATGATTGACTCAAATAAGAGGATATCTATGCTTAGCAAATAATAATAATAATAATAATAAACCCTAACAAAATGCAGAAAAATTAAAAAAGCACATGGACTTGGTGATGCAAATTATAGACATACTAATACTTAACATCATTAATAAAAAGAAAGCCAAGTGGCTGATGAAGCAACGGTGAAACGAAGAGACAAATAATAATGAAGATATAAACTGGTAACTGCAAAGATTAAGATGTTTCAATAAATTGATAGATATCTCAAACAAAGCAAGCGTGTTGGTCCTCCTACGCTGTTTGTTGTTGAGCTCATTCAATACTTAATCAATCTTCTCTCTTCATCTTTCTTTCCTGTTTTTTTTTTTATAATAATAATTCCATAGGACGTGCATTAACGGCAAATGTTGGATTCTAAAGTACTCGAAGATAATTATTTGTTCATTTTGTTTGGAGATTATTTACTCTCTAATACACGGCCCTATATTAGGTATATATAGGTTTTGAAAATAAAATATTTTAAAGATATTATGTATTGAGTTCTTTCATCACAAATAAAATTTAATTATCATAAATGTAAGTTTAGGTTTTACATATTTTGAGCAGAGAACTATAAATTTCACATACTTCGACAGGACCATTAATACTTTTGGCTCTGGTTTTATTAACCCTATTTCATTTTTAAAGCATCTCCAAATTAGAGGTGTATGGACCCTTTGTATGTCAAGAGTAAAACCATGATTATTCATATATTAGAGGTGTATTATATATTTAATGCATATCCATACGTGCTTGTACTCAATTCATTATATATATCATGATATTATTAAAATCCAACTCAGGTTGTCAAGTCAGACCAATGAACTGATGAACTAGTCCTTTGACTAACCTGGTCAAGAGTTTTGAACAGTTGATTTGGTTGAATTTTATTTTTTTACTTACTGAGCCTAAAATGACATAATTTTAAATAAGAAAAAAAAATAGCATCTCATTAAATTTATGTTTTAGTAACTTTATTTTATTTGATTATGTGTGCTTTATAGTTATACATATGAATGCTTCATTTATTTATGGATTAATGCATTTTTATTTAAATATTACTTTCGACATGGTTATATATGAATATTTTTTATATTTTAATTAAATTATATTATTTTAATTATTATTGGGTTGACCCCATTTGAACCACAATTGACCATTGACCTTAAACCAATACCTCAACCGGTTTAATAACTAGTCCAACTTTCAGCAGCTTGATATATATACTACTCCTCTAGTCCTTAATATAAGACTTAATTAAAAAATTAATCTTAATCCTAAATATAAGACCTATTTTTTATTTTTATCAACTGTCTTTAAATTACCCCTATTGATACTCTAATAATAATCAAGAGAGGGAGAGAGGAAATTAAGGAAGATAGTTAGGGTATTTTAGAAAAAATATATCATATTAATTAACTTAACTAACTTATTTAATCCAATTAAATTAGTTAAATAGTCATATATTAAGGACTGGAGGAATATATTATGATGAGCATAAGCTTAAAGGGAGAGCCCAATCCCAAAAGATAAGCTTATTAGAAGGAAGAACCATTTAAACTTATAAACCCCACTCTATTTATGAAGCTTCTCAATATTGGATTAATATGAATCCAGACACGAAATTTTTAAAATTTTAGAGAGAGACAAAAAGAAATAAAGCTAAATGTAAATAAAGCGTTTAAAAGATCAATATTCTAAACAAAGAGTTTCAGGATAGTCTTAATTATATCCAGCTAAGAGATTAGGTGAAGTATAATGTGTAATAAATAGAAATAGATCATGATTTGAATTTTTGGTCCCACTTTCTTGTACCAATAATAAATATTTAACAACTAGAATATTACCCTTTTCAATTATTAGTCAAGTTAAATCCGAAATTCCTAGACGTAAAACCGTTATAATCTCATGCACACTCACCTATATATTTTACCCTGATTTGTCTAATGTAACCAATATTTTGAGAACTCTTAAGCTTCCTCACGGAGCAAAAATGGCTGTTTCTTCTTCTTCTTCTTCTTCTTCTTCTGCCATTGTTGCCTTATCTTTATTCCTGGTTCTAATAGGGACTTCTTCGGCTCATTTACTCCGTGAGAACTTCTATCATAAAACTTGCCCAAATCTTTTTCCCGTTGTGAGATCTGTTGTTAAGTCAGTTGTATCAAAACAACCTGTTCTTGGAGCTGGTTTGCTTCGTCTCTTCTTTCATGACTGTTTTGTCAATGTAAACTTCTCTCCTTTACCTAAATCCATGTCTCTATTTCTTATTACCTTTAATTAGTCCTTTCCTGTCATTTGAGGACACATTTTCTGTTTGTTTCTCTCTTTTTTTTTCTGGATTTAATCTCCTTTTAAAAAGATTCCTTGTTTTGTTTTGATCCGTTTTCTTATTGTTAACCATGTCTTTCACTGAACTAAGTGAAAAATGATGTTGTTTAGAAGCACGGCATGGCCAATAGCTTTGTGGCTAAGCTCCTATAAGTGTGAGGTCACGAGTTAGATCCAATTAATAACTTCATGTCATTAGTATATATCTTTTTAAATAAAAAAAAAAGTAGTATGTGTCATGATGACATGTGTACAAGCATAGTTGTCGGTGGATTGAAACAAACGATAGAAATTTTCTCCACAAGATTTAGCTGAATATTCATGAATCGTGCTAAATTTGAATATAATCCACGTTTAATTTGTATGTAAATCACTTTCATCAAGTTCAAATTCTTAGATTAATTCATTGAAAATGCAAAAGATCATTTTTCTGATTTTCCTTCTTCCTTAGACAGGAGACAATAGCGTTCGTATATAGCTATGCAACTTGACCATGATAATGATGTTTATTCGTACCACACTTATCTCCTTCTAGTTTCAAACAAAGTTGTTCATAATTCTATAAATAATTACTGCAATCAATAAATACAAAGAACTCATCAGTCAAAGACCTATGTCATAGGGAGTAATATTGTGATGTCCTATGGCTCGTAGCGCCCTTGGAAGTTTACCTACTGACTTTTCTATGCTTGCGACGAAGTTGCAAGTTTTATCCATGTTATTAAAATCCAATTCTGGTCGTTTGGTTAGACTAATGAGTCAATCCCTTGCCTGGTTTGGGGATGAGTTTTGGACATATCGACTGAGTGTGATTTTATATTTTTTTCTCCTTGAAACAATATTATTTTGAGTTAAAAAAGTTAAAGAAAAATTAAATGTCCGTCATATTTGCAATTAACTCTATTTTATTGAATTGTATATAGGTTTTCATAAATATTTTATTTAATTACTTGTAGATTAATACTTTTTGATTTAAATATTACTCTTTTTAGTATTATATATGAGTATTTTTTTTTATATTTTAATTAAATTATATTATTTTAATCATAACTGGATTGACCTTAAGTTAACTATAGTTAGATTGTTGACCCTTAAACCATTACGTCGATCGGTTTAAATGACTGATCTGGGTTTTACCAATGCTATGTATAGAAAAAAACAGCAGTTTTATCAATGATATAAATAAAAAGGAAGAAAATGATATATAAAGAAAACGATCCATGTGTATTTATTTTACTCACCCTATTTAGTTACGTTGTAGAGCTCAAGTTTCCAAATATTTACCAAAACCATTGGAAAACTGAATCATTCAAACAAAATTGCTTTTTATTTTTATTTTTACCTTTAGTTTGATGCAGATTTTATACCAATTAATGCTATTATATATATATGGCTGGAAATTATATTGTAGGGTTGTGATGCGTCAATATTACTGGATGACTCTTCTACGTTCACCGGAGAGAAGACTGCTCGTCCCAACAATGGATCTGTGAGAGGTTACGAAGCGATTGATCAAATCAAGTCTCAGGTGGAAGCAGCTTGCCCCGGCATCGTCTCTTGTGCTGATATTGTTTACATTGCTGCTCGAGACTCTGTTGTTCTTGTGAGTTTTAATTTCAATTATTCACTTCAATTACCTTGAGAATTAATTTCCCATTGGATCCCTCAAATGTGAGAATCCTAAAGGAAAAATGTTAGGTCATACTTCTTTTCTGATCATTTAACTAATTTAATTAGATTAAGAAAGTTAGTTAATATGACATATTTTTGTCTAAAATACTCTAATCTTTTTTAATTTCATTCCTCCCTTTTTTACTTAATTATTGTTGAGGGAGTATCAATAGGAGTAATGTACAAAAATTGATAAATATAAAAAATATGTATTATATTTAAGACTAAAATTAACCTTTAAATTTGATCTTATACTAAGGATTGGATGAGCATATAATACTTCCTCCATTCCTAAATATAGGAGCCAGATAACTAAGTTATCGATATTAAAAAATTAGTTAACTTAATTATTTGTAAGTAAAAAATATGTATCAGTTTCCTTAAAGTATTTATTTTAATCATTTGCATTGGAAACTGTTATTTTCATGGAAAATCCCTTTACTATGTGCAATCAATAAGGGTAGTTTAGAAAAAAATTTATAAATTTAGAAGATAAAGTAAATTGAGAAATATTTAAGATCAAAATAAATATTTCTACTAGCTCTTATTATTGTGTTGTCTTATATATTGTATCAAGATCTAGTCAGTTTATTTGATCAAACGGCTAGGAATTAGAGATAGCTTGACCCAATAATTTTACTAGTGCATTACTTGTTGACTTATTTGAACTAGTCAATAGATCATATATTATGGGGATGAGAATATTTGTATATATGCATAGCATGAATTCCATTTGAAGAGGATCCAAATCTTTGTTATACTTGTGGGTTACACAAAAAATCCTCTATTGCTGTAAATTTAGGGCCAGTTTGTTTAAAATTAAAAGAGTGATTTTAGTTAATATCGAAATATATATATATATATATATATATATATATATATCTATGAAAGAGTTGTTGGGAGAACCTTAAGCTCATGAGGTTAGCTTAATTTAAATAACATTTTTAATTAAAATAACTTAAAAAAAACACTTTAGTGCTTAAGTGTAGTTGTACAAGTACTAATAATTATAGGGTTAAAAGGCAATTTTACCTTAGAAATTTTCATCCAGGAGCGCTAGTTGCCTAGAATTTTTTTTAGAACGTCTCACCAGAAGTTCACAAAATATAGTAATGTCGCTCTGACCATTACTCAAAATTAAGTTTGATCGTTAATTGATCAATGTACTAATGTGACATGCCACATGGCATCCATATTATTTTTTATTTTTGGTTAAAGTGCAAATTTACTTTGAAAGTTTTCATTCAAGGAGCTAGGTATTTGAATTTTGTTTAGTTCAATATTGGCCCAATCATTATCTAGGTTCAATTTGACTTTTAATTTGATCAAATATATTAAATTGACCAGTCCACGTGCCATTTACTTCATTTTTTTGAAATCAAATTTATAAATAAGAAAAAATTAAAAAAAATGTATTTTTCTATCATTAACAGAGTATCACTCTTAAAAGACCATATTTCATTTTGGAAATAACATATGTTAATTTTTGAGATTTTTTTCCTTATTTATAAATATGACTTGGGAAAAAGTGTAGTGGATAGCATGTGTACTGACTAGTTTAGCATATTTGGTTAAACTAACAGTCAAATTGAACCTGAATAATAGTCAGGGGACATTGAACCTAAAATTTTTTTTGATACCCAGTGCTCATAAGAATAACTTCCTGGGCAAATGTGCACTTTAACCAAAAATAAAAGATGATGTGGATGTCACGTCAGTATATAGGTCAACTAACGATCAAATTTAACTTGGGATAACAGTAATGGTCATATTGCTACGTTTTGTGAATTTCTAAGGGTGACATTGCTCCAAAAAATCCTTTAACAGTATTCTTGGGGGAAAACTTCCCAAGTAAAATTGCCCTTTAACCCAATAATTATACGCCTCTGCCTAGGGGAACATAATAATAATTGGTTGTATTAAATACTGCATAAAATACATAGAAATTAAAGGGTTAATGTCCAATTTTATCTTAAAAGTTGTCACATATGAGCAATAATGTTGTCCCAAAAATTTTTTTGAGTTTAATATCACTCTAGAAATATTAAAAGAGGACAAAGTCACCCTAATTATTAAAAAAACTAGCAAAGTCACTCTAATTATTAAAAAAACTAACATTAACTGTTAAAAATATTGATCATCAACATTTTTAACAGTTGTGGGTGAAATTGCTGTATTTTTAAACTTAAAAAAATTTTAGGGGAACATTGCTCTTATGTGACAAATTCTCGAATAAAATTTGACCTGAACCAAAAATTAAAAGGCATATTTATAAGGGTACAAGACCTATCTATCAATCATATAGATGCATGCATGAGACCTATTTATGAATTAGTTGGTTGTTTTGGTTTAATTGATTAAAATAAATATATTGGAACGATGCAGCTTGGAGGGCCAAATTGGGAGGTTAAATTGGGAAGAAGGGATTCAAAGACAGCAAACTTCACTCTTGCAGACAGTGGGGGTTTGCTTCCACCTGCATCTTCTAATTTAAGCAATCTTATTTCTACGTTTGAAGTTCAAGGCCTCTCTACTCGAGACATGGTTTCCCTATCTGGTATTATTATAAAACTATATCTTAATTCCTCTTTTCTATATAATATTATCCTTACTATAAGAGCTAGTTGAATTTTTTTATAAATTAAAAAAGTTAAATAATCAGTTAATTATAACTAAATTTGACCCTCACGAAAAATTTATATTATGTACTCTTTAATCTATCTAAATTAGTTAACTATCTCATATATTAATTATAATTAATTAATTTCTTTGATTTTTTAAATTATTTAAAAAGGTCAATTAATTTTTATATTAAAGACCGAAATGAGTATCATCTTCCTTTCCATTATATAAACATGAAAAACTATTATATCAAGGATTCAAAACTAAAACTCAAAAAAGTGTTTGGTTTATAAACTGAAATATTGAATTTTATGTGATTTTTTTAGCTAAATAGTAATGATAAATGGAAAGCTTATTTACTTTTTATTTCATATGGTTGAGAGAGGACAAGACATAAAACAAAGATAAATAATTATAAGATAATAAAACATATGAGATAATTAAAATGTAAAACACTAATAAAACAAAAATAAATACTGAAAAATCCATCAGTTTATATATGGCTATCCCCAAATTCACCTCTATGTGTTTTTTTTTAGAAACTAAACTGTATCCCTTTTAATTTATAGTTTAAAAATTAATACTTTTGAAATATGTAGGCATCATTAAAGTGAATTTTTAATTTTCCTATTAAATACACGAGATGCAGTCAATTTGAATGTGACATTTGAACCACTCCACACAGTCATGTCACTTCCATAATCAGGAGGGTTGAAAAGTATGTTTATCTTTATTATCAGATATCACATATATGCCATTTTTGTCAAGTATGTAATGTAAATCCCTTTTTTTATACATCATATGTAATCGTAATAAATTAAAAGATATCAAACCACTTTAATCATCAAGCAATGCTTAACCCACCTTTAAAAAAGTTATTAAAATAAGTTAAATATAATTGTTTTTAGGATTTTTCAAAATTACCCTTAATCAAATTAAAGTCATTATTTAAAGTTAAAAGTGATGAAAATAAATGAATTTTTTAAATTAAACACAATTATTTCATTAAATTTTATAAAGTCTTACGTTAAGGAATATGTATCAAGTAATTTAATTTGTGAACATATGTTTTTTTTTTTTCAGGAGGACACACAATAGGGCAAGCAAGATGCCCTAGTTTCACACCTCGCGTATACAACGAGGCCAACATTGATCCTTCTTTTGCCGAGGCCAAGCGGAAGCTTTGTCCATTGACTAATACTCCAACTAATTTTATAGCAAACTTGGACGTTACAACTCCAAACTATTTTGACAATAGCTACTTCAAGAACCTCCTCAACAAGAAGGGACTCCTTCACTCCGATCAAGTTCTCTTCAACGGCGGCAAAACCGATTCGCTGGTTCGGACTTATGCCCAGGACAAGAGGGCCTTTGAAAGGGACTTTGTTTATGGCATGATCAGGATGGGAGACATCAAACCCTTAGTTTATCCAAATGGTGAGATCAGGAAGAACTGTAGGAGAGTGAACTAGAAGAGAATTAATTAATAAGCCTCTTTAATTTCAAGGAAATATATATTTAGTGGGGAAAATTAATGGAGACAAAGTATTTGCTGTATCAATGTCTTGTATTGATGTTATTTATAATAACTTTTCGTTTTAAGGAAGACTTTTTACAATATATGTATGTTACTTCATATATTATGAAAGTATATATGCCTTTGTTTGATTGTGCTTTTAATTTTGTTATTCTTATAGTAGTTTTATTAAGTTATTTTTCAGAACAAATTTTGAAAAAAAAATTGTTTGAATGATTGTTCTAAATTAAAGCACTCGTGTGGAGAACAAGAAACGTTGACGGCGGAATATGCATTAGTGAATTTAATGTGGGCCTTTAAAATAATAGTCTTTATCACCATAGAGAATTCCATGAAATTTTTTGAGCTCATATTTTCCATTATAATAAAGATCCTTCAACTTCATAAATGTTTAGAGAATTAGTAAGCTATCAGAGCTAGCTTGGTGATTCTTCCTAGCTACAGGATCCATGTTCAACGTCTTAACTACTCTTTTTAAACCACCATATAAACCATTGCAAAACTTAATTACATACTTCATGTTATAAATATTGGGTCTAAAAAACTGAGCCACCAATAGTCTAAATAGGTCAACATTAGGAGGTAATTGTTTCCCAATTAGAAGTTTAATTAGGAATCCAAAATCATAAGAACTATAGAATGTGACCCATGTGAGATGATAATTGAATAATAATCTAGATCTTCAAAGAAAAGTAGAAAAAACCAAGATGGGATCCCTTCTTTCTTACACTCCAAGAAATCTATATATTGCTACTTAATAGTTGAATAGATTCAATATTATGATAATCCAGCTCAACATCAAAGTCTTTGAATTGCCAAATGTGGTTTATTTTGAGTTCTTAAGTGAGGTAAATTCCTATTAGAATCAGATAGAGCAAGACATTTGGATAATGTTCAAATGCATTGACATTGGTTTTCTTGATTAAAAATTGGCATTGACATTGGATAGAGCAAAAGCCCTTGTCAACATTATGATTAAAAATTGTATCAGGAAACTCATTATCAAAGGAGGCAAAAGAATAGTTAGGCATAACAACATGAACTAAAGATAACTCGCTTCCTATTTCGGATTCGGATTCATTGTGATTCAGTTTTTTTAAGTTTTAGAAAATTGCAGAGAGAATACAAGTCTTCTCAGCTCTATAACATTGGGCAAAACATAGAAGAATCACACGAAAATAAGCTGAGGGTAAGCAAATCAGAAAATTTTGTAATATAGTAGACATAAAAGGAAGATGAAAAGTTAGCTACAAGATTTGAATATTGTTTAACCAAAATATAAAAGCTTAATGAAATAAGGCAACTAATGAAATCATTTTCAAACTTGCAACTTGCATCAAGGACATATAGTTTAATACATTGATGTACCAATGTGCAACTTGTTAGGAAGGGAGATTGTGAGTTGTAACACATAATGAAAATATAATTAAATCACATAACACTAAACATTTAAGGATTATTTTTTTTGTTAAATAAAAAATTTAGGACAAAATATAGGTGAAATTACTTATATCTATTATGTCAAATTTTCTAATCACACTTATTATTTTACTATTGTTAGTTGTTAAAAATACATATGTGCACATATAAATTCACTTACAAACACTCGTAATTTTTTGTATCAACTCTTATAATACAAATTAAGATTGTAAATTTATATATGGATACTTGTTATTTTACTATTTGTTAGTTGCTAAAATAGGTTTGTGTACTTATAAATTTACATATATAATAATGGACACTTGTTGTTGTTTTTTTTTTTGAGTGAAAATGGGTATGTGATGTGCACTTGTAAATTTACGTATATAATATGGACACTTGTTTTTTTTTTTTTTTTTGAGTGAAAATGGTTATGTGCACTTATAAATTTACATATATAATATGGACACTTGTTATTTTAGTATTGCTTATTGTTAAAATATATATGCACACTTGTAAATTCACCTATTAAATATGTAAACTTATTATTTTGCTATTGTTAGTTATTAAAATATGTGTGTGTACTTGTAAATTCACTTATAAAATATGAATATTTATTATTTTACTATTTTTAATTGTTAAAATGCATATATACATTTGTAAATCCACCAATGAATTAATTTAACCTAATAACATTGTAGTCAAACTCGTGAGTTGACTCACCAAATTTTCTATTTTTAAGTTTGTACCTTGAAAACTTGTCAATTCTACTTAAACTAATACTAGCTGCAAACTCAGCTAAACTAGCGAGTTCACCCTCTAAGTTAACCGCTTTTACATTTCTAATTTACAAAATTGTGTTGACTCACTCTTAAATTAGTGTTAACATTTTGAATTTGATTATATTTAGTCACTTCATATATATATATATGAACTTTATAGAATTTTTTTTAATATGATAAATTATAAATGCTAATGGATTTAATTTCAATTATTTGGTTTTAAAATATATTTAAAATAAATGTTTGTCATTTTTTTATTTTTATTATTTAATCATATACTTTTAATAATTTTTTATTGATAAAGATAAACTCTTATGAGTTGATTATTCTAGTTTATGTCCCTATCATGAGTTTGATAACCTTGCATAATAACTTGATTAAAACTTTGTCCAAAAAATTATTTTATTTTAATTAAGAAATAAAGAACTTATTTTAAACATAATTTTAGAATCACCACCTCATTTTTGCACATCAAACACCAATCCTAAAAACCTTTGCATTAGACAACAAATACTTCCTAGACTAACATGTTATGCCAAACTAGAATTTACTCTCAAGTGCGATGCCCGAGAATACACACGCATATATGGATGTGATATTCTAATTATTCATATATAAATAGCATTACCTTATAGATTTAAAGTTCATTATAAAGTGTTGCTTTTATTAAAAAATGTTGTTATATTTTTTGCCTTCCTATTCTTAGAAAATTTTATTTCTCCCCCACCCCTAAAAATATTTCTCCCTCTTTGAATTAAATTGGGTATTATAAAACTTTAAAAATAAAGTTGATTAATGATTGATTGATGATACCATTGGGATATTATTAATTAAAAAATTAATAACCAAATAACTTATATTGTTGAAAGATCCAAATATAATTGTTAGACCCTAACTGATCCATTTATAATAGTATTATAAGATTTTTAAAACACATAGAATATTAATACCCAATAATTTATATTGTTAAAAGATCTAAATATAATTGTTACATTGGAATTGACCAATCTATAACTAGGTATTATAAGATTTTGTTAATATAGGTGATTGATGATAGTGATGATTTTGATTTAAGTTATTTTATATAGTCAATAATAACTAAATAAAACAATTCAGGCACCACCCTTAAAGCTAAGCAACATAGAGTAGCTATTTTCTGATTATGTCCCTGTGAACTTGGATTTGCCTATTATTTATAGAAATTTTAAATAAAACTAAATAATATCTCTAACGATTGTAAGATCTATTCTGCTAATAATATGGATATGATCCCATCAACAGTATGAGAAATACTTAGGAGTGTTGCATCATTTTAACTCTGGCTAATTAAAATATAACAATTCAGCTCATAACTCATCTAAATAAGTTTATAATTTATTTTATTTTTAAGAAAAATAAATATTTTAATTTGAAAAATAAAAACTCAGTTAAATCAAATTAAGAAGTTTATGTTTTTAAAAAATAAAATAAAATATAAATTATTTCAGATGAATCATCGATCAATTATAATTAAAATTTGTTCTATTGTTGTATTTTGATTTTATAGAATTCAGATGACATGTCACTTCTAAAATATTTTAAATGAATCATAAATATTTTCACATAATAGAAGCAATAATATTTATTCATAATTCATAATTGTATAGGCTATAATGATATTAAATTATTTATATGGCATAAATAATATTAAATGTGTAACACCTTAATTTCGTACGTTTTAAGGACCGTTCAGTAGTATTTATAACCACTTACATGACATTTGAAGTCCATTAACTAAATCTAGAATTTCACTCTTCACGGGTTACTGTTCATATGGTATTTTTAGATTTGGCGATGAACTTCAAAAAATCATAATTAATTGTAAAAAATTAAAATGAAGTGGTTCAAAAAGCTATGTGAAGCTAACATAATGAACTTTAAGGGAAAAATATTTCATCGGACCAATTTTAACAAAATAAACAGTAAAATTTGATGTCAAATTTTACTGTTAATTTGATGTCAAGCTAACAATGAATTTTGATGTCAAATTTTGTTGTTCATTTACTCAAAATTTTTAGAAAACAGTTTCTGATCTCTAACTTTAAAAATTCCGTTCTCTTTACGTAGACATCAGAATAAGACGTACTTAGTGTCAAAATGAAACTTGACATATTAACTAACTACTGATAAATTATCGTACATTTATTCCATCATTTACTATTTTTCATTACACCATGAACATCGTTACTCAAATTGGTCATATAACATCATTACATATAACAATTCATACATTCATCATATAACATTTATATTATCCAATCCCTAACTTCTCTTTATGCTTCTTCATCTTCTTTTATCATTCATGAACTTGTTGAGATTGGGATTATATGGAGGGGTGAGATTTCTGGGGAAATCTCAGTAGCAAATGATATTAAACAGTGTATGCCTTAATGCTAATGTTTGTGCTTACTTGTAATTGTGTCAACATAATATAATGTATGAAATACAATTGGCCAAAGTAAACATAGAAACAAAGCATTTATCATATACATATATGTCACAACAATTCACATAGCCATAGCAGCATAACACATCAAATTCAACACATATAAGTCTAGGTTAGTTTACTAACTCACATGCTTGACTTTCCTTTACCTCTTGCTTCTTACTCTTTCTTGATGTGTGGCTGCCCTCTTTGAACACACACACCAAATTCTAACATTGCATTATCATTCACTCATCATCATCTAACTCAACTAACATTCAAGAGTATTAAGCTTGGTTATTAATTAGGGTAATTTTTTCTAATCTTTACTAATTAACTTGGTCTTTAAACCAATTGATGTATTGACCTTACCCTACACAATTTGGCCCTCTGAGTCCATTTATGAACTCAGAATTCCCAAATTCTAACAGCTTCACACTGTTCTAGATAGAACTGAAAAACTTCCCTTTTTTTCAAAAATTTTCATTTTGATTCCAATGTTTTCAATATTTATTTCTCTACTTTATCCCACACAATTTTTTATTTTAAAACCATTGGAAGCGTCAATGTCATGAAATTCTAATCACTATTCATGAGTGTGAACAATAATAGAGAGGGTTTCTAAAATTACATCTTTCAATTCTCATGCTTCCAAGGTTCCAAACCTATCCAATCCTACACAAAATCATCTTCTAAATTCAATGGAAGTATTAGATCATTGAAATTCCATCTCTTTCTATACAAAACAATGCAGGCAAAAAGGTTTTATCAATGGCAAAGTCAAGAATATCAACTTAATTCAATAATCAATCATCTAAACTAACTTATCTAAGTATTAATCACATAATTCTAGCTTTTATTTCTTCTTCCTTCTTTCATCTAGGGTTTTGGACAGCATATAACCCTAGAGAATTTTCCATTTTTCTTCCATAAAACTCTAAGTTCAAGCCTCCAAATTAAAGGAATAAAAGTTATGATAGATTACTTATCTTAATCCCTAGCTACCTTAAACTTTGGTGCCATGAATTTCCCTTTGTCTTGGCTTGAGTTTCCAATTGGCCATAGTTTCCCTAAGGGTAACATATGCCACGATTTTGGACAACATGGGGTGGGGTATTTACAAAAATATTCCACGAAAAATGAAAGGTCTAGATTCACTTAAATATTATTTAATCAAATGATCCATATTTGCTTTTACTTTCCAACTTGCCCACCAAGCAAATAAAGCTTCTTTTTCCCTTGCACATAGCATCATTTGTGGCTGACTTGTGGGGCACACCATGTGCTCTTGGCTTCCTTTGGATGCCTCCTTAATTTTCTTTTCTTTTCTTTTTCAAAAATTTATAAATTATCCATTATTTGACTTGGCTCCAAACCAACTTTTGGGACTTATTGGGCTACTGCATAACGCCATTATTGGGTCTCCCTTGGGTCTAATTGCTAATTGGAACAAATCCCAAGGTACTTTCTATACCGATATTCTTAAATTATCCTAATTTTTGAGATTCTATTTAACTCTTTTACTAGTTTTGACATTCTTAAAAATTCATTCTAATATAAAATAATTTTTTTACAAAGTCTCATAATTTTATGAGACCTAGAAGTATTGATAAAAATTACATACATTTCTTTTAAACCCTTTTATCGGTGTCTTTTTTCACCATAAATTCTATTAATTCTACAAGACTCCTTTTTTACTTATATCAATTTCATAAATTCTTATATTAATTATAAGAATTTATTGCAAAATTTTATCTGATTCTGAGGTCCAGAAGATACTGTACTAATCTCCAGATTTCATAAATTAATATCAATTTATCGGGATCTTAAATCAAAATTCTGAGAGATATGTCTGGCCCAAATTATATTCTCTACTTACTAGTAAAATTTAGGACCAAAATATTTCTGGGCAATTTTGGGCATTTTCTGGCTCAACTTTCCATAATTATTATTTTGCCTCTCAATTTATAAAAATTATACTTTAGTCCCTCAACTTTTTATAATTATATGTATAATGGCCCATCACTTGTGTCTACTTCCATTTTGCACCATCGGATTTTTAAGATTTTCACTTTAGTCACTCTCTTTTTTAAAATGACCATTATACCCTTAGAACTTTCTACTGACTTAATGGTCTTCTGGAGCTTAGAAAATTCTTCTGACTACTCCATAATTATCCTTTAATGATAGGGAAACTTCATGAATTTTTCTGGGCCATAACTCTTTTTCTAACTATTCCATAATCACCCCCTCTGGCCTGAAACTCTTTAAAATTATGATTTTGCCTCTACTTGAGCTCATCCTCATAAATCATCCCTTTGAGGTCTTTATCTTAACCTTAGACCGCTAATTAACCTCTTTTCTTTTTCTATACCCAGCAAACTCTTTTGAAATCTCTAACTTATTTATATATTTGCCCCTAAGAACTTTTACTATTTATAATTTAGTCCCTAAACTTTTATTATTTACAATTTAGTCCCTGAATATTATTTGTATATTCTTGGGACTTCTACTAAAAGGGGCTTGGTAACCTATCTATTTCAAGCTACATACTATACTTCTAGGCCTAAAAATTAGGATATGACAAAATGTGTATCAAGCTGAAATAAAAATGTACTGATTTTTCCTACCAAAAAATGTACCGTTTTAAATTTAAACTTATTTAAATACATAATTTTCAACACAAAGAAAATAAGATAAAGTGTTCAAGTATAAAATCATACAGTTAACCAATAGGTGTTGGTTCAAGTGAAAAGGGTTTTGGCCATTTAAATAAAAAATCTCGATTTCGAATATTGTGAATGCAAAAAATACCTCTGGAAGAGTTACACCCTAATTGGGCCCGATAATTCTCAAATTTCACCTAGTAAGATAGCTATATAAAAAACTTATACTATTAAAGAAAATATATAATTTACATACATACCTCAAATTTTTAAATAAATAACCAAGGTATGCCTGCAGGCTTAAAGAGCACTTGGAGTTATTTATAGATCGCCCACCAATAAGTTGATCAGATGTAGAATTTAAACTCACAATCTTATAAATTATGAGATAACTCCTTACCAATTAGACTAATTTTTACCGACTATATTGATAGAGGTTGAACTAGTTGAAAGAAGAACCATTTTTCTCCTTCTCAGCGTCAGCTCGATACATAAGAGAGAGACACTAGTGTTTTTTTGGAAAGCCTTAATACGGTTTATCTCATTAATAAAAAATATTGACTCAATGAATTTATAATAATAATTCAATAATTAAATATTAACAAAGTATGTATAAATTTTAATTTTTGAGCATAAAATTTAATACAATTTAAAAAGGTTAATTGTAAACATATTTTATTAGTGTTTAATTGTATAATTATTACTTAAATTTAATAATAAACATTTCCGCTACCCATGATCTTCGTGAACTAAATAAATTGCAGGGCACTTGTGGTATTTGATTACAGCTTTATAGGGAAGTCGTCAATGTTTTGAACTGTTCAATAGAAAATTGACCTCATTTTGTTTTTGAATTGGCTTTAATAAAAATTCTTTAATGTTTTGGTTTCTGAAATGCAACATTTCTTCTCTAAATTTGATATTTCAGAAGGAAATATTGCAATTGAATTGACTCTTTGAATCTCGACAATTAACTAAAAGTCATTTATTATGCTTTTGAGCAAGCCACTATGGTAGACACATTGCATTTAGGAAGCAATGCTAGAGTATCTCGGTTCGAGTCCGAGTGGCAGCATGGCATCTTATTTTGTAAAAGAGTAAGTCCTGTAATGAATTTAATTCCCACACATATTGGCCAACAGCTTCTCCAAAGTTTGAACCCTTGACCCCCTTTCTTATTATGTAGAACTTCATGCCATTTGAACTATGATGAACTCTCATCTTTTTTATGAAAAGTTATATATATATATATAGGGTCAATATATAAATTTGTCCTAAATTTTTGTACTTAAGAGCAATGTTGTCCTGTAAACTTTTTGGGTTCAATATTGCCCTAGGAATTTCAAAAGTAGCAATGTTGCCCTACCCCATTAAAAATCTAATGTTGACACAGTTAAAAAGTTGACATTGATTGTTAACATTTTGAACAGTAAGAGGCAATATCGCTCCATTTTAACAATTCCAAGTTAACCTTAAATCCATAAAACCTTTTAAGGCAACATTTCTCCTGAGTGAAAACTTTCAGGGGAATTTATCATTTTTTTCAAATTAATTTATTAAACTTATAAATTGATATATAATCTAATATTATACATGAGTATTTTAGGAAGATAATGTCATATTTGTTATAATTTACTAATTTATTTGTCTTCCTTAATTTACTCATATTAATTAATAAGTTTTACTAAGGGCACTGGGTGTTTAGAAGTTTTTTTATCAATGTTGCCCCATAAGTTCTCAAATTGTAGCAATGCTATCATGACCGTTATCCAAAGTTAAGTTTAACTGTTAATTGACCAATATGCATGTGATCTTTTATTTTAGATTAAGGTGCAAATTTGCCCCAAAAGTTTTTATTTATAAGTGTTAGGCATCCCAATTTTTTTTTGGTTCAATATCACCGGACCATTATAAAGGTTCAGTTTGACCGTTAATTTGACCAAATATGCTAAGCTAGCTAGTACAATGTCATCTACTTTATTTTTTTCCAAGTCATATTTATAAATAAAGAAAAATTAAAAAAATGCATCCCTCCAATCTTCGTCGTTATTAGAGTATTATTCTCAATAGGCCATACTATAGCTACCTATCTAAAAATAACATATGATAGTCCCGTATATTATCTTCTTATACTTATAAGTTAACATATGACCATTTTATTCCAAAAATCAACCCCGTCATTCAAGCCTTTCGAGAATTATCATGAGTCCCCCTTGCATATGTTATCTTCTATATTTCCCTCTCTACATTATGCTCAAAAAATGTACCAAAATTAAGTATGATATCATGAGAGTGATACTTTGTTAGCGGTAGAGCTTGGAAGAATGCATTTTTATAATTTTTTCTTATTTATAAATTTGACTTAAAAAATGAAATAGATGACATGCGAACTAGTCAGCTCAATATATTTGGTCAAACTAATAGTAAAACTGAACCTGGATAATAGCGAGGCAACATTGAACTCAAAAAAATTTATAGATACCCAGGGCTCTTGCATGAAAACTTCTAAGGTAAATTTGTACCTTAACCTAAAATAAAAGATGATTTAGATGCCACGTGTCATACCACGTCAACATAGTAGTTAATTAACGATCAAACTTTATTTAGTTAATAGTCAGGATGATATTGCTATGATTTGAAATCATCTAAGACAACATTGTTCCTAAAGAAATTTTGGACACCCAGAACTCATGAGTAAAAGCTTACGAGGAAATGTGCACCTTAACCCTATATTAATTAAGGACCAAAGGGAGTATTATCTTAATACAAAACAAAAGACAACTATTTTCAAATTGTATAAAACTAGTATATAGGCACATAGATACTACAAAGAAAGATAAGCTTGCTTGTATAATTTGTCTTCATGTAGTAGGTTTTTCTTTAGAGAACACAATCAACTTTCAATGAAGATGTTTCTTCCCACTACAAGAAACAAAGAAGTATTACAGAACATCTTGAAAGCGCATTATTTGAATCATGCACTATATATACATTTGAGAAATGTTCAATTAGTGTTTACCCCAAAAAAGAAGTCAGAATGATTCTGAAGTTGGAGAAATTAAATCACCCTCTTATAGCACTACCGTGCCTTTGACTTCTACAATGGTTAAGTAGAGCTTGTGCCTAAACATAGAAGAAGGATTCATCAATAATTAATCATTCATACATACCTGCCTACCTACATACATACATACACACATACACACACACAGCTCTATCCTAAATTTAGGAGCTAGTTTATTAAGACTTTAGTTTTGGTCATAAATATAAATTTCAATCCATTTATCTCTCATATTTATCATTTTACCCTAAACTAATTTATATAACTTATAAACAGATATATATAATCTAAAATTTACATATAGATATTCTATAGAGATTATGTGACATTTGTTATAATTAACTAATTTATTTAACTTCTTTCATCTATCCAAATTAATTAAATATATTATATTAAGGACTACAGAATGTGTGTGTGTGTGTATTTATATAAGGAAGCTAAAAATATGAAAAGAACAATGAAAGAGACATACTTTTTCTTTAGCCCTTGGTGTGCCAGATAGTGACAATGCTACTAATGGTGGGATAGCTCCTTAATGGATCATCAAGCTTAAGAACCTGGGACTATTTGAGCAAATATGTAGAAGAGTGGCAGCTGCATTTTCCTTGCCTCTTGCAGAACCTAATTCAATTATATCAACTAGAACAGGAATAGCACCTTCATGACCAATTTCAGTTCTTCCTTCAGGAATTGATGCAAGATTTGCTAAAACAGACACCGCCTTGTCTACCACTCCGACCGCCGGATCCATTAACTCCACGAGGTGCTTCACTGCGCCGTCTTGCACAATTCGACCCTTGTTTTCGTGAAATATCGATAGGCTGAACAAAGCAATGGAAGCATCTTTTTTCCCTCTTGGACTCCCATTTGCTAGTAAATCGACCAATGGCTTAATTGCCCCTGATCTCCCTATCCTAATCCTATTTTCTTCCATCATTGATAAACTATAAAGTGTGGCTGTTGAATTCTCCTTGGCTTCTTCAGAACCTCCTGTTTCAAGAACATGAATTAGAGAATCAATTGCACCAGCATCTGCAATTGAGATTTTGTTATTATCATTGATTGACAAGTTTAGAAGTGCTGTAACTGCATTTTCTTGGACCTTTGTATCAGTTGACTGGAGTACGTCAACTAATAAACTAATCACTCCACAATTTGCAATCACAATTCTATTTTCCATATTGTGCTTAGAAAGAAGGCGAAGTTCTGATGTTGCTTCTCTCTGAGTTTCAATTGAAGAGCTCTTCAAGTCTTTAGCCAAATTCAGAACCCGGGTTTCAATACCAGAAGGGCTAACTGGTGAAGAAGATGTTAACCTTAAATTTTTTTATGGTTGCTTCCATATACTTGAGATTTGAGACCTTGCCTCTAATGATGGAGGCGAAAAATCGAGTTCTCTCTGAGGTTTTAAGACAGAATCACTAACCATATCTGACTTCGGCTTAACCTCCATAGAAGAATCTCTATTATCACCTGAATTGTCCAATGGCTGAGAAGCATTATTATTGCCTTGACCTTTTGTTCCTTGAGGAAACTTTTCATTCAAAAGTGAATTGGAATCATCTAAATCCACCCTCATTTCATCTGAGCTAGCTGCAGACATGTTATCATCAGAACTTTTTTGTGATATTCTTAAAATTTTCAAACTTTGGCTACAAGCCATGTCATCACTTGATGAAGAACCTTCTGAAGTTGAACTGCAATGATGATTCAAGTTTGTGGAAACTATTATAGGATCATCAACTAGCTTGACATTGTTCAATTCACACCAATTTGCAATCAATGCCTTTACAGTATAATTTGGTATCAGGTTGGTATGAGCCAAAGTCTGACGCGTCTTCGGACAAATGGTAAGCCCGAGATCGATCCAGTTCTTAATGAAAGTTTGCTCATAAGTTTGCCCCGACGACACAATTACAGGATCTTTCATCAACTCCAAAGAGAGAGGACAGCAAAAATCTGCAGGTACTGGAACTTTGCTAGAAATCTGAGCATCCTTGAGCATTATAAGTCTCTCATGCATGCAAGTTAAAAGATTAATTATCTGGTTGAGATATTCAGCTTCTGTGGTATTTTCATTCTGTTCTTCATTCCCCTTCAACTTTTCAAGGGTCACAGCCTCAATTAGAAGATCTTGATTAGAGTTCAGGCCTAAGTTCTCAGCAAGTTTTTCAAGGACCTCTGAACTTGGTCCTAAGCCTTCTACTTGTTCCATGATAGCTTCCTTGATGATAGATGATGTTTCTTCTTCATGTTCCAATTTTTTTATATTCTCAATACAGTGCTGGAATAAACCATGCTGATTTTAAATTTCTTATCTTAAAAACATGTGAATCAAAATAAGGAAAAGAATCTTTGAGCTAAATGATTAATTGCATACGATATGTTACCTCTATGTGTGAAGAACTTAATTCATTAGGGAGACATTGATGGGAAGCCTTCAGTTGCTTGAAAATGTTGAGTGCCAAAATCTGAATCTTAGATATCAAGGATTCAACTTGCAGAACCTAGAGATCAAGAAAAAAGTGGTCAGAATTCACCAGGAATTTAACATGAAAAAAAAAAAACTAAATTCATTAGTAGTCAATGTGAAGATCCATTTGGTTTGTTGCAGAGAGGCCTATGTAAAGGCATGCAGTGTACCATAAAGACTATTACTTCAATTTGTATTTGACAGATCATTAAACTAACTTATGTTTTATTTTTAAATTAAAAAAAAGATAAACAGACTGAAATTCCCCTCACCCGCGAATGGCAACCGCCACCACTACAAAAAAATATATCTTTGGCGACGACTTTTCAGCGGCGACACAAAAAGTCGCCGCTGAAAATGAATTTTCAGCGGCGACAATAAAGTCGCCGCTGAAAGTCCTACTTTCAGCGGCGACAGGCGACAATAAAAGTCGCCGCTTAAAGTCCTACTTTCAGCGGCGACTTTTAGTGTCGCCGCTGAAGCTCAAAATTTTGCAATCTTAAATTTAATTAATGTATTATATAGATTGTCAACGCTAAAGGTGATTATACATTTTTCCTCATTTGAAGTTATTTTAAACAATTATATAATATATAAAATTAAATTATTGAATAATTTTATTTTAAATAATAAATAAAAGAATTTCATATGTTATTATACTAAAGAAAGATTATACAAACAATAATGTGATGCATGCGAAAATAGGAGATGAAACATGGATATGTCAATGAGAGAGATATTATAAATGTTTGTCAATGAAAGTGAGAGTTAATATGTGTGTGTTAAAGATAATGTAAGGGAGGAGATAGAGAGAGGGAGATGTGTGTGAGGGAGATAGAGAGAGGGAGAGAAATAATAGACATAAAATACAAACGTATATATATTTTTAGTTACTGTTGCATATGCCATATATTGTTACATTTTATATAACATCCTAACTTGTATAAAAAGAATTTATAAGATATTATTGAGTTTAATAATATTTTTCTGAAATTAAAAAGTATTAAAAGTGAAACTTTAGAAAAATAATGAACGAATGAATATTCATTAAAAATATTTTTGGGTTAAAAAATAATAAAAAATTATAAAATAAGTATTTTGGGAGTATAGAAAATTATGAAAGAGTTTATTTACCCCGAAGAGATTTCATAGCTATTTTTCTAGAATGAAAGACTTATTTATTTAAAAAATTTAAGAAAAATAGTTAGAGGTTGTTATTTACTCAAAAAATTTTATAAAAATTCCCTAATGATTTGAAGAAGATATTGGAGGAAAAATATCATTAATGTTTGAAGAGGATTATTTTTAAAAATTATTAAGTTAAACTATACCTTTCAGCGGCGACAAAATGTCGCCGCTGAAAGTATTTTTAGCGGCGACATTTTGTCGCCGCTGAAAGTGTTTTCAGCGGCGACTTTATTGTCGCCGCTAAAAATAGTTTCAGCGGCGACATTTTGTCGCCGCTGATACGTTTTAATATTTTAGGTTTCCCCTTTTGTTCTTCATTTCTCACCGTCGCGACTTGGCTTCTGAGGAAAGGCGAAACATCGAGAGCGGGAGAGGGAGAGCACGAGGGAACGACTTGAGGATTGAGACGTTGGAGGACCGACTGGAGGTCAGAGATCGAGCTTGGGACGTCGTCAGCCATCAGAGGTGAGTTCTCCGAGCGCCGTCTTCAATTTCTCGCCTCTGTTTTCTCATCTTTTTTCTTTCGATTATGGGGTGGGTCACCGATTAAACTCAATATTTTGAGTAGATTTTGGTTGATTCAGTGAAAATTAGTAAAAATTTGCGTTTTCTGACTTCAAACCGAACCAAAATCGGTGGACGCTGGGTTTGCTCTCAAATTTGTTGTGTCGATGCGTTTTAGGTTTTGTGAATGTTGAAATTTGGGGTTTTGAGATTCAATGTCTGATTAAGTAATTAATGAAGTTTAAAAGTGTGGAATGAAGCTTTAATCTCCCTATGTCACTGCTGTTTTGGTTGACCGAAGTAGTAAAGGTTCGAGTTCAAACACACAGCCTAGTTTTTTTTTGTGAAGTCTAAAGGAACTTTAGGGTAAGTGTCATCTACTCATCTTGTTCTTCGTAGATATTTCTTTTTCCAACGTGCTTGGCAGATTTTGCCAACTCAGTCGATCTAGTATGTGTTTGCTGTTTATATCTTCAGTCTTCACAGCTTAATGTTCTTGTTGTTTGTTGACTGAGGTTGCCTGATATATTATGAAGTGCCATCTGTTTGATTTTTAAGTTACATAGTGGTTGTTTGGTTGCTTCACAGATTTTAATGTTCTTGTTATCTGTTTGATTCTTGAATTGTCTTGTTGTTGTTTATATCTAGTGGTTTTCTAGTTGTTTGAATTGTCTTAAATGTATTACTCAATCAATCTGGTTGGTTGTTGATTGAAGAAGTATATTTTTGCTTGTTGATTTTTATAGTATAATTTGTACAAATTAAAGATTGTAAAAAAAATAATTTTTCTTTTTAGAAAAGGTTGTGGGCAAGCTCGTCACTTAAGCAGGGGAGAATCATGCTAGTAAAAAGTTAGCCCATTTTGTGGTGGGTTGCATAGCTCATTTTTTTTAGTTCGCGAGTTATGACGGGTTGGCTCGTATTGCTAGTTCTAATTGTCAATATAGTAGATTGCATAGAGAAGAACTCATAGTTCATACTTTGGATCAAGGAGGAGGAGGAGGAACTCACAGAGTAAGGAAAAGTTTCATATTGCTATATCAATTATTTTACAAAATGCATTCAGAAATTGGAAGAACAATCTGCACTCTCACTACAAGAAATATGAAACAGATGAGGATAGGTTGGCTGATCCTCCTCAAACTATTAGTTTTCAAGATTGGGAGTGGTTATTAATATACTTTAAGTCTGATATGTTTAAGGTATTTTACTATCTTTCTAAATAAATTATATTTTTTATTTTAATTATTAAATTCTTCTTACTTACTATATTTTGTTGTAGAATAAAAGTGCAAGCAACACGATAAATCGAGAAAAACAAATGACTAAACATACATGTGGTCCTCGGTCATTTGCAGAGATTGAGTATGCTACAGTAAGTTTAATCTATCACTACTATAATTTAAATTTTCAATCCTTTTTCTTATTGTAAAATCTATTCTTCGCATTTTCTATGTTATTATTTTGTAGAGAGATCCTACTACTGGACAACCTATTCCTCCTGACCGGCTGTGGGAGATAACGCATACTAGGAAGACATTAGATGGACAAGTAGTATGGGCTGACGCACACTCTGAACAGCTTCATGTACGTATTGTTGTTTAATATTTTATTTTGATTTAATTTTATATTTTATTTAATAGTTTTAAATGTTTTTATTATAGAGTCGTATGCACGAGCTTTCTCAACGACAAGACCAAGATTTAGAGAGTGATGCTCGAATGACGTCAGAAGAAATATTGGCGACAGTTCTTGGTGAGAGGTCAGGGTATGTAAGAGGGAAAGGGTATGGAGCGGAGCCTTCAAGGAAGAGAAATCGCCCTCAATCTACAGATACTTCAGTTGTTGAGAGTATGCGTGCCCAATTACAGGAAGAGTTTGATAAAAAATTTGAAGAGGAAAGAGAAAAAATGGAGGCTGAGCGTACAAAGATGGAAGAAGAGCGTGCAAAGATGCAACAAGAGCGTGTGCAATTCGAGCAAAGACTAATGGAACAAATGGAGCAAAAGATACAAGCTCAATTTGCTGCCTTGATGCAAAAGGGGTCTTCTAGTCATAGTATTGGTCCTTCTATATAAATTTATGTTCGTAATTGAACTAATTTGATATTTTATATTTATCAATGTTATTAGATTCTGATTTATTTAGTTATTTATCATTTATTGTTTGTTATTAAATTATATTTTTTTATCACAAAAATTAAAAATTAAATAAATTAAATAAATAATATTAAGAAATAAATTAAAAATTAGTTATTAAATGATATATTTTCAGCGGCGACATAATGTCGCCGCTGATTGTGGACTTTCAGCGGCGACAGAGTGTCGCCACTGATTGTGGACTTTCAGCGGCGACACACTGTCGCCGCTGATTGTGGACTTTCAGCGGCGACACAGTGTCGCCGCTGATTGTGGACTTTCAGCGGCGACAAAATATTGTCGCCGCTAATAGGAATAGGCGACAGTCTTATAGGCGGCGACATGGCGGCGACAAAATGTCGCCGCTAAATGTTTTCAGCGGCGACTTTTTCCCTTTCAGCGGCGACAAAAGTCGCCGCTGAAAATCAATTTTTTTGTAGTGCACTACCAGCAGACGGGAGAAAGGATATGTTAGACTTTTGCCAACCTTTTACATTGAAGCAATCCCCCCTATTTAACCAATTTTTGAAAGTAACGTGGATTGAATGATTAGTAGTAATATGCTTTATGCAAGTAGGCAATGGATAATGGAGCAACCAAAGCACAAGCTGATATAAAAAACATTTTTACAGTAGGGCTTTTACACTGGTTCTTGCGGGAAAACTGTAGAAAGTGTAACTAGTAGCATTTTCACAAATAAAATGTGAGATTGTTGACTTTCTATACCAGTCATGACATTAACCGATGTAGAAAGTCATACTTTCAACACGAGTTGCATGTGACAACTAGTGTAAAAAGTGAAGAGAATTTTTTTCCTAACTTTTACACGAGTTAAATGCAATTGGTGGGCCTAATCTGCGCTGGTTATATATACATGACTATAAAACTAGCGCAAAAATCATGTTTTAACTACTACAAAAAGATCTTTTTGTACTAGTAATAGTTCACTTTGTAGAGAACCAAATGGGATCAAACTAAATTACATACTTGATGATTCCCTGTGAGCTTAACTTAGTTTCTAGTTTATTTTATATTCACAATAAAGAATTAAGATGTGAAATATTTTATATGTGCGTGTGTGTGTGACTTACAATGTAAATTTTGCTACACAATAGTTGCCAACTCTCGTAAAGCTCCCTTAGTTCCTGCACAGCCTGATTCAGTTCTTCAAATATCTTCAGAAGCACTTCATCAGAAGCTAAATCGGTATTAGCGATGGCTTCAAGTATTGGCTTTAACAACTTAAGTATCTCCTCTTCCTTTTCGTAATACTTCAAGATTGGTTCTGAGCTCAAGTTTCTGGAAAATTTTGAGTTCGAAAACGAGGATATGCCATTAACAAGCACGTTTAACGCCGATATCTCCATAGGATATACCTGCATCGGTGATAAAATTTGTAAGTGGGTCTCATATAAATGGTAATAGAATAACATCACCCTATTAGTTGAAATAGTAAGCAATTTTAGGAGAATATAAATTCAAATCCTAAATAGCACACTTATTGTAGGAGGGCTTTAACCTTAACGCTCCAGACTAAAGGGTTTAGTAGGTACACAAGAGGGAAAAATAAAATAAAAATATTTTTATGATTTAAAATAACTATTATGTTAAGAAAAATTAATGAATAGGAGATATAATATCCTTAATACTTTTCCGATTCTTAATATATGACCTAATTATGGAATTGATTTTAATTCTAAATATAAGACATATTTTTTATATTTAGTAAATTTTTTTTCAAATTACCCCTATGGATACTTCCTCAATAATAATCAAATAAGAGAGGGGAATAGATGAAGATGGTGTTTTAAAAAATATGATATATTAACTAACTTTCTTAATTTAATTAAATTAGTTAAATAAATCATATATTAAAGACTGGAGGAATAATATTTTGATATAATTATTTATTATTCGATATAACTAGATTACACACACTAACATATAGAGTTAGTTTACCGGTATAAGATCATATTAGATCCCTTTAGATTTGGAGTCGTAGCCACAAACCCCAAAGTGAGGTAGATCCAATAAATAGTATATATATATATATATATATATATATATATATATATATAAAAAGATTAGACACAAGCCTAGTTAGAAGTACTCTTTTTTTATTTTTTTAACATAATTTTTTTCCATACACGGATTCAAGTCAACAGATCTCACAAAAAGAAAAATACTACTTCGCCTTTTTTCTTAAGTCTAAGGTATTTATTACTGGAAGAAGTGATTAATATTCTTAAGCTGTAGACTTCTCAAAGAAACTTTAGTGTTAATCAGGAGACTTTCTCCATACACATCTTGAGGGATCGAACAATGACTAAATGCTTATGAAACCCCACAACCCAAAAGTAGAAATCCATATTATATTTATGAACTGGGCTTCTAGGCCCAAAACATTGTGAAGTGGGCTTAATGGATCAAACTTGACTCCTTTGTTAGGCCAGACTTTGAGCGAAACTTTTAAACTCTTGCTCCTATGAGAAACTCTTAAACGTTTTTTTTATTATAAATATTTTTAAAAAAAAGTTAGACTCACCCACGATCTAAAACTAAAACGAAATCTCTGTTCCTTCTAAGTAATACCCTGCCCGACATTGGTATCGTCTAGGAGGAAAGGATATTTCACCCTATCCTTAGATCGTGGATGAATTAAACTTTTTTCTAAAATTTTTTATAATAAGTTTTTTTTTTCGCTCGTATGCTATTTGAATTTGAAAAAAAAACCATCATCATTATATACCCAAAAAAACCACTCCATAATTTCTACACACACGTGTTGGCCAGATTCTGCAAATATTTTAGTTTTTTGAACATTTTAAAATTGTAAAGAAATTGGAAATTGCAAAGACGGGTTTAATTTAGAATCTGCTTGTATGTTTGCAGCTCTATATAACTTAAAAGTAACCATTTAACTTTCCTTTTCTTTTTTTGAACTGAGAACCATTTAACTTTTCACTACATGAAAATATTTTGAGAAAAATGAGAAAAATTAAAATAAAGTGTAAATTGGATCATAAAAAAATTACGAAAATTTCTCCCAATTTTTCTCCATAAAAATTATTTTAAAAAAAATCATTAACAATACTTTTACAAAACTATCTAAATATGGTGAAAAAAGGAGACAAGAAGAATTCTTCAAAAAAAAAATCTAATGAAAATATTTTGAGACAAGTGAAAAAAAATTAAAAAGTGTAAATTGAATCATAAAAAATCTTCCAAAAATAAAAATTTTAAAAATTTTACATTCATGAAACGAATAATTTCTTTGTGGGTATGAAATTTAAATATTTTTTACGTTGTCTTGGTTAATGCAAAAATTTGGCTAAATTTTACAAAAACTCCCCTAGACTTTGAACCATGGATAAATAACTACCTTAATGTTTAAATCTTAATCATAAATCACACTCACCTAAATTTTAAGTTTGTGTAAATAATCCATCCCCAGCCATCAATTATATATATTTTTAAAATTTATTTTTGTGTATATATAACCTCACAAGGGAAATATTTACATATTCTTATAATGTCACCTCATTTATTCTTTGACCAGTTAAAATATAACAACCCTCTATTTTTTAGAAAAGAGAAAAAAATTCCTGATAATTTTTTTTTAATAAATATAGATGAATTGTTGACAATAAATTGTGTATTTCAATTAGTCAAAATACATATGAAATGGTACTCTGGGAGTATATAAGTATTTCTCACATCAGAAGAGTTATAAGTAGTGAATAAAACTAATAATATGAGAGTTATATACATAAATACAAGATTTTAGAGGGATTTATTGTAAAGTTTTATAGATGAGAGAAGTTATATGTAGATGGTGTAAAGTTTAGGGGAGTTGTATATAATTTATTTTGAAAAACTTCAATGACAACCGGAACATTAAAGTCAGGCAAGCAACCCAATCTGAAACCCAGATTTTTATTTTCGAGTGTCTTTACAATATATTAGTAACAAAATTTGAATTTGAATTAATAAATTAATCAATAATTAAGAAAAGAACAAAGGCTGCTAACCAGTGTTATGGAATTACAGACGAAGCGAATGAAATGGAAGTTACTTGCTTTGAACAGTAACAGCCGGCAGCGAGCTACGGTGAAAGAAGGGAGTGACGTAGTTTGGTGTTCCGGCTAGCGATGGTGGCATCCACAAGATCAATAGGAGGAAGCTTCTGACCAAAATTATAACTTGGAAAATGGAAGATGAAAACTGAGATTTTTGTTCTGATGGTGGCCTCATCGTTTACTTTGATTCGTTGGAATTGGTCAAATATTCAAATATGAAAGGTGAAGTCAGAGGCGATTTTGCAAGTTGATATAAATTATATACAAGTCAAACCAAAATAGGGAGGGAAAAAAATAGCCCCCACTGATCAATCTCTTCTTTGTTCTTTGTTTCCGTCTCTACAATTAATTATATATATTAGCTCTATTTCTAAATATATAAAAGTTAGTTGATTTTTTTAACTAAATTAATAAAATTAAATAAATTAATTAATTATAATTAAATCTAATTCTAATAAATTTATATTATATATTCCTTAATTTATTTAAATTAGTCAATTAATTTTTATATTAATTATAATTAACTAATTTATTTAGTTCTCTTAATCTATCGAAAAAAAGTTAACTAACTCCAATAGATGGAGTATATCGACAAAATTGTACTTTTGAATCTTCAACTTTATGTATGGTTAGGCATAGAAATAGGCTAGATTTTGACTTTAACAGGCCAAGCCTATTAAGTAACAATCTAGCTTGAGCCTAGCCTGTAACCTATTATAGGATAATTTTTTAGCCTTAGCCTAACCTATAAATATGTCTAGCCTGACCTAAAACTTGTTAAAATAACATATTATTTTAATTATACTGACATATTTTTATAGCAGTATTTTATAGTAGGCCTTCATATCAGGCCCCTAATATACTTTCATTATGATGTCTAAATGACTGATTAATGGATTCAGTTGAAGTGTTTGAAAATCACACAACCCTAAAAAGCAAGAAGTGGAAATACAAATATGCTTCATTTATGAAACCAGTAGTCGCCATATGAAAATACAAGTGGAAATACAACTTGTCTTCAGCCTAATTTGCTTGATCATAAAGAAAATTTTGAGCGTAGCTCTCACATATTTAAGAAAAATATCCAGTTGCTTTCATGGTATTCAATGAAAATGTACGAATTACTTTCAATTTTTTCAATAAACATGAAGATTGAAAGAAAGAGCACAACCTTTCTGTTAACAAAGTTATCTGTTTATTAAGCATAAAACTTAACCTGCAAAAGGATAAATGATAATCAAGGCAGAATTAAAAAAGAAGAAGCATACTTACAAAGTTCAGGCTGTAATTTTTGGAAGTCAAAAATGGAATGAACCAGAACACAAAGTCAGTGAGCAAGACAGCACCTGCACAAGTCTGATCATTTTAAAGAAAAAGTAGAAAACAACAATAAATTTCCTTGAGTTCAATGTAATATAGGAGTATACTCTTAAAAGCATTTAAAAACACAACAAACACTAAAACAATTAAACCGTTTTTATGAAGACAGTAAGCAACATATGAACAAGTAAACAATTAAACACAATATTCGCAAGCAAAACACAATAGCATGTTGTCTCTCAGAATAAAAAATTGGGAAACAGAATAAATTTATTTCCTACTTATTATCACAGTAGTCACCACCTTGCTACCTGGACGCTTAGACGTAGGACGAGGAGACTGCTGGACACGAAGGATAGTGCAGACGCGACAGCGAATTGGCGAAGGCAGAGATGCGCTCAGGTGAAGGCAATCTGGGTTCGATCTAGTTTGGAGAGTGAGCAATATATGAGAGAAGGCTATATGAGCGACCTGATATGGCGAGGATAGTAAGCTGAGTGATATCTGGCAAAGGCAGAGTGACCAATGCGATGCCACACGAAGGTCGATCTGGAGAGTGGAGAGTGAGCGATGAGGCGCGACACAACGATGGATCTGGATGGCGAACAAAGAGACGCGATGGCGTTAGCGAAGAGTGGATTTGGAAAGTTATACAGATTATGGAAAGTGCCTCAAGAAGAAGCGATGGTTCTATAGATTTTGGAGAGTAGAGAGTGCCTCAGGGAGACGTAGACTGCGTTTTACACTTTTAGGGTTAAATCAATAGTAAGTTAAAATATATGCTTTAGTTCTTGTTAAAATAAAAGCCAAGAGAAAAATAGATAATAATATGTGTTAGTCTAATAGCCTTATTCTACCATTGTATTCAATTACAATAGGTAATGGGTTTGATACCCACTTACTACATTTTTATATTGCATATATTTATAATAACAAGCTCAAACCGTCTGACAGGCTTAACAGACTTCTTAAGAAGCTTGAGCCAAGCCTCTTAAGAAAATCATGCTTTCAAACAGGAATGAGTCTGTGTATCTTTTTATACAAGTCAGGTCACAGGCTCCTGACAGGCCGATTAGCCTATTTCCATCCCTATGTATAGTTTTAATTTGACCCCTTAATTTTATTAAACACCTTTATAGTTTTATTAACAAATATAGTGTCATAAAAAATCAAGTACAAGAAAAGTGACAATTTTATTAGACATGATGTGTTACAAAAGATGAATGAAAATAGTTGTTTAAGCCATGTTTGACCACAAAGTTTTCGATTTTGGCCCACTTTGTTTCACTATAGATTAAAAAGTCAAACTTCATATTCGGATACAAAATAAGACCTACATAAAGTCTTAACTAGGAAATGCAGTTGGAAATTGGCCTTTTAAAAAATAAAATTTTTGTAAAAAGTTTAGGGGGGGTAAAATATTGGACTTACCATAAATCAAATATATTGATAGATTATTTAATAACAAAGTATTTATATTGATAATAGGATACGTAACCTTTATAAGGTATAAAACTATGAATCGCATTTTTATTTTTTTATTTTTGGAAAAAATTGCATTCGTATTAATTAAATCAGCTATTAATGTTGTAGACCCAAAATGAGTCGTGCTAATTAAAATTTGATATGATTCCCTTTATTTTATCTCTTCATCTCTTTTTTAATAAAATTTGGTTTCGGATTATTTAATGAAAATTTAAATATTTTTATTTTCTAAAAAAATAACATCTCAATTAAAATATTAAATTTAAAATATTCAAATTCAATCTGTTTCAAAGATAATAACAACCGAAAAAGAAAATGAGATAATATAACCAGCAAACAAACGATGCTGAAACAAATTTGATGGTTAAAGAACTTTGATTGGGGCGAAAAGATTTTATTAAATATTATATAGTGTAATTAGAGGTAGCTCTATAAAGAAATTAAAATAAGATAAAGTAGGAATGCTTTATGCATACAAGAGTTTTACTTAAAGATCAAATTCCACAAGAGTTTTTTTTTCCTACGCAACAAACTCCATAAGTATTCATTAATACCTGCGCCAGGCATGCAACATTTAAAAATTTTGGGAGATTTATACTTAAAGATCATATTCATAAATTAATTATTAAGAAGGTCCTTAAACATAACGTAAAGTCCAGTGATCCACCTTCTTCAATAAATCACGTAGAATTGTTAAATAAGTCTTTGAAATTTAGTTTTATTTGTTAATTCATCAAGGATTATCCAAACAACCTTATAATACCTTAACATTTTTGGTAAATTATAATACCTTAATTTATTTGTCAATACTTATCATAACTGATATTTTAGATATATCGTTGTATTTTATACAATAAAATTGGAAGCAAATTTTTTCCCTTTTAACAAAAATTTTAATTTTCTAGCAAATCCAAAGGTTTCACCTGATGAGTAGATGGTCTTGATTCAAATCATTAATATCGGTCAACATCAGTATGTTCAATACTATTTATGAATCAGTATACAGAAAAAAATTTCAACAAAAATTATACAGTAATATTTGTAAATAATGTCTGGTATAACTTATTTTTCAAATCCGTGTCATGCACTACATGTTATGGCTGTTTTATCTTCAAATCTAACTTTTTTAATAGAATTTCAAGCTCATACCTTTCTTCCCAAATTTTGTTTACGAATTCAAAAGTAAACAACCTCAATATTGATTTACACAGTTATGACGTATTTCAATTATATTTTGATGAGTTAAATTTAAATTTTATAAAGTCAAATGATGTAAATTGATGTGATTTATATTTAAATAAGATTTTGTAAAAAAAGTTAATTAGTTTGACAAACTAAAATTTGTTTAAATGATATAATTAAAAAGAAAATTTAGATTTAAAATAACAGAAAAAAAGATACGTTTTATTATATATATATTATATATAATTCGATAACATTAAGAGAAATAATAAATTTAAAATTATAAAATAAAAAGAGTTGATGTATTATTGAAAAAATTGTAAATTTAAAATACACTTAATTATATATATTTAATATTATTTATGTACGTACACTATTCAATATTATTTTTTGCAAATTTTATTATTTAATATTTTCTTATTTAAGATACTTTTACAAACATTAAGTTATTGGGTCTTTTAAAATAAGAATATTTTTATTAAAGGAAGGTGGGACCCTTTTTTTGTATTTCCCTTCTCTCTCCGTGTCTTTTCTTTTATTATAGAACTGTTATAAAACTATCAATAAGATTAGGAGGAGAGAAAATATGGGGACAAGAAAATGAGAGAAGTATATATTATATTCTTTCTCCTTAACCTTACAACACAAACGGCATGCCCTATTTATATGCATAGAAGTTGAAGATGAATAGTCTAGTAATTAATGGGGAAATAATGAAGAGTTTAGTAATTAATGGAGGAATAATGACCTAGGGAATTTGAAGAGGAAGAGGGAGATGGAGATGGGCATCTATATTCTAATATTCATAACACTCCCCCTTAGATGTCCATTCTTTAATAATGTGCCTCATTAAAAAACTTTAATTAGGAAAAACCATGTGGGATAAAAACCTAGCAAAAGAAAAATAGTACATAATTAATTGATACACTTACAGAGCTGCCTCATTAAAAACCTTGCTAGGAAAACCCAGTGGGATAAAACCTCGGACAAGGAAAAAAGAGTACAGCGTGTATCGACTCCCCCTCTTTGCAACGTCAATTGATATCTTTGAATCTGCGAAGTCCGATATCATGTATGAGCTTTTTAAATATTGTTGCTGGAAGTTACTTGGTGAACAAATCTGCTAGATTTTCTTTAGACAGGATTTGCTGAATATTAATCTCACCATTCTTTTGAAGATTATGTGTGAAAAAGAATTTTGGAGAAATATGTTTTGTCCTATCTCCTTTGATGTACTCTTCTTTTAGGTGAGTAATACATACAGTATTATCTTCATATAGAACTGTTGAGATCATTTTATTAGACGACAGTCCACAAGTAGTACGTATATGATATATTATCAATCTTAACCATACACATTCTCAACTTGCTTCATGTATCGCTATTATTTCTGCATGATTAGATGATGTGGCTGATATGGTTTGTTTCATTGATCGCCATGAAATAGCTGTACCATTACATGTGAACAAATAGCCTATTTACGATCTACCAACATGTGGATCAGACTGAAATCCAGCATCAACATATCCGACAAAGTTAGTCTTGTGTTCCTTCGAATAAAATAATCCCATATCTATAGCACCATTCAAGTAACGAAGAATGTGCTTAACCCCATTCCAATGTCTTCGTATTGGTGAAGAACTATATCTTGCTAGTAAGTTAACAACAAATGATATATCTGGTCGCGTGTGACTAGCAAGATACATAAGCGCACCAATTACACTAAGGTAAGGCACTTCTGGGCCAAGTAGTTCTTCATCACCTTCTTGAGGTCTAAAGGGATCTTTATCTTTCTCCAGAGATCTTACAATCATCGGAGTGCATAATGGATGTGATTTATCCATATAGAAACGTTTTAAGACTTTTCTTGTGTAAGTTTCTTGACACACGAAGATCCCATTTTTCAGATGTTCAATTTGTAGTCCAAGGCAAAATTTTGTTCTTCCCAGGTCCTTCATTTCAAACTCTTTCTTTAAGCAATTCACCACTTTGGAAATTTCTTCAGGAGTTCCAATGATATTTATATCATCGACATAAATAGCAATTATAGCAAATTCATTTCCAGATCTTTTTATAAAAATGCATGGACATATCTGATCATTCTTATATCCTTCTTTCAATAGATATTCACTAAGTCGATTATACCACATGCGCCCTGATTGCTTCAATCCATATAAAGACTTATTTAACTTAATTGAGTACCGTTCTCGAGAACATGAATTATATATTTTCGGTAACTCAAATCTATCAGGGAGACTCATATAAATGTCATTGTCAAGTGAGCCATACAAATAGGCTGTAACAACATCCATTAGACGTAAATCGAGGCCTTCATTTACTGCCAGACTAATTAGATATCAAAAAATAGTTGCATCCACCACTGGTGAGTATGTTTTTATAAAATCAATATCAGGTCTTTGTGTAAATCCTTCAGCAACAAGTCGTGCTTTATATCTTACTACTTCACCATTTTCATTTCGTTTTCTCACAAAAACCCTTTATATCCAACTGGTTTTACATCTTCAGGTGTAAGAACCACAGGGCCAAAAACTTTTCATTTTTCTAATGATTTTAATTCAGCCTCAATTATGTCTTTCCATTTTGACCAATCATCTCTTGTTTGCATTCGCTAATAGATTTTGGTTCATGATCCTCATCATTATTTATTACATCAAGCGCTACATTATATGCAAAAATATCGTCAACATTGACTTTATCTCGATCCCATCGTATTCTATTGACAACATAATTTATTGAGATCTCATTATTTTCACATATTTCAGGTACCTGAATGTCTCTCGAAATTGATGTCAAAGGACTCTTCTGGAGTCACTAAATTTTGTTGAATATCCTCGACCTGGCCATCTATATTTATAGCTCCTTTTCTTTTTTGAGAATTTTTATCTTTTGAACCGATGGGCCTGCCACGCTTCAAGCGTTCTTTTGATCCATTTGCATCAGTAGATTGTCCAATAGGGATATCAATTCTGATAGGAGCATTCGCAGTTGGAACATGTGACTTGGTCACTTTCTTGGGGTCAGTGAATACGTTTGGCAATTGATTGGCTAAACTCTATAAACGAATTATCTTTTGAACTTCTAGCTCACATTGTTTTGTGCGAGGATCAAGATGAGACAATGATAATTCATTCCAACTAACTTTATTTTCCAGCTGTTTATTTTCACCCCCTAATGTTGGAAAATTTGATTCGTCAAAATGACAGTCAGCAAATCGAGCCGTAAATAAAACTCCTGTTGTTGGCTCTAAATATTTTATTATAGAAGGAGATTCATATCCAACATATATTCTCATCCTTCTTTGAGGACCCATTTTAGTGCGTTGTGGTGGAGCAATCGGAACATATACCGCACATCCAAAAGTCCTTAGATGGAAAATATTTGGTTCCTGACCAAAAACCATTTGTAAAAGGAGAAACCTTAAGATAACTAGTTGGCCTGATACGAATTAACATCGCTGCATGTAAAATTGCATGTCCCCAAGTAGATATTGGGATATTTGATTTCATAAGCAATGGTCTTTCAATCAACTGCAAATGTTTAATTAATGATTCTGCAAGACCATTTTGTGTATGAACATGTGCTATAGAATGTTCAACATCGATTCCCAGAGACATACAATACTCATTGAAAGCTTGTGAAGTAAATTCACCGGCATTATCTAGACGTATTTTCTGAATGGGATAATCTAGAAAATGTCCTCTCAATCTAATTAGTTGAGCAAGTAATCTCGCAAACGCCAGGTTACGAGAAGATAATAAGCAAATATGTGACCATCTTATCGATGCATCAATTAGAACCATAAAATATTTAAATGGTTCACATGTTGGGTGTATCGGCCCACAAATATCTCCCTATATATGTTCTAGAAAAGTGAGAGGCTCACTTTTTATTTTTATCGATGATGGTCTAATAATTAGTTTCCCTTCAGAACATGCAGCATATGAGAAAATATGGGATTATGGAATTGATTATCTTCTCAACGAATGTCCACATGAATTCTAAATTATTTTTTGCATCATTATTGTCCCAGGATGGCCTAACAGGTCATGCCAAATATTAAATTTATTCTCACTTGCAAACTTCTGGTTTACAATAGCATGTATTTCAATTGTACTAATAAATGTGTAGTACATTCCAGAGGAAAGAGTAGGAAATTTTTCCAGTGTGCATTTTTTACCAAAAATCATATCTGTGATAATAAGATATTCCTGGTTTTCTCTATTTGTTGTTTCAATATGGTATTCATTTCTGCTGATATCCTTGAAACTCAACAAATTCTTGTTAGATTTGGAGGAATAAAATGCATTATCAATGTATAATTGTGTTACTCCAGGTAACAATATATTAGCTCTTCCAAACCCCTCAATCATCTTTATACTTCCATATATGGTCTGGACATTGGCTTCTCGCATTATCAAAGAAGAAAAATATTTTGCATTTCTGAATATTGTATGAGTTGTTGCACTATCAACGAGACACAAATCTTCTTTATTAATGTCAATGAGTGTCATTCTTCATTAATAGGAAAGAGAAAACATACATAATCATAAAAGTTTAGCTTATTTTTTGGACACTTCCATCACCAATTAGGTGATCAATTCTTCCATTAGGATGGGTAAAGAAATTAGCAACATCTAAATGAGTCACATCCATGTTGCCATAATCAGAATCGCTTTCTTCCCTAACAAAATTTGTTTCTATCTTTGGCTCTTTGCCTTTATTTTTATTTTTCCTTTTGATCGATTCTTGATATAATTCAACCAAATGTCTTGGTGTACGACAAGTACGAGCCCAATGACCTTTGCCATCACAACGATGACATAAATTTTCAATATAATTATCATTCCCACTAGTTTCCTTTTTGTGGTTATCATCATTGTTTGCCCACCTCGAGTGGGAACCACGACCACGACATCGTATATAGCCACGTCCACGTCCACGTCCATGCGATGATTCATTTGTCACTACATTCACTTCTGGGAATGCAGTAGGGCCAGTAGGGTGGGATTCATGATTCCTCATCAGAAGCTCATTATTTTGTTCAGCCACCAAAAGGCAAGAAATCAGTTCATAATACTTTTTGAAACCTTTTTCACGATATTGTTGTTGCAAGAGCACATTGGATGCATGAAATATGGAGAATATTCTTTCTAACATGTCATCATCAGTAATTTTTTCTCCACATAGTTTCAGTTGAGAACTAATTCTAAATAGTGCAGAATTATACTCACTGACTGATTTAAAATCTTAAAAATATAAATGCATCTATTTATAACGAGCTTTTGAAAGAATAACAGTTTTCTGGTGGTTATACCTTTCTTTTAGGTTGTTCCAAAAAATAAATGAGTCTTTGACAGTTAAATACTCAGTTGTTAGTCCTTCATCCAGGTAGTGGCGGAGAAAGATCATGGCCTTGGCTTTGTCTTTGTTAGATTCCTGAATTCCATCATTGATAGTGTCTCCTAAACCCAGAGCATCTAGATGGATTTCTGCATCTAGTATCCAGGATATATAATTCTTTCCAGTAATGTCAAGAGCTATAAACTCAAGTTTTGTAAGATTCGACATGATGATACTATCATAAAATGTAACAAAAATTAAATGGAGATTTAGATTAAGAAGGCTGAGTAATTAGAAAATAATCAAACATGAAAGTAATATATAAACTCACCTTCTAATGATAGACCTTACAATAATGTCAATTTCTAGAGCAGTTGTACTGATAATGCATTGTAAAACTATCAACAAGATTAAGAGGAGAGAAAAGATGAAGACAAAAAAATGAGAGAAGTAGATTGTATTCTTCCACTTGCTTTACAACACGAATGACATGCCCTATTTATAGGCATAGTCTTACATATAGGTTACATCCAAATTTGAATTACAACTAGTGGGCAATAAAATTCATGAATTACTTAGTGAAAGTTACAAGTTTAATGTAGTAGTGGAGAAGCAATAGAGTAGTGGAAGTTGAAGTTGAAGGGGAAGAGGGTTAATGTAGTAGTGGAAGAGTAATAGAGTAATGGAAGTGGAAGTTAAAGTTGAAAAGGAAGAAGGAGATGGATATCTACATTCTAATATTTATAACATATTGTATTTAGTATAGTTTTATCTGTTACTAATCAATTAAAAGGATTTTCCTTCTCATAAATATGCTCCAATTTTTGCTCAACATATATAGTCCCTCTAGTCCTAAATAAAGATAGGAAAGCGGGCCAGCCCGCTACTGTCAGCCCGAGCTTACCCCCTCCAGCCACCTTTTTTTAATTTTTTAATATTTTTAAAAAATTATGTTTAAACTTTTAAAATACTAATAAAAAATTTCTAATGTTATATTAGCATAATAAAAAAATGCTAATGTTATACTCTTAAAACTTCCTAATTTTTATAAAAAAATATCAAATTTTATGACTATAAATCTAAATAAATATTAATATAATATTAATTAATTATAATATTTCAACACATATCAATAAATAAGTAATCATCTTTACTAGTATTCGATAATAAGAGTATTTAAAATAATATTTGAGTAAAATAAATAATAATATTAATAATTATAAAAAAAAAAGCTGGTGAGTTGCACAGTCTGTCACACAACGGGCTGACATCTTCCTTTTATTAGCTCTAATCCTAAATATAAGGGCCTGTTTGGATAGGATTTTGAAAAAGGGCTTATGAAAAAAAAGGGCTTATGGACAACTTATGGAAAAGGACTTTTGGAGAAGAGTTTATGAAAAAAAAGTGGTTTTGAATAAATAGGTGTTTGGATAGTTATTTTTAGAATGACTTTTTATGGTGGTAAATTATCAAAAAGGGTATGATTTGATTTAAAGTAAGAGAGAGGAAGGAGTTAGAGAAAAGAGAAGAGAGAGGAGAGAGGGAAGAGAGGAGAAAGGAGAGAGAGTGTAAAAAAAAGTAGGAGAGATGAGAAAGGGTGTAAGAAAAAGTAGGAGAGAGGAGAGAGGGTGTAAGAAAAAGTAGGGGTAAGATAGTAATTGGATAGTCCATAAGTGCTTTTACTGTTGAAAAAGCTATTTTAAATAGCTTATTCAAAACTATGGTTTTAAACCATAGTTTTGTCCAAAAGCACTTATGGATAAATAAGCCTGTTTGTTTTGAAATTTCCCCAAACTGAAGTTTGGGCCAAAAACCCTTTTAAAACCGCGGTTTAAGGCCTTACCAAACATGCCCTAAATCTCATTGTGTGTACAATTGAACGGAGTATAACAGAAGGGTATGCTCTCATGTCAGAGATAGGACAAAAGTCTATAGTTGAGATTGATGGACGCCTTAGTCATGTCAGCCACCAATTAATTCTAGGTCCAAATAGAAATGTGATATAGTGACAACTTAGGTCATTCTCTCAAGGAGCAAATTAGGAGTTTCTTAGGTTAGGATTCTGTGTGATTAAAAATGCAATGGAATGGAGCTAAATTTAAATGCAATAAAATTAACTAGATGCACTATGCAGATGACTCTAAAATCTATATGGAGATGAAACTAATCTAGATCAATGAAAATATAATCTAGATGGATGCGATTATGACTTCTCTAGTGGATTAAGTGTTATAAAAAAGAAAGACAATTAAAGTAATAAGAAATAGAAATTAACTAAAAAGCTAATTAAGCAAATTAAGAAAGTAAAAAAGAGAAAGGTTTTCTTCAAGTATGGTGAAGGGGACAACTCAGAATTCACATGGAGTTAACCTTCTTAGCCCAAATATTAGTTAGACCAAATGGGGCATTGATAAGAAGGTGGAAATAATAAATTTTAATTACCTAATTGTGATATGGGGAACCCTCAAGCTCAATAACACTTAATCCACTAGTGAAGTCATAATCGCATATGCGCTAACTAATTAAACATGTTAAAACCAAAAATATTCTTTCAAATTAATTCTGGAAAGTATGCGTAAAATCATCTAATTAAACAATCAAACAATTCACGAACTCAATTTAACAATCAGTAGAATTAAACAACCAAAATATGTAATAAGTACAACATCGATAATTAAATCAATAATGAGAACTCAATTATAAATTTAATTGATAATGCAAAAATTTGTAAACATAAAATTCTAGCAAGCTATTAAAGCACAAAGTTAATCCAAATATTTAATCCAATCCAAGAATAAAATTATACACAATCTAGAACAAGGTTATGTTTAAGCAATGCAACTCAAAACTATTTATAGATGAACAAGGTTATGTTCTAGCTTCTATAACCAGAACGGGAAGAGTACATACATAGGTAAGTAAATGATGCTCAAAAGGATGGAAAGAACTAAAATGGCAGGAATGCTTCTGATGACCGAGAGGCATAGATGAACGTTGTTTTTGGTCTCTAAGATAAGTGTTTGCCATTTGCCCCCACTAAAGGAAAATGACTTTCTGTCACTTAAAATGGGCAAAATGACAATATCCAATTTTCGCAAAAAAACATTTATATTCCATCTGGTTCCTATCATACGACATCTTTAAGAAGATATTGATAATTTTTATCATGAGGCACTGGATGGTGCTTGAATTAAATTATTTTTAATATCATCCTAATTTAAAGTCATTAATTATAAAAGAAAATGTAATAAAATTCTGAAAATTTTCTACTTAAATATGGGTAAAATAAAAATTGAAAATTAATTTCATTTTTGGACAAAGTTAGTGGGTCAAAATAGCTCAAAATTGGAGATGCAAGGGATCAAACCCTGTACCTCTCACATGCAAAAGCGAGTGCTCTACCATTTTAGCTATATCCCATATTTTTATTTTGGCATCTATTTTATCTTATCTTATACCGATACAGAGGACCGAGGCTACTCCACCTCATCGTCACAGGAATTCTATAAAACGAGGTATTCGATCCTTTGAATTAGTCATTTATTATAAGGTCTGTTGTTAAATGAGATTATAGATGTTTTTTCTTATAAAAAATCTACATACTCCCAAATTGTGAATTTTTCTCTTTTTGTGTGCAATAATTGTGAAGAAATTTAATCTTTTACACATGCCGAATTCTATTTTTTTGTCTTTCAAGTTATCAAAAGCTTGAAGAAATCCTATAACATCTATTATTTGAGAACTTGAAGATTAATTCAAAGGTACAAATTTGGAACCTTAACATTAAACAACCAATTACATTTGGAATATACAAGCTACAAAAAATAAAAATATTGCATGTTCCTTTGAATGCTTCTTTAAGTGAGAAATTTGAATCTTGAAAATATATTGGGTTGTGGAGTTTGAGCTTCAAGAGTGTGGGGATACTTTATATTAGTCATTGTTGTCAAGTACCTTTGAATTCTCAAAATGGTAGATTTCATCCTCCTTGATCTATCTCATGTAACGTTCACATACACTCTCCTCTGCGTTTCAAAATCCTCAAATCTAGGTTCCCTCCTTCATGTATTTCACAAGTCATCATAAGTAATGGCGGGAAAGTACTACAAATGTAAGGAAACTTCATGATTGGCATACCTATTCATCTACCAAAATCACGCCAACCTTCCAAGGAGCATATGATAGGTCTTTTTGCAAGAAACAAACTTCCTTATAACATGTGCAATAATGACTCTCAAGTGTCCTTTCGATATTTGATGTTGCTGAAAAAGATCACCGAGAATGTGTGTCCTAATATTTTTTTAGAGATAAAGTAAAATAAGTGAGTGGAAACATTGCTTGCATGTGAACACAAACATAAAATTGAATCGTGAATTCAAATGGTAGACACGAGTTTACTTTTATCAACAAATACATATGAAAAGTATATGATTAAATAATTAAAATACAAAAAATGACAATACTTTAATTTAAATATATCAATACTATAAATGTCTTAGACTGGATCTTGAGTTCATAAAGAGATCAACCCCTCTTGGTATCAGAGTCTTGATATTATTTCTCAGGTGAAACATAATAGTTATAAGGTTAGAGATGAGTGAATAAGAAGAACTTTACAACCATGAATGAAACACCTTCTACTTCTGGATCTGAACCAGTAAGAATCTCATCCGCTCTATCTATTGAAAGATTACCATCATCTATTCGCCGTATGTTATTCCACAAGATTGATCATTTTGTAGAATTCACCCATTTACCAAAAGAAGCCAAAATAAGAGATACATATCTCCCTCTGATCAATCCTTATTCTCTCTACCATTGACAACATTGCACTTTTCATAACATCTATCATCTTATTACCAGATCCACTCCCCCTGTCAAAGAAATCGTTCAAAGTTATAAGCTTGACCAGTGTGGTATCCTTTCTACACCCTTTGAACAGTATGTTACCTTAGAAATTCCACAACCTCTAATCAACTCTTACATAGATCAAGGTTATACACACCTCCGTCTTGGAGCTATTCGCCTTGTGTTGACCTTATATGGCAGAAAATGCCTCCCTATTTCTACTAAAGTTGCTTTGTTAGACACAGTCTATAAATAGTACTAGCATGCTCTCATTGGAGCTTTAGTAACTACTCTCAGTAATAGGAGTATTATTCTGACTATTACACCTAACTTCAACATGAAGCTCTCTGATATGACCCTATCTCAAAGAATCAAATTTCAAATCTAGATTGTTGGAGTAGAACTAGATCCTAAAGCAATTGTAGATTCTTTACACCACCAGATCATCTACAAGGTCCAGAATCATTCACTAGATCTGTAGTTCCCTACAGACACCCAATATGCCCTTATGATATTCACAGATAGAGACCAAGGCCCAGCCATAGTCAATATCCCCAGGCAGATTCCCAAAGAAGAATTAGCACAAATTAACCTACTTGATTGGATAACCAACTATGAGCAAGAATTTAACTCCGCTTCTGCAGATGTTCATACTACTTCACCACCTCTAGTGTCAAAAATGCTAGATGGCACTATTCGAACCATCTTCCAGAAGCCAAGCACAGAAGGATTTTCCTATCCTTCTAGAACCATCGCTACTATTTTTCCTACATATACAAGTGACAAACATCCTCAAGTCTATGAGTTTACGAAAGATGCCAAGCATGTTTATATCTCACATGTCAATGGACATTTCATTTGGGATATTGATAATTCCATGTGTGACTCTGACTATGAATGTTACAATTTTGATTGGTGGTAACCATCAGAAGAAGAGTTGCAGAATGCTTATGCTTCCACAAAAAGAAAGAAAAAGAAGAAAAACTCATCTTCTTCACTACTAGAAAAAACACTTATAATGGCGGTACCTCACGGCGGTTAAAGGAAAAAATGCCGTAACAAAAAAGGCGGTAGCATATTTGTAAATAAGTCACATTTGTAAAACTTTATAATGGCAGTTTTTTTTTATAAAACTTCCTTTAAATTATCATTTAACGGTGGTTCCACTAAGAATCGCTGTTAAAACTAAATTTTATGGCGCTTTAGTATAAAATCGCCGTGTACAATTCTGTGAATTTTCAAAATCCCTAGTGTGGAGTATAGTTTTAGTTTCACTTTTTCATGACCTTGTGTGTTTTGTTACTCTACTGAACAATGATAGACTTGCACGAATGTCATTTCCTGGCATTTTTCTCTAATTTTTTGTGCCTATCTCTGCCGATAAAGTCATTATCTATCATCGTTCTACGTTGTTAGTGCCGTAAGTCACCGTTTAACTTCGCTATTTACTCATTTTTCTTGTTGTTTTGGATGTTTGTTGTTTATAAGTTGTAATACATCTTATGGGCTACCATCCTTGTATTGAAGACATGATCTTTGTAGTTTTGGTTTGTTACATTAGTTTCTATTTACTTGGGGGTGCGTGTTTCAAATTTTTTGAATGTGTTTGTGTTTTTGGCAATTACTCTGTTATTTTATTTGTTTGTTAATTAGCTTATAAAAAATGTTGGTTCCTATTTATTTCCTATTTGATAGATTTGGTTACCATTTGAGATTGTTTACATTTAAGGTAATAATATATTATAGTTAGATGAAAGCTAAGAGAACTACAAGGAATATGAAGATGGGATAGAAAGGTTTCTTGAATTTGCTCAAAGGAATGCTTTGATGAAAAGGGATGAGTTGTTCTTCTGTCTTTATGTCAATTGTTTCAACTGTAACAGATTGTCTATTCCTGATATAAGGGAGCATCTTATATGTGATGGGATAAGTTTAAGATATACAAATTAGATTTGGCATAGTGAGATTAGGAGGACTCCTTTGCAAGAGAAAGTTGTAAATGATAATTTTGTGAATAGAATTGTGAATATGTTTTGTGATATTGGAGCCAAATCTTTTCCACAATACTCCCTATACATGAAAGTTTTCTAAATGATACCGAGACACCATTGTACTCTGGGAGTAAAGATGAGTACACAAGGTTAAAATTTGTGTTGCTAAATGAATTTGAAATCAATAAGTAGTTGAAACGATTCTAGTTTGACATAATTGCTCGAGTTGTTGAGTGATGCCCTTCTTGTAGGCAATACACTACCAAGATCAATGTACGAGGCAAACAAAGTATTGTGTCTTATGGGTTTATCATATAAGAAGATACATGTGTGCACTAACAACTACATATTGTACAGAAATGAGTATGAAGGACTAAATAAGTACCCTAAATATGGCACTTCAAGATACAAAGTGAACAAAGACGGTGATGAGATTACCAACAAACCTTCAGTTTTCTAATGAGATTACCAACAAACCTTCAAAGGTGTTGTGGTATCTTCTAATAATAATATGGTTTAAATATTTATTTACTAACGCCACAGATGCAAAGAACTTGATATGGCATTCCGATGGGAAAATAAACGATGGAAAACTTTATCACATAGCTGATTCTCCTCAATGGAAGACAATAGATAAAAAATTCCCTGAATTTGGTTCTGAGCCTAGAAATCTTCGGCTTAGGCTATGTACGGATAGAATCAATCCATATGGTAATCTCAATAACACATATAGTGCTTAGTAGTTCTCCTTGTGATTTACAACTTGCCTCCCTTATTGTGTATGAAACGAAAGTACATCATGTTGTCTTTGACGATCTTGAGGCCAAAATATCCGGGAAACAATATAGATGTGTACTTGGCACATTTGACTGATGATTTGAAGAAATTATAGGAGGACGGTGTTGATGTCTTTGATGCATACAAATAAGAGACCTTTAAACTCCACACCATGATCTTTACCACGATAAATGACTTCTTGGCGTATAGAATTTTGTCAAGCTATATTGTTAAAGGGCATAAAACATGTCCCATATGTGAAAAAGGCACTAATTACATGCAACTAAAACATGGAAGGAAGATAGTCTACCTTTCCCATAGAAGGTTTTGTTGGAGATTGTGCCCTAGGGGCCAATCATTGTATTATGAGCATTGTTGATTTATGAATTTCTTGATTATGTTATCACATTATTTTCGTATTTACTGTGATGACCATCCATGGATAGCTCATGATCTTATCCTAAATGTCCCTGGTCGGTCATCTATGCGGGAGCAGAGATGAAATAAGACCAGTATAACTTTGAAGATATATAGAGATATAAATCAAAGTCATAGGCAGATGTAAGAGTACAAGGTGTTAGACCGACCCGCTATGAGAGAGCTGCATGGGTTAAGTCATAAGCTTCTCTCATATACAAGCCATGTCATTATGCCCTTTAACCTGAGATCATCATGGATTCCTACATGATAAATGCTCAGCTTTAACCTAGTCAAAAGTCCCTTTTGACCGAGTGATCATAAAGGCTATGTTGGGGCTTAGTGGTTTTTCATGCGGAGGAATGTGAATGGTCAAGATGGAATTTGTCCCTCACATTCGTAGAGAGATATTACTGGGCCCCTCGATGAGTGAGTATGAGAAATATATGGCTATACTATAATGGAAAGGTAGTTCCATTTCTATAGTCAGACTACTCAGGGATCAAAAAGTAACTATCAGGAACAGGAGGATGACGTTCTCCATGCCTCATCCATGACCAAAATATCGTGTGACAAAAGGGACGTGATATGGTTGTATGAAAGGTTACATCGTTTATCGATCCTCATATGATTTGGGTTGTCGTAATGTCTTGCTAGAAACTGCTTACGACTTGTGGGTCAGTATAGTAACTGGCCCACTGCCAACTTCATATGGGCCTACAGGGTCACACACAAAATAGCCCAACAAGAGCTATGATGTCTAGATTCATTGAATCTAAGACATGTCTAGATTCAATGAATAAACTAGGGTAGATTTATATATTTTTTATATATATAAATTTGTATATATATTATATATAATATAAGAGATATTTGCAAGATTTAATTTATAAGGATAAATTAAATCTCTATCACTTTTGAATTTGAATTTGAAATTTAAATTGATAAGATATCTCAAATTTGATTTATGAGAATAAATCAAATATAATTCCGTCTTATCTTTATTTTAAATTAAATAAATAGGTAAATTAGATCTGTGGGACGGATTTAATATAAATCATATTTATTTAATTAGTTTCTTATCAAATTATGCAATATATGATATTGTATTAATTTCAGAATTAATATTAGATTAATTCTGAAATTCAGCCCAATAAGAACACCGATGGCATCCTATATATTGACATTAGGGGCTAGGGTTCACGAGGAGAGACAAAAGGGGCAAGGAGAGTGCAAAAGGTTTGCAGATAAGAAACTGCCAAAATAGAGATGGTGAGGATGAAATCTTGAGAAAGCCCTAGAGGGATAAGAGGCGTTAGCACGTCGTTCGTGGTTGGAACGCTGTTCGTGTGGATACCGGTAGAGGAAGCTAATCTGAGTTATCAACTTCTTGCGATCGAGAAGAGAGCATCAGGTACGACGATGAGTCACGACGTGTAGACACTTAGGTCGCGAGCATACAGGGGTCCTGAACATCAGAAATCCGAAAAGAGATGACAGGTCGCGACTAGAAGCAGAGGAAGTCGCAATTGACAACTCCAGAGGCTACAGGTCGTGACTAGTAGTTGAGGAGGTCGTGACAGAAAACTCCAGAGGCGACAGGTCATGACTATAAGCTGAGTAGGTCGGACTGAAAAACTCCAGAGGCGAAGCGTCGCCACTATCGGACACGGAGGTCACGATGACAGCTCGAATACCGAAGGTAACACTTCTTTCTCCTTGACTTAAACACATTCGGTAGATCCTGGCAGGGAATGGAAAAATTTTTAAAGTTAATTTCCGCTGCGTGTCTTCCAATTCCTTTCTGGTTTCAAAGCCGACACCACCCTTATCGTAGGTTGAAGAAGGCATTTAATGGCTTACAGAAATATGAAATGGATCCTGCTCCTTTAACTGGAGAAGAAGTGTATTAACGTTTACAGGGTGTTCATGTTACCTTGGGTAAAAGTAATAAGAAGAAGGCTCTTGAAAAGAATATATGGGAAAAGAGATCAATCTTCTTTGATCTTCGATATTGGTCGAGTCTTGAAGTGAGACATAGTCTAGATGTCATGCATGAAGAGAAGAACATGTGTGAGAGCCTTGTTGACACACTCTTGCATATCAATGGAAAGAGTAAGGATGAGGTCAATGTTAGATGAGACTTAGCTGAAATGGGAATAAGAGCATCTCTACATCCACAATAAAGACAGGATAGTAAGAGAGTTTATTTGTACCTAAATATGAAAAGAATAAGCCTATGTGAGTGTTTACATGGTATTAAGGTGCCACAATGATATTCATCGAATTTTAGGAAGCTTGTATCAATGCAAGATTTGAAGATAATAGGCATGAAGTCTCATGATTGCCATATGTTGATGCAACAATAACTACCAGTGGCTATTCGAGGAATTATGAAAGATGATGTGAGGAGCACTATTACTAGACTTTGAGTTAGATGAATTAGAGAATGAAGGTTATGTTATCCTCTCCTAATTGGAGATGCACTACCCGCCAGCATTTTTTGACATCATGGTCTATTTGATTGCTCACCTGGTACGTGAGATTAGACTTTGTGGCCCTGTGTGTTTGAGGTGGATATACCCATTTGCGAGATATATAAAAATCTTTAAAAGGTATTCAAAAAACCTTATCGACTCAATGCATCAATTGTTGAAAGATATATAACTGAGGAGGTAGTTGAGTTTTGTAACTTATATCTTGCTGGGGTAAAGGCAGTTGGACTTCCTCAATCTCAGCATAACTAGGGGAGAAAAAGCAGGGGAACTCATGGTGTCAAAGTGAAGGGTATATCTTTCAAATTAGTGATGCAAGTACATCTTTATATTTTGAACAATAAAGATAAAGTTATGCCATACTTGGATGCTCACAAGAATATGCTCAGGAACATTAACCCAAGAAAGAGTGATATGCAACTAGCTAATGATTACAATAGGTCTTTTGCATAATGGTTAAAGCAAGAAGTATTAAAGGATAACAATCCTTTTGAGACAATACAAAGGCTAGCTGTAGGGCCTCATTTTGAGGTTATGTGTTAGGAAAGATATGACATAAATGACTACTCTTTTTACATAAAAACCCAAGAGGACAAAAGTACAATACAGAATAGTGGGGTTATGGTTGTGGCCAAAGCGATGTATTTTACTAGTTCAAAAGATAAAAGGCCAACATTAGCATCCATGCCATATTATGGAGTGATTAAAGAGATATGGGAGATTAGCTACTCCAGGTTTAAAGTGTCAGCCTTGAAATGTAAGTGGGTTAATAGTAATATTGTTCAAGTAGATGAGAAATTTAGATTTGTTTCAGTTGATCTTCAAAGAGTTGGATACCTAGATGAGCAATTCATCTTAGCAAGTCAAGCAATTCAAGTGTTTTATGTCATCGATCTAGCAAATAAAGATCTTTATATTGTGCTCCAAGGTAAAAGGCAAGCGATTGGTGATAACAGTGACTTAGGGTTCAACTTTAATGAAACTCCGCCTTTCACAACTGCTCAACCTATAACGATAACAGAGTTTGATTTGGAAAATAATGAATATGCTATTAGGGATTATCATTGTGAAAAAATTTGGATGGATATAAACTAGTAGGAAATTAGTTTATTTTGTTGTAATAAATGTCCCTGTGATTACTTAATTCATTACATGATTAATATTCTTGGTTCTTACATTTACTTATTGTTATGTAAATGTGATGAAGTACATTTTTGGTTAATATTTTGATGTCTGTAATTATCTTTTAACTTGTGTAGGATTCATCTTCAACCATTTCCTTCGTTTATATATGATGTACAGATATATAGGTTCATTGAAAGTTTACCAATTGGGATAATTGTATGACCATTTAGACTTTAGGATTACTGACTTCATACTTTAATGCATGGAATTAATTGGTCTGTCTTGACTATACTAAATGTAGGGTTGCATAAAATGATAAATAAAAGAAATGATTCAAAAAAAGATTTCCGCAGCAATTGTAAGCAAGAAAGCCTTGTAAAGCTTATAAATAAAAAAAAAAGTACTACTAACGGCTGTGGACAATTATAAGTTAACGGCAGTTAATAATATAACTGCCATTAATATATTATACTATAATGGTAGTTATAATATCAAAACTACCATTGTAAGTCTACCATATAAAGTCAGTTTTCAAACCGCCATTAAATGTTAGACTTACAACCGTGATAGAATTCATGCTGTTGGTAAAACCGCTGTAAAATATCACTTTTAACTGCCGTTAAAAGCCTTTTTTCTAGTAGTGCTTTTTTCAACCAATAGAAAGACATAAAAGATGATGATAATGATCACAAGATGAGATACAGAGTCAATTGGGATATAGAGGCAGTAGTTCCAAGATCATAACTATCTCTTTATGACCTCTTAAAAGAACTCAGCCATAATGATCTTATAGCTTATGTGTTCTCTTAAAAGATACGACCATCCTGTCTGGAGCTTGTTATTCCGGTTATTCCTCCTCCAGTTCAGCCAAAACCATTACCATGTGTTTCTATGATGAATCTAGGTCCTAAAGCTTATGAAGAATAGTTTCCATCTCTTGAGGATAGCATAAACGAAAATACCAAAGTAAGTAGATGTCCTTACGTTAAGAATACTGAGGTAACTCCATAGGGATATAAGTCAATAACACCTACAGAGGTAGTTTTGAATTGGCATACATATAACACTGTGAGCCAAAACAATTTCCTCTATTAGGTTGACAAAAAGTTGGATCAAATTGCATCTAGGATAAACGATTTATCCTCTCAGGTCAATTCTTTGGCTGAGGAAGTCAAGAAGCTTCATTTGAAGCTCACCTCACAAGCTCACCAACTTGACATCGACCTAATAAGATATGTTGATCAACGCTACTTTGGACTAGAATTCCAAATAAAAGAACAGGACATACAAAAGATTAAAGATGAAATCTAGCAGATTCAGGTTGATATGCCTAAGCGACAAGATTTTCCTCCATCACCACCAACTGTTGATCCCCGCACCTCATACTCTCCTATATATCCACCATATTTTCACACCTATATGAAAAGTCCTTACTTTCGTACATCTTAGGGATCATTTGGTAGCATTTAGAACCACTTTCAATGTCATTGAAATCCAATTTCTCAATCTAGAATTTTTCTCTTCTCGCGTACTGTTCACTGTATAAATTCCAGATGAGTGACCTGATTTCAGAAAATCATAATTAATTATAGAAAAATAGAAATGAAGTTGTTCCAATTGCTACATGAATCTAACTCAATTATCTTTTAGGAAAAAATAACTCATTGACCAATCTTTGACCAAGTCAACGTGGGTCAATGTTACAACTTTACTGTTCATCCCACGTTTTCCCCCTAAATCCAGCATTCTGGTCCCAAATTTGGAAATTTATAACTCCATGTGTAGACATCCAAACGAGGCATATTATATATCAAATCGAATATTAATATGTCTACTATTTAACATAAAATTTCATACATTTATTCATCCATTTACTATTTTTAATCATGGGTCAAATATCATTAGGTCACCACGTGTTATTGTTCATAGTCATAAATTTCAGCATTTCAACTTTGCATACATCCATCATATATCAGTCAAGCATGCCAAACAATACTCATTAACAATTAATAAGTTGTTATTCATCATAACATGTACAAAATTCTCATATTTCTAATACATCCTTTCTGCCTGAAATCCGGCAGCATAACTGCTACCCTTCGTCTTTAGAAAGTAACCGATCTTGTACCGATTCGGTAATTCCTGTGAGAACTACCATTCTACGTAAGTACCCAGGAAAGACTGGATGAACCGGCTAGGTCCACTCACTTCCAACCTCCTTAGACAGTACCTACGTACACAGTACGTATCAGTTCCTTTCTTTACCACTTTGCCAGAATTTTGGCAGCATAACGGCGTCTTTCAAAATTTACTTCGACATAGCCTCCCCTGTAATGGGTTATTTGGGATGAGATTCGAGGGAATCTCAGTAGTAATAATCATAACAATATATGTAATGCAGAGTGACAGTGCTTGCTTGTGATTGTGTATAGATAAGTATGCTGCGTGCTTCTATATTCAATAACATATGATCATAGCATTGTAATAGAGCTTCAAGCATAACATATAAGACAACAATCCAACCAAACAATAGCACAACCAATCATAAAAATATTACATAAAAGCTAGGATTAGTTACTACCTTAAAAGCTTAGCAGAACTCCAGAACTTCTATACTGCTTCCAACTCCGCCAGAACTTCCTTTCTTCTTTCTTTCTCTCACTTTCTCTCTCAAGAACTTCCTTATCTCTCTAAAATTCTCCTTGGTCGTGATGAATGAAGAGCTAGGGGGTATTTATAGTTTTGATGGATGGCATTTTTGTAATTTTGAAGCCATCTGAACTTGTGGTCCTGGTTTTTCCGGAATTTCCTATTTTTCTTTATTCCCCTTTACTGCATCATCAAGGGACACCTAAGGGTACACCTCACCCCTCACATTTATCACATGGTGCAATTTGAAGAGCAAGAAGCCTTCTGGAAGATTTTCGGTCCAATCCGGTACCGGCCCAGTCCGTCTCCTCGAAAACTGGACTGTTTTCTGAATCTAATTTTTCTGAAAATCCATATTATGTCTTCTGACTTTAAATTTAGTATTTGGGTCCTTTATATCATTAACACTTTTATACTGGGTCTAAACTCAATTACAGATCCCCTGCGAAATGACCAAAATACCCCCGGGTGCCCTTTCCTGCACTATCTTAACCCTAAGGGCAAAACCATCATTTTACACCTTTCTGTACTTTGTCAGGGCATACACTGACCCTGGTTAACCTTACCTGTATATGTCTTGGCTTCTGAGCCCATCAGGACGCATCATCCTGTAATTTCTCACTTATATCTGAAATCTAGGATATCCGGTAGGAATTTTTATGACTTTTAGACTATCAGATCAATTTTGGCTATCTGGAATCTTGAAAAATTCCTGTATTAAGCTGAATTACCCGGCGTCACTTGCTCTATCTACTGGTGGAATATGGGGCTGATCGGAGTACGATCACTATTTTTGCCTATTTCCGGTCTAGGTTTTCATAATTACACTTTTGCCCCGGAAGCTTTTATTCTTTTCAATTAAGCCCCTTTATTTAGCTATAATTACACTTAAGGACCCCACATTTTTGTCTACTTTTCCTTCTTAGCCTTAACCTTTTCATAATTGCAATCAAGTCCTTTCATTTCCTTTCTTTTTCAATTTAATCCCTTTCTTTACATAAATAACCACATCTTTTTCTTGAAAAATAATTCATATATTTCATTCAATCTGTACATATAAATCAGTACAGAAAATTAAGGATATTATACTATACATCGACACCTATATCTTCTCTAATCCCTACAGATTACAATTAAGTTTTCTGTTCTACTTGTCGCTTAGCTAGACAGTTTAATCCTCAAAGCCTCATAAATAGCCTTCCAAAAACACACAAGTTTCTTACACAAGACATCAAACAACTACACCCATACCAATTGATGTACTTCCTAGGTATACAGGACCAGCTTTCACCTTTGTCAGACTGTTTGTAGACTCTAGAAGACCTTCATCTTCATTCCTATAGATTTATGAACCACCCTCTTTACCTCCAAAAACCTAGAAAGCTCCTTATTATACTAGCCGAGGAAAAATGTTGTTGGTCAAACAAGTACTTCAAAAGTTCAAATACTATTAGAGCACTTTCTATAAACATGTATCAACCTCTTTCTAAGGATGAATCTACTGAAGTAAACTTCTAGTGCTACTAATGAATATGAGACTGAACAAATAGAGGAAGAATCCTCAACTCTTAAAGAATCTTTTACCACAGAAGAATCTACTATCTCCACTATTTCAGAATCCTCCAGTAAAGAGTATCACTAGGTTGATCTCTCCACCATTGCTATGGTAAATCCTTAGACTACTGAGTCTTTCACTAGGAACAATCCTATTGTTAAGGATCCTTCTTCGTTAGCAAAAGGAATGGAGGAAATAACTGAAGAAACTATAGAGAACAAAGATCATCACCATTTAAAGCTAAGAAGCATAACTCTTAGTTTACCTTAGATGATATTCCACTATCCAAATGGCGTGATCGACTACATGAATTTGGAGCATAGATTGATTCGCAGATGACTAATCCAAGTTTTACCTTAGAACAAATTCTCATATAATTTATCTCTCAGATGACTAGAAACTTGAGAGAATAGTTTACTCAACTAAGTGAGTACCAAATATTACAGCTTATCAGATCTACAAGCCCTAGAGCATTCCTTGGAGTACTCCATCAAGAATTTCTTGGTGATTTCCATGTTATTCAGAAAAGAAATTCTCAAGAGTATTTTAAGATGAAGTGTTTCTATCTGAATCATTATGATTTATAGAAACATTATATCAGGATGGCTGAAAAGTATTATCTACTGGGAGGACCTCAAAATTCTAATCCCAGGCATATTTTCATTACCTCTCTCCCAAATGAATTACAACCTAAGCTCCATAAAATGATTTCTCTACTCAATAAAGAAGTAACTCATTGACAAATCCATATTTTTATATATTTATTCATATCATTTTAGTGGGTTTTTGTCATTATTTTGGGCCTTAATTATATTATTTGTGCATCAATTGAATTATTGAACTTTATAATAAATTAGTGTTTAATAGGGGCATAATTGTCATATTTCTATTATTTCTCCTAAATAATTATTTTTAGAATAAAAGGTATTACATTATTATGATTTTATATTTCAGGAATTTAGGAGAAATCGGAATTTACAAATGACAACAAAGGACCATAGACTCATAAATTACAAATAAGGACCCATGGGCCAAACCTTGCGGTTTAGCCCATTAGGTTTTGTCCTATTCATTGGCTTTAAAAAGCCATGCATGCTGAGAGAAAGAGGCGGCCGCAGAGAACAAAGCACAAATTCACGCACAGGGGAAGCTACAGCGTCGCGAAACCATTACCTATTCCACCTCCATCCATCCATTCACTTACATTACCACTCGTCACTTTTCCTCTCATCATCATCCACCCACCATCTCCACTTCTTCATTGCGCGGTGGCAGTGACGGACAGAGGCGTGAACAGAAGGCAGCAACTAGCGACAACGTTTAGTGACAGCAACAGTGAGGCAGCGACTTCTACGGCTATGCGTGGCTGAACATCATAATCTTCCAATTCAGTGGCAAGGGCATGAGCTTGGAATTTCAAAGGGAAGTTTAAGTTACTTTAATTTTTACCCATTAATTATGTTATGATTCCTAGGTCTTAGGATAATTTTATAATTATTGGGAATGCTTATAATGAATTATATTTATTGAGAATTATTGTAATTGGATTATTGTTTGGCAATTGATATTGTTCTTTAATTAACTTTAATTTCATTTACTTTGATCTGGGTTAGACATGGTATTGAGATTATTGTCAATATTTTGTGATAATTCAAGGTGGCTTGAATTATTGGATCATTGTATCTTTTGCTGACTTTAATCCTATTTCTATGAATTATTGAGTTATAATTAAGCATTGGTTTTTAATATCTTTAATCCTATTTTACTATTCTGGTGGCAGTTAGTAGATTGGGACTTTAGAAAATATTTTGTGACAATTCGAGGTGGCTCGGTTGTTGGATTAAAAGCTTAATTATGATTCTTGATTCATTGTTTAGAACTCCCATATCTGTTGAAGCTATGATTGCCTGCGTTATTGAATTGGAAGGTTAATTTTCTAATTGTTGATAACTTTCGTATCTATTTTCTATTCATTATCCATTTTATAAAAAAATACCAAAAATATTTTATTTAAATTAATTTTAATTCATTGCATTTATTTGTTAGTTAATCAAATCAAACCCCATTTTCTAACTTAGGTTGCATGGCATTTAGTTACTTAGGAATTTAATTTTATTTTTGGCTCCTCAAAGAGAACGACTCGAGGTTGCACTATACGCAATCCTTGGTGTAAATTTTGAAATAACCCTAAGGCGACATCAATTACAACCTAAAATGAATTACAACCCAAATGAATTACAACCTAAGCTCCATAAAATGATTTCTCTACTCAATAAAGAAGTAACTCATCTTACTCTAAGAGAAATCTATCAATTAGCATTGGCTACTCTTGATAAAATATGTGAGCAACAAAAGTTCTTTAAGTCCATGATGAAAGAAACTCAAAGCTGAAGCCAGCTTGTAGTAAATCTTATTTGAAGATTAAATGTAAAAACAAAGATAAGTGCCACTACCCTAGCAAGAAGAAGTTGCACTTTTCAAAGTATAAACCTACTAAGGGTCGGAAGAAAAAACACAAGACACCTTACTTTAGGTATTTCAAGAAGCGGTCTTATAAATCACCTAAAGCTAATAGGTGTTTTCTCTGTAGCGGCAAAAGACATTTTGCGAAATCCTGTCCTAAGAAGAAGATTTAAAGGGAGATAAAAATATTTTAGTCATTCCAACATGCCTTGCCTATAGCATACTCTGAAGACATTGAATCTGTATATGAAGAATAGTCTAAAGAAAATGAAGAGACTCGGTATGTTCTTCATATCTCTGATTCTGATTATGAGTATTATCCTCTTCGACCGATTTACTCCTTTAACCCTTTGCATACAACATCAAACCTTCCTACTCAACCAACCCTAGGGTTATTTGGATCCGTAGGAATTTCTCAAATTGATAAGACACCAAGGCCCAATATTTAAGCCAAGATCCTTCTTTCCAAATATGATAAGTATATCAAGGTTAGTGCTATGATTGATACATGTTCTTGTGTCACTATCATTAAGCCTCACATCTTACCCGGTGATATGTGGATGCCTTTTAATGAACCCTTCACCACAGAATGGCTTGGGAGTTATCTACCAAAAAAAGATATACTCTTTGGATTTGATGCATTCTACACAATGGCTGGATTATCCATCACGAAAAAAGGTCTAAAGTTCAAAAAGTTTTTTAGTCCTTATGTTCAAACACCAAGTATCCTTGAGATCAATCAGGCTCCTACTGGATATGAAAATATTAGATGGACTTTTGCATCTATGCTCTAATAGCCATGATTAGTTTCAACATCCTCATCCTTTCTAGAAAAATAAAGACTTCTTTGTGAAGTTACCCTTTAAGAAGAATGAAGATGTGAATCCAACAAAGGCTACCTATTTTTGGAATGATCCCATATGATTTGGCTCTTGCTAAAAAAGAATGTGCCACTTTGCTAGCCCAAGGTCTTATTGAGCCCACAGAGTCTTATTGGGCTTGCCAAGCCTTCTATGTTGAAAAAAGATCTAAGTGGATTAAAGGAAAAAAGAGGCTGATGATTGATTATATGCATCTCAATCTCTTCGTACAAGATGACAAATTTTCTCTCCCAAAGATGGATACTTTGACCTTAAGGCTCATAAAGGAAAAAATCTTCAAGTTTCATTTGAAAGTAGGATTAGTGAAAATAGGAATCCATCCTGATGAAAGATACAAGATGGCCTTTTGTATTCCAGAACTCAGTATCAATAGATTGTGATGCCATTCGGATTGAAGGTGGCTCCGTCCCTTTTCCAAAAGGCTATGGTAAAGATGTTTGAGCCCATTGTACATTCAAATGTTATTTACATTGATAACATTTGCTATACTCATAAAATGAAAAGAGCCACAAAGCATTATTGGCCTAATTTGCTAATATTATTTAGGCCCATGGAGTTATGCGCTCTTCTAAGAAATGATACATTGCTCAGACCCAAATTGATTTTCTTGGAATGAGTTTTCATAATGGTTTCCACCAACTTGGCTATCACATTAACCAAGAATTGCTCAACTTTCCAAACAACAACTTGTCGATAAAGCAAATACAACATTTTTTAGGCATTGTTAATTATCTTCGTGTGACTTTATTCCTAATATGACCAGACATACCAGCCAGTTGTCAAAATTACTAAAGAAGAATCCTCATCCTTGGGGAAACTCACAAACAAAAGTTGTCCAGACCCTAAAAAGGATCTCTCAGACTCCACTACCATTAAAGATTTTGAGAACAAGACAAAGAATTCTGCAGATCGATGCAAGTGACCATTATTGGGAAGCTATCCTTCTCGAGGAAGTAATGGAAAAAAGATATTATTGTACCCATGCCAGGGGAAAATTTAAAGAATATGAAACACATTATCATGCTACATACAAAGAAATTTAAGCAGTAAAAAAAAGGCATAGAAAAATTCAGTTTTCACTTAAGTTCATATGAATTTATTGTGAAAATGGATAACACGTTTCCCCCCTCAATACTGGATACAAAAAAGAAGATTATACCAGATTCCCAGCTCCTTAGATGGAAGGACTAGTTTTCACGCTATAATTCTCGATAAGGCATATCAAAGGCCACCAGAATATCATAGCTGACTATCTTTCCATATCACAAAAGATCTAGCTCCTAACTCCTACTGGTCCACTATACATCCTTATGATGGATGGTCTTCCTCTTCCCAAATCTTCATACTTCACCTCCACTCGCCATGATTTCCCTACTGGATTAAAACCTACCAATATTGAATAGATACAACAGATAGCCAAAAGAAACCTTTTCTATTGGCTCCACCTTCTCCTTACAAATCACCCTGTTACTCTATCCATTGATCAATTCAATATGGAGAGGCTATAACTCACCATTCCCTTTATTACTTGACCTATCCTTGAAGAGTTAAAATGGTATCTATGATCCCTTTTAGTTTTGTATGTCTATGTCATATCCATTGCACCTTTCCCAATTTACCATTATTTATGTGATAGTTAAAATAAAGGTTCTTGTTTATGGGCTGTCTTAAAATGATTTTCACCTCTCTCAGTTTGGAGAACACAGCTCGGGAAAATTATTCAGCAATATCGCCTCTAGGATATCCTAGAGGATCAGCAAACTTGTCACTATTTCTTTACAATGCATAGACCCTATAGCATGGATCATTAGGGTAAATTGTACATCCTAAATCAGGTTTACCTTCGGAAGACATAGACTCATTGGCCTTGCTACAAAAAGATTTTCTTTTCTAATTTAAAACTCTTTATTAGAACATGAACAACTGCCTTGAAGGAAATCCAGGATTGACATGTACTTCTCTTGGTCTTAGAGATCAAGAATTCAATCTGGCCACCTTAGCCTATCTTGATTCCAGGCCTTCAAGTTCAATGCTAACAATACCATTAAGGCCTCCTACTGAGTTATAGTTATTGCCTCCAAGCTCATCTACAAAAGAGCCAGTTGTCTCTCTATCACAAGACTCAGACCCTTGGGGTGGACCTTTGTCACAAGACCCATGGGGAGGACCACTCTCACTAGAACTTAAAGCAGCACTCTTGACAAATCCTCCAGACCCATATAATGGATTTGATGAAGATAACTTTAACCTGGACCCCGAATGATGACCATGAACTAATCTATGGAGATGGTGATAGTGATAGAAAGCAAAGATTCCTACATGCCTGCTGTTAGGACTTTAATAAAGTAGATTCCTGCATGCTTTGCTTTTATTAAAGTGTATGTACTATTTTATTTGTTTGCAGTTAGATTTTTTTAAAGTGTTTTTAATGCTGTCTTAGTGCGCACTATCCTTTACTTTACAGCTCATGTAACATTATTGTGTGTTTGTCTTGTTGTATCATTGACTCTCTATACAAGGATCCTCCTGAAGGAATTGGAAGACACGCAGCGGAAATTAACTTTAAAAAAATTTTCATTCCCTGCCAGGATCTACCGAATGTGTTTAAGTCAAGGAGAAAGAAGTGTTACCTTCGGTATTCGAGCTTTAGTTGTGACCTCCTTATCCACTAGTCGCGACTCCTCGCCTCTGAAACTTTCAGTCGTGACCTACTCGTCTTCCCGTCGCGACCTGTCGCCTCTGGAGTTGTTAGTCGCGACCTCCTCAGCTTCTCGTCCTGACCTGTCGCCTCTGGAGTTTTTAGTCGCGACCTCATAAGCTTCTTGTCACGACCGGATGTCTCTGGAGTTTGTAGTCGTGACCTCATCAGCTTCAAGTCGCGACCTGTCTCCTCTTTTCGGATTTCTGACGTTCAGATGCCCGTTTTAGTCACGACCTTTGCGTCTGCAAGTCGCAACTCGTTGTCATGTTGCTCTCTTCTTGATCACAAGAAGTCGACAACTCAGATCGGTTTCCTCTACCGGTATCCACACGAACAGCGTTCCAACCACGAACGACGTGCTAGCGCCTCTTGTCCCTCTAGGATTTTCTCAAGATTCTGTTCTGGCAGTTTCTTATCTGCAAACCTTTTGCACTCTCCTGCCCCTTTTTCTCTTGTGAGTTGTGTTGTGTGTAGAACCCTAGCTCCTAATGTCAAATATATAGGATGCTATCGGGCTTCTAATTGGGCCGGGCTTCAGAATTAATCTTATATTAATTCTGAAATTAATACAATATCATATATTGCATAATTTGATAAGAAACTAATTAAATAAATACGGTTTTTATTAAATCCGTCTCACAGATTTAATTCACCTATTTATTTAATTTAAAATAAAGATAAGACGAATTATATTTGATTTATTCTCATAAATCAAATTTGAGATATCTTATCAATTTGAATTTCAAATTCAAATAGATCATATCCATTTCAATTCAAATTCAAAAGTGATAGAAATTTAATTTATCCTTATAAACTAAATCTTGCAAATATCTCTTATATTATATATATAATATATATATACAAATTTATATATATATAAAATATATAAATCCACCCTAGACTATTCATTGAATCTAGACGTCTCTTAGATTCAATGAATCTGGACATTACAGCTCGAGTTGGGCTATTTTGTGTGCGACCCTGTAGGCCCATATGAAGTTGGCAGTGGGCTAGTTACTATACTAACCCACAAGTCATAAGTGGCCTCTAGCAAGACATTACGACTACCCAAAACATATGAGGATCGATGAACGATGTTACCTTTCATACAACTATATCACGTCCCTTTTGTCACACGATATTTCGGTCATGGATGAGGCATGGTGAACGTCATCCTCCTATTCCTAACCGTTACTTTCTCGATCCCTGAGTAGTCTGACTATAGTAATGGAACTACCCTTCCATTACAGTATGGCCATACATTTCTCAGACTCACTCATCAAGGGGCCCAGTAATATCTCTCTATGAATGTTAGGGATAAATTCCATCTTGACCATTCATATTCCTCCGCATGAAAAACCACTGAGCCCGAACATAGCCTTTATGATCACTCGGTCAAAAGTAACTTTTGACTAGGTCAAAGATGAGCATTTGTCATGTAGGAATCCATGATGATCCCAGGTCAAAGGGCATAATGACATGGCTTGTATATGAGAGAAACTTATGACTTAACCCATTCAGCTCTCTCATAGCGGGTCGGTCTAACACCTTGTACTCTTACATGTGCCTATGGCTTTGATTTATATCTCTATATATCTTCAAAGTCATACTGGTCTTATTTCATCTCTGCTCCCGCATAGATGACCGACCAGGGACATTTAGGATAAGATCATGAGTTATCCATGGATAGTCATCACAGGAAACACGAAAATAATGTGATAACATAATCAAGAAATTCATAAATCAACAATGTTCATAATACAATGATTGGCCCCTAGGGCACAATCTCCAACACCTCCATACTCCTCTAGATATCATCGAGATTTCACATTGTAATATACCTTGTGAAATAGAAGAATGTTTTCCTTCTAAGTTTTTTTTCTTCTGAAAGCTCTATCTTTCTTTATCTCTATTCTTGTCTCAGTATAGATTGTATTATGCTTTACACTAGTCTCTTAAGAAGATCCTATGTATCAGAAAGAAATCTGACCTTGTTTCAAGAATTAAGACTTCCGCATGAATGATCTGATTTAGTCTAGGAATTCATAAGTTCTGAATCTTAGAAAGGCAGCAGGGCTAGGAATGTTGAATAAGTCCTTGAGAAAAGATCAGTGCTATGAATGTGTTAGACCGGGTCTCAGAGTTCATAAGAAGATCCACCCCTCTTGACTAATACTTTATCATACTCAACAAAAAAAAATTAATATGAGGTTTATATATGAAGCCACTAAATATAATCAACTCCAAAAATGCATGAATTTAAGAGCAAGTTAACATGATTTTACAAGTTAGAAATGCAAAAACTGCTGATAAACTCTGTGAGTAAACTCGCAAATTAAACTAATTTTGCTACTAATATAAGTTTAAGAGCAAATTGACATGATTTTATAAATTAGAAATACAAAAATAGTAAATTATCAAAGAGTCAACTAGTGAGTTTAACAACAATGTCAAAAAGTAAGCAAAAGTTATGTGTCATAACTGCAATTATTGGTTCGTAAATAAAGTTTCTTAAAAAAATGTTTCAATTGCTTGAATCTCGTCCTGTTTTAGGTTTTAATATATTTTTTTTTTTTTACCTTTTAAGGTATTAAATGGGAAAATTATTTTTGCAATGCAATTATAATTGTGCTGAGACCATTATTTAACCTATGAGTTGCCTAATACGGTTTTTGAAAATAATTTTAAGCATGATCCAATGAATTCGGCTAATTTAACTGACAAGTTAAACAATCCAGTTTACGAGTTAGTTTTGTTAAATCATTTAATTAATTATAATATTAAAATTAAAAATATCTTAAAAAACCCAAATCAATATATCCGAATTATTACTACAGTGGCAAAAAAATTAAAAACTTTTAGCATTGTCCCGTAGGTTTTGAATAAGGATAGATTTTTGCTTGTTTAGATAATATTCATGTATGATAGCTCTTATTTTTAATTTGTAATTAAGTAATTAATTACATGTCTTTTTTCAAAAATATACTTTCTTGTTTTTAACAAAACGAGTTTAGAATTACAATTACCTTTTTGTCAACATGTATTATTTTTATCATAACTTGAGAATATGTTTATCAAAACACTATAAATCATCCCTGTTTATTCAAATATATTATTAATTAAAAAATTAATAAATTAACAAGAAATGATTAGATATTATTTATTATAAATTTATTTGACAATAGTAATGACTTAACTCGAACATCAATTTTGAATGTCATTTTAAAAATGCAATACTGATTTTCTTATAATTACTATAATCGTGTTTTAGTCTATCAATTTTTTAAAATCAGTATAATACTTTAATTTAAAAATAAAAAACAATATGATAAATGAAAAGCTTCATTCACATATTGCATTTCAATAGTTCCTTATTATAGTTATTACTTATCAGTAATACTTTGAGTGAAATTTTAATGATGGGTCCAATTATTAATACTTTGTTTATTATAATTTTATCTGTTACTAATCAATTAAGGTTTTTTTTCTTCAACATATATATAACAGATAAGGGTCTGCTCTAATGTCTAGCTGAGATTTCAAAGTATAATGACTTTTTTTTTTTTTTTGTAAATGAACTAATTAAAGTTTTTCCCTCTTTTCTTTTTTAATAATATAGTAAAACCTAAATCAAAATATTTTTGAATAAATAAATAGAGAAGAAGAAGAATTAAAGGCGTTATATATGATGATCAAATGCATTAGCTTTTCCACCTACTCCTGACTTTTGTCTCAACCACATTCTAGGGGACAAAACAAGAGATGATTATGTTCCTCTATAATATTTTATGATTTCAACTTTATATATGTATGCCTTTCACGTCAGTGTGAGTGTGTATATAATTATAATTATTTGAGTTAGCACCCATTTATTGACTTCGTGTGTTATGATTTTGGTAGTGGTTGGTTATTTTCAACTTACAACTTTGTAATTTATGTACATCACAAGTGGTGATCGCAATTATATATTATTTTTTTAGAAAGTTAGATTTATTCTTTTGTGTGTATGCTTAATTTTGTACAGGCTAAAATTTATTTATTTATTTGTTATTTTTAACTAGCATGTTGTACATTTTATATTCTTGTTTGTTAAAAAAATTGTACTTAACGTAGATATAATAATGTTTGTAACTACAATGAGTGCTTATGCTAGGGAATGACAAATTAATAATGTGTTTACATAAAAAAAAATGTGTTTACACACTCCATAAATTATGGGGTTTCTTTCTATATCATGATAATCTAAATATGAACACGAATATCAATTACATTTAAATTAAAAATATAAATTATTAATTTTGTAGAATTTTTATTTATTTTTAGGTGTGATATATTCTATTGTTATTAATTTTACCTTCATTAAAAAACATTGAATTCAAACCAATGCGCTTATGATTTTTTTAATATATATTAAAATACTATTATTTAAATTGAATAAAATACTATTATTTAAATTGAAACTAGGTAAATATTTATTACCAAATTTTTAGTTTGTTCAAAAAAGTTTTGGGAAGTTGTGTCTCTCGAACTTAACAAAGCCAGCGTAGCTCAAAGAAAGCTTACAAATATATCCATAATCGACCACCAAACAATTCCTCCCATTTAATTTGTTCTTACATAATTTTATTACTATTTTTCAATTTTCCACATATAAATTTTCAATTTATTAAATTTTGAAAATCTAAATAATTTATCTTCCTAAAAACTATATCTATGGCAGTTATGTAAATATGCCTACAAAACACTAAATAATTTTCAATTAAGCAATTGATTCTACTAAGTTGCTTTTATTTGGCTGTGAAACTGTGTATCAAGAGGTAAGGGAAAATTATTTTTGACATAACTGTAATTGTTGATCGATAAATAAAGTCTCTTAGAAAAGGTTTAAGTTGCTTGAATCTCTTCTTGTTTTAGGTTTTAATCCTTTTTACCTTTCGGAAAAGATATACTTCTATGGTCCTAAATATAGGACTAACTAGATCTTATATTAATGACTGGAGGAGTATATTTTTCCAATGCAATTAAAACTCTGTTAAAAAATGAGCTAAATTATTTAATCTATGACTGGATTAATACGTTTTTAGCAAATAATTTTGAGTATATGATCAAATGAATGATCGGCTCATTTAACTGACAAGTTTAACGAGCCAGCTTATGAGTTAGATTTGTTAAACTATATATTTAACTCAGTATAACGTTAAAATAAAAAATATCTTATAAAATCCAAATGAATATATCCAAATTATTACTACAGTGGCCAATAAATTAACGTTTAGCATTGGCTTTTAGATTTTAACACACACTTTGTCGTTTTTTTATACTAGGTATCTAGTTTTTTTTCCTAAATCTTATTACTAGATATCCGAACAACCGATTATTTTAGTTTTGGGATACATGACTGTCTTTCCTAGTATAGATGTCTCTTCTTATATTCGAACTCGAGACTAGATCTAATGAGACCTTATACCATTAAGATAGACAAACTCTCCATGTTGGTTACATTTTGTTGTTTTAAGTTTAGAATTACAATTACGTTTTTTGAAAACATATATTTGTGTCACAACTTGAGAATGAGTCTCTCGAAACACTATAAATCATGCATCACTGCTACGCGCGCGCGCGCACATGTTTAAGCTTTACGAAGACCAAAATGAAAAAGATCTTGTGACAATACGGAAGAGACATTTAACAATGATAATAACTATCTGTAATCATGCATCATTTATTCAGTTTTTCATGCATAGGCACATGTACAATTCTGCCTTCAACACTAAAACCTCACACTGATAGAGAAATCAATGCCATGGACCTCACAGAAAATCTCTGTGTAGCACCTTCTTAATCATGAAAGAGCACCCTCCGTGCCACCTAGCACTATTGTGAAGATCCGCATCATACAGATCGTCTTCCACACTCTTCTGTGAGTATATCACCGGAGAAGATGGCGTTGAAAAATAAGCCGGCGATGACAATGACGAAGAAGCAGAAGTAGAAGAAGAAGAAGAAGAAGTAGAAGGTGAAGGAATAGGAGGCATTTTTCTGGTGGCACGCTTAACGAATAAAGTTTGAAGAATATTATTAGGTTTTGAAGAATTAGGGCTTCTCTTGGGCTTGCTTTTCTTGGAAGACATGGAAGTTTTGTTGCAGTAGTAAGAAGGGGGAGGAGAGAGAGGAGGAAGAGAAGGTTCTCTAGGTTTGAACTTAGGAGTACCTGGTTCAGATTCCCACTCAAAAGGCACAGAAGCAGCTTTGTCGCCATGATAATAAGCTTCATTAGTGGAGGACATATTAGATAAGTCCCTCGTCACTAATTTCTCAGGAGAAATCATTATGGAAGATGAAGAAGATCTTGAAGAAAGACTAGTCATATTCTCGTGGTAAAGCTAGATCTTCACAATGTAATGTTGACATATATTTATATATAACACGAAGAAATGTTCAAAGGGTTTTGGTAAAATTGAAGGACTCGGATTCAAGACCTAATAATGCAGAATATTAGGTTGTCGGTGATGAATATAAAATAATATATTTTTAAAACTAAGGGTTTCACTTTCTATTGGAGCTTTTGCATCGTGAACAAATAAGAGAAACGAAGTCAACGTAATCACACGCTAGTGGGACTATTTTTTTGGTCGTTTTTTAATGTATATTTAGTTGTTAGAGACAATAATATAATTAGTTTCTGGACACAAGTCGGCATTTTCTGTTTATATAAGATATAAAATATTAGTTGTCTGCAACTATGCAAATACGACGACTGGCATGGGAATGAGTCATATATATATAAAAGCCTCGACTTGGTTCATTTTCTCCTTTATGTGTTCTTCACTCCATATTATTGCGTTGTTTATAAAACATAAAACGAGTATACGTTAGATCATCTAACTTTATAAAAGGTTTTGGTTTAATTCCTTAATTTTATAAAGTATCTTTTAAATCATCTAATCTTAATCTTAATATTATTAGTCTCAAAATTATAATTTTTTTGTGTCAATCTTTGTTATATTAAAAAGAATAAATTTAATATATTAGTATTTGAGAATATTTTATCAATATTTAAAATTTTAATGTTGACTTTCTTATTTATGAAACTAATTATTTTATGATTAGAGAACTTAAAAAACATTTTATGAAATTAAGGAATCAAAATGAAACATTTTATAAAGTTAAAAGTGCTTTTACCTAAACATAAAGGTTGGTTATGTTTGTCAACGACACAGGTTTAGGAAAGTATGGCCTTTCTCACGTTTATGTATCTATTTATATCTTTCTCTAGATATATGAGATTGTGTGTGCAGATGTTTGTGTTATTTTAATTTTAAATTTAAATCTAGAAAGGATGCTTTTTAGTTTAATCTACTGAAGATTTGTAGAGAAAGATCTGTAGAAAAACTCTGCTAATGAAAATTGAAAGATGATAGGGTTAAAAAAAAATGAAGCCACTTCACTATCCAAACAAATTGATCAATATATAGAAGAAAGCCTAAAACATGTGAAGAAATATTCAATTATTTGTTTTTGGTGAAAAGGACATACTCAAATGTAAATAATTCCCAAGGGGCGAGTCATCAACAAAAGCCAAAAGAGTGTAGAGAAAATTAATGGAGAAGCTACACCATGCAAGAATTGGTGTTTATTAAAAAATCTGAAAACGAAGAACTAGAAAAAACAAAAGGCAACCAACAAGCTATTACTAATGTAGTAAGTCGCCTCAAACTGTAGTAAGGAGAAAAATATAAGTTTAAATTTTGAGAATCACAATTATTGAGAGATGTAAAAACCTTTTGCGTTCTAAGTCTCGAAAGGTAGAATATCTTTGGCTAAATCAAAAAAGAAAATCACAAAAGACAAAAGACCAAATGTAGATTGAAATTATTACTGAATATGTAAGGGCTTTTATATTCTGATTCACAACTAAAGTCTTATTGATGTGCTTCCAGCCTTCCGCTTGTCATCCATTGTGTGAAGAAATGCTTCATAGAATTTCTTGCTAATTCTCATACACCAGTATTAACAAAACTTGGTAGGAAATTTTAACTTTAATTTGTGCTTTTTCCTCAGTTAGTTATCATGTTTAATCATGTTTTGTAGTTTAAATGTTAGTTATCTTACTATTTATAGCATGTAAATTTAACTTAGTATTTTAATATCATTTTATTTTGCATAAAAGAAAAGAAAATGTAATATAGATTCAATTACAACAATAACAATATATGGGTTCGAATCAACTAAAATATAATAAAAAGCTTTAAATAAATTATGCTCCCTCCAATCCTAATTAGAAAAGCTAGATGAGAAATTATATTTGATTTTAAATATAAGATCGTAATATACTTTGTTTCTCAAAATTATATTTCTCTTAAAGTATCCTATATGATTGTATATATTAAAAGGGTTTCAACTAATGGTAATTCAAATGCACATTATTCAATGGGGTATTTTAGGAAATCAACACATAATTATTACAAATAACTAACTTAATTAATTTACTTAAATTAGTTAAATAGATATTATAATTATGACCAAAAATAGTAATAAATTACATTTAATTATATTTACAATATTCACAATATAGTGTAAATTATGTGCTATAGTAAAGTAACACGTGTGTGTGGAAAACTTTGCTAACTTGGTATCCCCATTTTAAACGAAGGGATTGCAGTGCTATCTAGAAGCAACGAGCTAGGTATATTGTCTGGTTCCATTCATTATTTTAAGTAACTTAACCAAATGCTGCTCTGCCAAATGGGTCACATGGAAATAATTTATTATATATACCATCAAGCTTTATATCTGTATACAAAGTTATATACACATGGGAATATAATATTAAAAAACAATTAATATAAAATAAAACTTGTGGGAGCCTTTTCTTTTAAGATAGACGCATACCTATATAAAGTGTTTTGTTATTTTAATTTTATAATTTTTACTATTTATAATCAATATTTTTTTAATATAAAGTTATAATATGTGAAATAAGCGCATTAGATTGATAATATAAAATTTTGAAAACAAATTAATGATACAAATTTACAGTAATATTTTTAAAATGGTAATGAACATAGTTATAAATTTTATATTAGTACTAGACCAGATATTAACCTTGATTAAACAAAGAAACTAAATTGACTGAAAATATTGACAAGTAACATATGGTGGACCCACATCAACATGATTTTCTAGATAACTCGTTTTGTTTTCCCATTTACTTTTTTACAAATTATGCATGATCCCAATAAAACTAGACTACAAGCCCCATGCTATCCACGGAATAGTGGTCTAAAGAACATTTATTGCATATTGGTTAGCTCTTGCATCTAAAGGAATTTTCTTCATACCTATCCCCACAATTCTGTATGTTATCTATAATCAGCATTTATAGAGATAAACATTTTTATCTATTATTGTTTTTCTAGTATTCCTGTCCCTAAACTTTTTCAATGTAGCCATTTATTTTACATTGAAATATCAACTGTATCTTTTCTTTTATATAAAAACTCAACAATCCCCAATCCCCAAGAAGGTTATCTATAGTCTACTTATTTCTCCTTATCTTCAAACCTTAACAATCTCCTTTTTTATATGGAAATCAAAATAGATATAATCAGATTTCATTTATAAACAACGAAAATATTCCCCACTCATTTTATTCCACCACCACATATCACATAGATATGATCAACTAATTATAAAAAGAAATCATAAACTAATCTAGTGATCTAATAATTCAATTGATAAATAAAAAAAGGAAATATCAAAATCATTGATTATAGTCTCACTCTACAAAATAGATTTCAAATTTTCAAATTTTATAAATATTCTACAGTGTCATATCCAACGCAAGAAGATGAACCATTACATAAATTCAAAATATAAGTAGGTTATATTGTTTAACTTAATTAGTTTACTGAATTCTTTAAATATTGTTGGATTCCTTAAACATGTGTAGTTGGCTTGCAAGAACCAATGTTTTTACAAACTTATTAAATTTAATTTATTTTTTGTAACAATTTGGTATGCAAGAAATATTGTGGCGTATATATTTGATTCCTTAGTTGGAGAAAAATTTAATTAATGAAAAAATAATCAATAATTAAAAATAAAAAGAACATGAATAACTTTCTTTTGATCTCCTCATAACTCATCAATTCATGGATACACCTATATTTAATTAATGAAACAATAATCAAAAATCAAAAATTAAAAAATTAAAAAGAATGTTAATAATTTTTTTGAATGCCTCATAAATAGTGATAAACCCTCGATTGATGGAAATACTTAAATTTAATTAATGAAACAATAATCAATAATAAAAAATAAAAAGAATCTCAATAATTTTTTAATCCCCTCATAAATAGTGTTAGTTCCTCAATTTATTAAAAATTTAATTAGTGAAATAATAATCAATAATTAAAATAAAAAGAATCCCAATAACCTTTTTAGAATCCCCTCATAAATCACAATAACTCCTCGTTTTATGGACACACTTAAATTTAATGAATTAAACAATAATCAATAATTAAAAAAGGGATCTCAATAATTTTTTTAGAAACCCCTCATAAATCTCGATATGATTAATCTCAATAATTTTTTTTAATCCCTCATAATAATGAAAAATAATCAATAATTTTTTTAACTAATGAAACAATAATCAACAATTAATAATGAAAAATAAAAAGAATCTTAATAATTTCTTTAGAATCCCCTCATAAAGCTGGATGACTCCTTGATTTATGGACACACTTAAATTTAATTGTTGAACAATAATCAATAATCAAATATAGAAAAAAAGTCTTAACAATTTCTTTTTTTAATCCCCTCATAAATCGCAATAACTCCTCGTTCTATGGATGCACTTAAAATTTAATTAATAAAAAAATAATCAATAATTAAAAATAAAAAATCTCTAACTTTCTCTGAATCCCCTCATAAAAATCATAAATCGCGATAACTCCTCGTTTTATGGGCACACTAAAATTTAGTGAATTAAACAATAATCAATAATTAAAAATAAACAATAATTTTTTAAGAATCCCTTTTTTATTCAAAAGTTGGTAAACTTTTTTTAGTATATTTTTTTAATGATCAATGATATCTTAACACAAAGGCCACCATATGAAAATGCTGCAAAATTTTCTAAGTTATGCAATGCAATCTTAAAACCAAATTTGAAAACACTAGAACAATTTTAAAAACTCAAAGTTTTTGATTTGAAAGTCAAGAAACCAAGGTAAAAATTGCAAAAATTTTAACACCAAAACATCATACAAAGCTTAATTTTTATTTCAAATTCTTTAAAAATTTTCACACTAAAGCACATAATAACCAAACCAAAGATAAACAATAAGCTCAACAGAACCATTACCTCCCCACAATTAAAACTTGCATTGTCCTCAATGCAAAACCCAAGCACAAAGCAATCCAAAAGAACCAAAAATTCAAAGGGGAGAGCAAACAAAACAAACACAACAACTACCTTTTACTAATGGCAATGGATCCAGCTTCTTCCTTACACTTATCCTCTTAACCTAAACAATAAAGCATGCCACAATGCAAAACAAGAAAAAGAGTAAGTGAAGAAAGAGACGACCTTATATTATGGAGGCTTGTAGCTGGAGAGAAAAATTAAGAGGAAGTCAAGCTTTGTCCTCCTTAATAGTGATTCAGTCTCAATTAGTGGAGGATCTAAGGAATATAGAATGTGATAAGCATAAGGGAATCCTATCTAATGTTAGCCTGCAAGGAATCAACCAAAACAACGTAGTACCTACTCCAAGTAGATTACCTACCTAGCAGGTGGTAGGGATCGGCATCGGGATCCCGAAAATCTTGGTGCACCACCTTAATGAATTCCCAAGATTCTCGCCCAAGATCTCGAAGGGACATGCGACGGGGTGGACCTACCACCCCTGATGGTCAGGAGGGGCGTCAAGCGAGGGGATCGAGGATAGCGGGGTATGTTCCCCTCAATGATCTCGAGTTCTGAGCCGAAGATCTAGAAGGGTGTCTTCTGACACCCTATGTGTCCTACAAGATACTAATCAAAGATAGGGGTAGGTATAGGTAGGGGTTGATTCCATTGATTCATTTGACTTCTTGTAAACAAAAATATATACTCTTAGCAAGATTACTCAAAGCTCTTCTTCTTCCCCATATTTTTTCTTTTATTCTTTCTTATTTGTTTTATCTCGATTATCTAATTATAAATGTTGTTAGTGATCCGATCTGATAAAAAATTGCATTAACAACTTACATCAAGTTTTTTGCGTCTATTTCATCAAGTTTTCCGATCACACTAGCCATATGTACTATTTTGATCATGTATATTTAATTTAAATGAAGATATTTAAAAAAAGAAAAGGGACACATGACAACGTAGGATTGGAGAACTTGATGAAATAGATGCAAAGAACTTGATGTAAATTCTTTCCTTTCCAAAAGATGTCCCTTCGTGACCAAAATAGGCACATAAATGCTAAAGCATATGTTTAGTTCTTTACATTTTTATCAAGTTTTATTTTAGTCCATTAAGTTTAAAAAGTGTACTTTTAGTCCTTTAAACTTAAAACTGTTAATTTTACTAATGGAAAATGCTAACTGATTGAATTTAAAATGATTGTTGTGCAATTAAATATGTTAGACTCCAATATTTTGATGATGACAATAATTTTCATAGAACGTTTTAATTAAGCTTATTTTTAGATAAGCTTATCAATAAGGATATTGATTGATAAGCTCTTCGATAAATGAGAAAGAAAATTGTGAAGAAAATCTAATTTTTGAAAGTCATTTTTGAAGCCTTATTCGGTAAGGTCACTTATCGATAAAGACTTTGATAAATGAATATGTGAGGTTTCGGGTGTACCTTTGACTTTCTCTTGTTCACCGAGATACCCACACGGCAACTGGAGCACCTTGTATGGACTCTGGTACGTTTACACAGCAAAACCACTGAAGAAGGAAGACGCAGAGAGGAGAGGAGAGGACCAGAGGAGAAAAATGAATCCGTCACACACAAACCAGAGCAAAACTGTAGTCTATTGAATTATCAGTTTCAACCACTCACTCGAATGCCTTATTCACGTCCAGGAAAAGTGTATGAGTGGGAAGTGGGATTTCTATAACTCCCATATCCCTTATTTTTATCCTTTCAAAAAATAAAATTGTTCCCTCCATCTTTGCTCCTCATGGACCTGGGCCTAATCCACCATGGGTAGACTGGCCCATTTCCTAACATCTCCCACTCACACTTGATGGATTAGATGTCTTGGGTCCAATCTCATTCTCTTCCTTCTTTCATACTTAGTGCTTTGTCGTGACTGCATAGGCATGACGTCTCCCTTCGGGCGTTTGTACTAGAAATTCCTTTTACAGAGACCAGCACAAAGCAACCCTTGAGTGCAGCTAGATCAGAATAAGTTATAGTGCCTTGAATGTCCTATATTTACCCATGTACACTTTTTTTATGGCTAATCTAATCCCTCTTGAGTAAGCATATAACTCAGATAGCCTCCACTTATGCATAGTATCGATACTTATGAAATTAACAAAATAATATCATAAGGGACCTGTCACAGACACCTGTATGAATATGTATATTTTGGCAATCTTTCTTTCGCCCATATATCATTTTGTTATGAATCAACTGCTTTCCTAGCATAATACCATTGGTTCATATATAATTTGAACATAGGATATATACTAAAGTAGCAATCGCTAAAACATACCTCTATAATACTGTCAAAGTCAAAGGATATTAATGAAAGGATGATACCTTTCTGGAACTCACATAACAATGAAGCAGGGATTTATTCACTTGCTTTTTATTTACGGTTCTTTAGCACATGTGATATGAATCACATGTTACAATGTTCCTCTTATCCTATAAGAGTGTACGTTATTTTGATTATATCAATCACACTATACAAACTTAAGTTCAGACACTCATAGTATATAAACCTAAACTCTTCAATTCTATTCACATAATATGACATCAATTTTGAAGAATTTGTTATCTGGCTACAAGTTTCATGGATGTAGGTATCCATAGTTTGATCCATATCCTTACACATGGATCTCATCTCGACTTACTGTACTTTTTAAGCCAAGGTGACATTTATTATGTTTCTTCTCTACCATATCAGCACTCTTGCTACTTTACTAGGGAACACATGTCTCATCTTTGAACACTTCTCTAGTATCAAAGGCCGTTGCTTGTGTGAGAAAGCTAAACTTTTTAACCTGTACGACATACTAGACATTGTATACTTTTATTCAGACATATAAGTAATAATAAATGACATAATATCATTAATGAAGACAAAAATATTGCATATAGTCTGCAACTTTACATTTTTCACATGCCAATAGCTTTTACATGTTTCTTAAATGTTTCTTTGCCTATTGGCTTAGGCAGGGGGTCTGCAACCATACATTTGGTTGAAACGATTGTACAGTTATAATTTTCTGTGCTATCAATCCCTCATAAAGTTATACTTGATATCAATGTGTTTGGTCTTACTGTGATACTTAGGGTCTTTGGTGTAGGCTATGGCAGCAGTATTGTCATAGTGTATCAATACCAGATTGGTACTTTCGTTCCCAAATCCTAAGTGTTTGATAAATCTCTTCAGCTAAACAGCCTCTTACGCTACTGCAATACATGCCACAAACTCAGCTTCTATAGAGTATAAAGCAATGCACACCTACTTCTTGCTACTCCAACATATGGCGCCATTGTTAAGCAAGAAGGTGTATCCTGAAGTCGATCTTCGTTCTTCTTCATCACCACCTACATAGTATCAGAAATCCGACTAGGCGTAGATCGCTTTCTTGATAACACAACAAATAGTTAGTTGTGCCGTTTAAGTATCTTAAGATCCTCTTCACTATTTTCTAGTATTTCTCACCGGGGTTAGACTGGAATCTGCTAACCAACCCCACGGTGTAACAAATATCTAGTCTTGTACACATCATCGCATACATTAGGCTACCAACGACACTGGCATATGGAACTCTTTCTATTTGCTTTTTGTCTAAATCAGTTTTGGGACACATGTAAAAAACTCAAGGCCACCCTAGTGGCTACAGGGATATTCGTAGGATTGCAGTCACTCATATTGAATCGCTCAAGTATCTTCTTGATATAATTCTCTTGTGAAAGAGTGAGGATTCTCTTGGAGTTATTCCTTCGAATCTTGACTCTAAGTATGTATTCTGCTTCACCCATATCTTTGATCTCAAAATTTGATGAAAACCATTCTTTAATAGCTATCACTGAGTCAAGACTATTTTCTGCTAAGAGTATGTCATCTACATATAAGGATAATATTACAAAGTTACCCTTAAATCGCTTAACTTAGATGCAGTGGTCTTCCTCTATCATCTGGAAGTTATATGAGGCTATCGCCTTGTGAAAACTCAAGTACCACTATTTGAATGACTATTTTAATCCATAAATGGATCTTTTGAATTTACACTTCTTGTGTTTAAACCCTTTTTCAATGAAACCTATTGGTTGTTTCATATAGATTTCTTCATCCAGATCACCATTCAGGAATGCGGTTTTTTACATCCATCTGATGTAACTCCAGGTTTAAACTGTTTATTATTGCTAGAATAAGTCTTCTAGAATTGAAGCGCACAATAGGTGAAAAAGTATCTTCATAATCTATACCTTCCTGTTATGTATATCCCTTTGCAACCAATCGGGCTTTAAAATTATCAATTGATCCATCCACCTTTCTCTTGATTTTGAGAACCCACTTGTTCCCAATAGTTTTACGCCCTTTTGGCAGATTAACCAATTCCCAAACTTGGTTTTTTATCATTGAGTCCATTTCTTCTTTCATTGCTTTCTTCCATTCCTCCGTGGCAGCACCTGCCAAGGCCTCATTCACAGTGCAGGGTTCATCATCCCCTTCTGGAGTAACTAAGAGTACTTCGCCTTCTATTTGGAAGAGTCTCTTTGAAACACTTTCCCTATTACTCCTTCTGGTTAGAGCAACTTGCTTATCTTTTCTCATTTACCTCGGTGTTTATGTTAATCGTTCTTGGTTCCCACTCAGATTGATATACCTAGAAGATTCTGGTCCATTAATTTGTTTGACACTATCCTGTTCTTAAGCCTCATAAAGAGATACAGTGATTCAACATCTCCCCTACTGGAAAATTCTGTTTTAATGAATACAACATCTCTTGATTCTATTTCAGTCACTGTCTCATCTTCAATTTCACTTATGAATACATATCCTTTTGAGGGTTCAGAGTACCTTATGAAAATATATCTCTTCCTTTTAGGACCCAGCTTTCCATGTTTATGAGAACTGTCATGAATGTAGGCCGCCGAGCCCCAAGGTCTAAGGATGCTTAGATTTGGCTAGCGTTTAGTCCATAACTCGTAGGGTGTGGAAGCGACTGACTTGGAAGGCACACAATTAAGTATGAAGGTTGCGTCAATAAAGCATCACCCTAATGTGAAATTGGAAGGTTTGCTTGAGCCATCATAGATCTAACAATGTCTAGAAGAGTTCTATTTCTTCTTTCGGCAACCTCATTATGTTGAGGTGTGTCAGGGATAGTTAGTTGCCTAATAATCCCTTTTTCTTCACAGATCTGTTTGAATTGAACCGAAAGGTATTCACGACCTCGATCAGTGTGTAATGCCTTGATTTTATTGTCCATTTGATTTTCTACTTCATTTATGTATCGTCTAAAGTATTGTAGTACCTCAGACTTATGTGAAATCAAATAGACATGACTATATAGTGAAAAATCATCAATAAAGGTAATAAAATACTAAGCTCTGTGTCTTTCCCTCACACTCATTGGACCGTAAATATCAGAATAAATTAATTATAACAGATTTTCGGGTCGTGTTCCCTTACTGAATGGTTTTCATGTAGCCTTACCAGCTAGACAACTTTCACATAATGACATATCCATGTTAGGGATTACCGCCAACAAACCTTCTTTTGCCATTTTAATCATTCTATTTTGATTAATATGTCCTAGTCTAGCATGCCAGATATTCATATCAGGATTATTCGAAGTAATAGCAAAACAATCGTGAGCATTAAAATCACCAGCAAGATCTAAAATAAAGAACTTTTGAAATTGGAAAGTTGAACCATAAAATATTGAGTTGCTATAAATGTTAGTAACTTTACCATGAAATTTTACATTGAACCCAAAGTTTAATAAGCAAATTATAGAAATTAAATTATGTCGAATGTCAGGAGTATAAAGCACATCATGCAGCATCAAGGTTTTTCCACCACGCAAAATAAGTTTGCAGGTGCCAATGCCTCGAACCTTGATCCTTGCATTATTGCCAACGAAAAGCCACTTGCTTTAAAATGGCAACCGACAGTATTCCATGAAAGATCCTCGATCTTGACTTACGAGGTTTGCAGAGCCTGAGTCAATAATCTAAGAAAAGGAAATAGGTTTTATCAGAAAAATAGTACTTGAAACAAATGAGACATGTGAATTCACATAATTCACTATTACCTTTCTGCTCTCAGTCTATTTAGAACAGTCATGTGCAAAATGTCCCATGTTGTGGTAGGCAAAGCCTTTTACCTTCTTTAGGTCTAGCTTTTTCTTGCCGCCTTTCTTTCCCTTATTCTTTTATTGTTGCTTGTCTTGGGCGGAGGATCGCCTTTCTTCCTATTTTTTTTTTAAATTTCTTGCCCTTTTTGAATTTAGGCTTTGATTGGGAATGACCAGTACAATGGCCTTATAAGCCTCTAAACATTCATCCTCTAGCTACAAATGCTTAGCTACATCATTGAAAGTGATGATATTTTTATTATGGGTCAGATTAACTTTCATGTGCTCCTAACTGGAAGGGAGTGACCTGATGACAACTTGCACTTGCTGCTCGTCAGATAGATTATGTCCAGCCTCCTTCAGTTCATGAATCATTGTGGACATCTCTCGTAGATGTTGCCTTATAGGATTATTTGGTTTTAGCTTATAGGTATTGAATTTGATCATCAACCTTCTAAACTTAGTCATGAAGACTCTACCAAACTTATCCTTTAAGGTAATCCATATAGCTTGTGCCGTTCTGTGTGTCTTAAACTCACATTAAATCATCAGCCATTACACTTAGCAGTGTGATTCTTGTTATGCTATTCTTCCTTTTCCAGGATAGGTATGCTTCCTAGTCTCTCCTGTGTTGGGTCGTATTTCCAGTCTCAGGATCTACCATTGCCATTGTTAATAGCTTAATTGCATCTTGTTCTTCTAGAATATATTAGACCTTTCGGTGACAAATGTTCCAATTGTCCCCGTTGAGCTTTTCCCCCTTGTTTAATTCAGCAATAATATTCTTTATGCCATTGTTCAATATCGGTTTTGTGACAAACTTATCCCACATTAATTTATTGAACCATAGAATATTTAAGTGAATTTACATATATATAACATATGTAAAGTATACAATGTCATGTACTTTTATTATTTTTTTGATCAAAAAATAATAACATCACTAGGCCCATGATTAGGAGAATATGTTTGTACTTCCCATCACATAGGCACTAGCAACGCCATCACTTTCTATCAAAATTAATATAAGCACTATTCTCATCAAGTTTTGCTTTTAGAAAACTCATTATCTAAAAGGCTCCCAACTATTAAAAGTATACATGAATCATAACTAAGATAAAGAAATAAAATGAAACATGTTTCTTTTGCATATAAGGCATGTAATAAACGGCAAGTCTCTACAAAGAGAGAGTAATTAAAACATGTCCTTAAACAAAGCGAAGTAGTAGAATTCAAATATAAATATATATCATTTGATATGAGCTTTACAGTATTCTAACATCATTTTTCCTAGCTTCTTAAGCTTTCAAGCCAACTTGTTAAGCTTAGATACAAATTCTATTGTTCTAAGCCAATATGTTTTGCTCATGCGTACTGTTCTAGGCTTGCCTCTAACCCTTGTTGCTCTTATATATTCCATTATGACTTTCAGGTAGAATACAATATTCTTCTTATTTGTCATGAATCCAATGTAATCGCCAATCACGGCATTAACGCCTTTTATATTTGTTAATTTTGCTGCATCTCTTTCAGCTATGGTCATGGCCAAAGTAGGGTTAAGAGGTTGGTTTACTTCCTCTCAATCCTCAACTAGAGATTCATTGTTAAGAGTAGGTACCATCTTGGAGTCTGAAGAAACCATGAAAGTCTGTAGAGGAAGGGGTTCGATGGGGAATAAAATTTTTTATCTCGGTCTGGAATCATTCATTACTTCTGGTTCCTCTTGTAAAACTTCCTCCACCAACTCCTCTAGGTCTTCTTCAGAAAGTACATCAAGTTCTTGTTCTGGATCCTCTTCAGGTTCCCTCTCGGGGTCCTCTTGAAGGTTCTCCTCTGGGTTATTGACATCATCTAGGAATGAGATATTATTATATAAGCTATATCCTATGGATTCATAGGGGTGTTCATGGGCAGGGCTGGGCAGCCCCTGCCCGGTGCTCTGCCCAAAAAAAGCATGGGCTGCATTTTGCATCCTGATGCCCGACCCTGCCCGGTAAAAGCCTTAACCATTTTGGGCTGGGCATAGGTGGGCTGGGCGTAGGCGGGCTGGGCATGCCCAAGTTGTGATGCCATACTCATGTTGTGAAAAAAATCTGCAATTATAAACTTCTAAAATAATACCATATTTATATGTCTTCAAGAGTTAAATAATATTTATAATTCACTAAAAATAAGGTAAAAAAAAGATAATAATTAAAGTCTTGAAATTCATTGCATATAAAAAAAGTCTTAAAGTCTAAGTAGTTTATAATTACAAATTTATATCAATTTTCCAAATATTGACGAGGATGAAGTATCTAAAAAAAATAAAATAAATAATTATAATTTGTAATGTAATCATATTATGATTAGTAAAGTTAAAAAAAATTAATATAGTTATAAATATTAAAAGACGCAACTTATGTACTTAACTACTTATATTTCTAAAATGACCCTTTAGTCACTAGTAACTATCATATTCTCCCTACCAAGTGTAGCATCTAAGGATAAAAGTAAAAAAATAAAAAAATGGGTGCTCATGGGCAGGGCAGGGCAACCCCTGCCCGGTGCCCAGCCCGAAAAAAGTCTGGGCTACATTTTGCAGCCCGATGCCCAACCCTGCCCTATATTTATTGGGCTGGGCAGGGCTTTTTTTCGCGGGCTCGGGTGGGCATACAGGGTCGCGGGCTTTATGAACACCCCTATGGATTCAGTGCTAGATAAAGTCATTTTCACCTAAATAATAAAAAATATTAATTATCATAATTTTTTTAAAATTTTAAAACACTAAAAAATATCAGAAAATACACTAAATATTCATAAATAGGTCTAAAATTGCCCTCAAAATTAGGCAAAATAAAGATATTAATTTTAGGGATTTTTAGGAATAAATCGCACCTCAATCGGAGGTCCCACGCTCCCTCACGCGCCCCAAGAAGAAATAATTTAGAAAAAATAAAAAAACTAAACAAGGCCCACTCTCGGCCTCTGGCTTGGTGCTGTCACTTGTCAGTCACCAGATTTTTCTCTTTTTGTTTTTTTAATTAAAAAAACTTCTTCTTTTTAAATTATTCAATTTTTTTAATTGTGGGTCCGGGTTGAATCCACTGATCTTACCCAGCTTATACCCCTATTTCCAAAAAATAAAAAATATATATATTGCTTTTGCTAATGGGCTTGGCCCACAGTAGCCCAATTTTTTTTTTGGTTTGTTGAACTGGGCTGTGCCAGCCTAGTCTACAGTACAGCACTGCAGCAGCACATTTTTTTCTCGCGTCTCAAAACAACGCCATTTTTGGGGATGATCAAAACGCACCGTTTTGATTATCCTTAACCTCTAGCCAGGTCATACAAACCTGATGGAAGACCAATCGGGTTCATTAGACCCGACTCTTCTCTCCTCCGTAACTTCTCTGTCCGACGTCTGATTTTGACGTTCTTGGTGTCATTTTCTTTGTTTTTTTGTTCTCTACACAATGGAACTAATTTCAAAGCCTAAAACGCTGTTTTCTACTGACTTAATTTTGAAAACAAAAAAGCTTTGACACGGTTGTCGTTGTTTATGGTTTAAATGCGTGCTCTATGTTTCTTGGCACAAAGCTAATGTTTTTAAACAGAAATAGAGGCAAGAACAACATGCTACCAGAAAAATAGAAAATTACAAAATACATGCGGAAGCACAGAAACTAGGCTCATGATACGACTGCGAGGTTTTATGCGTATGAAACATCCTACTTTTAACCTCTCAGAGTAAGTATTCGAAAGCGTATTTGATTAGTGAAAGCATTACGTTGGCCCAAAAATTAAAAATTTTAAAACTTACTTCACTGGTACTATTCATTAGGTAATTTCCAGATTGATAATCTAACTTTGAAAATTCATAACTAATTGTAGAAAAATCGTATGGAGTTGACCTAAATTTCTAATTTAAGATCTTTCATAGCTATTTAGGGGGAAAATATAAATCTGGATATTTAATTTGCCAATCAATACAGTTAAATCATTATTTGTTACTGTTTATTTGGCAAATTCTGGAAATTCTAGATTCTGTCTTGTAACTTTGAAAATTCGTTTCTCTTGATATAAACATCAAAATGAGACATATGACCTATAAATTTAAATATATGGATGTTTACTACATGCTCATAAAATTTTGTGAATTAATTCTTTCATTTGCTAGATCAAACTGAAGCCACAACATAACTGCTTCAGGACCTACGTTTTTACCATTTTAGTTTCTTTCCTTTAATTCCCAATAATTGTTCCAACATGCATAAACCATCTCTTTGGTCTCTCACACATTAACATACATCATGGGGTTATGCCATAATTATTTCATACATTTTCATCATATAATAGACACTTTACATAACTAGGAAAGATCATACATCATAGGATAGAATGTCAAATTGTTCACTTTCTTTCTTCCATTCTTTAGCTCTTCTCCATGCATACATTTTCCATCATGCTTGACCTAAATTGGTTGGTTGTGGGAGGGTGAGATTCTAGGGAATCTCAGTAGCAAATATTACCACTTAAATATGCAAGATGGATGCTAATACATGATATGTAATTTCATTAAATTTCATTTAGTGACATGCTATCATGCTATAAGCTTTGTATAAAATGCATGGCCATGGAAACATGCTATTCATAACATATTCAACATCATTCATCATGTCACAATATCATTCAATAATCATATATATGTCAACACATAAGCATGCCACATCAAGCACATAAAGAGGTAAGTCCACTACCTTGAACTTAAGCTTTCTTCCTTATTCTTGCACTTGCTCCCTAAGCTTTCCAACCATGAAGCCTTTCGGTCAATCACTTCTCAACATCTTCTCAGATATTTCAAGATCCTAAACACATTCATATTCATCACATAATTCATTAGGACCATGAACTCAAGCATTATTTAAGATTATCTCTCTTGAATATTGAACTATTTACTTCAACTTTAGGGATTTCTATCCATCATTCTAAAAATTACTTCCATAGGTCAATCCCACTCAATTTTTCATGAGGAATCTAAATATGAGCTTAGATTTATAAAAAATCAATCTCCTTCCCCATGAACTGGACATGCAGAAACCTTTGGTACCCTCTAAGAAATCCAAAAATTCTCATTTTGATTCCAATGCTTCCAATACTTATTTCTCTACTTTATCCCACACAATTTTTCATTTTGAAACCATTGGAAACATCAAAATCATGAAATTCTAACTCTTTCCAGTTGCATGAACAGTGACAGAGAGGTTCTCAAGATTAAAGTTCCAAGATTACATGATTTCCTAAGTCTAAACCACTTAATTCTAGCTTGTTTAAGCTTGTCTAAATATTTTATAACTTAATATTCATCTTCTTCCCCATCAAGACAGAACATCCAGCAGCTTCCATGGAGAGAAAAATGGTGTTTCAACCATTCAAATCTAAGAGAAATCTTCCTACAACACAATACCAAGATAGGAGGAAGAAGTTACCTTGGATCCTTACTTGTTTGCCTCTTGAGTTGCCTTGGTCTTTGCTTGAGTTTTCATTTTGCAAGAGGTTCCCCATTGTTTCTAATGTCTTGCGTGAATGTGCAGATTTGTGGGGGAAATATATAGAAATAGTTGGGTGGAAATGGAAGGCCAAAATTGCTTTAGTTACTATTTGATCTAATGGCCAAGATTGCACCTTGAATCTTGTCTTGCCCACCAAGCCAATTATGACATCATCCATGACATCATTTAGGCTATGTTTGGCATAAATTAAAGGAAAATACTGATAGAAAAATTTTTAGTCCAATCCGGTACTGAATCCAGTCAGTTTCACAAAAACCAGACTTTTTATGTTCCTAATTTTTGTAATATTCCAAAATATGTATTCTGACCTTAAATCCAGTATCTGGATTTTTTCTACCATTGACATTGTTATACTGAGTATTTATCTACTTAACATTCCTTGGAAAATGACTGAAATGCCCTTGGTGTACTTTATTACACTATATTAACCCTAAGGGCATAATTATCATTTCACACCTCTTTACCTTTTATCAGGGCATATACTGACTCTGATTATTCATCCCTATACCTAACTTGGCATTTTTGACCCTATCTAAATGACCAAAATGCCCTCCATTCATCTCTTGCTCATTATTGCAACATAGGGGCATTTTCATAATTTTATATTTTTTGGGGTTCCTCTGGACACTGGCCCACATAACTGCTTAGTTATCTTGTTGGGCCTTTGAGACACCATTTTAGGCCTTTATATGGGTCCACTACCTTTATGGCACAAATCCTAAGAAATTCCCTCAAAAAATATTTATCAGGTGTTTTATTCTACTGTAAATTCCACAATAAATTCTACATAACTCCTTTTTGAGTTCTGTCAGTTTAATAAATTCTCATATTAATTGTAAGAATTTACTATAAAATTTTATCTAATTATAAGGTCCAAAAAATACTGGAATAATTTTTTTCAACTTCAAAAATTTATATCAATTCATCGGGACTTCAAATCAAAATTCTATGTAGCGTTAAACTAATCAGAATAATTTTCTCTATCTACTGGTAAAATTTTGGACTGAATTGTTTTCGGGCAATTTTGAGCCTTTTTTGGTTCAACTTTCTCATAATTACAATTTTGCCCCTGAACTTTTGACAAATTGTATTTTAGTCCCTCAAACTTTCTAAAATTACAGTTAAGGTCCCAAACTTTATCTCTACATTTTATTTTGTATCATGGACCTTTTAAACTTTTTAGTTTAGTTTCCACTATCTATTTCGTACAGATAGGGAAAAATTAGGATATGACATTGTACCTTTGACTTTCTCTTGTTCACCGAGATACCCACACGTAACCGGAGCACCTTGTATGAACTCTGGTATGTTTACACAGCAAAACCACTGAAGAAAGAAGACACAGAGAGGAGAGGAGAGGAACAAAGGAGAAAAATGAATCTATCACATAGACACCAGAGCAAAACTGTAATCCACTGAATTATCAATTCAACCACTTGCTCTAATGCCTTATTCATGTCCGGGAAAAGTGCATGCATGGAAAGTGGGATTTCCATCACTCCCATATCCCTTATTTTTATCCGTTCAAAAAATAAAACTATTCCCTGATCTATCTTTACTCCTCATGGGCTTGGGCCTAATCTACCATGGGTGGACTACCCCATTTCCTAACAGAATACAAACTTAGTTTATAAAAAATTTGATTCGCTATTTTTTAAATTATAATTGTTCGAAGACTTATACGATAAAGTTTTTTATCGAAGAAGTTTTTGATAAGGTTGTTTATCGAAGAAGTCTTCAATAAATAAGATAATGACTCAGTTTGTGAAATCAGTTAGTATAAAAAAATTTATCAAAGTATTGATCACTAAATAGAATTAGCGATAATATATTCGATATATGAAGTCAACTATTTTGTTTCTCTCTATTTTTTAAAAATAACTTACCAGTTTATCGATAAGTTATTCGATAAATATCGAGTCTTGTAGCTAAAGCATATTTCAAGACTCATTTATCGAAGTATTATTCAATAAGGGGATTTATCGAATAACACTTTAATAAATAGAGAAAATTTTGTTTTTACAAATACACTAAAGCATTGACAAGATTTTAAATGTTGAACTTGAAAGTCTGAGTTTATTCTTCAAGCATCTATCAATAAGTTATTCATAAACTATTTTTCGAATAACACTTCGATAAATTATATGTTGTAAAATGATTTGAAAACTTGAAGAACATATGATATTTTTTGAAGAGCTTTTTGAACAGACTATTTATCAATAAGAAATAAAACTTTTTCAATGCAATTATTTTGAGACTTATCGAAGTCCTTTTTGATAAGGTATCTTTTCGATAAACACTTCGATAAATTAAACTGATATTCAAAAAGATTTTCAAACTAGACTCTAATAAGAGATAGATGTTTAAGTTTGATCAATGAGTATTTATTAGTAGATGTTTAAACTCTTTTTCTATTACGAATGCAACGGCTCCTAGTCTATTTTCAGATAAAGAGAACATCAAGCGATGAAATTGCGACAAAAAGCAATATCTATCAGAAGAGCATTAACTGCAACTATCTACTGCTTTCAACAACCCACGATTTTGTCTCTTCAATGGATTCATTCAAATGTGTATAATGGATTCTTGAAGAGCTCAAGTTATAAATAGAAGTTGAATTGAATGTCGAAGTTAAGAAGCACAAGTACCATGTGTAATATCCTAAATTTTTCTTATATGTATAAGACTGATAGAGGAAAGAGGTTAAGAAGGGATTAGGATAATAAGTAAAAGAAAAAGGTAATGGTTAGATAAGGTTTAAGTCAAGAAAAGAGAGAAGGTATAAAGTTATAAAGCCAAAGGGACTAAATCGCAAATAGTGAAAGTCCACGGAGTAAACTGCAAATAGTAAAAGTCCAGTGACCAAATTATAAATAGTAGAAAGTTCAGGGACCTAAATAGATTTTTGAGATTTCAGGTACCAAATTGGAATTTTAAATTTAGTAGAAAGGGACTAAAATAAAATTTGGCAATTTTAGGGACTAAAGTGTAATTATACCAAATTCATAGGCAAAAGTATAATTATGGAAAGTTGAGCCAAAAAAGGCTCAGAATTGCCTAAAAATGTTACGGTCCCAAATTTTACTAGTAAATAGATGATAGAATTTAGGTCAAGCATATATTTTAGAATTCTGATTTAATATTCCGATAAATTTTTATTAATTTCTGAAGTCTAAAAATTAGTATAGTATCTTCTGAACCTCAGAATCAGATAAAATTTTATAGTAAATTCTTATAATTAATATAAGAATTTATAAAATTTACATAATTCAAAAAGGAGTCCTATAGAATTAATTATAAAATTTAAGATAAAATCAGACACCGATAAATGATTTAAAAGAAAGTATAGAATTTTTATCAAAACTTATGGGTCTCAAACAATTATGAAACTTTACAAAAATTCATTTTATATTAGAATGAGTTTATAAAAATATCATAACCCTTAAAAGAATTATATAGAATTTATCTCAAAAATTAGGGTGGTTTAAGGTATCCGATAAAGGAAGTACTTTGGGATTTGTGCCAATTAGGGATTGGACTCAATTTAGGCCCAAAGTGGCATCATTCTAGGAGGACCAAGCTAAGGGAATTCTTGGAGCTCAAGTTGAATTTTAAGGATAATTTATAAAAAAAAATAGAAAAGAGAGAAGGAAATTGCCAGGTAACTTCATGGAAACAAGGTAGCATGTGAGGTGTCCTTGTGGATCCCACATTACGCCACATGGAAGCTAAATAAAAGGAAGAAGAGTTTTGACATGTGATACAATATATTAAAATAATATAAGAATTAAGTTAATGATGATTAAATGTAATTAATCATGAAACCAACCAATTAAATTCAAGATTAAGGGTTTGAAATAATTAGAAACTTGAAGGGTATTTTAGTCCTAAAGCTCTTAAAATTCAACTATAAATACCCCCTTTGAAGCATAAAACTGTGATGTACTTTGAAGCCGTGAGGAAGTGCTTGCCAATTGAAAACTCAAGCAATTCCATAGCAAATCAAGGTACCTAGAGATCAAGCAAGCTAAGGATTAATGTAAGAAATCTTCCTAGTTCTTATATATATGTTTTGGAAGATTGAAACCTAGGTTCTAATGGTTAGAAAGTAGATTATTGTCCTTGAACCATGGCTGGCCGAATCTAGAAAGAAATGAAGGAAGAAGAAAAGCAAGTTAGAACTATAAAATATTAACTTAGATAGGTTTGGATTGTTGGTTATTGCTTGAATTAATTGTGTAATCCTTGAAATCCCAATTTATGTAACCTTTTAGCCTAGGAAATTAATTAAGGAAGAAGATTGAATTTCATTGTTCTAATACTTTCATTAAATTTATATGATGATTTTGTGTAGGATTGAATAAGATTGGAACCTTGAAAATATTGAAAAAGGGAAAATTTGGAACCTTCTCTGTTACTATTCATGCATATTAACAGTGATAAGAATTTTATGGTTTTGATGTTTCTAATGGGTTTAAAATGAAAAATTGTGTAAGGTTAAGTAAGATCAAAGTTTTAGAAGCATTGGAATTGAAAAGAGAAATTTTTGAAAAGTTGTATGCATTGTTTTTGTTTCTGTCTAGGCCTAAAGGAAACATTAGAATTTTGAAATTCTGAATCCATATTTGGATTCCTTGGATAAAATTGTGTGGGATATAGTCAAGGCACAAATTAATTCAAAGGACAAGGGAATTAACCACAAATAAAGAAAGTTAGGAGTTTATCGGTTTCAGAAGAATAAAGCTAGGTTGTTGAGTTATAAATGAAATTGATTAGGATGGATTGTAATAAGTGTATTACTCTACCATGATTAGGCTTTGACATTTGTGAAAGAGGAGATATAAAGGGCAAAGAAAGAAAAGGGTAAAGGAGAGCTATTCCAAGGTAGTAAACTTACCTAACTTGTATGCTTTTGCTTGCTTGAATGTTTTATGTGATAGTTGTTTACTTTGATTATGTGAAGCATGTATGATTGAATTATGCTTTGTTTCTTTTTATGCTATGGCTATATGTTATAATTTAAGGAACATGGAAGCATGTAAAGATATCATTATGCAAGCATGATCATTAAGTACACATATATTAACATCAAGAATTGAGTGACTACACTGTTTGATTTTTGTTTACTACTGAGATTTCTCCAGAATAACAGGACCATCTAATGGAAGCAAGGAAGCATAATAAATAAATTATGATTCATAGATACTTCGTTGTATATGAGACTTTTAATGAAAGTATGTATTGTGTATTAAGTACAATATTTCAATTCTAGTGACATTTTGTTGAGACTTAGGAAAAATAGTTAACCTTTAAATAAATATATGAGAATTTGTGAAACATCCTTCCTTAGACTCCTCAGAGTACACTTGCGGAAGCAATATTAGCTTGATTATATCTTAACTTAAGCCCAGAAATTCAAAATTTTACTCTTAAGTTCCTTATTCTGGACCTTTAATTTGAAAATTAATTAATCTCATTCTACACAACCAAATGAGGCTTATTACCTATCCACGTAATGCCCCAGATGTGTACTACTGGCCTGCCAAATTTTGTGGCCAAACTCCTTCGTTTACTAGGTCAATCTGAGGTCAAAACACTGCTACCTCAGGACCTGCGAATTTCCCCTTAATTTACCATACATAAATTGAATATGCCAAACAACACTTATCATTGAATAACATAATGTCATACAGCATGGCATACACAACAAGACATATACATAATCTTGCTATCTCTATTACATCTCTTTCTGCCTAAACTCCGGCAGCATAACCGCTACGCTTCATCTGTACAAAGAACTGAACTGTACTGATTCGGTAATTCCCTCATGAGAACTACCATTCTACGTAGTACCCAGGAAAGACTAGATGAACCGGCTAGGTCCACTCACTTCTAGCCTCCTTAGACAGCACTACGTACACAGTACTTATCATATACTGATGTTCAGTCTTTACTTCGGCAGCATAACGGCGTCTCCTAGGATTCTCAAAATCCACTTCAGCATAACCTCCCTGTAATGGGTTATGGATGGGGATGAGATTCGGGGGAATCTCAGTAGCAACAATCATAACAATATATGTAATGCAGTGTGATAGTGCTTGCTTGTGATTGTGTACAGATAAGTATGCTGCGTGCTTCCATACTCAATAACATATGATCATAGCATTGCGGTAGAGCTTCAAGCATAACATATAAGACAACAATCCAACCAAACAATAGCACAACAAATCACAAAGCCATTACATAAAAGCTAGGATTAGTTACTACCTCAAAGGCTTAGCAGAGCTCTACTATCTCTATTCTGCTTCCAGCTCCGCCAGAACTTCCTTTCTTTCTTTCTTCCTCTCACTTTCTCTCTCTAGCACCTCCTCCTCTCTCTAAAAGGCTCAAAACCGTGGGATGCATGAAATGGGAGGGGGAGGGGGTATTTATAGTTTCCTTCAATGGCATTCCTGTAATTTTGAAGCCATATGAACTTGTGGTCCTGGTTTTTCCTGGAATTTCCTATTTTCTTTTATTCCTTTTTACTGCATCATGCATGACATCATCCAGGACACCTCAGCGCCACATTTATCACATGTCTGAAATCCTGGACACCTCAGCAGCTGACTCAGCATGCTGACTCACCGGTCCAGTCTCTTGCCTCGTAAAGCGTGTCCTCAGCTTTATCTGCTTTCTCCAGACTAATGCCATGTGGCGCCTGGAAGAGACCTTGCACGCTTCCCAATGCTATCCAGATAAGTCCCAGACTTATCTGATCACCTCCTCGGTTTTCGTGCCAACCGAGTAACTTTACTTTACTGAAAAGTCATTAAATCATTATTTTAATGCCACTTTTCCCCCTGAATCACTGGGCCTACGTTTTTGGGCCTGGAAATATCATCTTGGGTCTCTGATCCAGCCCAAGTACTCTGATGGCACGATTCCCAAGAAACACCCCTTGGCAAATTACCAAAATGCCCTTAGTCTCTCTCTCTTTACTTTATTAGGTCTAGGGGCATTATTGTCTTTTCCCATCTTACCAGAGTATTCTTTGACCCTGGTCAACTATCCAGATAACTTCCCTGGACTGTCTAACCTTAGGCAAATGACCAAAATACCCTTTACTCATTCTTCATCTGTTCTATAACATAGGGGTATTTTTGTCATTTCGCACCTTTTTCCCGGACACCGGCCCCTTTTACCACAGAACTAATATTATGGGCCTGGGCCTTCCCTGGTGTCACTAAAGGCCTTAGAAACACTATACGGCCCCCTGGCCACAGTCCGATCATCCCTATCGGAACTGCTTTTCCTTTACCGATTATAACTGTAAATTCCCATCTTCCGGAATTTTTACAGAAAAATCGGGACCTCAAATCAAAATTCTGTGACTCCTCATTCAACCCGGAATCCCTTTCTCTATCTCCCGGTATTTTCAGATATTTTATCCGGACCGGGCTGTTTTGGCCTGAAAAAGCACTCACGCGCACACTTTTCCAAAATGACCATTTTACCCTTGGTCACATTTCTAATTCTTTCATATACATAGAGACCTCATATGCACATTTCACAGTTCAGTGAAATGATCAGCATAATTTTCTCTATTTTCTGGCAAAATATGGTACTCATCGGCTACCGGCCCGATCTTTCCCATAATTACGATTTTGCCCCTGCATTCTCTTTCTGGCATCTATTCTTATCTTCTTATCCTTCATCTTAAATTCTAGAAATTCTCTTTCAATAACTCATCCCTTAAACTCTTCGGGAGTCATCATTAATTGAAAGGCTCGACAACCTGCCCATATCAGGTTATCTTACACAGGAGCCAGCCCATATCAAGCTACCTGCAGAATTCCTAGGCTTGAGACTTAGGACATTTCTCACATTCCTCGTCTTGGACCTAGATGAACTGTCCCGATCTCCTAGACCAAAAATCGGGATGTTACAATTTGCATGATGATAATAGACATTTTGAACTTAGTTTTGGTACCAAGAATGCCTTATTTCAATATTTTTACAAGGAGAACTAATTTTTCAAATCTAGGGAACCAAATCTGGAAACTATGAAACTAACCAAATGAACAATAATTTACCACACAAATATTGTATTAATTGGCCCAGGGTTTGGTCAGATTCATATTTTTCCTTTAAATAGGATTATGTTATCTTCACGTAGCAACTTAAACCATTTCATTTCAATTTTTTTAGAATTAATTATGAATTTTTTAAGTTGAGTCGCCTGTATAGAATTTTACCAAATAAGAAGTAACTCATGGTTATAAACTCTAGATTGTGCAATTTGACATCATTGACCACATAAGTAGTTCTAGATGCTACTGTTTAGTCCCTAAGACATAAGAAATTAAGGTGTTACACCATAATTCTCACATTTATTCAAGTTTTTATTCTCATTGCCTGCTATACTCTGTTTTATAGTGTTTCACATTCTATGAATAGAGGAATTTTCATGTGAGAGATTTTCTAAATTATCTTGTACTTCAGTGTTTAACACAATCCCTATAATCAAGAGAGCTTTATAAAACTTTATTCAATTTAGTGATATACTCAAGAATAGGTCTCTTGAGTAGGTTATCACCTTACGGGTTGTAAGGGGGAGTGAGAGAGAAACTCACTAGTTGATGTACTGATACACCAAGAGCCCGACTAATCTTAGAGAAATAGTAAAATACTCAGAGGAAACCTGAGGAATGGATGTAGGACAAGTAGTTAGGCTGAACCAGTATAAATCTGCTATCCAATCTTCTCTTGTCAGCTTCTCTAGGTGAAATTGTTCTTTTCTTGTCTATTTAATTTTACTTAAGTTTTAAATTTTAAAATATCACCCGCCTCTTGAGTGTAACTGTCAAAACTAACATTTGGCATTAGAGTAGGTATCTTGAAATAGGACTTAATAGTCTCAAGAGCTTATATGATAGGATTCGGTGACAGTGTGCTACTTGAAGGGAGTTCTACAACGAAGCCACCTATATTCAATGAAGAAAATTTCACATTCTGGAAGATAAGAATGAAGACATTTATAAAGGCTTCAAAATACGAGCTATGGGACATGATCTAAGAAGGGAACTACATTTTGACAAAGATAGTATATGGGCAAAAAATTCCAAAGACTCAAAGTGAGTTTGATGATGATAAGAAGCTTACTGTGTTAAATGACAAGGCGGTCAATATACTTATGTATGCTCTTAGTCAAAAAGAGTACTTTAGAGTATCTAGGCTAGATACCACAAAGTAAATATGGGAAGCACTGGAGATTGCCCACGAAGGAACATCAGGAGTAAAGTAATACAGAATCAACACTCCGACGATGGAGTTTGAGTTGTTTCAGATGAACCCAAGAGAAAGCATAAGAGATATTGAAGTTAGATTCTCCTATCTCAAGAATCATTTAATCATACTTGGCAAAAGATACAGCCAAGAGGATCAAGTAAGGAATATTCTCGATAGTCTGACTAGAGCATAGGACCAAAAAGTGATAGCCATTGAAGAATCTACGGGAGAATCAATAAGATTAGCCACTATGCTTTTTGGGATCTTGTCAGAGTTTGAGAGAAAATAAAAATATAAAAAAGGATTTAAAGGAGAAAAATTATAAAGGAATTACTCTCAAAGCTCAGGAGAGCGATAAGGAAGAAAACGACTTAGAAAATAAAGAGATATGCCTTCTTGTTAAACAATTTTGAAAGTTCTATAGAAATAGAGTAGGAAGGAAATTTAAACAAAGTGAAATTTCCATTCAAACTTAATTTCAGAAGCAAGGGATCAAATTATATCTTAGAATGCAAAAACCCTGGCCATATCAAAGCTGACTGTCCATAATTATCAAAGAAGGATAGGGAAAAGAAGAAAGATAGATATCAAAAGAGAAAGGCTCTTGTCACATCTATTTGGGGAGATAGTTTGTCTTCAGATGATGAAGGAAGTGATCAAGAAGAAGCGGCCAACGTATGTCTTGTTGCTTAGGAACAAGAAAATTTAGCAACTCATGAGGTAATCAATCTTGAACCCATTTATGATGAACTTATTATCTTAATACAACGATCTACAAACTGAGTTATTTAGAATAGCTAAGGAGTTAGTAAACTCCAAAAAGAAAGTAAAGGCATTAGAAGAATAAATTGAGACTAAAGCTCAATCTGTTCAAGTCATATCATTGCAATCTTGCACTAAATGTGAAATTGTCGAGAAGAAGAATCAAGAGTTAACCAAAACTCTTGAAAGATTCACTAAAGGCATCAAAATGCTTAAAGTGATCTTAGGGAGTTAGAGATGCATATCTAACAAATCTGGAATTGGATATGATCCAAATTTAGACAAAAGAAAAGGGCAAAAAAAGAATGGAGGAAAATCTTAAATTATTTTAGAACCTCTATTCAAATGTCTAACCCTTTTGCTAAATGTACGTACTGCAACCGTAAGGGTTACAATGCCTCTTCTTGTTATCATAAGAAGAAAGGAACCTATGGAACATTAAGATGGGTACCTAAAGGTACTTATGAGCCTAAAGTTTATTAGACTAACTAATTAGGCTCCAAGAAGATATGGGTAACTATAGCCAAATGATTTTTTCATAGATGTGTCTCAAGGCATCTAAGACAACTAAGTGGTATATTGATAGTGGATGCTCAAGACATATGACTAGAGATGCTGACAAGTTCTTCAACCTCACACCAAAAAATGAGGAAAACTCAGTTTTTGAGGAAATTAGTATGGAACAATTACCAAAATTGGTCAAATCGAAAGCAAGGATGGCATGGGAATTAAAGATGTCTATTACGTGAATGGACTATGCCATAACCTGCTAAGTGTCATCAAAGTGCTGATAAAAATAACTAAGTGATCTTCAATTATGAAGAATCCATGATCATAAACAAGAAAGACTTGACACTCAACAAAGATGAATTAAAGGCAAAATTAGAGTACTAAGGGATTATAACTGTTACACTATTTCCATTAATTCAAATCCTTCTGAAAACTGTTTTGTGGGAAAAATCAATGAAAGTTGGCTTTGGCATAAAAGATTAGCTCATGTTAACATGAGTAAAGTTTTAAAATTGATTAGAAAAGATTTAGTAGTCGGTTTACCCAAAATTAAGTTTGAAAATGATGTTGTTTGTGATGCCTACCAAAGGGGTAAACAAACAATGTCTTCTTTTAAATCAAAGAAGATATTCTCAACTAAAAGATCACTTTAAATGCTTCATATGGATTTAATCGGTCTAGCAAGAGTCAAAAGTTTTGGCAGAAACTTGTATACTCTTGTGATAGTCGATGATTATTCTAGATTTACATAGACTTTATTTCTTTCTTTTAAAGATAAAATATTTAAAGCTTTTGTTATTTTTTCAAAAAGGTTCAAAATGAGAAAAGTATCTCTATTATGTCTATCAGGATTGACTATGGAGAATCATGATTTTCGAGAATCATGATTTTACTAGTTTCTATGAAGAGCATGGAATCAACCACAACTTCTCGACTCCATGAACACCTCAACAAAATGGAGTTGTGGAAAGGACAAATAGAGCTCTCATTGATATGGCCAGAGCTATGCTCAACGAGAAGGGAATTTCTCAAGTCTTCTGGGCAGAGGCGATGAGCATGGCATGCTACATATCAAATAGAGCCTACATCAAAAGCTTACTTGAGAGGACACCCTACGAACTGTATAAAGGAAGAAAGCCAAATATAGCTCATATGAGTATCTTCAGAAGCAAATGTTTCATCCATAACAACAACAAGGATAACTTGGGTAAATTTGATCCTAAATATGATGATAATATATTTTTAGGATATTCATATCGTAGTAAAGCTTAGAGTTTTCAATAAAAGAACTTTTACTATAAAAGAGTCCATACATGTTGTTTTTGCTTAAACAGAGTTGATTTCAAAACCTTCCTCTGAAGATGATGTTGAAATTATTCAAAAGTTTGAAAATATGAGTCTTAACAAAAATCCAGTATCTAATTCGGAAAAACCTTGTGAAACATTTTTGAAGAAGATAATAGTCAACCCAAAGCGTGGCATCACATTAAGGATAATCCCTTAGACTAGGTTATTGGTGAAGTCAATGAAGGGGGTAAAAACCCGGATACAAGTGTTCAATGAAGTATAATTTTTAGCCTTCATTTTAAATATTGAATCCACCAATGTTGATGAAACTCCATCAGATACTTTCTGGATAGAAGCTATACATGAAGAGCTGAACCAATTTGAATGCAATCAAGTTTGGGACTTGGTACCCAGACTTACTGACCATCCGGTTATAGGAACTAAATGGGTATTCAAGAATAAGCTCAATGAATATGCTGTCATAATTAGAAACAAAGCTAGATTAGTTACAAAAGGTTATAATCAGGAAGAAAGAATTGATTATGAGGAAACATATACTCTAATGGGTAGATTGTAGGCAGTACGAGTACTCTTAGCCTTTACTTGCGTCAAAGATTTTAAATTGTATCAAATGGATGTTAGAAGTACTTTTCTAAATAGTTTATTTATGGAAGAAGTTTACATTGAACAACCACCTGGTTTTGAAAGCTTTAAACACCCTGATTATGTTTATAAACTGAGAAAGGCTTTTTACAGGTTGAAACAAGCTCCAAGAGTTTGGTATGAATGATTAAGCAATTTTCTTTGAAACAAATGTTTTGAAAGAGGTAGAGTAGATACTACACTTTTTATTAAAAGAAGTAAACTGGATATGTTAGTAATTCAAATCTATGTTGATGATATTATTCTTAGTGCTACTAACAAGGATCTTTGCCAGGAGTTTGCTAAGATGATGTAAGGAGAATTTGAAATGTCAATGATGGGTCAACTCAACTTCTTTCTTGTGTTACAAATCAAACAGAAGAAGGATGGCATCTTCATCTCACATAAAAAATATTTGAAGGAACTCTTAAAGAACTTTGAGATGGATCAAGCCAAGAGTATGGCCATGACAGTGAGTTCAACCATCCACTTAGTATAGATGAGAAAGGAAAGGCTTCAATATAAGAAAAAATTGAGCTATGATTGGGTCTCTGCTATATTTAACAGTAAGTAAACCAAACATCTAATACAGTGTGGGCATATGTGCAAGATATCAATAGCTACAATTATTATGGTTGAAGTAATAGCTACAAGACTTAGGAATTCATCTCAAGGAAATACCGATTCTTTATGATAACACAAGCTCCATCAATTTGTCAAAGAATCCGGTACTTTGTTCCAGGACCAATCACATTGATATAAGGCATCATTTTATTAGAGATCATGTGCAAAAGAAGAATATTAGTAAGGAGTTTATTCTGACTCATCTACAACTTGCTGATATCTTTACGAAGCCTTTGGCAAAGGATAAATTCAATTATATTCGAAGAGAATTAGGAATAGTGAATCCCAATGAGCTGTAAAAGTCTCTAACTCTAAATTCTTGTATTTTGTTTCAAACTTTTTTGTTTTGTTTTGATGATTAACTGACTTAAGCATCGGAGTATTTAAAAATTTGTTTTGCAGGAAAATTACTGATACTTGATTCATAAAGTCTTTGATAAGAGGGTTATTCAAAGAAGACTTCAAAAAATGCAAGAAAGAAATGATGAAAGAAGTCAAATATTCATCGAAGAAGTTATTGATAAAGGGTCTTATTGACAAGACTTTCAAGAAGTAAAGAACTCCTACAACAAAGGTAAATAGTAAGATTTATTGAATCATTTATCAATAGATATATTTATCGATAAAAGGGTTTAATAAATAAAGGTAAAAATAAAGTTCTTATACTATTCATTGAATTAAGTCTTATCAAAAAAATTATTCAATAAAGGTATTGAATTGACCTAAAAATCCACTGGTTGCGACCTAATTTCTTTTAGGAGATTCTCTGTGTTCCCAGGTCGCGACCACAAATGTGTACCTGGCGCGATTAGAATATACAGTTAGTGAAGCTGTGCCTTTTCATTTAGGTCACTCTGCAATTAAAGCAAAGGAAGCAGCAACCACGATGGAGAGCGTGGATTATTGTCAGATTTGGCAAGAATAAGCTCATCTCATTCTCTCAAATTCTCTCATCAACCTTCAACCCAATCTTCCACTTTTCTTCATTTTTCCACCGATTTATCCACTTTTACACCGATTAATCATTCATACCATCTTTCTCTTCATCTTTCCATCATCTTTTCTTATAAATCTCATGGCATTAACCTCAAATTGTGATTGCAGCTTGGTCGGAGCCATGAGGGGCTAGATTTCCTAACCTCTTGGTGATAGATAGCATAACTTGAGCTTATGGACAACAATGGGAGAGTTTCTGTATTAATATGCATTTATACATGTTTTGAGATTTCTATATTTAGGGATTTCATGATTTGTATGAGGATTGAATTATTGATTGATTATTTCTCATATTAGACATTTGTAATTGAATTAAATGATATGATTTATGAACTTCATATATATATTCAGTTGATTTTTGGTTAGTTGAATAATTGATGATGATTGTTAATAGTTGATTCAATTGATTAGCATCTTTAGCTATTGATTGATAGTTAATCGATGTGTTTCGTGTCATTCGATTCCAATTACACACTAAGTGATTTTCAACAAAGCATTAAGGGGTTTTCAATTCAACTTTGATTAAAGTAATTTTTAAACTCAGTAATGAACTAGATTCAATCAATTGATTGAAGTTTCATTTAAGACTTAATGATTTTATAACTCCAAAGTCAAATTAAGAAAGAGGAAACTATGTTTTCATCATCAAGAGGTATTTTTATCACATTTCTTTTGCAAATCGCACCATTTTTGCATTAATCTAAAACACCAAAAATATTTACTTTCACTACACCTTTACTTTTTATTACCTCAATGTTCGATCAAACTCAAAACCCCATGCTTTTACTTAGGATTTCAATATTTTCATTCAACAATTGTTAAGATTCCATATTAAAGGCTCCTCGAGAAGAATGATAGGGTTGTTCCTTATATTGCAATATTGGGTGCAATATTTATTTTTGAAACCCAGGATGGTGACAATCTTGGGAAATTTCAATGATCTTATCGACCAATTCTTCAAAGAAATGACTTATCAAGTAATTATTTGATTAATTTTTTCTTTTAAGTGATGACTTATTGAAGATCTATTCAATAAATGTGGTATATTTGCAAAAAAAGAAAGTGATATCTCTAATCCAATAACACTTTGATAAGTTAAGTTTCCAAGTTATTTTTCCATAAATTATGTGCAAACTTTTGAAGCAAGAGATTATTTATCGAACAACTTATCGATAAATGCTCTTATCGTAGAGCTATTGGATAAATAACTTACCGTTATTTGAATATTATCGATAAGTGTAATATCCCAATTTCTCAGAAAGTAGCTTAAAATAGATAGGCTATCAAACCCCTTTGAGCAGAAGTCCTAGAAATATATTGAGGATTTTCAGGGACTAAACTGCAAATAAGTGAAAGTATAGAGACCTATATGTAAATAATAAAAGTATCTAGGGGCATAATGGTTATTTTGAAAAAGAAATGGACTAAAGTGAAAGTCTAAAAGTTCCATGGTGCAAAATAGAAGTAGACACAAGTTGTGAGCCACTAAGTGTAATTATTAAAAGTTGAGGGACTAAAGTGTAATTTTTAAAAATTAAGGGTCAAAATGATAATTAGGATAAAATTGAGCCATAAAAGACCCAAAACTGCTCGGAAGTATTTTAGTCCCAAAGTTTTCTTAAAATAGAGAAAATTATTTTGATCAGTTTAACGTAATATGAAATTTTGATTTGAGGCCCCGATAAATTGATATTAATTTTTGAAATCTGGTAATTATTGCAATATCTTTCAGAACTCATAATCAGATGAAATTTTGTAGTAAATTCTTATAATTAATATAAGAATTTATAGAACTAGCAGAAATAAAAAAGAGTCCTGTAAAATTAATTATCAAATTTATGATAAAAAAGAACATCGATAAAGGGTTTAGAAAAAATATACGTAATTTTTATCAAGACTTTTGAGTCTCAAAAAACTATGAGACTTTACAATAAATTTATTTTATATTAGAATGAATTTCTAAAAATGTTAGAACTAATAAAAGAGTTAAATTTATCTCAAAACTCAGGGTAATTTAAGGATATCAGTATAAGGGAAGTTTTCTTGGGAAATGAGCCATCAGAGTGCTTGAGCTTGATCAGAGACCCAAGATGGCATTCCAAGAAGTCCAAAAATGTGGCCCAAGAGTTATATGGGTCCAAGTGAAATTAAAATAATATTTTAATAATTTTCAGTAAAGTATAATTACCCTATTGAAGTTATAATTGGGGAATTGATCAGATAAACCTTTAGATTTATTTAGAAGCCATGAGGTGGAATGAAAGGAGTCCTCATGGGACCCACCAAGATGCCACTGACAAACCCATATTTTTATATATTTATTCATATCATTTTAGTGGGTTTTTGTCATTATTTTGGGCCTTAATTATATTATTTGTGCATCAATTGAATTATTGAACATTATAATGAATTAGTGTTTAATAGGGGCATAATTGTCATATTTTTATTATTTCTCCTAAATAATTATTTTTGAAATAAAATGTATTACATTATTATGATTTTATATTTTAGGAATTTAGGAGAAATCAGAATTTACAAATGACAACAATGGACTATAAATTCAGAAATTACATGAAAGGACCCAATGGGCCAAACCTTGCAGTTTAGCCCATTAGGTTACCTTTATAACCATGCATGCACGCAACTTTCCATTCACGCCGCAGAGAAAATCCATTCTGAGCACACACACGCACGACGCCACAAAAAGCTTCAGATCTTCATTCCATTCACGCGGCGACTTCACCTTCAGACCTTCATTTCCATACCAGCTGCCGTGGAGAACATTCAGAAGAGGCACGCACGCAGCACAGAAGAGGAGAAACGCCGTGACTGGTATTGATCTTCCTCACTCCTCTGCACATCCATTCCATCTCTCACTCCCTTCCACGCCTCCATCCCTCCGTCACACATAGACACGCAACACCACTCCATCTCCATTCCACAGTGCAGCGGACACCACAAGACGCCCTCCCTTTCTGTCAAATCCATGGCTGAACAATCTTTGATACTCGGTGAAGCAGATATGATGGCTATGCGTGGCTAGGCATCCAAATCCTTCTATTCAATGGCAAGGGCATGAGCTTGGATCTCAAAGGGGAGTTTAAGTTACTCTAATCTTCATCCATTAATTATTTTGTGATTCCTAGGTCTTAGGATAATTTTATAATTATTGGGAATGATTTATTATTATTTATTGAGGATTATTATAACTGGATTATTATTTGGCAATTGATATTGTTCTTTAATTAACTTCAATTTTATTTACTTTGATCTGGGTCAGACATGGTATTAAAATTATTGTGAATATTTTGTAATAATTCAAGGTGGCTTGAATTATTGGATCATTATATCTCTTGCTGGCTTTAATCATATTTCTATGGATTATTGAGTTATAATTAAGCATTGGATTTTAACATCTTTAATCCTAGTTTATTATTCTGGTGGCAGTTAATAAACTAGGATTTTGAAAAATATTTTGTGACAATTCGAGGTGGCTCGGTTGTTGGATTAAAAGCTTAATTACAATTCTTAATTCATTGTTTAGAACTCCCATATCTGTTGAAGCTATGATTGCCTGCGTTATTGAATTGGAGGATTGATTTCATTATTATTAATCTCTTTCTCTTTCATTCTATTCACTTGTTATCATTCATTAACATTTTCTTTAAATTAAAAATACCAAAAATATTTATTTAAATTTAATTTTAATTCATTGCATTTACTTATTAGTCAATCAAATCAAACCCCATTTTCTAGTTTAGGTTGTATTGCATTTAGTTACTTAGGAATTCAACTTGATTTTTGGCTCCTCAAAGAGAACGACCCGAGGTTGCACTATACGTAATCCTTGATTTAAATTTTTGAAGTAACCCCAAGGCGACATCGGACGAACCAGGTTATTTCAGCCACATGGCACTAATCTAGGGGAAGAATAAAAACACAAGAAAAAGCTAAGAACACGTGGTATAATTTCAGCCGTTCATACAAGATAAGATTTTGGAATTCTCTAGAAGCGTTGAGTCAACAACTGAGGTGTCCTTAAGGGCCCCACCATAGTAAAGGGAATTGGAAGACACGCAGCGGAAATTAACTTTAAAAATTTTTCCATTCCCAGCCAGGATCTACCGAATGTGTTTAAGTCAAGGAGAAAGAAGTGTTACCTTCGGTATTCGAGCTTTAGTCGCGACCTCTGTATCCACTAGTCGCGACTCCTCGCCTCTGGAACTTTTAGTCGCGACCTACTTAACTTCCAGTCGCGACCTGTCGCCTCTGAAGTTGTTAGTAGCGACCTCCTAAGCTTCTCGTCGCGACCGGATGTCTCTGGAGTTTGTAGTCGTGACCTTGTCGGCTTCAAGTCACGACCGGTATCCTCTTTTCGGATTTCTGACGTTCAGATGCCCGTATGGTCGCGACCTCAGTGTCAATAGGTCACAACCTGTCTTCGTGTCTGGTTTCTTTTCTCGATCGCAAGACGTCGACAGCCCAGATCGGCTTCCTCTACCGGTATCCACACGAACAGCGTTCCATTTACGAACGACGTGCTAGCATCTCTTGTCCCTCTAGGGCTTTCTAGAGATTCCGTTCTCACCGTCTCTATTTCGGCAGTTTCTTACCTGCAAACCTTTTGCACTCTCCCTGCCCCCTTTTCTCACGTCTGTATAGATGTGTGTTATGTATTGTGTGTAGAACCCTAGCTCCTAATATCAAATATATAGGATGCTATCGGGCTTCTAATTGGGCCGGGCTTCAGAATTAATCTCATATTAATTCTGAAATTAATACAATATCATATATTGCATAATTTAATAAGAAACTAATTAAATAAATATGGTTTATATTAAATCCGTCCCACAGATTTAATTCACCTATTTATTTAATTTAAAATAAAGATAAGACCGAATTATATATTTGATTTATTCTCATAAATCAAATTTGACATATCTTATCAATTTGAATTTCAAATTCAAATAGATCATATCCATTTAAATTCAAATTCAAAAGTGATAGAAATTTAATTTATCCTTATAAATTAAATCTTGCAAATATCTCTTATATTATATATATAATATATATACAAATTTATATATATATAAAATATATAAATCCACCCTAGACTATTAATTGAATCTAGACATCTCTTAGATTCAATGAATCTGGACATCATAGCTCGTATTGGGCTATTTTATGTGCGACCCTGTAGGCCCATATGAAGTTGGCAGTGGGCTAGTTACTATAATAACCCACAAGTTGTAAGCGGCCTCTAGCAAGACATTACGACTACCCAAATCATATGAGCATCGATAAACGATGTAACCTTTCATACAACCATATCACGTCCCTTTTGTCACGATATTTCGGTCATGGATGAGGCATGGTGAACGTCATCCCCTTATTCTTGACCGTTACTTTCTCGATCCCTGAGTAGTCTGACGATAGAAATGGAACTACCCTTCCATTACAGTATGGCCATACATTTCTCAGACTCACTCATCGAGGGGCCCAGTAATATCTCTCTACGAATGTGAGGGACAAATTCCATCTTGACCATTCACATTCCTCCGCATGAAAAACCACTAAGCCCGAACATAGCCTTTATGATCACTCGGTCAAAAGTGACTTTTGACTAGGTCAAAGCTGATCGTTTGTCATGTAGGAATCCATGATGATCTCAAGTCAAAGGGCATAGTGACATGGCTTGTATATAAGAGAAGCTTATGACTTAACCCATGCAACTCTCTCATAGCGTGTCGTTCCAGCACCCTGTACTCTTACATGTGCCTATGACTTTGATTTATATCTCTATATATCTTCAAAGTCATACTGGTCTTATTTCATCTTTGCTCCCATATAGATGACCGACCAGGGACATTTAGGATAAGATCATGAGTTATCCAAGGATGGTCATCACAGTAAACATGCAAATAATGTGATAACATAATTAAGAAATTCATAAAACAATAATGTTTATAAGACAATGATTGGCCCCTAGGGCACAATTTCCAACATCCTCCCACTTGCACTAGGTATAATCATTAATTTGCCTAATTCCCATTGACCTAACATGACACTCATGTTTTGCTTGCGCAAGCGGCTTTGTTAGAGGATCAGCAACATTGTCTTCCCCTGCTACCTTGCATATTTTTATATCACCTCCATCATTGATTTCTCTGATGAGATGAAATCGCCTGAGTATATGCTTGGTCCTTTGATGTGACCTAGGCTCTTTGGCCTGTGCAATGGCACCACTATTATCACAGAACAAAGTTATCGGATCCGAGATGGTAGGTATCACCCCTAGTTCAGTAATGAACTGCCTGATCCAAACGGCCTCCTTAGCTGCATCAAATGCTGTTATATACTCGGCTTCTGTTGCAGAATCTGCTACAGTGCTCTGCTTGGAGCTCTTCCAGCTTACTGCTCCATTATTCAGGAGGAATACGTATCCAGATTGCGATTTTTGGTCGTCCTGGTCAGTTTGGAAACTTGCATCTGTGTAACCAGTTACACAGAGCTCGTCATCCAATCCACCATAGACCAAGAATAAGTCCTTAGTCCTTCTCAAGTACTTAAGGATATTCTTGACAGCAGTCCAATGGCCCTCACCGGGGTCCTGTTGATATCTGCTAGTCATACTTAAGGCAAACGAGACATCCGGTCGAGTACATAACATGGCATACATGATGGATCCTATGGCCGAGGCATATGGAACCTTACTCATGCGACCTCGCTGATCTGGTGTACTAGGACACAAATCCTTGCTGAGGTGAATACCATGAGACATGGGTATGAAACCCCTCTTTGATCCTGTATACTAAACCTATGCAGTATCTTGTCTATATATGTGCTCTGACTGAGTCCTAGAAGCCTTTTGATCTATCTCTATAGATCCTAATTCCTAGGATGTAGGTGGCTTCACCCAAGTCTTTCATTGAGAAAGACTTTCCTAACCAAGACTTGACAATCTGCAAGGTAGGAATGTCATTCCCAATAAGTAGGATGTCATCGACATAGAGTACCAAAAACACAACTGTGCTCCCACTAACCTTCTTGTACACACAATGTTCATCAATGTTTTGAAGAAATCCAAACTCTTTGACTACTACATCAAAACGATGATTCCAACTCCGAGATGCTTGCTTCAGTCCATAAATGGACCTTTGAAGCTTGCACACCTTACCAGAGTCCTCGGAACGTACAAACCCTTCAGGTTGTGTCATGTACATATCCTCAAGGAGCTTTTCATTAAGGAAGGATGTCTTGACGTCCATCTGCCATATTTCATAGTCATAATATGCTGCAATGGCAAGGAGGATTCTGATTGATTTGGCCATTGCAACTGGGGAAAAGGTCTCATCATAGTCCACACCATGAGTTTGAGTAAATCCTTTTGCAACTAGTCGTGCCTTGAATACATTTATATTGCCATCCATGTCGGTTTTCTCTTTAAAAACCCACTTGCACCCTACGGTTTTTACACCTTCAGGCGGGTCGACTAAGGTCCATACCTTATTGTCGTACATGGATTGCATCTCAGACTTCATAGCACTAAGCCATTTTTCAGAGTTTGGTCCCACTATAGCTTCTCGATAGGTAGTTGGCTCATTATGCTCAATGAGCAACACATCACGATTGTCAGCAATCAGAAATCCATATCTCTGAGGCTGAAGTCGTGCCCTATTAGATCGCCGTGGGCCTTGCGTGACTTGAGGAGTCTCAACAACTTGTTGTGAGTCTTCTCCATTTTCCATCTCTAATTCTGTGGTGTCTTGTGGCTCTCGAACTTCTTCGAGATGTACCTTACTCCCACTGGTTCTTTTAGAGATAAATTCTCGTTCGAGAAAGATACCATTTCTGACAATAAACACTTTGTTATCAGTGGGTTTGTAGACATAATATCCCTTGGTTTCCTTAGGATATCCCACAAAAAGGCACTTTGAAGATTTGGGCGCTAACTTATCTGAGGCTTGTTGCTTAACATAGACCTCACATCCCCAAATCTTGAGAAAAGACAAACTAGGTTTCCTTCCAGTCCATATCTTATACGGAGTCTTTTCAACTGCCTTAGATGGAACACGATTCAGTGTGAACGCAGCTATCTCTAGGGCGTGGTACCAAAAGGACGGTGGAAGATCTGTTCGACTCATCATGGATCGAACCATATCTAATAGTGTTTGATTCCTCCGTTCAAAAACGCCATTCCATTGTGGTGTTCCTGGAGGAATCAATTGTGAGACTATCCCACAATTCCTAAGATGATCGATAAACTCTTGGCTCAAATATTCACCACCTCGATCAGATCGAAGGGCTTTAATTGTTTTACCAAGCTGGTTTTGTACTTCATTTTGAAATATTTTGAACATTTCAAAAGATTCGGATTTATGCTTCATTAGATAGACGTAGCCATATCTACTAAAATCATCTATGAATGTGATGAAGTACGAATAACCACCTCTAGCATTTGTATTTATCGATCCACACACATCTGTATGTATGAGGCCCAACAAATCAGTGGCCCTCTCACTGTGCCCAGTGAAAGGTGACTTTGTCATCTTACCTAACAAACAAGATTCGCAAGTATCATATGATTCAAAATCAAATGAGTTGAGAAATCCATCTTGATGGAGTTTAGAAATGCGTTTCTCATTTATGTGGCCCAGACGATAGTGCCACAAGTATGTCGGATTCAAATCATTTGGTTTGACCCTTTTGGCGGTTATGTTATAGATATTTCCATGATTGGGTTGCTCCAAGTTTAATATGTAATGATCAACATGCAAATTACCATGAGCATAGAAAATATCATTACGATAAATGGAACCTCTACCATTCCCAGAAATGGAAGTGTAACCTTCCTTATCCAAATAAGAAAGAGAAACAATGTTACTACTCAAAGCAGGAACATAATAGCAATTGTTCAAAACTAACACAAAAGCCCAGTGGGCAGAACTAATTCATAAGTCCCTACAGCTAAAGCAGCAACCTTTTGCTCTATTTCCAACTCGTAGGTCAACTTCGCCCTTTTTCAGCTTTCTACTGTCCTTTAGGCCCTGTACATTTGTACAAATATGAGAACCACATGCAGTATCTAATACCCATGTAGTGGAAGTAGAGAGATGAATGTCTATAACATAAATACCTGAAGCGATAGCCCCGCTATCCTTCTTGTTCTTTTTCAGATCTTCAAGGTAGAGTTTGCAATTCCTCTTCCAATGACCCGGTTCATTGCAGAAGAAACAAACTCCTTCCTTTGGAAGCTTTGCCTTCTTTGGTACAGGCTTGGTTTCGGGTTTACCTAACTCTTTGGTCTTACCAGATGAGCCATGACCCTTCCCCTTGCCCCTTGCCTTTCTTTTTCATACCCTTTCCTTTCTGGACCATCAAAACTGTACTGGGCTTCTTCTTAATAGTTGGCTCAGCAGTTTTAAGCATCCCATGCAGTTCAGAAATAGATTTCTCCATGTTGTTCATGTTGTAGTTCATGACAAACTGGTCATAACTTTCTGGGAGTGAGTTCAAGATCAAATCTGTAGCTAACTCCTGGCTCATGGGAAATCCAAGCCTCTCAAGGTGATCAATGTACCCTTTCATCTTTAATACATGAGTACTCACTGATACACCTTCAGCCATCTTGCAGGAATGTAAGGCCTTAGTGGTCTCATACCTCTCTTGCCTTTCCTGTTGCTGGAACATTTCCTTAAGATGCACAATCATCTCATAAGCCTCCATGTGTTCCAGATCTCTTTGGAGCTCCGGAACCATGGTGGCAAGCATCAAGCATCCCACATCGACAGAGTCTTCCTTATGCTTCGCATAAGAATTTCTCTAAGCTCTAGGAGCATTGGCTGCTGGCTCCTCAGGAATGGGTTGATCTAGGACATATACTTTTCTTTCCTGCTTGAGAAAAATTCTCAAGTTCCTGAACCAGTCAAGAAAGTTTGTCCCATTGAGTTTATCCTTCTCAAGGACAGATCGCAACGATAATGCAGCAGTATTACTAGTCGTCATGATTCTACAATTAAAATATGCAAGCGAATTAGCAATCTCCCACTGAATAAAATAACCCTCAATGTAATAATTAGTGGGCTAAGATCCATATTTGGCTTAAACTTGAGTCTGCTTTGGCAGGACGCTCAACTTTAAGTTATTTAGGTAGGTAACAACTTTACCAATTACATCAAATGTAACTCTTAGATGTTTATGGGATTCCATCATCATATGATCCGGCATGTTTTAATCCCATCTAATGCTTTGAGACCCAAAACCGTTTTGATAATCTCAATTAAGTCAAACAATAACAAACATAAGAGTAGCACCATTACTCTTGCTTATCTCCCCAAGATAACTCAAATGCACCCACTTTGGTGGAGCCTACAAATGAGCGATCGAGGTTATGACAAGTGTTCATTAATTGATGGCATATGACTTAAGATTTCTTTTAGAGGGTTTAATTAACTATCCGGTTTGCATGTATCTCGATTGTATCTCATACCAGTATTATGCATATAAAACATACATGCAGTGATCTAATCATAAGATGCATAATCTTAAACGTGATACAATATGGCTCACCTATCCTAAGTCCCCTCAAGCCAATGAGAGAAGCTGTCTAATTAGAATAGGAAAATTACATAAGGAAACATCGTTTTAACATTCGAGGGGAGTGAGATGAGAAGAGAATGTACAACGAGAGTCATTAGAGGAAGGCACGACACGCAGGCCGTATTTAGAAAAATTACAACACTTGTAATCTAGAGCCATATTGTTCACCATACCCAAACATTCAAGAATCAAAATTCATACTGTTTGAAGGGCAATAAATGTTTCAAAACATACATATATCAGGAAAGCCAGAATATCTTACGATTATGTTGTGCTACGAATAGGTGACTACGGCGGTCCCGCTAATTCTGTTGATCAAGAATCTTAATTCTATTTCCTTAGACCCCATTAATATTAATTGATCAAATCAATTAACATATACCACCAATTTTAATTTCCTTTCGGATTCCGTATATGTCATACATAAACGGATTCCATATATGTCATACATATCTCGCATGTTATCATATAATCAGCTAAGAAGTCTAACATACATCACATGTATCAACAATCAAACCTAACTTAAACACAAAACGGCATGGCTCTGATACCACTGAAGGGAATTGGAAGACACGCAACGGAAATTAACTTTAAAAAAATTTTCATTCCCAGCCAGGATCTACTGAATGTGTTTAAGTCAAGGAGAAAGAAGTGTTACCTTCGGTATTCGAGCTTTAGTCGCGACCTCTATATCCACTAGTCGCGACTCCTCGCCTCTGAAACTTTTAGTTGCGACCTACTCAACTTCCAGTCGCGACCTGTCGCCTCTGGAGTTGTTAGTCGCGATCTCCTAAGCTTCTCGTCGCGACCGGACGTCTCTGGAGTTTGTAGTCGCGACCTTGTCGGCTTCAAGTCGCGACCGGTATCCTCTTTTCGGATTTCTGACGTTCAGATGCCCGTATGGTCGCGACCTCAGTGTCAATAGGTCGCAACCTGTCTTCGTGTCTGGTTTCTTTTCTCGATCGCAAGACGTCGACAGCCCAGATCGGCTTCCTCTACCGGTATCCACACGAACAGCGTTCTGATTACGAACGACGTGCTAGCATCTCTTGTCCCTCTAGGGCTTTCTAGAGATTCTGTTCTCACCGTCTCTATTTCGGCAGTTTCTTACCTGCAAACCTTTTGCACTCTCCCTGCCCCCTTTTCTCACGTCTGTATAGATGTGTGTTATGTATTGTGTGTAGAACCCTAGCTCCTAATATCAAATATATAGGATGCTATCGGGCTTCTAATTGGGCCGGGCTTCAGAATTAATCTCATATTAATTCTGAAATTAATACAATATCATATATTGCATAATTTAATAAGAAACTAATTAAATAAATATGGTTTATATTAAATTCGTCCCACAGATTTAATTCACCTATTTATTTAATTTAAAATAAAGATAAGACCGAATTATATATTTGATTTATTCTCATAAATCAAATTTGAGATATCTTATCAATTTGAATTTCAAATTCAAATAGATCATATCCATTTAAATTCAAATTCAAAAGTGATAGAAATTTAATTTATCCTTATAAATTAAATCTTGCAAATATCTCTTATATTATATATATAATATATATACAAATTTATATATATATAAAATATATAAATCCACCCTAGACTATTAATTGAATCTAGACATCTCTTAGATTCAATGAATCTGGACATCATAGCTCGCATTGGGCTGTTTTGTGTGCGACCCTGTAGGCCCATATGAAGTTGGCAGTGGGCTAGTTACTATAATAACCCACAAGTTGTAAGCGGCCTCTAGCAAGACATTACGACTACCCAAATCATATGAGCATCGATAAACGATGTAACCTTTCATACAACCATATCACGTCCCTTTTGTCACACGATATTTCGGTCATGGATGAGGCATGGTGAACGTCATCCCCTTATTCCTGACCGTTACTTTCTCAATCCCTGAGTAGTCTGACGATAGAAATGGAACTACCCTTCCATTACAGTATGGCCATACATTTCTCAGACTCACTCATCGAGGGGCCCAGTAATATCTCTCTACGAATGTGAGGGACAAATTCCATCTTGACCATTCACATTCCTCCGCATGAAAAACTACTAAGCCCGAACATAGCCTTTATGATCACTCGGTCAAAAGTGATTTTTGACTAGGTCAAAGCTGAGCGTTCGTCATGTAGGAATCCATGATGATCTCAGGTCAAAGGGCATAGTGACATGGCTTGTATATGAGAGAAGCTTATGACTTAACCCATGCAGCTCTCTCATAGCGTGTCATTCCAGCACCCTGTACTCTTACATGTGCCTATGACTTTGATTTATATCTCTATATATCTTCAAAGTCATACTGGTCTTATTTCATCTTTGCTCCCGCATAGATGACCGACCAAGGACATTTAGGATAAGATCATGAGTTATCCAAGGATGGTCATCACAGTAAACATGCAAATAATGTGATAACATAATTAAGAAATTCATAAAACAATAATATTTATAAGACAATGATTGGCCCCTAGGGCACAATTTCCAACACATAGTGCCACCTAGCATGCAAGGTGTCCCCTTGATGATTTCACATTGATGATGTCATTTAAGATGATGATGTCACAAGGACACGTTGCTATCTTTGGAGGCTTCATTAATATTATAACCTTGAAAAGTAAAATGGTAATTTGGCCACCAAGTCTACCCTATAAATACCCCCACCCCCTCTATTCCGTTCCATCCATGGCAAGGAACAAGGAAGAGAGAGAGAGAGAAGAAAGAGAGAAAGAAAGGAAGAAAAAGAATGAGGTATAACTGAGCTAGGAGCAATCCAATGAGCTTAGGGACTCAGCAAGCTAAGGAATAAGGTAAATAATTTATCCTAGTCCTTGTTCTAATAAATTAGAGGATTATTTTTATGAATTTAATAGTTAGAAAAGAGAAATATCTCTCTCTTGATAAGGTTAGCTGTGGATAGAAAGAAAATTAGGGGATTATCAGATTAAGGGTATTACCTCAAGTTAAACTTGAGTTAAGTAAAGTTATACTGGATAGAATAATAATGAAAATATTATTACGCTATGTATAGGCTCTAACATATGTAAAGAAGGAACCTCAGAGCAAAGGTTAAGGACTAAGGAAAGGCTACCTAACATGTAGTAAACTATCCTAAACTTGTATGTATTGGATGTTATGCTTAGTTGTGTTATGGCTATATTGAATTATGTTGCATATGTGTCCATAATTTAAGCTCTGTTTCTATGATTACTTTGGCCAATTGTATTTCATATGTGACATGGAAGCATGCACTTTACACAATGTTAACACTTTCTCCAAGCAAGCACAAATATTTACATTGATGCATATATTATTTATGGTATCGTTTGCTACTGGAGAAATCTCACCCCTATCTTTTCCAAATATAACAAGGTATTGTTTTGGAGAAAATGAAGCTCAGGAACATAAGGTATGACAATAAGCACTTGGATTATAGTTTTTTTGGAAAAGCTTATCGATAAGATTGTAAGATTTTAGTTATTTGAGAAAAATATGACCGTTACTATACAGTTCATCAAATATTTTCTCGAATAATACTCAGAATCCAGAATTGCCTAACTACTCTTGTAACCTCCCTTTCAAACTTTAATCCTCATATAATCTTTCCCCAACGTTCCAAAATTATTTTCACTACAAAACCACAATCTGTTTCCTTCTCCAAGCCATATCCCAAACATCATATATGTTCATTCTTTCATCTAATTAGAGACTAAAGTATGGCAAGGATAAGGTAGCAGAGGTTGGAAAAATGAAGGGAAAACAACAAGCAACTTCACCAAAACAAAAATCAAAAGGGACAACTTCACCTACTACACAAATTCCTTAAGAAAAGATACAAGAAACTATCAAGAAAATGTGCCAAACAAGCTTAAAAAAAGAAAAGACATCAATTGACCGATGTTCCTAAAAAACTCAGAGGGTATATGAGAACTGGCCGTAAGCTAAATGGTTAGGCCAAATCAGGATAAATCTTCTGTGTTGATTTCCTTTCCTTATTGCACTCGGTGATATTATTATTACCTTATCTGTTTTTATTTCCAAGAACTTTTAAATTTCATAACTCTACCCAATTTACCCCCTCTTAAGTATTACTACCAATTCTAATAGGTTGTCAAGCTCCTACATAGAATTAACCAAATGGTAAAAAAGATAAAATTCATCAAGGTGGCCTATCATTTCTTATCATTGGTTAAAGTAACTTTATTAATTTTGATTAGTTTTAATTGTACATATTGTAGATAATTAATGTTCTATTTAAGTTCTTTTCCTTTTTAGTTTTGTTGAGACCAAGGAAGTATTTAATCCTCTTTTGATTGCATCAAATTTTGTATCCATTGGCTATATAAAATTCAGATCAATTCATACTCATTTTTTGCCTAAATCTTCTACATGCAACACTGCTAGAAAATAGGCTTTCTAAACCGATTAAAAATATATAGAAACAGGCCATGTAATAAGTCTGATATTCTACACCGATTGTATACGACCGGCGTAAAAAATTAGCTTTTTTAAACCGATTTAAAAAGTAATGAAAAATAAAAAAATCCAGAATCGAAAAAACTCTAGGTTCAAATCAGAGAAGCTTCTAAACCAGTTTTCCTATTAAAGTACCAAAATTATTTCCTTCTTCGTCACAAATCTGAAGGAGGAGGAGAGTGATGAAGAAGAATAAGTACCTGTAAAACGCAAGTAGAGAACAAAAAAGAGGAAGAAAGAAAAAGTCAGAGAACCTATAAACGAAAGAAACGAAAATCAAATATATACACAGAAATAAAAAACCATAAGCATCGTCACCTTATTGAAGACATCACAAAAATATCGTCACAATTCCTTCGGGTTACCTGCTCAAAAGAAAATAGAAATATATTTAAACAGAACCAAAAAATGAATAAAACAAAAACTCAAATATATACACAGAAATAAAAACCTAAAAATGTCGTCACTTAATTGAATATATCACAGAAACAATGTCACAATTATTTCGACTTGCCTAGTCAAAAGTGAACAGAAACATATTTAAACAAAACTCAGAAATAAAAAAACAAAAAAACAGACACTCATCAATGCAGATCTATGCCTTCTTCTTTGGTGAGTTTTAAAGGCGAAAACGACCGACTTCAACAATAGAGAACGAAGAGCACATATATGGGTCATCACATATCTAGGTCTTCTTCTTTGATGAGCTTTAGACAGTGTGTTACAAAGGCGGAACTTCCTGTCACCATGTATTCTCCATTGTTTGGTTTTCTCCATGGATGATGATGTGTTTTATGAAGATAGGGAAGCATAAAAAACTAAGGCTTTTTATTAGATTTTTAATAGTAAGGACATTCTACAGCGGATGCCATTCCATCAGGTGTAGAATATTTCATCTTTTACACGTCACATATATATCAGGTATAAATATTTATACAATGACATTCTACATCGGATGTCATTCCATCAAGTATAGAATATATTTTATCTTTTACATCTGTCACATGTAAATTAGGTGTAGAATATTTTATCTTTTACACCTATCACGTGCACATCAAATGTAGAATATTTACACAAAGATATTCTTTTACACCACTCATTTCTTTTACACTAGTCATATGTACATTAGGTGTAAATATTTTACATTTATTTACAAAAATGCTACCGCTCATTTCTTTTACACCGGTCATGTGTACATCAGATGTAAATATTTTACCTTTATTTATGAAAATACCACCGTTCATTTTTTACATCGGTCATGTGTACATCAGGTATAAATATTTTACCCTTATTTATAAAAATGCCACCAGTCATTTTTTTTAAATCGTTTCTGTAAAAACCGATTTAAAAATAGGACTTTAAAAAATCTATTTTGTAATAGTACAAGTTCTCTTCCTAATTTCCCCTTATTAAATTATGAGCATTACATCGCATGTTCCAAAGGTTTAATAGCTTTCTCTTGTGAAGAAGAATTAACAAATAACTGAATACAGCAGTCCAGCAACAACATGGTCCACCTAGTTCTTCTAACAAACCATATCCAGATGATACTTAATTACCAATGGTGGTTTTGAGGTCTAGCTCGAGCTTTCATTGTTTAAGATCCTCACAATTTCTGAAAATCATAACCCTCATTTGTTAAAAATTGGAACGAATAAAAACGTAATATCAATCCAACACAACAATGAAATTGATGCCAGTAGTTTAAAAATTGATGCCTTAGTTTAAACTTTAAATTACCCAAACATCTTCTGAGCAACCAAAAAATCCCAAAAAATTGAGGCAAAAATTGTTTGAAAAAATACTTGAATTTAAAGTGAAGGAATTATACATGACAATCCAGATTCGAAAATTTCCAACAACATTGGAAGGAATAATTAACTTACTCCTCAATTGCCTAAAACTCCAATCAAGCTATGCTCTGCTAATCTCCAGCAACTCCGATATCTAGTCTCCTGCTATAGCTACTTTCTCGAAGTTCTCTTGATGGCTTCCATGATCTCCTTCAAGTCCTTATCGCTATAGTGAACCTCCTCCCGCTCTATCTCAGTGTACTCTTAAGGGGCAACGTTCCATAAGACTTCATAGTCATTATGTCATTTCCTGAAACTTATTTGCAATTGGATTCCTTGCATGAGACATAAATGACATTTTCTTATAATTATTTATATTAATTTTACATGTTTAGTTATAGGATTTTCAGTTAAATATCCATATTAGAGGAACAAATCATTTATTATTTAATTTATAACATGCTAATTGGATATTCACTAATCATTCTTGATACAATTGTATGCTAAATCTAAGTATAATTGTGTGTTATTTGATTATGACCATGCAGTTATCTAGGGTTTTACATATTAAGGATTTAGCATATATACTTATTATAACTCCAACATATTATTAAACGATGATAACCACACATCAATCCTTGTAAGCGCTCGTCTTATTAGTGATATCCTTATACGCTCTTGCTTTTATTTTATTTTTGTTATTTATTTCTACTTTTTAAAAATTATTAATCAAGTTCTCTTCTGCGACTCTTCCTTCTCACATTTAGTTTAATCTAAACTTAAGTCATACATTAACTTTACATAAAGAATATGACATATATTAACCTCTATACTATATAAAAATTAATTTAGTAATTCATTTGAAAGCTAACGACAGCGACATTATAACACCTTATAAACTGGCACCTTAATTAAGGCTTTTTCTTAAGACTTTCCATAAAGAACTTCTGGAAATCCGTAAAAAAAATTCTTTTTCTCAAAGTTAAACTTAGTTTACATCCTTAAACCCCTTTTAAAAACTGAGTAACTTAAAAGACCCAAGTTCTAATACAAATTCATCAACTATCTCATAAATAATTAACTAAACCTTAATATCAATACCACCATTTGACCAGTGTTAATGGCACTCACCTGTCTCGTACATGGATTCGTGCTTCCTTTTATAGAAAATTACTTAGTCCATTATATATCTTATATATATTGTCATATTTATATACAAGCCTTACACAACTTAGTCAAAATATAATTAACTTAATCAAAATAAAACTTCAAAGTTACTCCAGCTCCAACCTTCTCAACCTTTATCTATCACCGCCCTTGCCCTCAAGCCACTTGCCTTTACTATATATGATGAAAGAAAAAGGGTGAGATTCACAGAATCTCAGTAGTAACATACAATCTTTTATACGAGAATGCATAATTCACGACATGCAAAATAAGCTGGTAAAATCTCTAGCCAACATGAAATGTTGACAACTATCATGTACGTACAAATACTTAAAACAATGGTCTGTCAACAAATGCTAGCCACTAGTCATCAAGACTGTAACTATGCCTCACGCATGTAAACCATGCTTATGCATGTAAAACTTTGGCACAAACAAACATGCAAAAAATATACATACAATCATGAAGATAACAAGTTACTACTTGGATCTCCTTCTTTCAGGTTACCTCCTTTTCCTTTCCTTTTTGCTTGTTCCCTTGGTGGGCTCAGGCACAAATCAAATCCTATACAATTATTATTTATTGAAGGGTAGGTTAATGCCTTTCCATTTCCATTTGATAACTTAACTAACCTTCCTAAAAATCCCCATTCTTTTTTTAAATACTACCCTTATGAAATCGGTTGGTTATCTTGTATAAAACTGTATATATCTATATACATATATACATATATTTAATGTCACAAACAAGCTTTCTCAAAGCCCCAACTCCAATTTATTAACTCAACTATTACGTTTTGTTCTTAATTAATACTTCAACTTATTCTCATGATATTTCCCTTTTCAATTTACTAAAATCATTTACCAAAGTAAAATTTATTTTCCTTTAATCCATGTCAATGACATTATAAACATCATTTAGAACCTTTAACCATGGTTTAAACATCTAACATGGTTGCTAGACATTTTAGAAATAACAACAGCAAGCTTATAAAAATTCTAGCTTCCAAAAATTTACTTTATCTTGGCCAACCTTGCTGTCCAAACAGGGAACAAAGGGGCATACTCATGATTTCCAACTCTATTCTATTTCATCATCCTTTACCCGCTTGGATAGACTTTTGGAAAATGACTTTTAAAATGCTCTTGTATAAGCTTTTCTAGAGAAGAGCTTATAAAAAAAAGTGATTTTGAATAAATGAGTGTTTGGATAGTTATTACTAGAATGACTTTTATGATTGGTAAATTATAAAAAAGGGTATAAGATAGAAAAAAAAAAGTGATCATCACTATGTATGTCCCATAAGCATCATCTCTCTCTCATCTTCCAACTACAGAGGAGTTGGGCCATCTTCTCTCTCTCATATCTTCTCATCTTCAGCAAACGACAACGACAAAAGAGGAGCTGAAGACGACGATGACGACGATGGATGAGCTGAAGACGACGATGATGATGGATGAGCTGAAGACGACGACGATGGAGGAAGAAGACGAAGACCAACGTCCATGAGACCCACACAACCACGACGAAGCTGGAGAAGATCTGAAGCGAGGACAACGAAGGACCAGCGACCCAATGACGTTAGCGTCAACATCAACAGATGGCGACTATAGTGGAGAAGACCAGAGACAAAAGGAGGAGAGAAAGAAGAGAGTGGAGGATAAATAGGGGCAAAATAGTAATTGGGCAGTCCATAAGCTCTTTTCTTGTTCCATAAGCTACTCCTAGAAACTTATCTGAAACTATGGTTTGGCCCAAAAGCCCTTATAGATAAATATGACTGTTTGTTTTGAAATTTCTCCAAATTAAAGTTTGGGCCAAAAATCCTTTTATAACCATGTTTTACAAGCTATCCAAGCACACACACATAGTCCTAAACCATCAAACAAGTATTTTCTCAATCTAATGACCAAATCACCACACATATTTCTTTCTATTTCATTTACTCTTAATTACCTTTGAACTTCCCTGCATCATAATTCAATCTTAAAAACTTGAGTTCTATAATTGCTAAACAGCACCCAAACGTACAGCACTTATATCAGGAATTTGTGCAGTATTTAGGTTTACTTCCACCCTCATCTTAGCATGTCAAAGCACAATGAACACCCAAAATATTTATCTAACTAAAATACCTTCAATCCATCAAGAGCTTTAAACAACTTAATATTCACTACTTTTCACTATTAATCATCAAAATTCAAACCCAAAACCACTTTATCACATTAATCTTCTACATTTCAAGCCTGAACATTTTAACTTCAATTACCTTTCCCTAAACATCATTCAAAAACAGCACCCAAATCATCCTTCGGTCAACCACAATTCACAAGTCAACTTCTTTAATTACTTCAAATCACATCTTAGAAGCCTTTAAACATATTCCAAGTGTGGTTTATAAATATAATTCTCTTATTTCCTATTAAGATATTTTAAAACAATAGCAAGTATTTTACTTAAATTTCAGCTACAGTGTGCATCCAAGAGTCTAGGTGAAGCCTCAAGATACTCAGAACCTGTACCCAACTATACAAACTTATAATAATCCAATATCAGCAAAACGAGCTCCCATGCATTAAAATATTTGAAAATTTTAGACACTAAATAACAGACGAAATAGATTAACTCATCCCTCTACTTAAAGTATTTAAAACTTCAGCAAGTTGCTTCAATCCAATCCATATGACCACAAATTGAGCTAGCAAGCGACAGGTAAACTTAGGTCCATTATTCTTCAGATAAATATTGATTGGAATAGAAGATTCCTTGAACTAAACTGACAACTAGATTGTACCCATTAATCCCAAGAATATTAGTACGAGTTAACCTGGCTGAGTGCCAATTTTCTGTATCTATGACTTCCATAATCAAACTCTAAATATCAAAATCCAGAGAAACCGAACTACAAAAATCAAAACATGAGCCCAAGCTTCAATCTTTAACAAAAGTGTCTCGGTTCACGTCAGACTAAAGCAGAACAGAGAAGACAACTTCGTGCAACCATATTTCCAATTTAAAGTTTGATTTCACTTCCTTAAACTCCATTCTTTACTTAACCAGTGATTAAATCTCAAAATCCCAAATTTTAACCGGTAACCCATTCCTCACAATCAGAAATCAGAGGAAATCGAAGGCAAGAACGGAGTTAGAGAGCTCACCCTTGTTGACTGACGGCGTGACGAGGTCGTCCGTTCTCCTCCGGCGTCGTTCTCCTCTGGTTGCTGCCCTCGCGTTCTCCTGCTCCTTCTGTCGCTCGCGTGCTCTGTTTGAAAGAAAGAAGGCGACTGAAATGAATAGGAGAGAAGAGAAGCGGGTGATGTTTTGACAGGAGCCTGGTCTGACGAGGGAAGCACGTGTAAGTAAGAGGGAGTGAGGTGTGAGCTGGAGGGAGTCTCTGATGACAGGTGGAAAATGGGTTACATGGGGAGTGCCACATTTCTTTGAATATATCAAACTCTTTTTTAAATTTTATGAACATTCTGAATTTTTTAAAAAATACAATATATGTCAGAATTTAATTTTTTTTATAATTTATCCAACCCATAATATAATTTTTCAAAAATGTTTAGAGTAAACATAACTTTTAACTATTTTTTTTATTTTTAAAAAATTAATCCCTTATAAATTTTAAAATTTCATCTTAATTTATCTAAGCCTATTTTAGAGAAATATTCTCTTCCATAATTTTTTAAGTATTTAAAATATTATTTTCATGATTTTTCTTAATTTTTTGAGCCCTCAATATTTTTTTAGAAACTATCTATTCTTTTATTATTTTCTTAAAATTCTTTTTTCAAACCTATTTAACTTTAAAAAATATCTTCATTCACTAAAATTCTCTAATTATTTATTTACCCTGTTATAGACATCACTGATATGTTTATTGACTTTTTGATAAGAATATTATAATATGATTAAGTAACAATTTGCAAGCATCCAATCTAAATATTTCGTAAAAAATTGGGATATGTATTCTTTGCTAGAATATGTAGGAAGATAGGAATCACACCACCTTTTGGTCAATGACCCTTATATAATAAAGGGTATATTTTAGCACACAATTTAAAGAGTTTCTCTATTTTTAAATTGATTTTGTAAATCCTATTTCATAATGACTTTTATATGCAGCTCTTTTCGAAGGAAATTACCTCTTTTATTTAAAAGAGAAGGGAGTGACAAAAATCAGTTTATTAATTTTTTTTATACAAAGTTTATTAATTTATTATGCATTGGGAGACATCAAGTAGTGAGAAGGGAGCACCCAATACCAAGGGTTTGGTTTGGACCGGATTTATGTATCAACATTCTCCAACAGAAGGACAAACTAGCAGCCTGACTAGGTACCCCAGATTCTCAGGTTACATAATTTTTAAGATTTAGTTTAATTTTTAAGATTAATCTGAACCAGTTTACGTAATTACGCCTCATTTTATATTTACCAAATAGCATTGACGGCAATCTCATCATAATTTCAAATATGGCGGCAATCTTAACTATAATTTCAAATATAATGGCAATCTCATGGAGTAATATTTAAACTTTTTTTAACTACGTCGGTTGTTAATTAAAAGAGTTAATTAATTTTTTATAAAATAAAAAAATTAAATTAATTAATTAATTATGATTAAATCTAACTACTCAAAATAAATTCATATTATATACTCTTTAATCTACCTAAATTAGTTAATTAGCTATTATATTAGTTATAATTAACTAATTTATTTAGTTTCTTTAATCTATCAAAAAAAAATTAACTAACTTTTATAATTAGAATCCGGAGAATATATCATAAGAAGACAAAGAATTTTATAATATATTATTAGAAAACTGCTTGATTATTTGAGCAAGAAACAATCAGCTTCTCACACTATAACGACAATCATGCAGTTATCATAATTAATAAAATAATAATAACAAATTAAAAGGGCTTAATCACCTAATTAAAAACATAAAGCCGGCTGCTTTTGACATTATAGGATCATATCGGATAGACAAGTCAAGGTTATAATATAATGGTGCCGTTATTGTCCGACGAATTGAAATGCTTGCTAGGGTTAGAAAGATCAATCCTTTTTCCAAAAACAGTTCCCACAAGACTAGTTCGCAAACGCAAAGATTTTTCTCATAATCATTGTAAAACCTTTTCTCAAAACGATTACAAAACTATTTTTAGGAAAATACCTTTCTATCAAAAATTCATCGGGACCTATCAAGCAAAACAGGTAGAATTTGAGTTACCTTTTACGGACAAATTACCAGATAACCAAACCGTTCTCCGAGCACCACAAACGACAGTTACAGCTAATCTACAACAATTGAGTAACTATTATATTAATAATCTATTCTTAAGCATAGCTTGGAGGTATTAATTTATATCCTAAGGGTTCTCAGAGTAACTCAGATACTTTATCAAGTTCAAATCAGTTAAGACTTTTACTCAACCTCACTCAGTGCATCCCAAATTATGACCCGCACTCTTAGATACTTTATCAAGTTCAAATAATATTTCAAAAAGGTTAGATGGAGGTTCTATAAAATTTTCCCAACTAGGATTCCCAAAAACTATCTTGGATTTATAAACCAAGGGAGTTGATGATTGGTTAGAATGATTCAGGAGAGTCAGATCCACTTATTTTTTTTTTTTTGGTATAATCAGATCCACTTATTGAAGACTCAGGATCTCCCAATGTTAAGAAATGGGCCAATCTACCCATGGTGGATTAGCCCAAGTCCATGAGAGGTAGAAAGAGAGGGAACTGTTTCTGGTTTTTCAAATGAGGGAAATGGAAGTTACCGAAAGTAACTTCCCGCATGCGTGCTCTCTGGATAAGAAGGCCCAAAAGGGGAGAGTTGGTTTTTTGAGCGTTATTCCGTAGAGAGAGCAGTGATCTTTTCGGTTCATGCGTGTGTGTGTACATTTCTCTCCTCCTCTCTGTTCCAGTGCTTCTCCGGGTGCTCTGTTTTCTTCCTCTTTCGGTGTCATTTGCTGTGAAACATACCAAAGTCTATTCAAGGTGCTCCGGTTATGTGTGGCTATCTCGGTGAACAGGGAAACATCCAAGGTACGCCCGAATTCCTTCACCCAAAAAGCCAAGAACTTGCTTAGGGATCCGTGCCCCAACAGAGCAAAGTTCCTCTCCAAATTTCTTTTTAATTAAATGACGCCGGGGCTTTCGATTTTATTTATAGTTTTACTTACTCGCCGCGGTGAGTAACCTATATTGAAATGCTACATTTTGGCCTCGCTCACTACGGCGAGCAACAGCCTTCGTTGTGCGCGAGTTCCCGGACTCTCAATGCTATGTTTTGACACTCTTCACCTTGATGAGCAATGCCCTTCGCCATGGTGAGCAGTCATAGAAATTAGGATGTTACAACACCACCAACGTAGAAAGTGTGTTATCTAATGTAGAAAGTTCCCTTTCCGCTTGCATTACCTAGTTAGAATCGACCTATAAAATCTTATCTATGTTAATTATTTTATCAATGTAAATTTAAGACATATTACTATGTTCTTATATATTACCTTCTACAAATCAATGTAAGAAAGTCGTCATTAACCAAGATAGAAAGTATTGCATACAATAATGTAAATATGGATAAAACTTGTTGTTTATTCATTTGCACATTGATGAAATATAAACACAATGTTCTCATCTCTTAACCTCGAACGTACAAACATGGGGCTAAAAATTAAGATACAAACAAAGTAATACAACCCCTACATTCTCACATGACATCCAGTACTATAAGTATAACATTAATATGGATCAACACATATGAAGCAAGGGCATCACTAATCACTAATCACTAATAATATAAAAAGGATAATTAGCAAAAGTCTTAACTGTACATTATCAATAAAACATAAAAATGCAATCAATCAAAAGTCCATGAAAATATTTTGCTCTGATGAATGGATTTTCAATGCTATATCTCTTGTTTATATACATTTGGCATTATTTTTATATATCTCTCCGTCAACATTCATGGTTTATCATCTCCATAAATTTTTTTATAAAATTTATATATGAAGTTACTAAACTTAATCAAGAATATATATATATAAAAGTACAAAATCAATAAAGATCATTGGGGCACTGATTTGAGTTTTCAGTATCTTAAAGGTGTAGTAACTGTCTTTTTCCCATATTTTAATATACTGATTTCAATGTTCTTCACACAAATATTTTACATAATGTTAACAAAAATAAATTTACTTTTATATATTGAAATTTTATGTACGTTGTTAATATTTGACCATTGGATTTGGTATCGCATATATTTTTCTTTTTATAAATGAGATCAGCGTCGTTAGAATTATTCTATTAAATATAAAATTAGTTTAGTCTTGATGTGATGTTTGAGCAGTGTGTGGTCAAACAAATAAGCACTTAATACAAATTAAATAACTGCGGCATGGTTGAATCTTATAATGCCGTTAGATTTCCGCAAGCTGATCGCGTGCATTAGCTGTAATCTTTTTCTTCTATTTTTTAATGCGCCTAGTCTCTCTGGAATCCAATTGCATTCAAATATACATATATTTGAGTTGCCATTTTAGAATCAGTTCACACCTTTCGCACTGGTCTTCTTGTGACTTACCAAATAAACAAATAATTTCAAGATATATTTGTTCTTTTAATTCACTGTTTAGCAACATATAAATATATCAGAGTACAAGCTGAAGCATTATAGCTAGCTCTGAGATTTAATTGAGACATATAGAAAAGATGAAGGTTGAGTTTGTATCCAAACAAATCATAAAGCCATCTTCTCCAACCCCCCAGAACCTTAGAACTTTTAAGCTTTCTTTCATTGACCAGCTTGCTCCTATATTGCACACTCGAATTCTACTTTTCTATCTTATTACTGAAAACCATGATCTTGGTAATCACGACATGTTTGAGAGGCTAAAGACATCATTGTCTGAGACTCTAACCCATTTCTATCCACTGGCAGGTAGAGTCAAAGACAACAAAGTCATTGAATGTAACGATGAAGGTGTCGAGTTTTGCCAGGCTCGTGTCCATGGCTTCGTCTCCGACATCCTTAAACAACCTGATGCTGACATGGTACATCAGTTTGTGCCTGCGGACGATGCTCATTTGGAAAGTGGGTTTTTAATGAAAGTTCAAGTAAATTTGTTTGATTGTGGAGGTTTGGCTATTGGTGTGTCGTTTTCTCACAAGATTGCTGATGCTTCATCAATTGGTTTGTTCATTAAGGCTTGGTCTTGCACAGCAGTTGGGTGTGTGAATGAATCGATGCTTCCAAAGTTCATTATGGAATCTTATTTCCCTTCCATGGAGTTCTCAATTAATCTACCACCTTTAGAGTTCAAACCCACCATTTGTATCACAAGAAGGTAAACTACAAGAAACTTTTCGTTTTCGTTTTTCTTAACTTATTGAGGTTTTTCTGAAAAATGTTCAAATCTTGAATTAGAAAATTCTGTCTGAGTGGATTCTTCCAAAGTATACTTTGGGTTCTCTTTATCTTCCATGAATTTTCCTGTTGTTCCGTAATGTCAAATATTTAGAGTCATATTTAACGATTATAAGACAATCAGTCAAATATTTAGGTAACATAATTGGTTTGGGATGTTACTTCATTGACATATTTGACGGTTTTGACTGAGAAACCGTCAAGTATGTTGTCAGTATATAGTACAAAAACACAACCTGGTTTGGCTGGTCTAACTAGTAAACTGATGAAGCCGTTCGATCAAGAGTTTTAGACTAGTTGATAAGATTAGATTTTATATATATTTTTCTTCTATTATTGAGCCTAGTTTAGGAAAAAAGAAAAAATAGTAATCTATTATATTTGTGCTTTATTTTGTTGGATTATGAGTTGTTTATATATTAATATTTTATTACTTGTGAATTAAAGATATATATGATTACTTTTGTATATTATATAAATTATATTATTTTAATTATGATGACTAGTTTAATCTTGAGTTGACCCTGTTTTTATATTTATAGGATAACAAGGAAGCCAAACTCTTATTTTTTTTTTTGGAAAAAAATCTAGTATATAATTGAAGTAACAAAACATCATCCATTGGTGGTTGTTGAAAGTTTTTAACGATAACTTTTGGTCGCTAAAACGTCATTGCCCCAATATGAAACCATTGAAAGTCAATCGGTGCAATTGTAAAAAAATTATAATTCCTGAGTCGTTTTTCTATTTAAGGATCACTTCTGACTCAACACAATACTTAGAAAAACTTCAAAAAAAATCATGATTTTCGTGTTACTATTCACTTATTAAATAGTAAACTTTTGAAAAAAATTCAAAAATTCATAATTAATTTTGTAAACTTCCAAAAAAATAATTCGTAACTGGCTCCATGACCCAATGTTTCCCGAAATTCATTTTTCTCAGAATTGTACAGCGCTCATTTAATTTCTTTTTTCAAATTTCTGGGGTCAATTTAAAAAGTCTTAACTTTTAATATACACATCCAAAAATTATATTCAAAGACTTGTTTGAAATCGTGGCATGCAGGTATGTGTTTGATTCCTCAAAGATAACAAAACTGAAGGCTGAAGCTGCAAGCAAAATGGTGGAGAATCCAACAAGAGTGGAGGCAGTATTAGCCCTAATTTGGAAGTGTGCCACAACAGCATCAAGAACAAACCTAGGAATAACCAAAAGACCCTCCATGGCATTACAAGCAGTAAACATTCGTAAAAGGACAAGCCCACCGTTACCGGAGACATGCGTCGGCAACTTTGTTGGTCAGTTTATAGCAAAACCAGGAGAGTTTAATGACATTGAAATGAACTTACAAGGGCTAGTGATTCATCTAAGGGAAGGTCTTGAACACTTCTCAAAGGTTCATGTCCCAAAACTTCAAGAAGCAAATGCTTTCATGACGTTTTGTGAAGGAATGAAGGACATGTTACTGGTGTACAAAGAGGATATAGATTTCTATGGTTGTACAAGTTGGTGTCGTTTTGGGTTTTATGAAGCAAATTTTGGATGGGGAAAACCCAAGTGGGTGAGTATTCCTTCTATGAAGATAAGGAATTCTATTATTCTGATGGATACGAGTGATGGAAAAGGAATCGAAGCATTGGTGACTTTGAGGGAACAAGATATGGCGTTGATGGAGAGTAACAATGAATTGCTCGAATTTGCGTCTTTGAATCCAACTATCATAAAATAAGATTCAAAATATTCGGTTATCTCTACGCTTCGAGAAGATTAATTTCTAGTTATTGGCGGAGATATTATGTTTAGCTTGTCCCTTCTCTATTTTTTAATATATAAAAAATTTAAGTGAATTGGATCATATGGGGATCATTAGTACCAAAGCATGCCTCGATCATGCTCCAGAAGTGAGTCTACCCCTTCTCTTGTTATGTTGTTGTTTTGTGTTCAGTGTATTGTCGTTTCAGTTTTCATATGTTATGTTGGTGTGTAAAATTTCTAATGTACTTTTGCAAACTGTTGATTCGGATGCGGATGATTATATTGAGGAAAAAATATACCTCATTAATAAAAAAAAATAATGTTTATTCTTTCACATTCAATTAAATAGGATTTATCGCTTAAATATTCCACATAGCTAGCATATTTCTCAATATTGACCAAATAACATAGCTAACATATTTTGGTCTTAGGAACATATTCAAAGTCCATTAAATAGGATTCACATTACGGTTTGAGCCCAAAACTTTCCGGGGACCTTAGACCAATAAGTTTGTGTAATGTCATCTATAAAATTGTATCAAAAGTCTTTTTGTTTCAATAGACTAATAAGTTGGGTCCCAGAGCTTGCTTGTAATGACCCCAAAAAATAGTCAGTTATGATATTAATTTATTAAGGGATATATATATTTTCTGGCAAGAATATAATATGAGGAATTAGATACCTGAATGGTTGGAGGCAGTGAAGTTAAGGGAAAGGTATAGAGTTTGAATCCCAGCGACTGCACAGTGAGATTTTATTTTTCTTCCTGACACGTGAAATTACCAAACTGCCCCTCTGTCTTTTTATTTCAAAATTTTCATTTTTCCTTCTGCCAATTTCAGCTGACCACATCCGTGAGAGAGAGAGAGCAGAGGAAATTTGCAGGGAAGCTTCAAACTTGAGTACTGTAGGTGCCGTTGTAATGACCCGAGAAATTTTAAAGGGTTGGAGCCATTTTATTTAAGCACATATATTATTTCTTACAGCATAATTTTATACGGTAACGGGTAGCTTAGTGGTTGTGGACAGAGAAGTTAAACGTGAGGTCCCTATTCAAACGCCAGCAGAAGGAGGTTTAGTTTTTTCATTTTTCAGGGGTAAAATAACAAAAATATCCCTATGTCCTTTTACTAAATTTTCATCTTCCTTCCAGATTCAGATCTTTTCTTTTTTATTTTTTTTTCTCATATCTCAGTATCACTTTTCTTTCTTTTTTTTTTTTTGCCTTACCTCCTCCTTCCTTTATTCATTCTGTTACAAAATAAAAAATTTAAAAAATATATTTTTTAAAAAACACTTAAAGTGTTTTTTAAAAAATAAAATTTTTTTAAAAAGTATTTTTTAAAAACTACTTTAAGTGTTTTTTAAAAAAATATATTTTTTTAAAATAATTAAAAACACTTTTTTAAATTGTTTTTAAAAATATCTTTTTTAAAAAAGTTGTTTTTTTAAAAAATATTTTTTTATGCAACAAATGGAGTATGCAAGGCAAAGAATAAAAGAAATGTGATACCAAGGATGAGGAGAGAAATGAAGAGGAGAAGATCTGCTTCCCTTCCTTCCCCCATTTTCATTCTGCGAGAGTAGGTCAATCAGAGCAGGCGACGCAGGCGGTGCATGGGGAAGAGATAGGTCAACGATCGGCGCGGGAAGGGAGTTCACGGCACGGAAGGTCTGCTGTAGTCGCCTTTTTAATCTGAAACACTCCTCCCCTATTTCATTTGTCTGTTGGCAGAAGCACGAGAGAGAGCAGGGGAACATCGAAGGTTACTGCCGACGGTGGAGAAGGCGATTGGGGAGTTGGGTCACACACAGAATCAGTGGGTTCAACTCCGATAAGCACCTTTGCCTCCTTCCATCATCATTTCCTTCGATCTGTGCATTTATGTGTCCTTGCCGGTGACAAGTTGTTTACCTATCACGGTTGAGTCTCTGGCTTGTGACCTCCGCTGGTGATAGAAATTCCTTCCTTCTTCCATTTGTTCAGTTGACACCGTGAGTGACAGAGAGAAGAAAATTGAGAAGATTGGCTCTGTTATTCTTCTATTCGGTCCTGTTGTTCAGTTGCCGTGAGAACTGTGCCATAAGTCTTCGTCGAGCCGTGATACTTCTCTGTGGATGCCGTCATTTTCGTCGACTTGCAAGTCATTGCTACAGTAGCAATTTTCATCTTTCTCCTTCTCTTTTTCCGTAAATTTCATCTGTGAGTGGTGGTAAGTTTTACAACTCCCTCCCTATTGACCATTCATGGATTGGTTGGAGGAATAATTTCCTGCTGTCCTCTGTTTACCGTGTGTGGGATGCTCTACTTTGACACATAGATATGTTGCTAATTCTGTTGGGAAGCCTGTGTGTGTGCATATGTGTGTGTTTGTTATTGATTTGGAAAGAAGAAGAAGAAAATGTGGACTCTGCAGCATGTATGTATATGGACATATATGGATATATGTTGATAATTGCTGCTATAGGTGTATATATACAGATATAGCCTGCTGTTATGATTAATATTTAAGGATAGCTCTAAAAATATTAAATGGTGTTTTTGACGTTTCAATGCTGTGATGGGAAAGATGGAATTAAATTGAATTGATGAATATACTGCTAAGTTGAACCAGAGACAATAATCTCTATAATGAGTTTTAGAAAGGAATTTTGTGAACTTTGAGAAAGATATTTGATTTATAATTCAAAGGCTAAGCTTGGTTGGTTTTACATTAGCTTATGAAGTGCGAGTAGAAGTCTATTTGAGAAAGGACATTTTGTTGAACGTGAAAAGCATATCCATTTTATAAAATGATGTTGGAAAGATGTTTGAATGGAAATTTTAAGGAATTGAGTTTATTTATATTATGTTGGCGTTTGAGATGTACGTAAGTTGTTTGTAGAATTAAAATGAGAAATCCTATATAAGTTTATAATTGTAGTATTAATGTCTTCTTTTCTGGATATTAGGGATTGAGGAATGAGAATAAGTCAAATGCTGATTTAACAAGAGTAAGTATATTGGAATATAATAGGTGAGTGAATAACGTTCTCTTACAGTGATATTTTGAAATATAGTTAGTTATTTGACATTTTACTTAAATGTTAATTTTAAGTATAATTTACGAAAAGCGAGCATATGAATCCATAGCTTTAAATGTTATAAATGATTTATTCAAATTTCATTATTGAATACTTGTTCATGTGAATTTACAAAACCTTTTAATGATTTATCGTAAATGTTCATGCTGGGGGTTTCATGATTATGAATAATTTTATTAGAAATTGTTGGATTGAAAGTGTTATGATTATTAAATGCCAATTTGACCCCACATATGCTGGAAAGATTTTAGAGGACATATCACAGAATGCTAGTTACTAACAGTAGTACTGTTAGTCCTTGGTGCACCATGGTAAACTTGAGCTCGACAGTTATTCATGTGATTTATTCTCGTGACAGTTGTTCGTGGGATTTATTCTCGCGACAGTTATTCATGTGATTTATTCTCGTGACAGTTATTCGTGGAATTTATTCTCACGACAGTTATTCGTGGGAGTTATTCTCGCGACAATTTCGTGGCCTCGAGCCGGCCAAATTGGTTAGTTACCCTCGTGGACTGTGTCTCCACGCATGTTTTTTGTTCTGTCGAAGTCCTATGGAAAAAATATTATTTCGAAACGAGTGCTTCAAATGGATTTTCTAAAATAAAAACTTTTACCGAAATTTTCGTATTCACAAAACGTTATGATTTACATTGAAATGTATTGAAAACAATTATTTTTGCATTTCAAATTATATTTTTGGGACATTATTCATGAGTAGATTATTTGTATTCAAATAGTGCTATCGACCCTAATCATCCAGTTGAGCAGTGAAGAGTCTCCGTGTCAATTTGAAACAGTATTTGTGGACATATCTTCTTATCATGTAATTAAATATTTTGAGAACACATGTATTATTTTACTAGAAGTTTAGAGGCTCCACCTAACTTATAGATAAGATTCTGGTTGTTTTGAAAATGTCTGTATATGATTTGAAATGTTCGCAGTCTGTTGTAGGGTCCGAAATTCCTACATATGACTTGCGTTTTAATTTAAATATAATTTATAATATGATTATTATTTTGAACATTTTAGTTAAAGATGAAGGCTTAAAGAATGCGAATTTATTCATATTATGTGCCGGTCATAGCTCAAATTTTGGGAAGTGGCATCCGTGAAACCCATCGCCTTGTATCGGTCTGTTTCCTCCATCCGTGCTGTTGCCGCCGGAGCCGTCATCTCTTTTGCAATCCAATCTTTATCTGAGAAGTGGGGCGAGAGTGGGAATGGAGGAGTGTGGCAAGACGATGAAAGAAGTGTTCGACGAGGGCTGCTGTTGACGCAAGTTGCCATGGTTTCTCAGTCATCCACGACTCCGTTGACGTGCAAGCTATCGTGCACTATCATCGTTGCTATAGTACTCCCTTTGTCTTTACTGTAGCAACCTCAGATCTCCAGCTTCCTACTTTGTCATAGTGCAATCTCGTCGACCATTATTCTTCATCGTCGTTGGCTGTGGCTCTGGGAAGTTTAATTCCATTTTTTCTTCTTCTGTACTATCAGTCATCTAGCGATTATGGAAGCTTCCTCATTCCTACGGTAACAGCTTCCACAGTCCCTCTCCCTTGCTGCTGCAGAATAACCACTGTGTGTGGTGTGGTAAGCTTCTTCAATGTCGTTCCATTTTCCCCCCTGCGATCTATGCTGGTTCAGGGTGTAGGTTACCTTAGCTATCTGAATAAAATAAAGGGATGGGAAGCAGGAGCTTGGCGTCGGGTGTTGGATTTTGAGTTGAGTAGAAAATGATACATATGTATATGCATAAGCATGCTGTGGTAGTGTTGTTTAAAAAAAATGAAATAGAAGATGCCATTAATGCTGTGGAAATGAACAATACATGTTTATATATATTGTGTATCTGATATGGCAAGTATATATATATGGATTACATTGTTGATATGTGAGTGTTGAGCTGAATTGAGGAAGTTGAAATTGGAATCAAGATTTTAAATTTGAGGCGGGTGCAAAACTAGGAATTTATAGATTTAAAGTTAAAGTTATGGTATGGTTGTGAAGCTTCAAGGGTTAGAAAATATATGTGACTTGTTGCGGTTGTGGTAAATGAAAGGTATTTAGGATAAAAGTGATAAATTTCAATTCCTAATGTACTATGGAGTTTTAGAAAGGTAATAAAAAGAGCAATGTTCTTAGAGCTTAATAATTAGTGAAGCACGTTAAAAGTCTGGAAGAAAAGAAGTTTATGTAGACAAGAGTCTTATTTTCATGAATGAAAATAAATGGTATATGGTATAAAAGAGATTAATAGTAATTTCTGATGGAATGTTTTACTTATGGAAAATTTAGGAAATTAAGAAGAGAATATTATTCCGAAGAATAAAGCAAGAGTAAGCTATATTTGATTATCGCAAGTGAGTCAATAACGTTCCCTAAGAATGATATTTTTAATAATAAATTGTTATTGGATATGTCCATTTAAAGTGTTAAATTTTAAGTATGATTTTCTAAAGATATGGTTATAAGAGTTGATGGTTTCGATTTATATTATTGGTGTTTCTTTTCACTAGGTTCATTATATGATTATGTTTATGTATGAAAATGAATAAAGAAAGTTTTGAAAAAGACTTTAGTAAATGTTATATTAAATTGATTTTGTTGATGAAATATTTTTATGGGAATTTTACTGTTGGAATAATTATTCCATATGAATTGAAGAAATCTTTTGATAATTTATTTTAATGTTTATGCTGGGGTTTCGCAATTATGAAGTATTCATAGTGAAAATTGTTGGATTTGAAAATATTGTGATCATTAAATGTTAAACGGACCCTACGCATGTTGGAATGTTTGTTTCCAGAGAGGACTGAATATATAATGCTGGTTACTAACAGCAGTACTGTTAGTCCTTGGTGCACCATGGTTAAACCGAGCTCGATGGATATTCGTGGGTCTCGTACTCGAGCTGGTTATTCGTGGGATTTATTCTCGTTCTTGTCATTTTTATACCTGTGCTTGATTCGTGGCTTCAAGTTGCGCCAGATTGGTTAGTTACCCTCATAGACTATGTGACCACGCCTGTTTTCGTTCTGTTGAAGTCCTACGGAAAAAGGATTATTTTGAAATGATTATTTTAAATGAATTTCCTAAAATAAAATATTTACCAGAATATTTGTATTTAATTACAAAATGTTATGATTTATATTTAAACATGTCAGAATTATTTATTTTCGCATTTTAAATTATGTTTTCGAGACGTTATTCACTAGTAGATTATTTTGGCTTCAGATAGTGCTGTTGACCATATTCCTCTAATTGAGCAGTAAAGAGCCTCACGTACAACCCGAAGCATTATTTTTGGCATATCTACTTATAATGTAATTATAAACTTATGAAATACTTGTATTATTTTATTTGAAGTTTAGATGCTCCACCTAGTCTATAGATAAGATCCTGGTTATTTTTTAAAATGTATGTAGTTGATTTGAAACATTCGCAGTATGTTGTAGGGTTTTTGGAAGGTCGGTTATACAAAGACGATCCTGCCAAAATTTCTATAAATGACTTGCCTTTTAATTAAAATGTAATATATATTATGATTATTGCTTTAAACATTTTATTTCAGGTTTTAGGCTTAAGGATTATGAATATATTCATATTCTGTGTCGATCATGGCTCAAATTTTAGGGCATGACAGTTTGGTATCAAAGCAAAGGGTTTCTATAGTTAAGTGGAGTATGGATGCTTCAGTGAGGTCTCAATTATTGTTATGAACCTGGGCATAATTATAATTGAGGCATCATTGAAGGTCTTTTTAGGAAGTTTAAAAGTGTTTTCCTTTTTTATTGTATTAAGAATATATTTTCCCTTCGAATTTAATATTTTCTATGTTTTTAGTATATAGCTAAATGCCGCCTAGACGTCTACCAGTTGGAAGAAGCTCTAGGAGTGATAGGGCTTCAGATCTCTGCTCAGCAAAGTGACTTACCCCTAGAGGTAGAGGACAGGGTGGTAGGGGAGCTCAGACTAAGGGAGGTCGACCCCTTATACCTCTTCAAGAGATCCTATCTGAAGCTGAACCATCTAATCCATAATCCCCAGAAATCTCCATATTATCTAGACATGAGACTCGAGAAGAACCACACAATGTAATTGAAGAGGATAATATAGTAGTCAAGTTGTCAAAATTTATCAAGTTAGATCCTCCTAAGTTCATGGGTTTTGATTGTCGAGAAGAACCTATGGAATTTTTGGAGGGTATTGAGAAGAGGTGTAGAGCTCTGAGATGTCCTGATGTTCAGTATGTGGAGTTTGCTTTATTTTGGTTGGAAGGGATAGCTAATGCTTAGAGCAAAACAGTGCCTAGTTTACAGGGAGATAGAGTGCCATCATTGTTATGGGTTGATTTCAAGGATATTTTTATTAAACACTATCTTCCACAAAGTAAAAAGGATGCCAGAATCAAAGAGTTCCTATTGTTGAAATGTACTTCGGGAATGTCAGTTGCTGAGTATGATAGGAAGTTCACAGAGCTTTCTTCTTATGCATCTACATTGATTTCTTCAGAGAAGGATAGGATTGGCAGATTCATTCAAGGATTGTCGATATATATACATGATGTTGTGGCCTCTATGTTGAATCATTTTGCCTCCTATGCTGATATGGTTGATTGTGCGTTGAGAATTAAGCTGAAGCACATTGAAGAATAAGGGGTTTCTAAGAAACAGAAGATAGGGAGTGGAAGATTCCAAGGGTCTTCATTTAAAGGGAATCACTCCCAGGGCCAGTCTTAATCATTTGCTATGCAAACGGTGCTTAGATCTTATGGACCCTCAGTGGGCACTTCAGATCCGAGACCTAAATTGGGAGGGTTAGGCCTCAGCCTGCTGTGAGCTAGTCTAATTATTGCAGGCCTCCTTGTGCTATTTGTGGGAACTATCATTCAGGAGTTTGTCACAAGGCCTTGGGTGTTTGTTATGGGTGTGGACAATCGGGTCATATGAAAAGAGATTATCCGTTTGCTTAGCCAACGTTGACTTATGGATCAACTCGACCTTCTCCCCGCTCTGCTACTTTTACAACTCCATCTACTGGAGCAACGTCTACCTCCACAGGTAGAGGTACATCAGGAAGACCCTCGGGAAGAAAGGCACAACCTTCTTCAGGGCAAGCCCAAGCAAGGGTGTATCCTATGACAAGGCAAGATGCTCGAGCCTCTAATGCTGTGGTTACAGGTATTATTACTATATGTTCTCAAAACTCTTATGCATTGTTTGACTCTGGATCAACACATTCTTATGTTTCAGTATATTTTTCTAAAAGGTTGGGTAAAGACTTTGTCAAACTTGATTATCCTTTCTCGGTTTCTATCTCGGTTGGGGAATCTTTATCAGTCTCACAATGTATAAATCTTGTGAGGTGTCTTTTGAGGGAAGAGAAAGTATTGTTGATTTAATGATTCTTGACATGATTGATTTTGATATGATATTAGGCATGGATTGATTAGCCTCTTGTTATGCTACTATTGATTGCCACTTGAAAGTGGTGAAATTTAATATTCTAGGTGAAACTCCTTTTGTATTGTGAGGGAATAAAGTAAAGAGGCCAACTAACTTGATTTATGCTTTAAAAGCCCAACGATTATTGATAAAGGGTTTTCAGGGGTTTTTGGCTGTAGTGAAAGATTTTGATAAGCTTACTGTCAGCTTAGATCAAATTCCAGTCGTTAGGGATTTTCCTGATGTCTTTCTAGAGGAATTGCCTGGCTTACCTCTAGATAGAGAAATAGAATTTGGTATTGATGTCATTCCTAGCACTCAGCCAATTTCTATTCCGCCATATTGGATGGCGCCCTCAGAGTTAAGGGAATTGAAGATTCAGCTGCAAGAACTGTTAGACAAGGGGTTTATTCGACCTAGTACTTCTTCGTGGGTTGCACCAGTATTGTTTGTGAAAAAGAAAGTTTGATCTTTGAGGCTGTGCATTGATTATCGACAGCTTAATAAAGTGACCATAAAAAATAAGTACCCGTTGCCGTGCATTGATGATCTTTTTGACTAGTTGTAAGGAGCGTAGTACTTTTCAAAGGTAGACTTGCGATTAGGGTATCACCAGTTAAAGATCAAGAAGGAAGATATTCCAAAGACGGCATTTAGAATGTGGTATGGTCATTACGAATTTTTGGTGATGTCTTTTGGGTTGACAAATGCTCCTACAACCTTCATGGACTTAATGAATCGTGTATTTAAATCCTTTCTTGATAAGTTTGTAATCGTGTTTATTGATGATATCTTGGTATACTCCAAGAGTACGGAGGAGCATGATCATCATATGCAGTTAGTATTGTAAAGGTTGAGAGAACAACAACTTTATGCTAAGTTTTCTAAATGTAAATTCTGGTTGAATGATGTCACTTTCTTGGGTCACATTGTGTCAAAAGACGGTATTCAAGTTGATCCTAATAAGGTTGAGGCAGTCAAAAGTTGGCCATGACCTACAACGGTCACCGAGATTCGCAATTTCTTGGGCCTCGCAGGATATTATCGTCATTTTGTAGGATTTTTCAAGAATAGCTGCTCCATTGACAAGGTTAACTCAGAAGAATATGAAATTCCTTTGGGATGATAAGTGCGAGGGAAGTTTTCAGAAATTAAAGGAATCTTTGACTTCCACTCCAGTTTTAAGCTTACCTTCAGGAGTTAGGGGATACACGGTGCATTGTAATGCTTCTCGAATTGGTTTAGGCTGTGTATTAATTCAGAATGGGCAAATAATTGCTTATGCCTCTATAAAGCTTAAGAAGCATGAGCAAAATTATCCAACTCATGATTTAGAAATGGATGCAGTGGTGTTTGCTTTAAAGATTTAGAGACATTATCTGTATGGTGAAACTTGTGAAATCTTCACTGATCATAAAAATCTCAAGTACATTTTTGAGTAAAAGGATCTGAATCTCAGACAGAGAAGATGGATGGAATTGTTAAAAGATTATGATTGTATGATTATGTATCATCCTGGCAAGGCGAATGTGGTGGCTGATGCTTTAAGCAGAAAGTCTATGGGTAGCTTGGCACATATAAATGTTGAAAGAAGACCGTTGGTACAGGAAATTCATAAAGTTGAGCAAGAGGGAGTCGTATTTGAAATTATTGATAGAAGAGCATTCTTAGCTCATTTGCAGGCTCATTCCTCTCTAAATAAACAGATTAAGGAGGCTCAGTACTCAAATTTGAGATTATGCAATTTTCAAGATTTGGCAAAGAGGGAAGTAATACAAAATTTGTGATTAACCATGAAGGTGTTTTGAGGTATAATTGCAGGATTTACGTACCTCAAGTTCAAGACTTGAGAAAGCAACTTTTGGAAAAAGCTCATCATTCTACTTATACTATTCACCCTGGAATAACTAAGATGTACCAAGATTTGAAGCAGTTATATTGGTGGCATGGTATGAAAAATGATGTGGCAAACTTTGTTGCACGTTGTTTGGTGTGTCAACAAGTTAAAGCGGAGCATCAGAAGCCTGCAAGACCATTGCAACGGTTGGAAATACCTGAGTGGAAATGGAAAAATATAACAATGGATTTCATCATTGGTTTGCCCCATATTGCTAGAGGTTTTGACTCTATCTTGGTGATTGTTGACAGGTTAACTAAGTCGGCGCATTTCCTTCTAATGAAGACGACTTATAGTACGGCTAGATATGCTGAGATTTATATTGCTGAGATTTTGTGATTGCATAGAGTTCCAGTGTCTATTATTTCAGATAGAGGGCCCCAATTTACTTCCCGATTTTAGGAATCATTTCAGAAAGCATTGGGTACTCGATTGAATTTAAGTACTGCTTTTCATCCTCAAACTGATGGGCAATCCAAGAGAACGATCGAAATAGTTGAGGATATGTTGAGATCCTGTATCATAAATTTCAGTGGAAGCTGGGATAATCATTTGTCGCTAGTGGAATTTGCCTATAATAATAGCTACCAATCAAGTATTCAAATGGCACCATTTGAAGCATTATATGGAAGACAGTGTAGGTCTACAATTGGATGGTTTAAAGTTGGTGACAGAGAGATATTTGGACCAGATTTGGTTCAGGATGCTAAAGAAAAGGTGAAAGTAATTCAACAAAGGTTATTGACAGCTTAGAGCCGATAGAAATCTTACGTAGATCATTGTTGCAGAGAATTAGAATTAATGGTTTGAGATAAAGTATTTTTAAAGGTGTCGCCAATGAGAGGAGTCATGAGATTTGGGAAGAAAGGCAAGCTAAGTCCAAGGTATATTGGTCCCTTTGAGATCTTAGATAAAGTGGGTGCCATAGCTTATCGATTAGCCCTACCACCAGAGTTATCAGGAATTCATCCGGTGTTTCATGTATTGATGCTTCGAAAATATCTATATGATCCCTCTCATGTCGTTGAATATCAAGAAGTTCATGTAAACGAAGACTTGTCATATGATGAGTATCCAATAGCTATTATTGATAGACAAGTAAATAAGTTAAGATCAAAGGAGATTCCTTTAATGAAAGTGTTATGGCGTAATCATTCAGAGAAATAAGCTACTTAGGAGATTGAGAGTGAGATGCCGAACAAGTACCCGCATTTGTTCGAGAAGCATATTTTTAAATTTGGAGGATCGAATTTCTTAAGAGGGGAAGAATGTAATGACCCTAGAAAATAATCAGTTATGATATTAATTTATTAAAGGATATATATATTTTCTGGCAAGGATATTACAAGAGGAATTAGATGGTTGAGTGATTGGAGGCAGTGGAGTTAAGTGAGAGGTACAGAGTTCAAATCCTAGCACTTGTAAAGTGGGATTTTATTTTTATTCCAGACACATGAAATTACCAAAATGCCCCTCTGTCTTTTTATTTCAAAAATTTCATTTTTCCTTCTGCCAATTTCAGCTGACCACATCCGTGAGAGAGAGAGAGCAGAGGAAATTTGCAGGGAAGCTTCGCGACTTGAGTACTATAGGTGCCGTGAGACCCATTGACTTGCATCGGTCTGTTTCCTTTGCCTGTGCTGTTACCGCTGGAGCCGTCATCTCTTTTGCAATCCAGTCTGTGTCTAAGAAGTGGGGCGAGAGTGGGAATGGAGGAGTGTGGAAGGAGGTTGAAAGAAGTGTTCAACATGCAAGCTGTCGCCATTACCGCACATTGTCATCGCTGCTGTAGTACTCCCTCCGTCTTTACTATAGCAACCTCAGATCTCCATCTTCCTACTCTGTCACAGCGCAATCTCGTCGGCCATTATTCTTCATCATCGGTGGCCGTGTCTCTAGGAAGTTTAATTCCATTTTTTCTTCTTCTCTGCTGTCGGTTATCTAGCCATTGTGGAAGCTTCCTCATTCCTGCGGTAACAGCTTCCACCGTCCCTCTCCCTTGCTGCTGCAGAATAACCACCGTGTGTGGTATGGTAAGCTTCTTCAATGTCCTTCCATTTGTTTCCTTGCGATCTGTGCTGGTTCAGGGTGTTGGTTACTGTAGCTATCTAAATAAAATAAAGGGAGGAATTAGGAGCTTGGCGTCGAGTGTTGGATTTTGGGTTGAGTAGAAAATGATACATATGTATATGCATAAGCTTGCTATGGTAGTGTTGTTTAAAAAAATGAAATAGAAATTAATGCTATGGAAATGAACAATACATGTTTATATATATTGTGTTGCTGATATAGCAAGTATATATATATATATATGGATTACATTGTTGATATGTGAGTGTTGAGTTGAATTGAGGAAGCTGAAATTGGAATCAAGATTTTAAATTTGAGGTAGGTGCAAAACTTGGAATTTATAGATTTAAAGTAAAAGTTATGGTTATAGTTTTAAAGCGTCAAGTGTTAGAAAATATATGTGACTTGCTACGGTTGTAGCAAATGAAAGGTATTCGGGATAAAAGTGATAAATTTCAATTCCTGATGGACTATAGAGTTTGAGAAAGGTAATAAAAAGAGCAATGTTCTTAGAGTTTGATAATTAGTGAAGTATGTTATGTCTGGAAGAAAAGAAATTGATGTGGACAAGAGTCTTATTTTCATGAATGAAAATAAATAGTTGTTAACATTACAGAGTCCAAGGCAACCTAGAGAAAGCAACTTGTGCGGCTTCTACATAGTCAGACACATGGTCAATATTATCTTGGTAAATAGGATTGACCTAACTGAGGAGGTAAAATTGTATTTTTAATGATTTCATATTTCTTAATTGTCAATCTAATCTATATTAGTAATGCGTTAATTTCTTTGATTTTGATTTCATATTTCAGATGTTTGATCAACCTGATCTATTTCCTGACAAAGATATTGAGGACCTGCGTAATCGGTGGGCAGAGTTTTTTGTTCAATTCCTTCCTGATCTATAGTATTTAATTTGTCTTTCACTTAATACCTTTTTCTACTTTTCAGTTCAAATTGTAGTATTTTTGTATTGAATTTTATTAAATGAATAATATAATGAGCAATTGAATTATATATGTCTCTGGCATCTTGAACTGAGGATGATCGATGATTGAATCGTATATTATATTTGGGCAGTTTATTTATAAAGCTTCAGGCCAACGAAATGTATCATAATATAAATTTAATAACATCTACATCGGACGTATATACAACCGGTGTTAACATTTGAAAAATCTACACCGTCCCAATATTCAACCGGTGTAGATGTTAAAAAATAATACATCGGATGTAAATTCGAACCGCTTTAAAATGTAGACCGGTGTAAAAAAGTATACATTCTACACACTATCCCAATATTCAACTGGTGTTAACATTTGAATAATCTACCCCATCCCAATATTCAACCGGTGTAGATGTTAAAAATAATACACCGGATGTAAATGTGAACCGCTGTAAAATTTAGACCGGTGTAAAAAAGTATACATTCTACACCGGTCTTGTGACCGGTGTAGAATGTCTCACTTTTTACACGGTCCGTTTCTACATCGGTTGTATGTGCGATGTTGAATGCCATTTTCAACCGGTGTAGAAATGCTTTTTTCCAGCCGTATACCAAAAAGATGAATAGTAATTTTTTATGGAATGTTTTATTTTTGGAAAATTTAGGAAATTAAGAAGAGAATATTATTCTGAAGAATAGAGTAAGAGTAAACTATATTTGATTATTGAAGGTAAGTGAATAATGTCCCCTAAGAATGATATTTTTAATAATGAATTGTTATTGGATATGTCCATTTAAAGTGTTAAATTTGAAGTATGATTTTCTAAAAATATGGTTATATGAGTTGATGGTTTCGATTTATATTATTGGTGTTTCTTTTCACTAGGTTCATTATATGATTATGTTTATGTATGAAAATGAATAAAGAAAGTTTTGAATTGATTTTTTTGATGAAATATTTTTATGGGAATTTTACTGTTGGAATAATTATTCCATATGAATTGAAGAAATCTTTTGATAATTTATTTTAATGTTCATGCTGGGGTTTCGCAATTATGAAGTATTCATAGTGAAAATTGTTGCATTAGAAAGTGTTATAATAATTAAATGCTAAATGGGCCCCACGCATGCTGGAATGTTTTTTTCCAGAGAGTAATGAACACAGAACGCTGGTTATTAAGAGCAGTACTGTTATTCCTTGGTACACCATGGTTAAACCTGAGCTCGATGGATATTCGTGGATCTTGTACTCGCGCTGGTTATTTGTGGGATTTATTTTTGCACCTGTTATTCGTAGGTTTTATACCTGCACTTGATTTGTGGCTTCTAGCTGCGCCGGATTAGTTAGTTACCCTCGTGAACTACGTGTCAACGTCTGTTTTCGTTATGTTGAAATCCTACGGAAAAATGATTGTTTTAAATGGATTTCCTAAAATAAAATATTTATCGGAATATTTGTATTTAATTACAAAAAGTTATGATTTATATTTAAACATGTTGGAATTATTTATTTCCGCATTTTAAATTATATTTTTGGCACGTTATTCACGAGTAGATTATTTTGGCTTCAGATAGTCCTATTGGCCTCTAGCTGAGCAGTGAAGAGCCTCGCGTCCGACCTGAAGCATTATTTTTGGCATATCTACTTATAATGTAATTATTAACTTATGAAATACTTGTATTATTTTATTTGAAGTTTAGATACTCCACTTAATTTATAGATAAGATTCTGGTTATTTTAAAAAACGTCTGTAGTTGATTTGAAACATTTGTAGTCTGTTGTAGAGTTTTTGGAAGGTCGGTTATACAAAGATGATCCTGCCAAAATTTTTACAGATGACTTGCCTTTTGATTAAAAATGTAATATATATTATGATTATTGCTTTAAACATTTTATTTAAGATTTTAGGCTTAAGGATTATGAATTTATTCATATTCTGTGCCGGTCACAGCTCAAATTTAAGGGCGTGACATTGCTAGGGTTAAGATATGTCTCTATGTTCAAAGAATGCTTACATATTATCCACCAATAAAGTCTTCACATAGATAGTGGGATTAGAACTCAAAATCTTATAAGTTATGAGGCAACTCCATTACCTACTAGATCAATATTTGTTAGTTACCAAAAGTCTTTATGTAGATGTGTGTGAAACATAGGTTAGTTCTGGATAAAGTTATTGATCTTTCCTTAACCTTTAGTTTAGATGGTAAAAAATTAGAGATAGAAGGAAAAACTTAAAAAAAAATAGTAAATAAAAATTTAATATTTTTTTTAGTTTTCCTTCAATTCAACTGTAACATTTCTTTGAGAAAATAATGTGCTATAGCTAAGGCATAAGTTATAAAAACTACTATAGGAGGTGCTACAGAAGATGAATTTTTTTAAAAAAGAATGGGTTATTGTAAGCACTATAGTTAATTTTTAATTTTTAAAAATATTATTTGTAGCTCTTCCCTAAATAAACTCTGTAATTTATCATTTTATTTTTCACAAGCCTTAGTGCTTCTCTATGCACTACAACTTAGGAGACGTAACACTAAAGTATGTAACGTTTAGGAAATGCTACAAATTGAGAAAAAAAATGAACCCTCTACAGTTTGTCTTTTGACCTTTTCTATAGTAGTAGCAGTGTACATATTCTGGTATTCTTTTCCTCAACGAAATCATTCCAAGCAACTATATATCTGCATATTTAAAACAACTTGTTTCAGTTTCACAAATCGACATAAGTTACAACGGATATTTCAAATAATGTGCCCAAAGCACAAAACAATAACATAAAAATAGAAACGAAAAACTATAGCTTTTATTTTATATGATAGTCGGATTCGAGGACGCAAATTCAAGCAGTTCATGGTTTTTCTCCATCAAGGCCATATCTTGTTCGTTCAATGTCACCCAAGCTTCTATTCCTTCTCCATCACTTGTATCCATCAGAACAATAGTATTCTTTATCTTCAAAGAAGGAATACTTATCCACCAGTTCGAGCACATATAGAAACCTATGCCTTCTTTGTACGCCAATTCTATGTCCTTCATTCCCTCACTTAGTATTGCAAAAGCATTATTTTTATCTCCAAGTTTATGAACATTTTCCTTTAAAAATAGTTCAAGAGCTTTCCTTAACTGAAACACCAACGTTTGTAAATCCATCTTTCTATCTTCTATTTCAGCTATGAAGTTACTCAAGCAGTTTCCGACAGAAGTCTTAGGTAAAGGTGGATTTGTTCTTTTACGTATATTTATTTATTACTTGGCCTACCTTGGAGGGTCTTTTGGTGATTCCTGGTTTTGTTCTTGACGCTGTTGTGGCACATTTCCATGTTAGTGCCAATATTGCCTCCACTCAAGTTGGTTGCTCTGCCAGTTTGCTTGAAGCTTTGGCCTTCAGTTTCAAAAAAGTCGCTAAATATTGATCACTTCATACCTCATGTAAGCTATCTATGATCCCTATCTCAATGATCTCATCATATATCAGATTATATAATATCCGTACTCAACATTGTCAGGTTGACAGTGGTATTAACAAAATAGAAAAATATAGAGCACATTAGTGACTAACTTTATACCTAATAAATTTATGAAAACTAAAATTTAATTTTTTGAAAACTACTTATTTGAGAATAAATCTATGAATGATTAGTACTAACTGGATGGCTTCTAAAGAAGTTGAAGCCTTGCACAGTCTTATCTCTAATTGTAAAAAAAGATATCATATAACTTACTAATTAAATTTTTATATTTATAAATCTATGAAGAAAAACTCACATATTGACAATGAAAAAAAAATCTTGGTATCCGACCCTAAACAATGAAACGAACTAGTACACCACATTATTTTCAGGGTCTATGACAAGCAGAGTCCAATGCTTACTACAAAATATGAACGTTATATATGAATGTATTATAATATGTATATGAGTTTGCCAAGTATAAGAGTATATTTACCCTTTAATATAAGGTGCAAAATATATATTCCTCTTGATGCGGGTCATAATGTTGACCATGTACATAATTCTCGAGTTCCTATTAGTGCCTATCTCTTGGACACGTTGAGGACACACGAAGCCATATGTGTCTCATTTTGCTTCGTCTAGGTATCTCCTATAGAAGTGGTTACTATTAATAGAGAAAAGAGTCAATACTACATAAATGGTTAAATATAAAGTATTAAAATAAATTTGTAACTTACAATATGACTAACTGGATGACAATTGAATCAAGCTCCTCAAAATTTAGGAATTGCACTCTCCAGGTGAATCTGTAAAGCTCCTGTGTAGTCAAAAACCCAGACATAATTTCTAAAGCAACCTCTTGACTGATGTATTGTCCCTTCTTCACCCTCGCAACATTCAATTTTTGTTGGTGAGATGGACGTTGGATGGATGAAGAAGGGCTAATGCAGTTGCTTGTTGCGTAGCCTACAACTTCTCTTGCATCATTTTCCTTTCAAGAACACGATACCCCTTTCTAGACATATAATGGTGGTACATATTCTTCTTGGCTATTTCTTGATTTCTCTTATAAATAACCTATGAAAATAAAACAAAGTTAGATTAGTTTATTAAAATGTATATTCATTACTAACTAAGTTAATTAAAATGTAAGTTTACAGCACACATCAAACCTTATAAGTAGCATATTTCTATCATTAATGAAATAATGTCCAAGCTTCGTCACTAATATTGGGGTATGTATCCTTTGAATGCTCCCCCCATCTTACTTCCTCGAATGCAGTCCTTCGCAAGGTTTAACTTAAATGCCATCAACCCTTCATCGCTTTACTTTAAGATGCGATGCTTCATGCTTGAAGTGGAAGGAATATTAAAATTTTACTACGTGAAAGTACAAAAAACAAATAAGATGAAGCTGCAATAAGGGACACAAATATGAATAACTAAAGTAAATAGGTGAAATATAGAATTAGAAATGTACCAAAATGTCCTCCTAAATAATGTCATTGTCTTTCAGGTCGACCGCCTTCCAGTTGGCGTATGCGATGCTAATCTTAGCACGTATTATATAGCCGACATAGCTATTAAACCATGACCCATTTTCACTAGTTGCCTTCATGTCAGCATCAAATTCCACTGGCAACTTCGTGGGATGTGTCCCCTCATCTGTCTTAGAGACCTGTTTCATATGGGTTGGGCCTCTTCCTCTTTTCTTCCCTTACTGACAAGAACTTGAACCAAAATCTGCTGAATCTAAACCTTCCATGCTTTGTTCATAAAACAATAAATAAATGTAAGAATATGATACAACTAACCAGCAACAAAAAATACTATTTGCTATTGAAAGGAAACAACAAATCACATTTAGAGATACACTTCTACTCGTGCAATTCTCTCTCGTAATAATTTCTACCCATCAAGGACTAAGTACAGTGCATTAAGAAGAACAACCTCAACAAATTTCATCAATCTCGTAGACTTTTACTATCTTGTAATCTCTAATAATAGGATTAAACCCAAATCCTAAAGTAAACACATCCAGGGACCATATACATCAAAGGTTTTGAACATAAACTTATGCTCATATCACATAAGCTTACCTCAGGTGATGATATTAATTGTTTTGTTCATTTCATTTTGTTTAGAGGTTAGATACAACTATGTAAATAATGTAGCCAAAGGATTCTTCTTCATCTTCTACATTTGCCTCAATAGATACAACTATATAACTCAACTCTTAAAGCCCGCTAGAAAAGGCACTCACAAGAACCAACATACTTGCAAAACCAAAAGGCCTCACAAAGCTCTTAACTTTGTACTACTAATATTGACATAAATAATGAAGAAGTTAAACGGTGACTTATAGCTTTGAAGATGAGAATGACGACGGAGGGAGTTAACTACGCCAGAGATAGTGAGCGACGATGAGAATGACAATGGAGTGCACCAAAAACAGGTGGAAAATGACAAAAAAATGCCTTTCATCCTAGCCTGTGGTAGTATGGCAGAGAACAGGACCATAAGCGGTTGTGTAAAAAGTAAATATGAAGCTCACAGCAGATTAGGGTTTTAAATTTTGTGTGTGGCTTGTTACGACAATTTTAATAAAAACTACTGTTACAAATACTTATAATAGCGGTTTTTAATAAGAATGAGTTCAAAAGTTTGACTTTACCATATAGATTGTAGTAATTCTGTAAAGACTTTATATGGCAATTTTATTGAAATCGCCATTACAAGTATCTGTAACGGCGGTTTTTAGTAAAATCACCATAAAAAGTTAAAAAATTAATTCTTTAAACTATTTGTTTACATTGATCCTATTGTTTGAAGATAACATATAATCTTGAATCCAATAAATTAGACACTATTGTGCCAACATTATTTAGGAATTTGTTACATTATTAATTTATAGGATAAATTAGACTTCTTGATTAATATTTTTCTCAAAATATGCTCACTTTCAATTTCCTTTAAAGTACTCATCACTGAATGTACAGCTAACAAGGTAAAATTGATGCAAGCTCCATAAAAAGAAAAAGTTCTTTACATATTTGTTGAGTTTTGAGCTATATCCAACAATCATAAGGAGAAAGCAATTGATTAGCAAACTGAAACTAATTAACTTATAATATTAACTAACTTTAAAAAATATTTTACCTAGTTTGAATATTCTTTAGAAAATATTCTAACTGACTATTCTTTACATTTTGCAAGTTTTATCATCCCATCCTATATGCCAGCACCAAAAAGTATAAAAAAAAAGGAGATGAAAGAAAGGTGAAGCCTTTCAATCAGATGAAGCATAGTCGTCTAAGTTTTAGCAGTCATTTGGGTCATCTAAAGGGTGGTGGAAGTACCACTAGTTAATTTGGAGGTGGAGAATAGAACGGAGACTATCGAATCTTTCTTGAATGTTCTCTACTTGAAGGGAGAGCTCTTCCACTGAGTTCTCCAAATTATCCATTCGGTTCATCAATTCTTTTAGATGTTTGAGGAGGTTTGGAAACATCGTAGCAGGCATCAGGTCAGGGAGAGGATGCTTGTCCTCAAAATTATCACGAGATCTTTTCTATGAATAGGAAGAAGAAGAGTTTGAAGATGACGCCATTTAAAGAAAAAAAAAAGAGTAAGATAGACAATACAAAGAAACAGATTGAAGAAAAAGGAAGTGGAACAAAAAGTGCAATTGAATGGTATTTAAGATTGAGAAAAAAATGGTTCGTAAGAGGTATCTATTGTCCCTCCCTTATAGTGGCTAGAGATGTTGAGAATTGAAGAAGCAAGAGACATACAATTTCTTTAAGCAAATAGGGCATGAAGAAACAAAGGTAGGAAGGCAAAAAGATTGATATATAATGACTGTAAAATAATGTCGTGATAAATATTTTTTTTAGTAGTCACTTTGTGGCATTAGTCTAAAAAGGTGAAACTGTGCTTCGGATTAATTTGACTACGATTAAATCGACGAATTCTAATAAGAATCCTCTGAATCCACTCCAAAGCTGCCACGTGGCCTTCGTTTTAAAACAGTAGCTACAATTCTAATAAAACTTACATTCTCTCATTTAAATACAACCATATTCCATGCCATAATTCCTTGATTCCCCATCTCTAGCCAGAAAATGCATCCACCCTTGTAAACCAAAGATGCTCCAAATTAATGTGGTGATTGAAAATAGTCAATTCTGACCCACATGATCAATAATTTTTTTTATCATGTAATATTTAAAAAATGATGTTTATGTCGTGTGAGGTTTTGGAACCTCCATCAGCACACACGACTGATTTGTGAGAGAATAAATCTTCGTAGAAAATCAATAAAAGAAATTATTTCTCCCAAAAATATTTTTGAAAAGAAATTATTTTTATAAATTAAAAATACAAATCCAACACAGCAACAATTTTCTTGAATTAAACAAATAAGTCTTTTTCTAAAACAAAATATTACCCAAGTGAGATGCATTAATTTTGATCCCTCCAAGGGTACGAAGACTCTATACATTCTTATTTTAGGTCAAGTCAATAAATAATTTTTTCCTTGTGATTTTCCTATTTATTTTATTCTTTTCTCTTTTTTCAATGTATTTGAGGTCATACTTTGTCTAATAAAAAAGAGGTCATACTAAACTTGTGTGCAGTCAATTTAGGATAATTGTTCTTAAGAACGGATTGTGGGATGCCTAACATCTTGTCATGTCTGTTATTTTTACGTACTTACTACACATTTGAAAGCATTACAGTTCAGGCGAATAATTAATTGAAATCTTTTAAATTAAAATTTACATTTTTAATCTTTAGGTTACTATTCATTTAGTATTTCTAGATTGTTTTTATACAACTTTTAAAAATCATAACTAATTCTAGAAAAATTATGAGGATATAAATTTTGAGTGAAAATTTCTGAATTCCTTTACATGAGAAAAATATTATTCTTGCTTGATCTTGTTCAGATTCATATAGTTTATTCATTTTCTTAACATGCTCTGTTTCTTGGACAAAAATTTTACCTTAACTTGAAAATTTCACAACTTTTGTTTCATACATCTAATTGACCTCACTAAAAAAACAGTAAATTAACAACCAAATTTTAAAATTTTGTTGTTAATTCCACTGTCACTAATTGATTAGCGATGGAATTATGTTGTTAAACAGATTAGTTACGTAAATTTCGTTGGTAATTTGTTGTTTTTTTAGTGAGATCTGATTCATGACTTATTGAAAAGCTCTGTGTTTATTTTCATGTATACCAATTGTCATGAGAGCATTATATATAGTTTATGCTATATATCATATGATAAAATAATAGCCACGCAATGAAAGTAGCCCAATATGGACAGTCATGATCAATCATCTTAAAATCCTGATTTCAAGGCCATTGGGCATGAAAGGAAGTTGATTACATATATTGTGATTTATATAACAATGCATTGTTTAACTTGATTAAATTGGGTAGGATAGTATAACCTTCTTGGAAGGAATTTTGACTATAAACATTCGATTCTAGTGTAATTTTTCATTTGTCTTGACCTTTTTCCAAAATTTATCTTAGTTCATTAGGCATGTGCAATTCTTTAAGATGATTGAGACATTCATTTTTGCTAGCCAATTAGACCAAATGGCCTACCTTTTATAAATATGTCGTTTGCTACCCCTTTGAACTTGTTGGCATTATTTTAGTTCATTATTTCTTTGCATAACCCTTTTTCACATAAGAATGCCTAATTTATAACAATACTTGGAGCATGATTATTAATTGCAATATGCACTAACATTGTGGTATCTTCATGATTATTTATATACATGTTAATAGTCAGGGTGCAAGGAGGCAAAAGCAAAAGTTACGGAAAAAAGAAAAAAAAAATCCACTCCACTAGTTTGGGTTGTCGTTAGTAACCATGGGTCTTTATCACCATTATTGATCTTCAAGTCACTAGCTATGAGCGTGCTAGTAACATTTTGATATGATTGAGTTATCAACATTTAAGTAACTAGGCCTTTGAATCACCAATACAAAGGTTCATGTTGAGGTAATTTTCCAGGATAAAGATTTAGATGGGTCACTAACAACGAATATGATCGAACCAAAGAAAGAAAAGAGATGTAGAAAAAGCCGATATTATTATTGATGATATTATATTCCAGAGCTATAATGAGTTCAGTGAGTGAGTGGAAAATCTGAGAGGTGCCCTAGGCGTCTACTCTTCTCTTTATACTTAGGTTACCCTGGGTGCACAAGATTGTTACACGTTCCTCCGAGATCTTGGATAGATTCTTAATGGTTAGTTGAAGTGAACCATATGATATTTCTGGATTATAGCATTGATCCTCACTATCTGATCGTTAGGGATAGTTAGTTGAGTTTGAACTATCTGTTTGGTCATTTTTTATTATTTTAGGACTATCTGTTTGGTGAGTCACTAGTTTTGCCTTCCTCAGAACTTCCTAGTGAGATCCTCGACACTGGAGAGGATCGCGTGTCTAACTCTCTTATTGGGATCTTGATGTCGATCCCAACTACACATTTGGTGGGAAGTCTGGTGGGTCATATTTGAGTGGGCTGGACTGTGTTTGTGTAGATCGTGTTGTTTCGTATGGGGCTTCTACTTTAAGACCACGTGGTATGGAATGAGCTCTACAGTTCATATAAAAAAGTATATACATAATGGCTCAATAAAGTTGGAAATTGAAAAAAAAAAAAAAAAGTTGGAAATTGAAGCACATTATAAACATACACTTTATATAAAGGAAATTATGAAGAATTCTCCATAAAGAACTCTAAAAAGTTCATTTTAAAAGCCAAAGTTTAGAAAACTTTGTAATATAAAAAATGTTCTCCCTTTTTTTATAAAGGAATGAGATTTTATGAAAAATATGAAAATCCATAACTAATTTTTTATTCAAAGTTTAACTTGGTTTAAATCCTTAAACCTCATTTAGAAACTTTGAATCAACTTAAATATCCAGGTTCTAAATAACTTAATAAAGTTAACATGTCTATCTAATTCATTAAACTTATACCCATACTAACACTAAAAATTTAATTATCACCAATCAGCCATCCATGTAGATGGCACTCACCTGTCTCTGGAGAGGATATGAGCTTTCTCTTTATGGAGGATTATAATCCATAATTTACATACAAAGCATAGAAGGCTTTACTAAAAAAATAATTAACTTTAACCAAAAGCTAATATAAACAAATACTCCAAATCCAACCTTCTTAAACTCTTTCTACAATTAACCCCTTTACCCTTTGAGCCACTTGCCTTAGCTATATGTCATAGAAGAAAGGAGTGAGATTCATATAATCTCAGTAGTAACAGTCTTTTATATAAATATACATAATTCAATAAACCATGCAAAACAAGTCATGTCAACTATCATATCAATCCAAATATTAGTGATTATCAATTATGCCTATACATCAATAGATTACACAAAGCAAATTCCACCTACTTTTACTTGAGTACAACTCATTAAGGCAAGCTACCAATCCTCGACCTATTGTTCTTGGGTATAACTCATTTCGATGAGCTACTATTTGTCCACATACCCTTTTCTTGGTACAACTCATTTTGGTGAGCTACCATTTATCCAAATACCCTTCCTAGGTATAACTCACACTACACAAAATGGGTGTGGGCCCAATGACTTTCTATTTGTTCTAGCAAAATCGCTAGAAAATGACCGCAACAAGTACAACGGGAAGGTGGCCCCATGTGACGTAAAATTGGTGCCACATTTCCAACAGTCATTTTCTAGCAATTTTGGTGGGAAAATCACAAGAGAATGTAAAAAGTTGCTAGATTTTCTAGTAGTTTGGAAACTGCTAGAAATTTCCAACTATATTTCTAGCAGTTATAAGTAAAACTTCTAGAAACTTTTGTGTTTCTCAAGGAGTCTTGACACATGGCAGGAGCTAGAGGCGGCGAAGTGGCATTGCTAGAAATTTCTAGCAGTTCTCCCAATAACCGGTAGAAATTTCTAGTGGTTTTACAACCTATATAAACTCCCATCAGCCTCATTTTATCACTTTTTTCGAGTTCAAATTCTCTCCACAAATCAAATCCCAATCCAGATCTAGATCTATATAGTATTTCACATTTTTAGGTAAGAATTTAAATTTATTTTTGAAGTTATTTTTTGTTTTATTTATTTAGAGTATTTCATAAATTAATAGAATTATATGTCAAACTTTTTATATTGAGTTTAATAGATTGGTTTACTTAAAGTTAATAGAAATAATTGATTATATTTACTGAGTTTATAGAAAATTTAAATTGACAACTATTTGATTTTTAATTATTATTTATTATTTATTTCAATTGTTTATTTAGAGTTAATAGATATAATTGTCTATTTTTAATAATAGTTATATGTAAAATATATTATTTATTTCAATTTTTATTTGATATTATCAGGATGACTTATCAACATGGGAAGGAGACTGCATGTTGATCCTAATAGACCCAGTGAGAGTCATGGTGCTGGGGGTAGTACTTCTAAGCCATTCCTAAACATTTATGACTACGATCTAAGCGAGGAGGATATTTTAAACTTCATGGCAAAGATGATGTCTAGCATAACGATGAGGTTGATTCATAAGAGGAGGAGGTTCATTTAGGGATTAAGCATCCCCATAATGATGATGGTTTGGAGGATGAGGAGGATCGGGGAATAAGCATCCCCATAATGAGCAGCATCATGCTCAAAAGCGCCAAACCAGCTTTGAAATGGAGTCAAGGGTAAGTATTTATATAACCTTTTTAATTTGCAACTATTTGATTTATATAAAAAAATTTAAACTTAATTCATATATAATTAATTGCCCAATTAAATTTTGTAGACTCTGAGAGGAATAGGTCCATCAGGAGGTTGACAGCTATATAGCTCTCCATGCTGACTAGCGAATGTGTGGTTTTACTGCTGAATGATTTGGGCAAATCGATAAAAAAAAAAGGTGGCCAGCTATATAGTAAATATTTATGTCTTCTTGGTAAGCAATGCACATTGCTTCCCATCTATGTGAAAGACAAGAAGAAGATCACAGCAAACAAGAAGCAGAGTGCATGGCAAGTGATAAAGGTAATATATAATTTTATTTAAATTACTTAATTGTTTGATTAAATCTATGTAATGAATATAATTTTTTTATTTATTTACTTATAGAGTAAATTTATATTGAGAGAGGAGTTGAGGGTAGATACCCTTAAATGGTTAGGGAAAGCATGGAAGAATAAGAGGGTTGAGTTGTGGCGAGAAGAAAGGTGAAAGGATGAGGCCCTTGCAAGAGATACTGTCGGATGTACCCGATAGAGTCCCAGAGCAAGATTGGTCAAGTTTTGTATATTTTAATATGTTGCCTGAGTATAGGGTATGATATTATTGCATTTAATTATAATTTTTTTATATTTTTGCCTGATTTGACTTAATTTCTATATATTTTGTTTCAGGCACTTTCCTAAAGAAATACTGAGAACATCAGGTAGCAGATAGTATGCCATAGGTTGGGTCTAAGAGCTTTCCTATCTCCTATTATGATATTGTAAGTACATAAAAAGAATTTATATATTGTGTACGCATATTTAATTTTTAAATAATTATTTTTGCTATTTAATTTATGGAAAGAAAAGATGCGGTAGGAGTGGGGAGTCATGCCTGCTTACAATGAGATGTGACTTTATCTGCATAGGCCTCGAGACGAGTCTCCTGGGTCAGATGAGGTTGAGAAATGATGGTAAGTATATAATTAATTAAATATTGATAACTCAGTATAAATATTCAATGCTAAATTTTTTATATTAATTTCGACAAGCGCAAATGACTCAAGTTGATATAGAGCTGCGAGAGTCCCAAGGGTCTACATTGGATCCTACCGCTTCACTCTTAGTGGGCCGTGGTAGACCGTAGTACCTCGGCCGGGTTAGTGGGCTGGTCTTGGAGCCACTCTTAGTAGGCTGCCTTGCCTGGTTGGTGTTAGCCCTTCATGTAACATCCCAGATTTCATAAAAGGAATTTATAAGGAGTTATTGAGGTCAATAATATTTTCCTGAAAATAAAAAGTACCAAAGGTGGAATTTTAGAGAAAGAATGGAGGAAAGAATAATCATTAAATATATTTTGGTTTCAAAAAATTAAAAAAATCATAAAATGAGTATTTTTGAGATTCAAAAAATTATGGAAGAGTTTATTTTCTCAAAAGAGGCCCAAATGAGTTAATAGCTATTTTTTGGGAATTAAATGCTAATTTTCTTAAAAAATTGAAAAAAAATAGTTAGAGATTATTGTTTGTGCCAAAAATTTTAGGAAAATTCCCAAATGAGTTAGAGAATCTATTAAAGAAAGAAAATCTTTATTCTATTTTAAGAATTATTTTCTAAAAATTTTGGAAGGTTTCAAAAAATATGAAAAATGATAAAAATAATAGCAGTGCAAGAGGTGGATTTTTATGTACACTATCTCTCATGCGGCTCCTTCCCTCTGTCATAACCACTCCCTTCCTCCATAACCTCTTCCACCTTCTCCTTCATACTCAAATTTCATTTCTTCTTTTATTCAGAGAACAGAGCCAGAGTGATGAGAGTGAGAATGAGAGAGACGAGAAGTAGAGGCGAGAGCAAGAACAGGAGAGAGAGAGAATAGGGGAGCACTGACAGAATTGAAGGCGGAGGATTGACATAGCAAGAGAGGTTGCGACGGTGAGCTTGAGAGGGGAGGTGATCTTGAGAGAGAGAGAGAGAGAGTCGCGACAGTGGCAGAGGAGAGAGAGAGAGAGTCGCGATAGTGGCAGAGGTAGTGGAGGACGTCAGTAGAGGTTGGAGAGTATACGTCGGAGTGGATCTTGATCTCCTCGACGTCTTTCCACTATTTTTCTGGCGATCCACAAGCTTTTGGGTTGAGTTACTGTAGCTTTTGAAAAAAAAGAACAAGGTAGAGGCTATCGTCGGGTGATGCCTTAGTCTAAGTAGAAAGGATATATATGTATAAGCTTGCTGTATGGTTTTATTTTGAAAGGATAAAAAAGAACAGAGGACGCTGTGCTGTTGTGGATGTCGCTGCTGTAGGAGCTGTATATATATGTGTATATATATATATATATATATATATATATATATTGCTGTCATGGTAGTTTTGAAACTTGCTGCTGGTGTTGTGTATGTTTAAGCTTGTAGGGAATTGTTTTGGACAGCATATGTGTATATATATGTATAAGCTTGTGTTGTTGTGTGCAGGTGTGGTCTTTATTATGGGATAGGAATTAAAGTTTTAAGACCTGTTTGGATAAGAGTTTGGAAAAGAGCTTATGAAAAAAAGGATTTTTGGACAGCTTTTAGAAAAGTACTTTTGGAGAAGAGCTTATAGAAAAAAAAGTGGTTCTAAATAAATGATTGTTTAGATAGTTATTACTAAAAGGACTTTTATAATTGAAAAATTACCAGAAATTGTATGATTTTATTAAAAATAGGAGAGAGGGTGGAGAAGAGAGAGGAGAGAGGAAAGAGAGTATAAGAAAAAGTAAAGGTAAAATAATAATTAGGTAGTCCATAAACTCTTTTACTGTTCTAGAAGCTAGCCTCAGTAGCTTATCCAAAACTTTATTTTTAAACATGGTTTAGTCCAAAAATCCTTTTAAACAAAATATGACTGTTTATTTTGAAATTTTCCCAAACAAAAGTTTGGGCCAAAAATCCTTTTAAAACCTTGGTTTTAAAAGTTTCCAAACACACACTTAGATTTAAAATTGAACCAAAATCATGAGCTGGTGCTGCTATAAGTATGCGTGCTGTTATGGATTTATTTTAGAAAAAAAAAAGAGAAGGACGTTGCTACTGCTACAGATACAAGCTATATATATATATATATATATGTATATGTATATAGGCAGAGAGATATGGGAAAATGAGGGCCTAGATATGTTTCTAAAAATTTAGCTTGGTTGGATTTAAATGTTCCCATGTTTATAAGAGATTTTATATGGAATAATGGTCCTAGAGTAATATTGTACCCATTAAAATTAAAAGTGTAAAGTTGAGTTTTAAGAGATAAAGTAAGAGTAATAGTAATGAGAAATTAGTAACCTCAATTATTCTAATGGAGTAGCAATTAACGTTTGATATTTATTTAGGACCAATGAATATTATGGAAGTGGAGTTAAACTCCAAGCTATGTTTGAAGATAATAAGTAAGTCTATACACTAAAGAAAATAATAAATTTAAAAGTTAAACTCAAAGTGAGAGTTTAGGGATAGTTTTAAGAAAGATTTATTAAGAAATTAAAGTATCAAAGAGTGTGCATTAATCTCCCTTATATATATATATGATTCTTAGGTTTTGTTTTGTACCTGAGCTCTCCAACAATGAACAAGGAAATGAATCAAGAAAAAGGTGCAAGTGGAGAGGAGAAAGATAAAGGTAGTGGAACTTACTCTTATATAGCTTGTGCTTAGTTACTTGCATGTTTATTTGCCATGTATGCCATAGTCAAGCTTTTGAGCATGTAATATACTTGCTTGAGTTTGTGCCGTGACCATTTTTATTTGCTTGTAAGGTGTTGTTCTACATTGGCTGTTTACTTGTTTAGTTAATTACCATTACACACTATATATTGAGTTAACGCTTTGCTATTGAGATTCCCTTGAATCTCACCCCTCTCTCCCATATACCCACAGTAGGAGTATGTCCTTGAAAGGGAAGAGCAAACTTGTGGAGGAAATTGAAGGTGGAGGTTTGAAGGATGCCACTTAGCTACCATTAGATGTATATTATTTATATATATGTGGCTGTAGTGGAGATATTATATATGTTTGTAAAATATAATTAAATGAGTTAAGTGCATGTGAAGGCATGTAAAAAAAACTTCCATAAGCAACGACAAGAGAAGTAATTGCAAGCTAAGGTAAATGCTATGTTAAAGCATAGCTAGAAGGCATTGATAGTAGTAGTTACAATTTCATCAAACAACGATAAAATATGAATTTACTTCTTGAGCAGAGAAATTTCATGAGTTAAACCTTAATAGTTCACAAGGTAAAAATAGACATCCAAACCACTAAAATGATTAGTAGTTTGTAATTTTGGATGTGTAGACTAAAAGATGAGATTTTTCAAAGGGTCAAGAAAAATCAATGTTATTGGTACCAACATTTTAAAGAAAAATATTTAAGCTTCTGAGCCAACTAAGGGTACTGATTGGGTCACGTAATGGTTAGATAACTCTGATAAGTGACCCAAGAGTAAGGTGTTACACTTCATACACTATGGAGACTTCTCAGTCAGTAGCGGTATCCTAGCAGATAAGCCCAGGTTCAAAGTATCCAAATTCATCGTCCACAAACGATCTACAAAAAGAGTTTAGATGAGAGACGGCGGCCTAGATGGAAGAGAGTGATCATAATTTGCAGATGCAGCTTAACCAGTTCAGAGTAGCCGCTAAAGCCATATGTCAGATGGTGATTTCACTAGCTCCAAATGTCTAGTTACCGAAGATCTTTGACATACGGTTGGCACCACTATTGTATCCCTAAAAGAACCAGCAGGGGCTAGCAAGACGATGATCAGGATGACATTGATTCTAGCCCCTACCCCTGATTTATGCCCCTCCCCTATTGACTTTCAATAATTTGGAGTTTGTTATATTATTTTTTATTTGGACATTTTTACTTTGAAGTCTTTTTTTGCTTGGTTGTTGACAATTTTAATTACAGTTAGATTAATTGAAACTAGAGTTTATTTAAAATTATAGATGTTTAATTTTTTATTTGTTACTGTTTAATATTAATAAAAAATAGTAAGAAACGAGAAATTGTAAAAGTTTGATATTTCTAGCGATTATGAACTGCTACAAAGTATCGAAGGAAATTTAAAAGTTTGAAAATCAAATTTCTCTCTAAGAGGAATGTTTCTAGTGGTTCAAACCGCTATAAACTTTTCCAGAAGTTGTATAGTTTGAAATTTAAATTTTCCACTGTGCTGAATATTTCTACTGATTACTAACTACTACAAAATGTTTACTGTTATATTCTAAAGTTTGAAATTCAAATTTTCCTCCAAGCTAAACATTTTTAGAGGTTTCAAATCACTAGAAAAAGCCGCACATTACTTTATGCTAAAACATTTTCTAGCTATTTGAAATGCTAGAAAAAGTTGATTGTTGTATACCTTCTTTATAAGCTAAACAACTTTATCTTAAGTTCATTTTAACTTCTATTTAAGCTTTTCCTCTTAAGTTTAATTAGGATATCTCATTAGATAATAGTAATTTTTCTTTTAATAAATTAATACGTGCTTTCATCATCTTATACATCATTAATCTTATGTGGCTCCTCTTGCAGCTAGTGGGTAAAGTCATAATTATTTATTTTCCTCTTCTTCTTAAAAATTACAAAACATAAAAATACCTTCATGCATATCAGTATGATTAAGAAAATAATAAAATTAGTCAAAACTCAAGAAAATGACATTTTTAGTTATTTAATTCATATAGCACAAAATAAGTAAAACTTCTATAATAATACCTATTAAATATTATAGATTCCCTCAAATAGATAGGAAATGATATAATAAAATAAGGATTCATTAGGTCCTAACTACACCTTTAAATAGTTTATGGTGCTAATTGTACCGCTAAATTATTTTAGGATATTAGGTGCTCCTTAACCCTTATTCATTGTAGACAATAACAATATATTTTCCTCACTTTTAAATGAAAATTAAAAATTGAAGAATTAAATAAAAAATAAATATATTTTTGTCTAATTTAGTTTTGGAAAATAAAAATAAAAATAATATTCTCTTTAAAATGCCATCATGTTGAGAAGCTCTGAATTTCTCTTTAAAAGTATTAATGATTAAAAGACAAATGAAAAATATAAATAATATATTATGATCTGATTAACACACTTATTTTGAGAGATATGCATATCAAAGTAGTAATAATATAATAAAAAGAAGAGGATTTTATTGTGCCTTTAATAGATGTGATTCTGTTGGCAAAAGAAGAAATTAATAGTTGTGATTTGTAGTTTCGCATATTTAAGGGAGAATCGAGGAGAGAGCACACAAAAGAGTAATTGATAGAGAGGTGGAAAGGGAAGGAAATCACAAAGGTGGCAGTGATACTGAGGGATATTTGAGAATATATAATTTTGTTGCTATAGTAGTTCTCTTCCTTTTAATTCTATTTAACCATTATGTCTTGTTTTCTCCAATGGCATTATTTCAAGTTGATCATCTTTCTCATGGAGTAGAGGTGTGAGCTATGCCTTCTCAGCTACGCCCCATGTCGCGCAACAATTTTCTCCCTTCCAAATATTTTTTATGATTTTTAAAAATTTAATATTCTGAATCATAAAAAAATACACAATTTTAGAGTATTAAATCTTTGAAAAATTATTTAAAACATGAAAACTGTACTACTTTTTTTTATAAGATATAAAAAAATATCACTTGAAACACCCTACTTTTATTCCCTCAGAGAATGCGTATTTTTTACTAGGAGAAACATTACTTAAGCTCAAAAATTAAAATCTTTCAACTTAGTCATCGAGGTACTGTTCATTGTTCATTTCAATCATCTTATTATACATTATGACATATTTATGCAATTATACATCAACTGTATAATCAAGGAAACTAATAAGCTTTCTTGCATAACTATTTCCTTCATATACCTTTTTCACTCCTTTTGCTTATCATTATGGATACTTCCTTATTCATATTGGACCTATTATGGATGGATAAAGGGGGTGGGATTCGGGGAAATCTCAATAATAAAATTTTAACTCAATATATAATGTGTAATAGTAATTAACTAAGCATGTAAATAGTTAATGCAAGAACAATACCTTACAAGCAAATACACATAGGTATGGCACAACTCAAACAAGGTATTACATATTCAAAAGCATCATTATAGCTTACATGACAAATAATCATGCAAACAACCAAGCACAAACTATATAAAGTTAATAAGTTCCACTACCTTTTGTTTGTTTATCCTGGTTACCTCCTCTTGCTTGAACTTCATCGATTTCTTGATTCCTTTCCCTGTACCTTGTTGGAGAGCTTGTGTACAAAACAAAACCTAAGAATCATATATGTATAAAGGAGATTAATACACACTCTTTGGTGCCTTAATTTCTTAATCAATCTTTCTCAAAACTCTCACTTCGAGTCTAAGTCTTAACTTCATTATTTTTCTTTAATTTCTAGACTTGCTTATTATGTTCAAACTAACTTAGAGTTTAACTCCAGTTTATTTCTTCTCTTAAACTCATTTCAATACTCAACTCTATAAAGCTTCAAATCACAACTTATAAGCCTTTAAACGTATTCCAAGTGTGATTTATAAATATAATTATCTTATTTCATATTAAGGTACCTTAAAACAATAGGCACTTAATAAATTTCAGCTTCTTAAAATTTAACCCAACTAGCATTTGTCTTCATACATCAACCACACTTATGTCTTACATTTTATTAGCATTTGTTCATTCAAGTCATCCTAAAAATTCGAATAGCCCAACTATTAACATTCTAAAAATATTCTCCAGTGTTAAAAACCTTGTTTTGCCTTGAGGCCAAGGCAGCTTTCCAAGGGGAAGATCTTAATAGAACATTTCTCACCTACTGTAGAAAGGGTCCAGGAGAACACAAGATGAGCCTTATGCTATCTATATCTAATACAACTCCAACCTTCTCAGTGTGCTGCTATCACAATTCCTTGCTCATAGAGCTTCCTACCCTTACTATATATCATGGAAGAAAGAGGATGAGATTCAAAGAATCTCATTAGTAATATTCAATCCTTCATATCGATATGTATAATACACAATTGCATGTAGAATAAGCCATGTAAAATCTCTAGCCAACAAAAATTTTGATAATTATCATGTACATACAGATACCTGAAACAATACTCTTTTAGCAACTTCCAGTCATTACTCTTGCGAGCAACCGGTCATCAAGATTGTAACCATGCCTCATGCATGTAAATCATGTTTGCGCACGTAAACTATGCTTCACGCATATAACCATGCTTGTGCATGTCAAACTATTATTCATGCATATAAACCATGCTTGCACATGTCATACCACGGTACAAACATGTAGAATTAATCAATACATATATGAAGAGAAAGAGTTACTACCTGGATCTCCTTCTTCTAAATTACCTTTCCAATATTTCTTAGATAATATCATACTTCAATCATCATAACAGTGTCAATACAGCACATATATCAACAATACACATACTCCCCGTACTCATCTAAATTCTACTTTCTTCTTGTTATAGCGACCCCACCACTCGTAACAGCATCATAACAAACTTCACATACTCTTTTCTAGTTACCGCATGTTATAGTGACACCCCCACTCATAACGGCATCCACTCATTATAATGACACTACTGCTCATAACAGTGTCATAACAAACTCTGCATACTCTTTTTTTATTATTGTACGTTACAGCGATACCCTCGCTCGTAATGGCATACGCTCATTACAGCGACAGCACCACTCGTACTAGCGTCATAACTCTATGTACTTCTATCTATATACTACTCATAACAATGACACCCCCACTCGTAATGGCATACTGACAAACTATATATTCTCTTACCTATTTAATGCTTATTATAGTGACACCCCGCTCATAATGCTGTACTAACTCTGATTGTTCTTTATTAATTGGAAGAGAATTAAGTTCAGCTTAATCAATGATAAGATTGTGTGGAAGAAAATCATGGGTACTCTCTCTGTATTAGTTACCCAACTTGAGAGGTTTATCTTATCCCTGGTCATCATCTTCCCAAAGAGATACTGTATCTTTCTTGCTTTAAGTAGAGTCCCATGTCATCTCTATAAGCCTCAACACCAAGAAAGTGATATAATTGACGGAGATCTTTAAGTGTAAAGTGAGAGTTAAGTTGTTTAACAAACAAACCTAGAATCTTTTATGAATTTCCTATGACTATTATATCAACCACATAAATCAAGATAAATAGAACAAAGTCCTTGTGCTTGATGAAAAATCATGAAGTATCACACTTTCAATGATGAAAACCCTAACTTAATAAAATTGATCTTAGTTTGTCAAACCAAGCTCGTGGAGCTTGTCTAAGACCATATAAAGTATTTTTAAGAAGACACACATGATCAGAAAACTTTTATGAAATAAAACCCTCAAGTTGCTTCATAAGAACTTGTTCTTGCAAATCACCATTCAGAAAGGCATTGTTAATGTCAACTTGCCTAATTTGACAATTGAAAGTAATAGCTAGAGTAAGAATAAACCTTAATGTTGATGCTTTAAGAACAAGACTGAAGGTCTCATTAAAATCCATGCTAGGACTTTGTTGAAATATCTTTGCAACAAGTCTAGCTTTAGTCTTAAAGACATCACTGCTAACTATTGGTTTGAGTTTAAATACCAATTTGTAGTCAACAACTTTCTGTTTTCCAGTATTAGGAACTAATTTCCAAGTTTGATTTTTAATTAATGCATTATATTCATATAGCATCACCCTTCTCCATTTTTTTGACTTCAAAGCTTCATTAACACTGATAGGTTCTTTTGGCACAATCATAGTAGTAGAGACCATTCTAACATAAGGTAACTTGGGCTTGTTTATACTAGCTTTGTTGCGTGTGAGCATACGGTGTTGAACTGGAATAACTTCTTTATAAGGGCTTTGTGATTCAAATTTGATTTCAACAAATTGATGTGAAGAATCAGTTGAACTCTTCTGACTATGTTGATTACCAAGAGAACTTGGGGAAGTACATACATGTTATGTATCACTTCTAGAATGAACATCAACAGATAAAGTATGAGTTGGTGAATGTAGTGGAGTAGACACAACTGCAAGTTCTGCTTGTGAAGTTGAAGAACTAGAAGCAAAACACATGTCATGCAAAGATAAAAGTGAGTACTAGAAAAACTCCTTTGGATGAACTACTTCCTTAGGTATTTGCTTCTTATTTATAAAACTTGTAGAAAAAGGAAATTTAGCCTCATTAAAAATCACATGTTTGGAAATATAAACTCTTCTAGTGGAACTCAAGTATTTATACCCCTTATGTGAGTTACTGTAGCCAATAAAAGTGCACCTGGTGGATCTAAACTGCAATTTATGCTCATTCTAAGGTCTTAGATAGGGATAACATGTTGTACCAAAAATCTTCAAGGCATTATAATATGGATGTTTTCTAAGTAACCGAAATATGGTGAGATACCATCCAATACGTTAGATGGCAACCTGTTTATCAACTCAGTGGCTGTCTGAAAATCTTCCCACCAATAGAATAGAGACATTTTGGCCTGGGCAACTAGAGTAAGGCCCATTTCGACAATATGTCTATGCTTTATTTCTACTCCACAACTTTTTGCAGAGGTATAAGGACAAGAATGTCTGAAATATATTCTAGAATCACTTAGTAATTAGCAAAAACTCCTATACTCTCCTCCCTAGTCACACTAGAGGTGATGGTCCCATAAATCAGTGTGTATAAGTTCCACTGGCTTTGACACATGAGACTTAGATACTTTGAAAGGAAGAGAATGGGATTTTTCCAAACTTGCAAGATTCACAAAACATTGATTTACTTTCATTACTAGAAACAACTTTCAAATTACAATCTCTAATAATTCAATCTAGGACTTGATCATTAGGGTAACCGAGCCTATAATGCCAAAAAACATGACTAAGCCTATTATTATTCCTTGCTGAACCTTCAATTTCTTCTACAACAAAGACTAAAGTACTATTACCTTCCTCCTGCTGATCACATACCATGGACATGCCTCCATTACTTGGCTTTCCTGATAGTAGTGTCTCTCCTAATTCCTAAGACTTTACATAAACACCCTTGGTGTTAAATATCACATCAGCATTATTATAATCAGCCACCTTATGCATACTTAAAATATTTTTCTTAATTTTAGGAGTAAAGAGAATATTTTGAAGTTCAATCCTTTTATTAGGAACATTCTTAATAGTAAATGAACCTATTTTCTTAACTCCCAATTTGCAACCATCACTCACTATAATGTTTATCTTACCATCAAGGTCAGAAGCATTTTCAAGCTTCTTGAGATCATTTGTAACACGGCTAGAGGCTCTACTTTCAAGATACCACACATCGTCAGCTACTGCCTCAAGGGTTACCCAATAGGCACTGTCAAAGTCAGAATAGTTGAAGTAGGGCGAATTTTTTCCTCCTTCAAAACCCTACTTTCTACTAGAAGGAACAATTTTTTTATCATAGGGATGAAAACAAGTTTCTACTTCATGTCCATACTTCTTGCAGAGTTGACACTTAGGCCTTGTTCAGTTTGAAGGACATGGAGGGAAGGGAAGGGAAAGGATGGAAGGGGATGGGAGGGGAGGGGAGGGTTTAAAGTTTCCTTATTTGGTTTGATTGGAAGGGAAGGGAGGAAATGTGTTTTTAATGATCCTTTGTTTTATTAAAAGAGGGAAGGAGAGGGAATGATATGCTTAATTTACTTTTATACTATTATTGTAAAACTGATGAACTTGTGTACGGAAAGGGGACTTTTTTAGGAAATTTGAGGTGTCTAACATGAACAAAATCAAGGCAAGAAAAAATAGAGTTTTATGAACTTTTGTAAAAACTTGATTTTTCTAAATAAACTCGAGTATATACACTATGATGCTTATACAATTAAATTGAGCTTTTTGCAGAAAATCGAGTTTTCATGTAAAAGTCATGTTTTTCTTTGAAAATTGACTTGTTCATATCAAGTTTTACAATGTTTCTCGCCGGTAAAACTCAAATCTCCCTTACATTACTCGAGCTTTGTCACTTCAACGACAATAATACATTACTCCAGAAACTCGAGTTCTTTAATCGAAATCAAGTTTGACTAGTTAGAGGCTTTGTACAACTCGAGTTTTCATCTAAAACTCGGTCTTGTCATCGTGAAACTCGAGTTTTCTTTTAAAACTCTATGTTAATCAAATGATAACTCCATTTTCCCCAAAAAATATATATGGATTAAATTGATAACATGGCTGGGTTTTAAAACTAAGCTATTAAATATGAATTTTCAAACTCATAGCTCTCGAAATATTCTTTAAATATAAAGTTTGATACTGAAATATTTTTAATAATAACATAATTATATATTTATTTAAAAGAGAAACATAAAAGATGAAGTATATGTATTAGCTCTTTCCAGTGCTCTACACATGCAATGCTTTATTATCAATCATCGCCATTGCTATAGTCATATCAATGTCATCTCTAAGCCACTCCTCTTTCTTGAAACTTCGCTTCTTTCTTGTCCAAATAATCAACAATCTGTATCTGAGCAAAAACATTTAGCAAAGTAAAATATGAGGATAAAAGAACTCTCAAAATATACACTCGTTTAGCGGACACTTGTCCCTTCATCAAAAGCGTATAGCTATTATTCACCATGAGAAATACTAGGCTAAAGAAATAATATGCCAAGATTTGAGATAACTGAGGCAAGGGAGAAAAAAGATAACAGAATTAAAGTTATCTATTCAAATGACAGTGTTTCCATTCTAGATGGACATATAAAACGATTTATAAAAGATAAGAACTTCCGGATTACATTGCGTCGTAATTGTTTCTCTTCGTTGAATTTGATTGAGTTAGAAGATGAGAACAGTTCTGAGGCTAAAGTAAAAAGAAGTCTCAAACAAGGAATTGAGGCAGTCGAACGAGTTCTTGAGGAATCTTTACATTCAAAAGAATTGATGTCTGTACATGAATGTAAAAACCCAATCAATTTCTCAACTGGTAGCTAAATATAAGCATCGAAAACCTCCAAAAAGATTCTTACCCAGATGTAGAAGAATCAAAATGGGATCAAAGAAGAGAAGGAATCAAAATGCACAAATGTTCATATTGTACAAAATAGATTTAAAATTCCTTCGAGAACTAGATCTTAAAATTTGTAGCTATTTAATGAAACCCAACTCTTCAAATTGAACCAAAAGCTTCACTAACGCCTCCTCATCAGACATAGAAGAAGGAAGAAGAGAGCAAGTCAAAAATGGCGACCACGAGTGAGAGCACTACATTGAGATAGAGGTAGAGGATGAGGTTTCTTCTGTGTCTCCTTATCATCTTGCCATCAAAGCCTATTATCATCAAGCACGGTACTCCCTATATGTCGAAATGCCTCACCAACTTCTTCATCTTCGCCTCTCCATATGGCAAGTCGACACTGCGACACTGGTGTGGGCATGAAAGATAATCTTCAAATAAAAAGGAGAGTTTCATGCACTCGAGATATAATTGTCCCAAATTTTGGCGTCCCTCCAAAAAACCACGATTTGGAGGGACGCAAAATCTGGGAGAGGGAAGGGATGAGTGCCAAAATTTTGTCTCCCTCCCCCCAGAAAACTACAAACTAAACGAGGGGAAGGGTTTATTTTCCCTTCCCTTCCCTCCCTTTCTTTCGAACCGAATAGGCCCTTAGGAACTTCTCCATCTTTGTCAAAATTGTTGTTAAGATTTCCATGAGCTTCACATCCTCTGCCTTGTCTTCCACCTCTGTTGCCTTTTCGAATTCTCCAATTGTTTCTATTGATACCTCCTTAGCTCTAGCAAAGTTAGTAAAGTTGCTATCAGGGATAGTTGTGCCAATTGATTAAGTTGTTCTAAATGACTCTCAAGAGTGAACAATAAGTTATGAAGTTCAATCCAACTTATCATATCTACTTGATGGGAAAGTTGCACAACAATAGTATTGTAGTCACCATCTAATCCAGCAAGTGCATGGATAACAAGATCTTGGAGAGGAATAGGACTTCTGACCAAAGCAAGTTGTTCTGCTATGCTCTTAATTTTTGTTAGATATTCACTCATATTCAACGAACCCTTCCTGGCACGTTAAAGTTTAGATCTCAACATCAATAACCCTTCAAGCTTTGATACCAAGATAAAATTCTTTAGGGTAAATTGAATACTGAATAGTGGCATAGTCAGCCTTGTATTGATTAAAGGGGAAAGATCAATTAGAAATCTGAACTAATTTTAGAAATATATTTAACATCTTAAAGTATTTAAAGATGCTAATTTTAGAGATATAATTAACACCTTAAAAATTTAAATTGTTACAATTTTGCCCATTCACTAATATAAACATAAATTTTTATTTGATATATACTACATAAACTTTTTATTTAGACACATTATTATTTAGAAGGCCACATGTATAATATTATTTTAATAAATTACACTAAATAAACTATTAAATTTCTCAATCTTCACATATAAATTCTATACAATGTCAATTTTAGGGTTTATTCAATACTCTTTTTCAAATAATATGACACATGTGACCTTTTAAATAATAATGTGTTAAAATAAAAAATTTATGTGATATAGATTGGATAAAAAAATTGTATTTTTGTTAGTGAAATGGCAGAATTATACTAATTTAAATATTTTAGGATAATAGTCACACCTCTAAAATTAGTTCGGGATGCTAATTACTGTTAGAGATTGTGCCCTAGGGGCCAATCATTACCTTATAAACATTGTTGATTTATGAATTTCTTAATTATGTTATCATATTATTTGCATGTTTACTATGATGACAATCATTGGATAACTCGTGATCTTATCCTAAATGTCCCTGGTCGGTCATATATACAGGAGCAGAGATGAAATAAGACCAGTATGACTTTGAAGATATATAGAGATATAAATCAAAGTCATAGGCACATGTAAGAGTACAGGATGTCGGACCGACCCGCTATGAGAGAGATGCATGGGTTAAGTCATAAACTTCTCTCATATACAAGCCATGTCATTATGCCCTTTGACCTGAGATCATCATGGATTCCTACATGACGAACGCTCAACTTTGACCTAATCAAAAGTCACTTTTGACCAAGTGATCATAAAGGCTATGTTCGGGCTTAGTGGTTTTTCATGCGGAGGAATGTGAATGGTCAAGATGGAATTTGTCCCTCACATTCGTAGAGAGATATTACTAGGCCCCTCGATGAGTGAGTCTGAGAAATGTATGGCCATACTGTAATGGAAGGGTAGTTCCATTACTATCGTCAGACTATTCAGGGATCGAGAAAGTAACGGTCAGGAATAGGAGGATGACGTTCACCATGCCTCATCCATGACCGAAATATCGTGTGACAAAAGGGACGTGATATGGTTGTATGAAAGGTAACATCGTTCATCGATTCTCATATATTTTGGGTAGTCGTAATGTCTTGCTAGAGGTCGCTTATGACTTGTGGGTTAGTATAGTAACTGGCCCACTGCCAACTTCATATGGGCCTACAGGGTCGCACACAAAATAGCCCAACACGAGCTGTGATGTCCAGATTTATTGAATGTAAGAGATGTCTAGATTCAATAAATAGTCTAGGGTAGATTTATATATTTTATATATATATATATTTGTATATATATATTATATATATAATATAAGAGATATTTGCAAAATTTAATTTATAAGGATAAATTAAATTTCTATCACTTTTGAATTTGAATTTAAATGGATATGATCTATTTGAATTTGAAATTCAAATTGATAAGATATCTCAAATTTGATTTATGAGAATAAATCAAATATAATTTCGTCTTATCTTTATTTTAAATTAAATAAATAGGTGAATTAAATCTGTGAGACGGATTTAATAAAAACCGTATTTATTTAATTAGTTTCTTATCAAACTATGCAATATATGATATTGTATTTATTTTAGAATTAATATAAGATTAATTCTGAAGCCCGGCCCAATTAGAAGCCCGATAGCATCCTATATATTTGATATTAGGAGCTAGGGTTCTACACATAACACAACTCACAAGAGAAAAAGGGGCAGGAGAGTGCAAAAGCTTTGCAGATAAGAAACTGTCGGAATAGAGACGGTGATGACGGAATCTTGAGAAAATCCTAGAGGGACAAGAGGCGCTAGCACGTCGTTCGTGGTTGGAACGCTATTCGTGTGGATACCGGTAGAGAAAGTCGATCTGAGTTGTCGACTTCTCTTGAACAAGAAAAGAGCAGTACGACGACGAGTCGTGACTTGCAGGCGCAAAAGGTCGCGACTAAAATAGGCATCTGAACGTCAGAAATCCGAAAAGAGGAGACAGGTCGCGACTTGAAGATGACGAGGTCGCGATTTGAAGCTGACGAGGTCGCGACTACAAGACGTCCGATCGCGACAAGAAGCTTAGGAGGTCGCGACTAACAACTCCAGAGGCGACAAGTCGCGACGAGAAGCTGAGGAGGTCACGACTAAAAACTCCAGAGGCTACAGGTCGCGACGAGAAACTAAGGAGGTCGCGACTAACAACTCCAGAGGCTACAGGTCGCGATGAGAAGCTGAGTAGGTCACGACTGAAAGTTTCAGAGGTGAAGAGTCGCGACTAGTGGATACGGAGGTCGCGACCAAAGCTTGAATACGAAGGTAACACTTCTTTCTCCTTGACTTAAACACATTCGGTAAATCCTAGCTGGGAATGGAAAAAATTTTAAAAGTTAATTTCCGCTGCGTGTCTTCCAATTCCCTAAAATAGTATCAAAGCCATGCCGTTTTGTGTTTAAGTTAGGTTTGATTGTTGATACATGTGATGTATGTTAGACTTCTTTGCTGATTATATGATAACATGCGAGATATGTATGAAATATATGGAATCCATTTTATGTATGACATATACGGAATCCGAAAGGAAACTAAAATCGGTGGTGTATGTTAATTGATTTGATCAATTAATATTAATGGGGTCTAAGGAAATAGAATTAAGATTCTTGATAAAAAAATTTATTGGGGCGCTGCCCCACACCCCGCCCGCTAACCGGCTAGCGGGGCCGCCGTGGCTACCTAATTGTAGCGTAACATAATCGTAATATGTACTGACTTTCCTGATGTATGAATGTTTTGAAACATTTATTGCCCTTCAAATAGTATGAATTTTGATTCTTGAATGGTTGGGTATGGTGAACAATATGGCTCTAGATTACAAGTGTTGTAATTTTTCTAAATACGGCTTGCGTGTCGTACCTTCCTCTAATGACTCTCGTTGTACATTCTCTTCTCATCTCACTCCCCTCGAATGTTAAAACGAGGTTTTCTTATATAATTTTCCTATTCTAATTAGACAGCTCCTCTCATTGGCTTGAGGGGACTTAGGATAGGTGAGCCATATTGTATCACGTTTAAGATTATGCATCTTATGTTTATATGTTCGATATGCATATTGCTTGTATGAGATACAACCGAGATATATGCATTTTGTAAACCAGATAATTAATTAAACCCTCCAAAAGAAATCTTAAGTCATATGCCGTCAATTAATGAACACTTATCAAAACCTCGATCGCTCATTTGTAGGCTCCACCAAAGTGGGTGCATTTGAGTTATCTTAGGGAGATAAGCAAGAGTAATGGTGCTACTCTTATGTTTGTTATTGTTTGACTTAATTGAGATTATCAAAATGGTTTTGGGTCTCAAGGCATTAGATGGGATTAAAATATGCCGGATCATATGATGATGGAATCCCATAAATATCTAAGAGTTACATTTGATGTAATTGGTAAAGTTGTTACCTACCTAAATAACTTAAAGTTGAGTGTCCTGCCAAAGCAGACTCAAGTTTAAGCCAAATATGGATCTTAGCCCACTAATTATTACATTGAGGGTTGTTTTATTCAGTGAGAGATTGCTAATTCAATTGCATATTTTAATTGTAGAATCATGACGACTAGTAATACTGCTGCATTATCGTTGCGATCTGTCCTTGAGAAGGACAAACTCAATGGGACAAACTTTCTTGACTAGTTCAGGAACTTAATAATTGTTCTCAAGCAGGAAAGAAAGGCATATGTCCTATATCAACCCATTCCTGAGGAGCCAGCAGCCAATGCTCCTAGAGCTCAGAGAGATTCTTATGCGAAGCATAAGGAAGACTCTGTCGATGTGGGATGCTTGATGCTTGCCACCATGGTTCCGGAGCTCCAAAGAGATCTGGAACACATGGAGGCTTACGAGATGATTACGCATCTTAAGGAAATGTTCCAGCAACAGGCAAGGCAATAGAGGTATGAGACCACTAAGGCCTTACATTCCTGCAAGATGGCTGAAGGTGCATCAGTAAGTACTCATGTCTTAAATATGAAAGGGTATATTGATCACCTTGAGAGGCTTGGATTTCCCATGAGCCAGGAGTTAGCTACAGATTTGATCTTGAACTCACTCCTGGAAAGTTATGACCAGTTTGTCATGAACTACAACATGAACAACATGGAGAAATCGATTTCTGAACTGCATGGGATGCTTAAAACTGCTGAGCCGACTGTTAAGAAGAAGCCCAGCACAGTTTTGATGGTTCAGAAAGGAAAGGGTATGAAAAAGAAAGGCAAGGGCAAGGGGAAGGATCATGGCTCATCTGATAAGACCAAAGAGTCAGGCAAGCCCGAAACCAAGCCTGCACCAAAGAAGTCAAAGCCTCCAAAGGAAGGAGTTTGTTTCTTCTGCAATGAACTGGGTCATTGGAAGAGGAACTGCAAACTCTACCTTGAAGAACTAAAAAAGAACAAGAAGGATAGCGGGGCTATCGCTTCAGGTATTTATGTTATAGATATTCATCTCTCTACTTCCACTACATGGGTATTAGATACTGCATGTGGTTCTCACATTTGTACAAATGTGCAGGGCCTAAAGGACAGTAGAAAGTTGAGGAGCTGAGGAGGTCGCGACTAAAAACTCCAGAGGCTACAGGTCGCGACGAGAAGCTGAGGAGGTCGCGACTAACAATTCCAGAGGCGACAGGTCGCGACGAGAAGCTGAGTAGGTCGCGACTGAAAGTTCCAGAGGCGAAGAGTCGCGACTAGTGGATACGGAGGTCGCGACCAAAGCTTGAATACGAAGGTAACACTTCTTTCTCCTTGACTTAAACACATTCGGTAGATCCTGGCTGGGAATGGAAAAAAAATTTAAAAGTTAATTTCCGCTGCGTGTCTTCCAATTCCCTTCAATTACATCCTTAAATACTTTAGGATACTAATTACTCATCTAAAATTAATTTAGGGTGCTAGATGCACTTTTATCCTTGATTAAACAATATATAGATAGGGAAGTGAACCCTAGAATATAGAGGATTTGTATACGTATACAAGATGCTATAATCTGACAATAGAGAAACAATCAACTACATGAAATGTGGGCTGGACTATTAAGCTTAATGGGCTTGTACTCTACATATGTTCTAACACGCACTATACATAATAGGCTGAGACACTTGCCTTACATAAAAAACTATCCCTCTAACAATAAGAGTTGATATAGATAGTAAAAAATATACTTATATTCCACAAAGACGCAAGTTTAATTTTCACTATCATTATGAGGACTCTTTTAGTAGACGATCTCATAAATTCCCTATAAGCACTCTTTGAGCCCTTGAGCTATACTCTAGACTTGATAGGTGATCAATGTCAAATTCACCTAAATTTTTTTTATAACAAAAAAAAAATATCCCTCTAATATTCCCCTAATAGATATTAAAAAAAATAGTCAACAAAATAGCTTCACCAAATTATTAGCAACATGTGTAATTAGCAGTTGATAAGCACAACATACACATACATAATTTTTTTAGATACTATCGAATCATATTATTATGTATCTAATTTTAGAGTTTGTGGTTATCTTTTTTAACATAGATGCCTTTAGAAAGTTGTTAGAGAATAATTAGGTATTATCATTAATTTTATTATTGTATATTTTGTATATTCCTGTATAGTTATGATTGCCTTATATCCCGCTTCTCTTATCATGCTAACAGATTATGGTTAGCTGATTATTCTCCCTACATTGTAACGTTCACTTTTCGTCTATTAATACAAACTAGGGCACCAGAGTTCTATGTACTGTCATCATATTTTCATCACTAAACTATCCAGAGTTCTATGTACTGTCATCATATTTTCATCACTAAATATCTTGGTATTCGAGCTACACAAGATGTCGGCTGTTTCTTCAACTCACGACGGAGGTTCCTCCTCGCAGAACTCCAAAACATACACTTTCTTCAGCTTCTCCACTCAAAACAACTGCGATCAAATTGGATCACAATAATTATCTCGTATGGGGGTCGGTGGTCCTGCCTCTTATAGAAGGCAATCGCCTGGAGTCCCACATCAATGGCTTGTAAACCCTGCCACCTCGGATTGTTTTTGATAATGCAGGAACGAGAACCAACCCGGCATATGACGACTGGTAGTTAGTTTCCCGCTTACTCGTCGGCTGGTTACGAAATACAATTGCCCCAGATGTTGGTGCCCATCTCCTTCACCGCCGTACTGCATAAGAACTTTGGACGGGGGCTCAAGAACTCACCAGTTCATCAACTAAAGCACGAGTTATGATATTCAAAACAGAGCTTTATAATACTCCAAAAAACGACATGAAAATGGTAGATTATCTTGCCAAGATGAATAACATCGCTGACCAGCTTGCTTTAGCCAGAGCCCCGGTTGCCGCAGATGATCTGATTCTCCACACATTAAATGGATTAGATGCCAAATACAATCCAATTGTAGTTAAGCTTTCATATCAGTATGACCTCTCATGGGTCAAAGCATAGTCATCCCTCATTGCCTTTGAAGGCCGTCTTAACCAACTCAATCATTTCTTTTCACTTTCCATTCAACCATCCGTCAACGTCATCGCTCTCCAAAACTCCGATCATAGCGACCGCCACACCGACTTTCGTGGCAATGCCCACTGTGGACGAAATTCCTGAGGTCACTGGCGTGAGGGTCGTGCTTGGGTCAGTAACAGTGGTTGTCCCTTCTGTGATCTATGCAAGTTCCACAGTCATAAAGTAGTAGACTGTTATCGTCGTTTTGATCCCTCTTTCCAACCTCCGACTCAAGATCGAAGCTTTGCCGGGTACCCACCTCAAACTTTCTATGCTTCTCCAAACACTCTGACCGATCCCTCTTGGTACGTGAACAATAGTGTAAATTATCATGTCACTCCTCATTCTGAGCAACTAGATCATATCACTTCAGTAGGTAAGTCACATCTCATCACCTGTTCAGGTGAGAAAAATCATGTTGTTGGTATTGGCAATGCTTTGATAATCCCCTGTTCTCGTCAAAACTCTTGCTCAAAAATGTTTTCCTTGTGCCCTCTGCTACTAAGAATCTCACGAGTAAACAGATTAATTGAAGACAATGGTATTAATGCCAATTTTACTAATTCGGGTTGCACTGTGAAAGATAAGAGGAGAGATCAATTACTGATGCGAGGAGCTCCCAGGATAAGTCTATATCCCACAGCAAATAAACTCTGGACACCTCAAATACACGTGGCGCACTACACACGTGGTGTAGAGGATGACTTCATTCGGTGGCATCATACCTTAGGACACCCCAGCAATAAAGTCTTGAAAGACATCTTGAATAACTGTAGTGTGAATGTTCATATAAATGGCAAATACATGTGTGAGGCTTATCAGTATGGTAAATCAAAATTATTGCCTTTTCCTAATTCGACGTCCCATGTTTCGTCTCCTCTTGCACTGATTCATACAGATTTATGGGGTCCAACCCCGGTTCAATCTTCAAATGGGTTTCGTTATTACATTCATTTTATTGACGGTTTTAGTCGCTACACACGGCTATATCCGTTAAAACATAAAGGTGAAGCAATCCCTGCCTTCAATCATTGTCATGCCTTTGCTGAGAATCAGTTTAACACTAAAATCAAGGTTGTGCAGTGTGACAATGGAACTGAATACAAACCATTTATTCCTGTGGAGCATAAAGAAGGAATACAACTTCGCTTCACCTGTCCATACACGACTCCTCAAAATGGGACAGCAGAAAGGAAATATCGCCATATTGTGGAAACAGGTCTAACATTACTTGCACAAGCACACATGCCTCTAGCTACTGGATTGATTCGTTTCACACGGCTGTTTATTTGATTATTTGCCTGCTTACACCAGTGCTTGATGGAAAGACACCCTTGTTTAGGCTATATGACACTGAACCAGATTATAAAATCTTATAACCGTCTGGGTGTGCTTGTTATCCTTGTCTCAAGCCGTATAACGATAACAAGTTCTAGTATCATAGTAAAAAATGCGTGTACATCGGTTCAGCCTCCAATAAAAAAGGCACAAGTGCCTGAGTGTCTCGAAAAATTTTTGTTTCTCGACATGTGGCCTTTGATCCATCTATTTTTCCTTTTGCTGCAGGCTTCTTAAATCGACTAACTGGGACCCACATGCTGCTTGTTGTTCCAATGATAATACCACTGGGCTTTAGCCGCTTAGTGAGCCCACTACATGAATAGAAGAAGGATGTCATAACAATAGAGGCCCATCTCCTCATAACAGCCCATCTACTTCTCCAAGTCCAGAGACACCTGAAAGCTCCACTCACAGTGAACCCACTAATGCCGGCGTTGGTGTAAACCCAAGTCACATAGGTCAACTTGGATCTGAAACACAGTTGCAGCCCACTGAGCCTTCTAATGCTGCTTCGATGCCCATGAATACACACCCCATAGTCACAAGAGCTAAAGATGGGATCCATAAGCCTCATTATCCGTTCTCTGGGCTCTTGCCCTCAGAAGACCCATAGTCGTTGTCTATAATCGCTGAGCCCACTAGCACTCGAACAGCCCTAGCCTCGCCATATTGGAAAAATGCCAAGAACGAAAAGTTTCAAGCTCTATTTCGTAACCACACCTGGGTCCTAGTCGCTTATGCAAAGCAAAAATTGGTCGATTGTTGCTGGGTGTTCAAGAACAAGTTCAAACCATATGGTTCCATCCTAAAACCTAAGGCTCGGTTGGTGGCCAAGGGTTTTCAACAGACTCCCGGCGTTGACTTCGGTGAAAAGTTAAGTCTAGTTATTAAACCAACGACGATCCGAGTCGATCTTAACAATGCCTTCTGAATGGTATCCTACAAGAGAATGTGTATATGTGCCAGCCAGAAGGTTTTATTGATAAAAAAATACACTCATGTTTGCAAACTAGTTAAAGCAATGTATGGTTTGAAGAAGGGCCTAGTTTGATCGGTTGAAGATGACTCTCCTCCAATGGGGCTTCAAAAATTCAAAAAGTGATGTCTCTCTTCATGCTTCAGACTCGTGGACTCGTCGCCTTCGTTCTGAACTATGTCGACGTCATTCTAGTGACTGGTAACTACCCTCTGTATCTGAAAACATTCATTCCACAGTTGAACTTGTGGTGAAATATGGGTGTGTCAAAAGAAATTAATATCTCATATTGCTTGGGAGAGTGAAGACTTAAGTGTATAAATAATAAGATACAATTTTGGGCTAGTAAATAGGCCTGGAAGAGAAATGAACTAACGCGCACGACAATGGGCCATTAATGGGAAGTTCAGTTGAAATCTGACGATTTCCCCCTACGCGCAAGATAAAGCGTGGTATTAGGTATTTTTATGGAAAATATTTTTAATTTTATCAAAAATATTATTTTATATATTCCTATACGAAAAGTTCTTAAATTCCAACGGTGAACATGAATTTAAAATATTAACGGTTATTTTTTCTTAAACGTTGACATAGCCGTTGGGAAAGGACAATTGCCAACGGAAAAATGCGTCTGTGACGTCTGATCGGCTTCGTACTGTTTTAGTCGAAGGGTCGTCTCTTACAGACATAATCTGTGTTTCTGTACCTGTTCGTACCTATAAAAGCAGCGCACAGAGAATTGCAAAAAGGTGCAACAACGCTCTCTGCTCATTTTTTTCTGAATTTATTTCCTTCCACTAAATTATGTTTTCTTATTCCGCAAGAAGAATCCGTTTAATCTTGAAGAGTACCGCTTCATCTTGTCGATTATCGCAGAATAACTCTTAAGTATAGTGTTTTTAGACGCGACTCGGATTATTTGTCCCTTTACTGCAGGTGATAACGCCAACATAACTCTCTATTCTCTCAAGGATCTGGGACCGGTGTACTACTTTCTCGGCCTTGAAATCTATAGAGATAGAACAGGCATATATTTGGGTCAAGCGAAGAACATCCTTGATATCTTAAAATGGTTTAATATGCTGGATCGTGCGCCAGTCCCCACTCCAATGGTCACGGGCAAGCATCTCTCTCAAAATGATGGAGAACCTTTGAACAAACCAACCATGTATCGACAGGTCATCGAGTCTCTATAGTATCTCACGACCACTCGCCCCGACATTGCATATGCAGTCAACAAGCTTAGCCAGTTTCTGTCACAACCTCGGACCACTCATCTTCAAGTTGTTAAACGAATACTGCGGTATCTCAAGGGAACTTTTTGGTTCAGTCTTCACTTAAGACCAGTCATATTGCTTTATTTGCACACCTATACAGATACCGACTGGGCCGCGGATATTGACGATCGAAAATCCACGGCTTGCCTATATATGTACTTGGGTGGTACTTTGGTGTCTTGGTCGTCTCGAAAACAACGAGTTGTGGTGAGATCAAGCACGGAGTCTGAATATCGGGCTCTAGCTGATGGACCAGCTGAAGCAAGATGGCTTGACTAGCTTCTTTCTGAGCTTGGACTGTTTCTCAAACAACCGTCTGTCGTGTTGTGTGACAATCTCAAAGCAAAGGCCTCGGCTGCCAACCCGGTTGAGCATGCACAAAGTAAGCACATTGAGATCGATATTCCCTTCATTTGGGATATGGTGCTCTCTGGCATCATCAGTGTTCGCTACATTCCTTCTGCACTACAAGTTGCTGACAGCTTAACGAAGTCGTGGTCATGTCCTCAATTTCAGCAGTTCAGACGCAAACTCTGGCTGGTCATTACACCCTCTCGTTTGAGGGGGAATGTTAGAGAATAATTAAGGATTATCATTAATTTTATTATTGTATATTTTTTACATCCCTGTATAGCTGTGATTGCCGCATATTCCGCTCCTCTTATCATGCTAACAGATTATGTGGTTAGCTGATCATTCTCCCTGCATTGTAACGTTCACTTTCCGCATCTCTTTTAGTATAAACTAGGGCACCAGAGTTCTGTGGGCCGTAATCATATTTTCTAAACTATCTAAATCGAATTTTAAACTTAGAGAAATCTAGCCGGTCTTACACCGACTAATTCTATTTCGGTACATACACATACATAATATTAACCTCAACAAGAACACTAATAACCAAACCAAAGGCCATAATTAGGAATTAAACTAGAAGCGACAAAGATGCATATGGTAAGTTTTGATGACAACAAATCACTTGAGCTATGTTTTGCCGGATTATTAACCTAATTATAAAAAGCAAACAAAGTAGAAAGAAGAATAAAAGTTGAAGCCAAGCTCACAAATTTCCTATTTTAGGATTTTATATGGGCGAGTGTTAAAAGAATATAAATTTCTCCATATTATTGAACTTTAAGTGTCAATTACTCCTCCATGAATACTTTAGGAGTAAAAATGCTCTTAACATTGCGAGGATTTTGACATTTAAGAGGACTAAAAAAATGCTCTTTACCGATAGAATTAGCGATGAAATTTGTTTTCCTTCACTATTTTTCTTTGAAAATTCTGACTCTAATTTTAGTGACACAAAAATTATATCCGAAATTCTGTCACAAAAATTAGCAGTAGAATTTCTCAAAATAATAGTGCCAACTAAAAGTTAAATTAGATGAGTTGTTGTATTTTAATTGGTCATAGCACAAATGAGGTGGCACTCTAAAAATGTGTAAGTATTTCTTTTTGTCACAAGTAAACTTGATATTCGCCCAAAATTGTCATATCTTGTGATCTCGTCGATTATCTTGGATTGTAAAAGGTGTATTTTGTCCTAGCTTTAGATGAAAATAGAAAAATTTAAAAATAAAATAACAATGAAAATGTATTTGTGCCTAATTCAATTTTTTTAAAAACAATATCTTCTTTCAAAGGTAATCACATATGAACAGTTATGAATTTTTTTTCTTTCTGAATTTAAAAACCTTTTGTATTAAAAATAAAAATGAAGTCAAATAAAAAGAGAAAATTATAAAAGATTAATATGCATGATCCAATTATAACATCAAAATGTACACATCAAATCACAACGATAATGACAAAAGGTCAAATAAAAGGAAAAAAATAAAATATTATGATTTGAGTAGAACATTAAAGAAGATATGCATATTAAAAGTAAAAATATTAGGAAATATGATCTGATTAGAACATTAGTGTAGACGTGCATACTAAAAGTAATAATAAAGATATTAGGATTTGATTGTGTACATTAATAGTGGTAAATCTTGTTTCGTGTGCGTGTCTATATATATAAGAGAGAGAGAATAGAATGATGGAACAGGATAGATACATGTAGAAAAGAATCCTATTTGATCAATTTGGTAGTTCTTATTCTTTTATTCTACTTTACATCGTTTCTTATTCTTCCTTCTCACTTGCTAACTATAGTTTCTATATATCTATATCTCTACATATATATCAGGCCACAGGATGAAGGTTGAGTTGCTGTCCAAACAAACCCTAAAGCCATCTTCTCCAACACCCCAAAACCTTAGAACTTATAAGTTGTCTTTCATGGATGAGCTTGCTACTGTAAAACACACTCAAATTCTATTTTTCTATCTCAATATTGAATCTAAGGGAAATATTATTAGTCAACGTAAGGTTGCTGACGACTATAGGTGTGAGAGGCTAAAAGTGTCACTGTCTGAGACTCTAACCTACTTCTACCCTCTGGCAGGGAGAGTCAAAGACAATGCAATAATTGAATGTAACGATGAAGGTGTCGAGTTTTGCGAAGCTCGAGCCCATTGCTGCCTCGTAGAAATCCTTAAACAACCCGACAATAATGGCTCTATACAACAGTTTGTGCCAGACGACGACCCCGCCGCCGAGTTAGGAAGTGGGTTTTTATTGAAAGTTCAAGTGAATTTGTTCGATTGTGGAGGTTTGGTGATTGGTGTGTCATTGTCTCACAAGATTGCTGATGCTTCAACAGTTAGTTTGTTCATGAAGGCATGGTCGTGTATAACTGTTGGGGGCATAAATGAGTCGATGCTTCCAAAGTATAGTTTGGGATCTCTTTTCCCTTCCATGGATTTTCCGATTGTTCTATCCCCTGTTGAGATACCAGACTTCAATGGCATCACAAAAAGGTATTACTTTCTCTTGTGCTTTAATATAAATCACTTATAACTAATGCACACGTATTACTAAAAATAGTTAAAAGTATTAAATCTATTCTAAAATTTAAGTAATTAGTAATATTATCCTTATTAAATACATCAAATTCTCTCGTCATATTAATTTTTACTCTCTCCCACTACCCTTGTTAAATATGGGTATGTATAAAAAAAATAATTAATACTACTTGAAATTAAGTAAGTCCCTTATAAAAAAAAGTATGAATATTTATTAGTCGGTACCTTATAATAAGGATCAAGGGAGTATACACAAAACTTTTTACCTCTTAGTTTGCTCAAGTAACAACACAATACTAATCTTTTTGGTTCTTTATGCATTGAGGCTTTGTTGAGAAATTAAGTTCAGATCATGTATCAGAAAATTTTAACCCCAAGAGTCATAATTTTCTTCTTTTTGTCATGGAAAAGGATTTCTTTTAGAGAATAAAAAATATAACTTCAGAAATCAGATTAATTAACTTTAGCAATAGAATTTATGATTAAGGTGCATTTTTGCACCAGAAATATTTTCGGATGAACTTTATAGGCAACCCTAAAGAAAATTGTAGATCAATGCCTAACACATAATCTTTTAAAACAGGTGCAATATTACCCCTTTTTTAATTGTCAATGTTAAGTCAACCATTAGAGCGAGTTAGAGGACTTTTTTCACCCCTTAAAGAAAAGGAGAATATTGCACTGGTTTTGAAAAATTACGTTACATTATACTGCTCCATGGTTTTCTTTATATATTGCCCATAAGTTCAATTCTCCAGGAACAATTCAAATTAAAAACACAATTAAACCCTAGATTTACATCTGCACGAATGCATTAGTCAAGGAAACTTCTTATTTTTCTTTACTGATCATTAATTGTGGAAAAATATTAAATAACATACATAATTATTTAAAGCAAGACAAAAGGTGATGGAATTGAGCTCTATAACTTTGTGTTATAACCCATTGAATAAAGGTAACATGATGAAAGTGCTTCAGCAAAGGATTCCTGAAAATGATATAAAGTATATAGCTTACCACTTAGTTAATTAGTAATGAGTTTCATATTAGAAAATTGAAAAGCAATGACCTTCAGAACTTCGTATATTTCTTAAATTGTGCGATCATATTTATACATTTAAATATGATTGAGTACTAGATATTTTTTTCCCTTACTAAATTTCATCAACACAGATCATATTCCTATGAATTTAAAAAAAAAATATTGACGTGAGAAAAAAGCAAATTGAATTTGGTGCAGGTTTGTGTTTGATTCCGCAAAGATCACAAAACTAAAGGCCAAAGCTGCAAGCAAAATGGTGAAGCAACCAACTCGAGTGGAGGCAGTATTGGCACTAATATGGAAATCTGCTACAGTTGCATCAAGAACAAACCTAGGAATCACCAAAAGAACCTCCATGGTAGCCCAAGCAGTAAATATTCGTAAAAGGTTAAACCCACCATTACCTGAGACATGTGTCGGCAACTTCTTAAGTAGCTTCATAGCAGAACCAGAAGAGACCAAAAATAATGAAAGTACTGATATTATGGACTTACAAACGTTGGTGTTTCAGCTAAGGAAAGGTCTGGAACAATTTTCAAAGGAATGCCCCAAGAAGCTTGAAGATAAAAATAGTGCTTTCTCGACACTGAATGAGGCATGGAATAAGATTGGTGAATTGGTATTCAAAGAGGGTATAGATTTTTATTTGTGTACAAGCTGGTGCAATTTTGGAATTTATGAAGCAGATTTTGGGTGGGGAAATCCAAAGTGGGTGAAGAGTATTCCTTCTATGAAGATAAAGAATTTAATTATATTGATGGATACAAGGGAAGGAAAGGGAATCGAAGCGTGGGTGAGTTTGAGCCCACAAGATATGGCCTTGGTTGAGATTAACCATGAAATACTTGAATTTGCTTCTTTGAATCCTTCGATCATATAATCCAAAGTATTCATCTGAAGTAGTGCAGTTGGATCCTTGTAATCAAGTAAAGTAAGAAGAAGAAAGAAAAAGACGCTCCTCTGATCCTCCTTAATGTAAAAAGTTATTTTTTTTTAATTTTAGTGAATTAAGGAAGTAACTAAATTACTTAATTATAACATATATGTGATCTAATCTCTTTAAAATATCAATATATAAGAATAGACTATACTCATCTTATCTTTAATATAGGACCTATTTAACTAATTTGATATTATATTAAGGAAGTTAATTAATATAAGATATTTTTCTGAAATATTTTAATCATCTTTCTTAACTCTCTCTTTTAGTTGATTAATGTTGAGGGAGTACCACCAAGGGTAATTTGAAAAAAAAAGTTGATAAATATGAGAAATTAGTCTTACATTTAAGATCAAGATAAACTGCCTAATTAAGTCCTATATTAAAGATCGGGGGAGTATATAAGTTAGATAAATTAGTTTTAAAAAAATTATAAATATGATATAAGATGAATTAAGGTGTTATATTTAGGATAAAAATATACTCTCAAACTAGGTCTTATATTTAGAACTAGAGGAGTAAAAGTATAAACAACATTGTGAGATGCATATATATATAATGTCTGTGTGTGCTTGTGGGATAGTTTTAGTTCTAAATATAATATCTTAATCCAATTTATCTCTCATATTTATTTTTTTCTAAACTAATTTACCTAAATTATAACGTGATGTAGTAGTATTTTGGGAAGATATATAATACAATTTTGAATGTGATCGACTCCTGGTGATACTCCTTTAATCCTTAATATATGACATAATTTAGAAATTAATTTTAATTATAAATATAAGACATATCTCCTATATTTATCTACTTCTTCTTAAATTATCTCTATTGATATTCCCTCAACATTAATCAAATAAGAGAGAGAGGTGATATAATTAAGAAAAATAATTAGAGTAATTTGAATAAAATATATAATATTAACTAATTTAATTAATTTTTTTAATTTAATTAAATTAGTGAAATAGATAATATATTAAAAATAATAAGAGTATGTTATATTATGGGTTTGTTTGGATAAAAGTTTAGAAAATGTCTTATGAAAAAAAAAACTTTTGGACAGTTTTTGGAAAAAGGTTTTTGAAGAAGAGTTTATGAAAAAAAATAGTTTTGAATAAATGAGTGTTTGGATAGTTATTGTTAAAAGGACTTTGTAATTGAAAAATTACCAGAAAGGGTATGACTTTATTAAAAGTATGAGAGAAGAGAGAAGAGAGGGTGAAAAAGAGAGAGGAGAGAAAGTAGAGAAGAGAGATGAGAAAGGAGAGTAGGTAGAAAAGAGAGAGGAGAGATAGTTAAAAAAAAGTAAGGATAAAATAGTAATTAGATATTTTATAAGTTTTTTTTACTGTTATAAAAGTTAGTCTCAGTAGCTTATCCAAAATCTTAATTTTAAATCATGATTTGGTCCAAAAACTTTTTAGACAAATATTACTGTTTATTTTAAAAAAAAATTAAACTAAAATTTAAATTAAAAATCTTTTTAAAATTATGATTTTGTGCCTTTTACCAAATAGGTACTATAAAGATAATAGATGGCGCAAGATGGACTTGGCCGCAGAAGATGCGAAAAAGTGCCACGTGGTTGAAGGAGGTTTTGCCTTGTGGCTGAATACTATGTGATCTCCTTGAAACGATCTTGTTGGAAAGAGCTGGGGTTGACTCCTTTCTGTCGAGGGCTCATTTCGTTTTCCTTGAAGATTTATGAAAAATGGAACGAATAAGACTGGAGAGAATGAAATGACATGTCAAGAGCCTTTCCTTTTTACATTAAATAATATTATTTTTTATTCTTAATATAAAAATTAATTTTTATTTTCTTAAATATCTTTATTAATTATACAAATTAAAATATTTTTATCCAAGATAGTTATAATTAAAGATAACATTTTAAAAAAATAAATTATATTTATTAACAAATAATTAATATAATTAATTTTTTTTATTTATCTAAATTAATTATCTAACTCTTATATTAAATATTAAAGATAATAAGTTTTAGAAAGGGATATCGTCCTACTAAACTCACTTTCAAAATGGTAAAAGTAGCCCCCCTTACATTTATCAAACTATCTTTTCTTATATCTTTTACTCCCTCAATTCTATATTATAAGATATAAATAATCAAATCGTATTGTTTAAAATTATGGTTAAAATTAGTTAGATATAATAAATATGTAAAAATTATAAATTTTTTTCTAAAAGTATCATCGTTTATGAAAAATGTGGGTGAGAGAGAGAATAATTAAAAAAATATAAGAATAAATAAATAAATAAATAAAATATATGAGGAAGACATACAATTAATTGAGAATAAAAATAAAAAAATATATTAAATGTCTAGATATCTCAAAAGTATATTTTATAAAAGGGAATATACTCTCAACAAATATACCTTATAATAAAAAAGAGAGAGTAGGTTTTATGGATAGATTTTAATTTCGAGGAAAGAATATATAGGAAACAAGCTTTTGGATTACTGACTTGTACGTAACAAGGCCTTTTGAGATTATTGAATGATTGATAATTCTCACCCTGCAAAATTATTAGTCAACCTTGTGGTTATCAAATTCAAAACTCCAATTTCACTTTCATAAGCTTTTTGCTCCAACATAAATATGAACAAAGATCTTCTAACTTGACCTACAGTGTAATTTTTTGAAAACTACTTTGGGCACTTCTTTCCTCCATTATTAATAGTTTGGTCATTTCGTCATATTCTAAATTTGAAAGTCAACTTTAATAATTTATATAAACTTAAAACATTATTTAGTTAATATTATTATGACATTATGTGTATCAAAAAATTATTTTGACTATTATCTAAAATTTAAAATTTAAAATAAAAATACTAAATTTAGTCAGTAAATTTTTTGAACGAAATTGAACTCAAATCAGATAAACATTATAAATTAATTAAGAATTAATAATTACATTAAAAAAGTTAAGAACTATTAAATTAGAAATCAATCTTTACTTTTTTTATCAAAAGTCAAAATAAGATACTCTATGTAAGGTAAGAAATAAGAAAAGAATTTATCTCCCATGTTACTTTGGGAGCAAACATTACTAAATAAAGTGGATCTCTTATATTTTTTCCCCCAGCGCAGTGGATCTCTTGGATGCATTTATTATTTAAAGAGAAAGTGACACACACAAAAAAAAATGATCTGTCATTATATGTAGAACACGTATTCAATCATTTTAGTAGCGTTCCCTTTTATTTTAATGTTTTTCTATAGGGCATGTTTGGTATGTTTTGGGAGAAATTTTTTTTGCTAAACATAACTATTCTTATCAGAAGCAATTTTATTCACTATATTGACAGACACTAAATATTAGCAACTCTCCTAACAGGAATTTGAGGTATGGAAGGTTTATTTAAAAGAACTTGAAAAGGAGAAATTGTCTTTAATTTATTAAAAATTTTATTTTACATCCTCATTAAAGATGAGTATTTATTAATGATATCAATTACTCCTGTGGTGCTTAATAATAATATAAAATATAATTGAATAGTTGATATTAGTTATAAATATAAAATTTATTCTTATATTTATCAATTTTTTTAAATTATTTTTATTGATACTCCTCCAATAATAATTAAGTAAGAGAAGAAATGAGAGAGTTAATAAAAATGATTAGGATGTTTAAGACAATATATCATATTAAATAATTTAACTAATTTTTTAATTTAATCAAATTAGTTAAATATATTTTATATTAAAGAATAGAAGAGTATTAAAAGCCACCAAACAATTATTAAATAAGGATATTTTTAAAAAATTATATTTTAAACATATTTATTAATCCAACTAATTTTAACTATAGTTTTTACCATTAAGAATTATTTATTCGTATCTCATTAAAAAGGATGGTGAAATCTATTATTTAAGATATTAAATTACAAGTTCACCATTAATAGCAACAACCAACAAATACCACTGTGTTAACGTCCAGTGGTCCTAATGATAATATCTCCAGTTTAAACATAACAGTACTGACATGTTTATGTGAGTGTATGTATTCAAATTGTATTAAATAAAAAAAAAAGTACAATTGTATTTTTTCTACCTCAGATAGGAAAAAATGTTGAAAACTAGCATGAATTAAAGAATGGATATCTATAACCCTAAATTCTTAGAATTTTTTTTTAAATGTCTTTAACTTCATTATCTCCTCGATAATTTATTTAGAGAAGTTTTTTATTGTAATTGTCAGTATGTAACTATTTATTTTATTATAACTTTTGGATTAGTTTCAATGGTTAAAGGGCTATAAATAGGAGTCGTGTACAAAGTATATAGAAGATGAAAAGAACAATAATTTGAATGATAATTATTTCCTCTTTCACTTAAATTCTTTCTTATCCTTCTTATTTCTCTTATCTCCCACATCTCTCTTATATTTTTTTTATTTTTATAATACGTTATCAGCACGAATTTGCTCTAAAAATTTAAGATATGAACTTCTTATAAATATTTATATTCTTATATTATATATAATGATATTCTATATTAGCTTTCCATTATCCAATTATCTATCTTACCCAATTATCATGTGTGATTTTATTTCTCTATACATTTGTTATATATTATTTGTTTCTTTTTTTTTTGTCAAATTATATATATATATATATATATATATAGATGTTTATCTTTATTTTATGTTATTCTAATGCGAAACATCATGTTGTTTTATTTTTCTTTCCTTAATGATATATTTAATAGCTCATAGCATTATAATTGATATATACACACACATGTAATTTATGTCGCTTACATTTTTCTTTCTTCCGTAGGGTTTGCTTACATTGTTTATTTATATATATTGATTTATGTATTAAAATTTTATTTATCTTCTCTATAGTGTTGTTACAGTGATATATATTTTTATTGCTAATTCTCCCTTCCTCTCTATATATATTAATTTATCTATAGGGTTGTTACAGTGATATATATTTTTATTGCTAATTCTTCCTTCCTCTATATATATATTAATTTATATTTTGATATTTTTTTTTTATATTTTGTCTCTCTATATATATTGATATTATAATTTCATTTTATTAAATGACCCGCAGTCATAATACTTTTATGATTAAATGACTAGAAGTTATATCACTTTTAATAATAGTTCTTTGATAGAAGACCATCTTGTAGTTCTTATGGATGGCATGATGGTCTAAAATATTGTGACAATTTGATAACTAATGATTATAAATATTAAAATCCTAAAAGTTAATGACTGAAATATTTAATTACACAAAAAAAATTTGTAGCTTTGAAAGATTTTTGATATGGTCTTGAAGATCAATATCTACAAAATTGATGATATGCTATTGAAACTAAGAATATAACTGTAAGAGTGATAATCTTATAAAAAAATATTACAAGATGACCATAAGTCATATAAACAAAAAAAATATTATAATGACTAGAAGTCGGACAAAAAACAAATGTTAAAATGTGACTAAAAGTCATGTAGATAAATTTGTATCAATTTATTAAAATTAAATGTCAAAATTGATGATGACACTAAGAGAACCATGAGATTTTATAGAAAATATCAAAAGTAATTGTGACTCTCAATGTAATAAGTTATGGAGAAAAATATCAAAAAAAATAATCATAAGTCTAGAAGGCAAGCCAAAGGAAATAACTTGAGCTTAGAAAGCTACATGATGTTTAATTCTTAATTTCTATTATTATTTAGATTTATTGTGGAAGGGCCGGCTTGGCTCAGCGGTAAGCTCGCTTGCCGTGGGGTCTGAGGTCGCGGGTTCGAACCAGCCTCCCTGCAAAGCAGGGGTAAGGCTGCTTAGATTATTCCCTTCCCCAGCACCCCTACCAAGTGGGGACTCGAACTGGGTTGGCCCGTATTTAGATTTATTGTGATTATATATTTGTTGAAATATTTGTTTGATAGTGTGAATTTGTAAGTGTGTCCAAGAATTGTATGAAACCAAATAGACTAATTGTGTTATCAAGTGATATTTCATATTGTTGATGCTGTAGTTTTTCTCATAGTATTTGTATTCAAGATAACTGAATCTATTTCACTTGTTCCAACTATTTTTGTGTCATCTATTATGTCAAAACATATAAAACTTCAACAAAAAAATTAAATCTAAGAATGGTATATAAAATTAATTAAAAGGTAATTATTGATCATATTATGATATTAATATATTATGCCATTTGTGTGATGATATATATTACACATATTTTGTTTATTTATTTGCATGATGTTATTCAATATTAGTTTAAGGGCCTGTTTGGATAGGATTTTGAAAAAGGGCTTATGAAAAAAAAGGGCTTATGGATAACTTATGGAAAAGGACTTTTGGAGAAGAGTTTATGGAAAAAAAGTGGTTTTGAATAAATAGGTGTTTGGATAGTTATTTTTAGAATGACTTTTTATTGTGGTAAATTACCAAAAAGGGTATGATTTGATTTAAAATAAGAGAGATGAGGGAGTTAGAGAAAAGAGAAGAGAGAGGAGAGAGGGAAGAGAGTAGAAAGGAGAGAGGGTGTAATAAAAAGTAGGAGAGATGAGAGAGGGTGTAAGAAAAAGTAGGAGAGAGGAGAGAGAGTGTAAGAAAAAGTAGGGGTAAGATAGTAATTGGATAGTCCATAAGTGCTTTTACTGTTGAAAAAGCTATTTTAAATAGCTTATTCAAAACCATGGTTTTAAACCATGGTTTTGTCCAAAAGTACTTATGGACAAATAAGCATGTTTGTTTTAAAATTTCCCCAAACCGAGGTTTGGGCCAAAAGCCCTTTTAAAATCGCGGTTTAAGGCTTTACCAAATAGGCCCTAAATTTATTGTTATTTATTTGATGATGAATTTTATTATAAGTTTTTAGTTTACTCTAACTAATTTCTTGTTAAGAAATAAAAATTAAGCATTCATACCATTCGTCGGAATTCATCCACATGACATATTTTAAATATTGTAAGTTGATAGATAAATAGTATCTTAAATAATATTAAAAAGTTTAGAATATTTTGTTCAATTATATATTTATAATTATTTGTTATTATTCTTCTATTCTAATCTTAAGAGCGGTATATTAAACCTTCATTTTTAAAAGGATAAATTATTGAGTATATATATTAAAATTAAATTAATTTTATTGTGACATTAGAAAGGAAAAAAGAAAAATTATATACTTATGTCCCATTTGAATTTGGAGGAAGAGAATTTATTTAATTTTAAGAGAAAATGTGTCATGAATAGTTGATGTTGACTTAAATTTGTTGGACAAAATATTTTTTTTTGTATGTAATATGTGTAAACTATATACTGCAAGTCTAGTTTATAGATACTTAAATTAAATTGTTGTGGTAATTTGAGCTATAGAGATATCATAATTATTCATTATTTTATTATAATGTTAAAGAGATGACAAATATTATTTTTTAAAATAATAAATGTGTTAATATATTTGAATTTTTCTTAGGACCCTACAGTGGTGTTCATGGGCAGGGCTGGGCAGGGCGACTCCCCTGCCCGGTGCCCTGCCCAGAAAAAACATGAGCTGCATTTTGCAGCCCGATGCTCGGCCCTGCCCGGTAAAAGCCCTAACCATTTTGGGCTGGGCATGGGCGGGTTGGGCGTGGGCGGGCTGGGCATGCCCAAGTTGTGATGCCATGCTCATCTTGTGGAAAAAATCTGCAATTATAAACTTCTAAAATAATATCATATTCATATATCTTCAAGAGTTAAATATCTATAATCCACTAAAAATAAGGTAACAAAAAGATAATAATTAAAGTCTTGAAATTCATTGCATATAAAAAAACCTTGAAGTCTAAGTAGTTTATAATTATAACTTTACATCAATTTTCTAAATGTTGACAAGGATGAAGTATCTAAAAAAATAAAATAAATAATTATAATTTGTAATATAATCATATTATGATTAATAAAGTTAAAAAAATTAATATAGTTATAAATATTAAAATATGCAACTTACGTACTTAACTACTTATATTTCCAAAATGACCCTTTAGTCACCAGTAACTATCATATTCTCCCTTCTAAGTGTAGCATCTATAGAGAAAATAAAAAAAGTAAAAAAAGGGGTGCTCATGGGCAGGCAGGGCAGGGCAACCCCCCTACCCGGTGCCCAGCCCGAAAAAAGCATGGGCTGTATTTTACAGCCCGATGCCCAGCCCTGCCCTATATTTATCGGGCTGGGCAGGGTCATTTTTTTGCGGGCTCGGGTGGACATATCGAGCCACGGGCTTTATGAACACCCCTACCCTACACATTGTAAATTAGTGTAGCGTCATGTATGTACACGGGAACAATTTATTGCAATTACATATAGCGAGCATTGGGTTATATTGCTCTGAATATTTATTTAATATTGTTATAATCTCTATTTATTTATGTTGTTATATTTTTCAATAAGGAGATAATGGGAAAATATGTGGTGGAATTTTTTTAGAGAAAAAATTGCTACTTTGATTATGCATAAAAAAAATGAAGTATACTATTAATTAATGAGTAAGGGAAATATATATTGATATAATAATATATGATAGTTTCTAAAAATATTTATGTGACAAAAATTGAAATAATTTCTATAAAATTAATATTTTTTTACGGGATGATTGATAATAAAAATTATGACTTATAGATCTATATTAGAGCTTTGATTCGCTAAAAAGTTTGAAAGTTATTGCCTAATTAGATTGAAATCCATGATTATATATAAGATAGGAAGCATTTAGACTTCCAAGTGATATACATGAAAAAAGAAAATATGTTAATATGATTCATAGAGAGAAAAATTGTTGGAAAATAGGTGTGAGTTAACATTAGATAAAATTCTACTCAGATCTTTATTTAAGATCAATTGATCTCTTAAAAATTAATGTCATATTGAAATTGCAAATTAGTTATATGTTAATAAAATTAAATTTATAGTTGATTATAGTAAACAAGAAGTTTACTTATCTTAGATATATTTATTATTACTTATTTGATCATCATAAATCATATAGATGATATAATAAATTATTAAAAATTATATATTGGCATCTACCGAAAAACTTGAAAAATTGATTATAAAAATATTAATAGTTATGATTCATAATACCTCTCTACATTTTTTGAAATATATTAAATTTATATATAGGCACATTTAATTAGCGTGTAACTATACAAGTATTTAATAAATTTGATAGATATATCTATAAGATGATTATATGTGTGATTATTATGAGTTTATAACTAGAAGTTTACAAGATTTTTTAAATAAATCATTATGTTCAGTAAACAATTTCTAAAAAATGTGATAATAAAAATATCCTCTTAATTATGCAAGTTAGTTTATATATCAGGCTTTCAATGATCATTAAACAATTGTAAACTTTGGATTAACTTTAAGAGTTAGAGACATATAAATAGAGGCTATGTATAAAGTATATAGAAAATGAAAAGAATAATAATTTGAACGAGAATCACCCTCACTTTCACTTCAATTATCTTTTGTCTTTTTTATTTCTCTCATCTCCCATATATCTCTTATATTTTCTTTTATTTTAATAACATAAACTATATTATTTTATATTATTAATTAATACTTAATGAATAGTATTATTCATTTATTTGTTAAAAATGTGTATATTATTACACACATGAGGGACCGAATCATTTTCTTCCAAGTTAACATTTGATGAATGAGAAGAGAAACAAGGCGACATACATGTCCTTTTTAAGTCCTGCATTTGCCTAATTTCATTCTTATTTCTTATTCCGTATCGTTTTCTTCATTGAGTGATGTCCTGATCATATAATTTTACTTCATTGAGAAGAAATATCAGTACTCTTCTTTCATTCTATCGTCACTCTCCTTAAATTATTCCTGTTTCCTGTTCCCCTTCACTCTCAAATCTTTATCATTTCGTCTGGATCGGTGATCTTCAACAATCTGCTTCAGCTCCCATCTTAAGGTTATATTCATCATAATTCTCTCGATCTGTTTCGATTTCAGAGTTTATTCTGAGCACAGGCATGATTTTCTTTTTCCCCTGATGATGGGATCTTTGTAATTGATGTTTAACATATTTGAATTTGATAAAAGCAAAACCGAAATTCTGGGTTTCAAGCAATTCCTGATAACATTCTGCGATCTGTGATTTCTCTGTAGCGAAATTGAACTCAGAATTGCTTTACGTCTCTTTTACGTCAGCAAAACGAAAGGGTTTATGCATAGATTTGAGCTTTATTTTGACGATCTTAGTTTTAGGGGATGAATTGGGTTGATTCAAGGGGTTATTATGTATGGCATATGGTTAGCCTGGTGAGGTAGTTTTTTTTGTCATGAAACTAGGGCTATGGTTTATGCTTTGACTGTCATTCTGTTCCGCCTTTCTGATTCAAAATATTATTTAAAGTGTCAATATTCTCTATATATATGGTTGATTGTGTTCATTTCTATGGATTATTCACTACTGAGGTTTAGAAAAATAATAGACTAGATTTTAGCTGTGTTTACTGACCCAGAAACGCTGATGATTGAATGTGATTCAGCTACTGATGTGCTGGCGTTTTTACATTCATCAGTGTAATTTCAGTTTTGCAAATTCTTGTATCAATATTATGAATGGTTATTGAGGTCGAGATTATTTTATCTTGTTTTTTCAGAATCTAAGGGAAAAAATCTGCTGAAATTGAAGTATACCACTGAATGTCCTCCCCTGACATGCTTAGCTTGTCCTTGAGATAGGCACTTCCCGTAATGCCAAACGATGTGCCTTCATGATGAAAGCTCTGTCTTCGAGATCCATAAGGTTATATCTCTGCTATTGCTTCATGCTCTACAAGAGTGGGTCAAAATTCTTTAGCTCATTTCTTCTCATTTCTCTGATGCGTAGTTGGCACACAAGTTTTTTTAGAGTGCCATTCGCATCAATACATGATCTATGTGAAGGTTGTGGAATAAATTTTTACATATATACATACATATAGTTTGTAGTTATACTCTTTCCAATTTGTAAATGATAAGCTTCTATGTAATGAAGAAGTGATAGCGTATTATTTCATCTTACTGTGAGATCTGACATGGAGAATAAACCAAAAATATTAATGCAAAAGTATGAATTAGGAAGGTTATTAGGCCAAGGTACCTTTGGAAAGGTATACTATGCCCGCAGTACAATAACTAGCCTGAGTGTAGCTATTAAAATGATAAACAAGGACAAAGTTATGAAATCTGGACAAGCCGAACAGATCAAGCGGGAAATATCTGTAATGAGACATGTTAAACATCCCAATGTTATACAGCTTTATGAGGTTATGGCCACCAAAAGTATGATTTACTTTGTTATTGAATATGCTAAAGGTGGTGAACTCTTTAACAAAGTGGCCAAAGGAAAGCTCAAAGAAGATGTTGCTCATAAATTATTTCAGCAGCTAGTGAATGCCATAGACTTTTGTCATAGTAGAGGTGTTTACCACCGTGACATAAAACCGGAGAACCTTTTGTTGGATGAAAATGGGAACCTAAAGGTCTCTGATTTCGGATTGAGTGCGTTATCTGAATCCAAGAGACAGGATGGCTTACTACATACGCCTTGTGGCACGCCCGCCTATGTTGCTCCCGAAATCATCAAAAGGAAAGGTTATGATGGTGTCAAAGCTGATACTTGGTCTTGTGGAGTAGTTTTGTTTGTCTTACTGGCGGGTTATCATCCTTTTCATGATTCAAATTTGATAATGATGTATAGGAAGATTTCCAAGGCAGATTATAAATTCCCTAGTTGGTTCTCCCCAGAAGTACGTAGACTATTAATGAAGGTTTTGGATCCAGATCCTGATACTAGAATCCCCCTAGCTAAGATTAGGGAATCTTCTTTGTTTATGAAAGGGCCATCTAGAGATAGGAAACCTGAATCTGTGAACAAGAGTGTCTCCACATCAGGTACAAAGCCTTGTGATCAAACCGATGAAAGTGATAGGATAGCAGAAGAAGCAACACAAGAATCGGTTGTGCCCACAAGTATAAATGCTTTTGACATCATCTGCCGTTCTAAAGGTTTTGATCTATCTGGATTCTTTGAAGATAGTTTCAAGAAGAAAGAGGCCAGATTTTCTTCAAGGCAGCCAGCCTCAGTCATTATCTCCAAGCTGGAAGAAATCGCCAAGCGTCTGAGGCTGAAAATAAAGAAAAGAGGTGCAGGTTTGTTAAAATTAGAGGGCCTCAAGGAAGGTAGAAAAGGGATTCTTAGCGTTGACGTGGAGATCTTCGAGGCTGCTCCATTTTTCCATTTGGTTGAGATGAAAAAATCAAATGGAGACACTTTGGAATATCAGAGCATATTGAAAGAGGAACTTAGGCCTGCTCTTAAGGATATTGTTTGGGTTTGGCAAGGGGACCAGCAGCAACAATCACAACCATCAGAGGATCAGATACAGGTGCATGACCAGCCAGTGACAGAGTCCACATCTGTGACACATTCTTAATCTGAAGCCTGTTGTCTGTTCAAGTGTTTCACTGTATGCCGATTTTGCAGTCATGTTATTTTTGCATATCTGATGTTGCTATGACCTTATTGTGAAATGAATTTTAGTTGTCTCATATTTTCCGGGTACTGTATATAAGCCTTCTAGTTCATGATTCATTTTGTTTCCAAATGTGTAGTATTTGAAACTTACCCAATTACTTGAAAATAATCAGTCTCCTGACTCTGGATTTCATAGAGTAAAAATCTTAGATCTTGTCCTTAGATATATGCTATCGAGTTTTTCAATAAAACAATGACATATTAAGGAAATTTTTGATCAAGTAGTCAAGAATATGACAGTCAGTCATTAGAATTAAGAAATGTCTACATTTTACAGCTTATTGAAAAGTTTGATAGCAAACCATGACATGCTATATTCATGTCTTGTGGATGATTGTGATTAGTTTTTCAAGTAGTAGCATGTGAATAGCCAGTTCAAAGGTTATCAAGTGACTAAAAGGGATTTTGTGTAAAACCATGCTTTTGGGTTAAAAGCTATTGTCCTCATCTTATATCAAAACCAAGGTTTGGGCTTTGGATGGGTTTGGTTACTCTGCTTTTTTGAGACCTTGGTTGGGGCTAAAACCATGATTTGTGAAGTTCTCCCAAACAGGCTGTAAATTTCTGCTAGTGCTTTATGACACAGAAGAAACTGTAATCGTCCACAATAATACGAATTGCACTCTATCAAGGGTAGTTTAACGAAAGGTTTATTTGATAATAGTACGATTGTGAAGGTAGAAAACAGAGGAGTTGGAAAGTGACATGTTTATGTTAACATGCAATTTCTCACTTCCCCATTTTCACTTCCTGGCGTGCCTTTATAGAAGTTGCAAATTCCTTTGTCCTTTTTATATGGTTCGAGTTGTTATTCAAATTATCCTTTTCTTTTTGCTAAACATATGTATCTTCCTATTAGAGGTAATCATATTCGAAGTATTATCGGGTACTAAATATAAACATATTTTCCAATAGGAATCTAAATTTTGTTCGCCGCCCTTTCAATTAAACCCAACCTTCATTGGTTATTCCAATGAAATTGAGAAAGAGATTTCTCAACTAAGGGAATGAAATTTGAATTGAACTGCCTCAAGATATTTAGTGATATTTGGAGATGAAATCAGACCTAAATCTTGGTGAAAACCACTTTGTTCCTTATTTTAAGTATATTTGGAGAAGAAATTTTTGGTCTTGAATATAAGTTCACTTAGAGATTATTAATGATTGTTTTTCAATTTTACCCTTATTTAATTATTGTTGAAAAGAGAGAAAAAATAAGAGATATGAGAATGATATGTAAATGTAGAAAGAGAATAAAGTTAAATTTAGAAAAAATTATCAATTCAAGACATATTTAGTGACTTAACTACTATTCTTTGATATGTGAAAATTAGTTAAAATAGACTTATAATAAAGATGAAAGTGGTAAGTGTGAAGTAAATGCATTGTTGATTTCTTAAGTTATGGTTACAAATTTTAGAGTACTCCCTCATATTTCTATTATTACCTCATATCCTTAATATAAGATTTGTGTAATTAATTTGAGTAGATTAAGAAAGTTAATTAAATTAATTATTTGTAATGATTGTGTATTAGTTTTCCTAAAATACTCATTTTAATCATGTACATTTAAACTACCCTTAATAGAAACTCCTTTAATATGTAATTATATAGGGATATATTGGGGAGAAAATTATAATTTTAGGAGATAAAATAAATTAAAATTTTATATTTAAAATCAAAATAAATTTTTTATTTAGTTATTATATTTAAAATCAGCGAAAGTATAAGGCACTTTTAGAAGAAATGAATAGTCCTTAGTATAAGTCAATTAATGAGGTATTAATTAAGTTTTTCCGATGTCACCCCTATTTAAAATTATTAATTATGAGAGATAATGCAATACAAATCTGAATTTTTTTTCATTTAAATTCAATTTTTAGATAAAGTTAATGACTTAATCACCCTTTTTATTTCTGATAAAATAGTTAAGGTGTGTTATAATAGGGACATAATTGGCAATTGAGTAGTTGATAATATAAAATTAAATGGTCAATTAGATGTGCTTCGCCTGGAGAAAGGTGATTTTGAAACATAGATTTTCTAAAAAACCTGATCAACAGCCAACTTTTTTTTGTGCAAGAGACAAATTTTTGAAAAAAGGTTGGGCACACTCATGATCTAAGAGTATGGTAAAATCTCCCTTCCTCATAGGCGATACTAATGTCAAGCAGGGCGAGCCGTCTATTACCCTCAGGCGTAAACCTAGGCACCCAAAAGCTAAGATATCTTCCCAAGTGCCGCGACTGGAACCACAATAAAATGGTACTCTCTAATATTCGAATGCCCTCCAAATAGACGTATATTTTACTTTTTTATCAGTTGAACTCATAGACAATGGATAACATCCCAACTTCTTTTGAAATCATGGTCTAGCTTCTCCAACCATGGCTTGGCCACATTAATCTATTTTCAGCTTTTAATAGGTGTTTCGTTGACCAACAACTTCCGTGTATCATCTAGAAATCAGCATGTAAGCTTCTTTCTCTTCTCTCTTTTGAGTTGGGCATGTGAAAAAACTAAAATTTTATGTAACTTTTCATTGGAATTTCATATTTTGAATGTGAATTATGTAACTCACATTCGCTGCAAACAGAATCATAAAATGAAAGAATGCCAAAGGCAAAATATTTATCGACAAACGTAGAACTTAAAAGTGGTCACAACATTGACTCTTACTGATTTTTTTTGGATGGCTCTCTTACTTATTTTTGTTGGAATTGAAATTGTGGTGTATTTGGTCTGATAATTTGTTATTAATGTTTGCATAAAATGAAAATTATCATAACCGGATTGCAGGAGACTCTAGTTAAATTTGGGTCATCTCCAAAGTATAAATCTAAAATCTTAACAGCTAATACTGATGCCTCCCAAATTTCATGTGTAAAATGGACTGTCAAAATATTATTATTATTATTAGAGGAGAAAATAAGGGGACAAGAAAAGTAGGGAAAAAATTATGTGGATCCTATATTTTTTTTATATATATATAAAAAAATTTAGGTGGTTTTTTTTTCTAATATTGGAGAGATTTTAGAGAAAAAAACTAATTTTCCAGTTACCCCAACCCAATTGTACTAGCCAGCCCACCCAACCCAACACAACTACATACCCATCCTTGATCAAAGCCTTATTTTTCAGTTCTCCGGTTTCAACCCAGTTATAAAGGGTTTGTTGGTTTTTATGTTTTTAGAATAGTTTTATAAAATTATTTTTAAAAACAAAGTTTTGAAAAGAGAAAAAACAACAACAAAAAAATTGTGTTTGAATAATCATCAATCAATCAACTTTACACTTAAAATCTTATAATACCCAATTCGGTTAAAAATAGTTCTGAATTGATCTGAGTTAATATTTTCAATTCTTTTATCGATAAATCATGATCAATAATTTCAATTAATAATCTCATTTTTCTCTTTAAAAATTTTAAATCCTATTATGATAATTAATAAGTAATCATATAAATTAATTCTATAACATTTTAAATTTTTAACAGACGATTTATAATAATTATAAATATACTAAAACTATATATGTTTCGTAGTCCCACTTTAATTTTTGAAATATTTTAAATTTTATTATAGTAATTAATCAATAATTTTATTAATTATTAACTAATTTTATAATATTTTAAATTTTTAATTATAAGATGATGATTCATAATAATCATAAATATTTTTTTTATTTGATCAAGGCATGTGAAAATAGATAAATGATCTTAAGTCACAAGCCTCGCTTCCAAAGTATTTATCTTCTTCAATAGATTTTTTTGTTTTGTTCTATAGGTGTTGCCCCTTGTGATATTAGCCAACCATAAATGATTTTGCGCACCTCACTAGCATCATCAAAACAAATGGAGAACTTTCCTGGTGATCTCATCAAGGACATTGGGGATAGTAAAGACATAGAGTGCATTGTCGTTAGGTGCTCAAGCAGTGAACAATGTCTAGGAAGACTCTACTAGTCTTTGATGTTTGGAAAGTCGGTATGATTTTAGCCGACGAACAAGTTAGTAAATAATGAAGTTGTTATATTTACTAAAGGAAATATTTTAAAAATGATGTAGACAAGCTTGAAAAACAAAGTAGCGTGGAAGTGAAAAAGGAGATTTAGTAAAAATAAAAAACAATAAAATATGTAAAAGTTGTTTTTAGTTTTTTATTTAATATATTTCTAATTTTTTTAAAAACGCTTAATTAAAAACTTATAACCAAACATTTTTTTTATAATAAAATTTTTGAAAAGAGGTTGGGCTCACCTATGATCCAAGGGTAGAACGAAGTTTCCCTTATTCCTAGGCGATACCAATGTCAAGCTGGGTGAGCCGTCTATTACCTTCAGGCGTAAACTTAGGCACTCAAGAGTTAGGATGACTCCTCAAACATTACGACTGGAACCTCAATAAAGTGGGACTCCCCAAGGATCAAACATGGTTCAAATGGTCATATGCCTTACTCCTTCGCCAGTTGAACTTACAGGGTAATTTATTTTTATTTTGAAAACAAAATTTGTTTCCAAAACAAGAAAACAAGCAGGCCCATAGTCTTTTCAACCAATTTCGTGGGCCCGTGTGGTTTTATATCATTTTTTATTTTATTATATTAATAAAATTCTCATATAAAATATAAAAAAACAAATTGAGTATTTTAAGAAATTTTAATTTTAATAAATCAATATATAAATATATTATTGTCATTGGTACATATTTATTTTTTTAAAAAAATAATTTTTTAATCGATTAATTTTTAACTCACATGTAACTCAATCTTCCAATTTTTACTACATGCTTCTCGGTGTCTCTGAAAATACCTCCTCCCGCAGCTTGGGTGAAAAATGAAAGCGGACTAGATTAGAGAGAGAGAGAGCCAAAATCTTTTGAGAATATCCGGCGGTGCACTTGTGAATATGATAATCCATTGTTTCTTTGCTACGACTAGCTTGGTTTGCTTCAAATCACTCAATCAGCCATGTTTGGTAGGAAGAACCAATTTTGATGGAAGGGAAAAATTCCACATTTAGTATGGAATGAAAATGATGATTTGATGAGAGAATTTACGCTCGGTAGGATGAAAAGAATAATATGATAAGAAAATATAAGAGTGAATGATTATAATGCCCTTGATGTTAAAAAATAATGAAATACTTTTTATTAATATAATAATTATTAAATTAATTATTTTTAAGTACAATGATTAGTGAAATATGAAAAATAAGTATTAAAGATATTTTTAATTGTTATCAATAACAATAAAGATAATTTCAATTATTAATAAAATTGATAAATTATGCAGATTATTTTAGTTATTATTAATCAAAAAATAGAAATTGTTTAATTTAATAGCTTTCATTTAATCTTCCAATTAATTTTTTTTTTCATTTGATTAGCTTAAATGGTTAAGCTTTGCGGAGCTTTCCACACAAAAAGTGCAGCAAAGCGTCTTTGTTGATAGAAATGAAGCCATTTTCCCTCTCCATCATCACATTTTCATCTTACGGAACAGGCTCTTACAGTTACATCCACAATCAGCGTATAGAAAGATCTGATCACACATCATGATTACCCTCCATCAACCATGACTTAATAATTATTAAAATAATCTGAGAATTACAGTTACAATTTTGAATAATCCCTGATATAATGACATTGTATTTTTTTGTCACTAAGATCTGCATAGACAATAAACAGATTATTGATTGAAGTGATAAGTGATATTACCCCATAAAAAGAAGAATATAAATTCAAATCTTGAAAAATATATTTATTAAGAGAAGTAAAAATTATTTACACTCTAAATCTCGAAAAGGATTAATTTCAAAAAAAAAATACATCTTCCCGCTGAATGCTCTCAGAAGTAGGACATATGAACACATGAACCTTGAGCAAATGTTCTTATCCATGCACAGTTATCCCGGAAATACAAGCAAAACTATGGTAACATTTCTGAAATCATTACCAACGGGGGTTGGTCCGAGTGGTAAGCGGCTCGATATTACTTAAGCGAGGTCTCGAGTTCGAGCCTTGGCGAATGCAAAAAATCCCCGTTGGGAGACTCACCCACTATAGCCAGGTGCGCGACGCGGGTCGGATCCGGATGTAGTCGGGGCAAAGCTCTGGTGAACCGGGTGGGCAACCAAAAAAAAAAACTTCCGAAATCATTTATATTGATTCACTCAATTTCTACCAAATAGAAAAACTAAACAATCTTAATATGGATAAAAGGAGGTATGTTAAAACTATTAAACATTGAACACAAAGCATAATCAATTCGATCATATGGTCTTTTTTTTAGGGGAAAAAAAAGCACAATAAAAACCAGAGTAGAGAGGGAAACAAACAATTGCAAAGCTCAATTCGATCATCTAGAGATGACAAAACTGGACAGAGTCATGCAAAATCAATTGTCAATTAATAGGATAAAAGTTAAAATGTAACATTACCCATTCAACATGAAGAAGCTAAAACTGGAGTTTGAACTCTTTTGTTTCCTTTTTTTCCTATCGTTCTGATATCGGTATTTTAGTAGCAGGAAGGAAAGTTGGATAGAATGAACCTAAAATGGCTGAAACTAAAAGACTTTACTCAATTCACACTTGGTTTGCATTACCCTTGATAAGAATTATGTGTTAGATAGCTTAAGTTGTGATAGATGTGACAGAGGAATTGCATAAGAACTCAGTGACCTTATTGTTTGGCATGAGTATATTCTTTCCTTAATGTACAATCAAGGCACAGTTTCAAGGGAACAACCTGAAATTAAAGACAGGTAAAATCATTAAAAAACTATATAGCCTATTTCACCAACTTTTAAAATTACATATGACTCCCTCCAATCCTTAATATAAGACCTAGTTCACTAATTTAAATAAATTAAGAAAGCACAATAAATCAGTTAATTATAATTAATGTGACATGATCTCCTTAAAATGCTCATGTATGATATTAGATTATATATTAGTTCATAAGTTTGGCAAATTAGTTTGAAAAAAATTGATAAATATTAGATATAAAATGGATTAAGATCTTATATTTAGGACTAAATTTAACCCTCAAATTAGCTCTTATATTAAGAACGTGAGGTAGTACTTGTTTTAACACTGGCTTTGCAAAAGAGGTGACCTGAATTAATTAAGATAAGCAAAAAAACACTTTAAAAAAGGGCATCTCATTTCAGATCTCTTGCAAGTTTAGCACACTGTAATCATCAAGACACTCACAAAGTTGTGGCAAATAAAAAAAACCATATCCTGTGACATTCTCATGCGACTATGAACTAAGATATATATAACTTAGATGAGTCACAAATATAGTGATGAGAGCAATTATCCACTCACTCGACAGAATATTTGGCACTAATATTGACATACCAATAATTCAGAGCATATCTGTAGCTGACAACATTTTCCACTTGCCACTATCCTTATTTAATAAGTTATCTTAGTAACGTTGCTTGGTGGGTTCATTTTCAGTTTTACTTTGTTTTAATTTAAAGGGATATTCTCATGCTCCCAGGTCAAGGTCTACAATTGGTCAGGATACTACCATGCTTTGATGTGTCTCAAGATCACTACTTCAAGACAACCACAGTCAATTCGTATTCTTAGGTTTGTTTTAGTGCATCCTAAAATACTGTCTTCTGACAAACTATTTCAGAAAAACTAGATATTGGAAAATGATGAGACATAGATTCTTCTTTTCTTTTCTTCTGCTTCTTTCTGGTAGACGAGACATAGTTAAAGTTATTTCAATGTCTAGTGGTAAATTCTCCTAAGCACAAGACTCCTGAAGCTGGAACATCAATTCAGTCATTTAATCAAACATGTATATTCATCTTGAAATTCCCTATTTGTATTTTGGCCTAAGCTTAGCAATACCTAGACAAATAATTCCCCAAATTGATCTTCCAGAATCAATTCTCAGCAAGGAATCTCTCCAACCGCAGAATAAAGCATAAAGCAATCCCAAACACATACTTACAAGTGTAGCAATAGTAGAAATTATAGATTCTCACATGATTATTCTTAAAGAACAAATAAGCTACGCATGAAGCTCTTACTGTGACAAGCAACTCGCATCCCTCCTAAGCATAATTTCAGGGTCATATTTAGTTTCGTTCTAGGTAGTTCAATATCATCAATATTTCTTTCTTTGAGAACTAACAAACCACACAAAAGCCAGACAAGTTTGATTGTCACAATACAAAAGCCATCTGTCTCACAACAAACTGATAACTTGTACTTGTTACACAATAACGCCTTAATCTTATTATCCATCAATTGCAAAAGAGTGTCACACCCCCAGTGACAGAGCAAATGAAGGGGGTAAAATTATTTGATATTGAAAGTGTTAGTACCAATCAAGTTCCTCTGCTTCATTTCATTTCTCCTGCAAATCATGTGCCTCATGAATTGAAAGGAAACAAAATTCTCACGGTAAAACAGTATTGACGTTTGTTTGACAATTGGCAACCACAAGCAACTCAATATGGTTATTTCTAAAGAGCGCAATAACTATTTCAGTAATGATTTTTACCATTCCATCCATCGACAACAATAATCACAATTAACCAGTATGATACATAGAATTTCCAATTAACCCATGAGTTTTACAATCATATGCAATATTCGTGGGACTATTAAGACGACGAAGTGAAACCAAACACAAACCTTGAAAACTTAGTATTGCGACGAAATTAATGAAAACAGACAAACAAGGAAATCACGTGGACCGCTTTGACTTAGAGGAGGAAGTGATATGATTCCAGAGATATCGACCGGAAGCCATGTCAACTAAGGTCCAGAACCCAGATTCAATTGCTACCCGAACCTGCATTTTCAAATTGAGAAATTTGGGAATAAGAACGCAGAACAATCTAATGAATGTCGAAATGTATATGTCTAAATTGAAAAAAAAAAAAAAGAGGGGAAATGAAGTGGTAACCTTGGAAAATACAGGAACGGAAGAATCGGAAGGTTGGGCGGAGGAAGAAGATTCGTCACCATCATCATGATCATCGTGGTGAGGTTGAGATCTGAGGTTTCTGAAGACGAAGAAACCGGCGAGAGAGGCGGAGAGGAAGATGAGAAGAAGACGGAGAGGACACATTTGCAGAAAATGATGCGATTCAGAAGCGTGTAGAGAGTGTCAGAATCAGAGCCTGAAATTACGGTCTCGCATTTGCCATTTGGCTTTTAGATTTGGAAATGGAAACTACGGAACCGAGTAAAGTGCCTTCTCTGATCTAATGGCCCAGGAGGCAGGTGAGCAGTTCGATCATGTTTTGTCAAATTCTTCTTTTATTTTTATTTAAAGAATAAAAAATATCTTTTTTTTTCAAAAACAACATCAATACGTTTAATGGAAGATTTTTTTTATAAAAATAAAAAATAAAAATAGGCTTTAAAAATTTATTTGGTAGGATAAAAATAAATATAAAATTAATGTATATTTTTTTATAACTTAAAGTAAAATGATCTAAAATATTTTTTATAACTTGGGAATAGATAAAATTGTTCAAAAATTTTATAATTAGGGTAAAATAATCTAGAAAAATTTACTTCCACTCCTATTATTTTAATTTTTAATTTTTTTATAGAATTAAAATGACTCAAAATATTAAAAATAAAAATAATTTCCACATACCAAACTACTTCCCCTCCCAACCTACCAACTAAAAGGCAATCATTTTTCATGCTCCATTCAATTTCTTATGTCACCTTAACTAATACTAGGGTAAAAACGAGAAAATATTTTTACAAAAAATAAAAAATATCCTACATTTTGAACTCACAATAACTTGTAAAAAACTGCCCTACATTGTATATTAGATGGAGTAATGGAGGACACTTTTAGAACATTCATACAATAAAATAATTTATATTTTGGACAATAAGAGTATATTTTGGAGATATAAACTTGATTTGTCATTTTCATTGGGTTTAAACTGTTAATTTGTACCGTTTGCTGGTTATGATTATTTCCAAAGGGTATTGGTTTTTTAACAATAAAGAGTAGAAAAGAAACATATTTTTTTAAAAAAAAAAAAGAACAAACTTTTTACATTAGTTGTCATGTACCAAAATAAAAAGTGTAATACTTTCTTCATTGTATCTACATAGTTAGAAAATTGATATAAAAAGACATTTTAACTTGTATAAAAAACCATTTTTTCTGCATAGCGTAGCATTATTTTCACACTACTTATAAACTATTGGATCGAGGGTGTTAGTTGTGTTATTAAATATTTTTTTCCTTATTTCTTTTCAGCATTTAAATTGTATTTAAAATAGGTGAAATTTTAATATATTATAAGCAAGAAATGATGTTTTCAAATTTTTATAATTTTTTTAAAATTTAATACTTTAAATTGTAAGAAATTAGAGTACTAAATCTACACTATTTTTCTAAAAAAAATCATAAAAAATTGAAAACAATAATATTTTTTTGCTAAGATATCAAAAAATTTACTTCTTTTATATAGAATCTAATAATAATAAAAAAAATAAAAAAAATATTTGGGAAATACCTCAGTGCAAGGATGCGTAGCTCACACCCAACTCTAAATTATTCTAACATAGTTTAACATGTCACAGCTAGAAAATAGACTTTTTAAATCGGTTGAAAATAAGTTTTTACACCGGACCAAATAGCCCGTGTAAAAAATTTTATATTCTACACCGATTGTATATGACCGGTGTAAAAAAATTAGCTTTTTTAAACCGGTTATTCCATACAACTGGTTTAAAAAGTAATGTAAAAATAAAAAAAAATCCAGAATAAAAAAATTCTAGGTTCAAATTAGAGAAGCTTCTAAACCAGTTTTTCTATTAAAGCACCAAAATTATTTTCTTCTTCGTCACAAATCTGAAGGATGAGGAGAATGATGAAGAAGAATAGGTACCTGTAAAACGCAAGCAAAGAACAAAAAAGAATAAGAAAGAATAAGTCAGAAAACTCATAAACAAAAGAAATGAAAACTCAAATATATACACAGAAACGAAAAATCATAAACGTCGTCACCTAATTGAAGACATCACAAAAATATCGTCACAATTCCTTCGGGTTACCTGCTCAAAAGCAAATAGAAATATATTTAAACAAAACCCATAAATGAATGGAAAAAAAACCTAAATATATACATAGAAACGAAAACCTAGAAATGTCGTCACCTAATTAAAAACATCACAGAAACGCCGTCACAATTCTTCCAACTTGCCTAATCAAAAGTGAACAAAAATATATTTAAACAAAACTCAGAAAGAAAGAAACAAAAAAATAGACACTCACTATCGCAGATTTGGATCTTCTTCTTTGGTGAACTTTAAAGGCAAGAACGATATACTTCAACAATAGAGAACGAATAGCACATATATGGGTCATCGCATATCTAAGTCTTCTTCTTCGGTGAGCTTTAAACGGTGTGTTACGAAGACGGAGCTTCTTGTCACCATGTGTTCTCCATTGTTTGGTTTTCTCCATAGATGACGATGTAATTTGTGAAAATAGGGAAACGCAAAAATGTCACCGCTCATTTCTTTTACACTGGTCATGTGTACATCAGGTGTAAATATTTTATCCTTATTTATAAAAATACCACCTGTTATTTTTTTAAAATCATTTCCGCCATAACCGATTTAAAAATGGGGCTTTAGAAAATTTATTTTGTAGTAGTGATCTAAACCGGATCTAAAGACAACCGCTGTAAAAATATCACTTACTAAACCGGATATAATTTCAACCGGTGTAAAAAGAATAATCTAAACCGAACCTAAAGACAACCGCTATAAAAATATCACTTAGACATAATTCTAATTAGTGTAAAAAAATACAACCGCTGTAAATATTTCATCTTAATTATAAAAAATGCCACCAGTCATTTTTTTTAAACTGTCTCCGCATTGACCTGTTTAAATATGAGACTTTAGAAAGCCTATTTTGTAGTAGTGGTATTAACCATTGGTATCAAGATTTCACTACCCATTCTTCAAAACACCCAAAACGCTAACATTCAAACCTAGGGTTTTGCTAAATCAACCTTCAACCCGTGAATAATCACTATGCAAATCATTAGAACACTTAAACAACTTTAAATAAACCATAAAAACTAAGTTCAATAGTGGAATCCTATTTTTTTGGGGTGAATAATCAAATGATATTATTATAAAAGGTACCTTGCAATTATATCAATGAGAATGAAAAAGAACAAATACAAGAAGATAAAAAAGAAAAGAAATTAGGAGCATCTATAGTTTCATAAGAGATAAAAAAAAAAGGTCTCATTAAAAAGGATGTCTTATACGATCACATAAGGAATAGTGAAATCCTATATAACCAATGAAACCCCATACACCCACTTAGAAATCTAGAAAAAATTGAAGATGAGAGAAATATGAAGGAGGTTTAGAATTATTACCTTAATGATTTAATGCTCTCAAATCGTTCCCAATATAATCAAAACCTCAAAATCCTAACAAAACTTTGTATTTTCACCACTCACCCTGTCTTTTCCCTTCCTTTATTTTCTATATTTGCAATATGTAATATATACAGGAAAAGACCCTGTGGGAACAAAATGAGTCAAGCCTACCGGGCCGGTCATTTTAACCTTGTTTAAATTGAAAGTCGAGCTCATACTTTAGAGAATCTAAAGTAAGTTAGTCCTAAAAGGGCTGTCTCGTTTAAGCCTATCAGTTTCTTTTCTTTTCTTTTTGTGTTCAATTGTCTATAAATTTAACTGACAAAAAGATAATATATATTACTATTTAAAATATATTCGATCTTTGGGGAGTACCATTTTATTATAATTCTAATCACAGCATTTGGAGAGATATCCTAACTCCTGAGTGCCTAGGTTTAGGCTTGAGGGTAATAGACGGCTCGCCCTACCTGACATTGGTATTGCCTAGGAGGAAAAGAGATTTCGCCTTGCCTTTAGATCGTAGGTGAGCCCAATCTCTTTCTAAAAAAAAATTTAACTAAAAAAAAACACCAAACATCTAATAGTGATAAGTATAACGCATGTGGAACTAAATTTTGTTATGTATTTTGATATATCAATATTTTAATCAAATATCACTAGATTTTATATAATTTAAAACAGTTTTTATCAATGTTTTACTTTTAATTATTTTTTCTAGAGCCAAACATTTCTTTTTATAAGTTTGGATTCCATTAATGATAAAATATAACCATGACATCTCTTTGTTGGGCAAGGGAATAAATTGATTTTTTTTAATGAACTAATATGTCATATTGACAAAGAATAACATTAGAAAAGCGTGTTTATGCATGTGCGATGTTATCATCATCACAATACTTATCGTATTTTGTTCCATAATGATTTGTCTTTTTTAATTACGTTTAGATAATATTTGTCAATGATTATAGTAACTATTTTATTTAGTTTTAATTTTGATAAGCTGACAATAGTTTAAATTTTTAATTTGCTTATATTTATGTTTTAAATTAAGAAATGTTTTATTTTATTTTGATCCATTTAAAAATAAAAAAATAAAAAATAAAATTGTGTTAAAAGGACCTAAAAGCCCACCGGCCGGGCCTTAGAAAAAGCACCTCCAAAACTAAACGGGCCGGCCAATTTTCGTAGCACAACCGGCGGGCAAGGCCTAGTGTACAAGATATGACTATATCCTAAATGCTCTTCGGCTTCTAATAACCATTCCTAGCCCATTAATTACTCCTAAACATTTTTCAAATTTAAATTTAAATTCACCTAATATCATAAGCTAGAAATTTGGATGTAACATAATGTATAGGGGTTATCTATTCTGGTTGGGTTTGACAGTATAGTGAGCATGTGTGTTAAACTTTATAACATAACCCAAACAATAGTCAAGGAAGGAACATAATATCTAAATGGGTAAAGTAAATATTTAATCATTTATATTTATATCAAATTTTATTTTAATCTCTTAAATTTAAAAAGTATAGTTTTAGTCTTTTAAACTTAACACCGTTAATTTCACTGACAAAAAATATACTAACTCATCAGACTTAAGTGATAATTATGCAATTAAATATTAAAAAATATATTTTTATATTTTTAAAATCGTGTTATATTTTATATTAAAAAATAAAATTTAGATATATTTTATTAATATTTAATTACTGAGTTATCATTTTAAATTCACCAAGTCAATATTTTCTATTAGTGAAACTAAAATTATTAATTTTAAATGACTAAAAATACACATTTCAAATTTAAGGATCTAAAATAAAATTGGATATAAATATAAATGATCAAATATAAGATTTAGCCTATCTAAATTGGAGTAATTTTTTTTATAGTAATAATTTATTATATTTCTCAAATTTATAATTTATTTCTTAAATTAATCTTAATAATTATACATATTATGGGATTTTCCATCGAAAAATGATTAGAGAAGTTATTTTATGAAAACTATATTATATCCGTTACATATAATTAACTTAATTAATTTTTTTAATATTTATAATTAATTATTCAACCCCTACATTAAAAGAGGGAATATGTAAATAAATCTTATACATTTTCGTTTTCGTGTGTCTCAATAATACTCTGAGGATTCAAATTTACAATGAAGTGTTTAAAGCGTAATTAGAAAAGAAAGTCTTGAAACAAAAACAATTACCTATTCACGCCCTTAATTAGGGGCTTTTTTTAATAGTTCATATAATTATAAAATGAAGAACAAGAAGCTAACCCCTTGTTTAATTTCTTGCTTTTCAAATAATTCTTTGTTTTAAAAAATAATTAAAAGATTTATTTGATTGTTAATTTTTGATTAAGTACTTTGTAAAAAAATATAAATATATTTTAAAAATAAAAAACTCAAAACAACTTTTAGATATGTTTTCTAACTTTTTGTTTTGTTATTTTTTCTAATTCTCCCTTTCACGATGTGGTCACGCTCCTTACCATATATCTCACGCTAGTGCTCATCTACATCCTTTCTCATGCTCCTTACCATCTCTCTCACACTTCCGTTGTCACTGCACTCTTCCCCTTCTCCCTTACATTCTCTTTCTTTAAGTTAATTTTAAAAACAATGGTTGTAAATAAGATTTTATATTTTTTTCAAATGTAATTTTTTAAAATAATAATCTAAATAGATTTTTTTTGTTTTTTCTTTTACAAAACTTGTTTTAAAATATAATTTTATACAATTATTCTAAAACTATAAAAACAAAAAACAGAATTAAGCCTTAATTTTTGTGGAGTAATCAGCTTCGTTTTGTTCATAGATCTCCACAAACTACTTAATATCACAAGCTGTCTTAAACAAACAGAAAAAGAAAGCTAAGCTGTCTTAATATTATACATATATATATATATAATATTATGTATACATATAATTATGGATGCGTATATATTAACTACATCAATTAGTTATTCTGCTTTCGTATTTTCTACGATCCAAATGGAGGAGATTTAACCTCCCATTCTCGAAGTAGTGGCCTTAACCTGTTGTTCCAAAGACGCTCAATAAAAACGATGCCGTTCACTCCACCTCTCTTTGCCTCCACCACCACCAGCTCATCCGTTAACCGGTAAGCTTCTACCGACATTCCCAAATTGTCCCTAACTCCTTCCACCACCACCCTATACTCTTTCATCCTCCTTCTCACAGCAAGACCCTCCGCCTTCGCCACCTTTTCCACCTTTTCCATTATCTTCTCCGGCGACTCAGATGATACAAACCGCTCGCTTCTCTCCGCCGCATTATAGAACAAACCGGACAGGTCCAATCCCGCGGAGAAGGATATAAGATCAAATGCATTCAATTGGATTATCTCCCTCTCTCCATTATTCTTCGTCTCGAACCCAAAATCATCCTCCTGGAACTTCACCTCCTTGTACCCTTGCTTGAACCATGGATCCTGAAGAATCTCACCAACGGTGATCCGGGTATTAGGATTCGTGTCAAGCAGCCGCGACAGGAATCGCCTTAGCTCCGGCGACATCCACCTTGGACACCGAAATTCTCCTTTTTGAATCTTCCTGTATATAACCATGAGATTTGGGTCATTGAAGGGTAAATATCCGGCAGCCAATGTGAAGAGAATGACACCGCACGACCACACATCCACCTTCGCTCCGTCGTACCCTTTCTTGGACAGAATCTCCGGCGCCACATAGGCCGGTGTGCCACAGAGCGTATGAAGCAACCCATCATGTCGGATCTGATCTCTGACGGCGCTTAACCCGAAATCCGAAACCTTGAGGTTGCCATGTTCATCAAGGAGAAGATTCTCCGGCTTCAAGTCGCGGTGGAACACACCCCGGGAGTGGCAGTACCCAACGGCAGAGATCAACTGCTGGAAATATTTCAGGCTAAGATCCTCAGAAAATCGTCCCTTGGCTATTCTAGAGAATAATTCTCCACCTTTAACCAATTCAATGACGAAGAAGATCTTCGTCTTTGTGGCGAAGACCTCGTGGAACCCGACGATGTTGGGATGACGGAGCCGGCTCATGATGACGATCTCGCGCTTGATATGGGAGGTGAGGCCGGAGCTGGTGATCTTCTTCTTGTTGAAGACTTTAATGGCGACACTCTGGGAGGTTTCGAGGTTACGGGCATGGTAGACCTTAGCGAAGGCTCCACAACCCAGAAGTTTTCCAAGTTCATATTTGCCGAACAAGGCATTAATGTTGTCCTCCATATCAGGTTCGATCTCTGGCTCCATTGGGGATCATCAGAAGCATAATGAAGAGAGATCGAACTCGTATGTGGATCGTTAGAACAATGAGGAGATTAATGCATCAAATGAAATGAAATGATGAAAGTCTCTAGGGTTTGGTTTGGATTCGTGAAGTTTATTTAAGGTGGATGACGACGAAGAAGAAGAAGAAGGTCGTCGGTCGGAGGGACGCAAGTTTCGGAAGAATGATTAATGTTTGTTTAATTTAGGCCAACAGAGATGTACATTAAGAGGATTGATTGATGGGAAATTTTCTGACTTCAAAATATTTGAACCGGTTTAATTTTTTCAAATGTTTAGTTTTTTATAAAAAAATTATTTTAATAATATAAAATATAAAATAAAAACAATCTCTTAATTATTATTGTTAAAAAATTATTTTTTTAAGAAAAGCCATTTAAAAAATAATTAAATTTACATCGTCCAAATTTGTAAAAAGTATTTTAGCATGAGAGGGATATATTAAGTGTGTGTTTGGGTGTGTGGTTTGAGAATTGATTTTGGGCAAAATCGCGGTTTGAAATTTTTTTACACAAATAGCAATTTTTGTTGAGAATTGATTTTGGGCAAAATCTCGGTTTGAAACCTAGGTTTTGAATAAGTCACTGAAAATAACTTTTGGTTTAAAACTTAAGTTATGGATTATCCAATTACTATTTTAACCCTACTTTTTCTTACACCCTCTTTCCTCTCTCCTCTATTTTCTCTATCATCTCTCCTCTCTCTTCTCTTATATCTTTTTTTCTCTTTCTTCTCTCTTCTCTTATCTCTCTTTTTCTCTCTCCTCTCTCCTCTCTCCTCTCTACACTCTCTTCTCTCTCCTCTTTTTTCTCTATCATCTTTCATCTCTCTTACTTTTAATCATATCATACCCTTTTTGGTAATTTACCAATATAAAAAGTGATTCTACTACTAATCATCCAAACATCTTTATTCCCAAAATCTATTCTTCCCAGAATCTATTCTCCAAAAGTTAATCCAAACACACCCTTAGAAAAATTTTATACAAATAGCTATTTTTGTTCAAAACCTCAGTTTGGGTCAAACTATGGTTTCAAATTATAATTTTAGAAAAGCTGGTCAGAATAGATTTTGAAACAGTAAAATAACTTATAGACTATCTAATTACTATTTTACCCTTACTTTTTCTTACACTATCTCTCATCTCTCTTCTATCTTTTTCACTATCTCTTATATTTCCTCTCTACCCTCTCTCATCTCTTTTCTCTTCTTTATACCCCCTCTCCTCTTTTCTCTCTCTTCTCCACCTACTCTCATCTCTTCTCTATTCCTCACCCTTTCTCATCTTTTCTCCTTTTAATAAAATTATACCATTTTTAGTAATTTACCTTTCCAAAAAGTAATTTTGAAAATAACTATCTAAACACTTATTTTCTCAAAATCTATTCTCCCCAAAATCTATTTTTTTTAAAATCTATTCTCTAGAATCTATTCTCAAAAGCTAATCCAAACGGGCCCTAAATGAAACTATGAACTGTTTGATGTTATATTAAATTATTATTAACTAAAACAAAACTGATGCAATGGGATATTCTAAAACAGGAATTACTTATGAGGTTCAAATAATGGACTTAATTACTCAAATTCTAAAATGAATCTAAAAATGCCAAACAAGGGTTTTTATCTTGGAAGTATTTTTTTATATGGCTATATGTGCTTAAGTAACTAAAATCTTTTCCACTTGAACCAAAGCTTTTTAATTATGTCTTACAAGTATTTTAAAATTTTAAACAAGTGTGACCTCTGGATCTAATATATTTATGGGAACTAATGTTTTGGGTTTTTCTTTTATTTTTTTTTATTAATACTCCTCCATACTTAAGGTCTATTTGGTATGAGGAGAATGGATAAGTATAGTTATAAAATTTTGATAACAAAAATATAAGATAAAAAATAAGAAAAATTAATTAAAAGTTTTTAACCTCACTTTTCTAATTTTTTTAAATTGAATTCATTAAAATTTCTCCTCCCTCCACTACTAAAAAAAACTTTTAATGGCAGTTAAAAGTAATCTTTTATGGCGGTTTTAAAAGCGACGTGAATTCCACAACTATTGTAAATCTATATTTTAACGGTAACTTTGTAACCAGTGTTAAAGGTAACATTTCACATCAATTTTTGCATAAAACCACAACGGTTCTAGCTAAAATTACCGTGGAAAGCTAGAATTTTTTTAAATGTTTTTTAGCTTTCCTCAATCTACACCCACCATTAGCCACTTCAGTCACATGCATCAAAAGCATCAGATCAGATCTAGAGAGAAGAAATTAAAGATATAGTGAAGAAACTAAAGATCTAGAAGCTTATTTCATTAAAGCTCTACGAGCTCCTTTCAACAAGGTCTATATGGCACTACCCCTGTTAGCCACCACGGTCAACCTCACTAAAAGTATTAGACCAGATCTGGAGAAGAAATTATAAATCTGACAAAAAAGTTGAAGATCTAGAAAGCTTTTGTTATTTAAACTCTTTAATCTCATTCTGACACGATGGTGAAAAGATTCAAACGAGTGCAAAGTTGAAAGAGGGAAGATAAAGATGACAAATAAAAAAAAAATTATAAGTCTTTGATACAAGGATGTAGTTCATATAATGTATTACAGTTTATAAACAATAAACAACAGAAAAGCAAAAAAAATGAGCAAATAATAAAATTAAATGGTAACTTACGACTTTTACAATGGATGAGGACAACGAAGAAGATAGAGATAGGCACTGAGAATAGGAGAAAAACTCTGAAAATGACCTTTGTACAAGTATGTCGTGATGGGGCAGAAGGAACGGGACCTCAAATGGCTTTGAAAAAGTAAAAATGAAATTGTAATCATATCAGGATTTTTAAATTTTGAGGGGACTTTTAACGACATTTTTCATAAAAATGGCCGTTAAAAGTTATTAGAGGGGACTTTTAATAGCCATTTTTTGAAAATCACTGTTAAAAACTTGAGCTATGCATATTATATTAAAAAAAATATTATATTTGAATATGTCTTAGCTATTTAAAAAAACATATTATCTTAATTGCTATATCCTATTTCTTTAATTTATTTCTATTATTATTATTATTATTATTATTGTATTCCTTCATTTTTTATTAGCACTGGGAATATGGGCTCGCTCGCGGGTGGTGGGCCAGCCCGTCACAACCCACGAGCTAGAAGGGGGTGAGCTACGGGATAACTTTTTGCCAGCTCAAGCCCATCCCCTTTGGGTGGCAGGCTGGTATTAACAAATATTGTTTTTTGAAGCAACACTATATGGTTTTTTATACCATTTACATTCATCTTTTTCTTTTCCATCTACTTTATCGATTTTAGTAAAGTAGTTCTAAACATCAGAGGTATTTTACTTTGTTTTCTTATTGGAATTACCTTCTACAGAAACAAAGGGGTCAACTTGTTCAAATTGATTTTACACAATTAGTTGCATTAGTATTATCATCAACACTCTTTCTTTTATGCTCCCCAATCCCAATAACAATGTCACCCGAATCTATCTTAAATTTATACAAATTACTACAAAAATTAACAACCAAACAACCAGACATTTAGAGCTAGGAGCAATTTTCCAAATTAACAAGCAAACAATCAGACATTTTCGACCATAACAAAATTAGACCTGGGAGCAAGTTTCCAAATTTAACAATGTATAGTGATCCTATCAAAATAGAGAAAAGCAAGGGATTTGATAAGAAGAATTCAAGTGATACTATCAAAACAGAATTCAAGTTATTTTTTGAAGTTGTGGTTTTGGGAGAGAGTTACGGAAAACTTAAGGAAAAGGAAAGCAAATCGTCCTTGCACATAGAGATTGATATTCCTATAGGCAGAAATACTTAAAGTAATGTTGGAATCGAACCAAAGAACCACCTTCATATTTCACCAAAAAAAAACTAGGCTATCTTTGAAATCGAACCTTCACTGCGTCGATTTTAGCAGACTACGGCAGGCGAAGGCCATGGGCGACAGCAAGCAAGGCGATTGGCACAAGAGGCAGGCAAGGCTACTGCATGAGACAACTGGCATAAGAGGTAGCTGAGGCGATGATGTGAGGCGACTAGCACGAGAGGCAGCTGAGGCGACGACGTGAGGCTACTAGCACGAGAGAAAGGAGAGGCGATGACGTAAGGCAACTGTCACGAGAATGAGAGGAAGCCGATACGACTGGGACTAGGGGTGAGAGTACCAAACAACACGACGGAGACTGGCGAGAGCGAAGTGTGAGTGGCTGAGACAGGGCACGAGTGCACGACTGTAAGAGAGATGGGGTGAGATGTGAGCGACTAAGCAACTAGGATACTGGAGTCTGAAGATGAAAAGTGCAGAAGAGTGCAGAGTGAAGAGTGAAGAGTGAAGAGTGAATCGTCCAGGTAGAAGAAGGTAAGGCACCGTCAACAAATAATTAATAATTAATAATTATTTAAAAAAAGGGTTAGCTTGCTTCTTGTGGCGTGCTGATATAGGGCAGGCTGTGCAGCCACCACTAAATGCCTATCCTATTTTCTTATAAAATATGCTAAATTTATTTTATCAGCTCTATTTTTTACCCCCAAGCATGCTTCATGTCACTTCATTTCATTGTTACCATATTAATTGCTAAAGCAAGCATAAATTGATGGCCTCATTTTAGTATTATATTATTATATTAATTACTTTCTCTCTCACTTCAGTCATTTCATGCAAGTTAAGTATGTCATTTTCTTCAAGTATTATATTTTTTTTTTCTTACTCCACTCTTAACGGCAGTTTTTAAAAAAGTGATATTAAAAGTCTCCAATTTTTACTACTGTTACTATTTTTTTACTAAAATATGCCTAACTTGATGCCTCACTTTATTATTATATTAAAATTATATAATACCTAATATTTTAATTTTATTTTTCATATACGTACAGTATTTTAATTTTATTAACAGTATAATTTTACCCATAGTCTTTTTAATTTGATGTAATTTCACTTATACTCTTTTTAATTTGGTACAATTCTCAGCATTTGAGAAATAAGATTATGTATAAAATTGTATCAAATTAAAAAAATTATAGATAAAATTGTATCACAAATAAGATTAGAATACTGAATACAAATAAAAAATAAAATTAAAATATTGAGTATTATATAACCTATTATATTATTATATTAATTACTTTTTCTCTCACTTAAATCATTTTATGTAAGTTAAGTATGTCATTATCATTGAGTATTATTTTATTTCTTTATTTCTCTCTCCCCAAGGACTTTCACTTTTAACAACCGTTTTTAAAAGACCATTGTTAAAAGTTCCCTATTTTTTCTACTTTTACTCTTTCACAACGGTTATGATAAAAATTATTGTGAAAAATATTTTAAAATAAAATTTATTTAGAAAAATACTATCGCCTTTTTTCACAGCTATTTTACTTATAACCGCCGTGAAGTAGCACTGTGATAGGTATATTTTCAAGTAGTGCTCCCCTTTTATTTCCTTCATAACAAACATTGCCTTTAGTGTAAAAGTTACTTAGTTAATTATTTAATAATAACAAACATGATATGATCTTTTTAAGATATTTTTATATAAATTTTTAATTATTATTGAGAGAATATTAATAGTAATAGAGGTAGTTTAAAAAAAACAAGCACATCTCTAAATTAAAATATTATATTTATAACTAAAATAATATCCTAAACAGCTTCTACATTCAAGGCCCCAGGAGTACATTGCAAGGGAATATACCATTTAATGTAGTATACATGATCTCTCTATAAAACTTCCTAACAATATATTAACTATAAAAAATTACAAAGTATTTGACCTCATAGCCATGCATTAAACATTTATACATAAAAGAAAAAAAAAACTCACTTAAAATTTTTACTAGGGATCGCCTTTGCCGATAAACTATTACAGTAACGTATGATCTAACGCATTTTCAATAATAAAATACTCGTATCTAAAAGTGCTTTTATCAAAATCATCATTCAAAAAAAAATATATATATATATATATATCAGTTTTTTTTTTCTTAAAATCACTTTTACTGTAAAAAGTCCAAACAAATTAAACTTTTCAACACTTATATTAGCATTTGATATACTCCTTCCATGTTTAATATTTGATCTAATTGAGGAGTTTATCTTAGTCTTAAGTATAAAATATATTTTATATATTTATTAAATTTTTTAAATTATCACTATTGATATTCTCTCAATAATAATTCAGAAAATAAACGAGAGAATTAAAGAAGATGATTAAGATATTTAAAAAAAATATCATATTAACTAATTTATATAATTTTTTAATCTAATTAAATTAATTAAATATATTGTATATTAAAAATAGAATGAGTATTTGTTATATATGTGTTTAATTTGCTGTACTGTTTTTGACATGTTTCCCCACCTCTCAAATGTTATTTAGAAAAGTTAAACATCTTTGATTGGTCCTGCGAAGAGAGAGGCTATGGGAAAGGTCTTCAAGGATAATGAGTCATCAACTCAAATTTGTATTTTTTTTTTACTTAGCTTAAGGTTATTATTTGTTGATTTTTATCACGCTAATTATAAAAATCATGGATGAAAAATATATTTTTCATCCTTTCCTTCTTGAGTGAGAGAGAGAAAGAGACAACTATTTTTTATTAGAGTAAATAAGTTGTAGAGTATGCATGGCGAAGAAACAAATTCTAAAAAACATCTGTTTTAGAATTTTATTTTATATAAGTATACCAATTTACAGAATAAAATATAATGAATTGTTGTTTAGGGTTAAAGTGCTTGCAACACTATAAAATATTTTCTCAAATTCATCCAGTATCTCAAAATATTTTATGGTTCATTTAGTATCCTAAAATATTTTTCAGGTACATCTAATATTTTAAAATATTTTATGGCACAATTTTAATCTTAATTTATTAATTTATTTAGGAAAAACTTTGCCCTTAAAGTATTTTCAAGAGCAATTTTGACATTGGCATTAACTCCCTAAAAGTCCTGAGTGAAGGTTTATTTAGTATCTAAAATTAATTTTTCAATAACAATTTTAGGGTGTTAGCCTGGATGCATCTAGCTAGAAAAATATTTTAAAATATTGAATACACCTAAATAAATATTTTAAAGTACTAAATACATCTTAGCTCTATTGTTTATATTTGAGTATGACTAAGGCAACAAATTCTAAAATGAAACAAGTTGTTTAACTGTTTTTATGCGCGCGCGCACACACACATATATATATATATAATGAGTTGTTGTTCATTTATATATCCTAATTACTAAACCTTCCTCATGCGTGCATTGCATGGGTATTAAAAAATATAGTTATTTTTGTTTTTATCGTTATAACTATCTATAATCAAGGGAAAAATACATCAATGATTTTAAATATAAAAGTTAATTAACAGTTAATTTTGACCATAAATATAAGATATCAATTTATTTATTTATAATATTTATTATTTTTTTAAACTAATTTACGTAACTTAATTATAAATTAATATGTAATTTAATGTTATACATAGATATTTTGAAAAGATTAGAACATATTTATTATAATGAAATAATTTATTTAATTTTCTTAATCTACTTAAATTAGTTGAGTAGTTTTTATATTAAGTACAAGAAAAGTATTTATTTTTTATTGGCATAGTACTTATAAGTTCTTTTACGGTTAATTTTCATACCTTAAGACAGTATTATTTGAGAAAATTATTAAGAGATCCCATGGAAGATTTATTACTAAAAAATCTAGTGAAATCATCAAATAATTTAATACTTATTGGCCTAAAAATGCGATGACAATTTGATATGGCATATTGGAGGCATGAGATGACAACTTCATATGACATAAATAACAATTGGAGGCACACGATAACAATACCTAGTTTTTATTTGCGCACATTAAATTGTCATCAGATTTTTCCAGTTGTTATTTGTGCTATATCAAGTTATCAATGTTTGCCTTCCAATTGTCATTTGTGTCATATAAAGTTGTCATCGCATTTCCTAAGTTGTTATTTGTGTCATATCAAGTTGTCATCACTTATCCCTAGTTATCATCTGTATCACATGAAGTTGTCATAGTATGCCTAATAACTTGTTATTTGTGTATAATTGTAACTTAGTAATTGTAAAAATTAAATTTATCACCTCACATTTTTTGAGACTATTTAATTATTTAATATTTTATATAACTTTTTAGTAATAAATTCTCTTCTAAAAAGACCTCTAAAAAGACCTCTGGCTAATTCTCCCTTATTACTATTTGTAAAATTATCAAATTAATATTTACTTAATAGTTAACTTTTATTTATTTTTATAATTTATTTGATTTGAGGAGATTGGATTGAAGAGGAAGAAAACAATTCAATTTAAAAAGAGAGAGAAAAATTATAAGTGGGGTTAAATTCTTTTAATAAATTTTTTTATCTGTTTTTCTTTACATCTTTTCTTTTTCAAAATTTCACAATCCTATATATTTACCAATATTTTCATTTTTTTATTCCTTTAGGGTGTGTTTGGCTCAACGGAGGGGAGGGATTTTAATAGAGAGAAAGTAAGGGGAGAAAAAAAGAGGAATTTTATTATTACCTTGTTTGGATTAATATTAAGGGAGAGGAGGGGAGGGATTTTCATATTATCTTATTTGGTTCAAGAAGGGAGGGGAAGGAAAATAGACAAATTTACTTTATATTATTTTATATAATATTTTAATAAAATATAATATAGGGATAATATTAGGATATTTAAAAAATTATGGGTATATTAATATTATAAAATAATAATATATCACTTCTCTTCCAAATTTCTCTAATTTTGGAGGGGAAGTAAAGTTGGAGGGCTCCCCTCCAATGAGCCAAGGGGAGGGATGCACACGTGTAAAATCTAGTTTGACAGTTTGAATCAAAAGTTTAGGCGGAAATGTAGTAGAGGGTCGGGTCCCACTTTTGGGCTAGTTGACTAACTACTTGCTTTTCGTGCAAGGCTCACCCCATACGTCCATTTATATCCCATCACATTTACATTTACGCCCCATATTAATATTATCTAAGTAAAAAAAAATTTACCTTATTATTATATTATATGTAACCTCTTTTTAAAAATATTTATATCAAAAAAATATCCCATCACATTTACGTGGCACTTGCACGGTTTCAATCTGAATATATTTATAGTATCTAATTATTTTAATTAAATTAAAAAATAGTTAATTAATTAACATGATATATTTTTAAAATATTTTAATAATATTTTTTAACTTAATATTTTTATATTTTATTTAATTATTATTGAGTGAGTATCAATAAAAATAATTTAAAAAAATTAATAAATATATAAATATATAATATTCAGGATCAATATTAATTTTTTAATTAGACAGTAATAAGTAGTGCCAATATATCTAAGGATTTAATTAGTATGGATATTTTTTTCTTTAAACATATATACGTATCTTCTATTAGAGATAATTATATTTAAAATATTATCACGTATTAATATAAGTATCGTTATTAGTGAGAATTTAAATATTAATTTATTATAAAAAATTAGTATGAACAATTTGGTATAAATACAATGGAAAAGGGATTTGAAGAATGGGGCATGGAAAGTTTGTCCCATAGTAAACTAAGGCTGCCCTATATTACGTGGAAAAGGGATTTGAAGAAAGGAGAGATGTGAGAAATTATTCTCTCTCGTAGGGATAAGCTAAAATCGGCTTTACATGTTAGAGCGTGATTAAATCCGTGATCCATGCAAAATCTATTAGGAATACTATAATATTAGGAATGTGTTTGGGAGAGCTGAAAAAGTGTTTTTTTTAATCAAAACTAAGGTTTGAATTCCATATCAGCTAAAGATCCATGCAAAACATAAAATAGATTTTAAACCCAAAACCATATTACTGAGACTCATTAGTACAGCAGTTTTTTTTAAAAGTTCTTAATTCTCTCAAAATTTATTTTTGAAAAGGTATTCCAAACACACACACAAATCCATTAGCCACTCTTATTCTCTTTTAAAATTTTTGAAGTAGAGTTTCTCATAATTATATCTTAAAAGTATGTTTGGATGAATAAAAAAATGAGGGAAAATAGAGGGAGTGAATATTAGGAAGATTTTTTTTTTTAAAATAGTAAAAAATTTATTAATTTTAAGAGTTTTTTTTCTTAGTATTTTTTATTCCTTAATTTTTTTACCATCTAAATATAAGATAAGAGAAATTATGCCCTTTAATTTCTTACTCATTATGTAGCAAATTAAACTCATGACATCAACTAACAAAGGTTAGATTCAACATAAGTACCTAGTCTATCACAACGTTATAAAATAAAGTAAAGTTTGAATCTCGTTGTGCTTATTTTTAATAATTAATAGTATTTTGAATGTGATTATTTTTAATAAGAATATAAATAACTTAAAAGAATCACTCATGACAATGGTCTGGACATATGTATTGATTTATCCAGTTATGAGATCCTGAATCTCTACTAAACAGAGGAGGGAGAGATAAACAGATGAGTAAATTAAAATGAATCCATATGTTAAATGGGTCTTACCTTATTAATGTATTTATATTCCTTTTTTCTTATGGTTTTGCTCCAGAAAATGTCAATCAAGCTATGTTCCTTTTTATAACTTTTAATTATGAGATATTTTTTTAAATATTATAATTATATTTTTATTAACTTTATTATTATTTTTTTATTTAATATTATTAATAGATTATATAATATAAAAAAATTAATAAATATAAAAATATATTTTATATTTAAAATTAAATTTAACTTTTTAATTAGTTTCTATATATTAAATTAGGAAAGGGTAATATTTCGTAAGGAGTATGACAAATAGGGGTGTTTATAGGTAAGGTTGGGTAGGGTAACCCCCTGCTCGGTGCCCTACCCGAAAAAAGTATGGGCTGTATTTTGCAGCCCGATGCCCGACTCTACCAGGTAAAAGCCCTAACCATTTTGAGCTAGGCGTGGGCGGACTGGGTATGCTCAAGTTGTGATGCCATGCTCATATTGTGTAAAGAATATGCAATTATAAACTTATAAAATAATATCCTATTCATATGTCTTCAAGAGTTCAATAATATCTATAATCCACTAAAAATAAGGTAACAAAAATATAATAATTAAAGTCTTAAAATTCATTGCATATAAAAAAAATATTGAAGTCTAAATAGTTTATAATTACAACTTTACATCAATTTTCCAAATGTTGACAATGATGAAGTATCTAAAAAAATAAAATAAATAATTATAATTTATAATGTAATCATATTATGATTAGTAAAGTTAAAAAAAAATTAATATAATAAATATTAAAAGATACGACTTACGTACTTAACTACTTATATTTCTAAAATGACCCTGTAGTTACCAGTAACTATCATATTCTCCTTTCCAATTACAGCATCTAGGGAGAAAATTAAAAAAAATAAAAAAATGGATGCTCATAGGTAGGGCAGGGCAAAGCAACCCCCTACCCGGTGCCCAGCCTAAAAAAAAGTATAGGATATATTTTGTAATCCGATGCTCAGCCCTGCTCTATATTTATTGGGTTAGTCAGGGTTTTTTTTTACGAGCTCAGCTCAGGTGAGTATACCGGGTCGCTGATTTTATAAACGTCCTAGTGACAGATAGTGGCACTGTAGAATCGTGAAGCTGTCAAGATTAGGGGTGTTCATAAAGCCCGCGGCCCGATATGCCCACCCAAGCCCACGAAAAAATGGCCCTGCCCAGCCCGATAAATATAGGGCAGGGCTGGGCATCGGGCTGCAAAATGCAGCCCATGCTTTTTTCGGGCTGGGCACCGGGCAGGGGGGTTGCCCTGCCCTGCCCTGCCCATGAGCACATTTTTTTTTTATTTTTTTTTATTTGCTCCGTAGATGCTACACTTAGAAGGGAGAATATGATAGTTACTAGTGATTAAAGGTTCATTTTAGAAATATAAGTAGTTAAGTACGTAAGTTGCATCTTTTAATATCTATAACTATATTAATTTTTTTAACTTTATTAATCATAATATGATTGCATTACAAATTATAATTATTTATTTTATTTTTTTAGATACTTCATCCTTGTCAACATTTAGAAAATTGATGTAAAGTTGTAATTATAAACTACTTAGATTTCAATGTTTTTTTATATGCAATGAATTTCAAGACTTTAATTATTATCTTTTTGTTACTTTATTTTTAGTGGATTATAGATATTATTTAAATCTTGAAGACATATGAATATGATATTATTTTAGAAGTTTATAATTGCAGATTTTTTCCACAACATGAGCATGGCATCACAACTTAGGCATGCCCAGCCCGCCCACGCCCAGCCCACCCATGCCCAGCCCAAAATGGTTAAGGCTTTTACCGGGCAGGGCCGGGCATCGGGCTGCAAAATGCAGCCCATGCTTTTTCTGGGCAGGGCACCGGGCAGGGGGGTCGCCCTACCCAGCCCTGCCCATGAACACCCCTAGTCAAGATCCTTAAAGTTTGAACCTTTGAATTAAATATTCTTCTTATCTCTAATAGAGCATGCATCACATTCCCAAGATTGACCACTGGGTCCTACTTTTCCCTTCTTCTCTTTGACCATTTCCTACCTCTTTCCGGTCAAATCCTTCGTTTCACTCAATTCACCAACCTCCAATTATTCACAATAGGCTCCTCTAAGTTTTATATTTAATAATCGAATTACGTACAATAAATCTGTAAAAAAGTATATTTTATTTTTTTAAAATACTCTTATTTTTCAAGAGAGAGAGCAAATAGAAAAGAAAAAGAATATTAGATAACACTTGGTACATTACTCTTATGCTAAAATGAGTTTGATCCCATTTTATAAAAAAGTAGGCGAGCTCGAATTGACTTTTATAACTAAGTTGTATAGCTCATCTTGCCTCATCAACTATTTTTTTTAATTATTAATATTATTATTTATTTTATTTAAATATTATTTTAAATATTTCTATTATCAAATAATAGTAAAAACGATTATTTATATATTAATATGAGCTAATATATTATAATTAATTAATATTATGTTAATATTTATTTAGATTTATAATTATAAAATCAAAAATTTATTTTATTAAAAATATAATATTAATAATTTTTTAATTATATTAATATGATATATTATAGTTGCCAGATCATTTTATAATGGGTTGTCCCTCAACTCATAGGTTGTGACAAGCTGATTTATTTTTAAGTCCAAGTCCCTAATAGCAAGCAAAGTAGTCCCGTTGTATATGGGAAGTGGAGGGTTCGATCTCTTATAAAGCCGGTTTGGCCTCCTTTCCAATTAAAAAGAAGAAGAAGCGTGTGAGATATAGGGCATATTTGGATAGGATTTTAAAAAAGTGTTTATGTAAAAAAAGGGCTTATGGACAACTTATGGAAAAGGACTTTTGGAGAAGAGTTTATGGAAAAAAAAGTGGTTTTGAATAAATAGGTGTTTGGATAGTTATTTTTAGAATGACTTTTATGGTGGTAAATTACCAAAAAGGGTATGATTTGATTTAAAGTAAGAGAGATGAGGGAGTTAGAGAAAAGAGAAGAGAGAGGAGAGAAGGAAGATAGGAGAAAGGAGAGAGGGTGTAAGAAAAAGTAGGAGAGAGGAGAGAGGGTGTAAGAAAAAGTAGGAGAGAGGAGAGAGGGTGTAAGAAAAAGTAGGGGTAAAATAGTAATTGGATAGTCCATAAGTGCTTTTACTGTTGAAAAAGCTATTTTAAATAGCTTATTCAAAACTATGGTTTTAAACCATAGTTTTGTCCAAAAGCACTTATGGACAAATAAGTCTGTTTGTTTTGAAATTTTTCCAAACCGAGGTTTGGGCTAAAAGCCCTTTTAAAACCGCGGTTTGGGTGTTTTCCAAACACACCCATAATTAACGGGGTAAAAATAAAAAAAATTGTTAAAATGTTAAACATCTTTTTTTAAAGTGTACCTTATACATAAAACCATATATTCACCAAAAACAGTATCTTGTATATAAGATTGTTTGGAATCCTGTGTTGTCTCTGACTCCATGTTTCCCCTCTCGTTTCTTCGGATTTAATATATTCCTTCACATAAAAACCATACAATTTTGAATTTTCTTTTATTTGTGATCATTGGATAAGTAATAAAATTCAATATGAAGCTTATTAAAGTGGGGAAACCTTCCTTGGAAGAGAATTTGTGGATAAAAACATTGCTAGGTTATTTTATTTGCTGGTCAATAAATCAAGCCAACAAATTATATCACAAGCAAAAGGTAACTTCATGATTTTCTTTTCAGAAGAAAATCTATTTCTACACAAATTAGGACGTTCAAACAAGATCAGAAAAACCAACTCCAAAAGTAAGAATCATAGACATCTAAATAATAACGACATTAATATTATTTTTTTTTATAAAAAAAGTTTAGATAGGTTCGATATCTTTTCCCTACTAAGGTTAGGGCACAGCCCTAAGGCTCAGAGAACGTTTATAGGGGACTTACAAAATCGCCTATCAAAAGAGTCCTCACGACAGCAGTAGGAATCGAACTCATATTCTTACAAAATACGAGTCCGTTCTTTATCATATATGTTAACTCTCATTGACGACATTAATATTGTTAAAATTGAGTCATTCTGTATTTTTATCATAACAGATATCTACCATAGACAAATTAAACTGAAACAACTGAAGGGTCCATTTATATGGTCACTAATGACAATATAGCTAGATATAAAGAAATATTATATATATATATGCAATATGTACTCATGGCATGTACAACTTATTGCCACATTTGCACCTCCATGCTTCAGGGTAATATTCGGAAGTCACTGGAGTTCCGGGCGGCACCGGTACATGAACCGCTCTGCATGGTGTACATTTGCCGCACTTGGAGCTGCACCGTGGTGGTGATGATCCTAGGCCACCCAGAAACCTCCTTGAAAGCGAAATTTCACCAATTTTCTCAAATTTCTTCTGCTCAAACACATTTATCAGAGAAAAAATGGCATGCATACATGGTTTACAAATTTAATGTTCTTTTTAACTTCAATCTATCCGAAAAAAGGACAGACGAACCAACCCAATTTAATAAATGACTTCCTACAATCATACAAACGCTAATCTAGTGGGGTGCTAGTGTACTGTATGTAGAGTCCGTATGATTCTAAAACACTTTTAAACCACAAACTTGTAATATTATCTAAGAAATTAAAATTTAATTGGCAAAATTAAAAGAATATACTAGTATATGGAACCACACGTAGGACCACCTCCCACGTGTGCTATCTTATCATGGTGGACTTCATGCATCACCCAAAAATCTCATCTTCATCATAAGAATCCGAGTGTAAGATAGATGTGACTCCAAATAAATTAAAAAATAAGTTTGAAAAGAATTACTTAAAACTAATAAAAAGAATTGAATAATAATTATAAATACTGCAGATACTCTTTTCTCTCTTATGCCAAATACAAACTAAATTTTCAGGTAAACCAGAAGAATCTAAGATATGCAAACTAACTCTAGGTTTTACATGCACTCACTTAACAGAATTTTCAAATTTTCATTTCTCACCAGTTAGCTAATATTCTTAATTACATCATGTTTTCTTTTTCCTCCTCAAGTGACATGCACCCAGATGAACAAAACCTGTTTAATGTTACATTACAAATTTTTCACCTTGGAATCCAATGACAGTGGGTTACTGGTTTTATCCCCCAAAAGATTTTCTTTCTTAATCATTCAACTTCATTATAGGTTGATTAAAGTTTCCTTTTATTCCTCCATCTATTCAATAACCAGGACTAGACTCAGATGGGTCAAGAAAAGGAAAAGAGTGATTATGGGAATCATCCTAGAAAACTTAAAAATTACAGAGCATACCCGCTATTCTGTACTAATAATAAAAACTTCTGATTGGTAAAACAGGCTCTGACTCATGCTGTACAAATAATAACATCAACTAACCTGGAAATCTACATCAGCTAACATGGGACACTTCTTGGTATCTACATTAAAGAAGGAATATATGCGAGTTAGAAATGAAAATATCTCAAAAGTGTTAAGCAGAACAATGTGTGGGGAATTGTGAAAGTGGATTTGCATACCTTGACCTGTGATGGCAGAGCTGAAGATTGTGAAATTTGAGAAGATGAAGAAGAAAAAGACACCAGAACGAAGATGGATTTTGTTCCTCTTCCTCTCCATGAAAAAAGAAGAAAATTCCTTCTGAAACCCTACGGCAGAAAGAAGTGGGATGGTTTCAGATAGATATAACTGACACCCTCTTGCTCTGTTTTTCTCTCCCTTCCTCACTCCCTCCTCCCTTCCACCTTCTCTCTCTCTCACTCTATTTCGGAGAGTATGACCCTTCGGAGAAGAGTGTGTGAAGCTATTAACCAATAATAGGGTTTACAATATCCAGGGGTATTGTACCTTGAATGCAAACATTAAGCTAAACAAATACCCAACACTTCGTCTCATTTTGTCTTCAGATAAAGTCACTGTAGCATACCCTTTTATTTTTTATTCTTTATTTTTTTCTCAGAATTGTAATGTAGTGTTAAAAGAGGGAGAGGTAGCTAGAGAAGAGACAGTAGGCATATGGTGGAAAAAGTGAATGGTATGGTACGGCAAATTAAAGAAGGTGTTTTGGACAGTGAAGGAAGAGGTTAAAATTTTTTGAAGGAAGAGTGAATCTATTGAGAGTCACGGCTTCATAAGCTTTTCCATGTTTGGGTCACGGATTCTCTTGCAGGCTTTCTTCTGTCTTTCAACTATTCCCAAGCCCATATTAACCAAAACTACCCCAACCCTCTTTTCTCACCCTTGCGCTGTTTTTCTCTGCTTTTTTCCCTTTCTCCATTTAGCTTTTCTTCTCTATGAGATAAAAAGCATTTAACCAACTCCCGCCCTTTCAACTGCAATTTCCTTGTTCTTTTCTACTGTGTTTTCATTAATTATTCGTAATTTTTCAGAAACTGTTAAGCTTTTTATTACATTATTGCTGCAGTAGTACTCTTGTATAAGCTCTCTGTCTTGGATGCATTATATCCACTAATCTCACTACAAAACGACACTGAAGTAAGATTTTCAAACAGAGCAATATGTGAAAACCATTTCTAGACTGAAAGAAAATTAAACATAAGGCGGGTTTTTCTATCAACCAAACACTGACTGGTACTGTTACTGAAGGATTAAAATAATTAGTTCAAAGGCTGGAATTTTTTGTTACTTGTATTAGGGAATCATAATACACTTAATAATTCAAATAAATACAAACCTTCGGTTCAATCTGTATACACTTTTAACTCTTTGGGAAAGGAAATACACTTGCACTCCACCTTAATTTACAATAATATCCTCCACTGATTTTTGTGTGTGTTATGTCTTTATGATAATGGATGTTGTAAGAAACTTTACTTAAACTTTACCTTTCATTGTCTTTGTTATTGTCAAACCAAAGATATGTTTAGAAAGAGAGAGAAGAAAACTTGTGAGGGAAGATGAAGGGATGGTGTGAACACTGCTTGAAAAGGGTGCTTAAAAAGAGTATCGAAGAAGTCAGATTCCGCATGCAGGCTAATGTGGACAAACTATGTTGTCCAAACAAATAAAGGAATTGGTGTGTTTTGTTGACAGAGGATATTTATTCTCTGGCTTTGCCCTCATTTCCTATTTATGCATTCCCTGCGTAAGACCTTTAAGTCCTTCACTCTTCCCCTGCGTTACACCAATAATTGATATCAAAGTTTACAACTTTTCTTTATGGGGGTGTCCTTATTTGCTGGCTCTGCTTCCCTAAATTGTTTTAAGTTGCCAAGATTTGCATGTTGAAGAAATAGCACAATTTGCCAAATCTCTTTTCTATATATATAAAAAATGAGCAGTGGCAACACCTGAATTCATGCTATAGCAGTTTGCAGGATGAAATATCTTTGCTGTCATATGAAAAATATCATTTGGCAGCCTTACCATTTTGCTCACAACTATGCAGAGATCACATGCAGTGCTTTTCTCTTCCTTGAAATTCAAAGGCTGCTTTAGAAAAATGAGGGCCCTATGTTGTTCTTCTCATTTGTCAGCAACAAATAATGACCCATATCATTCACTTATTCACATTTAATCTCTACACTTTCATGTGTCCATTCTCCTGCCAAAACAGGAAATCCAGTAACAATGAAAAACTTACATTGTTGTTGTTACTTTAATGGATTTAACAGTATCCTCAAACATAATAACAAAACTGAACCAACTTGTTTGCATCTCAAGCCATTCTGTGAATAATGAGAGAAAAGGACGCTGTGAACTTTAGTTTGAGATGTTCCTGTAGCAATTTTTTTGACCGTATTAGGTGTGGAAAGGGTCTATGAAACTTTCTCATAGTGAAAACAGAAATCTCAATATTAAATATAAAAGTTAATTTCTGGTTTCGAGTTTCAGGGTTTACATGGAGAATTAACTTATTGGGGCATCTCAAAAACAGTGAATGACGATAATTACTGTCATTATATTGTACATAGCATTTATTAAATTACTTCATATATGGCTACACGTATAAACTTGGATAATGACACAATAACAGCAACAGGTATGCTATTACTGAAAACAAGCATTGTGTGGATCAGGTTAATGATAAATGACCAATTCTGGTGATATTACGACAAAGCGTATTAAGTGGCCTTAATTTAAAACCACATGTACGCTACAGCAAAGGATAACATTTAATAATCAGTGATAACTAACTGTATGTTTGCTAGGATAGAAGAGTTTTTAATGGAAGTGGAAGTAAAAGTAGAAATAGAGTTATACTATAAATGAGTTTTAAAAATTTGTTTGGTAGGTTATAAATGAGTATAAAATTGATGTATATTTTTTTATAATTTTAGGATAAAATGATCCAAAATATTTTTTTATAACTTGGGAAGGGTTAAAATTATCTAAAAATTTTATAATTTAGGGTAAAATAATCTAAAATATTTTATTTCCACTTCTCCCATCTCATTCTCAATTTTTTTGATAGAACTGAAATAGTCTAAAATGTTAGAAGTGAAAGTAATTTTTATTTAATCAAACAAAAGAAATATTTGATTCTACTCCCACTTTCACTTTCTCATTTATACTTCCATACTATCAAACATGTCCTAAAAGTTAGAAAAATTGATAACCATTCCCTTCCCCTCTGTCTAATATTAGATATGAAAATAAGCCTGTAGTTGCTACATATACTTGATAACTAACCATGTGAAATCCCATCATAAGTACCCCAAATTAAATTGTAGCCCTTCATTTTTCTCTTGATAATTGTATGCACTATTCGTATGAACAAATAAAAAAGAAGAAAGTGACAAATAATCACAATGTAATATTTTCTTTAAGATTTAGAAGGTCAACAATCACATTTATTCGACGTAGAAAAATTATAAATATTCAATTCTTTAAAGTAGAGAGAGAACCACGTAAGTGAACCTATATATAGAGAATAGACTAGGATGTTGATATGTGGAGGAAAGGAACAGCCACCATACCTACCTTAATCAGACTTGTTCTCATGCTGTTGTTGTGATGCAATGAAAGGTGATTAATTCAATGACTCTCTCTCTCTCTCTCTCTCTCTCCCCCTCTCTGAACAGCAACAACATCTCATTGTGTCCACCACTGTCCTTTGAATTTTTTTCATTTACATTTCAAGCTTTAAATTCATCCCCTCGCCCCCACCATGCTTATTTAGAGTTCTGATAGGGATACAGGAAACTTTGAGCGTGACATTTTGCAGGCTATACAGTTCTTACCGCTCCACATTCTCTCTATCACTATTCACTCATTTTCAAACTTGGAATAAAGCTGACACTTTCTTTTTTGTTGTTGTAATTGTGTTTTTAAATGTCTCAAAGTGTTGTTCAAAACTATACATTTCCCTAATCAAACAATTGATAACAAAGGCATGTGGTTTCTCCTTATCAGAATTGAGACACGCCCTCAATTTGTTATCTTTACTTCAATGCAGAACACTTTGTTTGGACAATGAGCCAAAGATTATATAAGCAATTACAAATGATTCAACTGTGTTCTTTCTCTAAAATAACAGTAGGGAATTTCATGTTTTGTATTCATGGCATCTCTCTCTCTCTCTCGTCCAACTTGAATGGATTTTACCTTCAATGAAAAGAACATTTTCTCAAACAATAGCTAATCATTCATCTTAGGCATTGTTTGGTAAGCAAAAAGCCCTAATCGCGAAATTGGAGAGGAGATGGGAATTCCGATTAATCTTGTTTTGCAATTGGCACGCCTCCTTCAATCTTGCATAGGTTTCGTTTCTTCTTCCATCCGTGGGAAAGTTGAATGGTTCGCAAAATGGATCAGGACTCATTAATCTCTGGGATAGACAAAATTTTGTGCCGATTTCACCCTTGACTCATCACTCTTCTGTAGCCGCAACATCAGGTAAATCACTTCAGCCCTAGTCTCCGGTCGCCGGAGCCTTAGACCACTTGCCACCGTTGACCAGATCCGGTGTCATTGCGTTGAAGAAAGTCGATCAGTTTTGGGTTGCAAGGATCAATAGATGATCTCTTGAGATTACTTCGCGATAGAAACAGAGGCAAACTGGAGATTCTGCACACTAGAATTTCCGCCGGCGATGCGGATCTGACCGCCGTTCCTTCTTCGTCACCTCTTCTTTTGTGCCAATGCCGATACTGCATTTGCATTTCTGAACACAATATCTCTGTTTGCTACAGCATTTTGTAGATTTCAACATCGCTGATTGCAATTTTTAACATCGTGAACACACTATTTTTTTTTTTTAACTTTCAGGATTTAAACCTTCAACTTTTTGTAAAAATACTGAAAAAGTAACAAACAATACCATTTCAGAAACTGATATCTGATACATGTTTTAGCATTGTAATCTACTACACTAGGCAATAGGCTATTCCTATGGCTATCCCACATGCATTTTCCAGTCAAAGATCTCTGCTGCTTTAACTGCAAAAGATTCATAAGGATACGTAAAATCTGAGATTTGGGGGTCTAAGCCTAGTACGATTCCAATCTCTCTGATTTCAATTTTGGATTGAAATCTTTTTTCTGGATCGGGTCAGACCGAATAGCTTCACATCGGGCCAAGTGGACCGGGTTTGGTGTTCATATGATAAACATTACAACTTAGCACTAAACTAAGCCAGTAGTTATCTAACTTAGTCCTTTAATTAAGTTGTGGGAATTCAAATCTCATGACGTACTTTGATCTATATAAAAAAAACTCAACAGTATTGCTAAGAAAATGATTATATGCCAACAAATTGTTTTTACTTGTCTTCTTGTATTTAAAAATTCCTTTTATCCTATTTTTCTGGAACTAATAAAGATTTAAATTTCATTAATTATATATTAAAATTTAAAATATTTTTAACTTTATCCATATTTAATATACACTTTATCTCAGGAATACAAAGTTAACGCAATAATAGATAAAAGGTACAAATAAAAAATTTAACGATATAACTTATAAATAGAATCAGAATAAACCTTCTTTGTATCTTATAAGTAGGACAAGGGAGTAAATAGAAAAATAATACTTTTCTAATCATAAATATAATATCTATTTAACTAATTTAATTATATTAAATAATTTGATTAAATTATTTAATATAATATATTTTTTTAAACACCATAATCATCTTTCATTACTTCCACATTCCCTCTTTTACTTGATTATTGTTGAGGAAATATCAATAGGGATAATTTAAAAAAAATTGATAAATATAAAAATAAATTTTAAATTTTATATTTAGAATCACGAATAATTTTCTAATTAGGTCCTATATTAAGGACCGGGGAAGTATTATAAAAACAATAAAGATCTACTGTAATTGGGTTTAGCATAAAGGGTTAGTCTTTCACAATTTAACGAACTAAAGTTTAAATCCCTAGGTGTATATATTTGATACCCAAGAATACCTCAAATATGATTGCATTCAATAAAAAGATATCCTTAAAAAATAAATAAAGTTACAGAAGAAAAAAAAAATGCCACCAAACTTAATGCGCCACAAGTTTGAGTCTAGTCATATTAGAAGATTTTGATTTATTGTCTATCTCGGGGTATCAAGTTGAACGATATCCTTTCAAACACTAATATATTGTGATATGACAAATGATAACACACATCAAAATTGATGAGTTTTATCAAATTTATTTTTTCATGAATTAGAATAAGGCCAAACTCATTTAAATAATTAAGGCTTATTAATTATATAAATAAGTATAATATATGAGTCATATAATGTGATATACTCCTTTTATTTAAAATAATAATAGAAGCCCTTGTGGATAAGTTGCGGGTTGAATGGTGGTTGAATGCATGAAAATTCTTAACTACCGGGGCATAAGAAAATTTCTGTTTGGAACCCACTCTCCCATATTGAAATGAATGTTTCTATATAACATAAACAAAATTCTTTAATTAATTATTTCATCGGTTCAAATGAATGCATATTTTTATTTAAAAATAACCACGAAAAGAATTTGTGATCCATAAGGACAATACAACTACATCAAGAATTTTGTCCATTATATCAAATTCTCTAATCTCAATATATCATGTCTTATTTTTTCATATTTTAGGAATAACATTACCAATTTCGGGGGGTTAGTTGTGGACTTGTGGTAAAGCAGGGACCACATTATCCAATGCCCATTCTTCGAAAAATGGTTACATCTGACCATTTAATGCCTTTAGGAATAATAACATTTGCTTTGGCTCGAACTGTTAGGAATAAGGTCCATCTCCTTTGGGTATTAAAACCCTAGAACTTGACGAGTTCATGAGTTTATATATTGAATTCTATAAATTTAGGTAACGGGAATGGATCTAAGTTTAATCAGAATACATGACAAAATAAGATTGAAGAATTTGATATAATAGATATAATAAACTTAACGTAGGTTTTTCTCCTTTCGGTAAATAGAAACAATGCATCAACATTTAGTATTAATATATTTATAGTAACAAGCTAAGTAACATTATTATTGACATTGGATGAATAGTGTAGTTCATTCCAACTTTAACTTGTGTCATGAATGGTAGTAGTTTGTGAAGAAAACAAGTCCTTACAGAGTTCTCCATAGAATCTACAAACTAAATCAACAAACACAGGGCACTTGAGCTTCTTCCAGCAACACAGAAGCTCCTCCACATCCATCAAGTCCTTCCTCTTCCCTTCTTCCACTATCATTGCCACTAGATGCTTCTCGAACCTTCTACACGCCTCCTCAACTTCCACATCATCACCATGATCATCACTTTCTCTTCCATTATTATTATAACCTGCTGCATCAGAAACTCTTGTTATTAATGGCGACGATGGAAATAACACGGCTTCAACCTCTGGCACATCAATGGAAGGACCAGCATGATGATGATCATCACGTTCAAGCTTATCATTCTTGGTGTGTTTGGGTGATGGTGATGATCTCTTTGGAGAGGGGAACACTGAGAAGTATGAAGGAGAAGGAGAAAACATTGGTTTTGACGATGGGTTGAAGAAGAAGAAGAAGAAGGGCTTTTGACGATAACGACGACGGAGACGACGATAACAAGGTGAGAGAGATCTTATAAGGAGAGGTTAGTTGGGTTTTGTGCATGGCTTGATGATGAAAAGCTTGGATCCGAAGGTTCTTCCAAATATTGCTTTGAGTTTCAACCATGGATGGATCTGGTAAATCATGAGGAGTGTGTGTCAACCACATAATTAAGTTACTATTGTTATCTAACTTAATTATGTGGTTGACAGTGTGGATGAATTAAGAATAATGAGTAGTAGCAGAGTCTGGTAGTGGTAGGTTAGGTTGAAAGTGGATGGATGAGAATGAAATCTAAAAAGTGATGTTAGTTAGTTAGAGAGAATTATTATGAGGTTGGAGGAGATACACATGTGTTATAATATATGACGACAACTATATAGAGTTGTATTGTGGGTTTAGTAAACTAGACTGTTCAAAGTGGGCCATGGCATATGAATAATTATGAAAATTCCAATCGTTAATTTCCTCTCTATAAATTAACACAAGGTCACGATTTAAGTAACCAGTTTGAACTAACGGGGGTTGGTCCGAGTGGTAAACAGCTCGGTATCGCTTAAGCGAGGTCTCGAGTTTGAGCCTTGACGTACGCAAAAAATTTTCGTTGGGAGACTCACCCACCATAGCCAGGTGCGCGACGCGGGTCGGATCCGGATGTAGTCGGGGTAAAACTCCGGTGAACCGGGTGGGCAAAAAAAAAAAGTAACCAGTTTGAAAGATGAGTACCTAAAGTGCATCTATATCTAGTTTAGACGGTTTAAATTTAATTTTATTTTTATTTTTAAAAAAATTATTTTAATAGGTATAGAATCTAAAATAGATATAATCTTTTAACTATTATGTTTTACAAAATGAATTTTTATTTAAAAAAAGTCAATCTGAATGGTCTAGAGATAATGAGCTTTGGGAGGTTACCTGCTTTAAGAAGGAGGGGTTGAGATTAGAAGCTACATATACCATAAAATTCATATAATTTTTTGGGGAATATAATACCTATGGTATACATTTAAGAAAAAGTTCTATGTAAAAATACCCCTAATCTTTTGAAAAACCTAATTAGTCCCCAAAATATCACTAATGCCAATTATGTACAAGAGATTGATTTGGGATTTGAAAAGGTTGTGCTTTTATCATATTGCCCCTTATTTTGAAAAAAAAAAAAGGTGCCATCTTAGCCAGAGCCACCCTCGTTAGTGGTCGATGGCAACCCTGCTAGCCGCTAGAGCTCTAGTGCCAACTATTGAAGACTAAGATATTTTCTAGCAAAGATAGTCAATGGGTGTGATTTGATCTTGCCACCTCTTGGATCCCACCACATTTATTTACACAAGTGTGAAATTTATAAGAAATTGTTGTTAATTACTAAATGATTATGGTGAATAGTTAATTATTAAATAATTTTGGTAAATATATAACCTAAAACAGGGGTATGTTGAATTTATTTAGACAAGTGTAAAATTTAAAGAAATTTATTAATTGTTAAACAATTACGGTGACTAGCTAATCCGTTGTAGTTAATTGCCAAATAATTGTTGTAAATAGCCTATTAATGGAATAGTCAAATCTTGAAAGTTATCTGATATATTATTTTGTACTAATTTACCAGCATGTTTTAGTGGCTCAATAACCATACAACTTTTTGGGATCTAAGAAATAGCAGGAGTGGCTATGGATGCCATCGATCGCAGGCAGCTAAGGTGTCATGTTTTTTTAAGTAAGGGCAATATGGTAAAATTAAAGAATAGTTCCAAATCCTAAATTGGTCCCCTTGCATTGAATTGGCATTAGTGATATTCAAGGAATTGATTTGGGTTTTCAAAATGTCAAGGGTATTTATTTGAAAATTTCCCTATATTCAATATGTTCAACACACATATATATAGTGTATACATATCATTTATAAATAATAAAATATACAGCTCCCTCTTAAATGTACACAATACATGAGAAACGTGCCAGCCATAGTTATAGAATTGAGGATATGTAATGCAAAATTATACTCCTCCTCATCCTAAATCCTAAAGTAGGAGTTATTTAAAGATTTATTTAAAATATAAATATAAGACTTCAATCTATTTTAATTACTTCCTAAATTTATAAATTTACTTTTAATTTTTTTTATAAGACTTTTAAATTATTCTCTATTGATGGCGTAAGTTAAAAGGATTTTCTATTCATGAAAATAATGTTTAAAAGGAATATTTTAATAAATAATTAAAATAACTAATTTTTTTAATTTTTATAAATATATAATCTACTTAGAACCAAAAGAATAATATATATACCCACACTATCGAACCCATGGCTTGATGGCGGTGAAAGTGTTCTGCTTTCCCCTTTTCAACCTGTGTTCAAAACAGGCAATGTCAAACAGAATTACATTTTCCCATTTCATTTTCAAAAAATAATTTTTCGCATATTAAATATTTGTCAAATAAATTTTAAGCAATGAGTGTCTTCAGCCTTCTTTAACATGCCCCCATTATTGTATAATATAATTGAAAATTTTACCCCTATATCCTAATTTTTTTTGACCAAAAAATTATATTCTAATTGATACTTCCTTTATTTTACTCGTTGTGTCCACCATTATTTAATTGATGAACTAAATTTTTAGCTATATATTTTTTTAATTACAGATGTAACTTTAGTTAAATCTGGAAATAGTTCTTTCCCAGTAAAGGGTCAATAACTAAAGACGAAAAAAGTTTAATCCATGTTAAATACAACCAAAAGATAAATATCACCACTAAATATTGAATCATAAGAATTTATTGTAACAATACAAACATTACAATGTATGTATTCATGAAATTAATCTATAGGCAATTGAAAGCGACACAACGGGCATGTGTGACCTGTTTTTATCCATTTAACAATGCAATTCTTGTGAACAAAATGGTACGAGGCAACCCTGCACCATCATCATTGTCATCAAAACTTTCTAAGCAAATACTACATTGGCTTGCCTTTATTTTATCATGGGACATTTTCATCTTCTGGAGTAATGCTATAGCTTTTTCTGTTGTCGGAAAGATAAACAGGTATTGCATGGATTGCTCTATGACTCGATTGATTTCTGTTCAATCGATCATCAATAGTAGTATTCATCATATATTGATTATTGTCTCCATGTAAAGAGCTAATTTGATTATCAAAAGATTGTTGAATGGATGGCTCTATGGCATGATAGATTTCTATTGACCCATGATCTCCGTATCCATCATATATTCATTGACTCCATAAACAGAGGTAGTTTGAAGATGAAAAGAGAAAGGTACTAAGCCATGATCGGAAGTATTGACATGAAGATGCACAATTAGAGGTATTAAGTGATGATAAGTAGTTCCAATAATGGTCGTAGTTGGATTATTTCTTGGTAGTAAGATATGATTTGAGACGCCAGTGACTCAACATCATTTTTAGAAATATAGTTGGCGAGGTTTCTCAGAAGAAATACCCAAACATCTGGAATTAGTTCTTCACATAGCATGGTGAATGGAGATTGAAACATTTCAAAAGATGTCATTTGAAGAAGACTTGTGTTAGGTGAAATCCCATGTTGAACCACGATATAACTGATATAAAACCTATCTTCCATTAAGTCTTCAGAAATCAAAATATAAGAGGATGACATGATTATAATATTGATTATAATCTCCTTTGAATGAGGGCTAGCTGTTTTGTCTTTTGTGATGGAAAATAGTAATGTGCTCTCCTAAAGGAAAAAAAAGATGAATTTATAAGAATAAATAAAGCAATAATAAAAAATAGAAAAAATATAATGCGATGAAATATTTATATTAAATGAGAAGATAATTATCTATCTTAATTAAAGTTCTCAAACTAAGCGATATTGTATCTCTAAAAAGGATAAGTTATGAATTGTTTCTCATTTCGAATTTAAATCTCAATCAAATTTAAAATAACTTTGATATTAGTTATTTTTAAATAATTAATTATAAGCATCTTTAAATTAAATTTAATATTTCTTGTTTAAATTTATAATTCACATATAGATAAATCCAACTTTTAAATTACTCAATTAACACACACAATAATTTTATCTTAAAGGATAAAAATAGTAAACAATTATCGTTTTGAATTTTTTTTATAAAAGATACGTCAATACTTTATATAACAGATTAGATGATATCAACACTATCGTTTTAATTTCTGAACATTAGTACACAATTGTTCATAATTAATTGTTAATTTTATTAATAGTTGATGGTTTAGAACCGTTATTGTTGCGTGCGTCATATATTGTCTAGTATGAATAGTTGACGATTCAAAACTGTCAACTATAGTGTATCATAATTAACGGTTGTAATGACCACAACTATGAATTAGAGATACCTCTAGCATGATCTTATAAGCCTTTGGTGATAGTTGATGGTTCCACATGTAGAACTGTGACTTGTTTTTGGCAATATTTACTGATTTAGGCTAATAAACGTCATCCAATTATGCCATTTTTTTTAAATAGATGCTCTGCTTTCTGTAGCAACCCCTATTTACAAACATTATAGAATATACAAAGTAAAAGCAACTACTATTATGTATAAACCAATGAATCAATTATCTATATCAACATAATATCTATATAAATTAATTAAGTCTGATATCTATACAAATATTTGTCTAACGTGGAGCCCACTAACGGTATATAGCCATAGCAACCTCTTTCATGACTTCTTCCATTTGAGCACGCGAATATTCCTCACAATAAGCATAAGGGAAATACTGTAATGTCAAAACAAACATGTTAGTTAAATATAGGTAACCTGGATCTAATTTTAATTAAACATATATGGTTTGAATATTCATTAAGTTGACCACATATATGCGTATATGGATATACTTGAGCATGAATAATTGTGGTGTCATTGTGGGTGATGATGTCCTTCATGAACTTCATGATGCAGTACCCACAATGCAGGGTTTTCTTTGGTTCCTTTTGGGCACTATAAAACAAATTAATCACACAAATAAAAGGTATTGATCAATCGAAGATATTATAATAACTATATTTTTGGTTGAATTGTTATAATGTTGATACGTATGTTGACTATCTTCTACGTGCAGGCAGTATCAAAGTTACTTCTTCTGACCTATGGTACTTGAGCCCTTTACGTTTGACATACATGTAAATAGCCCTGACAAAACAATAAAAAGTTATTGTGATTGCCAAAAGTAATACATAAACAAAATTATGTTTAATATGAAGAAAACATATTCAAATTACTTGTTGAAGTAATGGACCATCTGTGGTCGATTGGTCTGATCCCCATGAAGAGAATCTATGAACCAAATCTTTTGCCTAAAGGGATATGATGTAACACCATGAGCATCCAGTGTCCCTTAAGTATATAACAAACAGAAAGAGAAATATTAGCAACGACTAACAAACTATTTATTGAATATAAGAAATTTAAGTACTATTCACACTATTGGCAAAAAGGAGCAAAAAAGGTAGTGTTCTCTGTCACTATTGCACCGAGGTCCTTCGCTAGTTCCCTTGTTTTGTTGTGAAGAAAATATGGCTTCACATTCTCATCAAGGACACTAAATGTGTAGGGGTTGATGAACTTGAACTTGTCAGAGAGGCCATTGGGGACTACATATTCCTTGTAAAGGTGCCTTAAATACCAAAACAAACAAATCAATATGATAGATGCTCTGAGAGCTAAGTACCCAATCACACAATTGCAAAAGTACCTTATATAGAAGTTATAGGCAGAAGTGCTTGCCATATCCTTATTGATGATATTTGACATGATTAACAGGGTGATAAAATCCTATGAGGGGCCACTGTAGATCTCTGGGTTGAAGTGAATTTCCACATAATGTGGTTCTCCCTCAGGGCTTCTGACGTTGACATCTTCCCTTATGAGAACATGATATTAACCCATGGACGGACTGATGATCTACCAGAATGCACTTTCTCCTCTTATGCTGAGCAACATTTCAATTAGCCAAATAGAGTGTATAGATACTAAAGTGACCCAAAACTAGAAACTAATAAGTATACCTTTCATGGTGGGGTTAGTATGGCAAGAAGATGGTTAGGCCATGCAACAAAGCTATCTATAGCTTGTCCTACTATCTCTGTATCTAGGGTTGGTATAAGAAGGGCATACTTAGAGTCCTTAGGGATATTTAGCTCTACCCTTACGTGACTTGCAGGGAGAGGCTCATTGTGAAGCATGGTCTCTTCTTATTTGTTGTACATATGGCCTATTGCAACCATATGGTGTTTCAGGTTGTCTGCCAAATAGTGAACGTCTGCCTTACCCTAAAAAATATAGAGTAATTTTATTATGTAGTGTGACGAGCATAATTAAGTATGAGAATTTGAACTAGAGAAATATATACTACCTTAGGTAGCTACGGGTAGGGGAATGTGTAGCTTTCTTTCATGCTTGGGCTACTTTCCCCCACAAGCATATTTTCAGGAGCCTTAACCTTCATGTATTGATCAATGATGATCTGTTAGGCTTGAACCTACTACTGCAACCTTTTAGTCACTAGAAGTAAGTGTTGAACCTGCTCATTAGTAACCCTTTTGGGCTTTTACCGCTTTACAAAATAAGCTTGTTTGGAGACTCTATAGCTGACGCCCCTCAAAAGATCGTGGTGGTCAGGATTCCCCAACGCCTTCTCTAGTATATCCTCTTCAGCAGGACGCTTGCCTATTGAGACTTTTTGGGACATGCTCTCCTGTGTAGCCATCAATATATGTTTAGGTCAATATACATGTATACTAACAATTAATTATTCGATCAATATCATTAATACTTACCAATTTGTTGGCAACCTCCTTCACACAAGGATTGTCAATAATGCCCGCTTTATTTTATATTGTCGATGCCCATAGCATCGGGTAGAATGGAATAGCATCTGGTCCCTCCTTCTCTTTCACTAGTTTCTCGAGGCTTGTATACCCTAAGCGCCCTTTTTGGTAGGGATATTGGTTCTTCTACACCCTCTCCTTGTTCTGTTGGCTTAATTCCTATGAAAATATGCAAAATTCAGCTAGAGATATATACATTAAATACTATTGACTTATATATGAAATATGAATAAATATCACATTGAATGCTTCTTCCCGACGTGACCTTACAAAAGTAACCCAATCATCCTGTTTTACCATATCCTATATCAGGAGAGAAACCTTTGACTCATCAACAAAATAAGGATCCTTCAAAACCCCGAAAAGAGTGTAGTACCCTCCTAGTGTTCCAGAGAACATACTTTCTTCGTATTTCATCTATATCAAATCCCAACTACAACACACAAAAATCAACTTGCTAAGGTGAAGTATATTAGAATAGAATTTCACTCAAGAGGGGGATGAATTTGGTGATATTCAAAATTTAAAAACTGAAGTAAAAACACAAAGGTTGAGTTTAGAAAGATTTCACTGAGAGAACCAGATAAAGAAAAGGTACACATAGTCAATTTATACTGGTTCAACCCAACTACTTGGTCTACGTTTAGTCCTTAGAATTCCTCTGAATATTTCACTAATCTCCAAGATTCTCTGGGCTCTTGGCGTCTCAGTGTATCAACAAGAGAATATCTTTCTCATTCCCCTTACTTCCCATAAGGTTACAATCCCACTCAAGAGTCACACTCTTGAGTATCTCAAATAATAAACAAATATTTATAGCTCTCTTTCTAGTAGAGTAATGATGATAACTCTGAAGATCAAGCTCTTTAAGTTTCACTCTCAAAGAATGAAAGTTCTCTATTTAGAGATACGAGATAGAGTACAATAAATATTGTAATGAATACTTCAGTAAATGTTGTTTGTTCATGTTAGTTGTACTTCTTAACTTCAGCATTTACCATGGCTTCTTTTATAGTTAAGGCGTTTGGATATCCGTTAGACTCATTGAAGTAACTATTAAAGAATAAAGTCATTGTTGCTGACGCTTGAAGCATTTAAAGTATTCTGACATATTTTTACTTTTTGATGAATTTCTTCATTTGATCTTGTTTCTTCTTGCAATTCATCTAGAAATATGTTGTATATTGGTCTAGAAAGAATTTAAGCATATATAAATTAATTCATAATATTTTGGATTGAAACATCAAAGTCTGTCAAAGTATGGTTTGAAAATATTTTTGAAGAATAGTTGAATTTAACGAAAGGATGCCTTATCGAAAAGAGCTTCAAAAAATATCAAACATTTTGCATTGAAACATATTGATTCTTATCGAATGATACTTCGATAACCAGCTTTATCGAAATATCTATAAGAAAATATCCTTTTGATAATAGAGGCTTAGTTCAGACTTATCGATATACTTATCGAGAAAATTCTTTTCAAAATATTTATTCCAGGACCATAATAGTCAATTTATCGAAGTGTTCTTCGATAAATGTCTGACATTAAAGAACAATGGTCTGACTTTAAAACTTTCTTTGAATTTTCTAATCTTATCTCAAATGTTATGTAGTATATTTCAGAACAAGATTTTATAAGATCATTTTTCAAAGCACGTCATAAAGATCATTCTTTAATTGATTCACAAATATATAAAATTGTTCTTTGGTTTAAAAATCAAATCTCCTATATTTATCAAAGATTTATGGATAAACTGCCTTATCGATTAATAGTTCGACAAATGAAGCTTGAAACATTTTTCCTTATGAAGCTTCGATAAACACTCTTATAGATAAATGCTTCGATAAATGTCTCTTAGAAACAAAAACTAAGTTTTCATGCCTTTATCGAAGTATTTATCGATAGATACTTTTATCTATCAATGCTTCGATAAATTCCTTTTGTAAAACAAATTTCATAATTGAGTTGACTAAATGTTGTTCTTATTTATCAAAGGGCTTATCAATAAATATACTTATCAAAATATCAACTATGTTAAAAACTAGATTTGAACTGTCATCATTTGCCATCATCAAAACATGGAGTATAACATTTCTTCCCCTTTTTTATCATGGAAAAACATAAGAGATAAAACATGATTATTTTGACATGAATTAAAAATTAGAACATATCAATAAATCAAAATTTGTTAATTTGACTGTAAACACATAACACAAGTTTATCAGAAGCTTTATTAGCAAACACAATTAAAATGTTAGCAAACACAATGGATAGTAAAGCTTATTGGTAACTTGTTAATTTTAAAAATAAACTTGCTCACCGTACAAAAGATGACCAAATAATGACCATAATCTTATCAGTTCCTTTCCCCCTTGTTGACATCATTAAAAAGAACAACATTTAAGGTTTAAAAGAGGAAGGTTTTGAAGCAGAAGGTGCAGAAGAGGGTGCTAAAGGTTTGGGAGTAGAGGGAGGATTTGGTGAGACAAGTAGTTCATCAAAGGAGAAAGTGGTTTAAGAGTTGTCAATTTTGACCTTTAAGTTTACCACTTCTTGTCTTAATGCCTTAAGTGCATGAGCGTGTAAATCAATGATATGAGAAAGAATCCTAAATTGATTCTTTACGACTTCATTCACTTTATTGATTTTTTTAACTAGTTTGTCTTCAAGGGAATGTCCAAAATCTTTGAATAGGTCAAGAATCCCTTAAAAAGAAGCTTGACTAAATTCTTGAACTCAAGCCATCATTCTCTCTTCAAAACTTTTTAGTTCTTGTTGCAACACATTATGCAGAGCTGCTTGAGCAAAAGATAGAGCAGGTGGTTAAGTAAGTTCTATAGATGATTGAGCCTCATCCTACTACCTTGAAGTTAATGCAACATGTTGCTTTTCTTTTCCCTTATGAGCTTTCCTCTAGATGGCAAGGGTAATATAGCTCTCATACTATGTATCTGATCAGCCCTAAATCTTAGAATCTTCACTTCCTTATCTCCTTTCTCTAAATAATCAATGTTGTTGCTATGAAGGATGAAAGAGATCAATTGAGGATAGGGAATAGGAGTGAACTTATACTTGCCATAGTAAAAGTTTCTAATTTCACTATAGATCAAGGCACCTATGTTTATCTTTTCCCCACTGATAAATCTTGCCAGAAGTAGGTAATCATCTTGGTTGAGGTAAGTAAAGCTCCCTAACTTGTTGACCATACTTGTAGTGAATTATCCTATGATAATCACATATATCTTTTGGGCAAACTTTAGATCTCTCTGAAGTTGTTACTAAGCATTAGAATCCTATAAATGCCTTGAGTGACAATGCAAGTCCTCTCTCATAGTGAGTTGTCTTAAGAACAAGATTAATGGTATCACCATCTTAACTTCGTGGTGAGGTAACTCTTAACCAATTTTCCATCAATAAAATCTTTGAACTACTTATGGGCTATATGACAAGTTAATCCCTAGCCAATTTTCAAAATACTTCAGGGATTAAAGAGATCTAATTAGGTTTTGTCATTATATTTCATGTAGTCTAATTCCACATAGATTCTAGGATAGAAACCCCTATCAGCAAACTCTAATTTATATTTCCCTTTGTCTACTTCTCTATCTAAGTTTTCCATGGGTAACTCTTTCAGAAGTAGGAATAGGAGTAGGGGTAGACGTAGGAGTAGAAGTACCTTGAGAGGAATCAATTTTTCCTCTCCTAGCAGTTTCTTTCTTTCTCTGAGAATGAATTCCCATGTTAAGGGTAGCATTGACTTCTTGATTGATGTTGTCATTAGAGTGGGTGTTTTTTGACCTAGATTCTTTAGACACAATGGGCAATATGTGCCTCTTCCTTTTTGAAGTGGGTTGTTGTAAGCTCTGCCATGTAGTGGCCTGTCCTGTGGTAGAGGAATCATATCTTGATTGACTTTAGGCCTGGATTTTGACTTAGAAGGAGTCACTGGCTTTTTCCCTTTACTGCTCTTACTCTCAATGTTGGCATTCTTGGTCTTCACCATTTTTACTCGAGAAAGGAAACCAAAACAAAGACAAGATGAAGATTTGTGAGTGAGGAGAGATTTGAGAAGTTGGGGAAGAAGATTTGGGAGGTTTAAAGGACGGATTTATGGATGAAAACTAGTTAGAGAAGTTTCGGTTATAGAGAGTGAAGAGATTTTTTGAAATAAGGTTTCATGAACTGACATGGTAATGGTCATATTTTTCTTTTATAATTGTGAATTTTTCGTTAAGCACTTTGATAAGACCCCTTTTTGAAGTGTTTATCGATAAAATAATTTTGCTCATTAAGTTCATTTATCGTAGGGCTTTTCGATAAGCATTCTTATCTAATAGCTTTTTGATAAATGTCTGTATTTATTGAAGACAAATACTAGTAACTAAATATTGAAAATTTTATCTCTGATTTATTGAAGCCTTTATCGATAAAAAGATTTTTCGATAAATGGTTCAATAAATCTTAACATTTAACATAAAGTAGCATTAATGAATTTGTTGTATTTTTTGAAGTCCTTATCGATAATATCTTTTATCGATGACTTCTTTGATAAATCGATGATTTCTTTAACTCCTCCAGACTTCCATTTATCGAAGACTCCTTTGATCAATGTTCTTATTGAAGTGGTATTTGATCAATTACAGTACTTTCTTGCAAAACAAAATTATAGGTTCAAGTTCACCATAATATTTTTCATAACCACTTTTCCCCTATTTGTCACTAGGAAAAATTTTGAAGGATTAATCATAGTGAAGCTCCCCTATCAAGGGTAATATCTCATTCTTCTAGTTTAAGGTGATGCGAATAAAAGAAGATTTTTTATGAAAGCACATAGAGACATAGCATGTGAAATTTTATCATTAAAATAGCTCAGTTTATGCAATATATTCTATAGATGTGAGTGCAATATATATAAAGAGAGGGTTTAGAAATCCTTATTTAGATTCGGTAACTTGATGAATTGATCCATAAATTTCATTGCCTTCCTCTCTTATTATGTTTGGGCATCCTTGAATGAATCTCATTTTTGCTGCACAACTCTGATCTGTATTCATTTTGTTTCCAAATTTCTCCTATCAAGTTGATCTGATTTCTTCTATAACTAGCATGTTATGCTTATTACTCCTCAATATTAGCATGGATGATGTTCCTCTTAAGTTGTTGCTAAATGAGCTTTGTAACTCTAGTGCTCTCTTGTCTCTACTAGATTGTCAATTTTCAAATTTTATGGATCTTCCGTGTAGTTCATTGAGAAATTTTCTTTCTCAGCACATATTCTCCTCCTGTCATGAATTCAAATTCTTTCTTTCTAGAAGAATAGTTAGTATGGTCAAGTATTAATTATATAGTGAATAATTTCTATATAAGAGCATAATAATAACTCATCATCAAAACTAATCAATTGGCAATGAATACGGATGAGTATGTTAGGAGATAAGCTTGTAAGATATAATACATATATGAATATGAAGCTCTCCCTTAATCAATACAAGATAAGAAAATTTAGAATCATGATGGGAACGTAATTGAGAACTCCCCCTTAATTGTATAGTTGATTAAAGATTTTTGTCTAGGTAGATCACTCTTATTTTATGATTGAGATTCATCTTCATATTTGATGAGCTTGTATATTTTCAACATTTGGAACCTTCAAATCTGAATCTCTTGATAGCTCCCTTTTGGCATAATTGTTTGAGAATATCTGATTTATCATATTTGGTTAAGTTTAAATAGGTTCGTCCTCAAGCTTCTTGTTGCTTTATATACTTGATTGTTTAGAACAATAACTTTTGATAAGCATTGATTGTTTCTATTTCTTTTCCTACAGGCAAATGAATTTATTTTATGGTACTCAATACTTATTGAGTCTAAGTAGGTTAGGTAGCAGGAGAATAATCAAGAAATTTATATGCTTTGAAGCTTCATTGAGAGAACAATATGATAAGATCATTGAATAATAAAATGCAAATTCTTTCTTTAAAAAAATTTATTTTGAAAAATAATGCTTCTTTTGAAATAAAAATTTCAATCTATTTTTTTTTTTCAAAATATGGATCTTTGAAAAAAAATTCTCTTGTGGAAATATGGAAGTCAACATTGGAGAAAAATATTATATAACTTTACTCTTGTAAGATCATATTAGATAATATGTTAAACAACAATGCTAACATGTTGGGGAATTTTTAAGAGCAAAAGTCATGTTGGATAAGATTTTAGATAAAAGAGCATAATGAAAGTTCAAAGATTTTGCTTATATTCAAATGATATTTGAACAATGAAGCACATTAGCTCGCTATTCCAAATGATTAGAGTAACAAATATATTCCAGCAAATATATAAGTCATTCCATAATAATGATTATCACTCAACCATTAGGAATAAACACTTTAAGCGTAAGGCTTTGATGTTCTGGGATCTTTCTAAACAGATAGGCTTGAAATTCATATAGAAGGTTAACTTGTTAAACAGAAGAATGTTTAACTCGTTGAAGGATAAAGAGTTCAAGCATATGATAACACAATTAGGATCAATAATAACTCTAACAAATAGATTTGGAGTATATATGAAATTTCTATATAAGTGTATTAACTTTTATTTTTGAAACCATATGTTTCAATGAAAAAATCATGAATATTTTTCAAATCATTTGTATACATTTTATAAAATCAAGATATTTGATGCATGAGTTAAAATTCATAATTATCTTTCAAATAATGGATATTCACTTTTATAAATAAAGATAAATTCATGAATTGAAATCCATAAAACAATTTATATTGTGTATTTGAAAACACAAATATATAGAAAACATGTACAGTTTTACTTTATAATCCATTTAACAATCATAAAACACTTTTTTAAAAAAATATTGAAATGTTGATTGCTAAAGGACTATAACAAGGACCAAGTATTCTTCATTACCCAATTCTAGAATTCATTTAAGCACAATAAATGGGGTAAATATTAGATTCTGCCATGTTTCCTCCTGTCCTTGTGACAACTTGCTTCACTTTAGTGAATTGATGTTGACCTTTTCTTCTTTGCACATTCAGTACCAAAATCCAATCTTTGCTTGTTCAACTTCCTCAAGATTTGAATTATTTCTCTTTGTAGCCACAATCTTGAGATGAAACTTTCTATCCTATTTCCTATGAAACAATATAATTCATTTTTTTTATTGGTATCCAACTTTACTTGGATTCATTAATAGTTAGTTTGTAGAAATCAAAATAAACAAATTTCACATGCTCTAAAGATATAAACAGTTCAAGTCAATTGAGCATAATTACTTTATGCATATAGGAGATATTTTCTTTTCAAATCATGTATGCACAAGGAACTAAACTATTAGATATTGTATTCCCTTTGTAAATAAATTTGTCAAATATATTTTCTAAGGGATATGAAAATAGCATTTCATAGTAGTATAGTATTCATTCCTAAGTTGCTTCTTGATCCCTCAGAATCAAAGAATCAAGTGAAGGATATGACGATTGACCCTGAGGATTACTCATAATGTCTCATTTATTATCAATCTGTCTAGCTTAGGAATATCTTGCAAAATTAAAGGATTAGGACATTTTGGTACCCACTTATATTTGGGTCCTTAAATGTCAGCATTGAACTTTACTTGTCTTTTAGAAACCCAAGTTTTATTTCTCATATAAGAATTTCTTCTAATATAGCACAATAATTACAAATAATAGAATGATGCTTTTCATGAATATTTTTGCAAGTGCTTTTCATGAATATTTTTGCAAGTGTTGTGTTGGTCAAGTGGAAACAATCTCAAATGATCATTCTGCATAACTTCTTTCTTCCCATTAAATTTGTCAGCAATATCACTAGACTTAGAATGCAATATATTTTTACTTTTTGAAACAAGATCAATAATAGGTTGAAAGACAATTTTATACAATCTTTGAAAATCATTTTTCAAAAATACACTTGAAGAATTGGAACTATTTACCAGAAGTACATTTTAACCTCCACACAATGATTCATTTTCATTTGAGTCGTCCATGTTGAGTTCTTCTTGATATTTATCTTCCTCTTGTCTATCAATATTGACCGACTTATGGAAGTGTTATGAGATTTCTCCTTCTTCAATCTCAATTACCATTTGTTTAAATGAACTGTTGGAACCATTCATTTCAACATAGTTATTAGAAGTATAAATAGAGTCAAGAGTATCTAAAATATCTTTAGTGTTAGAGCAAGATTTGATTTTCCATAATCACTCTCACTTAAACCACTATAAAGAATTTTCATTGCTTTAATATTCAAGAAATACAATTTCTTTTCTTTTTTAGTCTAATCCTTTTTTAATTTGAAATCAAAATCATTTGTAAAAATATATCTCATCAAAATCAATAGTTTTTAAAAATATCATCATATGAGCTTTCCAAGATCTTTGAGAAAATGAGGAATAGTATAATCAAAACCTTCATACTTAGCTATATTTTTGCACTTGAGATTGTTAGATCTTTTAAACAAGTTACCTGCTCTAATACTACATGTTAGAACGAGAGCTTCACCCAAGAGAGGGGGTGAATTGAGTGATATTAAAAATTTTAAAAGTTAAGTAAAAACACAAAGGTTGAGTTTAGAAAGATTTCACCAAGAGAACTAGATAAAGGCAAGGTGCACACAGTCGGTTTATACTAGTGCAGCCCAACCACTTGGCCTACGTCCAGTGCTTAGAGTTCTTCTGAGTATTTCACTAATCTCCAAGATTCTCTGGGCTCTTGTTGCCTCAATACATTAATAAGAGAATATCTCTCTCACTCTCCCTTACTTCCATTAAGGTTACAATCTCATTCAAGGTTTTACTCTTGAGTATCTCATATAATAAATAAATATTTCTAGCTCTCTCTAGTAGAGTAATAATGATAAACATTGAAGATCAAACTCTCTAAATTTCACTCTCAAAGAATAAAATTTGTCACATCCCAATTTTTAGGCCTAAAAACTCAGAAAGTAGCCTAAAATAAGTAGACTACCAGGGCCCTTTGAGAAGAAGTCCCAGAAACATACAGAGGGTTTTAATGGATTAAACTGGGAATAGAGGAAGTTCAGGGATTAAGGTACAAATAGAGAAAGTTCTTGGGGCAAATATATAAAAAAAGTTAGGGACTCCATGAGAGTCTCAAGAGCTCAAAAAGAGAAAAGATGTTAGTTATAGGCCTAAGGTTGAGGAAGAGGCCCGATGGAAAAATACACGAAATTCCAAAAAAATCCCACAAAGTGGGAAATGACTTACTAAGGCATATTGAGGTAACAAAAATAACAAAGATACCCCTAGAAAGAATTTTAATGAATTTTTAGATATTTGGCTAATTGTGAGTTATTTAGCTAGATTTAATTATTTGAGCTATGTAAAGGCCTCAAAAAAATTAGAGAAAATGGGGATTAATTATTTTAGTATTAATGTGAGTTTATAGAATTGGTTTGATCCACAAAAGAAGAGAATTTTGGCTTTACAAATATTTAAAACATAGTTTTGCCGATTAAGGGCATTTTATGGGAAATTAAAAAAAAAAAAGAAATACCTACAGGCAGAGTTTTAGACTAAGAAAATTTAGGGCATGTTTGGTACAAGGGAAGTTGAAGTGGAATCTTTCCCTCCCCTTATTCCGTACAATGGAAGCCACTTCCACTTCTAACATTTTGGGCCATTCAGTTCCATAAAAAAAGCTGGGAAATAAGATGATGGAAGTGGAAGTGAAATATTTTAGACCATTTTACCCTAAATTATAAAATTCCTAGACAAATTTAACCTTTCCCAAGTTATAAAAAAATATTTTGGACCATTTTACCCTAAGTTATAAAAAAATATACCTAAAATTCTATACTCATTTCCATTATACCAAACAAACTTTTAAAGCCAATTTTCAGCCTAATTCCCTTTCCACTTCCATTTCCATAAAATCTCTTACATCCTACCAAACATACCGTTAGAGAATTTTTCTATAATTAATGAGAGGTAATGGCTCAAATAGAATAATTTTTTGAGGAATATAATCTCAAAAAGTATTTCTAGAAGAAAAGAATTACTTTATGATCAAGGAAGCCAATTCTAACTTGACTTCCTTAGTTTATCGTTAATGGCCCATTAATAAGACCATGTGAAGGCCATTTTAAAGAGAGAGATAGAGAGAAGTAGAATAATACAAAGATGATGTGACAAATATTTGACCACTTCGAAAGATAGGAATTGAGAAAAAGTACCCGATAAAGTGTATTTCGGACAAGATTGCATGGAAGCTTATTGGAGAAGCTTTCCGATTTTCTTCTTTCTCCAAGATGGCGCTAAATGGAAGGATTCTATTGGATAAAAGTTTCAAGAGTGCTTAGTCATCAAGTTAATTAATTAAGCAAATGAGAGAACATGTGGACAATCAAAAGAAGTCACTTGTTGCCAAGTAGACTAATAAGGAGTAGCCACTTACTTAGCAAGAAAGAGGACAAGGTAGTGATGACTAAGGATATGTGAACCAATAGGAAGTGGGCAAGTGGCTAACATGTGGACCAATTATAAGTTGTCAAAGAGGCAATATATGGACCAATAAGAGGAGGACAAGTACCATTATAATTTCTATCAACTTGGAGGGTAAAGAGAATGAAGGAGAAAGCATGAAGAATTGATAGTTGTAGTTTATTAGTACGTCATGTAATAATTCTCCATTTATGTAACTGACATGCAAATTATGCTTTCATTTTGAAGTAATGCTATACAATTAATTACATTATTTATGTCATGTCAAATTATACACAAGCATGGATGAGAGCAAGTCATGTATGCTACAATAATTCATTTAATAAAAGCAAAGTAATTATTAAAGATAAAACGTAAGTAATGGAGTAGTTTTATTTTAGCTCCAGTTTGACCTAGCAAATAGATGAATCTGTCTATACAATTTGGTAAGCATAAAGTACACATCCCAAGCTTTAAAATTATAGGAATATGCCTCAATTGGATCTGTACACTAGGAGATATTAATTTCCAAATTTAAGGTAGAAAAATTGGAAAGTACAGTTTTTACCAAATGAACAATAAACTTAGATGAACAAACTATACTAATTGGTAAGGATTAACTCCAGTTTTATATTTTTCTCTTAAAAATAATTGAAATAGCTTTAACTAAAAATTTGGTACACCTCAATACTATTTTTCTATATTTAATTATAATTTTTCAAAGTTGAATAACTAACCTAAAAATCCGAAGTGAACAGTAACCCGAGAACTAAAAAGAGAAAAAAAAATTATTTGGACTCAGTTAACATTTCAATTACTCCATTTTACTTCTGGACACTTACTTTAAGGAGCTAAAGCTAAGGTTTGACAAAATCACTATGTTTAGAGAATACGAAACAGTGTACAATAAATATTGTAATGAATGCTTCTATAAATGTTGTTCATTCGTGTTCGTTGTGCATCTTAACTTCTACATTTACTATGGCTTCTTTTATAGTTGAGTCGTTTGCATATCTATTAGACTCATTGAAGTAACTATTGAACAATAGAGCTATTGGTTACTGACGCATGAAACATTTAATGCAGTCTGACATATTTTTACTTTTGGATGACTTTCTTCATTTGATCTTATTTTTGACTCCAATTGATCTAGAAATATAGAAATATGTTGTATAAATGATATAGAAAAAGTTTAAGTATAGATCAATTAATTCATAACATTTTCAATGAAAACATCAAAGCCTGTCAAAATCTAGTTTGAAAATATTTTTAAAGAACATTTGAATTTATCCAAGTGTTTATTAAAAAGATGCCTTATCGAAAAGAGTTTTGATAAATATCAAATATTTTACATTGAAATAGATTGATTCTTATCGAATAATACTTTGATAACTAGCCTTATCAAAATATCTTTAGAAAAATATCATTTTGATAATATAGGCTTGATTCAGACTTATCGAGAAAACTATTTTTAAAATATTTATTCCATGACTAGAATAGTCAATTTATCGAAGTATTCTTTAATAAATACTTGATGTTGAAGAACAATGGTCTAACTTTAAAACTTTCTTTGATTTTTCTAATCTTATCTCAAATGTTATGTACTATATTTCAAAACAAGATTTTATAAGATCATTTTTCAAAGCATGTCATAAGATCATTATGTAATTTAATTATTCACAAATCTATAAAATCGGTTATCAGTTAATAGGTTTGGTTTAAAAACTGAATCTCTTTTATTTATTGAAGTATTTATCGATAAACTGCCTTATCAATTAATACTTCGAGAAATGAAGCTTGAAACAAATTTCATAATAATTTTGTCCTTATTTATCGAAGATAAACATCCTTATTGATAAATGATTCGATAAATGTTTGTTAGTAACATAAACTAAGTTTTCATGCCTTTATTGATAGATATTTTTATCGATCAATACTTCAATAAATTTCTTTTGTAAAACAGATTTCATAACAGAGTTAACTGAATGTTGTTTTTATTTATCGAAGGGCTTATCGATAAACATACTTATCGAAAAGTAAGCTATGTTGAAAACTAGATTTGAACTGTCATAATTTGTCATCATCAAAACATATAGTCTAACAAAGTATATATCCTAATTATATTAACAACACAATATGGACTTGTTAGCTTAATATATCTTACCGATACTTCAACCCGAACTATTTCCTTCATTGCTTCTGTTGCCTGCCTCCAGTCGAATAAAGTGATGGGGATATTTTGTCTTGCCACTGTCCCGATATAGCTTTTGAAATTTGGAGGTTTAATAACTTGTCATCTGGCATTCCATTCTGTAGGAAATTTCTTCCTATCTTTCCTTGATTCTAGAACCACTTTTATGACTCAACGACCCCTCTTGATGCATTGTGCCATACTTGCAATATCGATTCCATCATTTTTGGGGCTGTTGACTTGGATTATAGTCAATACTAGGAATGAAAAGAGAACACAAAACTAATGAAAAACTTAATCTTTCGCATCATCATCCTCATCACCTGAGGAAGGAACAGAAGCATATAAGGTGGAACTATATTCGATTCCATGGTGATCAAGAAGGAGTTTCACTTTCTTAATCAGGGTGTAGTAGTAGTTGTTAAGCCTAGTCAGGCATCACTCGAAGTGAGCGAGCCTATTGAGGATCATTTGGTCGATAGGAAGAGGAGGAGGAGGAGGAGGAGGGGGATTGACTCGAATAATAAGATCTTTGGCAATTCACCATTTTTATTTTTGGTTGAGAGAGAACTACTGATAAAGATTTATGTTAGAGAGATGAGTTTAAATAGTAGGGATAAGTGACATTTCCCAAGCACTATGTTTAAATAGTAAGCAGCTTATGAAAGTTAGTAACTGGAACACATGCATTAAACCATATATGGCTATTCGAATGGTAATTGGAACATCAACTTTTACTTGACAGTTTTGTATAATAAACCATTAAATAAGCCCGATATAAGTTGACAGTTATTCAGTCAGAATCGTCAACTAATATTGTTCCTTTCTTTCTTTTAAAGAACTTGTAAACTAATGAAGATTTATTCACTCCTGGCAAATTAATTACATAAAAATAGAAAATGCAACTGTAATGACCCTAGATAATACGTAGATAAATATTACAATTTTAATAAGGTATATATTAGTTCTTGTAGTATTTTCACAAAGGAAAGTGGATTGTTGGGTGGTCGGAGGCAGTGTTGTTAGACTGAAGGTCTCCTATTCGAATTCCAGCACCTCCAAAAGTAGGACTTTATTTTTCCATACACGTGAAATTACCAAACTGCCCCTCTATCTTTTTTATTTCATATACACTTCCTTCTGCCATTTTCAGTTGATAGCGAGAGTGAGAGTTCAGAGGAGAAGCTTCACGACGGTGAGACTTGTTGCTGTTATGACTACCGTTTATCGTCATCTGAGCAGTTTTTACAAGTGTCATGCTGTCACAGTAGCCGTGGTCTTCCTGGCTGTTTAGATCTGAGCGAGGGTGAGAGAAGAGCTTCGTTGGATCGCTGAATATGGAAGAGAAGGAGGGTCATCGGTGGTTACTGTAAGAACAGGGTGTCGATAGTTCTCTATCATATATGGCTCCGTTGACCTAGGCCATTACTGCTGCCACCGCTGTCAAGTGTCTCCATTGTACTGTAACAAATTCCAGATCTCCAACCTCCTTCTTTGTGGTTGCCGTGAACTGGTGAGCTGCTGTTTGGCTTATGTGGAAGCTCACCCATTTTCTCCATTGCAGCTAACGTCCAACTCCCTTACCTGTGTAGTTCGTTGTGTGTGAGTAGCCTGGTTACTGTAGTAGCTACAGTTCTTCGAGCTTCTTCCCTGTCTCTATTCAACTTGCTTTGGGTTGGTGGAGTATGGTAAGCCACTACCTTTCCTCCACCATTTATCATACATAATTTTAAGTTAGGAACTAAATTCTTCCCTTATTCCCTGCTATCGAGCCTGTGTGGTGTAGAAGGGTGTAGATGGAATATTGTTATGCTGTGGAATCCTAGTGAGCTTGAAGCTTGGGTAAGTGAATAATCTTAGTAGTTTCAGTTAAGCTGTGTAATGTGAAGTGGGATTGTTCTGTAGTGCTATTGTCGATAGAGGACGCCGTGCGTGTATGTGTATATATATATATATTGCTGTCATGGTAGTTTAGAAACTTACTGCTGGTATTGTGCGTGTTTGAGCCTATAGGGAAGGGTTTTGGACAACATATGTATATATATGTATAAGTTTGTGCTATTGTGTGCAGTGGATTTGGTTTAAGTTTTGGAGGGAGAATAGTTGAACCAAGCTAATGAAAGTTAATTGTTGGAATTGAAGGGCATAGGGAAAATGATGATTATATGCTTACATGATTTGAGAAATTGGATTTATATTTGGAACAATTGTTGAAGTATGGGTGTTGAGCTGAATGAAAGAATATGAAATTTGGTAGAGACTTTTGAAATTAATTATGGTTATAAAATTTGGAAAATTTAAAATTTAAAGGTTATGATTTCATATTTCGAGGGATAAATAAATGGTATTTGGTGCAAAGGAGGTGAATGGTATTTATTGATGGAATGTTTTACTTTCAGAAAGATTTGGAAGTTAAGAAGAGAATATTATTCCAAGGAATAAAGCAGGAGTCAGCTATATCGGAATATTGGAAGTGAGTGAATAACGTCCCTTAAAAATGGTATTTTTAATAATAACTTGTTATTTGATATATTCCATTTAAAGTGTAAATTTTTAAGTATGATTTACTCAAGGCATGTTCATATGAATTAATTTTTAATAATAACTTGCGCCTGTTATTCGTATGTTTCATACCTGCGCTTGATTCGTGGCTTTGAGCTTCGTCGGATTGGTTAGTTATCCTCGTGGATTGTGTGTTCAAGCTTGTTTTCATTCTGTTAAAGTCCTATAAAAAAGGAGTTTTTGAAATTATTGTTTTAAATGGATTTTCTTGAATAAAATGTTTCACTGGAAAGGTTGTATCTAATTACAAAGTGTTATTATTTATATTTAAATATGTTGAAATAATTTCTTTTTGCACTTTAAATTATATTTTTGGGACGTTATTCACCGGTAGATTATTTTGGTTTCAAATAGTGCTGTTGACCCTATTCCTCCAACTGAGCAGTGAATAGCCTCGCGTCCGATCTAAAGCATTAATTTTTGGATATATCTACTTATAATGTAATTAATAATTTATGAAATACTTGTATTATTTTGGTTGAACTTTAGATGCTCCACCTAGTCTATAGATAAGATTCTGGTTATTTTTTAAAAAAAATATGTGCATGTGATTTGAAACATATGCAGTCTGTTGTAGAATTTTTGGAAGATCAGTTATACAAAGACAATCTTGCCAAAATTCCTACAGATGACTTGTTTTTTGATTAAAATGAAATATATATTATGATTATTATTTTAAATATTCTATTTAAGGTTTAAGGCTTAAGGAGTATGAATTTATTTATATTCTGTGCCGGTCACGGCTCAAATTTTAGGGCATGACAGTTGGTATCAAAGCAAAAGTTTTCTATAGCTAAGTGGGGCAGGGATGCTTGAGTGGGGTTTCAATTATCGTTATGAACCCGGGCATAATCATAATTGGGGTATCATTGAAGGTCTTTTTAGGAAATTTAAAAGTGTTTTCTTTTCTTATTGTATTAAGAATATACTTTCCCTTGGAATTGAATATTTCTATGTTTTTAGTGTATAGCTAAATGCCGCCTAGATGTCCACCAACTAAAAGAAGCTCTATAAATGGTAGGGCTTCGGATAGAGGCTCTGCTCAGCAAAGTGATTTGCCCCTAGAGTTAGAGGATAGGGTCGTAGGAGAGATAGGATTAGGGGAGGTCAACCCTTTAGACCTCTGTAGGAGATCCTATCTGAAGCTGAACCATCTAATCCATAATCCCTGAAAATCTCCACATCATCTAGACATGAGACTCGAGAAGAAACACACAATGTAATTGAAGAGGATAATATTGCGGTCAAGTTGTCAATATTTATTAAGTTTGATCCTCCTAAGTTCACAGGTTTTGATTCTCGATAAGAACCTTTGGAATTTTTGGAAGGTATTGAGAAGAGTTGCAGAGCTTTAAAATGTCCTGATGTGCAGAATGTGGAATTTGCTTTATTAAGGTTAGAAGGGGTAGTTAATGCTTGGAGCAAAACAGTGCCTGATTTATAGGGAGATAGAGTGCCATCATTGTCATAGGCTTATTTTATAACATCCTTACTTTCGTACGTCTTAGGGACCATTCGATAGCATTTAGAACCACTTAACCTTTGAAGTCCATTAGCTAAATCTGGAATTTTTACTCTTAGCGAGTTACTGTTCATATTGTATTCCAGATTCGGTGACAAACTTTGAAAAATTATAATTAATTCTAGAAATGTCGGAATGAGGTGGTTCAAAATTTTACTCAAATCTAACATCATGAAATTTAATGAAAAAATAATTTTCTGACCAAATGCTTAGCCAATTGATACAGTTTATTCGTTAAAGATTACTGTTCATTTGGTTAAAAATCCTAAAAACAGATTCTAGTCCCCATTTTTGGAAAATTCGTTCTACTGGTTCCCTTATCCAAAGGAGACATATTACATATGGATTTAAAGCTCCATATGTGTACTTTAAGCTCATAAAATTTTGTGAGTTAATTCTTTCATTTGTTAAGTCAAACTGAAGCCACAACAAAACTGCTTTAGGACCTACGTTTTTACCATTTCAATTTCCTTTCTTTAATTTTCAATAATTGCTCCAACATGCATAAACCATCTCTTTGGTCTCTCATACATTCATATACATCATGGACATATTCTATAATTATTTCATATATTTCTATCACATAATTATACACTTTACATAATTAGGACAAACCATACATCATAGGTGAAAGTATCAAATTGTTCACTTTCTTTCCTCCATTCTTTAGCTCTTCTCCATGCTTACAATTTCCCATCATGCTTGACCTAAATTGGTTGGTTGTGGGAGAGTGAGATTCTAGGGAATCTCAGTAGTAAATATTACCACTTAATTATGCAAGATGGATGCTAATACATGATATGTAATTTCATTAAATTTTCTTCATTTAGTGACATTCTATCATGCTATAAGCTTTGTATAAAATGCATGGCCATGGAAAAATGTTATTCATAACATATTTAACATCATTTATCATGTCACAACATCATTCAATCATCATATACATATTAACACATAAGCATACCACATCAAACACATAAAGAGGTAAGTCCACTACCTTGAACTTAAGCTTTCTTCCTTATTCTTGCACTTGCTCCCTAAGCTTTCCAACCATGAAACCTTTCAGTCAACCACTTCTCAACATCTTCTTGGATGTTTCAAGGTCCTAAACACATTCATATTCATCACATAATTCATTAGGACCATGAACTCAAGCATTAACCAAGACTATCTCTCTTAAACATTTAACTAACATAGCTTTCTTTAATCTTTACCAATAGACTTGGCCTTTGAATCAATTGATGTATTGACTTTACCCTATACAATTTCACCTTTTGAATCCATTTATGAGCTTAGAATCATGCAATTTCAGCTTCTAAGCACTGTTCTGTACAGATTTGAAAAATATGCACAATTCTTCCAAAAATTCTTATTTTGGTTCCAATGCTTCCCGTACTTGTTTCTCCACTTTATCCCACACAACTTTTCATTTTAAAACCATTGGAATAATCAAAATCATGAAAATCCAATCACTGTTCATACAAGTAAATAGTAACAAAAAAGAACTTCAAACATTACAACTTTCAATTCCAATGTTTCCAAGGTTCAAAACCTATCCAATTCTACACAAAATCATCATATGAATTCAATGGAAGCATTAGATCATTGAAATTCCATCTCCTTCTATCATTAACAGTGCATGAACAGCACAAACTGAAATATTTCATCCATGGCAAATTCAAGAATATCAACTTGATTCAACAACCAATCATCTAACTAGCTTGTTTAAGCTTTAATCATATAACTCTAACTTTACTTTCTTCTTTCTCCTTTCATCTAAGGTTTTAGAAAGCATATTCCCCTTAGAGAAAACTCAACTTTCTTCCATGAAAACCCTAAGTTCAAGCTCTCAAAACAAAGGGAAATAAGCTAGGATAGATTGCTTACCTTTAATCTCTAGCTTGCTTGAACTTTGGTCTTTGGATTCTTCTTTATCTTGGCTTGAGTTTTCATTTTTCCATAGTTTCCCCAAGGTTCTCATGAGCTACGGTTTTGCATCAGATTTTGGGGGAATTTATAGAAAAATTCGATTGAAAATGGATGGCCAAGATCACTTTGTGCATTATTTGATCTAATGGCTCATATTTGCTCTTGGATATTGTCTTGCCCAGCAAGTCAATGATGACATCATCCATGACATCATCAAGGGACACCTCATAGCCCATGTGACAAAATTATGAAGGGAGGAAGCATTTGGAAAAATTTTAGTCCAATCCGGTACAGGCTCAGTCCGATTTCTCAAAAACAAAACTGTTTTCTGAATCTAATTTTTCTGAGATTCTATAATATGCTTTCTGACCTTAAATCCAGTATCTGGATTCTTCCTACCATTAATATTCTTATACTGGGTCCAAACTTAATTACAGATTCCTTGACAAATGACCAAAATACCCTTGGTATCCTTTCTTGCACTATATTAACCCTAAGGGCATAATTGTCATTTCACACCTCTTTATACCTTATCAAGGCATATACTGACTCTGAGGAATCATTCTTGTACTTGTCTTGGCATTTTGGCCTATCTAGAATGACCAAAATGCCCTCCATTCATCTCTTGCACATTATTATAACACTGGGGTTCCTCTGGACACTGGCCCACGTACTGCTCAAGTACCTTATTGGGCATCTGGGACGCCATTTTGGGCCTTTGTATAGGTCCACTACCGTTATAGCACAAATCCCAAGAAATCTCTCTCGAAGGTATTTATTGGGTATTTTATTCTACTGTAAATTTCATTAAAAATTCTACAGGATTCTTTTTCTGATCCTGTCAGTTTTATAAATTCTCATATTGATTATAGGAATTTACTGTAAGGATTCATCTGATTCTGAGGTCCAAAAAATACTGCAATAATTTTTCCTAACTTCAGAAATTTATATCAATTTTTCGGGACCTCAATTCGAAATTTTGTGTTGCGTCAAACTAACCAGAATAATTTTCTCTATCTATTGGTAAAATTTGGGACTGATCTATTCCGAGCCATTTTTAGGCTTTTTCCTGCTCAATTTCTTCATAATTACACTTTTGCCCCTTGAACTTTTCTTAAATTATATTTAGGTCCTTAAACTTTTAAAAATTACACTTTAGGCCCTCAACTTTTCATAATTATACTTAATGGCCCAAAGTTATATCTACTTTACATTTTTCACCATGGAACTTTTATACTTTTCAATTTAGTCCCTATTCTTTAAACATTCATCTAATCATTCTTTTCTTTTCCACTCATCATCATAATCCTTTCTAAACCTCTTCCTCTATAAGTATTATACAGATAGAGAAAAATTAGGATATGACATATTTCAAGGACATTTTTCTTAAACGCTATCTTCCCCAGAGTAAAAAGGATGACAGAATCAAAGAGTTCCTATTGTTAAAATGTACTTCAGGATTCCTTTGGAGAAGGATATGATTGGCAGATTCATTCAGGGATTGCCAATATATATACATGATGTTGTGGCCTCTATTTTGAATTATTTTGCTTCATACGCTGATGTAGTGGATTGTGCGTTAAGAATTGAACTGAGGCACATCGAAGAAGAAGGGGTTCCAAAAAGCAGAAGATAGGGTGTTGAAGATTCTAAGGGTTTTCATTTAAAAGGAATCACTCTCAGGGCCAGTCTCAATCATTTGCTATACAGCTAGTGCCAAGATATTATGGACCCTTAGTGGGCGCTTCAGATCTGAGACCTAAATTTGGAAATATTAGACCTCAGCCTACCGTTAGCCAGTCTAGTTATTCTAGGTCTCCTTGTGCTATTTGTGGAAACTATAATTCAGGAGCCTGTCATAAGGCCATTGGTGTTTGTTATAGGTGTGGACAATCGGGTTATATGAAGAGAGATTGTCTATTTGCTCAGCCAACTTCGAGTTATGGATCAGCCTGACCTTCTCCCCGCCCTGCTACTTTTGTATCCCCGTCTATTGGAGCAATGTCTACCTCCATAGGTAGAGGTATATCAGGAAGACTATCGGGAAGAAGGGCACAACCTTCTTCAGGACAAGGCAAAGTAAGAGTGTATGCTATGACGAGGCAAGATGCTTGTCCTCTAATAGTGTGGTTACATGTATTATTATATGTTCTCAAAAAGCTTATGCATTGTTTGACCTTGGATTTACACATTCTTATGTTTCAATATATTTTGCTAAAAGGTTGGTTAAAGATTCTACTGAACTTGATTATCCTTTTTCAGTTGCTACACTGGTTGGGGAATGAAATATCCTTCCTTAGACCCTTCAGAGTACCCTTACGGAAGCAATCTTTACTTTATTAATTCTTTCCTTCTGAAAATCCTGGCAGAAAATAACTGTACTGATTCGGTAATTCCAATGAGAACTACCATTCTACGTAAGTACCCAGGAAAGACTGGAAGTATCTTAGATCATTGGAATACCTCTTAACCTTAAAAACATGAATTTTCAAAAGTTAGGCTTACGGGTACTGTTCATCGTTACTGTTTACTGGGTAATTCCCGATTACAGCCTGAACTTTGAAAATTCATAATTAAATCTAGAAAAATCATATTGAGGTAGTTCCAATTTCTAATGAAAGCTATTTCATTTAAATTTGATATAAAAATATGAAAATAAGGTTTCATTGTCCAGATCTAATCAGTTTAATCATTGAAAATTACTGTTCATTTGGTAAAACTGGAAGTTCCAGTTTCTTTACCCCATTTTCAAAAATTCATTTCTCCTTGTATACTTATCCAATTGAGGTGAACTACCTATGGCTTTAAATATCAGAACGTGTACTTTAAGATCACCAAATATCGCGGAAAAACTCATTCATTTACTATATAAAAACCGTGTAGGAATCTCACTGTATCGCATGACTTGTTTTATCTTGATCCAGAGTTTAAGTCCAACTTTGAAAAATCATAACAACTTGAAAACTTAACCAAATTAGGCGTTCTTGGTGTCCAATTAAATCTATAGATCTTAGCTATGTTTATGCCAAATTTCATGTGAATACTCGTTGGATAAGTTGCTTAAACTATAGCTGGAAGTAGTTTGCCTCTCATCGGATCCAGTGCATACATACATTATACATACCCATACATCATCATCTAAGTTGAAGGCATGCTTTTCAAGTCATATACGCATTTTTCATTCCCATTTACCTTCCTCCTTATGAAGTTACAGCACCTAGAGCAATGTTTATTGATATGGGAGGAATGAGATTTCATGGAAATCTCAATAGCAAGTAGTACAAACTATAAGGTTATGCATGCTTGATTAAATGCCTAACATGTTATCATGCAATGGGAGCTAATTCATGATCATACATAAGCAAACTCTAACATGCATATTATCATGACATAGGTTGCAAGGAGTTGTACATATTCATAACTCATCATCATCATCATAATCATCATCACATAACATATCATGCTCAACCAAACTTCATGCATAACAAGCAAGCATATTAATCAAACAACGTAAGTTTATAGTTAAGTATTCTTGCTACCTCTTATGAGTCCTTGTTCTTTCCTTCTTGAATTGATCTTTCCTTCCCACAAATGTCAAAACCTAGACATAACAAGACAATTACCAAATTATAACTTCATTCCAATTAAATTCCAAGTCTAGGTTTCATTAAGTCCCTTTCTTTCTCTACTTTGTAACATATGTTTACATCTTTCTAAACTAAACTCTCATGGTTCATTTCCACATAATTTTTCATGTAGAATCCAAATATGTAATAAAAAATTCTAGAATTCAATTGCTTCCCCATGTTCTGTACAGAAACTGAAAGATAGCTCTAGCTTTTCCAAAAATTCTCATTTTGATTCCAATGCTTCCAATACTTATTTTCCTACTATAACCCCAAACAATTTTCCATTCTAAACCCATTGGAAGCATAAAAACCATGAAAATCCAACATATAAATAGTGAACTTGTACTGTACAGAATGAATACCCTCTTGGATTCACAAGCACACATGGATTCCTAAGCCATTATCATGTGATTCAAGCTTGTGTAAACTATCTAGAACATAAAACTCATGTTCCTATCACATATCCACAGAAATTCCAGCAGCATTTCCTCAAGATTCAAGCCTAAAAAACCATTTAAACTCAAGAACAAACCATGAGAACAAAGTATAGAAACAAGGAGGCAACTTACCTTACTAGTTTCTTCAAGATCCTTGCTTCCTCCAAGCTTGAGAGAGAATTTTGCAAGAGGTTCCCCAAGGTTTCTTGGTCACGGTTTGTGCAGAAATGTGGGGGGTATTTATAGAAAAATTTTGGGAAAATTGAAGGCCAAGATCATCTTGGGAACTATTTGATCTAAAGGCTTAAGATTAAATCTTAGAATTTCTTTTCTTTTTCCATTTATGACATCACCACCATGACATCATCCAAGGGACACCTCATAGGACACTTGGCGCCATTTCCATGGTAGGAGTCTCCAAGAAAAATTTCAGTTCAATCCAGTCCAATCCGATACCGGCCCGATCCGATTTTCCGTAAACCGGACTATTTTCTTAATCTAATTTTTCTGGGACTTCATAATATTTTTATTCAATATTTAAATCCCTCATATCATTGACATTCTTATACTGGGTTTAAATTTAATTCCAGATACCTTGAGAAATGACCAAAATACTCTTAGTGCTTTTACTTGCACTATATTAAACCTAAGGGCACAATTATCATTTCACACCTCTTTAAACCTTGTCAGAGTATATACTGACTTTGACTAACCTCTCCTATACTTGCATTGGCATTTTGGCCTATCCAAAATGACCAAAATACCCTCCATTCACTTCTAATTCCTCTGGACAACACAGGGGCATTTTTATAATTTCTCACTTTTTCGGGGTTCCACTGGACACTGGCCCACCTATAAGTCCAAGTATTTCATTAGGCCCTAATGAAGCCATTCTTGGGCCTTTTAGGGTTCAATACCTTTGTGGCATGAATCCCTAGAAAATTCTCCTGACGATATTCCTCGGGTATTTTATTCCACAATAAATTCCATTAAACATTCTACAGGATTCCTTTTCTGATTCTGTCAATTTTATAAATTCTCATATTAATTCTAGGAATTTACTGGAAAATCTCATCTGATTCTGAGATCAGAAAAATATTATAATAATTTTATCTAACTTCAGAAATTTATATCAATTTTTTGAGACCTCAAATCAAAATTCTGTGTTGCGTCAAGCAACTCGGAATAATTTTCTCTATCTACTGGAAAAATTTGGGTCCGATCAGAACTTGATCATTTTTGGCCTGTTTTTGGTCCAAATTTCCCATAATTACACTTTTGCCCCTTGATTTACCATAATTTACTTTTATGTCCTTAACTTTTCAAAATTACACTTAAAGACCCCATATTTTTGTCTACCTTTATTTTTAGTCTTAAACTTTCCATAATTTTACTTAAGTCCTTGTATTTTATTTCTTTTCAATTTAATCCCTTTCTTTACATAAATGGCCACATCTTTTCCTAAAAAATTTTACATATATTTTATTCAATCTATACATACAAATCAGTACAGAAAATTTGGGATATTACAGGGAATCTTTGTCAGTTTCACAGGCGTATAAATCTTGTGAAGTGTCTTTTGAGGGAAGAGAAAGTCTTGTTGATTTAATGATTCTCGACATGATTGATTTTGATATGATATTAGGCATTGATTGGTTAGCCTCTTGTTATGCTACTGTTGATTGCCACTTGAAAGTAATGAAATTTAATATTCTAGGTGAAACTCCTTTTGTATTGCAAGGAAATGAAGTAGAGAGGCTAACTAACTTGATTTCTACTCTAAAAGCCCAGCGATTATTGATAAAGGGTTGCTAGGGATTTTTGGCTGTAGTGAAAGATGTTGATAAGTCTACTGTTAATTTAGATCAAATTCCAGTTGTTTGGAAATTTTCTGATGTCTTTCCGAAGGAATCGCCTAGCTTACCTCCAAATAGAGAGATAGAATTTGGTATTGATGTTATTCCTGGAACACAGCCAATTTCAATTCCACCTTATAGGATGGCTCCCTCAGAGTTAAGGGAATTGAAAACTCAACTGCAAGAACTATTAGATAAGGGGTTTATCCGACCCAGCACTTCTCCGTGGGGTGCACTAGTGTTATTTGTGAAAAAGAAAGATGGATCTTTGAGACTGTACATTGATTACCGGCAGCTTAATAAAGTGACAATAAAGAATAAGTACCCGTTACCGCGCATTGATGATCTTTTTGGCCAGTTGCAAGCATCACAGTATTTTTCAAAGGTAGACTTGCGATCAGGGTATCATCAATTAAAGATCAAGAAGGAAGATATTCCAAAGACAACATTTAGAACTCGGTATGATCATTACGAATTTTTGGTAATGTCTTTCGGGTTGACAAATGCTCTTGCAGTGTTCATGGACCTGATGAATCTGGTATTTAAATCATTTCTTGACAAGTTTGTAATCGTGTTTATTGATGATATCTTGGTATACTCCAAGAGTACGGAGGAATATGAGCTTCATTTGTGGCTAGTGTTACAAAAGTTGATAGAGCAACATCTTTATGCTAAATTTTCTAAATGTGAATTCTGGTTGACTGAAGTCACTTTCTTGTGGCATGTGGTGTCAAAAGACAGTATTCAAGTCAACCCTAGCAGGGTTGAGGCAGGCAAAAGTTGGCCACGACCTACTACGGTTATAGAGAGTCGAAGTTTCTTGGGCCTTTCAGGACATTATCGCCGTTTTGTGAAGGATTTTTCAAGAATAGCTGCTCCATTGACAAGGTTAACTCAGAAGAATGTGAAATTCGTTTGGGATAATAAGCGCGGGGGAAGTTTTTAGAAATTAAAAGAATCTTTGACTTCCGCTCCAGTTTTAAGTTTACCATCAGGAGCTGGGGGATATACAATGTATTGTGATGCCTCTCAAATTGGTTTAGGCTATGTATTAATGCAGAATGGCCAAGTAATTGCTTATGCCTCTAGAAAGCTTAAGAAGCATGAACAAAATTATCCAACTCATGATTTAGAAATGGCCACAGTGGTGTTTTCTTTAAAGATCTGGAGACATTATCTGTATAGTGAAACTTGTGAGATTTTCACTAATCACAAAAGTCTCAAGTACATTTTTGAGAAGAAGGATCTGAATCTCAGACAGAGAAGATGGATGGAATTGCTAAAGGATTATGATTGCACAATTCTGTATCATCCTAGCAAAGCGAATGTGGTGGCTGATGCTTTAAGCAGAAAGTCTATGAGTAGCCTGGCACATATAAATGTTGAAAGAAGACCGCTAGTGCAGGAAATTCATAAACTTGAGCAAGAGGGAGCTATATTTGAGATTGTTGATAGAGGAGTATTTTTAGTTCATTTACAGGTTCATTCCTCTTTAAATGACTAGATTAAGAATGCTCAGTACTCTGACCCGAGATTATACAAGTTAAGCGATTTGGTTAAAGAAGGAAGTAATACAGAATTTGTGATTGACCATGAAGGTGTTCTGAGGTACAATGGCAGGATCTGTGTGCCTCAAGTTCAAGACTTGAGAAAGCAAATTTTAGAAGAAGCTCATCATTCTGCTTATACTATTCACCCTGGAATAACTAAGATGTACCAAGATTTGAGATAGTTGTATTGGTGGCATGGTATGAAAAAGGATGTGGCAAACTTTATTGCACGTTGTTTGGTGTGTCAACAAGTTAAAGCGGAGCATTAGAAGCCTGCAGGACCATTGTAACGGTTGAAAATACCTGAGTGGAAATGGGAAAATATAACAATGGATTTTACCATTGTCTTGCCCCATACTGCTAGAGGTTTAGACTCTATCTGGGTGGTTATTGATAAGTTAACAAATTCGGCTCATTTCTTTTTAGTGAAGATGACCTATAGTGCATCTAGGTATGCCGAGATTTATATTGCTAAGATTTTACGTTTGCATGGAGTTCCAATGTCTATCATTTCAGATAGAGGGCCCTAAATCATTTCAAAAAGTATTGGGTACTCGATTGAATCTAAGTACTATTTTTTATCCTCAAATTGATGGGCAATCGGAGAGAACGATCGAAATAGTTGAGGATATGTTGAGATCCTATATCATAGATTTTGGTGGAAGCTGGGATAATCATTTACCGTTAGTGGAATTTGCCTATAATAATAGCTATCAATCAAGTATTCAAATGGCACCATTTGAAGCATTATATGGAAGACGATGTAGGTCTCCAATTGGATGGTTTAAAGTTGGTGATAGAGAGATTTTTAGACCAAATTTGGTTCAGGATGCTAAAGAGAAGGTGAAGGTAATCAAACAAAGGTTGTTGACAGCTTAGAGCCAATAGAAATCTTATGTGGATCATTGTCATAGAGAATTGAAATTCATGATTGGAGATAATTTTAAAGGTGTCGCCAATGAAAGGTATCATGAGATTAAGGAAGAAAGGTAAATTGAGTCCAAGGTATATTGGTCCATTTGAGATTTTAGACAAAGTGGGTGCTGTAGCTTATCGATTAGCTCTACCACTAGAGTTATCCAGAATTCATCCAATGTTTCATGTATCGATGCTACGGAAATATCTATATGATCCCTCTCATTTCGTTGAATATCAAGAGGTTCATGTAAATGAAGACTTATTGTATGATGAGTGTCCAGTAGCTATTATTGATAGACAAGTAAAGAAGTTAAGATCTAAAGAGATTCCTTCTGTGAAAGTGTTGTGGCATAATCATTAAGAAGAAAAAGCTACATGGAAAATTGAGAATGAGATGCAGATCAAGTATCCACACTTGTTCAAGAATTGAGGTGAGCATATTTTTAAATTCGAAGGACCGAATTTCTTAAAAGGGGAAGAATGTAATGACCCTAGATAATACATAGATAAATATTACAATTTTAATAAGGTATATATATTATTTCTTGCAGTATTTTTACAAAGGGAAGTGGATGGTTGGGTGGTTGGAGGTAGTATTGTTAAACTGAATGTCCCCTATTTGAATCCTAGCACTTGTAAAAGTGGGATTTTATTTGTCTAGACACAGTGAAATTACCAAATTGCCCCTCTGTCTTTTTATTTCAGTATAGGCTTCTTTTCTGCCATTTTCAGCTGACAGCAAGAGTGAGAGTTTAGAGGAGAAGTTTCGCGACAGCGAGACTTATTGCTGTGACCACCGTTCACCGTTGTCTGAGCTGTTGTTACAAGTGCAGTGTCATCACAGTAGCCGTAGTCTTCCTGGCTGCTTAGATCCGAGCGAGGGTGAGAGAAGAGCTTCGTTGAATTGATGAATATGGAAGAGAAAGAGGCGTCATTGGTGGTTACTGTAAGAACACGATGCCAGTAGTTCTCTGTCGTCTGTGGTTCCGTTGACCTGCACTGTTACTACTGCCGCCGCTGTCAAGTGTCTCCATTGTACTGTAGCAAATTCCAGATCTCCAACCTCCTTCTTTTTGGTTGCCTTGAACTGGTGAGCTACTATTTGGCCTGTGTGGAAGCTCACCCTTTTTCTCTGTTGCAGCTAACGTCCAACTCCCTTCCCTGTGTAGTTCGCTGTGTGTGAGTGGCTGGTTACTGTAGCAGCTACAGTTCTCCGAGCTTCTTCCCTATCTCCATTCAGCTTGCTTTGGATTAGTGGTGTATGGTAAGCCACTACCTTTCCTCCTCCATTTATCATACACAATTTTAAGTTAGGAATTGAATTCTTCCCTTATTCCCTGCTGCCAAGTCTGTGTGGTGTAGAAGGGTGCAGATGGAATGGTGTTATGCTGTGGAATCCTAGTGAGATGGAAACTTGGGTAAGTGAATAATCTTAGTAGTTACTGCTAAGCTATGTAATGTGAAGTGGGATTGTTCTGTAGTGCTGTTATGGACAGAGGATGCCGTGTGTGTATATATATTGCTGTCATGGTAGTTTAGAAACTTGCTGCTGGTGTTGTGCGTGTTTCAGCCTATAGGGAAGGGTTTTGGACAGCATATGTATATATATATATGTATAAGTTTGTGCGTTGTGTGCAGTGGATTTGGTTTAAGTTTTGGAGGGAGAATAGTTGAACCAAGCTAATGAAAGTTAATTGTTGGAATTGAAGGGTATAGGGAAAATGATGATTATATGCTTACATGATGTGAGAAATTGGATTTATATTTGGAACAATTGTTGAAGTATGGGTGTTGAGCTGAATGAAAGAATATGAAATTTGGTAGAGACTTTTGAAATTAATTATGGTTATAAAGTTTGAAAAATTTCAAACTTAAAGGTTATGATTTCATATTTCGAGTGATAAATAAATGGTATTTGGTGCAATGGAGGTGAATGGTATTTATTGATAGAATGTTTTACTTTCAGAAAGATTTGGAAGTTAAGAAGAGAATATTATTCTGAGGAATAAAGCCAGAGTAAACTATATCGAAATATTGAATGTGAGTGAATAACGTCCCCTAAAAATAATATTTTTAATAATAACTTGTTATTTGGATATATTCCATTTAAAGTGTAAATTTTTAAGTATGATTTACTCAAGGCATGTTCATATGAATTAATTTTTCCGATTGTTCTTATTGATTTTTCCTTCCAATTGACTTATTATATTATCATGTTTATGGATGGAAATGGATAAAGAAAGTTTTGAAAAAGACTTTTGTAAATGTGTTATTGAGTTGATTTTCTCTATGAAATATGCTTATGTAAATTTTATTATTTGGATAATTATTCCATATGAATTGAAGAAATTTTTGAGATTTTATTTTGATGATCATGCTGGGGTTTCATGATTATGAAATATTATTGGTGAAATTCTTGCATTGGAAAGTGTTGTGATCATTTAATGCTAAATTGACCCCATGCATGCTTGGAAATATTTTCGGAGAGGACTGAATACATAACATTGGTTACTAACAGTAGAATTGTTAGTCCTTGGTGCACCATGGTTAAACCCAAGCTCGATGGATATTTGTGGGTCTCGTACTCACGCCAGTTATTCATGGGATTCATTCTCGCGCTTGTTATTCGTAGGTCTTGTATCTGCGCTTGTTATTTGTAGGTTTCATACCTACACTTGATTCGTGGCTTTGAGCCTCGTCGGATTGGTTAGTTACCCTCGTAGACTGCGTGTCCACGCTTGTTTTCGTTCTGTTGAAGTCCTACGAAAAAAATGAGGTTTTGAAATTATTGTTTTAAATGGATTTTCATGAGTAAAATGTTTTACTGGAAAGGTTGTATCTAATTACAAAGTGTTATTATTTATATTTAAATATGTTGAAATTATTTCTTTCTACACTTTAAATTATATTTTTGGGACTTTATTCACCGGTAGATTATTTTGGCTTGAGATAGTGCTGTTGACTCTATTCCTCCAGTTGAGCAGTGAAGAGTCTCGCGTCTGATCTGAAGCATTGATTTTTGGATATATCTACTTATAATGTAATTAATAATTTATGAAATACTTGTATTATTTTGGTTGAAGTTTAGATGCTCCATCTAGTCTATAGATAAGATTCTAGTTAGTTTGAAAAAAAAAATGTGTGCATGTGATTTGAAACATTTGCAATCTGTTATAAGATTTTTGGAAGGTAGGTTATACAAAGACAATCTTGCCAAAATTTCTACAGATGACTTACCTTTTGATTAAAATGAAATATATATTATGATTATTATTTTAAATGTTCTATTTAAGGTTTAATGCTTAAGGAATATGAATTTATTTATATTTTGTGCCGGTCATGGCTCAAATTTCGGGGGTTGACAGAAACCTAGTCATTATATTCTTCATCACCAAAAAGGCCTCATTATCTTCAACCTCATATTCAACATCTTCTATAGGTTGAACCTCATCATTCTGCTCAATGCTGAGGTTGAATATACTATTCACATTCTGTTGATGAGGATGCGGAGGCAGAGGAGAAGGGTGATGGAATAGTGGCCAAATAGAATAAGCTCTCTGGTGTCTCATGTTGAAGCAGAGGAGAAGGGTGATGGAATAGTGGCCAAATAGAATAAGCTCTCTGGTGTCTCATGTTGAAGCAGAGAGACAAGAAAATGATGACCCTAGCTAGCGAGGAAGATGAAAGAAAAGTAGGAAGTGACTGCTTTGAACTATCAAATCACATTGGAAGTTGGTGAATCAAACTTAAAGTTAGTTGGTTATCGTGTTGATTGAACGAGGGGAAGAAGATATATCATTTGAATATTCTACAACGGTTATGGTGTAGTAAATATCAACTATTAATATACATAACAGTTCTACAAAAGAAGTATTAAATGTATAATATATTTGGTTTCACGATTATATATGTAGAACTGTCAACTCATGTATTTTTTTAAAATTTAAATATAAACACAATATATAATAGTTATCGTGTGTAACCGTCAACTAAGGCAAATATACTTGTCAGTTTGTTTTATAACTGTCAACTATAGGTTTACAGAGATTGTGCCTCATGTTACTTGTCGCTACTTCTCAATAACCGTTATGTATGAGGCGCCATATATTTAAAATTCTTTAGTAGTGGAAAATTCATTATCACGTTCAAATTGAGAGTCATTGAAATTCCAAAGCCTTTAAGATGTTTGGTTCAAGCATATTTTTTTTAATATATAGAATTTTTTGAACAAAATGAATGTTTTCATTAATTAATTATAGGCTAAAATATATAAAATTCCCCTAAACTGTTAAGTCAGTTGAATACTTCTAAAAGTTAAAATTAAGAACCCTAATATTTGATGTTTTGACTATCATCTCACTTATTATTAAAATTACTGTTAAAGTTAATAATTTTTATCACGTCATAATTTTATATTTTTTGTTATATACCATGTCATTTAAAAAATAATACTCGATATTTTACTTATAATTTTATGTATTTTTAAATACTTTAATTAAAATATTTTTTAAAAACTTAAAAAATATAAATTACTTAAAAAAATTAAAATGTTTATTTGACAATGCCATTCTTAAATAAAGAGGTATAAATTAATTTTTCTTGCCCTTATATCTTACATCTTCTCTTTGTTAAAAATATTACAACCCCACTTCTTCATTTTTTTAAGGTAAATGTATATCCAGCACTCTAAACAAATTTTGGAATAGCAATTAGCATTCTCAAATATTTAAGAGTGCTAACTAATTTTTGAAGTGTGACAAGCACCCTAAAATATTTAAATTAATACAATTTACCCTTTTACTGACAAAAATATAAATTTCTGTCTAATCCATATCATGCAAACTTTTTTTTTTCAACACATTATTATTTAAAATATTATATGTGTCATATTGTTTAAAAAAATACTGAATAAACCCTAAAATTGATATTATATAGAATTCTTATGTGAAGATTGATATATTTTATAGTTTATTTAGTATAATTTATTAAAAAAATATTATACATGTGACATTTTAAACAATAATGTGTCGAAATAAAAAATTTGTGGCATGTATCAAGCAAAAGTTTGTATTTTTGTTAGCGAAGGGGCAAAATTGTAACAATTTAAATATTTTAGGGTGTTAATTATACATCTAAAATTAGTTTGGGGTGCTGATTGCACCTTTAAATAATTTAAAGTGTTAATTGTATTTGTAAAATTAATTTGAGTGTTGATTGCACCTTTATCCTTTTTTTTTTAATTTAACTCAGAAAAATTTCCCTCCACTCCAAATCCCTCGTGACAAACAACCCCTTAGTGAAATAGAAGATATACTATTACGACTTAGATCCCTATCCAACCTCTTATTTATACAATCTTCAAACTCAACTAAAGTGATACATACGATCTCTCTAAAAAGATACGTTTTGAATTATTTTTTTTTAAATTTAAATCTGAGTCAAATGTAACAAAAGTTTAGATATTTAGAAATAATTAATTCTATACAGCCCTGTCTCTTTCTCTATATATATTTTATACAATAAAGTTTAAGTAAATTGGATCCGGTACTATATATATTTTCTAACCATCAGATCAATTTTTTAATAGTTCAGATATAATCTTACATTAAATATTTTTATTTCAGTTTTAAACAATTCAGATCATATTTTAGCAGTTTGAAATTTGATTATTTATTTTATATAATTTAACATTTGAATAATACTTTTGTAAAAGACTAAATTTAAACTGTTAATATGTTAATCTAACTATTAGAAATATATTGGAGGGGCGGGGATAGAAAAAAAAGATGAGAGAATCTTTTGTCCTCTATCTCTAACCGCCTAATCTATATATGTATTCGCTCTGTGTTTGTTTTTTTAGAATAGACAAGATGATCATTGACAGAAAAAAGTCTTACAACTCAAAAATAGACAAAAGATGTAGCTCTACTGAAAGAAAGATAACGATAAAAGGAAATATTAAAAGGCTTAGAAAAAATATGAAAGCTGGGATGAGAGCTTAATAATGACTGTATATCTGTTATCACTACCACACCAGAATGTTGAGATAGAGCTTTTTCCTTGATTAAGTTGTTTCCAACACATCCAATACATAACGGCAAGCTTGCAGTATTATTAGTGATGATGAAGTTTCTGATCCAAAGGAGACATGACCTTAAACAAAAGTAATGAAATAAACGAAGGACAAAACTCCTTTTCCTACATAAAAGCTGATGAAAGAATGCGACATGTTTTTTCCTTGTTGGGATTTAATGATTTTTTCATGAAGATGGCCCCACCCATAGGATCAAAGGCAACATTAGAAGGGTGGTTTTAGATTGACTTATTTTCCGCAATGTATGCAGGGGAATTCACATAGGAAATAGAGGTGAAACTAACTTGACCAATGATTTCCCTGACGACTTTGTCAGGAGGATCATATTTGCCTAGATGAAGGTTCATATTTCTTTTGAACCACAAAGTATTGATTAAGATAATAATACCTCTTAGGAGACTGAAATAATTATCTTTTGAACCACCGTGGCATATTCTTCCAACCTGTTCTTATTGCGAACTAGCTCCTTTATGTATTTGAGATAGGCCGGCATTTCTGTTAAGGCTTTTGTGAAAGGTACATTAATGTGAATCTTCCTTAACATGTTAAGAAACTTATGGAAGCTTGAATCCGGGTCTTTCTTTTGAAGACGTTCAGGATATGGGATGGAGGTGCATAAGGTTTGATTTCAGACTGAGAAGGACCACCACTATCAGTTTTAGGCATCTCAATTACATCTCCATCGTTCTTCTGATCAGTTTTAGTCCCACTGTCAGGTTCTTGAAGTTCTTTACCACTCCATAAGGTGATTGCCATGCCATGACTTCTTGCCTAGGATTAACTTCAGTGTTGCTAGGAAATTTATTTTGACCTTGTCTAGTGAGCAAGTTGGCCAAATTGCATAATTGAGTTTCCATGTTTTTAATAGAATTGCCCATTTGCGACTCAATGTTCTTCACGGAAGCTTGAATTGATGCAAATACTTGCTTGAGTTGGTCAATTTCTTCATTCATGCTCTTCATGTGGTTGGCTTGGTGAGTGGCCATTTGAGCCAAAGCCTCCTCCAACTTTGTTGTGCGATCTTCAATAGAATTCTTTTCTTGTTGGAAGTTTGGCGGTGTTTGTGGCCCTTGAGGAGCAAAGTTTTCCAAGAGAAATTTGGATGATTTCTCCACCCCGGATTGTATGTGTTGGGGTATGGGTCATTCTTGGGGTTGGCTCTATCGTATCCAGCACCCATGTAGTTAGCCTCCTCCACATAATCACCATCATAACCTGCATGAAGAGAATTATTAGCAGCAGAAGTAGAAAGGGAATTAACAGAATTAAAATTTTTCACCAATAAATTTAAACTCCTTGTTAAATCCCGTAGGTCATGAGAGATGTCTGATGTAGTGACTTCATTAGCCACCGCCCTCCTTCCTCGAATTGCTTTCTGTCTTGAATTTGCTGCCAGTGTCTTGTAAATCTCCTCCCTTGCTTCAGATGTCATGTTATTTGGATCACCATGAGCTGCATTATACAGTTTGCCTTGATTGTTCAATGTGAGCCCATTATAGAAAAAAATCTATTAAGAGAATACGTGGGAATTGATGATGAGATATTGGCGAATAAGGAGATTATAACGCTTCCATGCTTCGTGGAATGATTCATCACTCTCTTGTGTGAAAAAGTGGATCTTGTCCCTTAACTCTGAAGTCTTCTGAGGTGAGTAATATTTCAACATAAACCGCTCATACATCTCATTCCAAGATGTTATAGAAGCTTCTGGCAAGCGCAAAAGCCATTGACGAGCACCTCCCTTCAAGCAGTATGGGAAGTAGCGGAGCTTCAAGTCATCGTTTGACAAGCCGTTTAATGGCAATGTATCAAGCACTGCATAATACTCTCGTATGAAATCCAATGCATCTTCAGTTGCATTCCCATAGGAATTAGGTAGTGCGTTCAAATGAAATGTATAATTTTTAAACCCATAATTGCACGCAGCATCACTCAGTTGAATGAATGATGGATTAGAAGTATTAAGGGGGCGTTGGATATCACGAAACGTGATATTTTGCTCCGGAACAATAGCACCGTTAGCCATCTCTTTTCTTCATGGACTTTTATTCTTCCTGCAAAATTGCTCAATTTCTAAATTAATAGGAGTCAAAGTAGGGTTACCAGAACTTCTCAAATGCATAAAAAAATGAAAACGAAAAAAAAATGAAAATAATAAAAAACGAAAATTAAAATAAAATAAACTAGAAATTAAATAAAAGAAAAAACAAAAATAAGAAATAAAAAGAAAACGAAAATTAGATTTTTCTCTTTTTTTTTTAAAAAACGAAAATTAAAATAAAATGAAATAAATTGGAGATGGACAACAAAAACGAAAATATTATAATGAAATAAAAGGAAAACAATGAAAATTAACTTCTTCTTTTTTCCTGAGAGAGCGAAAATTAAAGTACACTAAAAAGTAAAGGGAAAAAGAAATTGAAGAATTAGTAAATCCGTAGCCTCCCCAGCAACAACGCCAAAAACATTGATCATTCCCGTAAGTGTACGGGTTAGGTGTAGTATAAATTCCAGCGTAATATGAGGTCGTACCTATAGGGAGGTTGCATTTTTACTAATCTCAACAATGACTAAATAAAGAGAACGAGATGAGATGGATTAATATATGAGAATAAAACGAGAATAATAGTAAACAAATGCTAATTAAGAGAAAAATTCAATCACTTAAAGTATTGGGGTTCAGGATTCACCTATAAGTTGCTAGTTTCTAACTTTGATTTGATTCTTTAATTTATTATAATGACAACTATTCCTAAAGTATACTAATATTCTCTTGTTATTATGAATATTAAATAATAGATGTCTATAACTTCTAATTTTTAGGATTTTTTTTTTCTTAATATCCTTAATTTTATAACTTTCTTAATGAATTGTTTAGAGGAGTTTCTTATTATAAATGTTATTATATTACTATTTATTTTATTGTAACTTTTGTATTAACTCTAAGGGTCAGAGAGGCCTATAAATAGAAGCTATGTACAAGGCATATATAGAAGATGAAAAAGACATACATGTGAATAGAAAATACTCCCAAATTATTATCTTGCTATTATCTTTTCTACTCCCTCACTTTCTTCTTTTTATAACATGTTATCGGCACGAGTTCGTTCGAAAAATTTGAGGTATGAATTTCTTATATATTCATATGCTCTTGTGGTATATGATAATGTTCTATTTACATAAATATTTCTCTTACCCAGTTATCATATGCAACTTTAATTTTCTGTATATTTACTACATTTAATATGTTGATTGTTATTTTTCAATCATTTTTATTATATTTTATTATATATATGTATCATGTTGTTTGTCTCATATTATACTATTATTTTGTTTGTTATCTATGTTATTTTTCTATTTTTATATTATCTATTGTTCTATATTATTTTTGTTATTTTTATTTATGTTATCTATATCTATCTTTTCTGTTGTTATTTTTTATCTTATTATTTATTTTTATGTTATCTTTTATATTGGTTATTATTATGTTCATAGCATTATAATTGACACACACATAATTTATGCCATTTACATATTTCTTTTATTTTATTGGGTTTGTATTTATGTTGTTTGGTTTATATATATTTATGTATATGTGTGTATAATACATAATATATAGTATTATATATGATTATATAATATAATTTATATGATTTTGGATTTATTTGTTCCTTATATTATTTGATTATGAGATTGAATTTATTTAATTTAATTTATTCTAGTATATTTTTGCCCTCATTTAAATTTATGTATTTATATTTATATATTGCCAATTCCCCTTCCCCTCTCTCTACATATATATTAATTTATATTTTAATAGATTTATTTATCTCTTATATATCTCGCCTCTTTCTTCATAGAGATTATAATTTTATATTATTAAATGGCCAATAGTTATAATATTCTTAATTTTCTGATTAGATGGCCAGAACCCACTATTGAAATATTTCTGTAATAAATGACTATCTTTTGATTTTAATAATTAGCATTGTAAGACAAATATTATAACAATTTGATGATGTAATTATATAAGCCCTGAAGGCTAATGATTCGGATCTAATTTTTATAAAAGCCCTAAAGGCCCATGTTCATACATCAAATCATACAAAATAGTTCTATAGTTTTGAAAATTTTTGTTATAGTCCAGAAGACTATAGTATTTGGAGAAATTGATTATGTGCTATTGAAATTGAAATAGATCTGTAAGAGTGGTAATAACCATCATATTATATTGGAGAGATTGATGATTGACATCTGATAATATTTTGTCTTGACTATTAAACCGTAATTTTGACTAAAAGTTATATAGAAAAAAGCAAAATATTATAATATGATCGGAAGTCAAATAGATAAAAAAAATAAATGTTATAAGATGACTATAAGTCATATAGACAAAAGACAAATGTTAAAATGTAACTAAAGGTTATATAGACAAATATGCATCAATTCATTGAAATTAAATGTTAAAATTGACAATAACACATAAATGACCATGAGATTTTGTAAAAAATATTAAAAATAATTATATTCCCAATGCAATAAGTTGTGGAGAAACTGCCAAAAGAAAATAAATAAGCCCAAAAGGCTATAGACTATGTAATATTTATATATGATACTTAATTTTTATTATTGTTTAAATTTATTGTGATTAATTTGTATGAGAGAAATTATTATAAGTATGTGATATTATGATATTTATGTAAATATTAAGATTTGCATGAAAGCAAATTGACCAAAAAGTAATTATTGGTCATATTATGATATTAATTTATTATGTTATTTGTATACAAATTAAATGGATGATATATATATTATATATTTTTTATTTGTATGATGTTATTCAATATTAGTTTAATTTTATTGTGATTCATTGGTGATAAATTTTAAGTATCTGAATTTGTTTTTATTTGAATTAATTTTTTGTTAAGAAATAAAAATTAAGAATTCATACAATATGTAAGCATTAGTCCACATAACATATTTTAAATTTTGCAAATAAGTTGTATATAGTATCTCAAAAGTTCACTTTAAAGGATCTTTTATATTTGGGTTTGATAAATATTCGATTGATTCAAATACAATTATATACTTATATTTGTTATTAGTATCCTATTCTAATCTCAACATAATTGTTTTCAACCTTCATTTTTAAAAGGATGAATTATTAGGCATATATATTAGAATTAAATTTGATTTTTTATGACATTTGAGAAAAAAATAAAAATAATATATTTATGTTAAATTTTAATGAGAACTTATTATAAGTAGTTTGTGGTGCTTTGATTTTTGGTAAAATATTTATATAATGTGTATAAACTATATACCTTGGAATCAATTTATTATTTTATAGATATTAATATTTGTGAATGCTAATCCTAAGAGTTATTACCTGTTAATCTCATTATTCAAGATCTAGAAATTGTCCATGGTAAACGATATATTTTTAATTCTTTTGAATATAGTTGATCTCCATGTAATATTACTCGTGCAAGGATTTTGGATGAATTATCATTGGCTGAAAGTAATTTTTATACTATTTCTTTGATGATTAACGTAATGATTGGTACAAACAAATATTAAAAAATAGTGTGTATTATGTGAGTTATTGGCTATTGATTTACTTACTACAAGATTAGTAATATCTAAAGTTATTTATATTATATACTCAATTATTGATCAATAGTAGCTAAATTTATGGATGCTAAAATAGTTGAGATAATTTTAAAGAAAAATATAAATATTATAATTATTTATTATTTTGTATTATAATGTTGATGATATGTTGGATCTTATTCCACTATACCCCTAAACATCATAAATAATTATATTACTTTCAATATGTTGAAATATGTTATTAATGAATAATCATATTATATAGTGATGTAATAATATATGATAGTTTCTAAAGAATTTATGTGACAAAAAAATTGAAATAGTTCCTGAAGAACTAATATATATATTTCTTACGGGATGATTGATAATGAAAATTATGACCTATAGATCTACATTAGATCTATTACTATATATAAAGTAGGGAGCATTTAGACTTCGCAATGAAATACATGAAAAAGAAAAATATGTTGATATGACTCACACTTGAAGGGAAGATTGTTGGAATATAAGTATGAGCTAATATTGGATAAAATTCTACTCAGATCGTCATAAATCCAATTGATCTCTAAAAAATGGATGTCATATTAAAATTATAAATCAGTCATATATTATAAAAATTAAATTTATTGTTAGTTATAACAAACTAGAAGTTTACTTATGCAAATAGATATATTATTGGCATAATTTGTTTGATCATCATAGATGATATAATAAATTATTAAAAATTTTGTATTGACATCTATTGAAGAACCAGAAATTTTTTTCATGAATAGCCAACATAAGAATTAACACGTACTGCTTGTTCTCAAATAAAATTGATCATGAGAATCTCACTAGTTATAATTTATAGAATGAATATTTATATTTCTAGAAATATATAAAATTCATATATATGGGCCCATTCAAAAAGTATGTAAATCATACAAGTATTTAATAAATATGATAGATGCATCTAAAAGATAGTTAAATGTGTGATTATTATAAGGTTGCAACCAAAAGTTTGCAAGATTATTTAAATAAATTATTATGTTGAGTGCACAATTTCTAGAATATGTGATCCTGAAAATATTCTTGGATGCTAGTGAGATTATATATTAGCAAAATTATTTATTAACACCTCCATAAGTAGCTAGATCAATACTTATGAGAACAAAATTTTTATTTCTGTGTTGGCATAGTTGATTTGATATATTACAATATACATAAAGCTAACAAAATTCTCCCAATTAAATTGGCTTTTGGTCAGGAGCTATATATATATATTTAAATGTGCAATGCTTATTTCTATTGATCCACCACAATGCACATAGATTGCTATTAAAAAAAATTAGGATAAATATTGGGTAAAAACTTCTTTCTTCTTGTTTGTCTTTAAATACAATGGATTTAGGAACTTATACTACATGATTAATTGTTTGTCATTTGACAAAATTTTTCCAATATAAGGGGTAGAAATTAAGTAGCTGGAAAAGAGGAACATAAAGAATGTATTATTACTATTAAATGCAAGATCATCAAATATAATGAGCCAGAAGTTCATAATTATTGCATTCGTAAAATATTATAAAATATCTTGCAGATATGATTACTGACCTAAATGAGAATTACAAATCTCATATTCTAGCTGAAAATGCTCAAATTAGTATAAATCAAAGTGAGATATATTTGAAGCATGGAAGGCTAATTGATTTTAAATATAATATTAGAAATATTTAAGTATGCAATTAGGATAATTATAATAAGGAGGCAGATACTCTAGAAGAGTGCTAAGATATAACTACTCGCGAAAACCTCAAAAGAGGTTCAGGTACATGAAATGTAATAAAGATATATCAATAAGTTATGTCAAAATAAGAAAAATGGAATCAAAAAGATAAAGTTGTCGATAACATTTTTAATAATAATATCACGTGATCAAATGAGAATCTTGTATGTAGATCTGTCATGTGAAGTAGATATAAAAAAATATTTGGCTAAAAGAAAAAATAAAAGGACAAAGACGCAATGAAAATATAATTATATTCTTTCAATATGTAAAATTTATAGACCCGCAATCCACATCTGAAATATAAAGTTATTATGGAATATAGAAACATTTATGTAAAAATATTTTTTTTTACAAAAACTAAAGATGTATATGATAAGGAATATTATTTTGTGGTAGATGCAATAATTTTTTTTTGCATATATTACTAGTTTAGCAGTATATGAAAATAAAATATATATCTAATATATATTGTTATAGCCTATACATATAGCTTATTAAATAGTAAATTTTTTTTTTGATAATCTTTTAAAGATTTAAAATGCATGAAGCATATACAAGAAATGTCTAGAGTTGAATATCCAAGGATTTTATAATCTTTACATTTTTGTTATGATCATTTTGTTTATAAAAATATATTAAATTTAATAGACCAGACGTCTTATATATTTATACTATTATATTTACCTATTATGTTGGTATTGAATGTTACAATTTTATTGAAAAAAATTAAGTTCCTGCAAATATACAGATGGATAATGAAATTGATATTTTAGGTTATAGTTCTACAAAATATTATATGAGTTCATTTTATTATGAATAAATTGAACATGTGAAATTAAGATATGGCGATTTTCAGGATGATTTTTCTATTATGTTTATAGTACATCAAGCAGATGAAGAATATGTTGATAATTCAATATATCCAGAAGATATGTTGAAAAAATATGATGACAATGCATCATGTATGGTTTGTCTAAAAGAAAGACATGCTCAAAAAGTATAAGAAATAATCTATTTGACAAAATAGTACACTCTATTAAAAAAATGATGTTGAAAAGTCGATGTTATCAATAGCGGGAGCAAAAATGATGGTATTATCAGGGGGAGTAAAAATTATACTACACTCTTTTTCTTTTACTAAGATTTTATCCCACTGGGTTTTCCTAATAAAGCTTTTAATGAGATATCTTTAATATATTGTGTACTCTTTTTTCCTTAACTAGATTTTTGTCCCACTGGATTTTTTCTAATAAGGTTTTAACGAGGTACAATATTAGTTATAGACATTTAAGGGGGAGTGTTATGAATATTGAATAATAGATGTCCAAAACCCCTAACCCTTAGGATTCTGTTTCTCTTAATGTCCTTAACTTCATAAACTCCTCAATGAATTGTTTAGAGGAGTTTCTTATTGTAAATGTCATTATGTTACTATTTATTTCATTGTAACTTTTGCATTAGCTCTAAAAGTTAGAGATGCTTATAAATAGAAGCAATATACAAGACATATATAGAAGATGAAAAAAATATACATGTGAATGAGAAATACTCCCTTACTCTCTCCTAAATTTTTTTCTTTCTATTTTCTTTTCTACTCCCTCACTTTCTTATCTTTATAACATCTCTTAAATTATTAGTCCTTATCTAATTATAGTTGAATTCGTTCCCATAATACACAAACAATTAATTAAACTGTGAAGCTATAGTCTTAAATCACCATAAATATTTAGAATTATCCCTAGACTAAATATCTATGTCTATTTCTCTACATCTAGGTTCTCTCTTCACCTCTCAGTCCATCAAAATTACCCATAAATTAGATTAAATGATGGCCAGTCATTAAATCTACATAAAAAATAAAAAAATAGATATAATAAAAAGAAACAAAATATATTCATGAGATATCCATAAAAAAGTCAAAACAAAATAAAAGAAACTAACTTCCTAATTGGTCTACATCCCTATCCCAACTGAAAAATTTAGAAACTCATAATAAAATAAACCATAAACAATATTGTTCTAATATCTCCAAACATGAGAAATCATAAAGAATTAAAGAGATAAAGAAAATTTTAAACTTCTGGTTCTTGAAGAATTCTGAGTTGGGATTGGATCCTCTAGAGTGACTTTAAGGCCTTTATATATAACTGAAAAGCTCTATTCCTGCTTCACGTAGGACTTTTCTTTCTTTATTGATCATGTCTATATCCTTAAATTCTCTATCTTTTCTTTTGCTCAATATCTCCCATGAATTTATGTATGTATGTATGTATGTATGTATGTATGTATGTATGTATGTATGTATGTATGTATGTATGTATGTATGTATGTATGTATGTATGTATGTATGTATGTATGTATGTATGTATGTATGTATGTATGTATGTATGTATGTATGTATGTATGTATGTATGTATGTATGTATGTATGTATGTATGTATGTATGTATGTATGTATGTATGTATGTATGTATGTATGTATGATTTAATTGTTGACCGCGTCTCGTTGAATTTCAAATTGCTTCTTAGTGTTCATGCTCTGACCCAAATCTTCTTCCTTGTAACAAGATTTCTTTTTATCACATAATTAATTTTAATTAATGGAAGGAAAATCTATAAAATATAAATAAATAGATATATGATATTCAAATATTTAACTAAATAAATCCCAAAATATACACCTATTTAATTATAAAATATAGATTTATCAAGAGGAAGTGGGCTAGTGTTGCTGTCATGAGAGAGCAAGCGACTGATGAATGAAAGGGTTGAGCTTATAATGATGAGATGTAAAATTATGGGTTAATACTAAGTTTGTAATTTTATAAATAATTTATAAAGTTAATTTAAGTTATATTATACATAATCATATATCATAGTGCAAATTAGAAAATAGATAAATAGGTTAGACCTTATTGAAAATATATTTAACCTATTTATTTAAATAAACTTAATCCTGAGCTTAGCCTATTTATTAAATAATATGTTAGACTAGACGCCCTATTAAGAAAAGAGTCAACCAAGTCCTTATGGTCACATTGATGCCAACTGTGAGAGCTCTAGTTTGAACACATGACCTCTTGGCACACACTAAAAATATGATGGCCACCAAGCCATCTGATTATATAATGAAATGCACACACACACATATATTTATATGTAACAAAAGAAATGGAAGTCTCTAAGTTTGTATGAACAAGTATAATAAAGGAATTTGTTACAACAAAATTAGGCAATTAAAAAGAAAAAGAAAAATTTACAACTCTCATAAATATAAATATTCTAAGTCTACATCAATAGGTAGAATAAAAAAATTTATAACAAAAATTAAGTGATAAACAAAAAAATATAAAGATTGTATAACTCTCACAAATACAAATCTCTAAATTTACATAAACAAATGGAATACAACAACAACAACAAAGCCTTATCCCATTAAATAGGGTCGGCTACATGGATCATACGACGCCATTGTGCTCTATCAAAAACTGAATCCTTGGTTAAGTTATTGACCAGGAGATCCCGCTCAATGACCTCATTGAGCGTTTTCTTTGGCCTTCCTCTATTCCTTTTAGCCGGGCTCCATACGATTTGATCCACCCTCCTCACTGGCGCATCCCTTGGCCTTCTTTATACGTGTCCAAACCACCTAAGACGGTTCTCTACCATTTTCTCCTCAATAGATGCCACTCCAACTCTTCCCCGAATTTGTTCATTACGAATCTTATCTTTTCTTGTATGTCCACACATCCATCTCAACATCCTCATCTCAGCTACCCCAACTTTATGCTCTTGTTGTCCTTTTAAAACCCAACATTCACTTCCATAAAGCATTACTGGTCTTATAGCAGTGCGATAAAACTTTCCTTTTAATTTATCTAGTACTTTCCGATCACATATAACCCCAGTAGCCTTTCTCCATTTAAACCACCTAGCTTGAATTCTATGATTAACATCCTCCAAAATTTCACCATCCTTCTGTATAATTGATCCCAAATATTTGAACTTATCTATTTGTGGAATAACTTGATCTCCCAATTTGACCTCCAAGTTATTTCTAACTTGCCTCTTATCAAAATTACAATGCATATATTCAGTCTTACTTCTACTCAGACGAAAACCCTTCGACTCTAAAGTGCTTCTCCATAACTCAAGTTTAAAATTAATCTCTTCTCTTGACTCTGCCACAAGAACTATATCGTTTGCAAAAAGCATGTACTTAGGGATTTCTTCTTGAATAGGCTTGGTTAGAACATCCACTACTAGATAAAATAAATAAGGACTCAAGGATGATCCCTGATGAAGACCAATCCTTATGGGAAAATCCTTTGTTTCGCCCCCAAACGTTCTTACAGTAGTTGTTACCCCCTCATACATATCTTTTATTACCTTGATATATGCCATGCACACACCTTTCTTTTCCAAAGCTTTCCAAAGCACCTCCCTTGGTACTCAATCATACGCTTTTTCTAAGTCAATGAAGACCATATGCAAGTCTCTTCTTTTGGTCCGGTACCTTTCCATTAACCCCCTTAATAAATAAATCACCTCTATTGTAGACCTACCCGGCATAAAACCACACTGATTCTCAGAAATATCAGTCTCTAATCTCAACCTGTGTTCAATTACCTTTTCCCACAACTTCATAGTGTGACTCATAAGCTTTATCCCTCTGTAATTTGCACAATTTTGAATATCCCCTTTATTTTTGTAAATAGGAACTAAAGTACTTTTCCTCCAGTCATCAGGCATTTTCTTAGAACTTAAAATCACATTAAATAGTTTAGCAAGCCACACCACCCCCACTTCGCCTAAACACTTCTAAACTTCAATAGGAATACCGTCAGGTCCACCAGCTTTACTATTTTCCATTTTCTTAAGCGCCTCTTTAACCTCATCAACACGGATCCTACGATAAAATGCTAAATTTGGTTCAACTTCTCGTGTTAAATCCCCGAGCTCATAACTCGACCCTCCTCCCTCGTCATTAAACAATTTGTAAAAATAGGTCTCCCACCGTTCTTTAATATCACCATCTGTAACTAAAACCTTACCTTCTTCATCCTTAATACATCGTACTTGATCCAAATCCCTCGATTTTCTTTCCCTATCTCTTACAATCTTATAAATCTTTCGTTCTCCCGACTTTGTCCCTAGCTCCTTATAAAATTCCTCAAAAGCTTTAAAACGAGCTGCACCCACCGCCTTCTTAGTTTCCTTCTTAGCTAAACGATACTTTTCCCAATTTGCAATATTATTACATAAGTGTATAGCTTTGAAACAATCTCTCTTGTTCTTAACTTTCTCTTGTACGTCCTCATTCCACCACCAAGTCTCCTTATCTCATCGACCAAAACCTTTAGATTCTCCCAAAATTACTTTAGCAACCATTTGGACCCTCTCAGCTATTTCCTTCCACATGATATTAGCATTTTCCTGCGCCTCCCAAACCCTTTCATTTAACATAGTTCTTTTAAAAGTTTCCCTCTTCTCTCCCTTTAACTGCCACCACTTGACTCTTGTGTTTAAAACATGTTGGCGTTTTTTCTTCCTACACTTAATACGCACGTCAAGGACCATTAACCTATGCTGGGTTGTCACCCCGTCCCCTGGAATCACTTTACAATTTGTACAAAGTCTTCTGTCATGACTCCTTACCAAAAAGAAATCAATCTATGACCTGTGGACCCCACTCTTGTATGTGACCAAGTGCTCCTCCCGCTTCTTAAAGCACGTGTTGACAATCTTAAGATTGTAAGCTAAGGAAAACTCAAGAATAGATTGTCCTTCATTATTAATCTCTCCAAAACCAAAACCACCATGAGCCCCTGCATATTGCCCTACCTCCTTACCAACATGACCATTAAGGTCTCCACAAATAAAAATCTTCTCAGTAAGTGGTATGCTCTGAATCAACCCCTCCAAATCTTCCCAAAACTTTTCCTTAAGGTGTGCTTCTGTTCCCACTTGAGGTGCATAAGCACTAATAACGTTGATTGTATCCCTTCCAATAATTATTCTTAAAGATATAATTCTGTCATCAATCCTTTTTACATCCACCACATTCGTCTTTCACTCTTTATCCACAATGATACCAACACCATTTCTCGTACCTGTTTTACTTGTGTACCAAAATTTGAACTCATTGATTTCCCGAGATTTTTCTCCAACCCATTTAGTTTCCTGAAGGCACAAGATGTTAATCTTTCGCTTTACCATTTGGCCCACCACCTCCCACATTTTTCCAGTCATAGTCCCAATATTCCAAGTGCCAAATCTAATCTTTCTCTCCTGAACTAGCTTCTTTAGCCGCCTCCGTCCGTAAGAGAGCGGTAGCCCTTGCTCATTTAACACTACATCCGGGCCACGATGCAGCGGCCCTTGCTCACTTCTCACTGTACTCGAGCCATACAGCGCGTTACTTACGGGCAACGACCTAGTATTAGCGCAATATCTCATTTAAAGGGATTTTTTTATACAAAAAAAAAGAGTGAAGGCACATGGGTCTTTTCACCCTCAAAATTTAATTTCATTTTAGTCCAAGGGTGTAATGAATTTTTAGAAAGTTTTGGGGGACGATATTAATCATCTACAATGGTGCAGTGAAATTTTCCCTTTTTTAATGCTCATAAAACTAGATCTATAATATTTTTCCTGTTATTTTCCCATTTATGATATCTAAAGTTTTGTTTCTTTTACCGAAACACAAATAACAGATTCCTTTTAAAGGATTTCTCATCTGTTATACAAGAAAGACGTTCTTAACTATTAACAATTTACATTCTTGATAGATAAGGGTTATAAATAAGATACTCATAAAAATCTCATTTGTAAAAAAAAAAATTGCACTATCCCCATCATCACATGGCTGCACAACTCAGAAGCAATTCAGAACGCTAGAGATGCGGCATCAAACAGAATCGTCTCTAATATTTAGGAAGATACCTATGTGCTAGGAAAAAAAAATTACTTGCATGTATATGGACTGGTGTATAGCAAAAGATGAAACACCATACTTTTACTCCCTTAGAGAGTTTAGTTCAAGATCATTGTTTATTTTATATCATCTCATTACATATCATGGCATATTTATACAATTATACATTAGTTGTATAATCAAAGAAACAATTAGCTCTCTTGCATGACTATTTCCTTCATCTACCTTCTTCACTCCCTTCGCTCATCATGCATGCTTTCCTTTCACTAACAGTCACAAACAAATAATTAGTAAACAACTAATGATGGCTACGTAGCTTCTTTAAGGTCTCAACCTCCAAATTTTCTCTACAAGCTTGCTCTTCCCTTTTAAGGAACTTGCTCCTACTGTGGGTACATGGGAAAAAAGAGGGGTGAAATTCAGAAAAATCTCAATAGCAAAACCACAACTCAATATATAATGTATAATAGAAATTCACTAAACATATAACAGTCAATGCAACAAAACCACCTTACAAACAAATTCACGTGATCATGGCACAACTAAAACAAGATATTACATATTCAAATGCATCGTTATAGTTTACATGGAAAATAATAATGCAAACAACCGAGCACAAACTATATCATAAGAGTTAATAAGTTCTACTACCTTTTATTTTTTTCATCCCAGTTACTTCCTCTTGCTTGAACTTCTTTGATTGTTTCCTTGTGCCTTGTTGAAGAGCTTGTTTACAAAACAAAAACATAAGAATCATATATGTATATAGGAGATTAATGCACACTCTTTAGTGCCTTAATTTCTTAATAAATCTTTTTCAAAACTCCCCCGAACTCTCACTTTGAGTTTAAATCTTAACTTCATTATTTTTCTTTAATTTCTAAACTTGCTTATTATCTTAAAGCATAGTTTAGAGTTTAACTCCACTTTATTCCTTCTATTAAACAAGGTTCAAATACACATTATATTTAGGGACTCTTGAAATGTCCTTTCTTTCCTTTCCTTATTCCTCACTTTCTTTTCTTTCCTTATTGCTCACGGCTTTATTATCAGCAAATCTGGAAATTTCCATTAACACTAACATCAAACCAACCTTTGGAAGTTTAAGACACATTTACCGATCAATTCAATTAGGTGCCCATTAATCCAAACTTTTTCTTGGATCTTATTACTATTCCTTGACCTCTGTCAACTCATTAGCACATTTAATTGCAATTAAACTTAATTCTTTCTAAACAAAGTGTTGCTGTCCAAAACAGTGGCTACTCCCTTCAATTTTTAATTTCCAAAACATTATTCCATTCAACTCATCCTAAAAATTTGAACAGCCCTACTGTTAACATTCTAAAAATATTCTCCAGCTTCAAAAATCTTGTTTTAACTTTCATATTACATCCATTCTTCACATTGGTGTCTCTAGGTGCTTTTTACATTTTAATTTTCACTTAAATCTACTCTAGCACATATTAAAATATCAAAACAGTGATATTTTTCAGCTCCCATATCCTGTAATTCCAGCTTTCAAACTCTTCAAATTTCTCTTTCTTTCACAGCTAAAATCTCAACACTTTGCACCATAACAACAGTGTATATATATATATATATACTTACCCTTGCTCTGTCATTGCTTCTTGTTCTGCTGCTGTTGCTCTCTAGTCTTCGCTCCTCTCTCGCTGCCTGTCTCTCTCTCATCATCTCCCTCCCTCTCTCCAGCTCTCACCTCTCACTCCGCCTCTGACTCTCTCGTATCTCTCCTCAGCTTTCGGCTCTCATCTTGCTCTCACCATCGCCCGCTTCTCTCTCTCTCTTCTCTGCAGCATTCTGAATTGGAAAAGAAGATATGACAGTGAAGAGGCGGGAAGAAGACGCTGATGGATGAGTAGAGAGGAACAGGGGGAGGGTGAATTAGAGGAGAACAGGACACGGGTGAGGGAAGGAGATAGGTGGAAGATGGATTTGGTGTGAGCGGGCAATGTGTCCTTGTCCTTGAGTGACACCTAGCTTGAGTTAACATAATAAGAACTTATTTATACTCCAATTTAATTTTAGACTTATATTATATTTTTTTAAAATTTTTTAAGCGCTCTAAATTTTATAAAAATTATACCGCATATCAGAATTCATTTTTTCTTTATTATATAGCTTCTTTAGCCCATATTATAATTTTCTTAAAATTTTTAGGGGAACTGACAACTCTTAGCTATTTTTTTGTATTTTTTAAAACAATAGATTTTTAATTCCCAAAAAATAGGTATTAAATCATTTGGTCCTCTTTTGAAGAAATAAACTCTGCCATAATTTTTCAAATCTCAAGAATACTCATTTCTTGATTTTTCTTTAATTTTTTTGAGCTCTAAAATATCTTTAATAATTATTCTTTTCTTTTTTTCCTCTGAAATTTCAACTTTGAGATTTTTCAATTTCAGCAAAGTATTCTTGACCTCAATATCTCCTTATAAATCCCTTTTATTAAAATTTGGGATTTACAATTCACTTCCGTCTTAAAAAAATTCTATCCTTAAAATTTCATGGTAGATCCTCCTGCCATCTATATCTAATCCAACTCCAACCTTCGCAGTCTTTTACTATCATAATTCCTTTGCCCACAGAGACTCCTACCCTTACTATATATTATGGAAGAAAAATAGTAAGATTCAAATAATCTCAGTAGTAACATTCAATCTTTTTCATTGATATGCATAATTCACAACAACATGCAAAATAAGCCATGTAAAATCTCTAGCCAATAAAAATGTTGACAATTATCATGTACGTATATACCTGAAATAGTGCTATCTTAACAACTATAGTAACCAATCATCAAAAGTGTAACCATGCCTCATGCATGTAAACCATACTTGAGGTATATAAACTATGCTTCACGCATATAACCATGTTTGCGTATGTCATACCACAACACAAACATGTAGAATCAATACATAATTCATGACAGCATGCAAAATAAGCTATATAAATTCTCTTGCCAACATAAAATGTTGACAACTATCATGTATGTATAGATACCTAAAACAGTTCTCTCTCAGCAATTGCCAGTCATTACTCTTGCATGCATTAGTCATTAAAATTGTAACCATGCCTCAAATATGTAAACCATGCTTGCGCATGTAAACTATGCTTCACAATATAACTATGATTGCGCATGTCAAACTATGTTGCACACATATAAACCATGCTTACGCATGTCATATCACGGTAGGCACAAATACTTAGAATCAATACATGTAGATATAAAGATAAAGAGTTACTACCTGGATCTCCTTCTTACAAATTACCTTTCCAATATTTATTAGATAATCTCATACTTCAATCATCATAACAATGTCCATACAACACATATCAACAATACACATACTCCTTGTACTCATCTACATTATGCTTTCTGTTTGTTACAGCAACACCACCGCTCATAACAAACTCCACATACTCTTTTTTTATTACTGCACATTATAGTGACACCCCTGCTCGTAATGATATACTGACAAACTCTGCATTCTTTTACTTGTTTATCGCTCGTTACAGTGACACTACCGCTTGTAACGGCGTACTAACTCTTATTGTTCTTTGTTAATTGGAAGAGAATTAAGTTCAACCTAATTAATGATAAGATTGTGTGGAAGAAAATTATGGGTACTTTCTTCACATTAGTTACCCAACTTGAGAGTTTTATCTTATCCTTGGTCATTGTCTTCCCTAAAGAAATATTATACCGTTAATCATGTGGCTTAGCAACTTCCTTTAGGCTAGGTCTACTACGACCTCGGGATCTACTGCGATCTACTGTAAGCCTCTTTAGGATCTACTGCGACCCCAAAATTTTATCTTTGCTAGCCATACTAGGATCTACTGTGATCCTCTAAAATCTACTACGATTCTGTTGTACTGTATCTAGGTCTTTGGGATACTTTGAACTAAAGGATTAAATTGCCTCTCCTTAGTTGGTAATTTACTGATAATTCCCTAAGACTATTCCCATAAATCAATATCATTCTCTTAGACCTTATCAATTCTCAATTCTCTAGGCCGCCTACCAATCTCTTTAGTTTGGCTTAGGCCTCATTTTCAGCTCTTTTTTATCCTACAAGTATTTCAGGCTCTTGTGATTGCAGTACAATTCAATAGTTGCCCATACAAATAGTGTCGCCATATCTTTAGGTCAAAGAGAATTGCCGCAAGCTCCAACTCATGTATGGGATAATTCTACTTGTGAGGCTTTAACTATCTCGAGGTAAATGCCACTACTCTGCCCTGCTACATCAGGACATACCCCAACCCATTTTTGCTCGCATCATTGTAGACCACACAGGTTAGTCTGGGATCAGGGATGCTTAATACTAGCATGGACGTGAGCCTCTTTTTCAATTATTAGAAACTACCTTACCACTTGTCATCCCACACAAATGGTTGATTCTTTCTGGTAAGCTTTGTCAACGACAGGGCGATCATAAAAAAGTTCTGAATAAACCTTCGATAATAGCCAACTAGACCCAAAAACTTCTCATTTCAATAATTGTTTCTGGTCTTTTTCCAATCCAGTATTGCTTCCACCTTACCAGGATCCACCGCAACTCCATCATGAGTTATCACATGGCCTAGGAATTTAATTTACGTAAGCCAAAATTCACCTTTCAAACTAATATTTTTTTCTTTAATTCTCAAGGTTTGACCCATAGTATATAATCTATCATCGTTTCCTTTGCATTCACAGTTATTTTCTCTTGCTTGCCATGGCTTTTCAGGATATAAAGGGAATTTAGGAGATGTTGGCTAATCTTCAAAGACTGAAGAATCCAGTTCACGACCCTTTTTACTAAAATCACTAACACTAAGCTTAACTTTCTCGCACATTGAGATTTAGCAATAATACAACCACCATTCTTTTTGTTCTCTTATCCTTTTTATTGATCCTAAAAAAATCACTGAGGTTATCACCTTGAGTTTACTATCTCCAAGATCCTATTTAACTATTTAGGAATATGATATAGCTATTCTTACTAGGCCTTCTTAGCCTTAACAAAACTATATTAACTCATTTAACTTAGGTTGCCACAATACCTTCCTGTTAGGGTATAAAATTAAACCCATAACTGTATTATCTGACTTTCCGTCGTTACTCATTCTGGGAAAAAGGGGAGTCCCTTAGTCATTGAATAGTGGCTACCTTTCCCTTAAACTCTACTAGTCTCACTAGTCTTATTGAAGTTTCATACAACATCTAGGAGTCATTGTGCCTCTTCGTTGCCACCGAAAGTACCAACTCGTTGCAACTAAAGTCACAAGTTTTCTGGTCGACGTCACTGTGTCCATTCATCGCAACCAATTCCTTTGATTCGTCGCGACTAAAATCTTTTGTGTTTCTTTGTCGCAACCAAGGTACTTCCTCGTCGCGACTAAGATACTTCCTCATCATGACCAAGATACTTCCTCGTCGCGACCAAGCCTCTCTGTGTTTATTCGTTGTGACAGGATACTGGCTCGCACAACTGAATCACAACCTTTTCCTGGTACTCCTCTTTGTTCTTTAGTCACAACCAATGCCTTTGGTTCATCGTGACTAAAACTCTTTCTCTTCTTTAATCGCGACCAAGGGCTATGGCTCGTCATAATTGACATACTTCCCTTAAAACAATCACCTTCAATCCCTCTCCTTAATTAGACTATGAACAAGTAACATGTTACTAACCTTGACCTCAAACTCAAATGGGCCTTAATTAATTCACTGCATTCACTATATCCTAATCAGAGTGTTCCTATCTTGCACTAGAATCTTTGTCCTGTGCCAGAATCTTTGTTCTGTGCTTGTGCCAAAACCTCTACTCTGATCTTGTATCAAAACTTTTTGTCTCTATCCTATATCAAGAACCACTGCTCTGATATGACATCCTTTAGAGGAATTATAAACTCAACTTTGTTTCAAGTAAGAGATCCAACAGTGAACAAATTCTTCTCATCATCATAGGCAAAGTTTTTTCTATCTAACTCAGACGCATAAAGCATAAGTCTCATGTTATTAAAATGGTGTAAACCTATGTATCAAAGCATCATAGCCTAATGATATAAATGATATTCAGATACCAAAATAAAACACCCTACTTTTACTCTATTAGAGAAAGCGTTCAAAAACGTATTTAATGAGCGGAAACATTACTTAAGCCTAAAAATTAAAATTTTTCAATTTAGTCCTTAGATACTATTCATTGTTCATTTCATATCATTTCATTACATATTATGGCATATTTATATCTAACTCAGATGCATAAAGCACAAGTCTCATGTTATTAAAACGGTCTCATATTATGGCATTTTTTTTCTATCTAACTTAAACGCATAAAGCATAAGTCTCATGTTATTACATCAGTGTAAACCTATGTATCAAAGCGTCATAGCCTAATGATATAAATGATATTCTGATACCAAAATAAAACATCCTACTTTTACTCCATTAGAGAAAGCGTTCGAAGCGTATTTAATGAGCGAAAATATTACTTAAGCCCAAAAATTAAATTTTTTTAATTTAGTCCTTAGATACTATTCATTGTTCATTTCATATCATCTCATTACATATTATGGCATATTTATACAATTATACATCAATTGTATAATCAAGGAAACTATTAGCTTTCTTGCATGACTATTTCCTGCATCTACCTTCTTCACTCCCTTCACTCATCATCATGCATGCTTTCTTTTCACTAACAAACACAAATAAAAAAATAGTAAACAAATAATGATAGCTAAGTGTCTTCTTTGAGGTCTTAACCTCCAAATTTCCTCCACAAGGTTGCTCTTCCCTTTCAAGAAAGTTGCTTCTACTATAGATACATAAGAGAAAAAGGGTCAGATTCAAGAGAATCTCAGTAGCAAAACCACAACTTAATATATAATTTGCAATGGTAATTTACTAAGCATGTAACAACCAATGCAAGAACAACACCTTACAAGCAAATACACATGACAATAGCACAACTCAAACAAGGTATTACATGTTCAAAAGTATCATTATAGCTTACATGGCAAATAATCATGCCAATAACTAAGCACAAACTATATAAGAGTTAATATGTTCCACTAACTTTTATTTTTTTTATCCCAGTTACCTTCTCTTGCTTGAACTTCTCTTATTCTTTTCCTTGTGCCTTGTTGGACAGCTTATGTACAAAACAAAAACCTAGAAATCATATATGTATAAGGGAGATTAATGCGCACTCTTTGGTGCCTTAATTTCTTAATAAATAATTCTCAAAACTTTCCCAAACTCTCACTTTGAGTTTAAATCTTAACTTCATTATTTTTTTTAATTTCTAAACTTGCTTATTATGTTCAAGCATAACTTAGAGTTTAACTCCACTTTATTCCTTCTCTTAGACAAGGTTCAAATACACTTCAAATTTAGGGACCCTTTCCTTTCCTTATTCCTCACGGTTTTATTATCATCAAATCTAGAAATTTCCATTAACACAAACATCAAACCAACCTTTAGAAGTTTAAGACACATTTACCTATCAATTCAATTAGGTGCCCATTAATCCAAACTTTGGCTTTGATCTTATTACTATTCCTTGACATCTGTCAACTCATTAGCTCATTTAATTGCAGTTAAACTTAATTCTTTCTAAACAAAGTGATGCTGTCCAAAACAGTGGCTACTCCCTTCAATTTTTAATTGTCAAAACATTATTCCATTCAACTCATCCTAAAAATTCGAACAGCCCCACTGTTAACATTCTAAAAATATTCTCCAGCTTAAAAAATCTTGTTTTAACTATTATATTACATCCATTCTTCACATTGGGGTCTCTAGGTGCTTTGTACATTTTAATTTTCACCTAAATCTACTCTAGCACATATTAAAATATCAAAACAGTGATATTTTTCAGCTACTATACGCTACATCAAGCTCCTGTAATTCTAGCTTTCAAACTCTTCAAATTTCTCTTTCTTTCACAGCTAAAATCTAAACACTTTGCACCATAGCAACAGCATATATACATATATATACTTGCCATATCAGAAACACAATATATATAAGCATATACTGTTCATTTTCCACAGCATCAATGGCGTCTTCTCCTTTCTTTCAAAATAAAACATATCAGCAGCAACTATCAACGTATATACATATATATACATATATGATGCAGTCTCCTCGTCTTGTTTTTCTTTCAAAATAAATCACAGCACACCAGCGTCTTCAACTATCTCTCTCTGTCTTTTTTTCTAAAATAAATCCATACGGCAGCAACTCATGAACCAGAGCACCATCGTCTTCTTCCTACCATTCATTTTCTCTCTCTAACCTATGGCTCTCTCTCTCTAAAGTCTGTACAAACAGAGGAACCAAAGGCGAAGACAATTTTAGAGAGCTCACCTCAGCTGCCAACAGCGTCGACCTCTGCTTCCCTTGCTATGTCATTTCTTCTTGTTCTGCTGCTGTTGCTTTCTCGTCTCTGCTCCTCTCTCGCTGCCTCTGTCTCTCTCATCATCTCACTCCCTCTCTTCAGCTCTCACCTCTCACTCCGCCTCTAACTCTCTCTCGCGTCTCTCCTCAGCTTTCGCCTCTCATCTTGCTCTCACCATCGCCTGCTTCTCTCTCTCTTCTCTGCTGCATTCTGAATTGGAAAAGAAGAAATGAAGTGAGGAGGCGTAAAGAACACGATGGATGAGCAGAGAGGAACAGGTGGGGGTAAATTTAACGAGAGCAGGACACGTGAAGGAAGGTGACAGGTGAAAGATGGCTTTTTGACCTAAATACGGTACCGTGAAAAATATTTATCAAAAACTTATATTTAAAATTATTTTTTATTAGATAAATTTTAATTTTATAAAAAAATTATTTATTATTGATATAAATTTAAAGATGTGATAATTTTTTAAATTATAAAAATTAAAATATATTCTTTAATAAAATAATTTTAAAAGTTACTATCTGATATAAATTTAGTTTTATCCTCATATAAATAGTGATTAAGTATACATTCTTACCACAATGCTTGTATCTCTAGATCCACGTGCTAATATATACCATGTCTTAGCTCCATTGGGTTTTAAGTATGATAAATTTACTAAACAAATATTTGATATGTATTTATTATTAAAATTGTACAAATTTTAACATTATATTTTGTATCATAATAGGTGAAAAAATCTTGGGCAATACCCTTGTCCAACAATAATGTCTTTACACCATTATAGGAGTTTGCTTGATATAATGATATATGATAAGATAATTTGGTAGCCATATGAATCCCCCAAGTCAATTAATTGATTCTAGAGTACTGGTTGGCAACACCTGAAATTTGGATAACTTTAGTTCCTCTCATATGCTTTTATATTATTGAATGGCATCACCCTGATCGTGTATTACAATAATTCGGTCATCAACAACCAATTCCTACTCCACTTGTTCATTTGAAAAATTACCATACAATATAACTATGTGGTAGAATAACTACAAATTGGACCCAACAATATTTAAACTTCATTCAAGCATAGGATAGATGGGCACATCCTATTGTTCACACTCCTATTATATTTGATGAATTTGATCGAACATCTAAATATATGCAATGGTATTGGAGACATATGAGACGATGGATCCAACATATTAATGGTGATGCTGGCCAAGAAATAGAATATTGGGCATATTATGTGAAGCTCACTTGTATTATAATCAAGAAACAAAATATTGAAAAAGTCAATGTTTGGATGATCAATTTTTAAAGTGTACCTCCCTAAAGTCAACTTTTTTGCCACAGGGGCAGTGAAGTTCAAATGAATTTTATAAGTCGCTCTATCATAGAACAAATTTTAATTTTTATAATTTTAAAATTGTTATATCATTAAAATAGAACAATTTTTAATTTTTATAATTTAAAAAATTATCACATCATTAAAGTCGTATTAATTATGAATAACTTCTATAAAAATTTAAAATTTATCTAGTAAAAAATGACTTTAAGTATAAGTTTTTAGTAAATATTTGTTATGGTGTAGTATATTAGATAAATACTTTTACTGTTTATAGTATTAACGTAGAAAAGTCGGTGAAAGATGGGTTAGCTGTGAGAGTACTATGTGTCCTTAAATACCTAGCCTTTCTATTTGTCCTCTAATTTAATTTTAGACTTAAATTAGATTGCTTTTTAAATTTTATAGGTGCTCTGATTTTTTTTTAAAATTATACGGCATATTAAAATTTAGATTTTCTTTCTTCTATAGCTTCTTCAGCTCATAATATAATTTTTTTTAAATTTTTAGGGCAAACAATAACTCCTAACTATTTTTCTTAAATTTTTTGAAAAAATATATCTTTGATTCCTGAAAAATAACTATTAAATTATTTAGACATCTTTAGGGAAATAAACTCTTCTATAATTTCTAAATATTAACAATACTCATTTCTTAATGTTTATGAACCCCAAAATATCTTTAATGATTATTCTTTCTTTCTTTTTTTTTCTAAAATTTTACCTTTGATCCTTTTTAATTTTATGAAATACTCTTGACTTCAATAACTTTTTATAAATATTTTTATCAAAATTTGGGATGTTACAAAAGACAAATAAGATGCCTATAAGAAAATCCTTAATTTACATTTCATAAATTGGAATCCTAGAGTGTTAATATTATCTAGTCCAAAGTGGATTTTCTCCTCTTGTTGCTTCATGGTCTTATTTGTTGGCTTTCTCTTGTTTCTTTCGTTGGCTTCCCTTCTTTTGGTTTTTCCTGTGTTTTTTCACTGCTGAATGCTGGATGTTTATTTTTTGTTGTGTTTTGAAAAAAAAATTAAGAGACAAGACATGTGTCAATATATATATATATATATATATATATAGTCCTCGGTCCTCTTTTGTAAAAAAGTCACTTATTCTTAAATAATTTATCAGTTTTCTCCCACATGTATAAATGGAATCTTGTGACGCTAGAATCAAGATCGTCATCTCTTCCACTAATTTTTTCATAAAAACTCATTAATGCGTTAGGTTGTTAACGCATATTGATGGCGCTTCCTAGGCATACTTCGAAGTTTGACTCCATCTGTAGTTCGTTTCTTTTGTTTTTGTTTATGTTTCCTTGTATCCTACCATGTATCTGTGCCCAATAAGGCATGGCTCCAATCGCCTACTAAAGGTAGATTAGCCAAAGAAAAAAATTCTACCGTGGATCTGTTGCTCTGCTGAGATACGCATATTTTAGTAGACTTAGACTTTTTATATGTAACTTGTTTTATCTTTATAATAAAATTGTCTTTTTATGAAAAAAAAATCTCTAGAATGTAAATCTATAAGAAAACAATAATATGAAATAAATTAATTATTAATAGCAAGCTTGTAAAATATTCAACTATTTTGCTTTTTTTAAGGAAAAATTACATTGATGTCCCGCGAAAGAATCATAAATACAAAACACAATGTTTAAATACACAGCATGCATGTATTAAATTATTATGGCGTGCCAGAGACTTCATCATTTTCAACAATGGCTAATTAATACATTTATATTACGCCGATAATGATCCACACAAGTATTGGAAAAACGAAAACTCTCGCAGGATTTGATATATATACACTTGAATTAAAATACAAGGCCTCTTATTCCATACCAAACGTACTTTTTTTTTTATAGGAATTTACATACCAAAAAGACTATTTATTATATTATAAGTTACATTTAATCCTTCATTAGCATGAGTACAAACGATGACCTTATTTGAATGGATCTATTCAACTGCTTGTCTGGCTTGTACCTCGCTCATATAAAAATGTTTTATTATCATATAATTCCTTTTTTTTATAACACATGTAATGCCTTTTTTAAAATATAAGTCACAATTGTCTGTCTCACATATATTAAAAAAAATTACTTTAAAGTATTTTTTTAAAAAAAATTGTATAGTTAATGTTTCTCTCTCTGTTTGTTGATTCTCAATATAAGTATTTAATGATAAGCAGAGGTTCTTATGAAAAAATAAGCATATAAAGATACAAAGGCGACATATATTTTGGATCCTAAAACTTTTAAAAGATGAATTCTTCTTATCTTTAATTTTTATTTTCGATCGATTCCTCAATCTGTAAAATTTACAAGTGCAAGTCATTAATCCCATTGCAATGATCTTCCATTTTTCTCGTTGAAAGTATAAGTATATTTTAGCTAACTAAAATTACTGAATTACAAATTCTATTGTCTGATGCTCAATAAAGAAATTTATTCTTATTCATTTTGATGTTTTCCGTAACATATTAGACATGAAATTGGCCTTTAATATGTTGACCTCCGGTCTATGAAATGTCGTGCATTATAGTCAAAAAAATTAACGGAGTTCGAATTTTCATTTCACTAATGTTATTTCTCCCATATATACTGTGTGCATATATATATATCTTAAGTTTGATTTCATTATTTAAAAGTCTACTTGTATAATTATTTTTTTTAAAAAAAATCCAACAAATGAAAGAGATTATTTTTTTTTAAATTCCGTACTTGCCCGCCGTCCTTGCTCAACGCCATGAAAAATCCGTTGAGGGCAAAATGCTCCCATTTTTAGTTCCATGGAGCTGGTCCCAATTCCATGGGTAAGAGGTGGGAACCGAGTTCTATGTTTTTTGATGGAACTGAGTTCCATGATGAACCCGGTTCCACGGTACTAAATGAGGCTTACCTTCAGTTCCACCCCAATTCCAATTCCATAGCTCCAATTCAACGGTACTAAACGTGGCATAAACTCTTCGTTTTTTCTCGATCTCAATCTCTTTCATTTGCTGGCTTTTTTCTTTTAAAAAATAATTATACAAATAAAATTTTAAATAATGATGTGTAAAAAAACGCTTAGGTAGAGGAATTTAGATGAAAATTTGAGATATGATAGTAGATTGTGCTAATTGCATAAAAAATATTTTATAATGTTAATTGTACCTTAAATATTTTAGGATATTAATTATACTATCAAATTTAGTTTAGGATGCTGAGTGCACTTTTATTCTTCTTAATAAATTGGAATTGCTTACATTATTTGGATTTATACTTATTACAAAATTACAAATAAAAGTGCGAAGTATATATGGTCAACACTTGACAACCCGCCAAAAAAATATGAAAACCAAACAGAACACTCACTCACAAAAGGAAAGGACGATGACCAAACACAAACAAGCTTGGTTTTTCCACTTATTATAACTTGAATTTGCTTCAAAATTAACCAAATCAAACCACATAAAGACTCTAGCAGAGATCGGGGTTGGAGGCAATGTAGCCTTCGAGGGACTTGAAGAGATGTGATCCCTTCTCCTTGCCAGCCTTGAGCACCTCCTCCGGCGGAGACGCATCCCCTTTTGTGTGGTACTTGATCACCACCTTGATGATGGATCCGCCAGCAGCCCCGTCCACAACCTTGGTCTCGAATGAGATCTTCTCCACTGGCTCCATCAATATATTGCCTTCCACTACGCTGTAGTTGTACACATAGCTTGCCTCATCAACTACTTCCACTTTGTGCAATCCATATCTAGGGTTGCCACCTGCACATACATATTTAGCTCAATCGTGTTAAGGATAGCTTATGGTTATCATCACTTATGGTGATATCTGTACCATCTAAATATAGTTTTTATGGTTTAGATTTAACATTTTCAACTAATAATTTTTAAATTAAAAATCAATTTTTGAAAAACTTATTGTTAAGAAATTTTTTTATTTATGATTATGTACTCATTAAAATAATATTTTTTAAAAAATTAAATATAGACCGTCTATCAGCACCGTAAATGGATCCGTTGTCTTAACTAACAATTCAACTGTGATTAAACTCTTTTGTGTGTGTGTGTAGGTACCTTCGTCGACAGAGGAAACTTTGATGAGACTTCCAGGGCCTCCCGTCCCTTCGATGAGCTCGACGCTTTTAATGTCGGGAATAACCTTGGGAAGGACGGTGTGGCTGTGTTTGAGCAAAGCGTTGTAGAGTCTAGCAGTTGGCACGGTGGAGACTTGCTCGTCCTCGAAAGTGAACACACCCATAATTATTATAAAAAGCACAGATAGGGTTTTGAAACGAAGAAGAAGAAGATCAGAGGAAGACTATGATCAGGTTTTGGAAGTGTGTGGTTTTGTGAGAAGGGGGACATATGCTATTTATAGCTGAAGAACTTCTCAGTTCTCGCTGAGTTTGTCTAATTTTTTTTCTTTTTTTAATTGAGGTATATTCTTTTTTTTTTCCTTTTGAAAAGTCTGACAATTAATATCGTTAAGGAAAATGCTTATATTTTTCATTATTTGTTTATGGAAAAATATTCCAAAGGATGCAGACAAACTAGCTAGGACTTGTCAAGGAAGGCGGGTTTGGATGTATGTGTTCACAACGCTGCCATTCTAGAATTGGCTTGCAATATGATAAGGCTCATTCTTTAGGGATACTCCTTTGGTCAGAGGTAAAATGAATTTTTTTCTATTTATAACTCAGATTATTAGATTTTTTAAATGACCTTATTCTCATAGAATATATAATATATATTAAATAGAGATAAAGTTAAAAAGTTGTTAAATTTTAATACAACATTTATAAAGTTTAAAGTTTTCTTTAGTTTTGTATGAAATATGTTAAAAATAAATTATAAATAGGACTGGAAGAGTATTTTACAATACAAGTTGAAAAAAGCGATGCTAGTTGCTAAAATAAATATTTTAATTTTTAATATCTAATGAATATCAAGTATAGCATAATTAATATTGGTTGATAAAGGGGGGCTACATGCGGCTACATGCTTATAGTAAACTAAACTTATATTCATCTGATGTAATTTTGCGGTGAGAAATTCTAACGTTTTATAAAACAAAATACTAGCTCTCTTCTTTTTTAACTTTGGAAAAATTAAACCACAATAGAAGTACCTACAATTTTACTTAATTTTTAATTTGGTTCCTTTGTATATTTTTCTCTTAATTAAATCAATTAATTTTACTATATCAATACAGTTAATCCTTATAATTATGTTCTATTAATACTATTAGCCTTTGCATTGGAGTCAACAGAGCTAATAAAGCAAAATGAAATTTTGATTAAGAGAAAAAATTACACATATACTAAATTAAGAATTTGGAAAAAGTATATGTACTTTTAATATAGTTTTCCCCTTTTATAGAGATTTTTAGAAATATATCATTACATTTATTTTAAAAGGGATGAAAACATGTTAGGCTAAACTAGGTTTTGACTAAACAAACCTGAGCTTATAATAAGAATATATACCCTGAACCTGTATATGGATTTTTTTTAGACTCAGGCATAAGCCTTTGAAAGGCTTTGCTAACCCTAAAGCCTTTTTATAAGCCTATTTACAATATAGGCATCTAAAAATGCTTTATATTTTAAGGCTTGAAGGCTATAAGTAGACTTTAAGCCTATTAAAACTTACATTTATATAGATTTTTAGTAGGCTTCAAAATTTACATATTTATAAATAGAATGCTTTAAATAAACTTTGAGCCTTTTACACTCTATATATAATTAAACAGGTCAAACTTATAGGCTTATAGGCCAGACTTTAGAAAAAAAGTCTAACCTATTTAAATCAATAGGCTTTTAAATAAGCCTAAAGTTGCCCTTTTTGTTAAACAGGTAGGGTTTATCAGACTTTAACTAGGCAAGGTCTTATGTCCTTGTTAAAAGCCTAACCTATTTTTACCCTTAAATTTTAATATACATGTTATATTTTTTATATAATAAAATTATCAAAGATGTGTAATTAACCAATATAAAAGGTTCAGTTTTTAAACTTAAAATAAATTAAAATTTGAATTTTCAACAATATATATATATATACACACATATTAGTAGCCTTCTAGAAAATCAAAGTCCAATGTCCACACTTTGACCCGAAATCCCCAGTCTCGACATGCTGAATGAAATGTTGTGTATATTTCAATTTATATTTTATGTTAAAAAATTATACATTTTTTTGGGAAAAATAACACTTCAGCAAATAAGATCATGAAAGTTCAATGGGTACAAAAGAAAAATTATACATTCATCTCACGTTCAATTTAATTATAATTATAATGATTTAATTTATAATTTAACACGATGCCTTACAATTGAATGCTCTATTTAATTATTTATTGCTAATTTTTTTTTTGATATTCTGATGATAAATTTTATTGCAACTGGTATCATTAAAGAAGTCCAATATGTCAAATATGCTCCGTCCAGTCCTATTAGGTGTGCTGCTCCTTTCTGGAGCGCTGGTGGGCGTTCACACTTTAGACGGGGACCCTCTTACATGTTATTATTACCATATTATTGGACTCTTATATATGAAAAATATTTATATATTTTATGAGTATCATTTCATCTAAACTCTATCTAATTAAAATATAACAATTTAACATATTTTAATTCTAGTTAGCCAATAATTTATATGAAGCAATTTATATTTTATTTAATTTTTAAGACAAAATAAATATCTTAATTTGATTTAGATGTTTTTTTATTTTTTCAAATTAAAATATTTATTTTTTTAAAAAATAAAATTAATCATGAATTTTTTTATATAAACTATCAGCTGAGTTATTATATTTCGATTGGATAGAGTTCAGATGATGTGATACTCCTAAAATATATAAATATTTCTCTTTATATATTCTTAAGGGTATTTGTAGAGATTTCATATTCGATAACTCCTAAAGAATTCTGAAATTTCACGGCATCCATATGGATCAAAATCAAATTAAATTACATGGGAGTTGTTAATTTCATTATGTGTTGTTATAAATTTACTTTTGTGTAAATTTGCTAAATGTAGTTATAAATCGGGTTAAGAATATGGTAAATAAGAATTGTTAATTCTTTTGTGTTGTTATAAATTCTCTTATATATTATTGATAATTTGCTAATTGTATAAATTAAGTTGGAAATTTATAACAACTCACACTACTGGAAAAAAAAGGCTTTTAACAGCGGTTAAAAGTAACTTTTCATATCAGTGAATTCTACTGCCATTGTAACTCAATTTTTTAACAACGTTTTGTAACCGCCATTAACGGTATCACCTTTCAAGACGATTTTAGGCAAAAACCACCATGAAAGGTGATACCTTTAACGGCAGTTACAAAACAAACCGTCGTTAATAATTAGTTTTTCAAGGCAGTTCTACTTAAAACCGTCTTTGAAAGCTTGTTTTTTTTTTAAATCTTTCCACAGTGGTTCTCAATTTAACTACCATGGAAAGATATATTTTTCGTTAATTTTTTATTTTATACCATCATGCATTTAGCATATTCATAACAAACCAATTTTCAAGCAGTAAAGTATGAAATCAGCAACACAAAAATTCAAATAAAAATAAAATAATCCAAATTGGTAAACTTTCAATAAACCAAATAGGTCTTTATACATCATATATATAAGAAGGAAATGGTCGAATGATCAATCATAAACAAGTTAAAAATCTATTGACCAAATATTTATAAAAAATTTGACAAGTACTTCATCTTCAAGGCATATGTAGAGTATTGTTCTTGTCAAATCATCCCTCACTGAGTCGATTAGGTCATCTTCATAGGTCAAGTTATTATCGAAAGACTGTAAATTAGAAGTAATAGGTAACTATTAAAGATATGAATAAATTGAAAGATCACTAAATATTAATTGCATCATCTTTATACCTCATGTAAGTTCTCAAGAGCCTTATCTCAATGATTTCATGAATGTAATAAATCACATAGTATCCGCATTTAACACCGTCAAGTTAATGGCAGTACTAATAAATAGAAAAATATATAACACATTAGGAAATATTAAACTTTATACCTAATAAATTTATAAAAAAATAAAATTTAATTAGTTGAAAACAACCTACTGTAGTACAAATTTATGTAGGATTAGCACCATGTGTTTGGACTCTAAAAAGATTGGCGCCTTACACAGCCCTATTGTCAATTGGAAAAAAAGATATCATATAATTTGCTAAATTTTATGCTTAATAAATCTATAAAGAAAAACTCATGTGCTGACGATGGATACAATATCGAGATCTAGTTATCCAAACATTGAATTGAACCAGTAAACTACATTGTGTTGAGGGGCAATGATAAAGAGAGTCCAATATATACTACAAAATATCAACAACGTTATATATGATTTTATTATAATATGTATATGTGTGTGCCAAGTATAAGAGTATACTTACCCTTTAATGTAAGGTATAAAATATATCATCCTCTTGATTCGGGTCATGACATCGATCATGTATATCATCCTCGAGCTCCTATTGTTACTTGTCTCCTGAACATTTTACGAACACATGAAGCCATATATGTCTCCTTTTGCTTCGTCGGAGCATTTGCGATAGAAGTAGTTATTGTTCAAAAGAGAAATAAGTCAATGCGCGAATGATAAAACATAATGTATTAAAATAAATTTGTAACTTTCAATATGGCTAACTGGATGACCTTTGAATCTAGCATATGAAAATTTAGGAATTGCACTATGTTATTCTTATCTAGTGTGAATTTATAAGGCTCCTATGTACTAAAATCCTTAATAGAATTGTGAAATTAAGTGCTTCCTCCATATCATTCGCCAGAGTATGTAGAGTTGCCATATTGTCAAATCTTGAGAATATGTTTCGATGAAGAGGTTGGAGTTTGTCTATTTTTGCCCACTTTAGCTTCGGCTTCTGTGCCACCCTTTCAATGTTGGCTTCTCTTGCACCGTCTTTGGTTCCGACTCCAGTGTGAGCTCCTTCCTCAATTTGATCACAGATGTTAGCCATAGAAGAAACTACCCTAGAGCATTATCTAATATGTAGACCTCGTCAGTGGGGCAAGAAACCGGTATAGTGCCAAAATCTTTTCTGATAGTATGTACTATCACCTTTGCTCTACTATGTGAAATTCTCTTTTAGTGAATTTTTGTAGTGGCCAAGTACACTGTAGCATAAGCGGCAAGAGTTGTAGTCCCTTTCTCTGTCATAATGAAGAGACCTCCATCTTCCCCATTGTCTTCAGTCTGGTTAGGGTTAAGGTCAGGATCAGATGGTTAGGAGATCAACTTCTCCTTCTTATTATTGCTGCCCTTACCATTGTCACTGCAGGAGAACCCTAAAAATATGAAAGAAATTACTTAAGACAAAAAACATGTTAAATGTCCCTTGAAAAGAAGTGAATATTTTTTACCTCTGAACCTAGGACAGCATTGGGGAAGTCCATCATCATCTCTTGGTTGAGTCTGGCATCCACAGCTTCATTGAGTCTAGCATCCATAGCTTGATTGAGTTTGGTATCAATCTCCTCGCACATCCTTTGCAACTCCGCTTGATGTTGTGCAGTAATTTGTGCAATAAGTTCATCTCGAATCTTTTGGAGCTCATCTCTAGACACCATGTCTGTGGAGGCTGCACTTCTTCTACGTGATGCGGAGCCAAGAAAACTCTTTTAGGGTAACTCCTTCAGCGGTCACTCTTACTCGACCTAGGTGGTCAGGTGTTGCAATAGCTGTCTCCAAGATATCCATTCCTTTTTCAGGAACAAAAGACCATTGGGTTGCTTGTTCCTCCAGTGCATCTTATAACATACAAGTAACTAAGTTAAAATAACTGAAGAGCATGTAATAATATATAAATTCTTACTATTTAAATTAATTATTTACAATCCTCTAAGTAATAGTAGAAACCTCTGGAGTGATATAATGTCCTTTCTTAACCCTTGTCGCCTTCCATTTTTGTTGACAAGATGGATGTTGGATGAATGTAGCAAGGTCTGATACAACAGCTTGTTGCACAGCCTACAACTGTTTTTCCATCATTTTTTGTTCTAGAATAATGTAAACCCCCCCCCCCCGAGACATGTAATGCTAGTACATATTCTTCTTGGCTATTTCTTGATTCTTCTTACTCATAACCTATGAAAATGAAATAAAGTTAGATTAGTGAATTAATAATATAAGTTTACACACATCAAATCTTATAAGTATCCTCTTCTCACCATTAACAAAATAATATTCACGCTTTGTCACTAACATTGGAGTATATGTCCTTTAGATACTCTCCCATTTTACTTCCTCGAAGGTAATCATTTGCAAGGTTAAGCTTAAAGTCTCTCCACTGTTCATCGCATTACTTTAAGATCGATGCCTCACGCTTGCTGTGGCTAGAATATAAAAATATTGATGTAGTGAAGTACAAAAAAACAAATAAAATAAAGCTGCAATAAGGTACAAAAATTATTAATAACTAAAATAGATAGGTGAAATATAGAATTAGAAATGTATCAAAATGTCCTCCCAAACCATATTCATGTCTTTCGGGTCTATCGCTATCCAATTGGCATACGAGTGCTAATCTTAGTGCGTACTTATGGCCGACATAGCTATTAAGCAATGCCCCATTTTTACCTATTGCCTTCATTTCATTATCAAACTCCACCAGTAACTTTGTGGGTTGTGTCTCATCATCTGTCTTAGCCATTCGTTTCATACTTGTCGGACCTCTACCTCTTTTCTTGCCTTGCTGACTAGAACAGTCAACGTCCTGTTCGCAAAACAATAAATAAAGGTAAGAGTCAAAAATAGTAACTATGCAATCAATTTAGTAATCAAATAAATATTTATTACACACAATAAACTAATTTTTTACTAGTTAGTATTGACTCAAATTCCTTCCCAATGGTAATAAACAATCCTAAATGATAAGCAAATACATCAAACTTGTCAATCAAGTTTCTTGTTAACTAAATGACTTAATTTAAAAACACAAAAATACCAAACACAATGAAATATTAGCAATATATTAACAACAAAAATTATTGACTAAACAAATAGGACTTAATGAATCAACAAGAACTATAAAAAATTGTAATGTATTGAACAAATAGGAATCAATGTATTGAATAACAATGTATTATTTTTTAAAATTCACAAAAATACACCCATAAACAGATAGAACCAATATAACGATCTAAATACTACAAAAATCAAGTCTTTAATAAAGGAAGATAGCCTATATGATTTTATAAACAACAAACAACCGAATAATTTGTAAAAATATACCCATAAATTCAAAAAATTCACAAAATCGCACCCACAAATAAATAGGAACTAATACAACAATCTAAACACTGTAAAAATTAAGTCTTTAATAAAGAAAGATAGGCCATATAATTTTATAAACAACCAAAAAATTTGCAAAAATACACCCAAAAATTCAAAAAATTCACAAAACTAAACTCACAAACTAATATGAACCAATGTAACAAACCAAAACTACAAACATCAAGTATTTAATACAAAGATGATAGTCATATGATGTATTACAGTTTATAAACAAGAAACAACCAGAAAATATATAAAAATGAGCAAATGAATAAGTTAAATGATGATTTACGTCTCTCACAATGGAGAACGATGATAGAGACGACGTTAACGACGGAGATAGGCAACGAAACTAGGAGAAAAATGTCAGAAAATGACCTTCGTACAAATCTGTCGTGGTAGGGCAGAAGAATGGAATCACAAACGACTGTAAAAAAGTGAAAGTAAAACTATAATCGGGTAAGAGCTTTTGAATTTTTGGGGGATTTTTAATGGAGAAACTATTGCTAACTGCACACTTTTAACGGCTGTTTTAAAAAAATCTCCATTAAAGTAGTTACCACGGCGTTAAACACCATGATAACTTTTAGTCTAACTGAGTTTTTTTAAACTGAGTTGGACTACTTTTAATGGTGATTTTTTTAGAAACCGCTGTTAAAAGTTTTTTTCACGGCGGTTTGATAAAAAATTATTGTAAAAAGTGTTTTAAAATGAAATTTATTTATAAAAATGCTATCGCCTTTTTTTATAGTATTTTTTTGTATGACTGCAGTGAATTAGCGCCATAAAAAGTTTTTTTTTAATAGTGTCATTTCCCATCTTTCTAGCCACTAGGGTTCATTGTGTTAGATGGGATTCCCGGATTTAGTTCCTCTCTTCTTTGCTTGCGTAGTTTCCCAAATGGTTCGAGTTCAATGATTTTCCTAGACCTACTTCGTATTGGGACGCAGACGAGAACAATTGTGTATTTTAGCTAATTTTTTCTATCACATACTAAATATAATTTTAAGAGTTATTTCTAATGCAAATCCCATTCTCATTCCCATAAAATTCAGTTGAACCACATATGACTTTTTTTTTATTTGATCAAGGATATAATTCTTTTCGAAGCTAGCACGTAAACTAGAGATTTCTCCCCCGTCCTTTGCATAGGGGATAGAAAAAATATGTTATAATTAATTAATTATTTATAATTATAATTATTATAAATTACTATTATAATTAAAAATTTAAAATATTATATAATTAGTTGATAAAATTACTGATTAATTGTTATCATGTGGCTCAAAATTTTTTAAAAATTAAAGTAATTTATGATTATTATACATCATCATTATGGTTAGAAATTTAAAATATTATATAATTAATTAATAAAATTATTAACTAATTACTATCATGGGATTTAAAATTTTTTAAAGATTAAAATAAGATTACTTATTAGAATTATTGATTGTGGTTTGTTGACAAAAGAATTAAAAATATTAAGTCGGATCGGTCAAAAATCATTTTAACTAAATTGGGTATTAGAAGATTTTAAGAGTAAAATTAATAATGATTGATTGATAGCTTTCATCTTTTCCAATAAATATGTTTCTTGAGATTTAAACTTGTATTATCCTCTTTTAGGGTTAAGGTCATTTATCACATCAATTAACTGCTTTTTAATCACCCTTTCATTACATAATGTAGCAAGAAAAGGTTTTATATTCAAAAAAAGAATATTATTTGTAGATTAATTGATTATTGTTCTCTTGCTTTCTTGATTATCTTGACTTATTTCAAATTCTGGAAATTCACATATGAAAAAAAAAAGTTCTTTTTTTAGCGTCTGAAAAACAATATTTTAATCATTCAAATCATATTTAAATCTACGTGAACTCGTCTGTTTATTCCATTTCTTAATAAAACTCAAAAAAATTATTCAAATCATATTTGAATAATTAAATGGATATGTTTGCCCCGTCAATATTTTTTTTAAAGAAAAGTTGAGGTGAGTTCGACATCAGTCTCTCGTTAAGATTATGGCATAACCTTAGAGCTTAAATAGCGCTTATAAAAGACTTATAAGATCTTTTATCAAAAGAGTTTGAAAATTAAATTTGTGTCATTGTAAGATATAAGCCCGTCAATGAATTGAAAGAAGAATCCAGTATATTTATTAACAATTGGGCCCAAAGGGTTTTTTCCCTTCTCCTTGGGTCTAGAAACAAAAATTTAAATTGGGTTTTTCAAGCAAGAAAAATAAATGAACAGTCTAGAGCTATGGGCTGAAAAGTGAGGCGTAATCCATTGAAGGGCCTTCTTATTTATCTTCTGTTAGCATTTAAAAGTGTTTAATAAAACAAAAAGGAAAACCAAACTTTTATTCCCTTAATTTTATACTAGGTTTCATTGTGGTTCTTTAATTTTATTTGGTTTTCTTTTATCCATTTGACTTTTAAAAATTTAATTAAAAATTTCCTCATTTCTAACTCAGCCACTTCATGTTTTGTTTTTTATGAAAAAAAAATTGAGTTGGATTATTTTTTTGCCATATGAAATGAGTTGGATAAATATGTTTACATTAGACATTTCTTTATCAGAATTTAAGATTTTTTTATCAACATTTTCGATAACTAATTAATAGTATTAGGGATTAGGAAGCCTTTGATTGTATTTTGAAAATTAAAGGGTTAAAAATAAACTAAATAAAATTATGGGACTTAAAAAAACTAGTATAAAATTAGGGAGACCAAAAACATGATTTTGCTAAAAATAACTTAAATGATTATGTCTATAAGTCTACCAAAGATAAGATAGGTTTCCCGTATGAAGTGCATTTATTTATTTAAGTATATGTATCTTTTTATTAAAGAAATCATATTCGAAATGCTGTTTGGCATTAAATGTGAGCATCCCTTCTTGTGATATTCAAATATTGATTCGTCACGTTGTATGAAACTAATCACTTCCACTATACCTAGCTTATGTTAGTTAAAAGTGCATTTATAGAGGTACTGGCATTTAACAACAAAATCTAACATTATCAATAGAATTTGTGAGTACTCCCTCTAGTTCTAAATATAAAACATAATTGAATGATTTATTTTGATCATAACTATAAAATATCAATTTATTTTGTTTCCCAAATTTATAATTTTTTTAAACTATTAATATTAAATGAAGGTTTCTATTACCAACGGAAGTTAAGTCTAAAAGAAGAGACTGATCCATTGCAACGTAACAAATTAAGGTCCAAATCCCCGTTAAGCGAGATACCCATATCTAATGTCCGATAGTACCTCGAATAAAATTGTATTCAATATGAGAATGCCTACTATGCTTAGCCAAAAGAAAAAAATGAGGGTTTCTATGAGGGTAGTTTCAATAAAAAAAAATAAACGGGTAGTTTAAAAAAAATTAACCTTTTTTTTATGAATAACTAATTAATTAATTTTTTTAACTTTTATAAATTAATTAAGTAACTAGCAACAAGACACATTGAGAATATTAATTAATTATAAAAGGAATAGAATATAATGCCATCATTTGTAAAGCCTAAGAACACTAATGTATAAAAGGAAACATGTGTCTACTCTACCCTGTATATGCTATGCTTATGATTACTTTGACTAATCTCTTACAATGTAACAAACTAATATATAAATCTCTATTAAGAAAAATACTCACATCTAGTACTCAACAATATCTCGAATAGAATTGCTTTTAATAGGAGAATGCCCACTATGCTTATCCAATAAAAAAAAATGTTTCTATTAATGAGGGTAGTTTCAATAAAAAAATTAAATAGGTATTTTAAAGAAATTAACACATATTTTTTTTATAAATGATTAACTAATTAATCTTTTAATTTTTTTAAATTAATTATGTAACTCTTACCTTTAGATCAATATCCAACATTAAATAGCAACAAGACACATTGAGAATATTAATTAATTATAAAAGGAATAGAATATAATGCCCCCATTTATAAAGCCTAAGAATAGGGGAAACATGAGTCCGCCCTACCCTGTATATGCTATGCTTGTGATTACTTTGATATAAGGTTGAATATATTGGACCAAACAAAGCGTGGAGAAAGGGATCATGAGTTCCCCCATCTTTGACTCACCCCACTAAAAGCACAGGCCATTCAATTATGAATCATTTGAACTTCATTAGGATAAGATTATATATATACTTGGGTGTGTGTGTGAGAAACAAACAGAAAAGGAAGTGGGATTTCCTGTTGTGACACTCCCGTAACAAAAATGAGTTGTGTGGAGTTCACCAAAGTTGGTTTGTCACTATACATGTTACTTACAAAGTACTCAAAACTAAATTGATTATTAAATTTGTTGGAATAGTAATTTAAAGGTCAATAGTCTGAATGAATTAAGATCAACCTAAAATAATATAATTTAATTAAAATATATAAAAAATATTTATATACAGCATTGAAAATAGTAATATTTAATTTAAAAAGATATTAATCCACACATAAATAAAATATTCATATATAAGCTATACATAATTCAACAAAATAAAATTACTAACGTCTAATGTGCAAATATGATGAACTGTTATTTTTTTAATTCAAAATAACGTCATTTCACGCTCATAATCCAAACTTTTTGATTAGATAAGTTAGAATATTAGTTTATCGATTTATTAGTTTAAGTGACATCCCAAGGTGGGTTTTAATAGCATATGAGTTCAACACTCATATGTTTGGTAGAAAATTTTTAAATATTTTTATAAGTGTTTTTGTAGTCTTGTAATCTATCTTAAAATTTAATAAGATAATAAGATCCAATTCCCTTAAACTTTTAGTGATTAATAAACAAGTAAATGTAGAAGATATATTTACAGAGAGCATGTATTTATTCAGGAGAATGCTATTGTGTATGAGGCCCACATCTCATAATTAGGTGGTATTTTGCTTCACTTTTGTTTCTTTTTTTCCCTTGACTTTCTCCAAATGCATCCTCAAATGGATGAGGAGAATTCAAGCTATCTTTCTATTTCTTCCATTAAACTGATTACTCTTATACTTATTAGATATGAATAAGAGGTAAAACATGCAACTATTTAGAGCATATTTGAACCTTAGAGAATAACACTTTGTTGTGGTTTCAGTTGCGATGCTTGAGAAAGTATCCTAACTTTTGGATACCTAGGTTTACGCTTAAAGGTAATAGACGGCTCGCTCTGCCCAACATTAGTATCGCCTAGGAGGAAGGGAGATTTCGCTCTGCTCTTGAATCGTGAGTGAGCCCAACATTTTTCCAAAAATTTATTAAGCAAAAAAAAATATGAATAATATGTTTTCTATTTTTAACTTTTATACCAATCGTCAAATTCATTTTATCATCCACGTCAGAAATCCATCATTTTATCTACATGAAACGTACTACTTTGCTAACAGCCTTTTCATCTACTAGTGATATCACAATTTATTTATAAGTAGGAGGGGGTATGTTTGATTATATTTTTAACTTTGAACGGTTAATACTTATCCATTTAACTAATAAAAAAATACTTCATTTAACGACACATTTCTGTAATGCAAATTATAAGTGTCTTAATAATTGTAAGGCTTTTATGAGTTCTAATTAGCACAAAGTGTTCTTAATTTTATATTTTCTATCATTATTAATATTTTGTTTGCTAAGTTGATAATTTTGGGAAAAATTAAAAGAATAAAAGCCCATTAGCCGGGCTCTATAATTGCATTTTTTTTAAAAAAAATCCTGAGGAATTATCTTTAAAGAAGTAATTGCAGATACGTTGAAAGAACATGTATGATGATAGTTTTGTTTGTAAAGCAAACTGATGACTTTGATTTTATTAAAAAAAAATTGTTATTCAAAGATAAAGTAATTCAATTTAATGTCTAGATCACACTTTTTCCAATCTGGTTCTCCAAAAATAAAGTATCTCAATTTGGATCTTCTTTTTTTTCCTTTCCAATCAAAACAGTTGTAATAAGGGAAAAAAGGATTCCATGTTGCAACTAATTAACTAATGATATAAACTTGTTCAAGTGTTTTCCACTACCAACAAAATACTTTTTTACAAAAAACAAAAAAAGATCAGAGCTAATTTTTTTTTTAGTTACCCACCTAGTTCACCAGAGTTTTACTCCGATTATATCCGGATCCGATCCGCGTCGCGCACTTGGCTATAGTGGGTGAGTCTCTCAACATGGATTTTTTGTATACGCCAAAACTCAAACTCGAGACCTCTTTTAAACAATACCAAGTCGCTTACTACTCGGACTAACCCTCGTTAGTGATTAGAGCTAAATTTTATTGCGTCTTAGAGCCATAAAATATTGAGTCGAGGGACCATTTCCGTTGAAGGAAAAAAATGTTTGAGAAACTAAATTGTGTTATAAAACTAGCAATAAGATTAGGAAGAGAGAAAAGATGGAGACAAGAAAATGAGAGAAGTATATATTATATTCTTTCTCCTTAATCTTACAACACAAATGACATGTCCTATTTATAGGAATAGAAGTTGAAGATGAAGAGTCTAGCAATTAATGGGAGAGTAATGAAGAGTCTAGTAATTAATGGAGGAGTAATGAAGAGTCTAGTAATTAATGAAGGAATAATGACAGAGAATTTGAAGAGGAAGAGGGAGATGGAGATGGATATCTATATCCTAATATTCATAAGACTCCCCCTTAGATGTCCATTCTTTAATAATGTGCCTCATTAAAAAATATTTAATTTGGAAAAACCCTGTGGGATAAAAACCTAGTAAAAGAAAAAGAGTACACAATTAAGTAATACACTTACAGAGCTGCCTCATTAAAAACTTTGTTAGGAAAATCCAGTAGGACAAAACCTCAGACAAGGGAAAAATAGTACAGTGTGTATCGACTCCCCCTTTTTGTAACGTCAATTGATATCTCTGAATCTGCGAAGTTCGATATCATGTATGAGCTTCTCAAATATTGTTGCTGGAAGTGACTTGGTGAACAAATCTGCTATATTTTCTTTAGACAGGATTTGCGGGATATTAATCTCACCATTCTTTTGAAGACCATTCTTTAGATTTTTTGGATTTACTGAATTTGCAGTATTATCTTCATATAGAACTATTAGGATCATTTTATTAGATGACAGTCCACAAGTAGTACGTATATGATGTATTATCAATCTTAATCATACGCATTCTCAACTTGCTTCATGTATCTATTTCTACATGGTTAGATGATGTGGCTGATATAGTTTGTTTCATTGATCGCCATGAAATAGTTGTACTATTATATGTGAATAAATATCTTGTTTGCGGTCTGCCAACATGTGGATCAGACTGAAATCTAGCATCGGCATAGCCGACAAAATCAGTCTTGTGTTTATTCGAATAAAATAATCCCATATCTATAGTACCCTTCGAGTAATAAAGAACATGGTTAACCCCATTCCAATGTCTTCATGTTGGTGAAGAACTATATCTTGCTAGTAAGTTAACAACAAATGATATATCCGGTCGTGTGTGACTAGCAAGATACATAAGCGCACCAATTGCACTAAGATAAGGCACTTCTAGGCCAAGTAGTTATTCATCACTTTCTTGAGGTCTAAAGGGATCTTTATCTTTCTCCAGAGATCTTACAATCATCGGAGTGCATAATGGATGTGATTTATCCATATAAAAACGTTTTAAGACTTTTCTCGTGTAAGTTTCTTGACACACGAAGATCTCATTTTTTAGATGTTCAATTTGTAGTCCAAGGCAAAATTTTGTTCTTCCTAGGTCCTTCATTTCAAACTATTTCTTTAAGCAATTCACCGCTTTGGAAATCTCTTCACGAGTTCCAATGATATTTATTCCATCGACATAAATAGCGATTATAACAAATTCATTTCCAGATCTCTTTATAAAAATCCATGGACATATCTAATCATTCTTATATCCTTCTTTCAATAGATATTCACTAAGTCGATTATACAACATGAGCCCTGATTGCTTTAATCCATATAAAGACTTATTTAACTTAATTGAGTACTGTTCTCGAGAACTTGAATTATATATTTTTTGATAACTCAAATCCATAAGGGAGACTCATATAAATGTCATTGTCAAGTGTGCCATACAAATAGGCTGTAACAACATCCATTAGACGCAAATCGAGGCCTTCTTTTACTGCCAGACTAATTAGATATCGAAAAGTAGTTGCATCCACCACTGGTGAGTATGTTTCTATAAAATCAATACCAAATCTTTGTGTAAATCCTTGAACAACAAGTCTTGCTTTATATCTTACAACTTCACCATTTTCATTTCGTTTTCTCACAAAAACCCATTTATATCCAACTGGTTTTACATCTTCAGGTGTAAGAACCACAGGGCCAAATTTTTTTCGTTTTTCTAATGATTTTAATTCAGCCTCAATTGCGTCTTTCCATTTTGACCAATCATCTCTTTGTTTGCATTCGCTAATAGATCTTGGTTCATGATCCTCATCATCATTTATTACATCAAGCGCTACATTATATGCAAAAATATCATCAACGTTGACTTTATCTCGATCCCATCGTATTCTATTGACAACATAATTTATTGAGATCTCATTATTTTCATATATTTCAGGTACCTGAATGTCTCTCAAAATTGAGACATTAGTATTGTCAAAGGACTCTTCTGGAGTTACTAAATTTTGAATATCCTCGACCTGGCTATCTATATTTATAGCTCCTTTTCTTTTTCGAGGATTTTTATTTTTGGAACCGATGGGCTTGCCACGCTTCAATCGTGCTTTTGATCCATTTGTATCAGTAGATTGTCCAATAGGGACATCAATTCTGATAGGAGCATTCGCAGCTGGAACATGTGACTTGGTCACTTTCTTGGGGTCAGTGAATGCGTCTGGTAATTGATTGGCTAAATTCTGTAAATGAATTATCTTTTAAACTTCTAGCTCACATTGTTTTGTACGAGGATCAAGATGAGACAATGATAATTCATTCCAACTAACTTTATTTTTCAGCTGTTTATTTTCTCACCCTAATGTTGAAAAATTTGATTCGTCAAAATGACAATTAGCAAATCGACCCGTAAATAAATCTCCTGTTGTTAGCTCTAAATATTTTATTATAGAAGGAGATTCATATCCAACATATATTCTCATCCTTCTTTGAGGACCCATTTTAGTGCATTGTGGTGGAGCAATCGGAACAAATACCACACATCCAAAAGTCCTTAGATGGGAAATATTTGGTTCCTGACCAAAAACCATTTGTAAAGGGGAGACCTTAAGATAACTAATTGGCCTGATACGAATTAACATCGCTGCATGTAAAATTGCATGTCCCCAAGTAGATATTGGGAGATTTGATTTTATAAGTAATGGTCTTGCAATCAATTACAAACGTTTAATTAATGATTCTGCAAGACCATTTTGTGTATGAATATGTGCTACAGGATGTTCAACATCGATTCTCAGATACATACAATACTCATTGAAAGCTTGTGAAGTAAATTCACCAGCATTATCTAGATGCATTTTCTTAATGGGATAATCTAAAAAATGTGCTCTCAATCTAATTAGTTGAGCAAGTAATCTCGCAAACGCCAGATTACGAGAAGATAATAAATAAACATGTGACCATCTTGTTGATGCATCAATTAGAACCATAAAATATCTAAATGGTTCACATGGTGGGTGTATCGGCCCACAAATATATCCCTGTATACGTTCTAGAAAAGTAAAAGACTCACTTTCTATCTTTATCGATGAGGGTCTAATAATTAGTTTTCCTTCAGAACATGCAGCACATGAGAAAATATGGGATTGTGGAATTGATTCTCTTCTCAACGAATGTCCACATGAATTCTCAATTATTCTTCGCATCATTATTGTCCCAGGAAGGCCTAACCTGTCATGCCAAATATTAAATTTATTCTCACTTGCAAACTTCTGGTTTGCAATAGCATGTGTTTCAATTGTATTAATAAATGTGTAGTACATTCTAGAGGAAAGAGTAGGGAATTTTTCCAGTGTGCATTTTTTACCAGAAATCATATCTGTGATAACAAGATATTCCTGGTTTTCTCTATTTGTTGTTTCAATATGGTATCCATTTCTGCGGATATCCTTGAAACTCAACAAATTTCTATTTAATTTGGAGGAATAAAATGCACTATCAATATATAATTGTGTTCCTCCATGTAACAATATATTAGCTCTTCCAAACCCCTTAATCATCTTTATACTTCCAAAACAACATATAAGAAAATAACACATATGACTATAATAAAAATATATTAGCAAATATAATCATAAAAGAAAATAATTTCATTATAGCAAAGAGAAAACACACATAATCATAAAACACGCATAAAAGTTTAGTTTATTTTTTGGACACTCCCATCACCAATTAGGTGATCAATTTTTTCGTTAGGATCGACAAAGAAATTAGCAACATCTAAATGAGTCACATCCATGTTGCCATAATCAGAATCGCTTTCTTCCCCAGCAAAATTTGTTTCTATCTTTGGCTCTTAGCTTTTATTTTTATTTTTCCTTTTGAGCGATTCTTGATATAATTTAACCAAATGTCTTGGTGTACGATAAGTACAAGCCCAATTACTTTTGCCACCACAGCGATGACATAAATTTTCAATATAATTATCATTCCCACTAGTTTCCTTTTTGTGATTATCATCATTGTTTGCCCACCTCTAGTGGGAACCACGACCACGTTGACCATGGCCTCGTATATAGCCAAGGTCTCGTCCACGTCCATATTTTCGACCACGGGATGATTTATTTGTTACTACATTCACTTCTGGGAATGCAGTAGAGCCAGTTGGACGGGATTCATGATTCCTCATTAAAAGCTCATTATTTTGTCCAGCCACCAAAAGGCAAGAAATCAGTTCATAACACTTTTTTGAAACCTTTTTCACGATATTATTGTTGCAAGAGCACATTGGATGCATGAAATGTGGAGAATATTCTTTCTAACATGTCATCATCAGTAACTTTCTCTCCACATAGTTTCAGTTGAGAACTAATTCTAAATAGTACAGAATTATATACACTGACTGATTTAAAATCTTACAAACGTAAATGCATCCAGTCATAACGAGCTTTTGGAAGAATCATAATTTTCTAGTGGTCATACCTTTCTTTTATGTTGTTCCAAAGAACAAGTGGGTCTTTGACAGTTAAATACTCAGTTTTTAATCCTTCATCTAGGTGGTGGAGGAGAAAGATCATGGCTTTAGCTTTGTCTTTGTTAGATTCCTGATTGCCATCCTTGATAGTGTCCCTAAACCCATGTGGCATCTAGATGAATTTTTACATCTAGTATCCAGGATAGATAATTCTTTCTAGTAATGTCAAGAGCCACAAACTCAAATTTTGTAAGATTCGTCATGATGATAATATCATAAAATATAACAAAAGTTAAATGGAGATTTAAATTACGAAGGTTGAGTAATTAGAAAATGATCAAACATGAAACTACAATTTAACATGAAAGTAATATAGAAACTCACCTTCCAATGATAGATTTTACAATAATATCAGTTGGTTAGAGCAGTCGTGCTGATAACGTGTTATAAAATTAGCAATAAGATTAGGAAGAGAGAAAAGATGGAGACAAAAAAATGAGAGAAGTATATATTATATTCTTTCTCCTTAACCTTACAACACAAATGGCATGCCCTATTTATAGGTATAGAAGTTAAAGATGAAGAGTTTAGTAATTAATGGGGGAGTAATGAAGAGTCTAGTAATTAATGGAGGAGTAATGAAGAGTCTAGTAATTAATGGAGGAATAATGACACAGGGAATTTGAAGAGAAAGAGGGAGATGGAGATGGACATCTATATTCTAATATTCATAATAAATTGGCAAATTTTATCATTATTGGAAGACCAAATTCAAAAGTGAATGATACTTCAAAAATTGAATGGACGTATCTTATATTGAAAAAATGAGTATTAATTAATTCACAGATCAATTAATTATTTTACTCAGACTTTTATGATTAATATCAAATTCTCAAGTCTTGAAAATGATTGTTTTAGAATTGATTGGTAAGGCTTTAATTTGTAGAATCTTCAAGTTCAAAGCATCTACCTTTCCTAGGCAAAACATGCAACACTCTTATAAATGCAACTTAGTTCTAGCATTTATTAATGCATTTGAATTTTTTCCACATCATGATATCTTTTCTAATTTAGTTGGAAAAAATCTTATCTATATGTTTTTTCTTCTTTTTTGATAATACTTACAGATATTTGGAAGCCATATTCATCCTGGCTAATTTAGATTTGACTAATGTTAAATAAATTTGTTTTTTAATAATTCAAATCAATCTTCATTGGGTTTTATTTATAAAATCTAACACGATTCGACTGGTCAGACCAATGAATATTGATCAAACAAATGAATCGGTGAGCCAACTCTTTGGTCGGTTTGTTCATGAATTTTAGGTGAGTCAACAAAGTTCAATTTTATATTTTTTCCTTCTAATTATTGAGCTAGAAATGACATCATTTTGAATAAAACAAAGATTATGTTAAATTTGTACTTTAATAATTCTATTTTATTAGATTATATGTGGTTTATATATATATATAAATGTCCCATTTACTAATACATTAATATCTTTTTTATTTAAATATTATTTTTTTAGAATTATATATGAATACTTTTTGTATATTTTAATTATGATTTAGTTGACCCATGTTTAACTATAGTTGAATCATTAACCCTTTAACTATTGTCTAAATTGGTCCGATTCTTCTAAGTACTTTAGTTTTATTAAATTATGTAGCCAATTAAAGGCCAATCTTTCACATAAATCCAATAATTTGCTATAGTTTTTTTTTAAGACAATGTCCTTCTAATTTGCAAATCAAATGACATGGCACTACGCTAGCCTTCAATCAAAATAGGTTAAGGTTGACCGTTGACTAAGGTTGAATAAGCTTCTAAATTGTAAGTTGGCATCTTTCTTTTGCAAAATGATGATGAAATTGTGTAATGCAGAGTGTTGTTAGTGTGTGTCTTACGAAAAGTTGAAGACATGAGAAAAGTTGTTACCAAAGAAATGATAGATTGAAGAGATGAGCCTGAATAAAGAGTAAAAACTAATCATTGTTACTGTGATTTCACAAAGGCAAAAAAGAAATAAAAATAAATAAAAGGACCCTTTAATTAATTAATTTATGCATGTTTGCTGTTAGTAATTCTGAGCGAAAGTACTATCGAAAAAAGTAATTATGAGCCAAAGTCATTTGGTGGACATACTTGGTCCCCATGCTTTGATGCTTCAACTTTTCTTCTGGACCACCGACTTTAATTAATTTTTTTGGGTTTATAGAATTTTGTTCCCTCAAATTTATATATGAATTTTAGTTTTAATTTTTTAAATTTTAAATTATAAATTTTAATCCCACTTAAAATAAAATAATCTAAGTACTCTCTTTAATATTAAATATAAGAGTTAGATATAAAATTTATTATGATCATAAATATAATACCCAAATCCACTTCGTCTTCTAAAATTATAATTTATTATTATACATATTATGAAATTTTTATCAGAGTAGTTTAAATATATATATATATATATATATAAAGATAGGGCAACACAAAAAATCTAAAAAACACACTGTCAAGAAAAAAAGAAGAAGCCCAAAGTAGTATTAGAGAGGGACCAAGTCTAACTCGATACCCACGTTAGATTGAATTTTAAGTTAAGTAGTACAACTGAATGGTCTAGCCTAACTCGATAATACTTATATATTTTATTTTTATTATATTATTAATTTAATAGTCCTTTCCCTCCATAAATATATTTATTATTTTATTTTTATTATATTAATAATTTAATATATTTATGCTAATCTTATATTATTATTATACTAACTAAATTAACCTTTGGCCAAAAACAAATTGTCACAAAAAAAACTAACCAAAACACCTGGATCGGTCTAGTCCGACGAATCAAGTTCAACTCGATCTTGGTCTTGGATCCAACAAGATCGGGTCAATCCTCAAGTCCAACATTTTAACCCAACCTTTTTTTTTTAGACTAAAATATAGGTTGATACTTAAACTTATCATACATGGTCTTTGTGCAACCCTAATTAAATAGGGGATTTAAGAAAATTAATACACTATTATTATAAATAACTAATTAAACTAATTTTTTTAATCTACATAATTTTATATTAATGACTAGAGATAGTATTTATTAAATTATAGGAATTAATATTTTAGACAAAAAAAAATTGATAGACCAAAATTTATGATCTAAAACTTAGAGATCAAAATCCAAATTTATAGAAACTTAAGAACAAAAAATTATATTAACCACTTTTCTCTCATTTTCTTTCTTTCATTCATTCTCTCTGTTATATATACAAACGCGCTTTCTTTCTCTTTAGTACATCTTCTTTCTTCCATTGAGGTCTCTGAAACTTCGGTCTCTGATAAGAGAAGTTTCAGAGAGAGAAAACACACAGATTCTTTGACAAAATGGGTAATCACAGGTTCAAATTTTCTGATATGATACCAAATGTTTGGTTTTACAAGCTCAAAGACATGAGCAGATCAAGGAAGAAGAACAAGGCAAGTTCAGTGACACCAGCTCTGAGATCGCAGCCAAGGTGTTCGAATTATTTCCCCAGTGAAATGAGTAGTATCAGTAGACCTGGTAAGTTGTATAATTCTCCCATTTTCAGTACCAGAGGAGCTTCTGAGATTCCTTTCATTGCTTCTCCAAGAAGGTCTTCTAAGAGAAGAACAAGGAGAAGAACAGTTTATCACAAACCTTCTTCTCCAACACTTGTTTCTTCCTCTGTTTCTGCAACTTCTAGCTGCCATTCCATTAATAATTGGCCTCAGCAACCCAATCTTCAAACTCAGTCTCCTGATTACTATATCTCCTCTGTTGAGAGTTCTTCTGAATCAGACCTTCATGATGATGGTATTGTTTCATCTGAATCTGAATGTGATAGTTTTTCTGCTGCTGCTGCTGATTCTGCTCCTCCTGATATGTCCAATGGGTTACCCTCAAATTTCAGTTGCAGATTTAGTTCTTCTACCAATGATATCATCATTGACATGAATAATGAAGTGCCCTTTCAAGTGAATAATTCTGAGAAGCTTGATGGGTTTGAAACAATTTCAGAGTTGGATCTTCCTCCAATCTTGACAAAGCCGCCATTAAAGTTCGATGATGATGATGAGAAGTTCATTAAGGCCACAACCACTGAGTTGAGAAGTTCATCCAAGTCACAATCTGTTAACAATGGCTTCAAGAAAGAGAGCATTAGAACAACTCAAAGAGATCGAAGATCGAGTCATAATAACAATAATGGTCGAAAATCATCGGTTAATTCTTCTACAGGAATCAGACTCAGAGTGAATTCTCCAAAGCTAGCAGCAAGCAGAAAAGTCCAAGCTGCTTCTTCTGCAAGAAGGAATAATAATAATGCAGGATTTCCAGAGGGCTTTGCAGTAGTAAAGTCATCATTTGATCCACAGAGAGACTTCAGAGATTCAATGTTGGAGATGATCATGGAGAACAACATAAGGGCTTCAAAGGATTTAGAAGATTTACTTGCATGCTACCTTTCACTGAATTCAAGTGAATACCAGGAGCTCATTGTCAAAGCATTTGAACAAATCTGGTTTGACATGGCTCAACTCAAATTGTAAAAATCTTTCTTATTAGCCTAAGAAGATTCTTTATATATATATATATATATATATATATATATAATCTTTTAGATTTCAGTGTATAGTCTTGTAACTACTAATTTAAGTACCACTTCTCTAGGACTCAATAACAAAGGCCCATGCCTTTTTCTTTCTTATTAAGATTGTGACTTTTCATATATCGTTTGGGGTTCTTTTGTTGAGTCAGATTTCAGTTAAATCTCCTTTTCTGAATCTTCAGAGGGGAAAAAACAGTGTCATCTCAAAAGGGTTTGAAGATTTAATTGTTTCTCTGAGTTCTAAGTACGGCAGATACATACAAAATAACTTCCAGTGTGAATCTATCTACGGTTCATTCAATAACTCTGTTCCTCAACTCATAATTTGCCGTGTAATACAAACTGAGTCCGGACTATAATTCTATTTTGTGTTTGTTTGGCAAACTCCAAAAACACATTTTTAAGTGCTTTACCGTAATTTTTATCTTGTATAACATAAAATTATTTAAAATATATTAATTTAAACATATATTTCGTATAGGTAGTTTAATCACCCTGACCGATTTGAAGGTACACTAATTTTCTTTAAATTTGAATTAGCAAATAATATTAAATTATAGATAATTATTAAAAGGGAAAAAAGAATAATACTAACCTAGATGTTCGCGGTGGGTATGGTTCAATGATATTGTTAAGAATCATTATATGTGTTTCATGAATTTCTTTCCTATTATATTTTTTAAGTACAACTATTCTCTTTTTCTTTTTCTTGGACAAACATGTATTCTTTTATTAAAAATAATTATATTTAAGATGTTATTAGATATAAAATATATATATTTCTCTTAATGAATATTTAAACCTTGATTTACTATATTATAAAAATTGATAACCTCCCCAATTAGTCATCATGTTCTATTGATAGACTATATAGCAACGAGAGAAAGGGAATTTAATATTTGATTTGCTTTCAATTTTTATTATCAAAACTTTTAATTTTTTTATGACTTTTCATAACTGAAAAATCATTTTTTTTTAACCTTGGTTGTGTTCTTCCGAATAATAACATGATTTTGCAACTTTCAATACAACATGAAAACCAACACACTGATTAGCATTATAATCAGATCTTGAACTGTCTTTTTCTCTGTAGTTATTGTTGGAGACAGCTGTGAAAAACTTGGAGATTGAAGGAAATGAATCCATTGAACAATAACAATTTGGCATTTCCTTATACGTTCAAATATGATATAGTAACAGGAAGCTGTAATTATTTTTTTGATTAATTTAAAGAAGCAAGTAATGATGAAGGCAATTAATTATTTGTGTTACTAATACTTAAATTGGGTGAGGTAGTCAAACTAATAAATTGATAAACTACTTCTTTAGTTTGATTTAGAGTTTTTAACAAGTCGATTAAATTTAAATTATATATTTATTCTTTACTTATTGAGTTTAAGATAATATTATTGAAATTTTAAAAAATAGTAGCTTACCATATTTATATTTAATAACTCTATTTTATTAAATTATATATATTTTATACGTAAATATTCAATTTCTTTAATTATTAATACTTTGTTTATCTAAATATTATTTTTTATAGTCATAAGTGAATATTTTTTATATATTTTAATTAAATTATATTATTTTAATTATAATTAAATTAACCTGATTCAATTATACTATTGGCTTTTAAATTACTGTTTCAACCAGTTTAAAGGACGGAAATGGCCTTTTGGATTCGGTTGATACCATCACTTCTGCTTGTATTGTAACAAAAGATTCCCTCTCTTAAAAGCTAAAAAAGAAGATTGACTAGCTTGCAATTGTTAGAGAAAACGTAAGCAGAGGGGGGGACACATTGCAAGGACTAGACAACGATGCAATGATGTTTTGTTGGTAACACAGAATGAGAAGGATATGGATATATAGCTCTCTATTACATAGGTACTTTATTCATATTCCTCTAAAATAGTAGGCTTTAATTTCTTAAACTGTGTCAATTATTGGGATTCATAGTTGTAGTGTTCATAGATTTACCTTCTCTGGCCAACTTTTAGGTTGTTAAAAAACCATTCATATTTATCCCGTGACATTAATCTACTATACTAATTTGACAGTGCACAGAAAATGTAAATGTTGAGGTGGGTGTTGATAATAATTTACCAAATGTTATAAATATTACATATATTATAATCTCTTATAATTCTATCATTATATTCAATCACATTATAACTTATAACTCTTAAATTAAAATATCTCTAATATTAATTCTCTATAACCTCTAATTATATAATTATGTTGCTTCATTCCCTTTTTATGTATTTATAATTCTTTAAGATTAATCTTTAATGTTAATGTCATATAAATAGATAATGATATACACATATTGAGAATAACAATATGAATGAGAATCACTCCCTCTTTCTCTCTAATTCTCTCTTGTCCTTATCTTTTCTTTCATCCCAAAACTCTCTTATATTTTTCTTTATTTCTATAACACATTATCAGCACAAGTTCGCTCCAAAAAAATTGAGGTATAAATCTCTTATAGATTCATATATTTTTGTGGTATATGATAATACTCTATTTATACAAATATTTTTTTTATACAGTTATCATGTGCAACTTTAATTTTGTATATATTTATTGTATTCAATATGTTGATTGTTATTTTCTAATCATTTTTGTTTTATTTTGTTATCGGTATCTATCTTGTTGTTTGTCTCATATGCTATTATTTTATTTGTTATCTATGCTATTTTTCTATTTTTACATTATATATTGTTTCATATTATTTTTATTATTTTTATTTATGTTATCTATATTTATCTTTTATCTTATTATTTATTTTTATGTTATCTTTTTATATTGTTTATTATTATATTCACAGCATTATAATTAACATACACACATAATTTATAACATTTATGTAACATCACAATTTTTATATTAGAATTTAAATAGTATTAGACGGAACTAATTCTAGTAAAAAAAATTTATTTAATTACCAAATTAAGAGAGTTTAAAAAAAACTGAAATAAAATAATAATGATAATAATAAAATTATTAATATTGCTTATATAAAAAAACAAATATAGAAAGAGAGAATAAACAAAAATAAAAAAAATAAAAAAAGAAGAAGCAAGCAAGCAGAAACGGTTTTGTCTACTAATATATATATAATATAATATAAGAAAAAATGTATAAGGCTCACATCTCTTTTTATAATATCCACACACACAAACTGAGCTCATGTGGTCTTTCTTTTCTTTTCTTCGTCTTCGTTCATTCTCCGCACGATTTTCATCTCTAGTGTCTCCATTGATCAACTTCGGATTCCTTTAAATTCTAGTTTATTTTTATAAAAAATTTTAACTATCAAAATTATTTCTTAATTATTTTCTATACTAAGTGAATTCTTTAAAAATATAAATTCTGCTAGAAAAAAAATAAATTTAAAGATTTGAGTTTGGAATAAGTATGAATTTTCAATAAATGATAACTATAAATATTTATATTTAATCGGTTTAGAATTTTTCTATTTACATTATTAAGAGGTTTAGAATTAGGGTTTAAATATTAGAAAGTAGAGATGATTTAATATGCAAATTTTGTTAATTTAATTTAGATTTAATGATTGGGTTATATTTATTGGAAGTATAATTGATATTTAATCGGTTTAGATTGTGACTAGATCTTGTAAATTGAAAATATGTATTTTGTGAGAACCCTAAGTTAGAGAAATTTAAGGATTTGAGCTGAATTGAATAATTATGGGTTAATTGATAGTGGAAATGAGTTATTAAATTTAGGAATGATGCGATTTAATATTGAAATGAGAATTTGGATATTGTAAGTGAGATTTGAAAATTAGAAGTAAAATTGGAAACTTTGGACTTATAAAATTAAATTTATTATTTGTTTAGAAATTTGATTGAAGATGAAACTCAAGGTTTAGTATATTGTGTTAATTATAAGATAAGGGATTTGAGGATTTTGTATAATTTGAGGATTTAGTGGTTGATTTAAGTAAATTAAAGTTAGAGTTTCATTGAAAATTATAAATTATGATTTTTGAGGTTGATTATGAAATGTGAGCATTGAAAATTTTGAGTGAAACTTTAAAGGTTATAAATTTTAGGTTTTTGGATTGTTTGAGAGGTTTAATGTTAAATGAGAATTTATATAAATAAAATAAAGTTAGAAAAGAAATATGAGTATTTATTTAAGAGTATATGTTATGTCAAATTAATAACTTATTGATGAACAATTGTATAAATTATGTAGATTGACTAGTAAATTGTGACCTAAACACTTGCTCCTCATCTATGATATTTTTGTTAGCTTTGGAGCGAGGTAACCACTTTCTACTCATTGTGTGTGCTAATATGATGGTTGTGAGTGATTGATATATATATAAATCTAATGAAATGATTATATTGAGAAAAATTTAATTGTTGATTTTATTGAAAATTGTCTTGCAGAACTTAAAATAACTTGAAAAGTTTAAATAAAGATTAAAATCTGGTTATATCTTGAGATTGGAATTTGAAGAAAGTTATTATTTTAAGAAAAACCCTATTGTGCTATTGATTGAAGTTATTGTTTATTGAGCTATTGAGATTTTGATTATTATGAATATGTTGAGAATTATGCATTGGGGATCCGTGATGATGGAGTTATGTTTCTACCATGTGGTATAGTCTCCATTAGAGCTCGATGATTGACTTTTGTCCCAACAATTTACCGAGGGACTTGCCCCACCAGTTTATCGAGGGGCTGCGACACCCCCACCAGTTTATCGAGGGGGAATGAACTCATGGTCCAGTCTTGTAATTGTGAATTTTGGTCGATCCATAACACTCAATCGGTTAGCTTTTTGTGTGGCCATTCATATGGTAGTTAACACTAGCCCATGAGTTCGGTCGGCAGGTATAATGCTGTTCAGTTAGTTTGATGGGAGGAATTGAGGTGGTATTTCGGTTTGATCATATTATAATAATGTATTATTTTCTATCTCGTGTATTTTATTACCTGTCACACTTGACACCTCAAGCGCACATGTTAGGATGCATGATAAGTAGGATTGTTGGTTACTGAGACGTTTATCTCACCCCATGGTTATTAACATTTTTCAGGAGTTAGTTCATTGCTGGTTCTCACGGGAAGGTGCCATAAGTATAGTGGTACTGTTTGACCTGTATAGCACCATCTTTATTGTTTATATGCTGAATAGATATAAATTGCCACTATAAGGTCTACTTTTGTTTATACTTTTACAATTTACTATTTTGATGATCATACTATACATGGTGTGCAGGTAGAAGGCCGGAGGCCTATCAGGATTATGCATGTGAAATTTGTGGATCTACAGTAACTATTTTGCTATATTAATAGTATTATTCAGTATTTTGTTTATGTTATAGGCTTTGAGGTTGTTTACCCCCTCAACGCTCGGATTCCCCTTTCAAACATTTGGAATTGATAATTATGATAATGTTGAAAGAGTAATTTGATATTTCCAATCATATTTATTGGATGATTAAGAAAAATATTTTATAACCATGGTAATGTTCATTTTAAAATTGTTGTAAAGCTCTTTTCTACCATGGTTAACTCTTTTAAAATTAAGAAACTTATTTATAAACTGCGTTAGTTGTAGCCAATTATGATAAAAATGATTTCAAGTGATTAATTATTGCTAATTCAAGAAGAGTTTACAATTTACATGTTTCTTTTATTTTATTGGGTTTGTATTTATGTTGTTTGGTTTATATATATTTATATATATGTATGTATATGTGTGTGCATAATACATAATATATTGTATTATATATGATTATATAATATAATTTATATGATTTTGAATTTATTTATTCCTTATATTATTTGATTATGAGATTGAATTTAATTAATTTATTTTGTTCTAATATTATTCTTACCCTCATTTAAATTGTTATATTTATATTTATATATTGCTAATTCCCCTTCACTGCTTTCTACATATATATCAATTTATGTTTTAATAGATTTATTTATCTCTTCTATATCTCGTCTCTCTCTAATTATTATAATTTTATATTATTAAATGGCCAGTAGTAATAATATTCTTAATTTTTTGATTAAATAGTCATAAGCCACTATTGATATATTTTTTTTGGTAAAAAATCATCTTTTGATTTTAATAATTAGTATCGTAAGACAAATATTATGACAATTTGATAATATAATGATTATAAGCCCTGAAGGCTAATGATTCGGATCTAATTTTTATAAAAATCGTGAAGGCCCATGATTCATATATCAAATCATACAAAATACTTTTGTAGCTTTGAAAATTTTTTGTTATGGTCTTGAAGACTATAATATTTATAGAAATTGATGATGTGCTATTAAAGGCATGAAATAGATATGAAAAAGTGGTAATAACCATCATATTATATTGGAGAGATTGACAATTGATAGCCTATAATATTTTATTTTAGCTATTGAATTATAATTTTGATCATAAGTCATTTAGACAAAAAAAAAATATTATAATATGACTGGAAGTCAAATAAATAAATTTAAAAAAAAATAAATATTATAATATGGTTATAAGTCATATGAACAAAAGGCAAATGTTACAATGTGACCGAATGTCATATGAACAAAATACATCAATTCATTGAAATTAAATGTCAAAATTGACAATGACACCAAAAGGACCATGATCTTATATAGAAAAGATAAAAAGTAATTATACTCCTAATGCAATAAGTTGAGGAGAAAATATTAAAAGGAAATAACATAAACCCATAAGGCTATGGACTATATGATATTTGTATATGATATTTAATTTTTATTATTGTTTAAATTTATTGTGATTAATTTGTGGGAGAGAAATTATTATAAACATGTGATATTATGATATTTATGCCAATTTTAAGATTTGCATGAAAGCAAATAGACCAAAAAGTAATTATTTGTCATATTGTGATATTAACATTTATGTTATTTGTGTACAAATTAAAGGGATGATCTGTATTATACATATTTTTATTTATTTATTTATTTATTCATATGATGTTATTCAATATTAGTTTAAATTTATTGTGATTCATTGGTGATAAATTTTAAGTATTTGAATTTGTTTTTATTTTAATTAATTTTTTTGTTGAAAAAAACAATTAAGAACTCATACAATATATAAGAATTAGTCCACATGACGTATTTTGAATGTTGCAAACAAGTTGTATATAGTATCTCAAAAGTTCACTTTAAATGATTTTTGATATTTGGGTTTGATGAGTTTGATAAATATTAGATTGATTCAAATATAATTATATACTTATATTTGTTATTAGTATTCTATTGTAATATCAAAAGAGGGGTTTTCAACCTTCATTTTTTAAATGATAAATTATTGGGTATATATATTAGAATTAAATTTGGTTTTCTTATGACATTTGAGAGAGAGAAAATCATATATTTATGTTAAATTTGAACAAGAATTTATTATTTTATAGATTCTAATCTTAAGAGTTATTATCTGCTAATATTAACATTCAAGTTTTGGAAACTGATTATGGTTAGGGCCTTATTTTAAATTCTATTAGATATAGTTAATATTTGTATAATATTATTCATGTGAGGATCTTAGATGAATTACCTTTGAATGAAGGTAATTTTTACTTTCTTTATGTGATGATTAAAGTGATAATTGATATAAATAATTATTAAAAAATAGTGTACATTCTGTGAGTTATTGACTATGGATTTACTTGCTATGAGATTGATAATCTCTAAAATTATTTATATTAGATACTCAATTATTAGTCAATATAATTAAATTTATGGATACTAAAATAGTTGAAGCAATTTGAAAGAAAAATATAAATATCATAATAATTTATTATTTTGTATTATAATGTTGATGATATGTTGAATCTTATTCTAATGTACCCTTTAAACATCATAAATAATTATAGTACTTTCAATATATTGAAGTATGTTATTAATGAATAGGGGTGTTCATGGGCAGGGCTGGGCAGGGCAACCCCCCTGCCCGGTGCCCTGCCCGAAAAACTTATGGGCTGCATTTTGCAGCCCGGTGCCCGGCCCTGCCCGGTAAAAGCCCTAACTATTTTGGGCAGGGCATGGGCGGGCTGGGCATGCCCGAATTGTGATATCTTGCTCATATTGTGAAAAAAAATCTGCAATCATAAAATTATAAAATAATACCATATTTATATCTTCAAGAGTTAAATAATATCTATAATTTATTAAGAATAAAGTAACAAAAAGATAGTAATTAAAATCTTGAAATATATTATATATATAAAAAAATTTGACATCTATATCAAGGTCGGATATCTGTAGAGATATTACAACACTAATAATTAAATGTTTGGTAAGTAAAGTATGAAAGTAATTTTAGTATTTACGTAAATATAATATTTATATTCAAAATTTAAAAAATGAGTAGAGATAGTTGTGAAAAGTATAAAATTATAAATTAAAAAAATTAAAAAAAATAAATTTATAAGAAAAATAAAAAAATAATATATATGTATGTATATATATATATATAGGGCCGGGCCAAATGGGCAGGGCGACATACCTTGCCCGATGCCTTGCCCTGCCCGACATTTGGCCCGGCCCTGCCCTGCCCAAATGTATTTTGGGCAATATTTTTTGGGCCGGGCTGGGCAATTTTTTCTCGGGCTCGGGCGGGCGGACCGGGCCACGGGCATAATGAACACCCCTATTAATGAATACTAAAATTATATAGTGATATAATATTATATGATAGTCCTGAAGAACTTATGAGGCAACAAAAATTGAAATAGTTATTGAAGAACTAATACATATTTTTCTTACGAAATTATTGATAATGAAGATCATGAATCATAAATCTACATTAAATCCATGATTATATATAAGGTAAGAAGAATATAGACTTCTTAGTGAAATACATGAAAAAAGAAAACATGTTGATATGACTCATACTTGAGGAGGAGATTGTTAGAATATAAGTGTGAGTTAATATTGGATGAAATTCTACTCAAATCTTTATATAAGTCCAATTGATCTTCAAAAAATAGATGTCATATTGAGATTGTAAATGAGTCATATGTTATAAAAATTAAATTTATTGTTAGTTATAGTAAATCTGAAGTTTATTTATCCAAATATCTTTACTGTTAGTATGACTTGTTTGACATCCTAAATCGTATAGATGATATAACAAATTATTGAAAATTATGTATTGGCATCCATTGAAAAATTAAAAGATTCTTTATGAATAACCAATATAAGAATTAGCATGTGCTACTTATTCTCAAATAAAATTAATTATACAAATATCACTAATTATGATATGGAATAGATCTCTACATTTCTGAAAATATATTAAATACATATATGGGCCTATTCAATTAGCATGTAACTATATAAGTATTCAATAAATTTGATAGATGCATATATAAGATAGTTATATATGCAATTATTATGAGTTTGCAACCAGAAATTTGTAAGATTATTTGAATAAATATAATCAATATATTAAGTTCACAATTTTTAGCATATAAGAATCATTTATCAATGCCTCCATAAGTAACTAGGTCAATACTTATGAGAATAAAACTTCTATTTCAGTGTTGGCATATTTGATTATATATATTGCAACACTTATATATATCAAGCCAATAAATTTTTTTCAATAAAATTGACTTTTGGATCGGAGTTAGATATTTTTGAATGTACAATGCTTATTTTTATTGATCTACCACAATACACATAGATGACTATTAAAAGAAAGTTGACATAAATATTGGGTAAGAACCCCCTTCTTCTTGTTTGTCTCTAAATAAAATAAAATAATGTTTCTAAAGGAAACAAATAGATTTAAGAGACTTATATCACATGATTAATTGATCGTCATTTAACAAAGTTTTCTCAATATGAGGGGGAGAAATTAAGTAGCTGAAAAGGAAAATACAATAAATATATCATTACTATCAAATGTAGATCCTCAAATATAGTAAGTAGTATGAACCAGAAGTTCATCAAATATTGCATTCATAAGATATTACAAAATATCCGTCAAATATAATTACTGACCTAAATGAGGATTATCAAATCTCATATTTCAACTAAAAATACTCTAATTAGTATAAATCAAAATGAGACATATTTGAAGTATAAAAGACTAATTGGTTCCAAATATAATATTATAAATATTAGAGCATGTGATTAAGATGATCATATTATGGAGGTAGGTACTCCAGAAGAGTGCCAAGACATAATTACTTACAATAATCTTACAAGAGGTTCATGTACCTAAAATGTAATAAAGATATCTCAATAAGTTATGTCACACAAAAAAAAATTGAAAAGATAAATTTGTTGACAACAGTTTTGATAATAATATTATTAAATAAAGATCTTGTGCGTAGATCTATTATGTAAAGTAGACAGAAAAATGTATTTGGCCAAAAGAAAAAGTAAAAAGACAAAGATACAATGAAAATAAAATAATATTATTTTAATATGTAAAAATTATGGACCTGTAGTTTAAACACTTGAGATATAAAGTTATTATGAAATATATAAACATTTATATAAAAATAAATATTTTCACAAAAACTAATGATGAATATGATAAGGAATATTATTTTGTGATGATGCAATAATTTTTGCATATATTAATAGTTTGGCGGTATATAAAAATAAGATGTGTTTAATAGATATTGTTATAGCCTATATATATAACTTACTAGATAATGAAATTTATATGATAATCTTTTAAAAATTTAAAATGCCTGAAGCATATAAAGAAAAATATCTAGAGTTGAATATCCAATGATTTCATAATTTTTAGATGTTTCTTATGAGTATTTTGTCTATAAAAATATATTAAATTTAATGGACCAGAAGTCTTATATATTTATAATATTTACTTATTGTGTTGTGTTGAATGTTTTAATTTTATTGGCAAAATTAAGTTCCTGTAGGTATACAAATGGATAATAAAATTGATATTTGAGGTGATAGTTTTATGAAATATTATATTAGATCCTTTTGTTCGAATAAATTAAACATGTGAATGCAAGATATATCATGATGATTTTCAGGATGATTTCTCTGTTATTTTCACAGTGCATAAAGCAGATGAAAAGTATGTTGATAATTCAACATATCTAGAAGATATGTTAGAGAAATATATTTAAAAAATATGACAATGCATTATGTATAGTTCAGATAAAAGGAATATATGCTCAAAAAACCTTAAAATAATCTGCTTGAGAAAATAATTCATTATATTAATATGAAAGGATGAATAATGATGTTGTCATCACGGGAGTAAAATTGATGTTATCATCGGGGGAGATAAATGGATATTATTATAAGGAGAGTAAAGATCATGATGTACTCTTTTTTTCTTAACTAAGGTTTTGTCTTAATAGGTTTTTCTGGTAAGATTTTTAATAAGGCAGCTTTAATATATATTATATACTCTTTTTTCTTCATTAGATTTTTGTTCCAAAGGATTTTTCCTAATAAGGTTTTAATGAGACACAATATTTATCTATGAACATCTAAGGGAGAGTGTTATAAGTATTACATCATGTGTGGATGTTCATAGTATCTTAGGATTTTATCCTCATATTCAATGATATTATAGCTTATAACTCCTAAATTGAAAGGTTTATAATATTAATTCTCTATAATATCTAATTGTATAATTATGTTGCTTAATTTTTTTCTTTATGCACTTTTAACTCTTTAGAATTAGTCTTTAATTCTCTGTTGTCCTTCTCTTTAATTGTATAATGAGAATCGCTCCTTCTTTTTCTCCAATTCTCTGTCTCTTTAGAATTAGATCAAAATAAAATTGAAATCAACCATATTACAAATTATATATCTACAAGGAAGCAATTATGAGTACGATGATTTTCTATTACGGTCATAATAAATAAATTTTATTCTATAATTTATTTATTTTTAAAATATTTTTATTTTATATTTAATGACCCCTTACATATACTTTAATTAATATATATATCAATACTAATTAACAAATTATGAGCACAAGAACTAATGTCTATATATTTAAAAAAATTTAAGGACCTAATTAAAATTTAAGAGAAATTATAAGAACTGATTAACTAATTTTTTCTTTGCAATATAACTAATCTTTTTATTTTTATATCTAAACTTATTGAATTTACAACTTAAGTTCCACAATTTATAAGTGAATTATCTTCTGGCTGCATAAGAGCATCTTTGCTAATTTATTTTATTTTTTAAAACCTCGGTCCTTATATGTATTTGTAGAAATTCATGGTCTTTTAACGTGATTTGCTTTTCACTTCCCAATATTTTTAATCTAATAAATATGAGAATAAAAAAAATGATATACAGCAAGTGTGTCAAAAGAAACAAAATATTTTACTGAATAATTTTTTATAGAATAAGAAAAAAATAATAAAAATAATATGACATGATAAACAAAACTATCCCTTAGATTAAAAAAAAAACTGGTGGAGGCATTTTTAATTTATTTTTTCACCTTGATTCCATATGTATAGTAACTCTTATGTTTAAATAGTGTGAATCTCATTGGCATGACATATTTGGGTGAAATTTGTAACATCCTAATTTTTATTCTTATATTTAAGTATAATTAAAAATATTATTTATCAATAATTTAGAAATATTATCTAATTAAATTATTATAGTTTAATATTTTTATTATTTTTAATAAAATATGATATATAGATTATCCTACTATTGTCTAATTTAGAATTTTATGATTTGATTATTATTATTAGTTAAAAAATTATTAGGATTTGGATTCAGATTTAGATATTGATTTAAATTTTAAATTATTATTATGACTTTATAAATAGAGTTAAAGTACTGAATTATTTCTTACACTTGAATATTGAGGCGGCTCTTCTCTTTTTAGTCTTCTCTCTCAGTCCATTTCCTATTCCTAAGAAGGTAACTACTTTCTACTTGTTGTGTATACTAATATGATGTTTGTGAGTGATTTAATATATATAGATATAAATCTATTGATATTGAGAAAACTTATTTGATTATTTTTATTGAAAATAGTCTTGTGGGACTTAAAGTTTAATTTAGAAAATTTGAGTTGAGATTATAAACTTGTTATATCTTGATATTGGAATTTGAATAAAGTTATTATATTGAGAAAAACTCTTTTGTGATATTTGTCAAGCTATTGAGATTTTGATTAATATAATTATTTTGAGAATTATGCATTAGGATGGGTGATGATAGAGTTATATTTCTACTACGTGGTATAGCCTCCATTAAAGTTTGATGGTTGACTTTTGTCCTATCAGTTTATCGAGAGACGTGCCCCACTTGTTTACCGAGGGGCTGCTATACCCCCACCTGTTTATCGGGGAGAAATGAATTCATGGTCCTGTCACTTACTCTGTAAATTTTAGCGTATCCATACCATTTGATCGGTTAGTTTTTGAGTGGTCAGTTATCACTAGCCTAGGGGTTCGGTCGGCAAAAATAAGGTGGATCGATTAGATTGATAAGAGGAATTTTGGTAAGTTATTCATTTTATTTTATTATAATAATATGTTATTTTGTATATATTATACTTTGTGAGGTCCCACTTGAAATCTCATGAGCACATATTAGTATGCATAATGAGTAGAATTGATAGTTACTGAGACGTTTGTCTCACCCTATTATTATTAATATTTTTCAAGTTATATTATCATCTTAGGACCCTAGAGAAAACTTTAAAAGTTTGAGTAAAGCTATATTAATTACATAGTCTTCTTCTTTGAAAGTATGTGTATAATATTTATATATTGCCATAATATATTTTATTTTACATACTTATATATCCTATTACTTTATTTATATTTAAAAAAACTTTTTATAACTATAGTAGAGTTCATTTAAATTTTAGTTAAACGCTTTTTTATCATAGTTAGCTCTCTTGAAATAAACTAAATTTATTTATAATATTATTTTTAAATTATATTGGATATAAAATATATCTAAATAAATAATAATAATTATATTTTAGGAAAATTTTATAAAATTCAATTTAAAAGATGTTAAAATTATATTTCAATGTCCTTGTATATATATACACACACATATATATATATATATATATATATACTTTCATCACTAGAAAGTTTACTGTGCATAAACAGTGAGAGGACATTTTACTATTTGCTATGCTTTTTTGGTGATTTAGGGCCAAATGCTCTCATTTTCTTTTGAGTGAATCGCAATCCATTCCATTTTTATCACACTGTTTTGTTTGACTTTTGACCTCCTCTCTAATAATAACTAGTTTGCACAAGATATTATTGATAAAAAAAGATGTAATAAATTTTCACTTAATTGTTTAACTTTTTGAATCAAAGCGGTTTTTTTATTTGTTTGTTAATTATTATTTGTTCATTCTCCATACTCACCATCATCTCTTCTTTGTGTCTGAATATATAATTTATCTTACCAAAATATATATAATTTTTCATACATATACTTTTATGAATATTGAAGTTTTGAGCTCAAAATAACATTAAATTTATAAAAAAATAAAAAAGGAATAGAAAAACTCATAAGGTTAATAGAATATATGTAACTTCAAAACAGAGAGTAATTTTATCATGATACAGAAAAAAAAAACTAATTTTATCATGACCAGAATAGAGGACTTCGAGGAAATCCAAAATTATTCACAAGAGGGTTATCTAAAAAGTAAATTAATATAAATAATTTCAAATAAAATACCATGAAACTAATATAATTAAAATAAACACAAAACAATTATGTTACTAATTAAATGACTAAATTTAAAATATTATAAAAGACAGTAGAAAAGGGTTAAGGGACAAAAATATCTATAAAGTATATTATCAGGAGCTGCTGGCATCATAAACTTAAATATGGGACAATTTTGCTTATTAACTTTGAAAAGCCGTGTAAAAAAAAATCCCCATCCGTAATAGAGGCCACACGTCCTATGACACCTCATTTTTTGTACCCCTAAATACTTGGAATATTTTCACTATAATAAATGTTTGAGATTCCAAACATCATTCGTACACACAAGTGGGTAAGGACTCCGTCAAATATTCCAAAGTGAGATTTAGTGTGAGTCATAAATAATTTGATATCATTTAAATAAGATCTTGAGTTTGACTTTTAACGTATATAAAAAAAATTTATTAGGAGACTTACCCACCATAGCTAAATACGTGACATGGACTGGATCCGGATGTAGTCAGGATAAAATTCCGGTAAACCAGGTAGACAAAAAAAAAATTATTGAATTCCAATATATACAAGAAAATCCATCCAAAAACCAATTTTAAAATAATATAAGCTCTCCCATAAAATCATTTTTGCAAGCCCTTTTCTTACAATCATTCAAACACCCACAATTATATATATATATATATATATATATATATATATATCTTTATACGCATGATGGAATCCTCCCTTACATCGCCGACTTGGAGCCATAGAATAACACGCACATATAAGCTAAGGGGATTTTATCTACATGAATGGATTGAACTCTGCTAGCTCACCAACGCTTGAGATATATCCAGCTAAAAGTACAAAGCTTAAGAGTGGACTGAGTCTCCTCCTTACAAGGAATCGCCAGAAGGTGTCATAGTCCACAATCCCCCCTTACAAATCCAATCAAGAAAATATTGCAGAACGGAACCCTATAAATTGACATCCACTGTGCACCAAGCAATGGCATACCACGTGATGAAAAGAGGCTGTTATATCCACAAGTAACCTGAATTCGATATCAATGCATATCCAACATATGAGCACACAAGTATGTTAGAAAAGGATATCACGAAAATCAAGTTCTTCACATAGACAAGTATGCTTGAAAAGCTTTTAGCTAATATTCAATAATTTTCATCACATCATTTACATATAATATGTACAAATAGTGATCAAGTGACGACAGAAAGTTACCTCAACACATGGGGTGTGTCACACTATAACTAACATACATTTTATTCTTTTTTCTTTTGATTTAATCAAAGGTAATCCCTTTTCAGGTTTAGACTATAAAATATTTTCATCATTCCTAAAAAGTATAATTCACGGAATTTGAATGAGAGTTTACACACACACTACTAAAAAAAAGGATTTCTACGCCAATTTAAAATAGCATTCTATATCGCACATATAATCGGTCTAGAAACGGATAGTATAAAAAGTGAAATATTTTACACCGGTCACACGACCGGTGTAGAATGAAACAGATATCAAAAAAGGGTGATCATAATGAATTACTGCGCATGTATGAGAAGATTTGACATAAAATGGCGAAAAATGTTACAGACAAAGTTCATCTAAACAGAACTAAATATTTCCACATCGGTCACTATAACATCGGCTGTAGAAAGTAAACCGGACTAAATTTTTTCACATCGGTCACGAGTAAATACGGTGTAAATATTCCATATTATTTACAAAAATGTCATCGGTCATATTTTTTAAAACTGTCTCCCCATTGACCGATTTAAAAATAGAGATTTAGAATACCAATTTTTCACCAGTGACACACGCACACACACACACACACACACACACACACATATATATATATATATATATAGAGAGAGAGAGAGAGAGAGAGCTCAAAAGGTTGCTTTGAAGCTACTCTGAAGTTTAAACCCTTTGGGGCTAACTTACAGGACTAAAATTGTCTTTTACATCTGTGTCCCCTTCTATTTCAAGCTTATACAGTCTATTAGAATCTCAACGTAATCTCAAATGACTTAAACGATCAGTAACTTTACACTATTTTTTAGAATAGATGGGTAAAATTATACTATAGATACTTGAGTTTATGAAGGCAACTGATCCTCACAGAAAACTTTGTGGTTATTTTTTCACCTTATTCCTATTAAAAATTCACCCATATGTATAATGAACAAGAACAATTTTTCTCTCCATATACACTGTATGCACTCATAATTTGGTCTTCATTACAACAACAACAACAAAACTTTATCCCATTAAATAGGGTCGGCTACATGGATCATACGACGCCATTGTGCTCTATCAAAACCTGAATCATTGGTTAAGTTATTGACCATGAGATCCTGCTCAATGACCTCGTTGAGCGTTCTCTTTGGCCTTCCTCTATTCCTTTTAACCGGGCTCCATACTATTTGATCCACCCTCCTCACTGGCGCATCGCTTGGCCTTCTTTGTACGTGTCCAAACCATCTAAAACGGTTCTCTACCATTTTCTCCAAAATAGATGCCACTCCAACTCTTCCCCATATTTGTTCATTACGAATCTTATCTTTTCTTGTATGCCCACACATCCATCTCAACATCCTCATCTCAGCTACCCTAACTTTATGCTCTTGCTGTCATTTTAAAGCCTAACATTCACTTCTATAAAGCATTGCTGGTCTTATAGCAGTGCGATAAAACTTTCCTTTTAATTTATCTGGTACTTTCCGATCACATATAACTCCAGTAGCCTTTCTCCATTTAAACCACCCAACTTGAATTCTATGATTAACATCCTCCAAAATTTCACCATCCTTCTGTATAATTGATCCCGAATATTTGAACTTATCTATTTGTGGAATAACTTGATCTCCCAATTTGACCTCCAAGTTATTTCTAACTTGCCTCTTATCAAAATTACAATGCATATATTCAGTCTTACTTCTACTCAGACAAAAATCCTTCGACTCTAAAGTACTTCTCCATAACTCACGTTTAAAATTAATCTCTTCTCTTGACTCTGCCACAAGAACTATATCGTATGCAAAAAGCATGCACTTAGGGATTTGTTCTTGAATAAGTTTGGTTAGAACATCCACTACTAGGACTCTTGTGTTTAAAACATGTTGGCGTTTTTTCTTCCTACACTTAATACGCACGTCAAGGACCATTAACCTATGCTGGGTTGTCACCCCGTCCCCTGGAATCACTTTACAATTTGTACAAAGTCTTCTGTCATGACTCCTTACCAAAAAGAAATCAATCTATGACCTGTGGACCCCACTCTTGTATGTGACCAAGTGCTCCTCCCGCTTCTTAAAGCACGTGTTGACAATCTTAAGATTGTAAGCTAAGGAAAACTCAAGAATAGATTGTCCTTCATTATTAATCTCTCCAAAACCAAAACCACCATGAGCCCCTGCATATTGCCCTACCTCCTTACCAACATGACCATTAAGGTCTCCACAAATAAAAATCTTCTCAGTAAGTGGTATGCTCTGAATCAACCCCTCCAAATCTTCCCAAAACTTTTCCTTAAGGTGTGCTTCTGTTCCCACTTGAGGTGCATAAGCACTAATAATGTTGATTGTATCCCTTCCAATAATTATTCTTAAAGATATAATTCTGTCATCAATCCTTTTCACATCCACCACATTTGTCTTCCACTCTTTATCCACAATGATACCAACACCATTCCTCGTAGCTGTTTTACCTGTGTACCAAAATTTGAACTCATTGATTTCCCGAGATTTTTCTCCAACCCATTTAGTTTCCTGAAGGCACAAGATGTTAATCTTTCGTTTTGCCATTAGGCCCACCACCTCCCACGCTTTTCCAGTCATAGTCCCAATATTCCAAGTGTCAAATCTAATATTTCTCTCATGAATTAGCTTCTTTAGTCGCCTCCGTCCGTAAGAGAGCGGTAGCCCTTGCTCATTTAACACTACATCCGAGAAGCGATGCAGCGCCCTTGCTCACTTCTCACTGTACTCGAGCCATACAGCGCGTTACTTACGGGCAACGACCTAGTATTAGCGCAATATCTTCGTATGTCCATGTTCATAAGATTCGACAAGTTTTTACGTTGGCTGTCGGGGCCTAACACAAGCCTCCTCCTTTACCCGGGCTTGGAACCGGCTACATGCATAGGCGGAGTTATAATTTGGTCTTCATTATTGCTGAAAAAAATACTTTAAGGTTAATATTATATCAAAAATTATTTTAAAATATTAAGTCCTACTGAAAAAATACTTTTAAGTATTGGATATATAAAAAATTATTTTAGGATATTAAGACTATTAAAAACATACTTTAACGTGCAGATTGTAACTTAACCCAAGTTTAAATAATGAGTTATGTTTTTTACAACTTGTAAATCAACTTACTATATATTTCTCATAATATATTTATCTATCAATCTATGTCTACATGCAAATCACCCATCGTAAATTGATTGGATCACAGGAAAAAAAAGGTAACCCACCAGCTGATGAATTTCAATTAAACACTATTGCAGGCCCTGAAGAAGCATTTGATATAAATGGAGGCACTCACATAAAAAAGCATTGTCTTCACACTCTGTTGAGAGAAGAGAACAAGTACCCTGATATTTGTTACTTGAGATTTAAAAACTGTACACAAATTAATGACAACATAGTGTACGTTCCCATTAATGAATAGTGACAAAACCAATCGATATAGTGATTGTTTAGGTAAAGTTACAATCTTAGTTTTAAAAGAATTTTTAGTTCAAACTTTAATTTAAATTTTTTTTAAAACAAACAGTCATATTTGTCTAAAAGACCTTCTGGATCAAAATATAGTTTAAAACTATAATTTTAAATAAGCTACTAGGAATAACTTCTAAAATAATAAAAGTGCTTATAGATTACTCAATTACTATTTTATCCCTACTTTTTCTGACATTCTCTATCCTCTCCTCTTCCTTCTCTTCTCTCTCCTTTTCAATTATCACCGTCGTATTACTGCCGCTGCTGCCATCACCATTGGAGCCATCCGTCACCGCTGCTTTCTTCCTCTGTTGTCAGGTCTTCAGTTGGAGAGCGTCGTCACTAGTCTTAAGTTGGAGATCTCCGTTGCTGGTCTTCATCTTGGACCTTCATCGCTGGTGAACGTTGGTCATCTTCCTCCGTCGCTGGTCTTCTTCCTCCGTCATTGGTCATCTTCCTCCGTCGCTGGTCTTCTTCCTCCGTCATTGGTCATCTTCCTCCGTCGCTGGTCTTCTTCCTCCGTCATTGGTCATCTTCCTCCGTCGCTAGTCTTCTTCCTCCGTCGGTGGTAGAAGAGAGAACAGGATAGAGAGAGGAAAAAAAAGAAAGAAATTGAATAATTTTTTTATAAAATCATGCCATTTCTAATTATTTATCAATATTAAAAGTCATTCTGGCAATAATTATCCAAACACTCATTTATTCATAACCACTTTTTTTCATAAGCTCTTTTTCAAAAGTATTTTTTTCAAAAGCTGTTCAAAAACCCTTTTTTCGTAAGTCATTTTCTAAAAGTCTATCAAAATAGGCTTATAGTATAAGATGACCAAGGACCACAATCCATGCATGGCTTCGTGTGATAGAAATTCAATGCCCTTGAAGCTCTTAAGGGTCTGTTTGCCATGAGATATTTGGAGGGAAAGGGAGGGGAGAATTTTTTTTTTCAATTAGATTTTAAAAAATAAAATTAGAGAAGTGAGGTTATAAGGTTTAAATTAATTTCAATACCTTTTTATCTTACATATTCTCTTTATTAAAATTTTATAATCCCACTTTTTTAATTTTTTTAAATCTAATTTATAAAAAATTTCCTTTCCCTCCCTCCCCTCTCCCCAAATCCCTTATACCCTTAAAGTTATTTGAACCTTATAAATACAAAATTATGGCACAACAAGTTTACCCTTACAAAATGTTTAGGTGTGTTGAGTCTGGGGAAATTACTAAAACTAGAATATATCTTCAGATTTAAAAAACACTTAAAGAATACCTATTAATTACAAAGTCAATATTATCTCTATAACAATCTTGAATCCATATTAATAGGCAATAATTAAATACCAGTTTATTTTACGAAAAAAAATACCCGTTGAATCTAGAAACGGAAAAAAAAACATTGGCACATTTAAGAACCATAATACTTCAATCGAATGCTTGAAATCTAATCCCTTTTCAACTCTTAAATTCAAACCATAAATTAAAAAGAAATACGCGGCAAACACTTCTCTCTATTTTATATATGGCCAGACAGAGCTTGAATCAATATTAATTGACGATAAGCAAATACGAGATGATTCATAAAAAACAAAAAACAAAATCACATTCGAGGACCACAAGATCATCACAAAAAGGCTGGTTTATATAAATAATCAAAAGGAAGTGAGGACCACGTCAGAGTTGAAGAAAGTCCCTTGGTCACTTTGCTGTATATCTGTAATGTTTTTATGGGGGAAAACCTTACCATAATTGCAATGTTGATCAGTCTCTTTACATACAGAAATACATCTCAGGTCATGTTTCTTTCAATATATATATAAATATATATATTAGAGATACAAAACCAAGATTCCAGCTAGCTTCAACTCAAATCCAAATCACTTTAGTTCAATGGGAATAAAATAAAGCGTTCATTTTATAATCCAAAGCTGTGCTGAAAATTTGGTGCAATCACAGCTTTTCCCTATATTGAATTTGTTCAATTCCAAGAAGCTCTAAACAGAGTCATTCTAGTAAGATACAATATTATTAAACTTCAAGATTAAGTAATAATTAATAATAAGATACAATATTATTGAGCTTTCCATATTTCTATTGATATATACAATAACGCCATGCTGCATAAATGGAATCCATCATTATTATATGCTTCACTTTCAAGGGATTACAGACTTTGAAAAACAAATATTGTTTTGATTTTTAACTACATACAAAGCTGTATCAAACAAACCAAACCGTTGTGATAATTCCACTACACGCCTTTCATAATAGGCATTTATTAGTCCTAAATGGACCTATAATTATATATATTTTTATTTAGAAGAGTAAGCACTGATAATTTGAAATTACAAATAGGATTGAACAATGTTATCCATACTAATAAAAATTATCTCACCAATAAATGTTAGTCTAGTTGATAAAGGATTTAGCTCATAACCTATAAAATTATATGTGAAAATTTTATTTGTAGGCGATCTGTAAGTACTTTTATAAACTCTTTTTAAACCTTGACACATGCTTTCCTAAGATCCAACTCATATAAACTTTTGTTTGTGAGAAAAAAACTCATCTCATTGTAGCAAAAGAGTCAAACACGGTTTCTCTTACAATACACGAAATGAAATTTAAACATAACTTCATATCTGGAAAGCATTTAATTTAGTTTTATGGTTAATCACACTACATGTTAATGGGGTTCTTATCGTAGTAAGCACCCATGAGGATGAACTTCAAAGTATCGTTTCTTGGAAATATTTTATACATGCAATGTTCAAGATGCTGCTAGCTATTTCTGATTGTTTTATAGCTTTGAGATCGATCTTTGTTGTCACTTTCTGAAAGGTTCAGATCTATATCACCATATATTGGCTACAACTTTTTTTGGGGAATCTCACAAGGTCTCTGAAAATTGATATTTTGGACAAATATTAAAAGAATAATATATTGCAAGTTGATTTTACGATGAATTTTATGACACAGTTTCCATAATAAATAAGGGCGTTGCAATTAGTACGTTAGGACTTTCTTACAGAAACTACATATATTAAGCTAAAATTAATATAATTTGTTAAGCTAAAATTTTATGATGAAATAAAGCCTGCAAAAATATTTTTTTTTTATCCACCCGGTTTACCGGAGCTTTGCCCAGACTACATCCGGATCTGACCCGCGTCACGTACCTGGTTATAGTAGGTGAGTCTTCCAACATGGATTTTTTACATACGTTAAGGCTCGAACTCGAGACTTCGTTTAAGCGATACCGAACCACTTACCACTCGGACTAACCCCTGTTGCTCCTACAAAAATATGTTGAGAAGAGACATTCTCGCTAGCACCAAAAAAAATCTTCATACGTAGGTTAAAAATCAGAACGTGTAGAAAGTCTATAATTTAATTTCGGGCCCCCGGGGGGGGTACAAAAGCCCAAAAAACTTTCGACCTTGTAGCAATTAATGCTTCCCCCAGGCCCCAACTATGATAATTTCAGCCCAATAAACCAAGTTGTGGACATTAATTTGTCCAAGCCCATATTCCACAGATCAAGGCCCATAGATCCCTTACTCAGCCCAACGGCCCATTATCTTGCTCTACATACGGCTAAAAACCAGTCTAAGAAAATATAACAAATAAAAAAAAAAAAAAAGAGAAACCCAGATCTAATCCAGATATGATCATTTTAAAGTAGGAAAATTTTTGAAGAAGTTATAAACAAATATAAATCTCACAAAATTAAGCAAAAAAGTCTAACAATAAATATATATTATTTTTTTAATATTAAACTTAGAACATAGGAGGGAAGAAAAATTTATATTTAAGCACTGAGATGACAAAAAACAAATAGAGGGATGAAGGTAGATAGTCAAACATCACTACAACCAGTAGAATCATAAACCAAAAACTTGAGAAATATACACAAAACTAAACACACCAGGTAGAAATAACAAAAGAGAAGAAAAGGATAATAGCAAGTGAAGATTGTTGAGGCTAGGACGAGAAGGTCGAGAGACTAGAAGGGCAAAGACTGCATGGAGCTCTCCTTCCTCAATAACGACTTCAACTCTTCAGGCAATCTGCAGCAGCGTTAACGTTTGTGGCTAGCATAGGAGTTGATGTATGATAATGCGACTGTTGCTGGTGCGACTTCCTTCTCTTGCAAAGCAACCTTTAAAGGGATGAAGGGAAGGGAAAATAGCAACTGGAATGCTGGTGATGGACCGATAGCATTGTTGGAGGAGGCAAGAGGTGAGGAGGAAGAAGAGGAGTCTGAATGAGACTGGCTAAGACCGATGCAAGAAAGAAAAGGAAGATGTTAGGAATTTTAAGTTTAGGTACTTTTTTTTAATATAAAATAAAATGTATTAAGTTTTACTAGGGTTTATGTGTAAAATACTCGGTCTAAACGCCTATTAAATATTTTTTAAGATTTTGTTTTTAATACTTTTTATACGGTTGTCCATACAACCATTCCATAAAATATATTTTAGACTTTACCTTAGTGAAATTGGTCTAAAAATCTACTAATATTATAAAAATATCGGTCACATTTTTTACTCCGTCTCCTCAACTTTCGATGTAAAAGAGGCTATCTAAAAGACCTTTTCTCTAGTAGGGATTTTTTTATGAAATATTATTTTGGTGCTATATAATATTGGCAAAAAAAATTTAAAAAATCACTGGTGGTTATAATAGCAACATAATTTGGTAAACAATTATTTAAGGTTCATGTATAAGTAAAATTGAAAGATAAGAGAGTGATAAGTTATCTTATATTTAATTTAGCGAAAAGTTCATCATAATTAAGGCTTCAAAATTATTCTAAACTTGTTTTATGTTCAAGTACACATATCTATTATATGAAGAAAATGGTAAAGTGTTAGATAGTTTTTGGCGCCTTAGTGGACGAATTGCTTGATGAGATTGGTGATTCTGGGTATTACACCAAATTTGACTTGCACTCTGCCATCATCAAATTCTTATGCATCTTTATGACAAAGAAAAGACTACTTTCAGGACCCACCAGGGACTATACGAATGGCTTGTTATGCATGGCCATGCATGATACTACGAAGTATTGAGAATGCATGATAACATATTATTAGAAACACGAGAAAACATATCATACACATACATTCATCTTGCATATATTAATTGGTAATGTTTACTAATAAGATTTTTCAAAATCTCACCTCTGCCTTAATAAACTATAATTGGTAATTGAGTATGGAGAAGCCTGCATGAAGAAAAGCAAATGAATTAGAAGAAAATAAATGTGAATTTGTGCTTTAACAAAGTAAAGCTAGTTTTTCCTATTCAATAAATAATTATGTAATAAATATTGTGCATGTTTATTTATGTACTTAAGTTGTATATGATGTTGTATATATGTTTAAATAAATATGTGAAAGTTTGATGATGAGTTATGCATGCTAGAATAAAATAAAAAAAAATGAAAGGAAGTTGCAAGGATAAAAACATAGGTCATGGAGCAAGGAGCTTTTAGCTCCAATTTGACCTAGCAAATGGATGAATTAAATTACAAAATTTGGCATGTAAGAATTACACTCCTAAGCTTTAAATACATAGGTAGTTTACCTATATTAGATGTACACATTAAGAGAAATGAATTTTTAAATTTGAGGCTTGGAATCTGGAAGTTCTAGAAATAGCCATATGAACAGTAATTTTGAACGAATTAACTATATTGATTGATCCAGTAAAACTCTAGATTTATATTTTTTTTCCTTAAATAGCATTGAAAGAACTTTTGGTAGAAATTTGGAACAACTCCATACAATTTTTGCAGAATTAATTATGACTTTTTAAATTTGGTCTGTCAAATTTGGAAAATAAATAATAAATAATACCTGAGGAACAATTTACAAATTTTTAAATTTTGAGTCTAAGTAAAGCTTCCGCATACCTAATTGCTTTTGAGTACAAACTCTGAGGGGTATAAATAAGGACGTCTTAGTGTTGGTATAAGAGCAGAGGTTCTGGCAAAGGACAGAGATTCTAGCACAGGATAGGTGTAACATCCTTACTTTCGTACGTCTTAGGGACCATTCGATAGCCTTTAGAACCACTTACATGACACTTGAAGTCCGTTAGCTAAATCTAAAATTTTTACTCTTGGTGAGTTACTGTTCATATGGTATTCTAGATTGGGCAAAAAACTTTGATAAATCATAATTAATTCTAGAAACGTCAGAATGAGGTGGTTCAAAATTCTACTCGAACCTAACATCATGAAATTTAATGGAAAAATAATTTTCTGACCAAATTCTTAGCCAATTGATACAATTTATTTGTCAGAGTTCACTGTTTATTTAATCAAAAATCCTGAAAATAGATTCTGGTCCCCATATTTGGAAAATCGGTTCTCTTTGTACAGACATCGAAATAAGGCGTTCTTGGTGTCAAAACGAAGCTTGACATGTTAAATAAATGTCTGTAAAATTTCATACATTTATTCCATCATTTAATATTTTTCATTACATCATACATATTGTTGCTTAAACTGGTCATACAGCATCCTTACATGCAACAATTCTTCACATAACATCATATAACATTTACATTAACCAATCCCTAACTCCCATTCATTCTTCTTCATGCTCTTTCATCTTTCATAAACATGTTCGGATTGGGATTACATGGATGGGGTGAGATTTCTGGGGAAATCTCAGTAGCAAACAATACCAAACAATGCATGTATTAATATAATTGCTTATGCTTGCTTGTGAAAGTGTTACCATAGTGTAATGAGCATGCTTCCATGTATCATATGAAATACAATTGGCCAAAATAATCATAGAAACAGAGCTTCAATCATATACACATATGCACACAATTCAACAAAGTCATAGCACAACCAAGCATAACATTCAATACATACAAGTTTAAGGTAAGTTTACTACCTCTTATACTTGACTTTCTTTCACTTCAACTTTGCTCTTTCTTCTTACTTCTACTTGATGTGTGGCTGCCCGTTTAGAGCACACTACCAAATCCTAACATCACATAATCATCCATTCATCACCATCTAACTCTCTTGAACATTAAGCTTACTTTAACTAACACAACTTTCTTTAATCTTTACCAATTGACTTGGCCTTTGAATCAATTGATTTCTTGACCTTACCCTACACAATTTGGCCTTTTGAATCCATTTATGAACTCAAAATAACCAAATTCCAGCAACTATGCACTATTTTGGACAGAATTTGCAAAACACACATAATTCTTCCAAAAATTCTTATCTTAATTCCATTGCTTCCCATACTTGTTTCTCTACTTTACCCCACACAACTTTTCATTTTAAAACCATTGGAAGCATCAAAATCATGAAAATCCAATCACTGTTCATATGGGTGAATAGTAATAGAGAAGAATTTCAAGAATTATAACTTTCATTTCTAATGCTTCCAAGGTTCAAAACCTATCCAATCCTACACAAAATCATCAGATAAACTCAATGGAAGCATTAGATCATTGAAATTCTATCTCCTTCTATCATAAACAGTGCATGAACAGTGCAAACCGAAATGGTTCATCCATGGCAAAGTTAAGAACATCAACTTGATTCAACAACCAATCATCTAACTAGCTTGTTTAAGCTTTAATCACATAATTCTAACTTTAATTTCTTCTTTCTCCTTTCATCTAAGGTTTTGGATAGCATATACACCTTAGAGAAAACTCAACTTTCTTTCATAAAAACCCTAAGTTCAAGCTCCCAAATCAAAGAAAAATAAGTTAGGATAGTTTGCTTACCTTTAATCTCTAGCTTGCTTGAACTTTGGCCGCCACGGCTAGAAAAAAGCATTTCAACACCGGTTGAAAATGGCATTCAACATCGCACATACAGCCGGTGTAGAAACGGACCGTGTAAAAAGTGAGACCTTCTACACCGGTGACAAACCCATATTTTTATATATTTATTCATATCATTTTAGTGAGTTTTTGTCATCATTTTGGGTTTCAATTATATTATTTGTGCATCAATTGAATTATTGAACCTTATAATGAATTAGTGTTTAATAGGGCATAATTGTCATATTTTTATTATTTCTCCCAAATAATTATTTTTGGAATAAAATGTATTACATTATTATGATTTTATATTTCAGGAATTTAGGAGAAATCAGAATTTACAAATGACAACAAAGGACCACTAATTCAGAAATTACATTGAAGGACCCATTGGGCCAAACTTTGCAGTTTTAGCCCATTAGGTTTTGTTTTAAAAAGGCATGCATGCAGCATAGAAGGAACACGCCGCGGAGAACATTCAGAAGAAGCGCACGCATCACAGGAAAAGTTTCAGTGCCCGGAGAAGCTTGAACTGTCGTACGCGACTCCTTACCATCCATTCACGTTCACACACAGACCCACTCCATATTCCATCCTCCATCATTCACAGCATATCTCCACCCATCCATTCCACCACAGTACAGTAGTTCATCAAGCGCAAAATCAGTCACGAAGGTCGACGGCACAGCAGCACAGAATATAACAACAGCGTCAACCCTACACGTAAACAGTGACGGTACCATGAAGGCAGTGATGATAGCGTGGATCTCTATAACTATGCGTGGCTAGAGTGTCTTGATCCTCCTATTCAATGGCAAAGGCATGAGTTTAGAATCTAAAGGGGAGTTTAAGTTACTCTAATCTTCATCCATTAATTATTTTATGATTCCTAGGTCTTAGGATAATTTTATAATTATTGGGAATGCTTATAATGATTTATATTTATTGAGGATTACTGTAACTGGATTATTGTTTGGCAATTGATATTGTTCTTTAATTAACTTTAATTTTATTTACTTTGATCTGGGTCAGACATGGTATTGAAATTATTGTGAATATTTTGTGATAATTCAAGGTGGCTTGAATTATTGGATCATTATATCTCTTGCTAGCTTTAATCCTATTTCTATGAATTATTGAGTTATAATTAAGCATTGGATTTTAACATCTTTAATCCTAGTTTATTATTCTGGTGGCAGTTAATAAACTAGGATTTTAGAAAATATTTTGTGACAATTCGAGGTGGCTCGGTTGTTGGATTAAAAGTTTAATTATAATTCTTAATTCATTGTCTAGAACTCCCATATCTGTTGAAGCTATGATTGCCTGCGTTATTGAATTGGAGGATTGCTTTCATTATTATTAATCTCTTTCTCTTTCATTCCATTCACTTGTTATCATTCATTAACATTTTCTTTAAATTAAAAATACCAAAAATATTTATTTAAATTTATTTTTCAATTCATTGCATTTATTTGTTAGTCAATCAAATCAAACCCCATTTTCTAGTTTAGGTTGCATTGCATTTAGTTACTTAGGAATTCAATTTGATTTTTGGCTCCTCAAAGAGAACAACCCGAGGTTGCACTATACGCAATCCTTGGTTAAAATTTTTGAAGTAACCCCAAGGGACATCGGACGAAAAGGTTGTTTCAACCGGTTACGTGACCAGTGTAGAATGTATACTTTTTTACACCGGACTAAAATTTAAAGCGGTTCACATTTACACCCGGTGTATTATTTTTAACATCTACACCGGTTGAACATTGGGACGGTGTAGATTATTCAAATGTTAACACCGGTTGAATATGGGACGGTGTGTAGAATGTATACTTTTTTACACCGGTCTACACGTTAAAGCGGTTCACATTTACATCTGGTGTATTATGTTTTAACATCTATACCGGTTTGAATATTGGGACAGTGTAGATTATTCAAATGTTAACACCGGTTGAATATTGGGACGGTGTAGATGTTATTAAATTTAATTTATATATTATGATATATGTTCTTTCTACACCAGCAGGTATATACCTCCGATGTAGATGTTATTAAATTTATATTTAATATATTTCGTTGGCCTGAAGCTTCATAAATAAACTGCCCAAATATAATATACGACTCAATCATCGATCATCATCAGTTCAAGATGCCAGAGACATATATAATTCAATTGCTCATTATATTATTCATTCATTGAATAAAATTCAATACAAAAATGCTACAATTTGAACAGACAAGTAGAAAAAGGTATTCAGTGAAAGACAAATACTATTGAGAAGGAAGGAATTGAACAAAAAACTCTGCCCACCGATTACGCAGTTCCTCAATATCTTGGTCAGGAAATGGATCAGGTTGATCAAACATCTGAAATATGAAATCAAAATCAAAGAAATTAAGGCATTACTAATATAGATTAGATTGAGAATTAAGAAATATGAAATCATTAAAAATACAATTTTACCTCCTCAGTTAGGTCAATCCTATTTGACAAGATAATATTGACCATGTGTCTAACTATGTAGAAGCCGCACAAGTTGCTTTCTCTGGGTTGCCTTCGACTCTGTAATGTTAACAAGATAAAAATTATTTCTCATCATCAAAACGCGGAACCTAGCTAACACCCAATATATACTTTTATTACCTTTGGTGTGATCCATTCAGGGTCCCTCACCAAATTAGCGTGCTTAAGGCCCCTTGCAACTACGAACATCCTCATAGCCCTATGACCAAAGTTAATAAGTTAGTAACCCATTTATCACAAAGATCATTGTGTATAGAAAAGAACTCACGTGTTCATGATCTTCCTGACATCAACCGAGGGCTTGTAAATACAAAACTAGTATATATGAAATAAAATGAAATATTATTATTCTTACTCCTGCATATATGGTGCGAAGAAACAATCAATATCGGTTTCATCGAGCCTACTTGAAATGTATGCAAGCCTCGAAGATTGAGAGGTCCCTTTAGCATAAAGCTGAAGTGGGCATAGGAATCCGAACTTTTTTTGTTTGCCCTTGGAGGAAACCAACTCAGCTTGCATGTACCTACAGGCAATGCATAAACGACATTAGTTGTAAGACTTGAACTTTGTTATTACATATATTTACATTTAAATTATACTTACATAAAAAACACTTGGATACAGCCGGAGGTCAGTTCTTCCTTGGGAGTGATCAGAGATTTGACGTCCGCATGGTCCAGGAAGGCCGGTGCCCCCACGTCGCCCACAACTGAATCCATAGGCAACGAGTCCACATGGAACGTTTTGTCATATGCCAATAGGATCACACGTTGCATGGCATTCAAAGTGGGAGGGGTGGGAAGTTGGCCGGGGGATGAGGTGACGTGATCCGAAACAAGATGCTTTGGCCACAATATGAAAGTCCCTTTTGCTTGGCTCACTGTCTTCACCTCATTAGTGGGAATTAGGACAAGACCATCTCCAATTAGCACGGCTTCAACTGTCACCCTTAATTGATCGTCCTGAATTTGGCTGTGATGAACAGTTGCCCTTAGGCTATGGATGGAGCCACGTGCCACTAAGCGTCTAAGAGGATCCTCAACATATAGATCACAATGTTCTGCATCCTCTGGCAGCGGCAAGCAACAACTCCCCTTAATGCTTGGACGGACTACAATTGAGGGCGGGAGGGGATCAGTTGGCTCTTGCTGCCTTGATGTCATCATGGACAATATTTCTTCCTTCATCTTTGCGAACCCCTCTTGTAAGGGCGCCCTTGAATTCTTCTTTGTCTTGGCTTGAGTTTTCATTTTGCAAGAGGTTCCCCAAGGGTTCTTGAGCCACGGTTTTGCATCAGATTTTGGGGGGTATTTATAGGCAAATTCCATGGAAAATGAAAGGGCCAAGATCATTTTGTGCACTATTTGATCTAATGGCTTAGATTTAATCTTGAATTTCCTTTTCTTTAATAATTATGACATCATCATCATGACATCATCAAAGGGGACACCTCACAAGCCACATGGCGCCATTCCAAGGGAGAGAAGTCTCTAGAAAAATTTCAGTCCAATCTGGTACCGGCTCAGTCCGATTTCTCAAAAACCAGACTGTTTTCTGAATCTAATTTTTCTGAGATTCCATAATATGTTTTCTGACCTTAAATCCAGTATCCGGATTCTTTATACCATTGAAATTCTTATACTGTGTCTAAACTTAATTACAGATCCCTTGGAAAAATGATCAAAATACTCTTGGTACCCTTTATTGTACTACATTGACCCTAAGGGTATAATCGTCATTTCACACCTCTTTGCACCTTATCAGGGCATATACTGACTCTGAGGAATCATTCTTGTACTTGCCTTGGTGTTTTGGCCTGTCCAGAATGAACAAAATACCCTCCATTCATCTCTTGTACATTATTATAATATAGGGGTATTTTCGTAATTTTACACTGTTCCGGGGTTCTTCTAGACACTGGCCCACATATGGCTCAGGTACCTTATTAGGCCTCTAGAATGCCATTTTGGGCCTTTGTCTAGGTCCACTACCTTTATGGCACAAATCCCATGAACCCTCTCCTGAAGGTATTTATCGGGTATTTTATTATACTGTAAATTTCATTAAAAATTCTATAGGATTCCTTTTCTGATCCTGTCAGTTTTATGAATTCTCATATTAATTATATTAATTTAATGTAAAGTTTCATCTAATTTTGAGATCCAAAAAATATTGTAATAATTTTATCTGACTTCAGAAATTTATATAAATTTTTCGGGACCTCAAATCAAAATTCTGTGTTGCGTCAAATTAACCGGAATAATTTTCTCTATCTACTGGTAAAATTTGGGTCTGGTCTGATTCTGGGTATTTTTGGCCTGTTTTTTGTCCAAATTCTTCATAATTACACTTTTACCCCTTTACTTTTCATAAATTACACTTATGTCCTCACATTTGGTTAAAATTACACTTAAAGACCCCACATTCTTGTCTACTTTCTCTTTTGGCCTTAAAACTTTTATAATTTCACTTAAGTCCTTGCATTTTCTTCCTTTTTCAATTCAATCCCTTTCTTTACATAAATGACCACATTTTCCTTAGAAAATCTCGCATATATTACGTATAAACTGTACATACAAATCAGTACAGAAAATTAGGGATATTACAATAGGAACACTCTGCTCAAGATAATGCGTATGTAACAGATTAGATAAGGTTGCCCTTGGTCAAAGCCAATAGCAGGTTACTTGTTTGTATTCCAACTGAGTTTATAGATTGGAGGTGAATGCTCTAGGGAAAATTAATACTGAGGATCAATAAGAGATGAAGTTAGATTAAACTTTATTACTGAAGCTCAAGCTAATAGGTGCCTTCAGAAAAGTAATTAGGGATATTTATTCTTTTTCTTTATGCAAGTTGAAGTAGGAGAAGGAATTGAGAAAATTTCAGTAGTCAAGGAACTTCCTGAGGTGTTCCCACAGAAATCAAGGAACTCCCTCCAGAATGAGAAGTTGAGTTTACAATTGACATTGTACCTGGAGCCAGACCAATTTCTAAGGTGCCGATACATAATGGCTCATAATGAGATGGCATAACTAAAGAAGTATATAGAGAAGCTATTAGAGAAGGGTTTCATTAGACCCTGTGTTCTACCATGGGGTGCTTTAGTATTATTTGTCAAAAAGAAGGATGGTAGTCTAAGATTATGCGTAGATTACCAGGAGCTAAATAATATTACTATTAAGAACAAATACCCTCTTATCAGAATAGATAACTAATTATATTAGCTTTCTGGTACAAGTGTATTCTCCAATATTGATTTGAGATTAGGCTACTATCAGCTTAAAATCAAATAAGATGATATTCCAAAGACAGTATTCCATACTCAATATGGACACTATGAATTTATTTGTAATGCCATTTGGATTGACAAATGCACCTGCAATTTTCATGGATTATATAAACAGAATTTTTAGGCCTTACTTAGACCAGTTTGTTGTGATCTTAATAGATGATATTCTAGTATTCTCTAAGTTTGAAGAAGAGCATGAGAAGCATTTGAGGATTGTCCTAAATACCCTCAAAGAAAAGCAATTATATGCCTAACTCAGTAAATATGAGTTTTGACTACAAGAAGTCTAATTTCTCGGTCATGTCATATCCCAAGAAGGAGTAGCTGTTGATCCCAGCAAGATAGAAGTAATGCTAACCTGGGAATAACCAAAGACAGTGATGAAGATCATAAGTTTCCTCAAACTTATAGGGTATTATAGAAGATTTGGGACTTCTCTCGAATCGCTCTTCTGCTTATGAAGCTCACTAGTAAAAGCCATCCATTTTTATGAGAAATGTGAGGCCAATTTCTAGGAGCTGAAGAGATAGCTCACCTCTACTCCCGTGATGATAATCCCTGATCCTACACAAACCTATGTGGTCTACACATATGCTAGTAAATAATGATTAAGGTGTGTGCTTATGTAGCAAAGTCGAGTAGTAGCTTCTGCCTCACGACAAATGAAATCCCATGAGAAAAATTACCCGACCCATGACTTGGAGATTTCAGAGATAGTGTACGCACATAAGATATGGAGACATTATCTATGTGGTGCAACCATAAAGCTGTACTGCGACCACAAGAGCCTCAAGTACTTACAAGATCATAAAGACTTGAATATGAGGCAACGTTGATAGATGGAACTACTCAAGGATTATGATTTCCAAATAAAGTACCATCCCAGTAAGGAAAATATAGTAGCTGATGCCCTAATTAGAAAGGCAGTACAAGTGTCATTCGTAATGATAAAAGAGCAGAAGTTGATAGAGGATTTCAGAGACTGGAGTCCTTTATACCATATACAACTAGTTGAGAGCAGAGGCAGTAAAATGCAATTTATAGCTTTGCTGTAAGATCAGATCAAAGAAGCCCAGTAACAAGATCAGTTAGCAAAAATCTTTAAGGCAAAGTTGCTAAAGGGAGAAACCTGAAACTTTGAGATTTCTCACGATGAACTATTGAAGTTTAGAAGAAGAACATATGTCCCATAAGCAGCTGATCTTAGAGAGTGAAAATTCTAGATGAAGCTATAAAAGCTGATATACACTTCACCCAGGCATGATCAAGTTGTACCATGACATCAGAAGCCCTCAAGCAAGCTATAACCTCTAGATATCCCTGAACAGAAATGGGACATCATATATTTCCATGGATTTTATTATGAAGCTACCACTTATATCGTCTAAGCACGATGCTATATGGGTTATAGTAGACCGCTTAATCAAAATGGCTTACTTTCTCACAATCAATATGAAAGATCCTCCTAAAAGGTTAGTAAAACTTTACATCAAGGAGATCGTAAGGCTAAATGGGGTCCTAAGTAGCATATCAAATAGAGATCCTAGATTTACTTTTAAACTATGGAGATCTCTATAGAAAAAATGGACACTACTCATAAATTTAGTATAGCCTACTATTCCTAGAAAGATAGGAAAATAGAAAGAACTATTCAAACTCTGGAGGATATGCTGCAAGCTTGTACACTAGATTTTGGAGAAAACTGGGATATGTATTTGCCACTACCAGAATTTGCATATAATAATAGTTACCACTCCAGTATTCATATGGCCCCCATTGAAGCTCTATATGAAAGGAAATATATATCACCTCTATGCTGGATAGAGCTTAGCGAAAAAAGAATGTATAATCCTGATATAGTGGATCAAACATCTACATAGATTGAAATGATCAAACAAAGACTTTTGATGGCTCAAAGTAGACAAAAGTGTTATGCATACATTAGAAGGAGACCGTTGAAAGTTTGAATTCTTAGTTAGTTGAAGTTTAAAGGAAAGGTAGAGATAGCTTCTCGCTTGTTAGTGATCCCTAAGGATAGATGAACCTAAAAGTATTAATGGCCTAGAGATGTGAGCTAGATTCTTCTCCAATTAGCTAAAAAGAAGTAGTTGTGTTAGTTAGGGATCACAGTGAAACTAGGGACATGAAAATCATTTAGATAGTGGGCGATGCTATGATGAAATGAAGTTAAGTAAGAATAACAAAAGTTAAGAGAAAGGTAGTTGACTATTCAAAAACTAAGAGACTCCCCTTCCAAGAAAGAGTTATGACTAAGAGTCAGATAAAATAGTTAAGGGTTTAAATTGTAGCCTAGCAAGAGGGTATAGTGGCAACCTAAGCTAGATGAATTAATGCAGCCTTGTTAAGTCTAAGACAACCTAATAGAGTAGCAATCTCAGATTCCTCAATAGATGAATAGTATATTAGAGATAGTAAACTCAAGATGGATAACCCTTGTGAAATTTCTTAGGGATCAAGATAAAGAGATAGAGAATGAGACAGATAGCTATACAAGAAATTAGAATAAAGAGATAAGCATATTCCTGATAATGTTAGGAGATACTCAGTCACTTGGGGTCAGGTGGAGAGGCTTCTGAGTAGGGATACAATGTATAAAGTTTTGGCCATTAAGTCTTTCCTAGAGAAATTGGGAACTTATCTTCCAAGTCAAAATTGACATTGGTCTAGACAGAGCAAGATACCCTATCTGACAGGAAAGGGATACAGTCGATATGGAGTTGACGTTGCTTTAGCAGAAATGACTTGTCCTCTATTGAGAACATAAAGTAACAGCCGAGGCAAGGAAAACAGAATTTACTTCATCGTAATAGAAGCATAACTAGCCAAGAATAGACTTAGGGTTAAATATCCCTGAGCTTAACAACGTACTAAAGAAAGCAAAAAGAAGGGAATCTTACTCTCCCTTTAATTTCCAGAATCAGCTGCAAATAAAAAGAGAGGCTCCCTCTTATAGGGATAAAATGTCTGAATGATATGCTACAGATATAACAAGAAGTAAGAGAAGTTATATAAGTCATCTCCCTATACCATACAGAACAGCAGAGACAATAAGAGCAGCTAGAGGAGTAAGAGACCTCCTAAACCAGATTGACTTAAGCACCTAAAGAGATAGACATGTGGGCTAGAGAATTGATGTGGCCTAAGAGAATGATATTGGTTTATGGAAACTGTCTTGGAGAATTATCAATAAGTTACCAGCTAAGACAGTAAAGTAACAAGGTTTGAGCTTGTTAGTACCAATACTTTAGATTCCCATCAACACTTTTTAGTTAAGCGTACTCAAGCAAGAGTAGCGAAAAGGTGCAAATGCCAGAAAAGTTCGGCAGAAATGCACAAAGTTCAGCAAGATAGAAGAAAAGTTAAGAAAGTTAAGAAAGTTAAGAAAAGTAAGGGACATTCTTCTTAGATAACCTTTTAGTCAAGTTATGACTAGAGGTTTAACCTTAAAATTTTGAGCACGAATTTTTTTTAAAGAGGGGGAGACTTGTCACATCTTTTTTTTTCAGGCCTAGAAGCCTAGAAAGTAGTCTAAAATTAGTAAACTACCAGAACCCTATGAGAAAAAGTTCCAAAAACATATAGAGAATTTTCAAGGACTAAACTGCAAATAGAAAAAGTACAGTGACTAAGATGCAAATGAAGAAAGTTTCGGGGGCAAGTATTTAAATAAAGTTAGGGACTCCAGAAGAGTCTCAAGGGCTCAGAAAAAGAAAAGATTATAGATACAGGCCTAAGATTGAGGCAGAGACCTTAAAGCAATAGTTTATGAGGTTAAGTCCTTGAGCTCGAGCAAGGGCAAAATCATAATTTCAAGGAGTTTCAGGCCAAAAGACATAACTATGAATATATAAAGCATAAAAATTCAAAAAAAATACCAGAAAATGGGAAATAAGGTATAGAGGCCTTTGTATTAGTATAGATGGCCAAAATACCCCTAAAGTAACTTTAATGGATCTTTCAATATAATGGCTCAGTTTGAGGTATTTAACTGGATCTGATTATTTGAGCCATGAGGAGGCCTAAAAATGTACATAAAAATTAGGGTAAGGAGTTAGCTGATTGTGAAATTTTATAAAATTAGATTTATCCCCAAAAGGCTAGTAGAATAGCTCCAAGAATATATACAATCCATATCTGCTCCTGAGAGACATTTTAAGGAAAGTCTTAAAAGTAGGGCTTAACGGAGATTTATGGGCTGAGAAAATTCATAGATTTTCTTCAGGATTAAATGTAGTTTATGGAGTAGATATAATAATTTTAGGAGCTCTGAGTTGTGTTAAATAGGCCAAACAAATGTGAAACCAAGTTGAGAAAGTGAAGTCATTGGAAGCAAAAGTAGAATTTTGGCACTAAGAAGACTACCTCTTGGCCCTGTCCAATTTGGATAGGAGGAGTGTGAATTTCATAATTCCAAGTTTATATTTGGATTCCTCGGGCAAAATTGTGTAGGATTAGCCTAAGGAAATAATTATTACAAAGCTAGAACACTAATCCCAAGAGTTAAGTTAAGAGTTGAGGGTTTTAAGAAAGTTAGTGTACATTGCTAAAGTAATGACTCTAATGAGTTGTATACACAATGTAATTATGTTCAGGGTCATGAGATGTTAAAGAGGATGAGTTAAAAAGGGTTGAGCAAGCAACCATTATTTGGTTGAAGGCAAAGGGAGCAAGAAGAAAAGGATAAAGCAATAAGGTAGTGAACTTACCCTTCTTGTGTACTTGATGTATATGCTTGTATATTGATGTGTTATATGTTATGAGATGATGATAGATGCCATGTATGAATGAGATATGCTCTGCCCCTATGAGTTTCCATGGTCATGCATGATACTATGAAGCATTGAGAATGCATGATAACATATTATTATAAACATGGGAAAGTTAAGAGAAGCATGTCATACACTTACATTCATCTTGCATGCATTGATTAGTAATGTTTGCTAATGAAATTCCCTAGAATCTTACCCCTCCCTTAATCAACTATAATAGGTAATTGAGCATGGAGAAGCCTGCATGAAGAAAAGCAAATGAATTTGAAGAAAAGAAATGTGGATTTGTGCTTTAACAAAGAGAAGCTAGTTTTCTCTATTCAATGAATAATTTTGTAACAAATGTTGTGCATGCCAGAATTAAATAAAAAAAATTATGAAAGGAAGTGACAAGGATAAAAACGTAGGTTCTGGAGCAACGAGCTTTCAGCTCTAGTTTGACCTAACAAATGAAAGAATTAAATTAAGAAATTTGGCATGAAATAAATATACATCCTAAGATTTAAATACATAGGTAATACACCTGTATTGGATATATACATTAAGAAAAATAAATTTTTAAAATTGAGGCTCAGAATCTAGAAGTTGTAGAAATGACTCTATGAACAGTAATATTGAATGAATTCATTGTATTGATTGATCCAGTAAAACTCTAGATTTATATTTTTTTCCTTAAAGAGAATTGAAAAAGCTTCAAGTAGAAATTTGATGCACCTCCATACAATATTTGTAGAATTAATTATAATTTTTAAAATTGGTCTGCCAAATTAGGAAAATAAACAATAAACAGTACCTAACGACCAATTTGTGAATTTTTAAACTTTGAGCCTAAGTAAAGCCTCAGCTTACCTAATACTTCCTAGCGCATACTCTGAGGGATATAGAGCCTGTTTGGTTTGTTCGCAAACCACGGTTTTAAAAGCCCTTTTGGACAAAACCTCGGTTTGGAGAAATTTTAAAACAAACAGCCATATTTGTTCAAGCGGGCTTCTAGACCAAACCATGTTTTCAGATAAGCTAGTCAGAGTAGCTTTTGGAACAATAAAAACACTTTTCAACTACTCAATTACTATTTTATCCTTACTTTTTTTTACACCCTCTCTCCTCTATCTTTTTCACTATCTTTCATCTCTCCTCTATCTTCTCCACCCTCTCTCCTCTCTCATTTTTTCTCTCTCTTCTATCTTTTTTATCCTCTCTCCTCTCTCATCTCTCATATATACCCTTTTTAGTAATTTTCTAATTACAAAATCCCTTTTTGTAACAACTATCCAAACACTCATTTATACAAAACCACTTTTTTTCCATAATCTCTTCTCTAAAAGCCCTTTTCCATAAGCTGTCCAAAAGCCCTTTTTTTTATAAGCCCTTTTTTGAAATCTTATCCAAACACACACATAAATAAGGATGTTTCACGTCCAAGGCTCCAGGTACTTTTGCGGCTTAAGTTGGCTCTTACACAGGCTCCAACTTTGGTTCTGCCTGATTTTTCTCAACCTTTTGTCGTGGAGACAGATGCTTCAGGTGTCAGTATAAGTGCTATTTTAAGTCAAAATGGGCATCCCATTGCTTACTTCTCTAAACATATTTCGGGCCCAGACAGCTTATGTACGGGAATTATATGCTATCACCGTAGTTATGGCCGAATTCTGGCATTATCTTTTTGGCCATTGCTTTGTCATCCGGATGGATAAGGAGATCTTGAAACATTTATGTGGCCAAGTTATTCAAACCCTTGAGCAGGAAGCATGCCTATCTAAATTGATGGGATTCGACTATGTTATTGAATATAAACCGGGCAGGACTAATATTGCAGTTGATTCCCTTTCCAGGATCACCTACATGTCCTTGATGCAAATTCAATCATCTTTGATAGAGGATGTACATCCACAGTTGCGTGATTTTTCTTATATACAGGGCCAGATCACTCTTTTGCAACATGATCCTACTTCCCTTCCTGGGGCTGACAACAAAGATGGCATTCTTTATTGGAATGGTCGGTTGGTCATTTATCTAGAGGCTTATACAATTATTCATCGTTTGCTGCTGGAGTTCCACGCCTCCCTTATTGGGGGCCATGCTGGTATACCAAGGACTTTTCACCGCCTCACAGCTTTGTTTTATTGGCCACAAATGCGTCGGGATGTTAAGACTTTTATTCGACAATGTGTAATTTGTCAACAGGCCAAAACCATTCAGTCTCACCCGGCGGGTCTGCTTTCATCTTTGCCAATACCAGTCCAAATATGGGAAGATATCACTATGGACTTCATCACTGCCTTACCAACAGCCAAAGGTATTTCGGTCATTTTTGTGGTGGTTAATTGCTTGTCCAAGTATGCTAATTTCGTCCCTTTAAGAGCTTCTTATACTAGTCAGCAGGTTGCAGAAGCATTTATACCCAGTGGTGAAACTCCATGGTTTTCCCATGACTATTGCCATTGATAGAGATAAGGTTTCTCTCGCTCTTTTTGGTACCACTTGTCTAGGTTGAATGCCACAAACCTACACAAGAGCTTTTCTTATCACCCACAATTCGATGGGTAGTCTGAGATAGTCAATAAATGTCTGGAAATGTACCTTCGCTGCTTTGTTTTTGACTGTCCACGATGTTGGTTGGATTTTCTTACCGTGGGCTGAGTTTTGGTATAATACTTCGTTTCATACAGCTATTGGTATGACACCTTTTCAAGTTGTAGGGCAGGCACCTCCTAAGTTGGTCTTAGTTACAGGATCATAATTATATTTTAACTCTATTGAAACAGAACTTATTAATGGCACATATGCATATGAAGAAACATGCTGACCCAAAACGGACTGAGATACATTTTGAAGTAGTTGGCTTTGTTTTGGTTAAGCTTCAACCGTATAGGCAGCCCTCACTTGCTTTGCATAAGCATCACTAACTTGCAATGAGGTATTTTGGTCCATTTTCCATACTCATAAGATTGGTTCAGTGGCCTATCGTTTACAGCTCTCTGATTATGCTCGCATATATCTTGAGTTTCATGTCTCTCTATTGAAACGTTATGTTGGCCCGGCCACTGCTCCGTTTGTCTCACTTCCATTATTATCTGAACCTGAGGGTACTATAGTTCAACCGGTGGAAGCTCTTGATTCCTGTTTGGTGCAGAAGGGCGATGCATGGGTTTCCCAGCTGTGGATTCGTTGGGATGGTCTGGATCATCCAACGTGGAACTTACTTCTAATATCCAGCGTCTTTATCCTGCTTTTGACCTTGAGGACCACACAACTGGACCCAAATGATATAGGCTGCAAGATACCAAAGGGAGTAGCAAAAGAGGCTTTCAAAGCGGCCCTTCGCAGAAGCTCACAAGAGAAATTCCCTACGTGGAAAGTGAGAGGGGAATGAGAGGTTATATTCGGTTAGAGGGCAGAGAGAGGTGTGTGATTCATGTGTGAAATCTTCTCTGGATTCTTCCCCCTGAACTCTTCTCTTCATCTCTGGACCTTCTTCTCCTTCTGTTGCCTTTGACTATTATGTTATTTCTTGATGCTTGATGTATGTTTCTGGATATAGAGATATCACTGAGATTACGATACATCTTTATAAAACATATCCAGATTGAGTTTTGCGATATTGTGTTGATTTCCTGTTGATATTCTTATTGAGATCATAACATTTGCCTATGTCCGTTCATACCGCACCACCAAGGAATATATATATAATTCCACTTTTAGAGAGACAAAAGGGTAAAAGAAGAAAGAAATCTTAAATACTTTATTTCCCGTCCTATTATCATTGGTAAAAGCTTTGATAGTTTATCACCGAGCGCTTGAATCAACTGATAAAAAAGTTATTTTAACTTAACTAAAGATCCTGAATTTAAATTGAAAATACAACGATGGTAGAACTTTTACCCAAAAGGGTCTCCTTATCTCGATCAAGATTAGTTTGTGCCCTATAAAATTCTTGAGTTAAAAGAGGTAAGCACGTGATATTGGATGTTAAATAAATAAAAAAAGCTTTGGTATCTTATCTACATGGACTTTGAAACCAATTAAAACTTGTTGGCTGCCTTTGTTATTCGATTGGGAGGATTAAGATTACGCTGTAAGACAAGTTTAAGAAATCATTTCATTTATATTTTGTTAGAACGCCAATGTTTTCAAATGATCTAAGTTAGAACTTCTTCAAGATTAACCCTAGTCTTAAAGGGACAATCTTCATTCTTTTCTTGTTGTGTTGACACTCGCAATAAAGAAAAAGACTAACCCGATCAAGTGTTAGCTAGTTGCTTATTCACCAAAAGCCTTTTATAGGGTTCTCACTTTCTTACGGTCAAAAGTAAACTTCACTACTATTCTATCCTGAGGGAGCTCTCTCTATAATCAACACACCTACTTTCACATCTCAAATTCCTTACTATAACAGGAAAAGGGGGGGTAATAAAGTCATACACCAACTCCAGGCTTTAAAGAAGAAAAACTTTGCTGCAAGGGAAATGCTCTCTTTCTTAAAAGAAAGAACTCGAACCGAATAACCATGAAAGAAAAAAGGAACCTGCCAGGAGGGGAGGAATTTCCCGAGGGCCGAGAGAAAGAAGCTCTATCCATTACCAATTACAAAAAGAAGAGTTTTGCCAAAACAACCTGCCTGAAAGTTACAAGTAAAAACTACGTAAAAACGCAAAACTACTTTTTTAGAACGATAGTGTTAAGAAAGACTATGGCCCCAATAATGCATAATTATTTCTCAGTTTTCATTGAATAATTACAATTCTTGTAAACTCATGGTGCTGTCTCAATATCTGAATATCATTTCCATTTTTGGACTAATAAACATTCATTTACTATTCCTTTGATCGTTAATATAAAACATAATTTAGGAGTTAATTTCAGTCTTAAATATAGACATATTTTCTATATTTATTAGTTTTTTCTTAAATTACCTTTATTGATACCTCTCAATAATAATCAACTAAAATATGAAGGTAGGGAGTTAAGAAAAATGATTAGGATATTTTAAGAAAAATATATCATATCAACTAATTTAAATAATTTTTTTATTAATCTAATTAAATTAATTAAATATATTTTATATTAAGGATTAAGATATATGTGTGTACCATTCATTACAACCATAAAGAGAAAAGGAGAGGATCCTATGAAATTCTAACTTTGCTATCTTCTCCTCATTCTCACGGAACGTTCATGTGCCCACATGGTTGCTTAATAGCTCCAAAAAGCAAATGCAAAATATATACACACGCCTTATATATCTCAAGCAACACGACTTCACATGTGTAGTTTCCAATCATTATTTCGCCCTTTCGTATACGCCACCATTTATTACTTATACAAATTTATTTCTTCAACACAATTTTACAGCATCTTAAACTTCACCTTGAATATATAGTCTAGATTCATAGTACATATTCTTACTTCACACAAATCTTTGGCATGTCACTTCTAGTAAATAGGGCTTTGCTTGAGTAATAATATAGTGTTGTTTAATTCTCACCAAGATTTCGACATGTACTTGGGAGATTATTTCTTCATTGCAAACTTAATGAAGCCAGGAATGTGAACATTTATCATGTAGTCTGTCCAATCAATGCTCAAGGGATCAAATTCAAAGTCAAATCCACCACCACCAGCTTTCTCCTTCTTTGTTGTCATTCTTAATGATTCTGTGTTGGCATCATCGAAGCTGTAATTATGCAAGACATTAATTTCCAAGATAAATGGTGTTTCATATTAATAGGAATATTCAAAAACATAATGGGCATTATTTATATTCAATATATAATTCAAAAAACAATAAAATAATCAAGAAACTTACATTGCTGTAAACAACAAATAAGGCTCGTATATCTTAGCCATTCGTATAACCCTTTGGACTTTTCTAAGATTACTTGTGTAAAAATCTTGGAGGAAGCTTAGACCAAACATTTTGATCACCAAGTTTAAGCCCTTGTCAATAATATCAAATCATGTAAAAAGATTAGTATATACACACATACAGACACACAAATTAAATAGGTATGTACTATATGTATATAAGAACAACAAAACATTCTCAATGCGTATCTCTGTATGTGTTCCAGATGTCCATATGTAGAAATTCTCAACGGATATATTTATATATGATTAAATTATATAAAACTCACTTAAATTTTAGGTCAGTTACATATCATCTCTTTAACCTTTAAAAATTAAATTAAAAATTTTAATATTTTATATTTTGATGACTATCAATCCCTTATCGCTAAAATTATCATTAAAGTGAATGGTTTTTACCTTTTTATAAGTTTTATATTTTTTTTATAGATCATGTCATTTAAATAATTAAAATAAAATATTTAAAAAGTATAAAAATACTTATTACATATCAAAGGTTAAGTGCTATTTTTTAAATGACGTGGTATACAATAAAATATATAAAAATTATAACATATAAAAAAAACTGATAATTTAAACAGTAATTTTTATGATAGGAAGTTAATATATTGTTAAAATATAAAATATTATATTTTTTAATTTAAATTTTTAAAACTTAGGGACGTAATGTGCAATTTATTTAAAGTTTAGAATTTTTTTTATTTTATATTTTAGCCTCTATATATTTACACACACGTAAAGCCTTGGAAACATTAATTATGTAACGTACCTTTAGTGGAAGCTTATATCGAAACATCATGTGCCTTTGAAAAATAGGCATACTTGTCAGAAATTTTTCCTTGGAAACTATTATCGGCTTTCCATTTTTTTGGGTCAATGGGTTTTTTGAGAAATATTGGTATGAGAGATCACTGATACGAGACATAGTGAGTGGATTTCTCAACGAAGTACCAACGTGGTAGATGTAATTCTCTTGATGATGAGCTCCATTTTTGGACTGGATAATAATCACATCTAATAATGCTGCCACCATGGAGTTTATCACCATGTCCACTGGTATCTACATCATTTCATCGTTATCATTAATATTATAAATTTTAATTATACCGATATACTACATCATGGTCATTATTAATTATATAAAATTTAACTGTTTATACTATTTCCTTTTATTCTAAATACAACACCTAGTTTAAATATTTTTTTTTCTTATTAAATATATAGTCTCATTGTTTCTCTCCTTATTTAAGATTATTTCTTCCAAAGTACTCCCACAGTTTTTAGCCCTCTTTTTCTCTACCCCATTTAAGATTAACTAACTAGGTTTCATATTTAACACTGTAGAGAGTAATAAATAATAAGAAACATAAATGAAAAGGCTCATGAGTTTGATCAATGCATTTTGGAATGACAAAAAGACCTAGCTAATGCTCTCTATTACCAACAAGTTGTTAGTTGAGGTAATAACAGATTTTACCTTATAAGAAAAAGAACACATTTAAATTCTAAAAAGTATACGGTAAAAACTTTATTTTATAAGTCTTAAAAGAAATTATACCTTAATCAAATAAAAAGCTTATCTCTATTTTCCATTATATATATCACCCTTACCACATCTACGATTGTTTTGAGACGACCCAAAAAGTGTGTGACCATTCCTTTACCATAACCACCGATGACGCTATCGATTGTTCTATAACCACAAAATATAATCATGTCAATGTTACTGATATAAAAAAACATCTAAATCTTTCTTATTTTGTACAAAATGAAACCAAAGTTCATAGGCATAACGTTATGCATATATCTAATTTTAATAAAAATGACACACATGAAGAGAATTTGTGAAATAATGAATTAATATACCTAAAACCTTCGATCCAACCCGGAAAAGGTTCCATGAACGTACTAGACACGATGGTAGGACGTACGATGATTAAGGGAATGTTATCTTTGAGATGCGAGAGGAACATCTCTCCCATTGCCTTTGTAAATGAATAAGTATTTTGCCATCCATGCAAATTTGCCCTGTTTTTAATTAATTAGTAGAAATAAATTAAAATTAATAAGCATAACGTGCACATGAAACAAGGATATAATCAGTGATTCATTATTGAACTTAGAAAATTAACCTTTCAAATCCATAATCTTTCATTGCAGATTTCAAAGCATTCCCATCAATATTCTTTGCTCGAAGTTCTTCCAATCTTTTCTCTAACAAAATCTTCTCTTCCTCAATGTCTAATTTGGTGAACCCATTATTCAAGGTCTGTCCCATCTGAAATGCTTCTTCTTTTATGACTTGTCTATCCTCCTTAGCTTCCCCACACACATATGCTAAAATTAAATTAGAATAATTATTGGTAGTACTTTAAATTATTTAAAATATTCTTTTGCCTGAAATAGATTATAAAGTAGAGTGCATCCATGCATTTATAAACAGTATCGTTACATAGGCATACTTTGCATTATATAATGCTTTTGAATAAGGATGAACATAGAATCTGAATCAACTACGTGAAGTTATGCATATGCATTACGTCGTGTATAAATTTTGTACATGTAAAAGGTAAGTGTAAACTATTAGTACTATGCATACAACCTCTGAAAATTTAGGGAGTGGGGTGTCAAATGTGCCTTTCCTTCTGCCCCCAGTTGCCCCTCATCTCAATCCTACTCATGTATATGGATGATATGATGGATGATGTTTAAGAAATACAAAGCCTGAAAGAACACTTAACAACCATGTTCGAAATGAAAGACCTTAGGCAACTTAAATATATCTATCACGCAATCAAGTTCCAATGAACAAGGGACGCTAGCTATCAACATTTAAGGTGTGTTTGGCTTAACTGAGCAGAGGTGAGAGGAGGTGAGAGATTTTAATGGAGGGAGAGGGGAGAGAAAGGAAATAAAAAGATTTTAATATTACCTCATTTGGTTTGATAAAAATGGAGGAGAAAGATTTTAATGTTATATTGTTTATAGTTTAAGGGAGGAGTGGAGAAAAAAATATTTTATATAGATATAGATGAGGAAGAGGTCTTTTAGAGATATTTAAAAAATATTATGGATATAATAGTCAAAATAAGACAAAATTTTTATTTTTCCTATAAATTTTTAATTTTCCTTACAAATCCTCTCAATTTTAGAGGAAAGGGTTAGGAGGGGAGAGGAGGGAAAATCTTAAAAATTGTTTCTCCCTTACTACAAATTTTAAAGTGTCAAACAAGATAAAATGAGTAAAATCCCTCCCTTATTACTCATATTTGTACAGGATATATTGTTTCCTAGAGGAGCAAGAGACAAGTTGTAGCAAGATGGAGTGTGGAAGCTGAGTTTAGAGGTTTGGCCCAAGGTTTGTGTAAAATGCTTTGGATCAAGAGCGTATTGAATGATCTATGAGTTACACATGATCAACCTATGAAACTTCACCATGATAATAGGAAAGCAATTAATCGAGATAGCTCATAACCCATTTCAACATGATGGCACAAAACAAACATGTTGAAGTGGATCGGTTTTTCATCAGAGAAAAGCATGACGAAAACATCATACGCTTCCCATACATAAAGTCAAAGTAGCAGCTGACGGATGTCTTAACAAAGAAAGACAGTAGGTATCCAAAGCTTTCAAGAAACAATTAGCAATTTAGACATGATTAAAATCTATACATCACTTTGAAGGCCAAGAGTTTAACGTATTGTTTGGTATGGGTAATTTGGAGGGGAGGGAGGTGAGGGGAATATTTCTAGTATCTTGAGTTTATAATATTGTTTGTATATATTATATATAGACAAAACCTATAGGTCCACTTACTTATAGGTTCCTTTCTCCAATCAAATCATGCCATGTGGACTTTTCTAAATAATAAAAATTGACATTGATAAAATTTTAAAATTCTATTAAACCATTATTTGCAACTACACTTTCAATCAACTTAACTTTTAAAATATTATAATACTCAATTCAGTTAAAATAGATACGTATCAATTTGATTCAATAATTTTAATTCTTTTGGCTACAAGATATAATCAATAATCCTAATTAATAATTTTATTTTAATCTTTGAAAGATTTTAAATTCCATGATGATAATTAATTAATAATTTCATTAACTGATTCTACGATATTTTAAATTTTTAACTATAAGAATAATTTATACCGGTTGATACATGAAGAAGAGCCAGTATATTAGGACAAGTCTTTGCAAAGGTTAAGATGTTAAAAGGTCCCATTGTGTTGGCTCCTATTGCAACATCAAATCTGCATGATTAATTTTCAAATATCAGATAAAGAACTGCTTTCATGCATGTGATTGAGTGGGACAACAAATTAATTACATACCCTTTCTCATTCATTACGTACGTACCTTTCATCAAAGGTGGTGGTCGCTGCTACGTTTACAATAATGTCTATTTCTTTCGAAATTTTCTTTTCAATATTTTCATCTTTAAGTCCCAAGTTGGCCAAAGAAACGTCTCCTGCAACTGCAACTATTTTTTCTGATATGAAAGAATCAAAATCTGCACCCCACTTATCTCGTAGAACCCTGAACAAGTCTTTGTTTATGATCTTGCGATCCATATAACAAATATATGTTAGTCACGTGTAACTACTCTAGGGTCTGTTTAGTATGAGGGAAATAGAGAGGAAATTTTAATGAGTTCATTTAAAAAAAAATATTAGAGGAATGAGGTTAAAAGCTTTTAATTAATTTTTTTTATATTTTTATCTTATATATTCTCTTTATTAAAATTTTATAACCCCTTTTCCCCCTCCCAAATTTCCATCATACCAAATAGACGCTTAGTGATTGTTTAGTATGGGGGATTTGGAGGGCAGAGAATGTGGGGTTTTTTTTAGGGTTAAATTTAAAAAGTTTAGAGAAGTGGGGTTATAAAATTTTAATAAAAAAATTGTAAGATAAAAAAATAAGAAAATTTGATTAAAAAGTTTTAACGCTACTTCCCTAATGTTTTTAAATTAAATTTAGAAAAATTTCCCCTCCCCTCCAAATCAATCATACTAAACAGCCACTAAAACTATGTAATTTGTAAGTCTTTATGAAATGGAGTAAAATTTGATATAAGAATTTATGTATGTACCTCATTATGCAAGCGTTTTGTGGCTGCATCAGCGTCAGAAGCTCTTAAAAGAAGATATAATTTCTTCAAATCTGGTTGAATCCTTAATAACTTCTCGACAAAAACTGCATATATAGAGCGCCTTAAGAGTGACGTTTCAAATTATTGGAATTTTGGGATTTGGCCCATCTCTAATACTATATTTAATTAATTGATTAAAATTTGTAGTTAATATTTATCCGTTTTGAATCTTGAAGTTCAAAACTTCTCCACAAAAACTGCTAAAGAGAGACGTATTAAGACTGATATTTCAAATTATTGAAATTTTTGGATTTGGCCATACCATAACTAACTAGTGAAATGCATTATTTAATTAACTGATTAAAATTTTGTATTTAATAATTAACCGTTTTGGAAGGGACTCTAATGCCACCGACAAAGTTTTTTAACGATTCTATGTCCCTTTTTTAAAGAAAACTTTTGAAATTTAAAAAATTAATAAATAGTACACTTTCTGTTTGTTTAATTTACCGAGACATATGTATAAGTAGTTAACTTTGCCGAGAACAAAGATATATCTCCCCTGTCGTATTGAAAGCAAAGGATATACTCTTAAAAACTAAGTTTATTTATAGTTTAATCAATATTATAATTCTTTTTAAGATATAGAGTATAAAAGATTTTATTTTTTGAAGATGTAGCATTTCCTTGGATATATATATTACATGCTAAAGTATGTAATACATTAATCGTTAATTCATTTAAAAATATTACATGCTAAAGTATGTAATAACTAACTTTTGAAGCCTAAATTAAATATCTTAATAAAAAAATAGCCCAGTCCTATAATCCAAGCGAACGATTTGTTGTGCCACTCTCATAAGAAATGTACTGTTCATCATTGAGTTGCTTCCAGATGGAATTCAAGTGGATACTACAACACATTTATGATCTTAGTTAAAAAATTTCCTAAGAAAACCAAATCCAAATTCATATAAGCCAAGAAGCCATATTGCTTGATTCCTTATTTTGTTAAAATTATTTCGTACAAGGGATAAATTATTATTATTATTATTATTATTTATTATTATTCATGTTTATCCAAATAAATGAGTATAATTTGAGTTTTAATGGTGGACCGGCAAAGGCAAGATGAATGGGACATCTTTTGGAACACTTTATAAATGTGCTTTAAAATTTTAAATCACTTAATTAAATTAATCCATATCATCGCTGGGAAGGGCACCTATTTTGATCCACCAAAGACAAATGCTAATTATTGATGGTTGATGCTTTCTGTATTGACTTGAGCGGTTAGATATCCTTGTCAGCACATACACGTGTCATTAAAGCCCAAGGCTGTCCCAAGTCACAATCATAACTAAAAAAATACCTATTATTATTTATAGGTTTAACTATAAAAAGAGTGAGATATACGATCATTTAAAATTTATTTAATCTATAGGAAGTATCACTTTATCGTAATTCTAATCGTGACGTTTAGAAATACATTCTAACTCCTAAGTACCGAGATTTATATCTGAGGGTAATAGACGGTTCGTCCTGCCCGACATTAGTATTGTCTAAAAAGAAAGAAGATTTCGCTCTACCCTTAGATCGTAGGTGAACTCAACCCCTATCTAAAATTTTTTGTATAAATATATATATATATATATCCAAGGAAATGCTACATCTTATTTGAACTAAATTATAATATTGAGGGTAAAACCAATTACCACTTGAATTAACGGCATATTAATATAACTAAATTTATTAGTACTAAAAACAAACAGTAGACTCAGCAATTAAATTTGTTAGTTAGACAAGTGTTGGGAATCAAACCTCACAACTACTTAAACGAGAACTTCTACTACTTCTTATGTCAATTAAGTTGGTAATATTACACTTTTTTCATAAAATATTTACAGATGTAATAAATATTTATATATATTCATTACCTTTTGCCAAGAAGCCTGTTGCGCCGGTGACGAAAACGGTATTTCCCTTGAGAAATTGTGTGGCACTTCCCAACTCCATTACGAAGAAGCAGATATATGACTATGAGTGAGTTATAAGATGTTGAGGATGAAATTATATGCAGGCTGTCCTAATATTTATAGTTGGGGTTTTTGGAACCTAACTTCAAGCAAAGGTGGACCAGCTAGTTATTATAAAGGCGGTTAGATTTTGCAATCAATTATATATTGCACGTCTTTTTACTAAAAACTAAATATATATTACCCATATCATAGTTTTATGGCTTAAAAGATAATTTTGTCTAAAAAATTTCCAGTCATGAGTACTAGTTGCCTGGAAGTTTTTTTTTTTAAATAATATCACCCTAAAAGTTCATAAATATAATAATATTTTCCTGACTGTTATCTAAAATTAAATTTAACCGTTAGTTAACCCATATGCTGACATGACAAGTCATCTGGCATCTACATCATCTTTTATTTTAGATTAAAGTACAAATTTATCCCGAAAGTTTTCACTCGAGAGCGTTGGTATTCAAAAGTTTTTTTAGTTCAATATTACCCCAATCATTATCCAGATTTAATTTGACTTTTAGTTTGACCAAATATATTAAACTGACCAGTTCCCGTGTCATCCACTTCATTTTTTTGAGGTCAAATTTATAAATAAAGAAAAATTAAAAAAAATATCACAATGACTACTCCCTCGACCCGTTCTAAGAGAATAGGATATCGCATAATAAGATTTTGATATTTAATAACCCTTATTAAAAAATAATCGCAAAAATCCAAATATTTATCTATCTAGCCATGAGATAGATCAGTCGCTACCTTTCGATACAAAAAAAAATGTATCATTATCATATATCTGCGGCAGAATATATTATATATTAATTCCTTTTAGCTAAAAATATAAAAGAAAAGGGTTTGTGCACCAATATATGCTATAAAAAGATTATAGTCATAGTAGGTGAGAAGCTATTTGACTCAACTCCAACGTAATTACTTGAATATAGTTAGCTCTTTTAGGTACTTGAATATTTCTTAATTGTTTCGGCCCATTTATAGTTATTGCTTTTGTGCAGCTTAAAGTTTTTTATTTTTTACTTGTTTGTAAATATGACTTGGGGGAAAATATAAAATAAATGACATGTGTATTGACTAGCTTAGCATATTTAGTCAAACTAACTGTCAAACTCGATCTGGATAGTGATAAGGAGACATTGAATAAAAAAAGTTTATAGATATCTAACGCTCATAAATAAAAATTTATGGGGTAAATTTATACTTTAATTTAAAATAAAAGATGATATTGATGCCATGTGGTATGCCGTGTCAGCATATAGATTAACTAATGATCAAATTTAACTTTGATAACAGTCAGAATAATATTACTATGCTTTATAAACTTTCGGAGCTATATTGCTTAACAAAAAAGAAAATTCAAGTAACCAACAATTTTTTAGAACAAAATTACCGTTTAACTCATCAAACTATGAGATGGGAAATATATACTATTTTTATATCAAAATTTTTAAATTTTTTTTCTGAAAAATAACCTTTTTGTAGCGATTACTTGGTAGTCCAACCGCTACAACATGTCAAACTACTAACAGTTATCAACTAAACCACTACTAGTTTGTAGCGTGTTGACTGACCCCATATAAAATGATAATTGGTAGCGGAAATTTGAAGTAGTCATGGAATTATAACCGCTACTTCATAGTAACGGTTCATTGTTACTATTGTTTTGGCATCAACATTAGTAGTGGTTTGTTGAATAGAGTTTGCCCATCCAACCGTTGCCAGGGCAGACTTGGATGACAAAATTTGAATTCTCAGCACCAACATTAGTAGTAGTTTTCGTACCTCTATGAATGGCGGACATCTTTTTAAAACTTTGGAATTGAAAATTTTAAATTTTGGCATCAGGCTATTTAGATTATCTTTCAAAGAAAAATTTATAAAAAAAATAATTTTAAAATATTTTAAGATAAATTTTTATAGATAAAAGTTTATAAAAAAAATTATAAATAAATTAGTATTTAGATGATTATTATTATAATAATTTTTATGATTAATAAATTATTAAAAAAATATAAGATAAAAAATAATAAAAAAAATGTGATTAATTTTTACTCATGAGTCCCATATTTACTTTTCATTTTTTATTGCTCATCTTCTTCCTCTACTCTTTCGATGAGCGATGACCTGGAGATCAATGGCGCCGTGTTCATTGTTGGAGCTTCATCGATGACCATACAGAGAACCCAACGATCAGCGACGTGAGTGACTAGCACCATCCCAAGGACTGGAGCTTCAGCATTCATTGGCATTGTGCTTGTCGTTCCTAGAGATGAGGATGCGATCTGCTCACTGTCGAAGGACTTGGAGATCACGCTGATGAGAGGCCATCAGACCAGCAATTGTTGATAGAAAGAGCTTATCGAGAAAGTCAGACATAACGGAGAAGAAAAAAAAAAAAGGGAGAGAAATAAGATGAGAGTGGGTTAAAAAAATAGGTAAAATAATTTTTTTTATACCTATAAATTTTTTATTTTTATTTAAAATTATTCTTATAAATTTATCTAAAATTATAATTTATGTCACAAATACTTATAAATAAATAATATTATTTATTTTAAATAATTTTTAAATTAAAATTTAAATCATAAACTATTCTAAAATTTTGATTTTGAGACACACCAACTCTCATCTTGGGAATCACACCAGGCATCAGCATAGGTAGCAGTTGGTACTTGGTAGTGGCCGCTGCAAATGTTGTGGTAGGTTTGACTAAACGTGTAGCAATTCTCAAAAAAATCATTACCCACAGCTATTTAGCGGAGGTGTAAAATTTTTTATTTTTAATTTCTTTTCGACATACTCTCTCTCTCTCTCTCTCTCTCTCTCTCTCTCTCTCTCTCTCTCTCTCTCTCTCTCTCTCTCTCTGTGAGACACAATTAACAAGGGCATCTATAATTTAATGTTATTGACATTTGTACAAATATTAATTAACTCTAGTTTGTTCAATGGGTAACGGCGTGTTTGAAAACCGCTGAAACCGTAATTAAAAAAAAAATTTAATCTAAATTTTAATTTAAAATTTTTTTAAAATAAATAACTATATTTATTCAAATAAATTTTTAAATTAAATTATAATTTAAAATTATAATTTTAGATAAATTGATTATAGTAGCTTTTAGAACAGTAAACTACTTTTCAACTACTCAATTATTATTTTACTCATATTTTTTCTTACACCCTCTCTCCTCTCTCTTCTATCTTTTCCACCCTCTCTTCTCTCTCCTATATCTTTTCTACTATCTCTTATCTCTCCTATATCTTTTTTACTATTTCTCCATTTTCTTCTATCCTTTTACCCTATTTTATCATTCATACATACACTTTTTAATAATTTTTAAATTACAAAATATTTTTTTAACAACTGCTCAAACACTAATTTATCTAAAATTATTTTTTTTATAATCTCTTTTCTAAATACTTTTTTTATAAACTGTTCATAAATTTATTTTTTTATAAGTCTATTTTTTAAATTTTATCCACGTCCATAATATTAAAGTAGGTTTTACGTGGGGTTTTGTTTGTGTGGCGGCGGCCCGGTGGGGCGCGCGGGGAGAGGCGGGGGACAACTCGATCTAGACAACTGATTATATAGAGTACATCTACCTATCACTAAAATTTAAAAAACGTGCTATGTATAAAATTACTCTTGTGCTATAATGTATAGTGTGTGTTTTAATATATTTTTAAAACAAAATTTACAAAAAAAAACTTTTACATAATTTAAAAAAAATTCGAAAAATAGTTTATAAAAAAAAGATTTTAAATAAATATTTAAATAGTTATTATTAATTTTTTTATAATTTTATTAAAAATAGAAGATATGAGAGAGAAAATAAAGTAAAAAAGAGATAAGGAGAGGAGAAAGGAGAGAGAGTAGAGAAGATAGAAGAGAGATGAGAGAGGGTAAAAAAAAAGGGATAAAATAGTAATTGAGTAATTTATAAATTCTTTTATTATTTTAAAAATTACTCTTAACAGTTTATCTAAAATTATAGGTTTAAATTATAATTTGAACTAAATTTTTTGTTAGACAAATATAATTATTTATTTTAAAATTTTTTAAACTAAAATTTTGTTTAAATTTTTTTTAAAACTATAGTGTACATGGTTCCAATCATGCCCATAATATTGTATTGTGTGTCAAATATGATCAAATGCTCCCACCCATCTTATATACCGGAGAATTATTTTTTAGATATTTATATTTATATTTATAAGAAACACTAATAATACTTTTAAAATTTTTAGTATCATTTTTATATTTTAGGTATAAAATATTTATATTTATAAGAGACATTAATAATACTTTTAAAATTTTTAATTTTTAGTATATTTTTATATTTTATATATGACCTGTGCACCACAAGTCTTTAATTTTTTTATTTTATTTTAAAACTCATGACACCGTAAAGTTTTGTTTGAAGACTTATGGCACCCAGTCCTGTACGCCATAGGTCTTTAATTTCTTTTATGTTTTAGTATAATAAGTTAAATATTATTAAAAATAAATAATTGTGTAATGAAATATCGATAATTAGTTAATTTTAGTTCCTTTATTTAATTATATTTTCTCATAAAATATTTAAAATCAATCATAAATGTAAGGCATTCATCTTATTTAAAAGTTTAAAAATTTAATTTATCTATCATGTTTATTTATTATGTTTAGTGCTTATGCAACATATGCCTTCTTTTAATGTTCTTATATAACCGGTATAAATATTAATAAATTCTACTCTTAATTTTAGAAAGGATTGATTTAAATATTAAAAAAAAATAGCTTGCTATACTTTATTTTTAGTCCAATTTAAAAAAATATTTCTTCTACACCACTTAATCGCCCGATTTAAAATATATATTTTTTATACAATCTATTTATACATCAGATCATTATCTAGTATAGAATATTATTTTAAATTGATTTAAATTTTTTTTGTAGTACTGTATACTCTAGCTTAACTATTATATTAAGGGTTTGTTTGGGAAATCCTTAAACCTAAATTTTAAAAGGGCTTCTGATCCAAACCTCAGTTTAGAGAAATTTTAAAACAAACAGCCATATTTATTCAAACTTCTGTTTGGAACAAACTATGATTTAAAACCATGGTTTTATATAAGCTGGTCAGAGTAACTTTTGGAACAGTAAAAGAGTTTATGAATTACTCAATTACTATTTTACTCTTACTTTTTCTTATACCCTCTTTCTTCTATTTTTTTCACTCTCTCTCATCTCTCCTCTATCTTTTATACTATCTCTCATCTCTCCTCTATCTTCTTTACCCTCTCTCCTTTTTCATACATACAATTTTTAATAATTTTTCAATTACAAAATTTTTTTTAGTAATAACTATCTAAACAATTATTGATCTAAAATTATTTTTTTTCTATAAATTTTTTTTTAAAATTTATTTTCTATAAACTATTTAAAAATCTATTTTTTTTATAAACCCTCGAAATTGACACTATTCAAAAGTCTATTTTCTATAAATTAATTATGACTCTCCAGTTTTCCATACATGGGGACAGGGACGAAGGCACGTTGCCATTTGTAATCCCTCTCAAGCTTTTTATAACATGCATGATTAAAACAAGGTTCGGTTTACTAATTAATATTGATATTAGCTTGTGATTAATGATAAGAAGCTGACGATACTCTATATTTACATTATACATATTACTTTTTTTATTAAATGTTTTAAAATATTTATATAAAGTTTTAAATAGATAGGTTTATAGTTAATGAAGTAAAAATATACATTTTATTTACTACGTTGTCAAATTTTTAATATTTATACACTGTTTTTCATCTATTATATGTATATATATATAAATTTTTTGGAAAATAATGTATAACAACCTTTTCCTTTTATAAAATTATTTTTAAGAAATATTTATAACAAGTATTAATTAAAAGAGTGGGCCCTTTCTTCATTCGCTGTTGGTTCTGATGTTGTAATTAATAATTGTGACCTACTACGTTTAATGCATTAAAAGACTTGTTCCTTATATTTGATAACAGATGGAGCACAGGCCACCCCAATTATGTCAATGCATTTTTTTCTGAATAAATACCATAAATTTTAAAAGTATATATTCTCTCTATTTTCATCATTACAAATTAATAAGAAGATAATTTTTGAATTAAAGAAATTAATACTTCACAATCTATTGCAAAATAATTTATATTTAGCACCATAATTTTTTACAAATGTAATCTATAAATTATTATATATTTTAGTTCTGAATTGTTTAAATGAAATTTTAATAAGGTAAATTTATATATTATTTTGTTTTTTTATTATTTTAATAGTATTTTTATAATATTGAATATGAGGTGTTTAAATTTAATATGAAAATGAAGGGGAAAGGAAATGGAGAGATTCTCTACCATAAACTTCAGAGATTATTGACGACCTTCATAAAAAAATAAAAATACATTAATATAATAAAAGAATTTGATCATACTCCTTTTGTATTTAATATATTTATTTTTTAAAAGAAATTTATCTTGTCTACTAATCATACATGATATTTTTACCCCAGAGAAATTTTTAAAAGAAATTCTCTTAATAGAATTTGTTATATCTATATATAGGGTTAAATGATATTTTTACCCTTAAACTATTCTTGTAAAAATATTGGTATTTTAATATAAACTAAAGAAAATTACATTTAAATCCTATACAAGAAATATAATTATAGAAAAGTCCTAAGAACTTATCAAATTTTTGTTAAGCCCCACGAGATTTGGGATTATTTTTTTTGAATTGTGACATGACGGAACTACCTATGAGAAAAAAAATATCTCAGTTGTTATTTTTCTTCTTCTTCCAGTTATTATTCTTTTTTTAAAAAGTTATTATTCACATTGTTTGAATTGTTATTTTTTTCTAATAGAATTATCATTCTTATTATTTAAATTATTTTTTTTATAGAGGTAGCTATGCTATTTTATAATTTAAAAAAAATTAATTATAATTCCCATAGGATTTCGTAATAATTTGATATTTTTTGAGATTTTTTTGTAATTAAATTTTTTAATATAATTAAATTATTAAATAAATTTTTAAATATAATTAAATTAGTTAAATAAATTTTATATTAAAAATTTAAAAAATATATATTATATAGATTCTACAATTTTATTGGATCATTGAGTGGTATTAAAATCCAGAAAGTCACATAAAATCACAAGAGCATCCTCATGCAGCTTTTGAGGAGTGAGGAGGTTTTGTAATGCTTTAAATCAGATGAAGATGGATGGAGCCCAGCACCCAGGATATGATGGTTTCAATTTTAGGTTTTACTCCTCGGTTTTCAATGTAAGAAAAAATTGTCTAATTTAAAAAAAATTAAATACATTATTTAACTTAAAATTTTTTATATGATATTTATTATATATTAATTTATAAATAAGATAAATTAATTTAAAAAATTATAAATATAATAAATAAATTAAATTAAAATATTATATTTATAATTAAAAATTTTATATTTAAAATTTAAGGAGTATCAATCATTTTAGCAAGATGTGGAAAATTGGTTGCCAATTATTTTGAATCAGCATCATTCCACATCAGTTATAGGGAACACTCCAATAACACTAGCTAGTTCCTAAAAGTGGCTCTACCCAATGTCTGGATGATTTTAGGCCCATAGGTTTTGTGTAGTGTATTGTGCAAGACCCCTAAAACTAAAAATTTGCAATAGATTGCAGAAGATCTCATTTCGCCATTTCAAAATGCTTTTACTAGCGAAATAATCATTCAGGATAATGTGTTTAGTGATATTATTAGGAAGGCTTATAATAGGATAATGTTTTGGAGCTTCTTGCAGGCTCTTTTTATTAGAAGGGACTACCCTCCTATTTGGGGTCACGTTAGATGTTTTACACGGGAATTGGTTTATGTGCACGCCAATACGATTTAGATTTAATTTTTTTTCAAATAACATTTAGATAAAAAATTAATTTTTTTATCTAAATGTTATTTGAAAAAAAATTATTTAAAAAATGATAATTAAAATATTATCTTTATTTTATATTTAAAAAAATAAAGATAAAAAAAATTAAATCTGAATGATCCATGTTTAATAATTTTTTTGTATTCATTACTTAAATGAGCACCTAAACCGGTTGCACGTCACTTTGGTCTTTCATTAATGACTTATTCTGCACGGTTTGCACGAAGATTGTCCCTATTTCTCCAGTTTCCCTATTTTTTTACTATCTTTTTTTTTTTTTATCTTTTTTATTATCTTTTTTCTCTCCTTTATCTTTTTTACTATATTTTATTTCTATTATATTTTTTTTACCCTCTCTTTTCTCTTATACTTTTAATAAAATTATACATTTTTTAATAATTTTTTAATTATAAAAATTCTTTTAATAATAACTATCTAAACATTCCTTTATCTAGAATTACCTTTTTTTAACTTATTTTTTAAAACTTATTTTTTAAAACTATCAAAAGTCTATTTTTTTTATAATTTTTTTTTAAAAAATTACCAAAACACACCCTGGATCTATACGCACATGACATTGTTCACAAAATTTCCTCCACCCCCTTTTCTGTCTTGTCACATGAAAGACACATTTCAATGGTAAGGAAATGCTTCGGGGGTCTATTTTGTTGGGGATGGGAATGTTATTGAGTCAAGGGAACATATCTTTTTTTTATTTTGGCCGACGAGCGAACAAATCTAAAAATAACCATATTAATAAAATTATGTCTATTGGCATCCACAGTTCTCGTTATAAAGGAAGTTGTGGGTCCTATACCCCATATTGTTAAATAGGGGGGTGTGGCATGTAACAGGTGTGTAGGTCCCCACATCGACGTCCTTTTTTCTGCCTCGTCATATCATCAGCTGTCCAATCAGTCCAAAACGTGAATCCAATGGATCTTCAGTAAATCATCAATATTCCACCCGCAGACCCCAAATCTGTAGGCTTGTCATCATCAATCTCCCTGTTCGCATCTCGATGAGGGTATTTACAACTAACCACGGGTCATGAAAGTAGCCAATCAAGCATTTATATCTCGGGGAAAGGGGTCGAGATTTTTATAAGAAATATAAGAAAGAGCTACTGGAGAAGACTCACAGCGAGGCAAATTGGACCAGAATGTGGGCTCACGGGAAAGCAGGGAAATTGATACAAATGAAGCCCATTACATGAATTATGATGCAGGCCCATCTTAACTGAACAAGATGGCGGGATCCAATAATATAAGAATAGAGGAAGTGGACCCTGGTGAGTTAGAGAATAGGCCAATGGACATGGGACGATGCCCTTTTTTTTTATTGTCCACCTAGTTCACTAAAACTTTGCCCCGACTATATTCGGATCCAACCCACGTCGCGCACCTAGTTATGGTGGTTGAGTCTCCCAATAAGGATTTTCTACACACGCTAAGGCTCGAATTTGAGACCTCACTTAAGCGATACCGAGTCGCTTATCACTCAAACTAACCCCCATTGGTGGGACAATGTCCTATTATTAATGAAGTAAGTGAGACAAGTGAAAAAATCATGGTGCCAGAGACCTAATTCTCACAAGAGAATTAATTGGGCCTTTATGTTTGAGGTAAAAAGTAATTCTGAACTCCTTTTAATTTTCTCCCTGCCCAACATTAGTATCGCCTAAGAGAAAAGAGACTTCTCCCTATCCTTCGATCATGGGTGAACCCAACCCCTTTTCAAAAATTTTGTAACAAAAAAAACTCCTTTATTTTTTTATGAATAATTTATTATATTGGAATACTAGAATGACTTGTGCTAAGGGGCCTCTTAGGAATTTAAAAGCAGTTTGCAATGGACTGAAACCAAGTTTAATTATTTTATTTGAGACTAAACATGTAGAGGTGTCTCAATTTAAGTTTCTTTATTCATGGGGTTTTGATTTTCTTAGAGTTATTTCTAGCTTTGGTCGTTAAAGAGGTTTAGTTGAGGCATGGAGAAGTGACGTAATTGAAATTTCAGTTTTACTCGAAAATAAACAATATTTCCATCTTCAGTGTGAAATTGCTAGACTTCTTACTTTTTTATTGACAATAGTTTATACAATTCCACACTCTAATTTTTGACAAATACTATGTAATGACTTAAAGTATTTATCTGCCAATATTATATACCATGGTGGTTTATGATGATTTTAATGATATTCTCTACTTCACGGATAAAATTGGGGGTGTTGGTGGTTCTAACAACATGATAAGATGGTTTCTGGACAGAAAGGATTTTGGCCTTTCAGATATGGGATATCAAGGACCAAAGTTTATGTGGAAGGGTCATAAAATTGCTAGGTGCTCTCGTTTATATGAAAGATTGTATTGAGTTCTAGCTAATGTGCAATTTTTAAATGATCTATCATAATGTGTTTTAAAGGTACATCCTAGAACTCAATTTTCTGATTATAATTCTATTATGTTACAATTTATAAATAATTCAAATAATGGAAGACATAGACGGTTCAGGTTTGAGGCTATGTGGCTTAGCCATGATAACTTCAAGGTTTTTTTGTCCAATAATTGGATTAATTATGATGATTTTAATAAATCTCTGGAAGAGCTGAGTACCTCTCTTATTGACTGGAATAAAAATATTTTTGGATTCATAGAAAGGAAGAAAAAAAATCTTTTAGCCCGATTGAATGGTATTCAAAGTTCCCATAATTATACTCATTCGAAAATTTTAAATTCTCTTGAAAAAAGTTTGCAGACTGAGTTAGAAGACATTTTGAAATTAGAAGAAATTAAATGGTTTCAAAAAGTTAGGACTGATTGGATTACTAAAGGTGATTGGAATATCTGTTATTATCATCTGAAAACTAAAATGAGAAGAAGGAGAAATAGAGTTTTGACATTAAAGGATGATAGAGGGAATTGGATTGAAGATGAATCTATGCTGATGTCTATGGTAGTAAATTATTTTAAAACTCTATGATTGTTATGATACTACTTCTTGTGTTTTACATATAGAAACAAATTTTCTATTTGATTCTAAGAGATATCTTAGTAACTTAGGTTATCTACCAAATGATAAAGAAATAAAGGAAGCATTATTTTTATGGGGTCTTATAAGGCTCCTAGTTTTGATAGGTTTTCCCCAATTTTTTACCAAGCTAATTGGATTATTGTTGGTAGCTCCTTATGCAAATTTGTCAAAACTACTTTTGAAAATGGGTCAGTTCAGGATAGTGCAAACAAGACTCTGGTTTCTCTTATACCAAAGATGGATCATCCAGAGATTATTGGTCATTTTAGACCTATCACCTTGTGTATGGTACATTATAAATACATCACTAAGGTCATTGTTAGTAGGTTGAGGAATATCATGGATGATATAGTGTCACCGTATCAATCAAACTTTATTAGAGGAAGGCACATACAGAATAATATTATTGTGGGACAAGAAATTATGCACACAAAGAAAAAAGCTAGAGTTAAAACTAGAATAATGGCTATGAAGATTGATTTAGAGAAAGCCTATGATCGCATTCGGTGGGACTTTATTAAATAGGTCCTTATCGATGTTGGTCTGGATCCTAGTCTTACTAACATTATTATGGCTTGAAGTTACAACTGTTTCTTAAAATGTCTTATGGAATGGTTTTCAGATTGAATTTTTTCTCCTACAAGAGGTCTTTGTGCTATGTATAGACATGTTATCTCATCTCATATTAGATGATGTGAATAGTGGTCAGTGACAACCAATTGTGGCTTCTAATGGTAAGCCGACTATTTCTCATCTTATATTTGCAAATGACCTTCTTCTATTCAGAGTAGCAAATGAAAGATAGACGAGATGCATGATGGATTGTCTAGACAAATTCTGTATTGCATCAGGGGAAAAAATTAGTAACAGTAAATCTTCTATATTTTTCTCACCAAAGGTGCATATGAACACTAGGAGAAAAATTAGTGATATTGCAGGAATGGATATTTCAACTAATATAGGAAAGTATTTGGGATTTCCAATCATCAGAAGGAGGAAACCCATTGATACTTTTCAGTATATTATTGATAGAGTTAAGTCTAAACTTGTAGTTTGGAAAGAAAATACCCTTTCAGTAGCTGGCCAAATCATGTTAGCTAAGTCTATTTTGAATTATGTACCTGTTTATCCTATGCTGGTTTCCAAGATACCTATCTATACAAAGGATTTTATATGGGGCAACAACCAAATTTCACATGGATTCCATCCTATTAGATGAAAACAAATTGTTAGGCCTAAATTAAATAGTGGGCTTGGATTTAAGAAACTTGCATCATTTAACCGTGCATGTGGAGCTAAATTAGCCTGGAATCTAGTTAATGGAGGCAAAGGTTTATGGGTTATTGTGCTTCTACATAAATACATACTGAGGAATAAAGAAAATTTACTTGAGGCAAGATAGGGAGATTTGGCGATGTGGAAGTTAATTTCTCAACAGAAAGATATAGTTTATCTTGGCATAAGATGATACATTAGAAATGGAAAATTAGTGAATTTCTTTACTGATAATTGGCATTTCCTTATATAAAATTAAAAGCAATATCTCTTAGGCCATTGACATCTGTAGAAGAAAATAGTAGAGTTGCAGACTGGATTGATTTAGGAACTTGGAATTACCAAATACTTGCTGAGATTCTCCCAAGTGATTCTTTCCAAAGATTATTTAGTGTATTACCATCTATGTTAGAAGTAGGGAATGATGTAATGGCTTATAATGCTATAAATGAGGGTACTTTTACTATTAGAAGTGCTTATTTTTTGATTGAGTCACAGCAGGCCAATACATATAGCTCTATATACAAAGATATTTGGAAATGGAAAGGAGCTGAGTATTTTCGGGTCTTTATGTGGATAACTATCAATAATCGATTACTAACTAATGCTTGGAGAAGCAAGTGGGCATCAACTACTTCATTATGTCAAAACTGCAACAACGGTATTGAGGATATCTTACATGTTCTCTGAGACTGTAGTTATGCTAGACAACTTTGGTTAAGGCTACTAAATCCCAAATATTATTGTTCATTTTTTAGGACCCCCTTACGAGACTAGTTTGCTTTAAATCTCAAGTGGGAGTTAGGAGTGGAAAGTAGTGGTAACGGGGCTTTAATTTGGGGAGTTGCAATTTGGAGATTATGGAATTGGAGAAATCATGCTACTTTTGATACAAATTTCCTGAAACCTGTGGATTCGTGTTTAGTCATTTTGTAAACATGAAAAAGTTTTGTGCAGATTCAAGATGATCATGAAGTTAATGAGGTTAATGTACAAAATGCATCGAGCTGACAACCTCCTTCTATGGGATGGTTTAAAATTAATGTTGATGGAGCCCTTACTGCTAATAATAGTAAGGTAGGTTGCGATGGCATTATTAGAGACCATTCAAGCAGCTAGGTGGCTGCGTATAAAGGACTACAACTGGCTTGGGAACTTCGTTTAAAGAAGATTATTCTTGAATCTGATTCCAAGAATGCTATAGATATGTTAGTGAACCTCAATACTGATACATGCAGTTTACTAGTGGCCTAGATAAAGAGACTCCTTCACATATCATGAGACATCAAGCTACAGTATATTGCTAGAGTTCAAAACAAGATTGCTGATGCTCTGGCCAAAGAGGGATTAGATTCTACGGAGATATTATATATGTGTCCTCCACATTTGGAATCTATAGTTCTTACTGAGTGTTTAGGATTTAATCCCCTTCTGAGTTAGTCTTATTTATTTTTGGGCGCTTAGCCCTTATGTATACCCAAAAACAAATAGATATTAAGAGTTGGTAAAACAAGCATAAAATAGGGTAAGCTTGGGCTAGCTTTTGGCGAAATGCACAGCTCGCCCCGCCTAGTCAGCCAACCTTTTTTTTTAAATTTATTAATATTATTATTTATTTTACTTAGATATTATTTTGAACTTTCATTATCGAAGACTAGTAAAGATAGTTATTTATTTGTTGATATGTGTTGACATATTGTAATTGATTAATATTATGTTAATGTTTATTTAAATTTATAGTTCTAAAATTTGAATTTTTTTATAAAAAATAGAATTATTAAAAATATAACATTAGCAATTTTTTGATTATATTAATATGAATTTAGGAAATTTTTATTAGTATTTTAAGAGTATAAAAATAATATTTTAAAAAATATTAAAAAATATATATTTTTTTAAAATGGGGTGGGCTAGTGGGCTGGTGTGTTAGCCAGCCACCTAAGTGAAACGTACTCAGGCTGACTTTTAGTTAGCTCATTTTGTGACGGGCTTACTATCTTTTAACCTCTAGATTAACGTTTTAGACTGAAAGAAATTTTAAAATTAAAACTTATATATTGAAACTATAGGATTAAAACTAAAATAAAGGTAAAATTGTAAATATCAAATATTATATTAACCTTACAAAATTTTATAGTTTCAAATTTCTTGTTTGGCTAAAATTTTTTCCACCTTATCTAACCTCAAAACAACGCTAGTAACCTAATATCTTTATATTATCTTAAGGTTAAAAAAAAATCTTGAAATTTAATGAAATGATGCGTTTTGTTTATTTATGCTAGCTAGTGATGACTCAGTGAATCTCATCCGTCCATCTTAAATATCTTAAGTAATCTATTAAAACCCACAAAAACATATAGTTTCAACAGCCCATTGTTTCAAAGCATATTATTTCAATGGCTCATTGTTTTATCATCGTAAACCTAATATTTCATAAAACCGTTATTGGAGAGCATCGTTTTATTCATATGCTAGGGCACTGTTTTCCTTAATTGCACACTGATTTGACAGCCCATTGTTTTCTCTTTCTTAAACCTTATGCATCTCTCATTCTCATGTAAAATTCTATTAATTACCCTAGAAGGGTTGGTAAATAGACTTACTTGCAAATCAATCTTATTTATCAAATTTTTCTCTCTCTAACTTTTATAAAAAAATTACCATGAAATTTGACCCCGATGAAGACGATAGCCATAGTACTAATATTATTATTATAAGGTATAATTGGTAATACGGGTCAACTTATTAAAAACGAATTGACCCGTAACGGGTTAGGAGGAGGTAGACTAAGTTAAAAAAACCCGCCTCATGACGGGTTGGTATTTAACCAACCCGAGTCCACTATAGTAGCTTGGCAGGTTAACCTGCCACTATTTTTTTATTTTTTTTTTCACTTTTTAAAATTTTTTAACACAAAATTTAAAATAATAATAAAATTTAAAATAATAACGAGTTGACGAGAAGAGGGGATTATGTTTAGACTTAGAAGACTCTGAGTCAAACTGAAAGTAGATAAAAAATAAAAAATAATTAAAATAATTAAAAAAATAGGCTACCCGCTAAGCTGGCAGGTTAGCCCGCTTTTTTGACAAGTTGACGGATGCGAGTCTTTTATTGGGCTCATTTTTTCAACCCAATCCGCCATTTTTTGGTGGTTAGCGGTCCCAACATGAATTACCTACCACCTTTATGAGGGTATGCGTTTTAGAAAAATCAAATCAATGCTATACCAAAAGTATTAAATTCAAACTTCTTCTCTTAGTTGTTTAATATGATTTATTTTTATAAGGTTTTAGGTGTACATGGAAATGTGCACACTTTGCTTCTTTCTTTTTCTGTGTATATACACGCATGCAAAGGGGGGGGAGGAATGGGATACAAATAAACTACCCACTCCCCCCACATTCTGCTCATGTAAACTGATGGGTAACTCCTATTATTTCTCATATAGGGTATATTACACATATATACCCCACTCTCCCCCTTATTCTCACAATAGCCCCAATGCCTATTGGGTTTGGGCATAATCCACTAAAGGTAGATCAGCCCACTCACCAACATTTGGTGGATTAGATGTCATGACTATAATTTCATTTTCTTTCTTTCTTCTTTCATACTAGGTGCTTTGCCATGACTGCATTGGCATGGCGTCTCTATTTGGGCGTTTGTACTAGAAATTCCTTTTATAGAGACCAGCACAAAACAACTCTTTAGAGCAGCTCAATCAAATATGTTATAGTGCCTTGAATATCCTAAATTTATCCATATATACTTTTTTTTATGGCTAATATAATTCTTCTTGAGTCAGCATATAACTCAGATAGCCTCCACTTATGCATAATATCTACACTTATGAAATTAACAAAATAATATCACAAGGGACTGGTCACAGATATTAGCATGAATGTGTATATTCTGGTAATATTTGATGTGTATATTCTAGTAATCTTTCTTTTGCCCATATATCATTTTAATATGAATCAACCGCTTTCCTAGCATAATACTTTTTGTCCATATATAATTTGACCATAAGACATATACTAAAGTAGCAAACGCTAAAACATACCTCCATGATACTGTCAAAGTCAAAGGACAATAATAAAATGATGGTACCTTTCTGGAACTCACACAACAATGAAGTAGGGATTGATTTGCTTTCCATTTGCAATTATTTAGCACATATGGTATGAATCACATGTTACTGTGTTCCTCTTATCCTATAAGAGTGTACGTCGTTTGATTCTATCAATCACACCGTACAGATTTCAGTCAAGACACTCATAGTATCTAAACCCAAACTCTTCAATTCTATTCACATAATATGATGTTAATTTTGAAGAATTTGTTATCTGACTACATGTTTCATAGATATGGGTATCCATAGTTCATTCCATATCTATACTCACGGATCTCATCTTGACTTACTACACTTTTCAAGCCAATGCGACATTTACTGTGTTTCTTCTATACCATATCAGCACTTTTGCTACTTTACTAGTAAATACATGTCTTATCTTTAAACGCTTCTCTAGCACCAAAGGCGAATGTTTGTGTGAGAGAGCTAACCTTTTCAACCTGTACGACATATTAGACATTATATATTTTCACCCAGATGTATAAGTAATAATAAATGACATGATATCATTAATGAAAAATAAAATATTACATATGGTCTACAATTTTACATTTTACTCATGTCAATGGCTTTTACATGTTTCTCAAATGTTTCTTTGCCTATTGGCTTAGTCAGGGGGTCTGCTACCATACATTTAGTTGAAATACATTGTACAATTATAATTTTCTGTGTTATATAATTCCTCACAAAGTTATACTCGATATCAATATGTTTGGTCTTACTGTAATACTTAGGGTCTTTGGTGTAGTCTATGATTGCAGTGTTGTCACAATGTATTAACATCGGATTGATACTCTCGTTCCTAAATTTTAAGTGTTCGGTAAATCTTTTCAACCAAACAGCTTCTTGCGCTGCTACAGTACACACCACAAACTCATATTCCATAGAGTATAAGGCAATACACTTCTGCTTCTTGCTGCTCCGGCTCTATTGTTAAGCAAGAAGGTGTATCCTTAAGTTGATTTTCGTTCTTCTTCATCACTACCTACATCAGTATCAGAATATATGATTAGGCGCAGATTGCTTCCTTGATAACACAATGCATAGTCAGTTGTGCCTTTTAAGTATTTCAAGATCCTCTTCACTGCTTTCTAGTAGTTCTCACTAGGGTTCGACTGGAATCTGTTAACCAGCCCCACAACATAACAAATATCTAGTCTTACACATCATCGCATATATTAGGCTACCAACAGCAATGGCATATGAAACTCTTTCCATTTACTTTTTGTCTAATTCAGTTTTAGGACACATGTCAGAATTTAAGGCTACTCTAGTGGTTAAAGGGATATCTATGGGATTGCATTCACTCATATTGAATTGCTTAAGCATCGTCTTGATATAATTCTCTTGTGAAAGAGTGATAATTCTCTTGGAGCGATTTCTTCAGATCTTGACTCCAAGTATGTATTCCACTTCAGCCACGTCTTTCATCTCAAAATTTGACAAGAGTAATTCTTTAATAGATATCACTGAGTCAAGACTATTTCTGGCTAAGAGTATGTCATCTACTTATAAGGATAATATTACAAAGTTACCCTCAAACCACTTAAATAAACGTAGTGGTCTTCATCTATTATCTGGAAGTTATATGAGGTTATTGCCTTGTGAAACCTCAAGTACCACTCTCTAGATGACTGCTTTAATTTATAAATGGACATTTTGAGTTTACACTTTTTGTACTCAAACCCTTTTTCAATGAAACATATTGGTTGTTCCATATAGATTTCTTCATCCAGATCACCATTCAGGAATACGGTTTTTACATCCATCTAATGTACTCTAGGTTTAAACTGTTTACTATTGCCAGAATAAGTCTTATTGAATTGAAGCGCACAACAAGTGAAAAAGTATCCTCTTAGTCTATACCTTCCTGTTATGTATATCCTTTTGTAACCAATCGGGATTTGAATTTGTCAATTAATCTATCTACTTTTATCTTGATTTTGAGAACCCACTTGTTCCCAATGGCTTTACGCCCTTTTGGCAGATCAACCAACCCCCAAATTTAATTTTTCATTATTGAGTCCATCTCCTCTTTCATTATTTTCTTCCATTCCTCCTTGGCAGGACCTGCCAAGGCTTCATGAACAGAGCGGGGTTCATCATCCCTTTCTAGAGTAACTAAGAGTACTTCACCTTCTATTTCAAAGCGTATCTTTAGTATACTTTTCCTGTTACTCCTTATGACTGGAGTTACTTGTTTATCTTTTCTCATTTGTCTCGGTCTTTGTGTTGACCGCTCTTGGCTCCCACTCAGATTGACATACCTAGATGATTCTAGTCTATCAATCTGTTTGGCACTGTTCTATTCCTGAGTCTCATAAAGAGATACTGTGCAGTCAATATCTCCCCTACTAAGAAATTCTATCTAAATAAATAGAATATCTCTTGATTCTGTTTCAGTCACTGTCCCATCTTCAATTTTACTTATGAATACATATCCTTTTGAGGATTTAGAGTACCTTATGAAAGTATATTTCTTCCTTCTATGACCCACTTTCCCATGTTTATAAGAACTGACATGGATATAGGTCACCGAGCCCTAAGGTCTAAGGATGCTTAGATCTGGCTGGCATTTAGTCTATAACTCGTAGGGTGTGGAAGCGACTGACTTTAAGGGCACAAGGTTAAGTATAAAGGTTGCTGTCAACAAAGCATTACCCCAATGTGAAATTGGAAGGCTTGCCTGAGCCATCATAGACCTAACTACGTCTAGAAGAGTTCTATTTCTTCTTTCGACAACCCCATTCTATTGAGGTGTGCAGGGATAGTTAGTTGCCTAATAATCCCTTTTTCTTCACATAGCTATTTGAATTAATCTAAAAGGTATTCATGACTTCGATCATGCATAATGCCTTAATTTTATTGTCTATTTGATTATGTACTTCATTTATGTATCATTTAAAGCACTCTAGTGCCTCAGACTTATGTGAGATAAAATAGACATGACCTTATCATGAAAAATCATCAATAAAGGTGATGAAATACAAAGTTTCGTGTCTTGCCCTCACACTTATTGGTTCGCATATGTCAGAATAGATTAGTTGTAGTGGTTTTTCTGCTCGTGTTCCCTTACCGAATGGCTTTCTAGTAGCCTTAATAGCTAGACAACTTTTGCATAATGATATATCTATGTTAGGGATTATCCTTAACATGCCTTCTTTTGCTAATTTAATCATTTTATTTTGATTAACATGTCTTAGTCTAGCATGCCAAATATTCATATAAGGATTATTTGAAGTAATAGCAAAACAATTGTGAGCATTAAAATCACCAGCAAGATCCATAATAAAGAACTTTTGAAATTAGAAAGCTGAACCATAAAATAAATTTTTACAACTTTACCATGAAAGTTTACATTAAACCCAAAGTCTAATAAGCAAATAACAGAAATTAAATTCTATCGAATGTCATGAGCATGAAGCACTTATATAGCATCAAGGTCTTTGCACCACACAAAACAGGTTTGTAGGTGTCAATGCCTCGAACCTCGATCCTTGCATTATTCCTAAGGTAAAGCCACTTGTTTGATACGGCAACTGATGTTATTCCACCTCGATCTCGACTTATGTAGTCTATAGTGCCTAAGTCAATAATCTAAGAACAAGAAACATGTTCTATCAGAAAAATAGTACTAGAAATAAATGAAACATGTGAATTCACATAATTTACTATTATCTTTCCACTCTCTGCCTATTTAGAATAGTCGGGTGCGAAATACCCCATGCTGTGGCAGGAAAAGCATTTAACCTTCTTTAGGTCTAGCTTTTTATTGTATTGGTTCTTGCCTTTCTTAGGTGGAGGACTATCTTTCTTCCCATTTTTTGTGAAATTTCTTGCCCTTTTTGAATTCAGACTATGATTGGGAAGGACCAGCACCTTTGGTCAAATAGGCTTATCCAGTGGCCTTATAAACCTCCAGACGTTCATCCTCTAGCTCCAAATGCTTAGCTATATAATTGAAAGTGATGTTATTTTCATTATGTGTCAGATTAAGTTTCATGTGTTCCCAATTGGCAGGGAGTTACTTGATGATAACCTGCACTTGCTACTTGTCAGATAGATTACGACTAGCCTCCTTCAATTCACGAATCATGTTGTACATTTCTCTTAAATGTTGCCTTATTGGGTTATTTGGCTTTAGCTTATAGATATCGAATTTAATCATCAACCTTCTAAGCTTAGTCGTGGGAGACTCCACCAAACTTATCCTTTAAGGCAATCCACATAGCTTGTGCCGTTCTGTGTGTCTCAAACTCATACATCAAGTCATCAGCCATTGCACTCAATAGTGTGATTCTTGCAATGCTATTCTTCTTTTTCTAAGACAGCTATGCCTCCTGGTCTTTCCCATGCTGGAACGTATTTTCAACCTCAGGTTCCACTATCGCCATTGTTAATAGCTCAATTGCATCATGTTCTTTTAGAATATATTAGACCTTTCGATGCCAAATATCCAGGTTGTCCCCGTTGAGTTTTTTCCCTTCTTTAATTCAGCAATAATGTTCTTTGGGGCCATTGTTCAATATCAGTTCTGTGACAAACATATCCCACATTAATTTATTGAACCATAGAACATTTAAATGAATTTACATATATATCACATGTAAAATATACAATGTCATGTACTTTTATTATTTTTTATTAGAAAATAATAATATGATTAGACCTATGATCAGGTTAATACATTTGTATCTCCCATTATATAGACACTAGAGATAACCATCACTTCTTATCAAAATTAATATAAGCACTATTCTTATAAAATTTTCCTTTTAGAAGACTCATTATCTAAAAGGCTCCCACTTATAAAAAATATACATGAATCATAACTAAGAAAAAAATGAAATGAAATATGTTTCTTTTACATATAAGACGTATAATAAATTGTAAGTCTTTACAAAGAAAGAGTAATAAAACATGTCCTTAACAAAAATAAGGCAAGAAAGAAACTAATTACAAATGTATATCATTTGATATGAGTATGACAGCATTCTAACATCATTTTTCTTCACTTCTTAAGCTTGCGAAGTGGCTTGTGATAGTTAGATACAAACTCTATAGTTTTAATCCAATACATATTCCTTATAAGTCTTCCTTTGTACTTGTCTTTAACCCTAGTTGCTCTTATATATTCTATTATGATTTTTAAGTAGAATTCAGTATTCTCCTTATCTTTTATGAATATAACATATTCAGCAAGCACACCATTAATGCTTTTTATATTTGTTAGTTTGGTTGCATCTCTTTCAGCTATACTCATAGCCAAAGTAAGGGGAAGAGGTTGGTTCACTTCCTCTCCGTTCTCAACTGGAGATTCATCATGAAGAGTAGGCTCCGATTTAGGGTATGAATATGAAGAAACCATGAAAGGCTGCTCAGGAAAGGGGTCGATGGGAAATAAAGTTTCTGACCTTAGTTTGGAAGCACATATTACTATATGATCCTCTTGTGGTACTTCCTCCACCAACTCCTCTAGGTCTTATTCAAAAATTTATCAAGTTCTAGTTTTAGATCCTCTTCAAGTTCCCCCTCAGGGTCATTGACATCTAGACCTTCTATAAGATCATTTTGTGGATCCTCTTCATCAAGAAGTTCCTCATCCTCATCAACATTTTGAGGTTCAAATACTGATAACTCATCATCCAGGTATGAGATGTCCTCATATAAACTATATTCCAAGGATTCAGTGCTAGATGAAGTTATTTTTACCTAAATAATAAAAAATATTAATTATCATAATTTTTTAGAATTTTTAAACACTAAAAAATACCAAAAAATACGCTGAATATTAACAAATAGGTTCACAATTGCCCACAAAATTAGGCAAATTATATATCAAAATAAAGATATTGATTTAGAGATTTTTAAGAACAAATCTCACCTTAATCAAAGGTCCCACGCTCCCTCACACGACCCAAGAAGGAAAAATTCAGAAAAAAATAAAAAAACTGGACCAACCCCACTCTCGGCACTGGTGCATATAGTACAAGCGCCAGTCTGGCACTACCACGTGGCCACTGCCACGTGCCAGCCTCCAGATTTTCCTTTTTTAAAAAAAAATTTCTCAATTTGTTTTTAATTGTTTTAGGCTTGGTTGGATCTACTTATCCAACCCAGCCAATAGCCCTGCCCAAAACAACCTAGTTTTTTTCTCAGACTAGGTTGTACTAGTCCAGTCTGATGGAATTTTTTGTTTGTGTAATAGGCTGGACTGGGCTGGGCGCAGCCCAATCCCAGCAGCCACAACATTGCCTCCTTTTTTTGTTTGAGAAAGCATCAAAATGACACCATTTTGGGATGATCAAAATGTTCCCAAAATGGTACATTTTGATCACCCCTGACCTCCAGCCGGGTCGCACAGACCCGACTGGTTAATGAGTCAAATCCATCAGACCGACTCATTTTTTCACCGTAATTTCTCCGTTCGACGTCCATTTTCGATGTTCTTAGTGTTGTTTTCTTCATTTTTTTGTGCTCTATAAAATGGGACCAATTTCAAGGCCTAAAAATACAATTTTCTAATGACCCAATTTTGAACGAAGGAGCTCTATTCGGTCAATGGTGAGTTCTCTGGTATTTTATGATTTAAATGCATGCTCTATGTATCTTGGAATAAAACAAATGCATTAAACTGAAATAAGGATAATTACAGCATATAACCAGAAAATGAAAAACATCACAGAGGCACAACGGAAGCACAGTAACCTTGCTCATGATACCAATATAAGGTTTTGGGCGTACCTTGAATGCTACTTTTATTCAATAAGATACCCACGCAAAACTGAAGCACCTTCTGCAGGCTCACAGTCACGTTTACAAAGCAAATTCACTGTCAAAAAAATGAAACATAACTTGGACGTCGATAGAGAGAGGAGTAGAGAAAAATACAAAATGTGCACACTTTGCTTCTTTCTTTTTCTGTGTGTATACATGCATGCAAAGGGGGGAAAATAGGATACAAATAAACTACCCACTCCCCCCACATTCTGCTCCTGTAAACCAATGGGTAACTCCCATTATTTCTCATATAGGGTATATTACACATATATACCTCACTCTCTCCCCTATTCTCACAATGGCCCCAATACCTATTAGGTTTAGGCCTAATCTACCAAAGATAGATCAGCCCACTTTCCAACAATTTTTTTTCTTTCTCAACAAAAATATCAACAACTCCTACATATAAAAGGTGGCAAAAATCTTTAAACGTGAAGATAAATTTTGGAATTTTCCCATTTGAAGAATTTGAATTTCAAGATTTCTTTACATGGGAAAGGATTAGCCAAAATTTTCTTGAAAAGAGATGAGATGTATATCATATTATGCACTTTGCGATCACAATACCATTTCCAGTTACCATTAACCCTCCAATAATATATATACTTGTAGATATTGTTACCAAAGATCCTTTGAGATTTAATTCGATAAGGCTAATATGTTGGATTAGATGTATAAATAATTACCGTATCAAATATTACGCTACTCATTGCATACATCTTTTATTATATAAATATTTTTATAGCAACATTAAAACTTACCAAACAGCATTGAAAATACACTAACTGTCGATTTGTGAATTACAAGTTGATCAAAAGATATATAATCAATTTTCTCAGTGTCGTGTTGATCTCAAAAATATCCAAGCCCACAATTAATGTAATTTCAATATTATTTTACCAGTTTCAATCTTATTATGACAAATACTTGATACTAGAAGATGGACGCGTACTGAAATGTGTTAGGACAAATAATAAATTATTATAAAACTAAGACTAGCTAGTGTTATTGTAAAACATTACTAATATAGGGTCACATGCTTGATAATTCAAGTAAAATGAACTTTTGCCTGTTAAAAGTAGAATTGGTGATTGGTTTTGGAGAGGAAGAGAAGACATCATTCATAGGGTAACTCTCTTATTTGATTATTAATTTCCTTTACTATTTATTAACATGATTGTGAATTCTTTGCATTTGTTATATATAACTATTTTCTACTTTTGGTCTATATTTTGTTGTCCTATCTTCTTCGCGATTAGATAAGAAGATAAGAAGCTCAGCCACAATTGTCAATTTCTACAGTGACAACATCGAGGGATGTAGCTGCGAACCTGTCAAAAACCAAGGATAGACACATCAAAGTGGATGGTTGTGGCCAGAGAATTGAATACTAGCAGCTTCTGTGGCTAGGATTTTTCAACTTACTAGGGAGTTGGGTCTTAAGTTCGGTGGAGAGATGATCGAGTGGCTTCTGCATTAGGTCGAGCATCGGCATAAGGCTCGCGAACTTCTCAATACTCAACGACAACGTTGAGAAAATACAAGTTAAACCAAAGAGTTATACGTATTGGAAATAAATTCTTATCACTTATAAGAATCTATGAGGAGTAATTAAACAAATATATGGAAGAAATTAAACAGCATAATAGTAACAAGAGACACCAGAATTATTAATGTAGAAAACCTCTCAATGAAGGGTGAAAATTGTTGTGAAAAATGGGTGTGTCAAAAGAAACCAATGTCCCACATTGCTTGGGAGAGTGAAGGCTCAAATGTATAAATAACAAGATAAAATCTTGGGCTCGTAAATGGGCCTAGAAGAGAGGTGGACTCGCGTGCACGACAATGGGCCATCAATGGGAAAGTCAGTTGAAATCCGGCGATTCCCCCCTGCGCGAGAGATAAAGCGTGGTATTGGGCACTTTTTATGGAAAATATTTTTGGTTTTACCAGAAATATTATTTTATATATGCCTATACGGAAAATCCTTAAATTCCAACGGTCAACATGAATTTAAAAGGTCAACGGTTTTTTCGTTGACATAGCCGTTGGAAAGGAAGAGACCGTTGCCGACGGAAAAATGCAACCTTGACGTCCGATCGGCTTCGCCCTGTTTCTGTCAGAGGGTCATCTCTTACGGACGCAACCTGTGGTTTTGTACCTGTTTGTGCCTATAAAAGCAGCGCACAAAGAATTGCTAAGGGTGCAACGAACGCTCATACTCTTGTGCTCACTTCTTTCTGAGTTTATTTCCTTCTACTAGATTCTATCTCCTTGTTCCACAAGAAGAATCCGTTTAATCCTGGGGAGTACCACTTCATCTTGCCGGTTATCGCAGAATAACTCTTAAGGACAGTGTCCTTGAACGCGACTCGGATTGTTTGTTCTTCTGTTGCAGGTGCTGACGCCAACAATCTTAAGAGTTATTAGACAATGGACTCTTCTGCTGATCTGAATAATGCTGGAAACAACGGCAACCCAAACGGTCAAAATAACGATGCCATTCCTCACATCTCTATCCATGTTCCTTGTTCGTTCCCTGACATCTCAAAGATAGAGGTGTTCGATGGCAAGAATTTTAGGCGTTGGCAAGAACGGGTGTATACTGTCTTTGACATGCATGGAGTAGCAATTGCACTTACCGAGTCTGAACCATCTCCAGATGTTGAGCAAGCCCAGAAAGATATTTGGACATATGCCAACAAAGTATGTAGACACACATTGATCAGTACTCTGTCTAATGATTTGTTCGATGTGTATAGCGTCTACAAGAAAGCAAATAAAATATGGAACTCTGGGAAGCAGAAGTTTGTTGTTGGAAATTATTACAGATGGGAAATGGTAGACAACAACGACATCAAGACTCAAATTAATGAATATCACAAACTAATTGAAGATCTCAAGGCTAAACACATCAATCTTCCTGATGAATTTGTTGCCAGAATTCTTATTGAAAAGGTGCCAAAATCATGGAACAACTGCAAGCAATAATTGAAACACAAACAGAAGCAACTATCGCTAACAGATTTGATCACTCATATCATTATTGAAGACACAAACCAGAGAACGATTCAAGAAGCAAAGGAGAAAAAAATGACTGCTAAGGCAAATTTGGTGGAAACAAAATCGGGCAACAAAATGTACGACTCTAAACACAGTAACAAGAAACACCAAAACAAACAGTCAGATTACAGCCCAAGAATGCTGACCCCAAGTTTAAGAAGAGAGGCAAATGTTTTGTCTGTAATAAACTAGGTCATCATGCATATGAATGCAGGAAGAGGGCTAATAAGATGAGAAATGATAATCCTCCTAAACCAAATATAAATTTAGTTGAAGGAGATGATGATAGTGGTAATGATGTTATCACTGTAATGATTTCTCAAGCTTTTCTTATCTCTGATGTGAACAAATGGGTGGTAGACTCTGGGGCTAACAATCACATATGCTCAAACAAAGAATTGTATTCCTCTTTTGAAGAAGGAGAAGACCACGTGTATCTTACTGATTCTCGATCTGCAAAAGTTTATGGAAAAGTGATTCTGAAACTCACATCAGGGAAGACCTTAGTGTTGCAAGATGTCCTGTATGTGCTTGAAGCCAGAGAAAATTTAATTTCTATGGCTATATTAGGAAAGGCTGGGGTCAAAGTGTTATTTGAATCTGATAAGATCATTATGACAAAGAACAATGTTCTGATTGGGAAGGGTTATTGTAATTAAGGACTATTTGTACTAAGTGTTGATAATAATATTGCATCTTCTTCTGCTTACTTGATTGAGTCTTTTGATATTTGGCATGCTAGATTAGGTCATGTTAATAAATCTTACATAGAAAGATTACAGAAATTTGAGTTAATATCTGGAGTTAAAAATGATATGATAAGTAAATGTGAGATTTGTATACAAACTAAATTGACTAAGAGAACACACTTATCCACCTAAAGAGAAAGTGAATTATTATCTTTAATCCACACAGATTTAGGAGACTAAAGCAAACAGAAACTAGAGGTGGTAAAAGATATTACATTATTTTTATTGATGATTTCTCTAGATATACTAAGGTTTATTTATTGAGAAATAAAGATGAGGCTTATAATAAGTTTGTTTTATACAAAGCTTAGGTAGAAAATCAGTTAAGTAGAAAGATAAAGAGAATTAGATCATATAGAGGAGGAGAATATTTGTTATTAGATGATCTCTGTGAAAAAGAAGGCATAGTTCATGAAGTAACTCCTCCTTATTCTCCTGAGTCTAATGGTATAGCAGAAAAGGAAAAATAGAACTTTAAAAGAAATGACGAATGCCTTACTAGTAAGTTCTGGTACACCTGATAATTTGTGGGGGGAAGCTATATTAACTGCATATTTTTTACAAAATAGATTACCCCATAAGAAAACAAAAAGAACCCCTTATGAATTATGGAAAAGTTATAAACCAAATCTAAAATATTTAAGAGTGTGGGGGTGTCTTGCAAAAGTTTTATTACCTAATTATAAAAGGAGAAAAATTGGTTCTAAAACTTCTGATTGTATGTTTATTGGTTATGCTCAACAAAGTGCTGCTTATCGCTTTCTGGTTTTGAAAAGTGATGTTTTGGATAAAAATACAATTATTGAAACTAAAGATGCAGAATTTTTTGAAAAAAATTTTCCTTTAAAAGTTGAGCATACTTCAACAATAATTAAAAAATCCTCTTTTTCCTCTTCTAAACAAATTTCAAATGAAGTTTTGGGTGAGAGTTTACGAAGAAGTAAAAGGCAAAGGAAAGAAACTTCTTTTGGAGACGATTTTTTCACTTATTTAGTTGAAGGAGAACCTAAAGATTTTTATGAAGCTATTTCTTCTCCAGATGTAGAATCTTGGAAAGAAGCTATTAAATCAGAGATTAACTCTTTAAATAAAAATAAAACATGGGTTTTAGTAGACTTGCCTCCAGGAGCAAAACCTATTGGATGTAAATGGGTTCTTAGGAAAAAATATTTTCCTGATGGGTTTGTAGATAATACAAAGCTAGACTAGTAGCCAAGGGCTATACTCAAAAGGAAAATATTGATTATTTTGATACCTTTTCTCCAGTGACAATGATTTCTTCTATAAGAATCCTTATAGCATTAGCTTCAATTCATAAGCTTTATATTCACCAAATAGATGTTAAAACTGCATTTTTGAATGCTAATTTAGAAGAGGAGATTTATATGGTACAACCTGAAGGGTGTATTGTTCCAGGGCAAGAAAATAAAGTTTGTAAATTGATTAAATCTTTATATGGTTTAAAACAAGCACCTAAACAATGGCATGAAAGGTTAGATTAAGTTCTAACAAATGGTGGTTTCTCTACTATAGAAGTAGAAAGATGTGTTTATACAAAAGTTGTGAATAATGATTGTGTCATTATATGTTTATATGTTGATGATATGCTTATTTTTGGTACTAGTATGAATATTGTGCTTTAAACAAAAGGTTTTCTTACTTCAAATTTTGATATGAAAGATTTGGGTGAAGCAAAGGTTATCTAGGGTGTTCAAATCATAAGGAATGGAAAAGGTATCTTACTTTCTCAAGAAAATTATGTTGAGAAAATTTTGAGAAAGTTTGAACAATATGATGAAATTCTGTTGAGTTCTCTTTATGATCAAGTATGCACCTAAAGAAAAACTTAGGAGACCCAGTGGCTCAATCTAAATATGCACAGATCATTGGAAGTCTGTTGCATTTAATAAATTATACCAGACCGGACATAGCATATGCTGTGTGTAGATTGAGTAAATATACTCACTGTCCAAGCAGTGAACATTGGGATGCTCTAATAAGGTTATTGATATATCTTAAAGGCACCATGAATTATGGTATACATTATAGTGGATTTCTCGCTGTATTGGAAGGATATAGATATGCAAACTGGATCTCTGATTCAGAAGGGTCAAAATCCACTAGTGGTTATGTGTTTATTTTTTGTGGTGGTACAGTCACATAGAAATCATCCAAGCAAACAATTCTAACAAAATCCTCAAGGGATTCTGAATTTATTGCTATGGAATTGGCTGAAACTAAGGTTGAGTGGTTGAGAAACTTCTTAGCAAGTATTCCATTGGGTAACAAGCCCACACCATCAATATCTTTACACCGTGATAACCAATTTGCGATAGCTACGGATAAAAATAAAACCTTCAATGGTAAAAATAGGCATATTCGATTGAGACACAATATTATAAAGCAGCTGCTCAAATACGGGGTGATCTCAATCGATTATGTAAAGTCACAAGTAAACTTAGCGGATCCGTTGACAAAATCCTGGGGAGAAAACAAATTGTTGAAACATCGAGGGGAATAGGACTAAAGCTAGTGTGATTATGACAGCGATGGCAACCCAACCTTTGTGATTGGTGATCCCATGAAGAAGGTTCAATGGGTAAGAACAAGTCGCTTGTTAGTACTGCTAGCACCAAAATATTATTATTGGTCTTTTCCTATGGTGTGTGATGAAGTGTTAGATTGCATAGATGAGGGTGGGCAAAAGCTCTTAATAATTTCAAATCCCACGGGATGGTGTATTATGTGCAGATATACTTAAAGAAATCACCTATACAAATAAGGAGTGTGGGCTGCTCCTATGAGATCGTGGCGAAATCTCTAGAGCATTCGTTAAAAATCAGGACATGCGCATGGCCGCCTAAAGCGCAAAATCGCTCGATAAACGGTGGAAATGTGGGGGTATAATCTGGCTGCTAGTACCTATGGTATACACCTAAGAAATGCTGGTTCATAGTCCATAGGACCACTGTCATCTCTGGTACTAAGTATTATCAGTCTAGGTCTGGTTCATAGTTCAAAGGACTACTGGATATAATGATTATACCTATGTGTAACTCAGAGAATGGAGTTTCTTTTGACATATGTGGGGGATTGTTGTGAAAAATGGGTGTGTCAAAAGAAACCAATGTCCCATATTGCTTGGGAGAGTGAAGGCTCAAGTGTATAAATAACAAGATACAATCTTGGGCTAGTAAATGGGCCTAGAAGAGAGGTGGACTTGCGCGCACGACAATGGGCCATCAATGGGAAAGTCAGTTGAAATCCGGCGATTCCCCCCTGGGCACTTTTTATGGAAAATATTTTTGGTTTTACCAGAAATATTATTTTATATATGCTTATACGGAAAATCCTTAAATTCCAACGGTCAACATGAATTTAAAAGGTCAACAGTTTTTTTCGTTGACATAGCCGTTGGAAAGGAAGAGACCGTTGCCGACGGAAAGATGCAACCTTGACGTCCAATCGGCTTCCCGCTATTTCGGTCGGAGGGTCGTCTCTTACGGACGCAACCTGTGGTTTTGTACCTGTTTGTGCCTATAAAAGCAGCGCACAAAGAATTGCTAAGGGTGCAACGAACGCTCATACTCTTGTGCTCACTTCTTTCTGAGTTTATTTCCTTCCACTAGATTCTGTCTCCTTGTTCCACAAGAGGAATCTGTTAATCCTGGGGAGTACCGCTTCATCTTGCCGGTTGTCGTGGAATAACTCTTAAGGACAGTGTCCTTAGACGCGACTCGGATTGTTTGTTCTTCTGTTGCGGTGCTGACGCCAACAAAAATCACATATTGTCCAAACTAATGAAAATCAGCTCCACTGTGATGATCAAAATAAGATACAAGAGAGTCTCAATCAAGCATACAAACAAGTGCAAATATCTAGCCAAACAAACAAAACAAAAAGCTTGCAATAGAGGATTAAGAAGCTTAAAAATGTTCAAAATAGAGACTATAGGGCAAACTCAATGATTCTCACACCAGGCAATTAATTGATGATCAAATTGTTAAAATTGACGCATTAGATGTTACAAACCTGAAGACAAAATGTCAACCTAATCCAACAGTTAATGAATGTAGAAACACTATTTTAACTAGCCTACCCTGTGAATATGCAAAAATATCTCTTTTCTTCTCTCTCAAATGGCTTCATTTCAACCTTGAATAATACCTCGCTCCCAAACTCTAATTTGACCTATTTCCACTTTAGTTAGTAAAACACAAAATTTGTTTAGATATTAGGTATTTCTCTATATAGAAATTGGCTCTTCTTGTACTATAAGTATAAGCAATATTATTGTAGATTCTTAATTGTATCATTTTCAGCTTTATGTTTATAATAATTAACACATGATTTGAACTGGCTAGGACCATAAATAATGTACCTGTTGCAGGCATAGATATATTCTTCGTTCTTGTAAGTTCTCCCTCCATTGCATTTCTCACTTAGCAAAGATTAAGGATTCTCTTTACATTGTGTTATTGTGCTATGGAATTACGTTGTCATTAGCATATTTATATGCCTACAACAATATTATTGACTTAATTACAACTAATACTAACTTGATATAGCAGTGACCGCCAATTTTATGACTTGTAAATAAAATTATTAATCTTCATTTGTTGTTCAATATCTATTATTTCAAAATAAATACTATCTCTAATCCTTAATATGGGAGCTTGTTGGATATATAGTTAGATTTGGTCATAAATATATAAGATTTTAATCTTTTTATATATAGTATTTATTATTTTTATATAAAATAATTTATCTAACTTATAAATTGATATATAAGCTAATGTTATACATGAATATTTTGGAGAGATCATGTCACATTTGTTATAATTAATTAATTTATTTGACTTTTTTAATCTATTTAAATTAGTCAACTAACTCTTATATTAATGATAGAAAGAGGTATTATATAGTAACTGGAGCAAGTATTTACCTATATAAAATAAAATAAAATAAATAATTAAATAAGGGTAGTTTGGTCGAGCATATTAAATTTTGTTACTAAATATATTTAATATATTCATGTTGAAATTAGTGGAAAAGGTTTTACTGTGCATGAAAATAACCAGACGAAGGGCCATAATATATATATATATATATATATATATATATATATATATTAAAAAAAGGACCATGTCAAATGAATGGGGTAGGTTAAATGAATTTGGTGAATGGCTAAACTTGAGAGAATGGGCATCCAACGGCGTTAGGTGTAAATGCGAAAAAAAACAATTAGCATGCGGACAGATGACACACTGGAATTCACATTCATATGATGGTTTCACAACGTTGGAAGAAAAAAAATCAAATGATGGTTTGACAACTAATACCTTTCCATCAAGTACATAATACACTTAAAAATACATCCAGAAAAATCAAATTTAAATATACGTATAATATCAATTTTATGAGTATGGTCAAAAGTTAAAACTTGATATATGGAAAAATGTGAGTTATTTTCAGTTATTCCCAAAAGAATCTTCTAATATGAGCATTGGATATTAGATGGAGGTATGAAATCATATATAAATTAAGATAAATACAATAAAGAAGAAATTTAATCTGTGAGATCTTATGCACTAAAAGAAAAAAGACCTCATTGTAATGATTTTCTCTAACATTTGTAGTAGGTATAAGTACTACTAAATGAGTTCATAGTAATTTGCATAGATACTAAATCATCCATTGCAAGCAATTAGGCACTGGTTTTCAAAATTGATACTTGTTATGGTCAAACCTGTTACAATATTAATAATAGCATGAAAAATCGCTACCAATTAACACCCTACTATTTGTATATTTGTATAGGATTTTAAAAAATGGCTTATAAAAAAAGAGAACTTTTGATCACCTTTTAGAAAATAGCTTTTGAAGAAGATCTTATGGAAAAAAATAGTTTTAAATAAATGAGTATTTGGATAGTTATTACAGGAATGACTTTTGTAATTGACAAATTACCATAAAGGTATAAGATAAAATAATAATTATATAAAGTAAAATGTATAATTTTTATTTTATGTGTGATATTAAAATAGTAAATAATATATATATTATTTATTGGGTAAGTAAACTAATAAATATGTAGTAATAATTTAGTAAATAAGTAATTTTATTTATATATTATTTTATTATATCAATGTACTAATATTTATTTTAAATTATTAAATTATTAAAATAAGTAATAATATACATATACTTATAGTTCATATTTTATATATAGATATATACGTATATTTAAATATTAAAATATGAAAGCAATAATGAATATACATATATTTAGTTAATGGGATAATTAATAATAAATAGTTTACAATATATTCTAGACATATCCAGTGCACATTTGAACATAAGCATATGTATAATAGATAACTATTGGACTTGTCTATATTGAACAATTTTATCTCTAATTTGATCACGTAAATAGTCCATTGCATGTGAAGATCGTACAGAAGAACGTTGTTAATGAAGCCTCATTTTCATCATCATCATCATCGTCTTGTGAGTCATGAAGGCGTTGTTCTTGTTTAGCGAAATCAGGATAAAAAATATTATTTCTTCTGATAAAATTATGTATTGCCATCGTTGCGCAAACAATCTTAACTTGAGTTGGGTAGTCGAAGCTGTGCATTTCGCGTACTATTCTAAACTTATTTTTCTACACTTTAAAAGTTCTTTCTATTGTGCACCTTAAATTTGAATGCGTAAAGTTGAAAACTTCGTCAGCTGTATGTTTCCTGCTAGATATTCTATGAAAATACCCATATGGTAACGCGCATGTCTGTATGGACCAAGATATCCTTACACCGATGGGTAGCCAGCATCGACTAAATAGTGTTTACCTGAATCATAGAGGTTAGCATAGTCTGGATAGCTGCGTTAAAATAGAAATGTAACTAAGTTTAGCAACGATGAGACATACCCTGAGGGGGATGGGGGAAGTTTATGGATGGCGTTGTCACCATATGGTTGAAAATACGGCCATTATGAGCACTACCTTCCCAACCAACCAAGACAAAGGTAAAGCACATATCCCAATCACAAACTGCCATAACGTTCTGTGATGTGTACTCTTTTCTACAAAAACATTTGGCTTGTTTCATTGCAGGGACAACGCAAGGAATGTGTGTGCCATCTATTGCTCCGATTGCATTTTTAAAAAATGGCCAATATCATCGGTCTTGAATGATTTTACTGTGAACACGGGTAAACTGAAGATCGACTGGTTTTATGTTCTCTCTAGCAAGTCCACAACATGCTCGTAAGACCTCATGAAAGTATCTGCTAATCGTCTTGCTAGAATATTGAAACCTTTCTTGCAATTGCCTACTGCTCTCAGCATGTGTAACCGTCCACAAAAACATCGCTAACTTCTCATGTTTTCCTGTGCACCTCCCTTCCTTAAGGCCATGGCCTTCCAACACATGACAAAGCTCTAGGAAAATGCTAGGATACATTCAGAACTGTTCGTAACATCGAATTCCTTCACCGGTTAAAACTTCGTTCACCCATTGGGAACTAGTTAGGTCACTTGTACGCACAGGCTCCTTAGACATATTCAATCCTACATAAGCTCTAACTAAAATAGCAAGTTCTTTTTCTGTGTCTTGACTTTCATCCCAACTTTCTTGTGCACTAGTTGATTGGTCTATTACTATCAAAGAAAACGTCCAAAAATTAAGTAATCATCATTGAACTTAACATTTCAACGTTAATATTTCAGAGTTGGAACTTAACATACAAGCAACCAGTTTTAATACAAATAAAAGTAAATTTAAAAAGGCCAAAACTCATCAAACATTGGTACGAGACATAGTTCCAAATATTACATTCCACCCCCGTAATATTGGCAGTGCAAAAATGGCAAAAGTAAGTTCATGTTATCCTTAATTGACCAGTATAACTCTTTGTTCTCGGGACTTCTCATGAAGTCCATGCTTCTAACAAATAAGTCAATGTTTTCCACTACTTGGTCAACAGTTTGCATGTGAGCAATTACTGTTGCCACTGATAGAATGGTAAGTGGTGGTGACTGTGGCTGTGCTACCTGGGTCGCACGTTCTATGGCTGACTTCTGCATGCCAACTAAATCATGCAGTGCTTCCATTATTAGATGGGTTGCAAGTCCTTTTCCCTTCTTCTTCTTTCCCCCACTTGGCTTCTTAATCCCCAGTGAGCTACCTACAGATGCTGGTACTTTACCCTTGACACTTGGAGCATTCCCACTGCCACCTTGCGATGATCCAAACGTCACCCTGTGCAGATCGTCACTACACTCGGTTAGGTTTTCTGCAAGTTCATCAGAGTCACTAGAACCTTCCTCAAGATCGACACATGCATCAGCACTGCCGTATAACTGTTCATACTCTGGTTCAGTCTCAATGCTCAAAGGTGCCCAGTTGTACAACCCTGTGGCAGCCACATTGCTGAATAAACGGTCCATCTCATCAGAGAACTGTAGCCCTTTGAATCTGAATTTCTCGGCAGACAGATTTTCCTAACAACACAACCAATATCAGAGGCAAGACATTATTTTTTGCATTTATATTTTTTTAAATTAAATTAACAGAAAAAGTACATCATACCAATTTGATTCTCTCCCACCAATCATCTTCTGCCACTATTAGCCCCTTATCCTCATCCCATCCTAACCCAGTCTCAGAATTTTTTAATTTATTCCATAGTTGCCAGTCTTTTCTTAAAGCGTCATACTTATTTTTTAACTGCATCCTGCAATATTGCCTTACATTGCACTGATTGAATCTTTGCTTAAGAGGTTTCCACGCAACCTTTGTCAAACTAGTCCCTCTTCTTTCTCTTTCTTGCACTTGTTGCAGATACAAGTCAATAAATAGTTTACTTGTCTGATTATCCCACGATGCTTTTGATTTACTCATAATGCTATAAAATCACCACAACTTGTCTGATTAACAACCAAGCAGGTAATACGTAACTCCCACTTCAGAACAAAGAGGAGAGGGAGATCCGTCAACGAAGCCAGAGAGGAGCACAACTTAGTCTTACGATGAGGAAGAGACGTCCACGATGTGAGGAGCAGAGATCGGTCGCCGGTGAGAAGCTGTCGTGACCCAGAGAAGAGTGAACTGAAGGGGAAGGGAAGAGCAGGAGAAATGTGCTGGAGAAGTCAAGAGGAAGTAATGAATGAGGAATGGGATAGAGCAGTTCCTCAGGCAGTGGAGGGGAAAGGAAGGGTAAATTAGTATTTTCATTTCTATAAGCTCTTCTATTGTTCCAAAATCTACTGCTACCATCTTATCTGAAATTATCGTTTTAAACCATGGTTTAGCCCAGAAGTATTTATTGACAAATATGGCTATTTGTTTTAAATTTTTTCCAAACTAAGGTTTGGGTCAGAAACTTTTTTAAGACCTTAATTTGATAAGTTTCCAAATAGGCCCTATAAAGTTCTGTTGGGTTTCATGATGATTTTAAAATTTGAATTTTGGAAATATTTTGGCAAGAATCTGATAATATTGACGCTAAAATTTTAAATATTTTCTATAGTTTATTTTGTTTGAATTAGACCCTCATAATTGAATTGATGAATTGAATCAGATTAATAATTAATGTTTGGTTTGTGGAATAAGTGGAAATGTAATAGAATACTTATGAATGTAAGGGAGATTAGGTGACTTTGTAAGGGTAAAAAATGTCTCTTTTTTCTCATATTTCCACATGTTATAATCTGCATTCATATGTCCTAGTAAGGTAATCTGAATACATCCTAATCATTTTTATCAAATGTAATCATTTTTATATTATATAAAGTCTAACTAAATATCTAAATAAACTCTTTGCATCAAGATTACATGCCCCTTCATGGAATTGAACCAAACGAACCATTATAGTATTCGATCTGTCAGGCATTTATCCTTAAGTTTAAAATCTATTAATTTTAATTTATAGAATTTTATGATTTTTTTTTGTTTTATTTAACACCGTTTCAAACACGTACATTTTTATAAATGAAATTTTATAAAGGTTATAAATTAAAATTATCAATTCAAATAATAAAGACCTAATTCAAATAAAATAAACTATAAAAATCTCATTTAAAATTGAAATAAATTATAAGGACACAAGGGTTATTTTTTTTTTAAAAGAATACACATCCCATGTATAATTTTTTTTTTTAAAATACAAGTCCAAATATAAACATTCAATTAAACGCTTGTATTGGCCACCCATCATCATTTGATGTTCCTGTGTTTTTATTATTATTATCTCTTGTTTATCCATTATGATCACAACCTCGTGATAATTCCATTTTTAAATCCCACCTTCATGTGCGGCCATCAACACGTGTTTTTCCCTATATTCAATGCTACGTTGGGCTAGAAACACAGTAACCACCAAAATAAAAAACCCCATTATTTGATATTTCTTAATTTCTGATCTGTTTTACTTTTCAGAATTCCATTCGTAATCGTAGACCCCCGAAACTTGCCGGTCATTCTGGTATTGTATTCTACTGCTAGTAAAACACAGTAAAAAGAGGACGACTTGTTTTAAGACTTGAGCTAGTGTCGTGCATGCATTTTATGCATCTGTCACTTTGCATGCACTCTCTCTCTATCTCTCTCTTCCCCCTAGAAACCCATTGACCCAAACGCTTTCTCTCTCTAGCCAATACCCACCAAAAATCCCAGATTGCCGTTAAATTCTTTGAGCTTTCTCTCATGTTGACTTTACTATCTTCTTCTTCAACTGTTAAAGTTCCTGAATCCATGTTCGCGCGTTGGGATTGCACTGATTAGAGTGGATGATAAGTAGAGGGAAGTTGGGGAGTTTTGTTTTTGTTCGTCTTTATGTGGATGAGCCATTCTTTCGTTGATTTTGGGTTTCTTGTCTGATACCAGGTTGGTTTTGTTGTTATTTCTGCAAATCTGGGAACTTGTGTGTGAATCTTCATGGCATATGGAATTTTCTGATTGAATTCAATGTGATGGTCAAAAAGGGTTTTAGGGTTTTAATCTTAGTTTCGTTGATTTTACAGGTTTTAGTTGGATAAGGAATCAATTCTGTAATAATGGAGTCCGACATTTGCGTTAATACTTCGTGCGGAGTGGTCACTGCTTCCGAATGGAAGAAGGGGTGGCTGCTGCGATCTGGTGGATTTGCCAAACTCTGTGATAAGTGCGGGTATTTTGATTCTTTATTCTGTTCATATGTTGTTCAATTTCATTTATTTTCAACTCCAGAGTTGATTTGATGCTGCCAGTGTCAGTGTGTTTGAGATCGTGTGTCCTTTTCTTCTTATAGACGGATTCTTACTTGATGCTTCTTATTTGGTTCCTATTAGATTAGTAAGATCCAATCTTGTCCCTTTATGAGATTTTCTGGTTTTATATCATTTTGCCCAATATAAGAAAATCCGTCCCATATTGTGGTCAATTTGAAAACAATTATAGTCCACACTAATGTAACCAAACAAGCCGCAGCTCCAATGTAGGTAAAAAGATATTCTTCTTCTTCTCAGCCTTCGTCGTCCCTTTTTCCCCACACTAAGAAGCATGGAATAGTTTAAGTCTTAAAATAAATTTGGAGTCGAAACTGCTTTATAAGTGTTTTACCCTTCTGTATACCTTAGGGTCTTGTGAACTATGAAAATGCTTAGAAATAGAACTTATAACATTTTTCTTGTATCCATATGAGGATCATGCATCTAAACACTGAACAAGCAGGGGCTTTCTAGTCAGACAGGTCATAAATTAAGTTTTTATAATTTTTGTTAAAAAATAAGGAAAAGCAAACATATTTATTTCTAATTGCTATCCCAATTCATATTTTGTGGACCACTTTATTGCCTAATTTCCGTTGTACTATATTTATAAGGGAATGGAAATGTTTGTACATGACTTTATGTAACATAATGATCATCTTAAATGCCGAAGTGTTTGAGATGTTACTTTTCTTGTAATTCTATGAAGACTTGATTGGCCATAAACATGTTACTGTGTTTTCAATTTTTCAATATACAAAGAAATATTTACGTGGTCGGTGCCATGGCTGCATACAGTCTGAAACTTCCAGTGTACCATTTTTGTAAATAGGAAACTTTGAGAATAAGTGATGAAATGAAAAGACTCACTCAGTTGACCACTTGATGACAATTATTGTCATTATTTTTTTCTTTCTTCCTGACATCCTCAATTTATTATCATTAACTTTTTTATTATGTTTCTTACATGGGTTATCCTCGGTGTGTCTCACTGTGTGTTTTAGATCTGCCTATGAAAATTTGGTTTTCTGTAGAAAGTTCCACATTAAAGAATCTGGTTGGAGGGAGTGCAATTTCTGCAAAAAGGTAAGCAGATAAGATTTTTGTTTATCTCTTGCATAGTTTCTTTTTTCTTTTCTTTTCAATTCAAATTCTGTTCAAGCCTCATCTTTTACTAGCTAGATATCAAAATATTTATGAATTGATTTGGCAGCCTATTCACAGTGGATGCATTGTATCTAAATCTTTGTTCGAATACCTTGATTTTGGCGGTATAGGCTGTATTAGCTGTGTAAAGTCTCCCCAACTTCATTTGGTAAGTTCAATCCCGATGATTTATGTATAGCTCAACCTTAGTAATTTGTAGTCTGTTTCTTCGACATTGTCTTTTCACTATCCAGTTCCTAAATTTGCTCCTACAATTTCACTTCTCATCACTGATGTTAAATTTTGATCAAACACAGTTACTTAAACAAGATGAGTCTGAACAGCTCACTAAAATCTCAACTCATTTGTATTTCTTTATTGAAGTTTTTTTGGCCTTCAAATATTTTGATGTACTATGGAAAGTTCCTTGCTATAGTTTAAGTGGATGATTTCACCTTGCACTTGACATTATATGGGATATGATCATTAATACTTTGAAAGAGAAACCTCTTAGGTATATTCTATTAATTGACTGTCTGACATAGAATGTTCACAGACTCCTACTATTAAATTATTTGTCTGCAGATGAAAAATAGTGAAATTTCTAATGGGTCTATTACGTCAACCAAAAATGTTGCAAGTGACCGACATTCTTCTCATATTGATGGCACATTCTCTGTGGATAATGTTCATGAAGGGAAACTTATGCAACTGTGCAAAATTGTTGAGGCTAGTGAATCTAGCCACTGGCCTCAAGTTCAGAGAGATGGGATGCTTTTATCTAGTGGGCAGAATAGCCAGGAAGTTAAGCTTCCGATCCAGGAAGTGGATCCAGGATTTTCAAATGTGATGAATCCATCTGTTCAGTCATTAACATTTGCCAAATTAGAAAATAGCAGACTGGCATGTGAACTAAAAAATATGCATGAATTACCTGTGCAGCCATCATTGTGTATGTCTCTGGGAACTCCATCAGGAAACTCTGTCCTGCGTTCTGCTGGAGAGATTGTAGAAGGAAGTGGTGAGGAAAAGCCATCTCCTTTTCAACAAGGGCAAAGATCTCGGCCTATATTGCCCAAACCACCAAAGACTGGATTAACCATAAATCAAGAAACAAATAAAGGCATGCTTTCTCAGCTGCGAATAGCTCGGCCACCTGCTGAGGCAAGGGGCAAGAATCAGTTGCTTCCTCGATACTGGCCCAGGATCACTGATAAAGAGCTGGAGCAATTGTCTGGAGAGTATCCTTAATTTATTTTTATTTTGGGTTTTTGCACAGGAACTGGAAAATCTGACATATGGTTGATTTAATAATCGGTTTCCTTAATATGTTATTTCAAAGTTTGAAGTCTACTGTAGTGCCACTATTTGAGAAGGTGTTGAGTGCCAGTGATGCAGGTCGAATTGGCCGTCTTGTTCTTCCAAAAGCATGTGCTGAAGTATGTTGAAAAACTTTATTCTCTTAGCCCACTTCTCTCTGAATATATGGGACTCTGTTTCTATGACATCTTTTCAAGGCAAAATATCTACTCTCTGTAGTTGAAAATTCATCTAATATAGTGTGGCATAAGAATTGCAGGCTTATTTTCCTCCCATTTCTCAATCAGAAGGTCTTCCTTTGCGGATCCAAGATGTGAAGGGGAACGAGTGGACATTTCAGTTTCGATTTTGGCCCAATAACAACAGTAGGATGTATGTGTTGGAGGGCGTGACTCCTTGCATACAATCCATGCAATTATATGCTGGTGATACTGGTATACATCAACCGAAGGCCAAATTGGTGCCACACTTATTTCATTACTAGTTCACACTTGAAAATTTTTCAGTGATCTGATTTATGAAAATAAGTTTATCTGAAGTACAATATTTTTTATGCCTGGAATCCTTTTGAAATTTTAATTACTGCAGCCAGCATAACACATGACCCTTAATTTGGTTGATGGTTTATGGTCATTATGCTTTATCTACTGTTTGATGATCATGCATATCATTGTTTGCTTGTCATTGTTTCAGTTATTCGTCAACATAATCCCAGATATTGTGTTTGTTGTGCTTCTTCTTGAAGGATTTGACATTGTAATCTCTATATAGGCATACAAAAAAAAGAAAAAAAAATTCAAGCCTATGCCAACCTGATAACTTACAAAGTGCCCCCCAGTCCTTAATATAAGATATAGTTTGTAGTATATTAAGGACCAGAGGTAGTATTGTTCAATACTATTTAGTTTTACAAGTATTAAGTAGTTTTGAACTTGGATGTGAATGGAGAAGTTAATGTGTTGTATCTGTCTTACTGCTCCTTTATTTGATCTTTTGATTGCAGTAATATTTAGTCGGATAGATCCGGGGGGCAAACTTGTTATCGGTTTCAGGAAGGCATCTAATTCTGTAGATACACAGGTTTTGATATCAATTTTCATTACTTTCTGCTGCTCCTCTAAGGATAATATGTAATTCTGTCCTGCTAGTGAAATGATAAATGATACTCGTTGTAACAGAATGCCTCTACATCTGCACCTTCAAATGGCATTTCAATGAAGGATACTTCTCGTTCTGCGGTCACTGATAATCTTCACTTAGGAAACAATTATCCTGTTCCTCTCCAATCGATGAAGGGGAACAGGGAACCTTACTCAAATGGACTTTCAGAACATCTTCCTTTGAATAGTGCGAATCCTGGTTTGCCTAAGTCTGAAAATTGTGGAAGCATGACAAACAATGACTCTCTGCAGCAGCCAATTTCAGGTTCGGAGAAGAAGAGGACTCAAAATATTGGTTCTAAAAGTAAGAGGTTGCTCATTCATAGTGAAGATGCTCTGGAGTTGAGACTTACTTGGGAAGAAGCTCAGGACTTACTTCGTCCACCACCTAGGGTCAAGCCAAGCTTTGTTACAATAGAGGACCTTGTGTTTGAAGAGTATGATGTAAGTATATAGCTGCTAAATAAAAGCATCATTTTATTATTTAGGTTTGCCATTTCAAGTTGAATATGGACTGATGAAGTTTGGGAAATTATGTTCAGTTTCTGTTTTACCGGGCTAATCAAGGATCTGTATGCTTCATGTTGATTTAGGAACCTCCTGTTTTTGGAAAGAGGACTTTTTTCACTACACATTCATCTGGGTAAGAATACATGCAATATGTGAGCGTGTGTGTGTGTGAACATGAATATTTAGAGTTGTATTTTATGTTAGAGCTTGCCCATTTAATTAAAAAAAAGAGTTGTATGTTATCGTTTTTGCAATATGGACTATCCTGCAAATTTGCTGAAATGTCACAACTCTATACTTTTCTGGACCCATTTCTTTCATGCAATATTGCTCATGCTCTAACGTCAGTTCATGTCCACAATTTTAGCTGTTTGCTTGAAATTTGCATTTGTTCATAAAAGTACTTGATACTGATAGTGAAAGAAACAATAAGAAATTTCCATGTTTCTCATGTATGTATATATTTTATTTCATGGCCCTTGAATAATATACACATTGAATAATATTATTTAGTTTTATTGATGCTTATGTAATAACTTTTCAATTGGAAACCGTCTTGCAAGAATTACAGTTCAATGAAAATTAGATATTAGATTGTATTGATGCATCATAAAGCATTCAGACTTGTCAGATTGACACAGTGAAGAAATATGCAAATTCAAGTTGTATTTGAATTTTCTTAAATCTTTCATACAGGAGACAAGATCAATGGGCTCAATGTGATGATTGCTGTAAATGGCGAAGGCTGCCAGTAGATGTTCTACTTCCTCCTAAGTGGATATGCTCAGAAAATGAGTGGGATGATAGCAGGCACAATATTAAATTAATTGCTTGAAAAATTTTCTTTGATTGGGACAATATCATATAACTTACAAATTCTTATCAAGGGCTATGCACTTATAGGTCTCTGTGTTCTGCACCAGAGGAGCTCAGTCCAAAGGAGTTGGAAAATCTGATGAGAATTACCAAAGGTTCCTACTACCTACTTTACCCAAGGTTTACCTTGGTCATGCTTTGAACAAGGCGTGAACTTAGTGTTGTGGAGCGTGATTGAATGCCAATCATTTATCTTCGCATCTTGCATGATTTTGCCATACATAAACCATATTTGGATGTTCCATATGAAGTTCTATGATGGAGAACAGGGGAAGAAAAGGGGAAGAGAGAAGGAGAAAGAGGGAGAACAAGAAAGATAAAGTAAGGAGGATGGAATGGGAGGATGTGTGATGGTGAGGTAGTATTCAATAGCGATGAGGTCTATAATAAGAATGACCTAGGGCTATTTTGCACCAAATTGAATAATTGAAGTAATAATTTAAAACTAAATGAATAATACTTTATAAAATAAAAGTTAAAAAACTAACTAAATTTTGGATGCTCAAGATTCTGTTTCTAAGTCTCTACTTGAAAGAACTCTCCTCTGGGAAGGCTGCTTTTAGGACTCTAACGAGGAAAGTTCTTAGCAGAGAAACTCCTCTTCAATGATCCAAGCAACATTTGAATCTGAGCAACCAATTAACAAGATAATGGTGGAGGAGGGCATATGAGGGAGAACAATATAATAATTCATGCTGTAACAATTTCTGCAAAATGTTGCCCAACAACTAGAGGAGTCAGAACAAGAGCATGATGAAGTTGAGTACCTGCAGAACCATTAGAGAGTAATGGGGGTTGCTCCAAAGTGCCTCCATAAAGAAATAGACTCTCTACATTGGAAATTGTTCAGTTATGTATGTCGGGATATATGGTTTTCACGGTGCTGAAAGCCATATGACTCTACTAATTCAAATTCTCCTGTAGATGCTGAAGATTCTTTTTACAGCGCTTGTTGGGATAAGGATTTAGTTGAGCACTGTGCATTTTATGGTAGTAAATCCCTGCAGGACTCATGGTCAGGATGCTTTCCCATTGGACATGTCAAGCTACAAGCGGATGGGTTGCTACTTCAGAATGGTATGAGTGGTTGCGGAGGTGCCATTACACAGATGAAAGTAGATGGATTTGTGCCTTCAGCTGCAAGCTCACTCTGTTCCCCGGCAATTCCAGAAATGATTGGGATCATGAATGGTCTGAACTTGTGCTAGACAAAGGGTTTCAAAAATATTGTGGTGTTTTCTGATTGTATAGAGGCCATTGAATTTTGCATTAGGGGTTGTAATAGTCATCACCCCCTTTAGGGACATTATTGTTGATACTAGGTTAGTCTTACATAGAGATTGGCAAGTTTTATTGTTACATAGTCTTAGAGAAAACTTGACCACAACTGATTTACCTTGTGAAGATGACTCACAGGTTAGATGGCAAGTTTTGAATCCTTGATCAAGCTCCATCAGATGTTCACCAGGTGGATCTTGACGAGGGAGGTTAATCTTTTGTACTTCTCAGTGATGTTTTGATATGATATCCAGTATTTATTCAAAAAAACTAAAATTGGACTAATGGCCATATCAAGAGGTAATTCCAATTAGTATGCATTAGGCCTAAGTTTTTCAGGGGCACGAAAAGGGATAGGGGCTTGAGTACGCAACCTTTTGAAGGAATGTGACAATGATCATAAGTAGATAATTTATATTCATTTCTTAGTGCAAGTTTGCTCATAATCTCAGCATACTTAGTGGACTTAGTAATTGGATCATTACAGGCAAACTCAGGTTGTTGATCCAAGGACCAACGAGGACATGCCTTAGCAGTTCAAGACTGATGATTCCCCACAGAACTCACAAGAAGAATCCTAGGTTAATTATGGATGGAGGCATTTTCCTCTCTAGGAATCCCTTTGTTTGTCTACCAAAAACTTCACTAGAGCAATTAGGAAGCCAAAATGAATAAGCTTACCCCTATAATACTCCTTAAAGATGATTTATTGCCTTCTAGGGGAACAGAAATGAGAGAAGGCATGTGAAAAGGATGACATTTTTTTGAAAAACATGGAAGTTAGGAATCTAGTTTGTTGGGCTGTGGAGTAGAGAGCGCCACTGTTACTGTAAGAGATTCCATGAATGAGTTGAATGTATATTTGAATAACATCTGATGTACCGTACATGCTATATATTGACATCATAAGCATGATAGACTAACAAACTGATACACATAACTAACTAGTTACTCTAACTGTCATGACATGCTCCCTCAATTCAAACCCCCTATACAACATACGATAGACTTTCTGTTACACCCCTTCTCAACATAAGCCACCTCCTCTACAAAAGACAGAAATTGTAGCTTGTTTCTAAAATAGCTGAGAGTTGCTTTCTTGGTAGGCATAATGAACACATCGGTAACCTGTTCTTGAGAAGAAATGTGTTTGACTTCAATCTGCTTCCCAATCACCTTCTTTTGGACAAAATGAGGTCAAGTTCTATTTGTTTGGTGCAAGAGTGAAGAACTGGGTTGGCTGAGAAAGCCACTGTGCACAGATCATCCTAGTGTACCACTGGTTATCATTAGACATGACTTGCAACTTATGCAGAAAGAGATTGAAGCTAAGTAATCTCTGCAAAGAAGTTAACTAACAACCTCTACTCAATTTCTGTGCTTTTGCTTCTTTGGGGGCCATGATACCAGGTTGCAGTCAAATGCATTCCATAGCCACTGACTGAGCATCTGTCATCTCTGTCAGCAGCCTAGTCAGCATACCCTTATAATTTTAGAGAGTTAGTTGCTGCATGCTTTAGACCAGGGTCAAGCATCTTATTATGATAGCATAGAATTCTTTTGACAGCTCTCATATGCGTTTTCTGAAGATTATGCGTAAATTGGCACACCTTGCTGACAGAGAATGAGATTTCAGGTGGTAATAGTCCCAAATTGCAGTGTATCGCCAAGGACCTATAGAATTTACCATTTTCCACCGGATCATTATCCAGTTTAACTAACTTGGTTTAGGCAGACATAGGTGTAACCATAGGCTTTGAATCTAGCATGTCAGCCTTCTTTAAGAGATCTCTAATATATTTTGTGTGTGAGTGATGCTTATGTTTGTGTATTATTGTCCCTATCAAACGATGTATGCAAGTGCAATCGTTTTTCTTTCATCAACATTTAGAATCTGGTTCTACTTTTAAAAATGAGCTCTTTAATGTGGCCATTTTATCTTTGTTTTAGGCAATTATGCTCAACCAATTAGTTCTCTATATCCATGACCCTCAATAAAACAATATCCTAATCTCTCTGGTTTCCCTGGATCTTCCCAGGTTTTAAGAAGAGAAGAATTGCAGAAGACAGGAAGCCACCCCAAGAGCATGAAACTTCCGGCTTAGATGCTCTTGCCAGTGTGGCAGTTTTGGGAGATAATTTTCTTGCCCCTGCTGAGTCATCTGTTGGAATCACCACCAAACATCCTCGACACCGTCCAGGATGCACCTGCATAGTGTGCATCCAACCGCCAAGTGGAAAGGGGAGACATAAGGCGACATGTACTTGCAATGTGTGCATGACCGTGAGACGCCGTTTCAAAACCCTTATGATGCGTAAAAAGAAACGCCAATCAGAACGTGAAGCAGATGCCACTACTGAGAAGGAACAAGTCCATCAGAGGGATGAATCGGAAACAAATGGCGCTTCAAGAGACGACGACAGAGTTCGTTTAGAAAAAGAGGGAGGCTTAGTCAGCAGTCATCCTGAGGTCAGTGAACCTAGTACTGGACAAATTGATCTGAATTGTCAGCCCAAACGTGAAGACATGCTTGTTGATGAAACAGAACTGAGCATGACAAGTAGTCATCTTGAAACAACTTACTATCTACAATAAGAAATATCTGAAGAAAATTGGCTTAAGACTTAAGAGGCTTAAATTGCAAACAAGATGCTTGTTTTTTGTTTACTCTGCATCTTCTCGTTTGCAAGTCGGAGAAGAATAGATGATGAGGTCAACTGTGAATCAAATTGAAGTGTTTTATTTTTTTTTTGCGACCCCTTTTTCTCTCTATATCTATTATAGTACATAATTTCTTTTTCTCTTTTAAAGGGTGGTAAAGATAGATCTTTTTTTTTTTACAGTTAGAAGACTGTAATTTTGGTCTTGTTTTTATGTTTGAAATATTCTGTCCATGAAGATGTGTATTGCATTTTTTTTTGTGGTCTTCTTTGACATTGTATTCGATTGTTTTTTTATGAGAATGAAAGATAGTGGAAGATATATTTTGACCATACCTACCATTTGTTTTTTTTCCAATATCTGCAAACTGAGTTTTGTTTATTATTATGAGCGATCTAAAGTATTTTTTTTTAATGTTTTAGGCATTAGAGCAAGGTAATGGCGAAAATGAGAATTGGCATGTTGTTCAATGCTCCTAAAATTTTTTGAATGAGGATATCTGTTGAATCTGGCTGTATCACCTAAGAGGAAATAAATTTGGTAATTTCTAAAGATATTTGAATGAATTTAAAGAGTAAAATTTATAATGATATCACTGAAGGAAGAAGTTGTAAGAGAAAGGTTGCACACGATGACTTATATTGGTTCGGTCCAATCTACTTGGCCTATGTCTAGTTTTTAGAGAGCTCCTCTGAGTGTTCTACTATCTTCAAGATTTCGTGCGCTCTTGTTGACTCAATACATTCACGTGAGAATCTCTCTCATTCCCTTTTACAGCTCGTCAGTTTATCCAATGAGAATGTTTCTCACTCCTCCTTACAACCAGTAAGGTGATAATCCCACTTAAAAGTCCCACTCTTAAGCAATACAGAAAAGATATTGATACAAGTAAAATTCTCTCTCGGTATAGATATTTCCATAAACATTTAAACTCAATCTTTATAAGTCTCTCTTTCTCAAGAATATACTACGCTTTGAATGAAATAAGAGAAATAGAGTTAAACTGAGATACAATTAGCGAAAGTAATCAAAGTACATTGTAGGCATTTCTTGTTTTTCATTAAGTCTTCCAACTTCTCCAACTTTCTTATTTTGGCTTCTTCTTCTTGTATAGTTCTTTATAATTCCGTTGAAGTAGCCATTGAGATAACGGTTGATGAATATAGCTGTTATTTGCTGACGTGTGCATCTTATACTTTCAGCTCTTTTGTTGATCCCTTCATTTGATATTGTCTTAGCCTGTAAATGAACTTGAAACATGCATTAGTAAAAATATATAATCATTATAAGTATATAGCAATTGTTTCTAAATGATTTAGAATTAAAGATAAAAATCTGTCAAAGTTTGGTTTAAAATATTTTTCACAAAATAACTTGAATTATTGAAGTGCTTATCGAAGAATACCCTTATCGATAAATTGTTTAAGAATTGCTTTTGAAACAGTTTAAACCTTATCGAGCAATACTTCGATAATTATCTTTATTAAAAAAAACTTCGATAAATGTTCAATGAATTTCTTTCAATAGATATTGGATTTATCGAATAGTTATTTGATAAATATCCTTATCGAATAACTCTTTGAAAAATACTTTAAAAACATATACTTTTAGACTTATCGATATATTTCACAATACATTATTTATCGAAGTGTTCTTCAATAAATAAGTTATGGCTTATCGATAAATTTTAAAGAGCATTCTTTCAAACCTTTTCAAACATAGACTTTCAAACAATTATTTAATCTTTTCTTAAATCATAGAATATATTTGGAAACAAGAATACATAAGATCATTTATCAATATAGATTACAATCATCATTTTAGCATAACAGAGCAAGTCACAATAGTATAAGCACGACTGAATTTATTTAGCATATCAGAATAAGTCATGAGCATATAATCATTTAGCAAATATAAATAAGTTATAAATTATTGAAGATTATTCATTTATTCGAATCAAAGTAATTCATAAGCTCATCAAAATTATTCCAAGACTTATCCAATTAGAATTTCGACAGATTAATCTTAACAAAGGATCTTATTAAAGATCTCTTTGATAAATGACCTGATTGAATAGTTCATCGATAACAACTTAATGAATCTTACTTTAAATCTTTCATGAATAATCTTATTTTCATAAATTCAAGATAGTTTAAACCATAGATGATTCAAATAGATCAATCAACATTATGATATGTGATAGAGATTGCGGTGAACTTCAAAACAATTTTTCACCTCCCTTAGTCACCCCAACATATCCATCATATCCTAGAGTAAAAACCCCAAATATATACAAAGTAATTCTAGAGTAATAATAATAATAATAATACCATACAACAATTCCATTAAAGAATGGTTCATAACAACTAAAATATGGTTCAACATACTTCCCACTTCATTAAACTTTTCAAAACATATATAACCATTTAACAAATACCTTACAAAATATAGATTTGAGAGGTTAACAATTAAAACTCCTACAATCTTATACAAGCATATGAAATAAATAACTAAGTTTATCTCTACTGCAATTTAAGCTGGAAAGTTGAGGTAACAAGAACACACAACACAATCCCAATCAACAAAGTCAATATACACAAATAAAGTATATATACAATTACTTAGTGAACTTTATGTTCCATCTACTTCCTTACCAGTGGTCTTGTGTTACAACCTCAATACTATTCATCTTGCTCATAATCTAGTTCATATCAACGAACGAAGCATATGGAGTTAGACTTATTTTTTGTATGAGCACAAGTACCTAGATGTTCTTCACATTCCAATTGTTGACCAGATATCTAACATTCTAATGAAACCACTATTTAGTCCTCCCTTTTCCTATTTTTGTGGTAAACTAGTGTTGGAGATATCTCTATCTCCCATCCTAAGTTTAGGGGAGAATATTAGTGTGACTACATGCCGATAGTTCATCTAGTTGAAGTGGTTAGGCAACTTGAGTGTTTTTTAGTTGAATTGATAGAGTTCTCAATGTGTAGTACCTTTGTAAATAGTTTTCCTTATGCAAAATTGTAGAACAATACGATAAAAAATTCTCTCTTTCTCTCTCAACATCAATATAAACTTGTTTAATGTGTTTGTTGTTTCTTCAAGTATAGATGAACTTAAAGTGACTTTTCCCAAACGCTTGGCATTCATTGTCTTTCTATCTAAAGGTTTTAGATTCTATATATCAGGTAACTTTCACCGTTTCTTCTTTATCCAACCAGTTTTTAGTAGGTGCCATTAACTGTATGATTAGCTGCATTATGGAGGTCGGGCATCAAGGCACATTTGTTATAACAAAGCTAATATCAATTTAGACATCATGGAGAAGTCAGTATGAGGAAGATCTGGCCATCCATGAAATGGTATCCTTTGGCCCCTGTTTGGTAGGTTTTTATTATCCTTATGTTCTTATCATGGTCATATCCTCTATGTATGTGTATGTTTGTTTAAGACTTTTTGTATTTTTGGTTCTTTAATGTATAAACCAATAGCTATATTTTTGCACCTGCATGTGCTTTCGTGTTCATGACTGTGAGATTCAAATTGAGCTAAACTTCATCATTTTTGGGTAATATTGAGGATTGTTTTTTTAATACAAATGTTACGACAAAATGCCAAAAAAAAGAGCTAAAGTATGTAAAGAGTACGAGTGTGACGTATCCCAAAGCCAAAATCATATCTTTATATAATTGAAATTGCAAAAGCAACCTCTAGGATGTGGAGTTTGCTCCTGTATTTCATTCATTAGGATCGTTGCACTATTAGAAATGAAGATGTTCGTGCATTAAGTGGGAGGGAATCCCAAATCTTAAAATCAACATTTAAGTTAAGAGCCTAATAAAGTAACCAGTTGCCATATACATGTTGGTTTTTTTAAAAAATATGTTGGTATATAATATCAAAGAAAGGGAGAAATACGTATAAAGAGTACCAAAATATGAAAATTTTAAACTAATATCTTGAAATAATTTAATTTCCATAAAGTCCATTGGAGCTATCTTGGAATTAAGTTTTTTTTTTTAAATAACCAAATTAACCTAATGTAAAAAAATTCATTCACTATCATGGTGGTCACCAAAGTACTGGAAATCGGATCAATTATTTAATCAATTGCGGTATGTTTGGTAGGATGGAAGAATTTTTAATAAAAGTAGAAGTCAAAATATAAGTGAAAGTGTAATTAGGCTGAAAATATAATTTAAAAGTTTTTTTTGGTAAGATAGAAATGAGTATGAAATTAATATATATTTTTTGATAACTTGGGGTAAAATGGTCCAAAATATTTTTTATAACTTAAGAAGGGTTAAATTTATTTAGGAATTTTATAATTAGGATAAAATGGTCTAAAAAATTTTACTTCCACTTCTGTCATCTCAATTTTCAATTTTTCTGATAGAACTGAAATGGAATGTTATAAGCGGAAGTGATTTCCATCGTACCAAATGAGTGAAGAAGAAGAATTAATTTCCACTTCCACTTTCACTCTAGCAAACATGCCATTGAGCTTCAAGGTAAATGGTTTAATTGTGATTGAATCAAGAGTCAACACAATGATGATTAAAATACTATAATTTAATTAAAATATATAAAAAATTTATATATAACTTTAAAAAAGGCATTAATTAGAAGGCATTAATATGTAAATAAATAGAATATTCATATATAAATATACATAATTCAATAAAATAAAGTTATTAAAGCACAAATATAAATACCTAAATTTGTCAACAACAAAAAAAAGATGAATAACTAAATTTTTCTTAAAACTGACAATGTTTCAGACTAATCAAGAGGAAAATATAAAATCTAATTTAGTTACTCATTTCAAACTTTTGATTGCACATTCCCTATCTTAATTGTTATTGTTACAGCTTTTGTTATTTTAATTTCAAAACAACAACTAAGACAATAACAACGAAAGCGGTGAACAAATTTTTCTTTAATAAATGAATGGAGTTATTTTTAATTTTGAATAATCTGATCATTTCAGAAGAGTATTTAATTTCATAATAGTTCTAGAATCTTCATAGGAATAAGCTATTTTAAAGGATCATTTCAGAATTCTCATATTTTATTGGTGCATATGTCTTTTCTGGCTTAAAAGAATATGAATCATTGATCTCCTCCCTTAAATATTCCACTTGAGATATAATGGCTTTTGTAACATTTATCATTTGACCAAATGCAATTGCGGTACCACCAATGTCATGATCATGTACTCCAAAATGTCGGTGGAAACCACGTTGTTGCTCTTTCACATTAGAAGTAGCTAGGAAAGAAATATAGTACACATATTGGGTCTTTTCTTCTTTTCTTAATTATTTATTAATTAATTTTGGCCATATACCGTATGAATTAATTCGAATCCAAGACACGTTCAACCTTAAGAAAAATACTCAATCAAGATAGCTCTCTTATTTATAATATTTGATATTGAAATTTTATTTTAAAAAAATACCAGATCCGTTTCATTCCACCTAATTCCAATGATTTCCTATTTCCGTTTACTTTTTTGTTAAACAATTAATAATAAATAATTCATCCTAACAATTTTTTGTCGGTAATTCACCAACTCTATAATTTTAAATATAAAATTTTTATTTATTTTATTTATCACATTTATAATTTTTTATATTTATTAATTATAGAGTTCTTATCAAAAAATAATTTTAACATAAATAATTAAAAATATATTTTAATTAATTTTTTTAATTTTTACGTCTCTAATTTTTAATATAATAATTATTTAATTAATTTAATTATATTAAATAAATTATAATAAATATTTTTTTATAATTTTATTTAGATTATATATTAATTTATAAATTAAATAAATTAGTTAAAAAATAATAGATATAAAAGGTAAAATTTAAGAAGAAAATTAATATTTAAAACAAGAAGAGGAGAACAATAAATTATCAATCTTATTTATCATTTATTAAAAAATATATGAATATTTTTTTAAGAAAAAGATAATAAAAGACCTTTTTAAAATTTAAAAAGATAAAAAAAGATCTCTAAATTTTAAAAAGAATAGATTGAGCACGAGACTCAATTTGTCATTTGCAAATTTCTGTGTAGAGTTGTAAATACCATTAGAAGAGTTGCAAACAGTCCTTTACAAATTTGAGGTAAAATATAAAATTATACTTTTTATAACTCTACTAATGATATTTGCAACTCTTGTAATGGTATTTGCAACTTTGTCAATAGTATTTACAACTCTGCCAATACTATTTATAACTCCCATAATAGTATTTTCAACTCTACTAATAGTATTTACAACTCCTATAATAGTATTTATAACTTCTATAATAATATTTGGTCTCTACACAGAAATTTATAAATGACAGATTACGTCTCCTGTCTAATCTAGTTTTTTTAAAATTCAGATATCTTTTTATCTTTTTAAATTTTAAAAGGTTTTTTTTCTATTTTTTTTCCAATTTAGAATAATTTTATTTGTTTTGGCTTTCGCCATATTTAAAAAAATTGAAATCCGGCGCCCGCTGTCTCCTGAGATCGGAGTATGATATGAGAGCACTTCTCTCTCCGACTCCGTGGAGAATCGATCGTACCATTCCTTCTCAATTGTATTCTGAAGATTTCTCATATCTGGTGACGCATTTCTCTCTTTCTATCTCTCTCCCTCTCCCTAGCGCTGCTTCTTTTCGTTGTACGGATAATTCTCTGTTAAAATAAACTAGATCTAGGGTTAACCGCGCTAGATTCCTCAAATCTTGATTTTCCATCTTCGACTAACTGGAAATTATTTATTTTCCTATTTTATTTAGGCCTCTGCGCTTGGCATTGTAAGATTGAGCTGCTTCGTTGTGTTTTCATTATCTGAAACTTCCGATAGTTATGTTTGAATGAGGTTAGTATATGCAGCTTCACCATTGTGTTAAATGTTAAAGCACTCGAGTATTTTTTTTTTCTTCCTTTTTTCTGCTTGTTTATAATTGTTTTGAGTTTTCGAGAATTTTTTGTTGATACGAATCGATTAGATCCACGTAAGACTGTTCAGAAAGCATAGTGAAGATGAGTGAAGATCAGAAGTTCCAATTTGGAACCATTGGAGCCCTTAGTTTGTCAGTGGTGTCCTCTGTTTCCATAGTAATCTGCAACAAAGCACTTATCAGCACGCTGGGTTTTACTTTTGGTGAGTGAATTTTACATTTATGATATTTACAGGATATTGGGATGCCTATATCTGTTATACAATACTTGCGATGTCCCTGTCACTGTCCTGTTAAAATGATATGGAATTTGATGGTAACTTTGCTTGTTAAACTGGTAACATGCTATATCTTTTGAGGGATGCTTGATCATGTTAAATATCGCATCATTCAATATCTATGGGCACTGGTAGGATAGCAACCAAACACGTTCACTAGCGATGTTGACTGTCAACATCGTTGTTTCAAATTTATTGCTTATTTTCTTTTCCCTCTTGGATTTTGTTAGCAACTGACCTGCCTAATTTTGTTTGTGTCATTTAGCTACAACTTTGACAAGCTGGCATCTTCTTGTGACATTCTGTTCTCTTCATATGGCATTATGGATAAAGTTGTTTGAACACAAGCCTTTTGATGCAAGAGCTGTGATGGGATTTGGGATACTAAATGGGATTTCCATTGGCCTCCTGAATCTTAGTTTGGGTTTCAATTCTGTTGGTTTCTATCAGGTATGATTATTTGATCACTGGCAACATATATCATTCTGGGTTCCGATGGATCTTTCTAAGCATGCTCTGCATTGATCTTATTTTTCAGAAGCGATTAGATATAGGGCTTAACTGAGATATAATTTCACTGAGTAGGGTTTCTGAGAATATTTATTTTGGGACACTTAGCCTTTTAGAATATTTGGCTGCTTTCGAAACCAAAAACAAAAAAACAAAAAAACACATGCTACTTCTTGACAAGACATCTTTACAAGTTTATTCCTTTTGTTTAGACATTGGTATCTTTTTCATGTACCCAAGGAATGGAAATAAGAAATAAAAGCTTTACAATCAACATAATTACCTATAAGATTGTGGATGATGCATGACCCCTTATATTTGAATCCAGAAAGCTGACATTGTAAGCCTCATATAACATTTTCAGAGAGTACATTTTTTGTCGTGTTGAAGCTATCAAGTATTTTTATTATTGCCTTCATATTTATGGTCCATTTGGTATGATGGAAATTGAATTTAGATGGAAATCAAATTTTAACCTGTCTGGTATGTCAAGTCTTAATTCTATGTGGAATTCAATTCCACCAAAAAAGGAAGAATTGGCTTCCACAGCCTGACCCTTTGAAATCTGAAAAATTTCATGGAAATCCGATTTTTGACCTTCTCCATTTTGTTTCATCCTTCTCTATTTTGCTGCGTTGCAATGGAGAAGATGAGTTTCCATTTCCCTCAAAATCAATTCCAGATACCAAATGGGCGCGGAATTCTTTTTTAATGGAATGCGAGTTTACTGTTTTAACAATTTGATTTGCTTGTTGTAAATATATTTGGTTTTTTACTAAAGCAGGTTTCTGAACATTTCTTCATCTCGCTCTCTTTCTCTTATTTATTAGATGACGAAATTGGCAATCATCCCATGCACTGTTCTTTTGGAGACTCTTTTCTTCAGGAAAGTGTTCAGGTAAGATTTGATTGTAATATTTGCCCTAATTAATGAAATCTGCATGTCTATTCATTTTCTTTTAAGCTATGAGGTTCTCTTGCCTATATTCGAGTAAAGCATTAACACCATCTTCAGTAGATTGAATTTTTTAATATTGTTAACAGTTATTGCTTCTGGTAAGAAGGGAACACATGGAAAAATCCTTTGACAAAATTAATATTCAAAGTAAATAATTGGCATGGTTCAATGTCCTCATCTGGATATAGTAATAAACAAATGATTTGGTGGTTATGTGATTATTTTATGTATATGATGTTTCCTTCAACAGTGTCTTAATCCATGAACCTTCTATTAACTATTTAGCATAGTCTTCCAAAAGATGCATCATAAGTCCAACTACTAAGTCTAAGACATCCTTTACTAAAAGGACTCTGGTGTATTATCATAAGTAAACTACTAAGACATTCTTCTGATATTGCAGTAGGAGCATCCAGTTTTCACTCATCATCCTTCTTCTTGGTGTTGGGATTGCTACTGTGACGGATCTACAGCTCAATGTCCTGGGTTCTATATTATCTCTGCTTGCAATTGTCACAACTTGCATTGCTCAGATTGTATCCTATGCTACCGTCTTTGTGGAATTATCACAAACCTTTGATTTTTTTTTTTAAATGTTCAACACTACATTTAGGATAGAAAATATTCAAATTGAAAATATGGCAATCCGTCGCACGAGCTTTATACTGAATACTGAAAAGATTGCCTCTGACTTGTGCATTACATGGTGATGGTCATGTTTTGCATGTGTCTTATTTTGTAATTTCTAATAGTGTGTTGTTCTTGGAAAGAACCTTGACCGCTTATTGTTAGATGACCAATGCCATTCAGAAAAAGTTCAAGGTTTCGTCAACCCAACTTTTGTATCAATCATGTCCGTATCAAGCAATGACTTTGTTCATTAGTGGTCCTTTTCTAGATTGGCTCTTGACCGACCTAAATGTTTTTGCTTTCAATTATACCCCTCAAGTACTGGTGAGTTGGAAATCTCCATAACTCATATTTACTCCTTAACCCATTGTTTCATACAGGACTATCTTTATATAACCATTATTATGCCTCTCTTGCAGTTCTTCATTGTGCTGTCCTGCCTGATCTCTGTCTCTGTAAACTTCAGTACATTTTTGGTTATCGGTAAAACATCAGCCGTCACATACCAGGTCCTCGGACATTTAAAAACTTGCCTGGTTCTAACATTTGGCTATGTTCTGCTTCATGACCCATTCAGCTGGCACAACATTCTGGGCATCCTGATTGCTGTGATTGGGATGGTTCTGTATTCTTATTACTGCACTCTCGAGAGTCAGCAGAAGGTGAGCGAGGCTTCAGCACAATTGTCTCAGGTAGTTTAAACTATTCTCTTTACATGCTTTTATTTTCAAATTTGGATGCTTCTTTAGAGAAGTGCGTTCTTTGCTCTTCATTTTTTTTTATTACCTCCTTTTATAGTAAATCCTTTTATAGTAAATTTCTTTGTTTTTGCATATAATGATCCAGACAATACAGAAAAAAATGGCATATCTTGGACCAACAAAATTCTCTAATAAATGACTTCTATTTAAGACCAGAGGGAGTATTCATTAACACACTATATGCATTTTTCCCCACCTTCTACATAATTTAATAATAATAAATAAAAAAGTGGACCTGGTGTACTTCACTGGAGAATCACCAGATCCAAATTCTTTTGGTCATTGGACAATTACCAAGGAAGTTCAAAATATGAACATGCTATTACTTCATCAACCTTGTATATACTTCATGATTAACCCCCAAGAAATGGTTGTTTTTAGGTCAAGGAGGTTGAATCTGAACCACTGATTAATGGGGATAATGGAGCAGGCCTTCTGGTTGATGCTGTGAAAGACCCTGCATGGAATTCAAACAAAGATTTGGAAGCATAAGTGTTATTTAATCCTTATTTTAATTCAAAAACTATCAAAATTAGTAGATACAATCTGTTCTGGCGATGAAGATGTTGCTGGCACAGGTCTGTCTTCCAAGTAATGCCCCATAGCAATCAATGCAGAAATGGTTCATATGGAAAACCAATTCTTTACAGGGAATGCATTACTATATGGAAGCCATTTTGCTTATTTTATTGGATCAATTTTTACTAACTTAATGATTTTCATGGGTTTGTTAAAAAAAAAAGAGATTAAGGCTATGCTAAGGTTGTGCTTGGATTAGCTTTTGGAGAATAGATTTTGGAAAGAATAGATTTTAAAAATAGAGATGTTTGGATGATTAGTAGCAGAATCATTTTTTCATATTGGTAAAAATTTATATAATAAATTTTTATATGTATAAAAAAATTTGTGTAAAAAAAATAATATAATATTATAAAAAAAAAGACAATACACGGAAATAGCAGAAAAGCTTTCTACGCGCAGATTTTGCAAATTATGGATTTACATGAAACTATAGTTTGTGGTTAGAATTGATTTTGAGACAAAATGGTTGTTTGGCACAAAAATGAGAAAATTATAGTTTAAGACAATTTTATTCTTAAATCTAAATGTCAAACACACAAAGATATGAATACAACCCCATCTTTCTTTTTTTCTCCAAAAGAAAGAAAAGTTAAAAAAGGAAGAAAGGGGAAAAATTAATTACGTTCAAGTTTGGTCACTAGGTTGAAGGAGATTCAATTCATTACTTCATTTATTCATAGTTGTTAATTGTAATTATCTGCTTGTTTCTAACAGTCATCGATAGCTGGTGTCTGTGTTTAATTTTTTTTTTTTTGGGAAAAATGTTCGTGTTCAATTTATTTCATATAATTAGTATGTCACAGGATATAATAAGTGAAGAGATTTATATTCAAAAGCTTACATGGTAATTTGGGCCTCCAATACATATTCTAACTTCTTGAACATAAATATATATTTGCTGCTGTGGTGACGCCTGTAACTCCACTCCAAGAGGGTAGCATACAAAATGTGCTACCAATAGCTCTGCCACTGCCGCTGGGCACTGCCCACATGTCAAGGGTGGTCGTTGGGATGAAATCTTCATCATCATCTCGGATGAGAATGCATTCTCTTGTGGTGGAGCTACAAGTTGAAGATGAGAAGAAAGAGAGAAAATCACAGGCTAAGCATAGCTTCCACCACTTCCTCTCCAAAATCGATCACCAATCCTACTTTCTTTGTTTTTTTTTGTTGCCCACCCGGTTCACCGGAGTTTTGCCCCGACTACATCCGGATCCGACCCGCGTCGCGCACCTAGTTATGGTGGGTGAGTCTCCCAACAGGGATTTTTTGCATTCGTCAAGGCTCGAACTCGAGATCTCGCTTAAGCGATACCAAGCCGCTTACCACTTGGACCAACCCCCGTTGGTCACCAATCCTACTTTCAAACTCATAAAAAAGTTCATTTTACTTGAATGATCATGCATGTGGCCCAATACACACACACACATATTTGTATCTTTTGATAAACTTGTAACTTACTAATATATGTAATTTCTGGTATTATTAGTGTAGTTTTTAATTTTGATTCCTTTGTTTTTTGGGACTTTGTTGGGGTTGGAGTATAGTTATAAAGGATATGTGATTTAGCATGAAATAATCTCTTTTGTTTTTTTGTTTTGTGGACATGATCTGAATCCTGAAACATATCATTCAGTCTAGTGAGTTCTTAATGAAACATTGGTTCCTTCTTGGTTTCAATTTATTATAAAATCTATTAAAATTTATGTAATGATAAAAAATAAGGGGCATTTTTTGGATATCCTATCCAAAAGTTTGCCCCTATTTTTTTTTTTAAAGGCCAATTTTTAAACCGCGTGTGGGATGTGTGGTCTAAAACGTCCTACTTTTTAGACCTTATGTGGGCATATGCGGTCTAGAAAATCCACTTTTTAGTCCTCTCATAACCACATGAGGTCTAAAAAATAAGACTTTTTATACTCCACATTAGGACCGATTTAAAAAAGATTTTTTTTATCTAAATTGGTTCTAGGTGCAATTTAAAAAACCATTTTTAACTAGCTTAAAAAGTTATTTTTGTACTAGTGTTAGTTCGGTAAGGCTAATGATTTCAGATATTATATTAGATATAATTTTTTTATACAAATTTTTTAAAAAAAAAGATTAGGTTTATTCAGGTCTATATCAGATATAATTAACCTATCACATGTTATGCTAGTCATTGCATCCATCTTTTAGTATATATTTTTCTAATAGCAAAATTGAAACTTGCCAAATAGTACTAAAAATACATGTACCATCAATTTTTGTATTTTTTATATCATGAACTAAAAATAAATTATAAGAGTATATGAGTGCATGTTAGATCACTCCCAAAAAAATCACTTTTATATTTTATGAGATAAAACTCCTCAAGTATTTATTTTGTACAAAGCAAAATCACTTAAAATAAACTAAGCTAAACACATCTAAATATATCTCAAAGATTTCAGGTAACAATATCTACAAATATATACATACATATATATATATATATAATAGTGATAATTCACAAGCATCAATTGTAGAATATTGGATGGTAATGGGAATTTGAATTGTACAATGTACTGTAACTTTGCACGGTGTGCACATCTAATCCTTTTCAAGAAAAAATTGTCTATTCCTTTTAAAAAGGAAAGAAATCCTCAAATTCAAATTCTTTAAATGGGCAAATTCCTAAAATTATCCTCACGTATAAAGATTTTTTCTACATTTTGTTGAGAAAGCAAAGAAAAAATAAATCATATAAAACAACCAAGAGAAGAAGTTTGAATTTAATACCTTTTGGTATCTTGTTGATCTAATTTTTCTGAAAAGTCATATCCTTATAGTAGTAGCATTAGTACCATCACAATCCTCTTCATCGGTGTCAGATTTCATGGGTAATTTCTTTGTATAAGATAGGGAGAATAAAATTTGATGAAGATTGATTTACAAGTATATATAACACAGCTAGGGTAATTAATGCTATTTTATATATGAGAATGAGGGATATTGTACAAGTATTAAGAAAGAGAAAACAATTGGCTGTCAAATCAATGTGATTTAAAGATTAATGATACGTTTAGTTGGATGAAAGAGTTTTAGATAGAAGTAAAAATAAAAATGGAACTGAAAGTAGAAATAGAATTAGGTTAGAAATTGATTTTAAAAGTTTATTTGGTACGATAGAAATAAATATAAAATTGATATATATTTTTTTATAATTTGAGTTAAAATAGTTTAAAATATTTTTTTTCTAACTTAAGGAAGGTTAAAGTTATCCAATAATTTTATAACTTAGGGTAAAAGGGTCTAAAATATTTTACTTTCATTTCTATCATCTCATTTCTTAACTTTTTTTATAGAACTGAAATATTTTAAAATATTAGAAATAAAAATAGTTTCTATTATACCAAATAAAAAAAATAAAATATTCTACTTCCACTTCTATTATACCAAACATGTCTTAAAGGAAAATGTCGCCCCTAACATATGACTGAAACGATGCTCTCCAACAAAGGATTTATCGGATATTAGGGTTTTTTTTTTTTGGTTGCCCACCCGGTTCACCGGAGCTTTGCCCCGACTACATCCGGATCCGACCTGCGTCGCGCACCTGGCTATGGTGGGTGAGTCTCTTAACGGGGATTTTCTGCGTACGCCAAGGTTCGAACTCGAGACCTCGCTTAAGCGATGCCGAACCTCTTACCACTCGGACCAACCCCCGTTGGTGATATTAGGGTTATGATAATAAAACAATTGGCCATCGAAATATTATGCTTTGAAACAATGGGCTATTGAAAAGATGCATTTTGAGGTGGGGAGGGGGAGGGGGGGTGTTTATTTTATTGCTTCGAATTTCTAAAATGGACAGCTCAGATTCACTGAGCTATCACCAGCTGGCATAAATAAACAAAAAAAAATCATCATTTAATTAAATTTGAAGATTTTGTTTTCAACCTTTAAATAATGTGTAGATATTAGGTTATTAGCGTTATAGGATAAGGTTTGGAATAGAGTCAAAACCTTGTGCTCTAGAAGTTTTATCAACGATTAGGTTCATAGTAAGGAAAACAATGCGCTATTAAGAAAAAGTGTATCCGAAACAATGTTATCTAAATCATGTGTTTTGGAGTTTTATTTGACAACCTAGTATTCTTGCGATAGATTGAAAGCTTAAATTTAATGAGTCATCACTAGCTAGCTAGTAAAAATATACAAAACGCTCCATTTCATCCAACTTGAAATGTTTTGTTTTGGACTTGGAGATGATGCAAAAGGAGTACATTTATTTGATCCCTTGAACAATTCAGATTTGGAAAACCAAAACAACCTCATTCCCAAAGCAACATTAATAGTTCATGTATACCTAACTCCTTAATCTCCTTAGATTCCTTTTTTAAAAATATTTGTGCTTTTGTATTTTTATGTAAAATTTGGGATTTTGTTCTAAAATTTTGATATTATATTCTTACGAAAACTTATGATATATTAGATATCTCTTACTTTTTGTTATAATAAATTGTTACCTTTAGCTATGAAGACTGCTTATATTATCTTTAAAGAATAATGAGGGAAAGACTATGAAGTTTTAATGAACAGAATTAATACCTTAAAATATAATGACAACTGATGAGTATGTAATGACAAATTTCAGTACAGAAAATAATAAGTTTATATGTGTTTCACAAACTAACATACTATGTTTGTATATGAAAATCTCAAGGAATTACAACCACATTTATAGACGTATGAAACCAACCCCAATCCTCAATAGCGACAAAATGAATGCAGAGAGTATATTATAAAAACAGAAATAGAGAGAAAAAAGCTAACTATCATGTCCACTACCTAATTATGAGAGATATAGGTCCCATACACAATCACATTCTCATGTCACTTCCTTTTGGAATGGAATTCTTTACATTCACTTTGAGAATGGAGATAATCAATAGTTGTAGGAAAACGGAAGTTATGCGTATTATCTACTTGGACGACACAGTCCTTTTGTTCTGTGTTTAATAAGAACCCGTATGGCTATTCGATGGAAGCCAGGCTGCCTCCTTTCAGTACTTTCTGAACACACAGAAGCTGAAAAACGTAGCCCTCAAAAGTTACCTGACCGGAAAAGTTATTTGGTTCGTTCTTACTCTTTCTAGCTACCATGCTTCTTTCTTGAGGCTGACAATTTTCCATGCCTGTAAAGAGAAAGAAAAGTGGCATGTATATATATATATCCAGAGAATAAGAAATGTAAAGGAAGTCCTATTTCCAAAAATGGTAGAACAGCGAGATTCAAGGGAGATTAGATAGCCGATATAAATCACATACCTTCATTTGCAATTTTACATTTAAGAGTAGTTTCAGAATGACAGTTGTTCCTGCTGAAAATTGACAGTTTCTTCTTAGTACACATTTCACGTGAGGAAAAGAAATGTGAATTGAGACCAAACATACTTTATATTATCTACTTTTCTTTCATTCTTGTCTGGTTTCTGCATCGACGAAGATGATATCTCCTCCACGTGGCCAAGTGAGTTTGTTGTCTCAAGACTGTGTGTTATCAATAGGTTAGGGTCCTTCTCAACTTCACAATCTTGAGTATGGCTATTGGAAGTTGAAGTATCTCCTACTACTGTTTTCTTCTCTGAAGAACATCCATTCTTCCCTATGAAAGTTTCTTCTTTGATTTCAGAATTTCCATGGCAATCTTGTTGCATTTCCAGTTTCATATCCTCATCTCTGCTGCCAGCATTTCCATGTAAATCAGGAGATGGAGTCTCACAAAGGAAGCTAGCAACATTTTTAAGATTTCCCTTTAATTGAAATTTCGGGGAAAAATCGGGGCCAGTTGACCATGATTGAACGTCCGAGAAAACATGTGATTCACCAAATGCAAACTTTTCAGAGGTAAAACAGCAAGGAGGACGAGAATCAACAAAACGTGCTCCGCTCTTTAATCCACTAAAGGAAGGACTGGCTTTGTGATTTGATTCCGGAATAGTAAAAATGCCGAAAGGATCTTCCTTTCCATCATTCGACGCAAACTTTGCCTCTAAGTTTTGAAGGAATGAAGAAGAGTCACCTGAATTTATATTAACTGGAGAATATCTTTCCCCAGACTGCCAACTGCTATGAGCACATATATCTTCCTCAAGAATACAATTTGAATGAGATGGCTTTTGCTTTGATGAGTTTGGCATGCTTCTGCATTTTCCTTCATAGGATCTACACTTATTTCCGGTGCTCCCAAAAGCATACATGTGTTCTTTAGTAGCCTCCCCAGTCGATAATCTTGACGGTGAATGAGTGATTGCCTCACCTCTCACTGACATAAAAAGACAAGTATCCAACAAACAAATAATCTTTACCTTTTTGTTTTATGCATCAAATTGTAATATCCTAAAATTATACTAGTATATCTAACCATTTTGCATGAAAGAGGAATACTATATTACCTGCAGTGGATGAGCATGATTCTTCACTGACAAAGTTAACAAATCTTAGTCAAAGCATCAGTTATAAGGAAAAGGATAAAGTCAACTTCAAAGAAGAGATCTCTTACCTAAGCAAGCTTGAATTGTCCCTTACATCTTCCGGGACTAAACTTTGTACATGGCAGTTCCCATCAGATGTAGACCATCTGCTACAATACAATACAACAACATCAAAAAGCATACTCAAAACTCACCACAAAGCTTAGAGAAACTCTCGTACCTTGCCCCAGTAGCAACAGAAACGTCATAATCATTTTCTGGTAGGTATTTTGAATATGTAGAAGGCAACTCTGAAAAAAAAATAGATAAGGAAACAAGCAAAGCGTATCAAATGCCATCATGAAATCAATGCATATTCGTCATGCCTGACGTCATACATTTCAGGTTTTCATTATTCAGTAGTAAATTCAAAGCACAAGAGCAATCAGTAATATTCCTCATGTGAAATGAATATTAGAATTGTAACAATCTGTTTCCCATGCACTTCCGACAGGAAATCATCAAAAGTAGAATGAAGCTTGTAATACAAATGGCAGGAAAGAAAATAAATAAAGGGAGAATAAAGCCAAGGATTGATCCAGAAAAGGGAATAAAAGAAAAACAAAAATATGAACTCAAATCTCTTGCTATGTGAAATCAATATTGAAATTACAATTTTGACCTCCTAAAACATATTAAAAGTTGGAATCATGAGAGGTAAGAAAGAGAAATCATTGATATTCAAGCATATAAAGGTCAAAATAATTTCTATCATGATTCAGATATTCCATCAAATTCAGGTTATTTCATGCATAATATTTTAGGTGTGTAACAAGTACAGGATCTCCCAGGGCACATAGAAATTTGAGGAAATTGATGAATTTTTATTTCATTATATTTGAAAAAAAAATTAAAACACCGAATAATGATTATATAAGATACTTCAGAAAAACAAGCAGTACCTCTTGTATCAAATCTATCAAACGCTGCTGCCAAAGACCTGTACAGCAAGAACAACCTGCTTTAAGTCATCAAAATTGTTTAAGGAAGCTGGAAACAGTGAAGGCTTTTTTCGGCCATATATAGGAAAAGCTCTCGAAAATACAGCAAATAACCTTTTTCTTGGCAGGCGATCTTCAAATGCATATCTTGCCTTGCAGACCCAACTTTTTAATGGAGAACTAGTACCCCTTTGAAATGTTTTTTTCTTCCACGAGGTATTGTATTCCCTCTCATCGTCAAACTTCTCATCAAAGAAGCTAGAAGTAGGTGCTTTAACAAATGGGATTAAATATTTTGTTAGAGATTATGACAAAGAAAATGACCATGTAATGCTTTCAAAATAGCTGAATATGAGACCATTAACCTAGGCCACATCAAGTTTTTCATTAGTTTAGGTGTGGTGAGAACTTAGTCAAACATAGATGACCCAGTTAGGTTTCCAATGAATCACAGACATGTCACACCTGGTTAAATCAATATTATGGAAAATACTCAATCCCCATAAACACTAATTTCTCACTAAGATTTTTCTTTTTATTTCCTTACACCTGAAATTTAACTTGATCACTAGTACCAGTAGTATGACTGCCATCAGTTTCTTAAAATTTAAGACTTGTAAATTTGTTGAAATTCATATGAAGACCCATGCAATCCTTTCAAAAATTGTAAATACATTAGATTGCTACATTAGAACTTATGATAGACATACTTTACATGATGAAAGGAAATATATTGTTATCAAAATTCAGAAATGTGACAATCCATGCATTATGTTGCAAACTCTTACAGAAGCCAAAACTTAAGTAAGGCGATGGCATTATGTATTTCACTCCACTATTGCTTATCATTTTTTTTTTGTATAAGTAAAATTTTGTGGGTTGAGCATATGAACTAAACTTCCATACTTAATTTAAAGACTATACATTTTCAAATAATTCAGTTTGCAGGGTACATTATGATCCAATCATTCAGCAATAGTTAATATTGTGGCAAGGTCTAAAGTATCATTACCATTCCATAAGTCATCATCTTTAATCTCATTGTTATAGAAGAATTCTTGGCTGATGGAAGGACCATTTTTATTGGCTTGGTCATGAAAGTGATTATAGTCCTGAGAAGCAACTAAGCTTCGCTTTCCCTTGTTATAAGGAAGGTTTGAAAAATTGCTGATAGGGTCAGCATTGATATCTTGCATCATTGTATCCTACAAATAGTGCATCAAACTGAATATTTCATATCCCAATAAATATAACAATTAAAAATGTTAAAAGAAGATAAGTCACAAATTCTTCACATACCCAATAAATATAATAGATTTATACAAATTCTTGTAGGGAATATGCACTGTGACTACTTATAGCATTAGAAGATGCACATTGGATTAGTCCGTTTAAGAGAAGAAAGATATTTTTCAATGTGGTCCATACCACTTCAAGCTCAAGGTCTTCCAGTTCATGGTTAATGGCTTTTGACCACTTCTTTTTCTTCTCATCCTTCAGCAATTGGGAGTAACTATAAGAGATTCTGGGAACCAAAATTCCAAAATATGCTCAGATAAGTAAATGTCATGCATGCTAGTAACTTTCTTCCATGGTAACAAGAGGTAGGTAAGGATAAGATGTTATTCATGTCACTATAGAAATGGTCAGACTCAAAGACTATCAATTTTAGAACCAAAAACCAACCATGTTATGCCTGACTGCTGAAACTAAAGTTTAAGTCGCAAGATTTTGCAAGTAGTGCATGACTGCAAATAGACAAGGTGCTTTGCTTATAAAAAAAAGCATATTCAAGGTTAGAGGAAGAGGCCTTAACAGGGTATCCTTAGTAGTCACAGCATTGAGAGTTGGGAAATCTAAGGTGCTTAAAAAACAACATGTCGGGCATAACATGGGAAATCTAACCTTAAAAACCAACATGTTAGAGGAAAGAGCTATTCCAGTTAAGCACCAGAAGACTTACTTGAGGCTACTTGATGCAGACATCAAATGGTTTAACATCTTATTTGGAACATAATGGTATAACATACATATATACACCACATATATAATTCCGGCTGTTCTTTCTTAAAAAGAAGATCACAGAAGAAAATACTAAAAATTTAGGATTCATATAGAAAATGCACTAAATATATTTGATGAGAAAGAGGCCTTAACAGTGTATCCTTAGTAGTCACAGCATTGAGAGTTGAGCTGTAAGTTATGCATAGTTGTGTCATATGTCTAATAAGCTAAAAAACTCTATAAAATTCATTTATGTGCAAGTCAGAATTACAAATATACATACTTTTTATACAAGGTTTCTCTCATTTTTCAATGTAGTTTGAAATAAAAAAGAAAAGCAAGATTATCCAAATTTCTAGACAATGAACAATAATAGTTTTATCAAAGGGTAGCAAAAATCTCAATTCTTCAAGAATGAATTTATCCTATAGAACTCTATAACCTTTAACCTATAGTTTTCGTAACACAAGCATTATAAGCCAAAACTTTCATCAAAGTGAGTAATATCTTGGTAAGTTAAATCTAATTTCCACTTTTCTATAGCAGTGAATCATTTAAAATGAAATTCATTCACCTAGGACTTACTATGAATTCTTTCATTATGATAATGATTAAAATAACAGCAGCAACAATAGTAATTTGTGTAGAAAGGAGAATATAGTCACCTGTTTGGTTGTTGTGGCGAATGAGGTGGCGTCTCTGCTCCAACTTTACCCAAACCTGGAAGCCATCAGTTAATATTGAAAGAAAACTTGTCAAATTAACAGATAATAGAAAACACATTTGATAACCATTAAAACAAACACCACATCTATATATAAATATGCCAGCAATCTCTTAAGAAAAACACCTTTGAGACTAGAAATGTAAAAGACGTGATTATCAAAACTACAAGTCTATTTGAGATTTGAAGGCAAAATTAGTATCATAAAGATGTGGTGTGCAAAAAAAGAGTCTTCAATTAAGACTTTTGGTTTCACTCCTATACCTGAATTTCATGTCTTAACAAATTTCAGCATTTCTTTACTTTCCAATATAATAGTAGCCATTAATAATATGGAGAATAGCATCTCTGCTTTCCCCCAAATGCAAAAGAAAAATATGCTTACAAGTTGTTGATGAACGATCCCACTAATAGTGCAATCTAAAATGGGAGGGGATTTAACTCAAGTGATAAACCTTCAAGTGAAAAGGCAACATGGTCTTCAAAGGTAGGGTGCTCTTCCACAGTGATTTTTGGTCCATCGTCGTAAAGCAAATCAATAACAGATAATCCCACATCTGATAACAAGGATCAAGAGGTCAGAATCTTAGGGGAAGGTGTTCAGTCTGATGACAATCAAAATAAATGGGAAAAAAATCAAGTATTATCGTTATAAAACCAGAAGTACTAAGAAATAATATCCATCTTTAAATGGAAAGTTAAGAATAGACATAACAGAGAAGTCCTTGGTAAAATGAAGTCCCCAAAACAAGGGTGATGAATATCTGTAATTCGCTACTCACGTTTTATTTATTCTTTTTATTTTGGCAGAGTAACTGCTACTTACATTGATCAGTCACTGTCTTTGAGTTGGTTAATGTACAAGGTATCCCACTGGGAGCACCCTTCTGATAATCAGGAGCATTTGCTATAACCCTGAGAAGCAATATAAATTAACGCTTCAAATGGATTGCATGCCTCTTGGGTAAAAATAAATCAAAATTAAGTTATTGTTGAGGTTCAATGGCCTAAAAATTTGCATTTGCATCTATCCTTTCCAAAATATGGCCGAAGTCTACAATAACTCTTCCACTATATTAACCAAATAGAGAAAGGTTGTTGTTTGGGGGGGGGGGGTGAAGGCGAAGGAGAATTGAAGAAAAGGATAGTCAAAAGGTTAGTAAGTCAGTTTTAGCAGAAACAGTACGATCTATGTTATGTTTCATATGCAATCCTGACCTCATCAAGACACCTTCTATCTATATACTCACTTTAAGATGTGTTGAAAGCAATAGTTTAGAGAATCAATCAAGACAGCACATATATGACCAAAATGCAGTTGCCTGTGACCTATTCTTCCTATTTAACTGCTTTACCATATATATAATACCCAGTTGAGAGTAATAAGGTAGTATGCATAATAAGATTCATCTCAATGTAAATCATGCCTTCACTCACTTCTCTTGCGATGCACCCATCTGGCACCCTGGTGGTACTCCTGCAGCAACATACATTTTTCAAACATTACATATATCAATCACGCATCACCTTCAAACAAAAAAATGTCTGAGTATACAGTCTAAACAATTAGGCAAATACATTAAAGAGCATACTTGCTTCTTCAACTCTAGAAGATTCTACAGGAGGGGCCATGCTAGTAAATACTGTTGGTTGATTTTTCCAGATTTTGCCTGGCATTGTAAAAATATTGGCCTCTGCATCTGCACTCTCTAATAATTTACAAGTAAAATATTAAATCTTAGTAAAGTAATATAAGAAAGAAAAGAAACTCACAAGAACAGAGCCTTCAAAGTAAAAGCAACAAGAGATAATGATAATTACATCACTTTGAAATGGTTCCTAAGAACTAACAAAGGAATTTCCTGACGAATCTGGCACAGCTATCCCATCAAGACTATCAAAATATGAATTAGAATTGAGTATTCCCAAGTCGTATTAAGAATTCATAAAACACTTGTAGGTCGAGCAAGTCTTGTGGTGCAATCAAAGTAAAGGGCATCAGTGTCATCGTGTATAATATTGGTACAAGCATAGGATAAGGGGTCAATACTGTCCAGACTATAGCTAAGCCTTCCATTCATATATCTTCATCAGCTCCTTCCTTTTCTCCATAACTTCTGCTTCCCTATTTCTCAACAAGTATAATGACTTACTTACCAAAGCAAGCACTTGCACTTGAGCACACTAGAAGTTTCTATTGTTCAAAAATAATCAATAAAACATCAAAAGAGAAAGATGCGCACATTATTTTAGGGGATATAACTATGGGAAGAGTGTAGCTACAGTGAAAACCTTGACATAAGTAATCATTTTGTTTGTTCCAAACTTCCAATTGGAAAAATTATTCTCTTTGTTGGAGACAAACAGAGCAGAATTGATTTGGTTTAAATATGATACGAAGTCTTCAACAATGAGTCAATGACCCTTTTGGGAGGAGCAATATGACTGTTATACAGAAAGAATATCAGCCACTTACCTTCCACACAGGGAGAATAACATTCCTGAGCATTTGTGGACAAGTTTTGCAAATTGAGAATGTCCAGAGACCGACCTTCTCTCAGATACTGCCCACTTATACCTAACACATCAGAACTGCTCTCTGATCCAATGATCTGCAGATTTTGTTGTTTGCGTTTCCTCTGTTCAAAATATTGCTTTTGCCTAGATGAAATAAGTAAGCTTAAATTCCAGGGTCAATTCTCCAAATTTCAGCGAAACCCTCTCCCCAGTTTCATTCCACCAAATTCAAGAGGGTAACTAGAAATTCAAAAGTGGTCATCATTGAGTAAATCATTCTAGAGCAGCAGGTTTATTCTTGTACCTTTTCTGTGTAGACTTCCTTGTCTGAAATTTCGCATTTCAGCATAAGAGAAATCATGCACCAAATAATATGTTTGGACATCAGAACAAAAGCTCAATCAGCATTAAATTTTTTGGTTCAAATGATTTGCAAATTTTAATGGCATGGCAAAATACATGACATAATAACATTCTTTACCAATTTCTCTTTCTCTCCGTTTCGAATGGAGAAGTATCAGTAAATCAGGCCATACACGTCTACTAACAAGACACAGATTTATCCTTCAATTTAAATTTTGAGCCAGCCCAAAGTTAGTAACCAATATTTTACAAAACAATTGCACGGTCTCCATCATCTTGTACTCATAGAGTGCACACATGCACGCACATGAAAAAGAGGGGCAACAAAAGAAATCAATAATAGTTATGTTACAATCAACTTGAGATTAAGTTTTAAGCACATAGTTTCCGCAGCATGATATGACATCTTACTGGACTAAAGCACAAGGATATGATGGAAGCTATCAGAAAATGAAGGTTAGACTTCCTGAATTTGTGGGCATTTCTAGAAATACATCGTCATAGGAAAGTAGATTGCGTTACTTGCCAACATTAATGGCTTGCCCTATGGGATATTATTAGTGTTACAAAAGCAATTCGGATGTTTTTCAATGCTAACGCATCATAGTCAATTTTTAATTTTCTGTGATTTAACATGAAAACCAAAACCACAATCCAACTCACAGTCGTCACTTTCCGCCTTGAACCTCCCATCCATTGCAACATCTCGCAGATTACAATCTGCAACTTAAGACCAAAAAGTACAGAATCATAAGAAGTAAACTCGATAATAAACCTCGTTTCAGTTCCAATGAAGGAAAGAAAAGTATAGAACATCGCTGCAAATTCAACGAGTTTGTGTCATTCTTAGTTGTTGATTCTGATTGCAATGACGTTTATTGCCAATATCGAAACATACGCATTGAAGTTTCCAGAATCCAAGAAGAAACTACGAATCCAAAATTTAAGCGTAAAAAGCAGTACCGAACTAGGGGAATCAGATACTGACGATTTCACCAAAGAAAAAAACAAGAAAACAAAGAATCGGAGCAATGTTAAGAAACAGAGATACTCGAACATGCAAATATTACATTAAAACTCAACAGAAAACATAGTCCTAGAGAAATGCAAAAGCTTTCAGCGCAAAGACAATAACGAGAAATCGTGAAATCGGAGAGCGAGTTTGCAAATACTGATGGAAGCTAGGAGGAATTGACGACGAAGAAGGCCTGCACTAACCAGAGTCTCGGTCTTCGACCTTAGCGGAAGATGATGGAGGAAGGTGAAGCTGGATGAAATAGCTAATGCTTCTGTGAAATGCAGACACAAAATGAAGTTCCAAAGCAATTTGAACGAAAAGAGTCACATACTCTCTGTTCGCTCCATTTTGCTGCTTCAACGTTCACCGGAACATCTCCCGCGAGAAAAACAAAATATAACACAGAAACAAAACAAAAGAATGCCCTTGTTTTTCCAATAAAAAGTCTATTTCACACTTTGGCACTTATATAAATAAAAAATTGGTTATATAAATTAATCATTTATTTAAGTGGGTGTTTGTTTGGATCCTCTTATGAAAATGCACTTTTATTTATCAAAAAATCAAAATCAAAATCTTGGTTTTCAATTTCATGCAAAATATCCATAGTTTAAAAATAAAAAATAAATTAATGAGGCATATGGTTTGGAGAGGTTAAACATTGGTTTGAGAATGCTTTGCTAAAATTATTTTTAATTAAATTTAATAATATTTAAATTTAACATAATTAATATTGTCTAAGGAGGACTTGGTTCACTGGTCGAAAATGGGGGAGGTAAGGCGCCTCGTACCTATCATGGGCTCGAATCCTGGGAAGTCCCTCAGCACAGAGGGACCCTCCGGATTAGTCTGTTCTCTTCGGAGGATGGAATACCGGAGGTTTTAGCAAAAAAAAAAAAAATCTCTATTACCTTTTCAAAAACAATTATTGTTGGGGGCTTAATAATGACCGTGCGTATATCAAAAGTCAAAACTACCATCCATTCAACTGGGAAACATCTTCCTTTTCGTAAGAGTCATTGTGCAGCACATGCCATTCAACCTCTTCAGCCTTCTCAAAGAAGACACGTGGATGAGCTTCTTCTTGCTTCTCAAAGACACCCCACTATATTTGTGGTAAACGCTGTATTTTATCCTGATATTTATAAATAAAATTACAAAAAAATTATAAAATACTCTTCTAATCTATAATATAAGACCTAATTACGGAATTATAATCATAAATATAAGATATATTTCTTATACTTATATTTTTTTCCTAAATTAATATATTAATACTATCTCAATACTTCTAATAATAATCAACTAACTAAGGAGGGAATTAAAAAAGATGATTAAATTGTTATTAAAAACTAGAGAAGTAATATAATTTAATTCAATTGTTAATAATTATATTTGAAATAACTTTGGCCAAAACAATCATGCATGAAATGAGTAATGTTACGATTGTTGTATTCTCTGCTTTAGGGTACTCACTCACAAGCTTGTTTTGTGGTGCTCTTGTTTTCTTGTTTTGTTCTAGTTATTTCAACCTTAATAATCTATGCTTGGAATAACTTTGGGTTATCTTAAGTTTGCTTTAATGCATTTGTTTTGTCACCTCGGTGCTCTCATGCAACCACGTTCAGAGCTGTGTTGCTTCTTGAACAAAGCTTTTGCGTGGCTCAGTATTGGCTATTTATATGTCCCATTTCCTATACCTTTTCTGTTAACTTTAGCTGTATATCTTCTTTCATTTTATACATAATTGATCATTTCATCAAAAAAAGAAATTGCCGCATCAATACTCATAGGGGTATATCCATGCCCTTGATGGCATCTTCTAAGATGGATTGTGCTTGGTTCTTGTATCTCATGCAAAGACATCTAAATCCGTTTCTCTTAGGGGCCGTGGTTTTTGTGCTTGCCAGACATGGGTTGAGTTTTCTTATCAATTGGGGCTTTTCTGGTTTGTTGTTTGCTCTTTTCTTATGGCATCTTTCCTTATCTAGCACAGAAACTTAGTCGCAAGTTTTTTTTTCTTTTATAAAAGTTACTCCAATTAATAAAGAGTTAGCTCATAACCTACAAGATCGTGAATTCAAATCACATTGTTGATGTGAGAACTTGTTGGCGGGTGATAAATAAGTAGGTAAGCGTCTCTGAATCTAGAGGTATATCCTGATTCTGGAGAGTCCCGAGATCTAACTTACCTAAACTTTAACGTATTAAAAAGAGAAAGAAAAAAGGCCATGCAAGTAAAAAGCAAGTAGCTATCTATTTTCCTTCATCAACTTCCCACCTCCTGCCAAGAATGTGGCGGTTGATTAGAGACAAATATTTTATTTTAATGTATATATGGGCGAATTTAGCCAAGAAACTGCAATAGAATTAGTTTCTCAATTCACATCAGATGTCCACATGCCAATTCCTATGAATCCATATACAATCTAGCTTCATAAGCTCAAATTTTTGGCTATATCTTTTTAATATTTTAGTTTTAGTAGAGCTTCGCAAACCACCCCACAACCCGGTGCACCGGTGCCATACATGGTGAAATTTTGCCCCGTTTGAGCCCGCCCAGAAAAAAAATAAAACGGACAAGCTTGTTCATTATACAAGAGTTTAAACTAGTTAACTCAGACCTATTCAAAACTCACATGTGTTAACATAACCTGCATAATATAGGCTTTAAATGGGTTCTACATGGATATGGCTAGCTCATGCTTGTGTAGAATTAAACAAGCGGGTTACAAGTTAACTATCAGACTAACCCATCCAACCCATTGCTCAACCCTATGTTTTATTAAAATTGATCTCGTCAATAAGATATTAGTTGAGATAATAAGTAATCTCAAGATATTAGTAAAAAAAATTTCTCGTAATTTAATTTTCTTCAAGATTTTTGGTAAGATTATGAATTAACTATCAGAATTATTTTTCTAGATCGTTTTGGGACTTCTTTGGTGATAAACTAGCCTATACTCCCCCATGCGTTTTGCACAGGAAGAGTATAATTTCATAATTGTTCCTCACTTCACAACGTAAATAATATTCAAAGTTCGTCAATGATGTTATGTTACTATATTGTTTTTCATTATCAATCATATTGAATACTACAAATATGAAACAAAGTTAACGTAAACAGAATTAAACCATACACATCTTACTTTTCAAAACACTAATGCTTTCACATTTCTAAATATCTCATTGTAGACAACATTTTTTGAAGTGTTTTTGTTCTCATCATCGTTACCATCAACAACTATCTTCAAACCATCTATATTTTTTACTCTAGATAAAGTAACATATAATAATCGTCTATGATGCATTCGGGCGTACCTTGGATATTTTACTGTTCACCGAGATAGCCACGCGTCGCCGGAGCACCTTATATGGACTCTGGTACGTATACACAGCAAATGACACCGTGGAAGAAATGAGAAGCACTCTGATGGAAGCGAAAGGGAAAGGAAAATAGAGGAGGAATTGTTTTTCTGCAGAGCCGAAAATGAAAACACACGCTTTCTTGTTTGGATTCTGCACACACATCCGTATTTGGTGGGTGGAGTGGGATTCCTATAACTTCCCACTCCCTCATTTTCCTCTATTAAAAAACTTAACCGTTCCCTCTCTTTTTTGCCTCTCATGGACTTGGGCTAATCCACCATGGGTGGACTGGCCCATTTCCTAACATCTCCCATTCACATTTGGTGGATTAGATGTCTTAAGTCCAATTTTATTTTCTTCCTTCTTTCATACTAGGTGTTTTGCCGTGACCGCGTACGCATGATGTCTCCTTCCGGGCGTTTGTACTAGAAATCCCTTTCACAGAGACCAGCACAAAGCAACCCTTTTGTGCAGTTCGGTCAGAATAAGTTATGTTGCCTAGAATGTCCTAGATTTGCCCATATACACTTTCTTATGGCTAATCTAATCCCTCTTGAGTCAGTATATAACTCAGATAGCCTCAACTTATGCATAGTATCCACACTTATGAAATTAACAAAATAATATCACAAGGGACCGGTCACAGACACTAGCATGGATGTGTATATTCTGGCAATCTTTCTTTCGCCCATGTATCATTTTGATATGAATCAACCGCTTTCCTAGCATAATACCTTTGGTTCATATATAATTTTGCCATAGGACATATACTAAAGTAGCAATGCTGAAACATACCTCCATAACACTGTCAAAGTCAAAGTACATTAGTGAAAGGATGATACCTTTCTGGAACTCACACAACAATGAAGCAGGGATTGATTCACTTGCTTTCCATTTGCGATTTTTTAGCACATGTGGTATGAATCACATGTTACGGTGTTCCTCTTATCCCATAAGAATGTACGTCATTTTGATTCTATCAATTACACCGTACAGACTTAAGTCCAGATACTCATAGTATCTAGACCCAAACTCTTCAACTCTATTCACATAATATGCGTCAATTTTAAAGAATTTGTTATCTGGCTACAGGTTTCATGGATGTGGGTATCCATTGTTCGATCCATATCCATACTCATGGATCTCATCTTGACTTACTGCACTATTTAAGCCAAGGTGACATTCATTGTGTTTCTTCTCTACCATATCAGCACTCTTGCTGCTTTACTGGTGAACACATGTCTCATCTTTGAATGCTTCTCTAGCATCAAAGGCGGTTGCTCGTGTGAGAGAGCTACCCTTTTCAACCTGTACGACATACTGGACATTGTATACTTTCACTCAGACATATAAATAATAACAAATGACATAATATCATTAATGAAAACAAAAATATTACATACAGTCTGTATCTTTATATTTTTCGCATGCCAATGTCTTTTACATGTTTCTCAAATATTTCTTTGCCTATTAGCTTAGTCAGGGGGTCTGCAACCATACACTTAGTTGAAATATATTGTACAGTTACAATTTTCTGTGCTATATAATCCCTCACAAAGTTATACTTGATATCAATGTGTTTGGTCTTGCTGTGATACTTAGGATCTTTGGTGTATGCTATGGCTGCAGTATTGTCACAGTGTATCAACACCGGATTGGTACTCTCGTTCCCAAATCCTAGGTGTTCGATAAATCTCTTTAGCCAAACAGCCTCTTGCGCTGCTGCAGTGCATGCCACAAACTCAGCTTCCATAGAGTGTAAAGCAATGCACGTCTACTTCTTGCTACTCCAACATATGGCTCCGTTGTTAAGCAAGAAGGTGTATCCTGAAGTAGATCTTCGTTCTTCTTCATCACCGCCTACATCAGCATCAGAATAACCGACTAGGCGCAAATCGCTTCCTTGATAACACAACGCATAATCAGACGTGCCCTTTAAGTATCTCAAGATCCTCTTCACTGCTTTCCAGTGTTTCTCACCGGGGTTGGATTGAAATCTGCTAACCAGCCCCACGGCATAACAAATATCTGGTCTAGGACACAGCATTGCGTACATCAGGCTACCAACGGAACTAGCATATGGAACTCTTTCCATTTGCTTTCTGTCTATATCAGTTTTGGGATACATGTCTGAACTCAAGGCCACTCCAGTGACTACAGGGATATCCATGGGATTACATTTAGTCATATTGAATCGCTCAAGTGTTTTCTTGATATCACTCTCTTGTGAAAGAGTGAGGATTCTCTTGGAGCGATTCCTTTGAATCTTGACTCCAAGTATGTATTCTGCTTCACCCATGTCTTTCATCTCAAAGTTTGATGAAAGCCATTCTTTAATAGCTATCACCGAGTCAAGACTATTTTTGGCTAATAGTATATCGTCTACGTATAAGGATAATATTACAAAGTTACCCTCAAACCGCTTAACATAGACGCAGTGGTCTTCCTCTATCATTTGAAAGTTATATGAGGTTATCGCCTTATGAAACCTCAAGTACCACTGTCTGAATGACTGTTTTAATCCATAAATGGATCTTTTGAGTTTACACTTCTTGTGTTCAAACCCTTTTTCAATGAAACCTATTGGTTGTTCCATATAGATTTCTTCATCCAAATCACCATTCAAGAATGTGGTTTTTACATCCATCTGATGTAACTCTAAGTTTAAACTGTTTACTATTGCCATAATAAGTCTTATAGAGTTGAAGCGCACAACAGGTGAAAAAGTATCCTCATAATCTATACCTTCCTGTTGTGTATATCCCTTTGCAACCAATCGAGCTTTAAATTTGTCAATTGATCCATCCACCTTTCTTTTGATTTTGAGAACCCACTTGTTCCCAATGGCTTTACGCCCTTTTGGAAGATCAACCAATTCCCAGACTTGGTTTTTCATCATTGAGTCCATTTCCTCTTTCATTGCTTTCTTCCATTCCTCCTTAGCAGGACCTGCCAAGGCCTCATGAACAGTGCGGGGTTCATCATTCCCTTCTGGAGTAACTAAGAGTGCTTCGCCTTCTATTTGGAAGCGTTTCTTTGGAACACTTTCCCTGTTACTCTTTCTGGTAGGAGCAACAGCAACTTGCTTATCTTTTCTCATTTGCCTCGGTCTTTGTGTTGACCATTCTTAGCTCCCACTCAGATTGACATACCTGGAAGATCCCGGTCTGTCAATTTGTTTAGCACTGTCCTGTTCCTGAGTCTCATAAAGAGATACAGTGCGGTCAACATCTCCCCTACTGGGAAATTCTGTTTCAATAAATACAACATCTCTTGATTCTGTTTCAGTCACTGTTCCATCTTCAATTTCACTTATGAATACATATCCTTTTGAGGGTTCAGAGTACCTTATGAAGATACATTTCTTCCCTCTAGGACCCAGTTTCCCATGCCTATGAGAACTGTCATGGATATAGGCCGCCGAACCCCATGGTCTAAGGATGCTTAGATCTGGCTGGCGTTTAGTCCATAACTCGTATGGTGTGGAAGCGACTGACTTGGAGGGCACACGGTTAAGTATGAAGGTTGCTGTCAATAAAGCATCACCCCAATGTGAAATTGGAAGATTTGCCTAAGCCATCATTGACCTAACCATGTCTAGAAGAGTTCTATTTCTTCTTTCGGCAACCCATTCTGTTGAGGTGTGCCAGGGATAGTTAGTTGCCTAATAATCCCTTTTTCTTCACAGAGCTGTTTGAATTGATCCGAAAGGTATTCACGACCTCGATCAGTGCGTAATGCCTTGATTCTATTGTCCATTTGATTCTCTACTTCATTAATGTATTGTCTAAAGCACTCTAGTGCCTCGGACTTGTGTGAAATCAAATAGACATGACGATATCGTAAAAAATCATCAATAAAGGTAATAAAATACCAAGCTCCATGTCTTTCCCTCACACTCATTGGACCGTAAATATCGAAATGAATTAATTGCAATGGATTTTCGGCTCGTGTTCCCTTACCGAATGGTTTTCTAGTAGCCTTACCTGCTAGACAACTTTTACATAATGACATATCCATGTTAGGGATTACCCCCAACAAGCCTTCTTTTGCCAGTTTAATCATTCTATTTTGATTAATATGTCCTAGTCTAGCATGCCAGATATTCATATCAGGATTATTCGAAGTAATAGCAAAGCAATCGTGAACATTAAAATCACCAGCAAGATCCAAAATAAAGAACTTTTGAAATTGAAAAGCTGAACCATAAAATATTGAGTTGCTATAAATGTCTGCAACTTTACCATGAAAGTTTACATTAAACCCAAAGTTCAATAAGCAAATTACAGAAACTAAATTCCGTCGGATGTCAGGAGCATGAAGCACATCATGCAGCATCAAGGTCTTTCCACCACTCAAAACAAGTTTACAGGTGCCAATGCCTCGAACCTCGATCCTTGCATTATTGCCAACGAAAAGCCACTTGCTTTGAAATGGCAACCGACAGTATTCCACGAAGGATCCTCGATCTCGACTTGCGTGATCTGTAGAGCCTGAGTCAATCATCCAAGAAAAGAAAACAGGTTCTGTTAGAAAAATAGTACTAGAAACAAATGAGACATGTGAATTCACATAATTCACTTTTACATTTCTGCTCTCGGTCTGTTTAGAACAGTCACGTGCGAAATGTCCCATATTATGGCATGCAAAGCATTTGACCTTCTTTAGGTCTAGCTTTTTTTTGCCTCCTTTCTTTCCCTTCTTCTTGTATTGTTGCTTGCCTTTCTTAGGCGGAGGACCGCCTTTCTTCCCATTTTTCTGAAATTTCTTGCCCTTTTTAAATTTAGGCTTAGATTGGGAAGGACTAGCACCTTCGGTCAGATAGGCTTGTCTAGTGGCCTTATAAGCCTCTAGACGTTCATCCTCTAGCTCCAAATGCTTAGCTACATCATTGAAAGTGATGATGTTCTCATTGTGGGTCAGATTAACTTTCATGTGCTCCCAACTGGCAGGAAGCGACCTGATGACAGCTTGCACTTGCTGCTCGTCAGATAAATTATATCCAGCCTCCTTCAATTCACGGATCATTGTGGACATCTTTCATAAATGTTGCCTCATAGAATTATTCAGTTTTAGCTTATAGGTGTCAAATTTAATCGTCAACCGTCTAAGCTTGGTCGTGGAAACTCCACCAAACTTATCCTTTAAGGTAATCCACATTGCTTGTGCCGTTCTGTGTGTCTCAAACTCACACATTAAAACATCTGCCATTGCACTCAGCAGTGTAATTCTTGCTATGCTATTCTTCTTTTTCCATGACAGATATGCTTCTTGGTCTCTCCTGTGCTGGGCTGTATTTCCCACTTCAGGCTCTACCAATGCCATGGTTAATGGCTCAATTGCATCCTGCTCTTCTAGAATATATTGGACCTTTCGGTGCCAAATATCCCAATTGCCCCCGTTGAGTTTTTCCCCTTTGTTTAATTCAGCAATAATGTTCTTTGAAGCCATTGTTCAATATCGGTTCTGTGACAAACCTATCACACATTAATTTATTGAACCATAGAACATTTAAGTGAATTTATATATAGCACATGTAAAGTATACAATGTCATATACTTTTATCATTTTTGATCAGAAAATAATAACATTACTAGACCCATGATCAAGAGAATACGTTTGTACCTCCCATCACATAGGCACTAGCAGCATCATTACTTTCTATCAAAATTAATATAAGCACTCTCATGTTTTACTTTTAGAAGACTCATTATCTAAAAGACTCCCACTTATAAAATACATACATTAATCATAACTTGTAAAGAAATGAAATAAAGCATAATTTAATTGCATATAAGGCATGTAATAAATGGCAATCCTTACAAAGAAAGAGTAATTAGAACATGTCCTGAACTAAGTAAAGCAATGGTAATCAAATACAAATATACATCATTCGATATGAGCTTTACAATAATCTAACATTATTTTTCTTAATTTCTTAAGCTTAAGAGGTGGCTTGCGAAGGTTAGATACAAATTCTATTACTCTAAGCCAATACTTCTTGCCTAAGCGTCCTTATTTAGGCTTTCCTCTAACCCTAACTACCCTTATGTACTCCATTATGACTTTCAGGTAGAATGCAGTATTCTTCTTTTCTGTCATTAATTCAATGTAGTCGTAAATCACGCCATTAACGCCTTTTATATTTGTTAATTTAGCTGCATCTCTTTCAGCTATACTCATAGCCAAAGCAGGGGTAAGAGGTTGATCCACTTTCTCTCCATCCTCAACTGGAGATTCGTCGTGAAGAGTAGGCCCGACTTGGAGTCTGAAGAATCCATGAAAGGCTGCAAATGAAGGGGTTCGATGGGGAATAAAGTTTTTGACCTCGGTCCGAAAATACACGTTACTTGTGGTTCCTCTTGTGAAACTTCCTCTATCAACTCCTCTGGTTCTTCTTCAGAAAGTTCGTCAAGATCTTGTTCTGGATCCTCTTCAGGTTCCCTCTCGGGATCCTCTTGAAGGTCCTCCTCCGGGTTATTGAAATCATCCAGAAATAAGATGTCATCATTTAAGCTTAGTTCTAGAGATTCAGTGCTAGATGAAGCTATTTTTACCTAAATAATAAAAAATATTAATTATTATAATTTTCTGGAATTTTTAAACACCAAAAAAATACTAGAAAATACATTGAATATCCACAAATAGGTCTATAATTGCCTCCAAATTAGGCAAATTATATATCAAAATGAAGATCTTGATTTTAGAGATTTTTAGGAACAAACCGCACCTCAATCTGAGCTCCGACGTGCCCTCACGCACCCCAAGAAGGATTAATTCAGAAAAAATAAAAAAAATTGAACGAAGCCCACTCTTAGCATCTGGCGCGTGCATTACACGCGCCAGTCTGGTGCTGCCACATGGCCACTGCCAAGTGTCAGCCACCAGAATTTCCTCCATTTTTCTTTTTTTCATAAAATAGAAAAAATAATAAAAAATAAAAAAATAATAATTTTTTTTTGTTAAACCCCCGCAGCCTCTCAAATTTTTTTTTTATTTTTTTTTGTTGGGCCTACTCACTATAGCCCAAATTTTTTTTTACTGCTGAACTGGGCTGGACGAAGCCCAGTCCACAGAACAGATTGGTGCTCTGTTTTTTTTAAAGGCGTCAAAACGACGCCGTTTGGGTCGTCCCTAACCTCCAGCTGGGTCAGGGACAGACCCAACTGTAAATAGGTCAGGTCCGATAGACCCGACTCATTTTTTCCCCGTAACTTCTCTGTCCAACGTCCGATTTCGGCGTTCTTGGTGTCATTTTATTCGTTTTTTGAGATCTACGCAATGGGACTAATATCATAGCCTAAAAACATTGTTTTACAATAACCCAATTGAGAAACGAAATATCTCTATTACGGTTCATGCTTTGTATGCTTCTATTCATGGTTTCAATGCATGCTCTATGCATATTATCACTAAATAAACACTCTAAAACAGAATTAAGCATATAGAACAATGCATAACCAGAAAAATGAAAATTGACAGAAACATGTGGAAGCGGGCTCTGGTGCCACTGATGCATTCGGGCGTACCTTGGATGTTTTACTGTTCACCGAGATAGCCACGCGTCGCCGGAGCACCTTATATGGACTCTGGTACGTATACATAGCAAATGACACCGTGGAAGAAATGAGAAGCACTTTGACGGAAGCAAAAGGGAAAGGAAAACAGAGGAGGAATTTTTTTTTGCAGAGCCGAAAATGAAAACACACGCTTTCTTGTTTGGATTCTGCACACACATCCGTATTTGGTGGGTGGAGTGGGATTCCTATAACTTCCCACTCCCTCATTTTCCTCTATTAAAAAACTTAACCGTTCCCTCTCTTTTTTGCCTCTCATGGACTTGGGCTAATCCACCATGGGTGGATTGGCCCATTTCCTAACAGTCTATGTGTAAAAACAGGTTTGGATAGATATAACCCAACATGACGGAGGGATTATCTTTGACTTTTGTTGATTGTCATATCAAATGATAGAGTGATTTGGAATTGCCTCATTCGCATATGAAATGGCCATCTACTTTTCAACGGATTCGTGTCCATCCAATGAATGAGAACCTTTTCATTTGGGTTTTATCCATTTAAAGTGATAGCCTCAATGATGGTTATGCCAAGCTTAGTGATATAGAGTGATAACCTCTCGGATTTCATCTCATTTCAGCACATTCTCCTTGAGTTTATACCCTTTTTTGTACATTTGTGCATATTTTAATACTCAAAGATAGGAAAATGTGCATGGTGTTCTTGATGACACATTATTGGTTAATTGTACGTATTTTAGTTTTTATCCTTGTTATTTATGAGCTTATAAAGTTTATTATTTTGCAAGGTATATTTGGTAGATGAATTAAATGGATCGAACCACTTGGAAATTCTTTGGAAGCATTAGAGGGTTAAACTTGGCTTAGAACCGTATTGAAATCAAAGATGAACAAATGGAAGCCAAATCATGGGTAGCATGCATCATTTGAGGTAGAAGAACTCAATTTCCAAATGCAACGTGAGCTGCAACACACTTTACCTTGGCTGCAGTGTATTTCACACACAAGCAAATTGGTTATAGCTCAAAACAGTTTAGGCGCCACGCAATCACTGGCAGCAAAACACATAGCATCATTAAGACAGAGAAAACCCCTACACATAGCACCAATAGATTTATGGCAATCCTAGTAACCATCTATAGATTTCCACACTTTCACAAAAGAGCCATCCCCAATTTTCCAACAAGCATTATTCATAAGAAAATCCCTACCCACCAATATACTACTCCAACACCATGAAGCTTTGCTACCCTTCTTTGCTTTCAAGAAACCTTCTTGAGTAAAGTATTTACCCTTTAAGATCATACACCATAAATCATCAGGATTTTGAAGGACTCTCCATCTTGTTTAAGAAATGAGAGCCTTATTGAGATCTTGGAAATCCCTAAAACCCAAGCCACCCTCTCTTTTAGATATTGAGAGATAATCCCACTTTTTCTAACCTCCCTCTTCTCACCATAAATCAGCAATTGCCATATCTAGTTCCCTGCAACTCTTTTTGAGAAAGGAGAAAAAATTCATTGGATACACCGGTATAGCATTTGCTACCGCATTTAGTAATACCTCCATACAGCGGTATAGCCCGCCTTATTTCTTACAAAAGCCAATGCAGCAAGCAGCCTTAGATCTGCCTCAAATAATAGGCATACCCAAATATCTACCCAGTTGATTAGTGCCTCTAATTTGTAGCAACTCAGCAACCTCTTGTCTCACTTCAGGTGTAGCATTAGCCAGCCTAATACCCCTGAATTCTTTTCTTTTCTTTTTCCAACATGGTATTTGATCATTTGAGAAAGCGCATCACCCACGATTATAAAAAGATAAGGTGAGAGGGGATCACTTTGTCTTATACCTCTTCCCGGTGCGAAGTTAGAGACAATCATCCCACTAACAGCAAGTTCAAACTCCACAGAGGATACACATTTCATAATCCCCTATACCCAAGTCACACAAAAACCCATCATCAATAACACTTTCTAAAAAAATTCCACTGCTTATGGTCATAGGCTTTGCTCATATCAGCCTTTAGTGAAATTCCAACTCTAGTTCCGCTTTCCGGACTTTCAAGTAATGAAAGGCTTCATGCACTACCACAATATTATCATGAGCCATCCTATCTGAAATAAAACCCCTCTATTGTGGTATATACATTTTATCATCAAACCTCTCATCCTATTCATCATGATTTTTTGCAATGACTTTGTAGATCACATTTCATAAACCAATAGGTCTTAAATGATTAACATTTTCGGGTATGTCTATTTTAGGAACCAATACAATGCTAGTTTTATTAATTCCTTCCAAGTTGTAACCTTCCCCAAAGAAATCCCAAAATCATACTGCAGATATCGTTTTTAATTTCTTGCCAAGAGGGTTGAAAGAACAAACATGAAAAGCCATCAGGACTCGGAGCTTTAGAGGCACCAAGTTGAAAGACTACATTCTTGATTTCGAGCCCGTTTGTATTAGAGTTTAGAAAAGGGCTTATAAAAAAAATGGTTTTTGGACAGTTTTTAGAAAAATGATTCTGGAGAAGAGCTTATGGAAAAAAAGTGGGTATAAAAAATAAGTGTTTGGATAATTATTAATAGAATATCTTTTGTAATTGTTAAATTACTTAAAAGGGTATGATTTTATTAAAAGTATGAGAGAGGAGAGAGGACAGAGGAAAAGAAGAAAGATGAGAGATGGTAGAAAAGAGAGATGAGAGATGAGAGAGTAGATAGGAGAGAGGTAGAGAGTAAAGATGAGAGAGGAGAGTGGATTAAGAAAAGAGAAGAAAGATGAGAGAGGAGAGAGAGTGTAAGAAAAAGTAAGGGTAAAATAGTAATTAGGTAGTTCATAAGCTATTTACTATTTCAAAAAATAATCTGACTAACTTAATCAAAACCTTGGTTTTAAACCATGGTTTAGTTCAAAAGCCCGTTTGATCAAATATGACTGTTTGTTTTAAAACTAAGGTTTAAAATGTTTCTAAGCACGCACTTCTTCTTCTTCCACAGGAGCCATAAGGTTCTGATTATCTTCATTAGATATTACTCTCTTCACATATTGCAGCACATCTTCCATATTTTTCCTTCCAAGTTGCTTCAATTCTTCATCAACTTATTCCTCATTCTTCTCTGAATCGTGCTAATGGGAAAAAAACGTGTATTCATATCACCAAATTTAATCCAATTCACATGAGCTCTTTGCCACCAGTACACTTCCTTCCTGCCCCGCATCTTCAATGTGTAATATAATCTCATCAATTCTTCCCTTCTTTCCCACTGTTAATTGACCCTCCCTGAGCCTACCCAATTTTTGTAGCAAATCAATAATCCTCTTGCTATTGGGAAATTCAGCTCTACTTCATTTTATTAGTTCTCTTCTACTCCCATCTAATTTCCTTTACATTTCCAGCACACCCAAGAACTTCAGATTATCAATAGAATTCCATCATTTTTTTCACAACTTCTTTGTAATATTTATGCTTAACCCCATAGCTTCGAATTTAAACCACTTCTTCATTTTAGTGTCACACTGGCAACAATCAACCAGTAACAAATGATAATGTGAAACAAAAAGGTTCAATATGAAACACTACATCTTTGTCAAACTCTTCTCTAAATTCCACATTAGCCACACATTTATTCAGCCTTTCTTTAACATGATTCTCATCCATTCTACCATTGTTCTAGGTAAATCTAGCTCCCTTGAATTCTAAATCAAGCAAATTACAATCAGAAACCATTTTCTGGAAATTTAATACTTTCTTAAGAGCTCTTGGTTGTCCACCTTCTTTTTCCGAAACGTAGGCTGGATCATTAAAATCACAAATGCAACACCATGAACCCGACACCCTCTCTTGCTAAAGCACAAAGTTTTTTTACATATTTTCTTCCTTTCTTTTTCCTTTGTATGGCCATAAACAAAGGTCACAAACTTTAGAACATTCAATATTGTCGAGGTCAAACAAGCATGAATCAGATTGTTTGAGTTATATAAAACTTCTAAAACTACCTCATCCTTCCACCACAAGGCAAAACCTCCTTAACAAACCATTTTGCTCTACATAGAATTCTTTATCAAAACTACATCTCCTAACTTTACTTTTTCTCTCCTACATATTTGTTTCCATAAGAAAAGTAATTGAGGGATTGTATTTTTTACTTTCCTCCCTCGAATTCTTAACTGTCAAAGCCACTCCTAGGCCTCGACAGTTCCACGATATGCATTTAATGGCTCTCTAGCTAGTGGCTATTGAAGGCCAGCCACCCAGACCCACAACTACCAGTTCTTCTCGTTTCCTCCAAAAACCCACCAACGCATCCACTCCCCTTTCCAACATATTAATTGGAATTTCCACTAATCTTTCTCTATCGGTCCCTGCTTCATTATTTCAATTCTTTTGCCTGTAGCTTTCTTTCGCATAAAAGGAAAAATACTATAAAATTGTGTAGTTTTTTTTTTTGAAAAAATATCAAAAGTATACAAAATTTCATTATTTCATAACTACAACAAGATAAAATACCTCTCATTTTATTTAGAACCTAATAATTAAAAAATTGAAGAAATCCCAACTTAAGAGGGTAGGACATAGGCCATATAAAAAATAAAAAGTATATATGAGTGTAAAATATTCAAAGTTAATTATTCAAAATAGAATTGACCACTTGCAATATAATTGAGGCCTACATCAATCGCTCTAACCCACAGATCACTTTCCCTTCAGATCCTAATTGAGAACTCTCTAGAAGCTTCTTGGCTTTGCAACAATGATGGAATGCTTAAGTATATGCAAACTGAACTGTCCACCTTTCTCTGTAGTATCAATCTTTGATTGCCCAGGAGGAGGCAAGAGCTCAAAGTTCTGTACCAAACGCCCCAAAGTGATACCCAGGATAGGCAATGCCAGTATTATTCCGGGACAGCTTCTTCTTCCGACTCCGAATGGCAAATACCTGAAGTCATTCCCGTTAGCCTCTACCTTAGCCTCCTCCTCCAAGAACCTCTCGGGTCGGAACTCTTCCGGGTTCTTCCAGTGGGCCGGGTTGTTTGCCAGCCACCACGCATTCACCAGGATCTTGCTCTCCGCCGGGATGTCGAAGCCGCCAAGCTTGGCGTCATGGAGGTTCATGTGTGGGACCAGCAGCGGGATTGCCATCCGGAGGCGGAGGGTCTCTTTGATTACGGCCTGCAGGTATGGGAGCTTGTGGGTGTCGGGTTCGGTAACCAGGTTTCCGACTCCGAGTACACTGTCCATCTCGTCTCGGAGCTTCTTTTGAACCTCTGGGTGGTTCACTAGCTCGGCGACACCCCACTCTATTGACCAAAGAGTTGTCTCAATTGCTGCTTGCAAAAAAAAAAATCATGAGAATATTGGATTTGAAATGTTTTAATTTTTCTTATTCATCAAACAAATCAAACCCATGCATGAATATATTCAAGGTTTTAATACGGACCAATTTTATAGCCCGATCCGGTTTAAATTGGGTTTTTCATTATTAAACCATCCACAAATGTTCCAATCTTGGAAATGTCTGGTTCACTGCTACAAACCGCCTTTTACAATTTTTAAGACCGACTCACTCTCATATTATTTTAATTTAAATTTTTATTTCCATTATTAAAACAAAACCCAAAATTTCCCGAGGGGACTAAATAATCATAATAAATTCTAATTTATTATGATTATTTACGCATTAATTACATCTTGACTTTTAAGGATATAATAACCAAACAAGTTGACTATTTTCTTTTACCAAACTTTTTCAAATGTTTTTTAAATTTTCTTTTCTTTTCGGCTCCACCTCCACCAACCCAATATGGTCGCAACCATACTCATACCGACCACAACCACACTGTACTATCACCAAATATCTGGATAATTTCAAGCACTGTACTATCACCAAACGTCACGTGTCATTCTCCTCATTTCATTATTTAGGTGTATTGTGTAGTTTGGGATTGCTGAAATTATCATACCAAATATCTGGATAATTTCAATTCCCGTCCAACCCCAATCTCATGCCAAACATATTAATCTATGTTTGGATTGAGAGTAAAGTGAGGGGAAAATAAAAGAGAAAGAATAAGAAAATTTTGCTCAAATAATAAAACAAATTATAATTTTTAAGAGTGTTTTTTTTAGTATTTTTTTCTTTTAATTTTCGAGTACTTCAACGACTCACAAGTAAAGTGTAATTAAAGTCCCGGACCCAATGCTCACGCACATTGAAGCGAGTTTTTCTTCTTTCTTATTTTTTTTGTGTTTGGTTAGTAAGAAAACGTAAAAGAAAACAAAGAGAAAGAAACGTACCAGCAACGTTAATGTTCTCAACAATGTAAAGCACATTATCTTCGTTAATCTCTCCCTTCTTCTGAGCATCCAAAATATGATCAATTGCGCATTTAAGTCCATTATTGCTCACAGTACTCTTCGTGCTTTCCAGCTTCCTGTTCCATCATATAAATAAAATCACAATCAATAACATAACACAGAAATTGCAAATTTACAAAAAAAAAGAAGTTAAATTAAAGCAAGAAAGCAAGCAAGCAAGCGCGCACATATGCGTGTGTGTGTGTGTGTGTGTATTTATAACTTACTTTCTCTCGTCGACGAAATAGTCCTTGAAGAGCTTCAACCTTGTGTCTTTAACTTCCTTGCAGATCTTGAGGTAACCTTTAAGGAAAGGTCTCAAAATGGGAATGAAATCGCCATAGTTGTAATCAAAGCTCTGAGCCAAACGACTTCCTTCTCCGTTCAGAGCTCTGAGTTTCTGAAACATTGGATCGTCTTCGCTCTCGAATCTTCTATCGAACATGATTCTGTACATATTGTTGTACATCATCAACTGTAATCTCTTCCTCAGAACGATCCCATTCGTCGCCGATTCCGGATTCTTCTTTACATCTGCCACCACTTGATCCACCTCGTTCTCCCACCCTTGCCGGTACTGCTGAACCACCTTGTTCGTGAAGAACGGCACCGTCATGATCCGCCGCATCTTCCGCCAGTGCTCGCTGTAGACGGTGAACACCATGTCTTGACCTTTTCCGGTGAATATGTCGAACACGACGTTGCGGGTTCGGGAGCCGAATTCAACTCCTTGTGTGTGGAGAACCTCCTTGGCGAGCTCCGGCGAGGAGACAACGACGAGGTTGCGCTGGCCCATGCGGAGTAGGAAGATGTCTCCGAACTTCTTGGCCATATCGGTGAGGTTGCGGTGGTTGAGGTCATCGCCGACTTGAAGCCAGTTTCCGAAAATGGGAACGGGGAAGGGGCCGGGAGGGAGCTTGAAGCGTTTTCCTCGGAGTTTGGAGATGACGATGGCGAGGACGATGGCGAAGAAGAGAGCGAGGAGGGTCTTCTCCAGAAGGAGAAAATCCATGGTGGCAATCGAGAGAGAGAGAGAAAAGGTACGTGTTTGTTTCAGCGATTGGGTTGGTTTGAAGGACAAGCGAGTAAGTACGGGGCTTTAATAGTAGAGATGGGGGGTGGGTAACGGCGATGGCTGGCCATTGGGTAGATGGCTGGATGATGCACCATGTGACGGTCGTAGTAGGTGAGCGGGGTTGGTGGACTCCATTCAACTCGTATAATAATAATGAAAAAAAAAAGTGTGCCTCTTTCATTTTTTTTTAGGGAAAATTGAAATCCATGTAAAAAAAATCTAATTATAAATAAGTATGAGAAATTATGAAATGATTGTGAAATTTGAGAGATTAATTTTTTTAAATTGAAAAATGATAAAATTATCTCTAAAAAAATAACTTAAATAATAAGAATAATAATTTTATGGGAAAAAAATAATAACTCAAACAAGAAAAAAAAATAATAACTCAAACAATAATAATGATAATTCTAAAAAAAAAAATTAGAGGGAAAAAATAATAACTGAGGCATTTTTTCTTAAGGACAGTTCTCATATTTTATAATTCAAAAAATTTAATCTTAAATTCTGTAGGATTTTACAGTAATTTAATAATTTTTTAAATTTTTTTTATAATTAGATGTTTTATATAGACTTAAATACAATTTTTTTAATCCAACCACAACAGTTGAGTCACGGATCCTTAATTGAATCTCGCTAAAAAATAATAATAACGAGCTTTTGATTTAATACATTAAACAATGTTTTAAAAGTGGATCTAATGTCAAATCGGAAAGGCAAGCAAATTTAGTTTTCATGATTAAATAAAAATTTAATAAAAGTAATTATATGTATATGTAATAATTTGGATAAGAAATAAATACATAATAAATCTAATTATCAACATAATAACACAGTAATATATAAAATTTGTAATGAAATAATATCATATAAGATTTGAAAATATATTGAGCTTATTGGGCAAGTGATTTTTTTTTTAATCTTTTATATGTTTTTAAATTTCCCATCTTTTTTTTTTTTGGTTAAACCCAAAGCTCGTCTAATTTTTTAAAAGTTGTTCTAATTTTTGGTTCAATTTTAGGTTCCTAGTCAATGATAGCTCAATTTTGATCTAACCCAACTCAACAATAAAAATAGTTTTTTTTTACCAAACTAAACTACTAACAAATCTAGTTTATGGTTTGAGTGTCCAATCTGATTATTTAATCGTTGCATTCAAGGAAGAGTTATATTTTTTAAAAACAAGAATTGAGATATTTAATTATTAATTTTTAAATAAAAATTTTAACGACCTATTAAATCACAAGTAGATGTTGATATTTCTTAATTAGGAGTGCTCAATTAAAAAAAAGAAATATAAATCCCACATATATAACATAGGATAGTACTTACCTAATTTATGCTTAAAGAAAACAAAACATTTCAACGTACGTACGTGTGCGTGTGCGTGTTGCATTGCATAGATTATGAAAAGGGGAAACGAGTCAATTAATTTATAAAGTAAAAATAACATGAGTTATTAATATTATAATTAGGAATTTATTGCTGACCTTTAATCAAATAATGACGCTAGTTTGACGTGCCTCTTTCAAGTTTCAAACTTTGTGATTTGAAAATAATAAGGTGGATATTGTGAGATGGACTTCTGATAAATGTGGGGTGTGTAATTCTCACGTGCAGTCTAGGTGGGGTCCATTCCTACAAATATGTGTAAATATATGACTATTATATTTAAATATTATTATATACAATTATAAATAATTTTTTTTAAAATATTTTTTATAGTCATATAAATTTATACTTTATAATTTATATTTTATATTTAAATAGTTAAAAAAAATTCACTTAAACTAACACTTACTAGTACTTATTTAAAGTTAGTTTCATTTCTTAGTTAAAAATTGAAATCCAATTTGCAGGCTAAACAAAAGCTAATCCATTAGCTCAATTCACAAAAAATATTAATAATTTTAAATTTGAGAGATAGTTTAAAGATAATTTTTTTATTTTAATATTATAGTGAGATAAATGAACAAAATCACATAACTTAAAAGTTAACTCGTTTAACTCACCGATTAAATGAGTTGGATTCATTTAAAAAAAAATATTATTTAAATTTTAAAATTCTAAATAATTTATTTATTATACATTTTAAACTATTTATTATTCTTATAAAATAAATAATAATATATTTTTATAAAAAAATTAATTTAATATTTTAAAATTTAAATAGTATTTTCTTAAAATTTTCTCTTCATTTGATCATACTCATAAATATTTTTAATGCAATATTTATTTCAACTCACCAAATTAGTTAATTAACTATATTGGTTTATCGGGTTGAAGGGATTTTAGCGTGTGTTTGGCATCATGGTAGAGAAAGATTAACGGTTTTTGCTAATAAAAAAAAGTTGCTTCTAGCTCTTAATATATGTTTGGCATAGGGGTGTGCATAGGTAGGGCTGGGCAGGGCAGACCCCATGCCCGGTGCCCTGCCCAAAAAAAGCATGGGCTGCATTTTGCAGCCCGATGCCCGGCCCTACCCGGTAAAAGCCCTAACTATTTTAGGCTGGGCATGGGTGGGCTGGGCATGGGCGGGCTGGGCATGCCCAAGTTTTGATGTCATGCTCATGTTGTGAAAAAAATCTGCAGTTATGAACTTATAAAATAATACCATATTCATATATTTTTAAGACTTAAATAATATCCATAATTCACTAAGAATAAAGCAACAAAAAGATAATAATTAAATTTTTGAAATCCATTGCATGTAAAAAAAAGTCTTGAAGTCTAAGTAATTTGTAATTGTAACTTTGTATCAATCTCCCTAATATTGACAAAGATTAAGTATCTGGAAAAAAAAATAAACAATTATAATTTATAATGTAATTATATGATGATTAGCAAAGTTAAAAAAAAGAAAAAATTAATATAGTTATAAATATTAAAAGATACAACTTACATACTTAACTACTCATATTTTTAAAATGAATCTCTAGTCACCAGTAACTATCATATTCTCCCTTTTAAGTGTAGCATTTAGGAAAAAAAGTAAAAAAAATAAAAGAAGTAGTACTCATGGGCAGGGCAGGGTGATACGAACCAGGATACCAAAGATATTGTCACCGATGCAAGCCCAGTCCTGGACCCACTAGGAACCTAGGCCCTGGACCCACAGAGCGATGTTTTGTTTCCCTAGGGAGACTTCCCCCTGAAAACGCGTCTTTTGTAGGAGAGAGGTATCCCCACACTATATAGCATGGTTCGTTTTTCCTTCTCCCCGATGTGGGACTCATCATTCCCACCCCCTTTAAACTGCACGTCCACGTGCAGGGAAGCTTCGTACATGGCCCACACCACCAGCTCTGATACCAAATGATACGAACCAGGATACCAAAGATATTGTCACTGATGCAAGCCCAGTCCTGGACCCACTAGGAACCTAGGCCCTGGACCCACAGAGCGATGTTTTGTTTCCCTAGGGAGACTTCCCCCTGAAAACGCGTCTTTGGTAGGAGAGAGGTATCCCCACACTATATAGCATGGTTCGTTTTTCCTTCTCCCCGATGTGGGACTCATCACAGGGCAACCCCCTGCCCAGTGCCCAGCCCGAAAAAAACATGGGCTGAATTTTGTAGCCCGATGCCCAGCCCTGCCCTATATTTATCGGGTTAGGTAGGGCTATTTTATTGCGGGCTGGACTGAGCATACCAGGCCATGGGCATTATGCAGAGCCCTAGTTTGGCACGAGGTTTTGTTTGATGCCCTTATGAGGACAAACCCCTTTTAACAATGAAGCATATTTTCTTTGCTCATGCGTTGTGTCACGTTGAGACATGTGAAGAGACAAAATATTTATACCTATTTGGTTGGGCTATAAACCTAGGTTTAGAGAAAGACTTTTGACATAAATTTAAGTTTTGGCAAAAAATTAAATAAATAATCTTTAAAAGTCTATATGAGCTTGTGGACCAGAAATTATTTTAAATTTAAGTTTCGAATAAGTTGATGGGAATAATTTTTAAGAGAGTAAAAACGCTTATGAGGTATCAAATAACAATTTTATCCCTCTTTTTCTAACACTATATCTCTTCTCTTTGTCTCTTCCCTCCCCTCTCTCCTAGACAAAAATCAGGGAGGAGAATTGAGGCGTCGTGATGTTGTCATTGTCATCTGTCCATGTCTCATTGTACCATTGGTTTTGATTGTCATTGTCGTCGGTCCTCCTCTCTTCTTTGTTGTCGTCGTGGTCGATTCTCCTCTCTAGTTCTTCAGATCTCATCCTATTTTGGTTCTCCTTATCGTCGTATGGTTCGCCTGCTCTGCTATCTTTTGTCGTCATCTCATCTTACTTTGCAACTAGCCGATTGCGAAGATCTTTGAAGGAGGCTCTACTTATGGGTTCTCAACATCATCACGTTGTTGTCTCGTCGTGTTGAGAGTGAGGGTGAGGGAGCTCGGGAGGTCCTCAACATCGTCTCATCGACGGCTACATGAGATTAGGAGGTCGTCGTCTCGTCTTGTTACCGTCATACATGGGGTGAACAGTGACAAATAGTGACGGAATGGAATTGGGAACATAGATTAACAGTAATGCAATTATTTATTAATTATTATTTTTACTTCGTACCATTTCTAATAATTTATTAATTATAAAAATTACTCTGATAATAATTATCTAAATATTTATTTTATTCAGAATTACCATTTTTTATAAGTCATTTTCTAATTTTTTTTTAAATTATTTATTCTTTATAAGAGTATTTTTAAAGCTAAATCAAACAGGCTCGTAAGAGAGGTTGAGAATTTTTGAAGTGGGAATTATGGCCTAGAATAGAAAGAAAAAATTGGACAGGTGAGTAAAGTGGGAATTATGGCCTAGACTAGAAAGAAAAAATTGGACAGGTGGGTGATTGCGTATCAAAATATCAGCATTTAATAATTATAATTTAATTTTAATATAAAAGAAATCGGAAAAAAATCTTATTGAAAATTTAATTAGTGAGAATGATTTTTATTAATATTATTTTTTATCATTAATTCCCCTTTCGTTAAACGTTGGCATATGTTATTTTCTCCTTCTAATTTTTCCTCCATAATTTATGCTTAAAACTTATGTTATTTTTAGCTATTTTCACATCTAAACTTACTTTTTAATATATCATCTAAATATATTTCAATTTATCAAATTAATTTTTTTATAAAATTTTATACAAACATAAATCACATCACAATATCTAAATTTTACCCCTACTTCAATTTACAAAAATCAAATGAGATAAAAGTTACTTTTATCAATATTATTCCAAAGAACTGGCTCTGTTATACACAAATCATTAGAAAAATATTAATTATTTATTTAATTGGACCTATAACTATATATCCCTTCAAAATACTACTTCTTATCCCTGGTATCGAAACTAATAAAAAAATTATTTCATCCTAAATATAAAATTTTAATTTATTTTATATATAATATTTATCATTTTTTTAAAATTAATTTACTTAATTTATAAATAGTCCTTAATATAATACATAATTTATAATATAATTTACGTTATAAATTAGATCTTGTACTCCTCTAGTCCTTACTATATAATTATATTAAAGAATTGATTTTAATTCTAAATATAATATATATTTTTTATATTTATTAATTTTTTCTCAAATTACTCGTATTGATACTTTCTCAATAATAATTAAATAAAAGAGGAAAAAGTTAAAAAAAATAATTAAGATATTTTAAAAAATATATATATCATATTAATTAATTTAACTAATTTTAAATAGATAACAATTATCATTGGTAAAAACGATAGTAAACCACTTAAAAAAACCTACAAAGATTTGATTAAAAATGAGGTTGAATTATAGGGATTTATAAATTAATTTTTTAAAATTAATAATTAAGTTGCATTGCAACCTTAATTTGACCCCTTCCGATGCAGAAAAGTGCAGTTGCTGCTATTGACTCCTTGACTCCAAAGAAAAAGAAGAAAAAGAAAAATGGAAGAACTTTTGTGAAGTAAGTAATTGTTTTTATACAAAAACATTTAAAAAAAAGTTAAATTCATATATAATTTAAAGGTAGAATAAAATTTTTTTTAATAATATTAATATTTGACGAGTCATCAATTACTTTTAAACATAAAACTAGATACTAAAAAATTAAAATATTTTTTTAAATATTATAATTGAAATTATAATAAAATAATATTTTTTAAAAATTAAATGTATTTTAAATAATTGTATGCATTCCTATTTTACCAATTAAAGAAGGATTGGTTTGGACTAGGTAATTGTTGTATAAACCTGAACGAATTCTGAATTGGAAGGCTCACCTACTACCAATAACAAAAAAACGACAAGAAAATAATGGCCCCCACATCACACCATCATCTGATACTTTTGTTTGAAAATAGAGTAATTGGGTTTGAACTTATCTTGCGTCAAAAATAAAATAAAATATAGAGTAACTCTGACTTCTTCTTTTTTCACTTTAATTACTAGAACTATTTTTTATTTTAAGATAACTTAATAATATCAAATTGAATATTTCTAAACATATATATTAATTAAAAATTATATTAACCAACCTATCCATTATTACATTAAATCCCTAACTCATTGCTGCCGTAGACGTATTTAAAAGATTTCTTAACCGAAATATGTGTTAAAAATTAATATATAAATAAGTTTTAAATAAATTTGTTTAAAAAATTTAAATTTGAAAATTATAAAATTCATCAATTTTATAACATGAATTTTTTTAAATATGTGTAATAAAATTAGTTTTTGGTAACATAAGTGTTTAAACAATTTTTAAATAACATATACATTGTAGAAGGGTATTTTGTTTTGTTTTTTTTATAAAAAAATAGAGAGGTATTTTGGTTTAAGATATTTATTTAATAAATATTGGATGAAAATAAAATATTAAAATCAGAAGGAAATCGGTGTAATCTAACTTTTTTTATTTTCAAAATGTTTATATATATTTTTAAAATAAAATAATTAAGAGAAAATGTTTATATTTTACTTTTAAAAATATATTTATCAAATTAATGGTTAGTCTAATGGGAATAAATTAAATATGAACAAACTTTAGATTCATTTGCCTATATCCATTAGCTTTGATTTTCCAATCAAATCTTAATACATGAATGTTTTCTAATAACAAAAATTCATATGGAAGAAATTTCAAAATTCCATTAAACTATTATTAATAATAATAATTACACATGGGGAAAGGGTTAATCCTTCCCATATGAATTAAATTTTAAATTTTTATTAAAAGAGATATCCACATTTAATACTAAATAGTAACTTGAATATGATTATCTCTAATAAGAGGATACCTATATTTAGGGGGGGGAAAGTACACATGACAAGATTTGCTTTGTGAAATGGACCAATATAACCAAATGAATCTAAGTTTTTTGTTTTTTTTTTTACTTGATACAAAAATGTATCTAAGTTTTATACATTAAATATTCCATACTTATATATAGTTCACAGTTAGGTAGTTCCTCTATGTGATCATGCCATTATTTGTGAATAATGCATTTTTTTTACTTTTTATTTTTTTATATCTATTGGTATTAATATATTGATCAATTTCCAAGCAACATTGGGGGGGTGTTTACATGTCTTATGTCTCTCATTTTTCAACTATTAACTTATTAGAGATAGTGACATAGACATCCCAAAAGGAATGTGTAAATTAGTCAAGAATATTTGAAAATGGGTAGTTCTTTTAATTTAAAAATTTGGAGTTGCTCTCAATTTCTTACCAAAAGTTTGATTAATGTCAATTTTATGTCACATATTTGTCAAATTTATCCCACACTTTTGTTAAATTTTTCCCAAACTCTTAAATCAAACTATCTAGGGACCATTCAACTCAGGTTAGGTTCTAGTATCATGTGTTTGACACATTTGTTTATCCATCGTTTTCTATTAATGGGACAATGGATTTTTTGTTTTTTTTTTTGTGTGACAGTGCTTCTAGTGAAGATTTTTTTTTATGCATGAATTTTTATTTGAGCTCATTCACGATTTAGAGGTAGTATGAAGTCTCCCTTCCTTCTAGGCGATATTAATATTAGGCAAGGTGAGTCGTCAATTATCTTCAGACGTAAATCTAGATATTTAAGAGCTAAAATACCTTCTCAAAATGGTGATTAGAACTACAACAAATTTACTCTAATCTGATTTAATAACTGGATTAGCCGAGCAAATTCACTCTAATCTGGACCTTTTAAGTTAGGTTCAGAAAAATCAATTATGGGCCAAAATTAAAATAGAAAGAGCCAATTATGGGCTAACCTGGATTGGCCGTTGCATGATTAATACTTTTTTTTTTTTACCAACGGGGGTTAGTCCGAATGGTAAGCGGCTCAGTATTGCTTAAGCGAGCTCTCGAGTTCGAGCCTTGGCGAATGCAAAAAAATTTCGTTGGGAGACTCACCCACCATAGCCAGGTGCGCGACGCGAGTCGGATCCGGATGTATTCAGGGCAAAGTTTCGGTAAACCGGGTGGGCAACAAAAAAAATTTATATTTTTTTTGTTGACATTATTATGTAATGTTAAGATTATCTTGCTACAATATCATTGGGGAATTTTTTAAATTTTTTTTCGAAATTTCCTGATAATATATCTTAAATTATGTCAGCTTTATTTAGGAATATATTTTTCATTATCTTATAGATTTTTAATATATTTTTGTGATATACTTTTCATTTTTTATTAATATTTTTAATTATATATTGCTGATTTGAAATTCATATTACTTTTTAGAGGTCAAAAGTTAAAAAAAGGAGAGAAATAAGATTTTAATATTTTTATGCAATATTTTTTTGCCTACGCTAGTCCAGCCTCATATTTCTTTGAATGTTTTAAAAGTAATCCACTTTTGGCATTTCATTAATGTAAATAATAAAATTAATAACAAATTGCTATAATAGAATTTATATTATGTTCAATACATATGAGTCCCCTAATATACTACTACTATTATTATCATGACACATTTACCTCTCTACTAAATGACCCTACGAGATTATGCTTCTTCTGCTTCTCTTTTTTTTTTTTAATAAGCTAAATTATATTTATGTCATGTATAAATAATCTCTTTAATTTTTTAAACTTTACAATGAACCCCTAATCTCTAAAATTATTGCAGATAAGTCCCCTACTATTAGTTTTGTTTATTACTTATCCAGCATATATCTTAAAATATAAGGGATTATCTATATATAACCTTTGAAGCATTACATATGCTATTAGTATAACCAACGATGGTTAGTCCGAGTGGTAAATAGTTCGGTATCGCTTAAATAAGGTATCGAGTTCGAGCCTTGGCGTATGCAGAAAATTTCTGTTGAGAGATTCACCCACCATAGCTAGGTGCACGATGCGGGTCAGATCCGAATATAGTCGGGGCAAAGCTCCAGTGAACCGGGTGGGTAACAAAAAAAAAAAAGAGTTGATAGTGGCATAACCCATCCTTTGAGGATAGAGATTGCTGATGTGAGATAATTTATCTTTGCAAATTGGGACCTTGAGATCATTCATTCAAATAGAGAAGCATTATAATGTGATGATTCTGTTCTAAGAAAGGCTCATGATGCCTCTACAGGAACCTCCAACCTATTGCTTGAACCATCTTCCAATAGATCTTAGTTAACATTTTTTGTTCTGTTGTGTTTTGCTCCACGTCAAGTTTTTCAATCTTTGTTCTTGTCTTTTGTATTAAAAAAATGTTTGAAGGCGTTATACGCACACAAAAATAAAGTTTACCCGGGCATATAATTGATGATAGAAGGTTATTTGCACAGATTTGAAAGCTTAGGGGATTTATTATTAAGTTTTAATAGTTAAGAGAGTTATTTATGCATTAAGTTCAAGAGAATTTTGTGTTAGTTTCTTTTTTTTTTTTTTAATAGGAGATGATCCTTCTCTAGCCACAACTGTACTAAATGAGACAGATTTCAAAATATTGGAATATAACATCCTTCAAGTAAACTAAGACGTACACTAATCTGATGGTGAACATGTTTATTAGACAACCGAAGAGTCCAATTGAATGACCTTCACCGACCTAAATCATATTTTATCAAAGACAGACAGACATACATACAATTTAGGTGGCCAAAACTGAAACTCGTTTGCTGCGTTCTGCATAATCCTTACGAAGTCTGTTATAATCATTTCTGTAATGCTCTAGTGAGAGGCAAAGCTGCCTTATGGCTTCTCTTTTCTCTTCAGCTCCTTCTAATATCTCATTTCTTTGCTTTTCAATCTCTTCTTCTAGTTCCTTTCCTCTTTGTTTAAGCTCTTTCACTTGCTTCTGTGAATCTTCCATTGCAGAAATCAGCTTCATATGTTCCATATGTAACTGGTTCAAATGCCAACCTAGTTGTTCGATTTTATCGTCTCTTCTGCTTATCTCTACCTTGAGCCTACCAACTTCTGCATTCAGATCATCTCTTTCTGATTTTAATGCATTCAAAGTTGCATTCAGATATTTCCTATTCTTCTCTTTTTCATTGATTTCACCCTTGAGTGCCTCCATCTCTGCTTTTTCAGAGTTGACCTTCCTTGCCTCCACATCGGCTACGGCTGCTTTTAAATCCATGATCTCTTGATCTTTGTCCAAGAGACTGAGTTTTGTGCTTTCAAGTCTTTGTAGGAGTTTGTTGGTCTCTTTTTTCTCAGTGTTGAATTTTGTCTTCCAAGTAGCTATGCCCTTTGAAGCTGACTCAAGTTGATCCTGCAATTCCTGAATTTTCTCAGATGATTTTGTTGTTTCAGATTCTATTGAAGCAATATGCTTTTCTGAAGCTTTAAGTTTTTCTTTGGTGATTCTTAGCTCCTCCTCAAGTGACTTAATCTTATTATCAGGTTCCAAATCTTCTTGAATCGATGAAAATTCTTCAGTAGCCTGCAAATCTGCTGGGTCCAGGGACCTCAATCTGTCAAGCTCAATCTTTAGAACAGAGATTTCTTCTTCTGAAAGCCTTAATTTTTTATTCGCTTTCTGCAATTCTTGTTCATATTCATTAACTTTGGCATGAATCTCTTCATAATTCTTAATTCTTTCCTCTCTTTCTGCATTTTCCTCTTCTAGCAGCAATAGTTTTTCTTTCAAGTCACGTACCTCAATTTCCAATTCCATCATTTTCCTGCTCTCCCTACGATATTCATCAATACTTCCTGGGAAACCTGAGTCATTGTGAATGGAAGAATCATCAGAGTCCTCCTCAGAATCTGTTGACATAGAAGATTCGGATCCTTCGCCATGTCCGGCATCAGAAACATTTCCACCAGATCCAAGAAAAACATCGAATCCAGCAGCTCGGTTACTGGATTTCCGATGATGGCCTGGCCTTCCTGGAGAAGGCATTGTAGAGGAATGCCCAGAAACAGAACCAATGTCTGATATACCTGAGACTTGGGATTGAAGATCAGAGGGAATGTTCTTCCTCAATTCAATTGTGACATGATCATAACGTTCGGCCAGAGAACGGTACATTCGATAGAAATCCTCGACGAGAGAAATCAATTCAGGTCTCTTCTGATAATACATCTGAGCCTTCTTGGCAAATGAATCTGCATCCTCTTCAATCAGCTTCAGCATTCTCTTCACTCTCTTGTCCATTTCTGAGGAGAAATATCGTTTTGTCATTTTCTTGATAGGCATTTTGATGAAAATTGATATCGAGATGATTCTATTGACGGAACAGTAGAAAAATTTGAATAATGAAATGTATTACGTTTCCTCTGGGGAAATCTTTCTCTAATAAAATAATGGTAGGAGAGATAGCCAAGATGCTAAAATTACCCTAACGTTAATATCTGAACCTGTTTTAACTTTTCCATGTTTAGGTTGTGGAACAAAAATCCTAAGTACTTTGATCGTTGAAAAGCCCATAACAAACCCAGCATAAGGGCAACAAATTCTGTTAGAACAACATAAGGAAGAAGCCCCATAACAATATAGGTACACACACAGGTTTTAACATATAATTCATCAGTAATCACCAGTAGAGCTGGTAAATTAACCTGTTTCCTATTAACCATCCTAACCCACCAGAACTACCTTTAAACTGCTTATGTCAAAGGTTTTCAATCTAGGGACAACAATTTAACCGTTAAAAAGTGGGGATTTCATTATTTTAAGGTTCAACTCATGGCTAACTTCCTCATATTTCCCCTTCACATAAATGGGTTTAGTGCATATCATGGAAATGTGCAAGGCTTAAAATAGCTAGAACAGATTTTGATGGAGAAAAAATGCAAATAAAAGTCAGGTCCATGTGTTATCTTCATACGTAATTTGAACAATTTAAATCCTCTTACTTTTTTTGTAATTTTAATATTATTTCATCTTCAATACGGCAGAATGCAAAATAATATTAATGTTTTAACTATTAATTTATAAAAAGAAATAATTTAAATTTAACAATATAAAAATAAATAATAAAATCTAGACCGTCCAAAGTGGGCTCCTCACTTTTTCTTTTGACAAAATCTCAATCCCTGGGTTTCCTTTATATGAAAACCACCCAAAAGAACACACTAATAAATTATAATTTTGAAAAATTTAAAAGTGGAAAATGATCATCAAGCACCTCTTCACCCTTACAAAATTTAATTCCGAGTTTGTCCCTGAATAATAAAAATTAGAGCCTAACGAAATTATAGGGGAAAAAATCGACGTGTACCATCAATATCTAGTTTAAAAAGTATGGGTCCCTTGATTACTAGTTGACATAATGTAGGCCAGTTTGTAAAGATCTAATCATAAAACCAAAGCTATTGATTTCAAAGCACTCACCAACCAGAACTATATTTGACATGTCCTAAGACTTATTCTTAAAACATGACCTGAAAGAGCAGAAGCTGCATTTGAGACTTTGCTTTACTTTTCTTTTATTTGCTTTACTTTTCTTTTATTTGATTCATAATCACAATGGGGAAAAAGGAATATAAACAAAAAATCTGACCAATCTCTTTTATAGTTGCTTACCTTCAAGATTTTCAGCAAGCCACTTTGAATTCGTGGGACTAATGTGACTGTCCCACCACCAGGAATGTGATTTTCTTGATTCCAATCTCTTCATTTTCTGCTTAGAGGGAGTCTGAAATAAGAACCAAGTAAGAGTGGCCATGAGGTAGATGATAGGGAAGCCAATATTCAAGAAAGTAAACAATGCTACAAAAGGGGGAAGGAAAATCATCACTAAAAAGAGGACCTATAAGATATACAGACTCAGAAAATTGATCTTAATCTTAAATATAAGACTTATTTCATATATTTATCAACCTTTTTTTAAATTATCCCTATAAATATTCCCTCAACAATAATTAAATAAGAAAATAATGAAAGGAGTTAAGAAAAATGATTGGGATACCTCATGTTAACTAACTTCTTTAATCTACTCAAATTAATTAAATAGATCCTATGCCAAGGAGTACAATACAACCATTTGTTTTAGATATATTAGAGGTGAAAATACCAGTAAATGCAAATTGAACACAAAAATTGGATGCTCCATAACCATAACTGTGCAATCCGTACAAACAGACATATGAGCGAAAAGGTGGGGTACACAGAGAAGATAAACAAAAAGTATGGAACACAATATATGTTCACAGATCCACATGGGGGCCTGAGTTTGGTAACTGTACATGCCATTAACTTAGTAATAAATAGCAGTGAAGTTCATTCTCTTACCTGAGAAGTATCCATCCGCCTTCACAATTGCTTCTGCTGGTTCGTTGAAATTCTGAAATCAATCAATACATAACTCCAGCATATAAGGACCAGTTCGTCAAAACATTAAAACAAGAACTAGAAACAAACTACTTGCATTCTGTAGATTCAATCTCGAAATTACAGATTTCATATGTTTTTAATCACAAAATTACAAAGAAATCAACGAGTGACAGTGCCCGAAGGAGAAATTACAAAGGGAGTGAGCAAAATCATCTTATACAAATAAAACTGATTCATTTTTTGGCCAATCGATGAGAGAGAATCAAGAAGAAAAGTAATGAATTCGGAATGAGAGAAAAACAGTGAAGACAAATAAAGAGAATAAAAGCGTGATTAAAGGAGAAGAAATGAAGGAGGAAGCTTCAATGCCGAAGAAAGAGAAACACACACACTCGAGATTGAAGCAGAAGCAGAGAAAGGAGATAAGGATTGAGTAGAGCGTGGAAGCTTTGAAGCAAAGCCTGAGAAGTGCGGTCCCATTCCGCCATTGGCATTTATATATAACAACATCACACTCTCAGTTTTCGCGCTTTCCAAGACCACCTCAATAACGCTGTTTTCTTCTTTTTTTCTACTGATTTTTTTGGTGGCTCAAATCATCCCAATACAGTTGGGAGGATGATATTATTTATTAAGGTAATAAATAATGGATCATAATTGATATTTTAAACGTTATTATTTTTGTTTTTAAAGGATTATAAAATTCAAATATTTTACTATATTTTTTATAATATTTAAAAAAATAAAGAAAATTTGCTAAAACATCCATATTGAAATTTTCATTGCCCAATTGTATCCGAAATTTATTAATCTTTTAGCAGCTACATCCTATTTTTAAGTGGACGTAACTCTTTTTTAATTATATATAATATATTTTTAATTATATATAAATATTTTTTCTCTCATCTTATTTTAGAGACAAATAAAAAATATTTATATATAAATAAAAAATAATTATAAATAAAAAAAATTAAACTCATATATCCTTAAGAAAATTTCAAGTAGGTTCGATAATAAAAATCTAAACCAGTGACTTTTCAGTAATTTTTTCAAAAATTAACATCAATTATTTATATTTTTTCGCCATAAATAATTAGTATCAATATACTTAATATAATTAATATTCATATTAATCATCATTTAATTTTTATCAATATTAATATAAAATATATAAAATTTTGAAACAAGTCTATGTCTTTATGAAATTTAAAATAATGTCATTATTTTTATTGAGCTTACAATAAAATCTGGTTAAATTATACTCCCTCGTTTCATTTATAACACCTGTTTTTTAGGGTAAAGTTTATAACACCTTTTTGTTTATAAGTCCATATTTATGAATTTTTATATGCAATTAATGTTTTTTACTAAAAATATTTCTAAAAATATATTACAATTATTTGCTTTGAAAAAAAAGGAGTCATTAAAAATAAATAACTAACAATAAGTATTAAAGAAAAGCAAACTTAAAATAACCTTGAAGAATTAACTAACTAACTACTTTTTCTTGGTGATCCTCGTTTAATCCTATTTATAAGTTATTTTTAATATATTTTATATAAATTAAAAAATATTAAATTTTATTAACTATACCATAAAATTCAATAACTTTTTAATCTTATCTTTATTTAAAATATATTATACCAAATAGAAATAGAGTTAATATAAATAAATAAAAAATAAAATTATATATTTATATAAAAAAATTTCTATCTGAACCAAAACAAACCTTATCTTTACACGATGTAAATAGAACTGTAGGAGTATGCATTAGTTTAAATGACTTTATAATATTAATATGAAATAGAGGAAATAATTTAAAAAAGTTCATAACAATTATAATAATAATATTGAGATTAATATACTCTCCGTGTCCTAAATATATAACATAATTAGTGAGTTAATTTTAATCCTAAATATAAGATATATTTTTTATATTTATATTTTTTTAAATTACTCTTATTACTCAATAATAATTAAATTAAAAATTGAGAGAGGGAGTTAAGAAAATAATTATGATATTTTATTATATTAAATAATTTAACTAATATTTTTAATCTAATTAAATTAGTTAAATAATTTTTTTACGTAGAATAATAATATTATCATTTAATAAAAAATATCGAAAATAATAAATATACACGCACGTGATGCACCTTTGTTTAAATATCCATATTAGATTTTTGTCTGATGACCGTATGGTTCCTCTTACACGTCTATGTCTATGCCGCACCATTAATTTTTTTTTTATTTTTAAAATAATAAATGCACCGCTTGTAGGGTAAACTAACCTAAATTCAGATGTTAACATTTAGCAGTCCAATGCCTCTATATTTCTTTATTATGATATGATTTATAGCAATATTTTAATAACATACTAATAGAAGTAGGTAAGCATTTATATCCATGAATAATCTTATTCATACAATAGAAGATAAACCATCAATATCAATATATTAATATATAATATAAAACATAAAATATTAAAAAAAAGTATTATGTTATTCATAAGTGAAGATATGGTAATTTCTCTTAAGTTCCATGTAACTTTTTTTATTTTTGTAAATCTTTTTTGCATATTTATTATGTTCTTTATAATTGTTTGTTTCAATTTTTTTGGTAAAAAATCTAAAGTAATTTTAACTAACAAAACTCAAATTCAAATTAGATAGTGTGTATGAAAAAGATTTTATTGAGAGAGGTATAACCTATTTTAGTGTCGGTGATCTCTAATCTTCGAGAGAATTAGTCTCTTGCTATCTATTTTAGGATATCGATTTATTTTTTAAAAAAATTACATTACCTTTCATGTATAATATGAAATATGAGAAATAAATCATATTATTTATGTCTTATATCTTATGAAGAGTGGGATTTGTTAAAATTTTTCTATTATATATAAATTTCAGCAGCAGGATATCAATGTTTGAAAAATAAGTATAAGTTTCCAAAATGTTTTAAGCGATTGTCTGATATAAAAGTTAAACAATTGAGATTGGTTCCAGCTCATGTTTTCTCTTGATTAATTTGTTTTTGTTTACATTGTACAGCTGGGTTCAAAGTTCAAACTTAGGTGAAACTAAAACAAAAAAATGGGTCATGCCAACTAATTTCAGCTGCCACGTTTTTTTAAACATTAATATTTTCCTTAATTAATTTGATCCAAATTACTTGGATTAGATCTTAAGCAATATTGAATCACGTGAAGTCAAATGAGTATATATATTTTTTCAATAATTTCAAACATTTCCACATTCTCAGAGGCATAATTATTAATTAAAGACAAAAACACTCAATAATAATATTGGTGGGATGGTCAAATCATTCATATATATATGTTAATGTCACCTCAGATATGCTGACATTAAATTAAAATTAAGTTGACTAAATTATGGAATGGAAATTACGAGAAAAGAATTAAAAGAGAAAAATGTTCGTTGTATTGATATTTTAATTTCAAATATTTTATGTTTAATCTTTATTTTTCAAAAACCCTCTCTGTGATATAAATCCAATTAGTTAAACCTTTTTTCGATCGGACCACTTGTTTAAACTTTAGCAGACTTATATTAAGTGTAAAAAATTCCATAAACTATGACTGTGACTTTGTTAGGCCCCTACATTGAAAATTTGTTCCCCCCCCCCTCTTTAAATTCAATGCTTAATTTTCATAAAATTTCCTTTGAGTCCTTTTTAAATAATTTAACAGTGTATTTGTGGAATAACATGATCTAAATTGCAATAATCACTTCAACAATAATAAATTCCAACTTAATTATCATCCCTCAATTATTATCATAAATTGATCAAAAAGTTTCACTCAATAATCTTGTTAAACGTTTTTTTTTATCTTTTTATACTTTATTTATAAGACTCTATATTATTTAATCTACCTTATTCACTGGTGCATCCGATGACCTTCTTTATACATGGACAAACTACTTTAGACGATTATCTACCATTATCTCCTTAATAGATGTAAACTCTAACTTTTTTTGTATATATTTATTATGAATATTATATTTTCTTATATATCTACACATCTATCTCAACATTCTTATCTTAGCCGTCCAACTTTATGCTCTTATTATCCTTTTAAAATCTATTCAAATACCCAACCAACCAGCGAGTGAAATATAGTTACAGGCACCAATGAAAGAGTAAGAACTTTGCTTAATAAGAAATTCCATCCGACACTTCTCTATTGCAAAACACCATTGGGATCATTTAAGAAGGAATCTGAAAAAGTGTTTTGAGACAGTAGCCCTTGCTTGCTTATCGTTTGTGTCGTAGTTTTGTACGTAGGTGCAACAAAAGAAAGGTTCCACATTGTTCAAACAAGTTTAGGGCTCTCAAACTGGAGAGTTTATTTGAGTTATGTTTAGGTCATTCTATGCCCTTGCTTATGTTGGTAGGGTTCGTTTAATTTTAGAGAATTGTTGTAGTTTTTATTATGTATGATAGAATAACTCTTTAAGGAGAGTCAATGTCTTCTAGTAAAACTTGAAACCATATTTTTGCCATTGTTTTCCAACAAATAACAATTTAAACAGAAAAAGGAGAAAAGGAGAAAGAAAATTATGGTTTAAATAATGGCGTTCCCATTATAGTTATTTCTTGGAAGCACAATTCAAAATAATGTTGGATGGTGGATGGTGGTCTTGTGCATTCATTTTTTATCCCAGGGCACACTTGGCTATAATCTCCTCTTGCATAACTAATTTGATTAAAAAACTTTATTTTATTCATGCTTTCAAATTAACACGAAAAAAACTTATTATTGAAAAAAAAAATAATTTTACTCATGAGACAAATAAATTTATAATATCACTGGAATTTCTTGCAATCTTGAATAAGAATAGATATAACTACCGATTAATTGGATCAACTGGATGTTGGTTGTTCCAATTTAACTAGTAGGATTGTATTTGAGCCCTATGTATGCAACTGCGATAACTATTCAGGGGTAACGAGGAGACTAGTCTATTACTAGTAGAGCTGGATATCGACCTTTTTTTTGTTTTTGAATTTCTTCACCCGGTATCCTGGCCAACCCCTCAGGAAATTACAAACCAGACTAATCCGGATCGAGGCAATTACAGGAACCATTAAGGTTGGCGCCCCTGGCCCCTAGGGTGCCTCTAGGTTGGATATCGACCTTTTTAACTAGTGTAAAATGTCTCTATGCAATAGTGACGAGCTATTTAGTTTTCTAGCTTAATTGCTATGTGTTGATTATTCGTAACCTCTTACCCACAATTACTTACCAATGGTTTAATAAAAATGTAAAGGAGGAGAATTAAGTTGCTTGCTTTTATTTTCTTACTATTGGAGAAATAAATTAAATACACTAGCTTATATATTATTAAATTGTTGGAATATAAATATCTCGTACATAATATAATCAATATAGATTATGACATACATAAGTATAATACATATATGAGATGCAACGGAAGACTTAAAGTTATTTCTCGCCATTAGCTTTATTGATCTGAGAAGAATTGGAATTTAATACAAAAACCTGTCAATCAGAAAACACTGTAAGATAAACAACAGGTTCTTCCAGCTGGTGATTAGGCATAGTGATAACAATTTGTATACTACTGTCACTGGTGGGGAACATTTAAGAGTGAGCAGAGAAAACTAAGTTATCGCTCTGGGACTCAGAAACTATCCACCATAAAAACTATGAATTGTTAATTTTCACAATAAAAAAATTAACCTTAATAAATTGAATCAATAACCCACCTTGGACTAGACCCAAATGATCATGGGCCATACTAAAAAATATTTATTAATTATCCTAATTAATATCTAAATAGGTTATATTATAATAATAAATATCTCACATTCTCCCACTTGACCCGTATACTCAATGTCATTGCCCTGTCTAGGTAAACTGATGTCATGCTACAAGAATCATGGAGATAAATCCCCTTTTATTGAATATTACTTTCCATGTATTATAAGTATAGCACCTTTACTTAATATGTATCACATTATACATGAACTCAATGTTCATTCGGTTCCTGTCTCAATGTTTATTAATTTCAATAATACAAATGTATACAATTACAAATTTGAAATGATAAACCACAAAATCTGATTTCATTGCTCATACTTCCATTAATCACAAGTAGGACGGAGTCCCATGTGAGGCATATTTGTGACAAAGATGTTTGGCTTTAATTCTTTTGTCAAAGGATCAACCAACATATCCAATTTACTGATGCGTTTAACAGAAATTTGCCCATCCTGAACTCTTTCGCAAAGGAATTTAAGTTCAACAAACTTGCTTCGACTTTTAATCCTTTTGTTGTTCGCTATGGCCACTGCAGCTGCGTTATCACGTACACTCTAATTACCTTAGAGACTAAATCCACAATCTTAAGCCAATCAATAAAATTCCTTATCCAAATAGCCTGCGAACTTGCTTCAAAACACATAATGTACTCGGCATCACCGGTAGAAGGAGCTGTTTGAGTTTGCTTAGCATTTCTCCATGATATAGCTCCTCTTGCCAATAGGAAGATGTAACCAGATGTAGACTTATTCGTGTCTACGCATCCTCCAAAATCAGAATCTGAGTATCCAATTACGTCTATATTGTCTGTTCTCCCATATGTAAGCTTGTAGTGTTTAGTGCCTTGTAGGTACCTAAACATCTTCTTTGAAGCTGTCCAATGTGCTTCCTTAGAATTATTTTGGTATCTTCCCAACATACCCATAGCCAAAGCAATGTTAGGTCTTGTATAAACCTGTGCATACATCAAACTTCAAACCGCTAAGGATATGGGACCTTTTTCATCTGTTTCTTTTTAAGCTCAGTTTCAGGACATTGACTTAGACTGAATTTATCTCCCTTTTCAATAGGAGCCATGTTAGATGAATAGTTTTACATTCTGAATCATTCAAGAATCTTGATAATGTAAGCCTCTTGAGATAAGCCTACAAGACATTGGGTTCTATTTCTATGGATCTTTATGTCAATAACATAAGATTCCTCACCCTTGTCTTTCATGTTAAAACTCTTAAAAAGAAACTGTTTCACCTCACGCAATAGTCCCAGATCAGTGGTAGCAAGTAAAATGTCATCTACATACAAAATCAAGAATATGATCATACTCCCACGAGCCTTGTGGTATATACAATCATCCATGATGTTCTCAACAAAATCAAATGATGTGATCACTTCATGGAACTTCAAATGCCACTGTCGTGAAGCTTGTTTTAGACCATATATTGATTTCTTTAGCTTGCATACCAATTGTTCTTTATCTTCTACAACAAACCCCTCAAGCTGTTTCATATAGACTTCTTCCTCCAGTTCATCATTGAGGAAAGCAGTCTTTACATCCATTTGGTGCAACTCCAGATCAAAATGGGCAACCAATGCCATGATGATACGGAACGAATCTTTCTTACATACAAGTGAAAAAGTTTTACAGTAATCAATTTCTTCCACTTGAGTGAAACCCTTAGCAACCAATTTAGTATTGTATCTATCGATGTTACCTTGTAAGTCTCTCTTAATTTTGTAAACCCATTTACATCCAATGGTCTTAGACCCACTAAGCAACTCTACAAGTTCCCAAATATGGTTGTTTGCCATGGAATTCATTTTATCAATCATAGCATCATGCAACAACTTAGAGTTCGTACTCTTCATAGCCTGAGTGAACGTTAAAGGATCATTCTCAACAGTTACATCACAGTCAACTTCAGCAGAATACACTACATAGTCATCAGGTAATACTAGTCTTCTTTCTCTAGTTGATCTCCTTAATTCAACCTCTTAGGTTGATCCAAGTTGCTGAATAAGGGTATCTTCTATCACATTTTATGGTGGTTCCACTTGTGTGATAGGTTGACCATTTGGTATGTGTCATCTTGTTCAACATAGTCAACTTAAGCCACAAGGTCTACATCATATTCAATATCAATCCTAACAGTAAGATGATCATTAACTATTAACATCCCCTCGTAAATGATGTCAGTTGTTCGCTCTATGTGATCATCTAGTGGACAATCACTCCTACTAATTATATCATTCTCAAGAAACTTGGCATTCCTAAACTCTACAAACTTTTTGGAAAGTGGAGGATAATAAAACTTATAACCCTTAGACCTTTCTGTATAGCCTACGAAGTAAGCTCTAATGGTCTTGGGGTCCAACTTCTTCTCCTGTGGATTGTACACTCTTACATCAGCAGGATAACCCCATACCTTGAAATGATTTAAACTGAGTTTCCATCCTTTCTAAATTTCAAAGTGTGTTTTGGACACTGCCTTTATTGGAATCTTGTTTAATATGTATATGGCTGCCTTGAGTGCTTCCTTCCACAGAGAAGGTGATAATTTGGAGCTACTCATCATGCTCCTAACTATATCTAGCAAGGTCCTATTTCTTCTTTCAATTACACCATTCATGTAAGGTGATCCAGGTATAGTATGTTGGGTTACTATATCTTGCTCTGGAAGAAAATCAGCAAATGGACCTAGCGCTTGCCCTTCACTAATGTATCTGCCATAATACTCACCACCACGGTCTAATCTTACGATCTTGATTGGTTTCCCAATCTATTTTTCTACTTCTACTTTATATTCCTTGAAAGCATTTTGTAAAATTTCTTCTTGTAATAACAATAATTAATCACTTGAAATCATTTTTATCCTAATTGGCTATAAACTAACAAAGTTTATACATGAGTTTCTTAATTTTAAAAGAGTTAACCATGGTAGAAAAGAACTTTACAAAGATTCCAAAGTGAACACTACCATAATTATAAAAGATTTTTCTTAATCATTCAATAACTATGATTGGAAATACTAAATTACTCTTCTAACACTATCATAATTATCAATTCCAAACTTTTGAAAGGGGCTTCCGAGCGTTGAACCCGGGTAAACAACCTCAAAGCCCATAAGACAAATAAAATACTGAATAATAATATTCATATAGAAAAATAGTTACTGTATATCCATAAATTTCATATGCATAATCCTGATAGACCTCTGGTCTTCTACCAGCACACAATGTATATTGTGATCATCAAAATAGTAAATTATAAAAGTATAAACAAAAATAAGCATTACAGTAGCAATTTACATCTATTCAGTACATAAACATAAAGGATAGTGCTATACAGTTCAAATAGCACCACTATGCCTCTGGCACCTTCCCATGAGAACTAGCAACAGAACTAACTACTGAAAAATATTAATAATCATGGGGTGAGACAAATGTCTCAGTAACCAACAATCCTACTCATCATGCATACTAATATGTGCTCATGAGGTGTTAAGTGGGAGAGGTAATAAAATACACGAGATAGAAAATAATACATTATCATAATATGATCAAACTGAAATACCACCCCAATTCCTCCCATCAAACCAACCGAACCGTCTTATACCTGCCGACCGAACCCATGGGCTAGTGTTACTACTATATGAATAGCCACACAAAAAGCTAAACGGTCGAGTGTTATGGATCGGCCAAAATCCACAATCATAAGACTGGACCGTGAGTTCATTCCCCCTCGATAAACTGGTGAGGGTGTCACATCCCCTCGATAAACTGGTGGGGCAAGTCCCTTGGTAAACTGGTGGGACAAAAGCCAATCATCGAGTTCCAATAGAGGCTATACCACGTGGTAGAAACATAACTCCATCATCACCGATTCCCAATGCATAATTCTTAACATATTCATAATAATCAAAATCTCAATAGCTCAATAAACAATAACTTCAATCAATACTACAATAGGATTTTTCTTAAAATAATGACTTTCTTCAAATTCCAATCTCAAGATATAACCAGTTTTTAATCTCTATTTAAACTTTCCAAGTTACTTTAAGTTCCACAATACAATTTTCAATAAAATCAACAATCAAATTTTTCTCAATATAATCATTTCATCAGATTTAAATATATATCAATCACTCACAAACATCATATTAGCACACACAATGAGTAGAAAGTGGTTACCTCTCTCTAAAGTTAATAAAAATACCACAGATGAGGAGCCACGTGTTTAGGTCATAATTCACTAGTCAATCTACATAATTTATATAAATGTTCATCAATAAGTTGTTAATTTGACATAATATATACTCTTAAATAAATACTCACATTTCTCTTCTAACTTTATTTTATTTAAAAAATAATTAAATACCATAACTTAATTTTTCTATTCCAATCACACCTCTATTTTTCAAATTATTATTCCAATGATTATCCTATATATTGTCTCAACTTTATTTTATTCATATAAATTCTCATTAACATCAAACCCCTCAAACAATCCAAAAACCCTAAATTTATAACCTTTAAAGCTTCACTTAAAATTTCCAATGCTCACATTTCTTAATCCACCTCAAAAATCATAATTTATAATTTCCAATCAAACTCCAACTTTAATTTACTTAAATCAACCACTAAATCCTCCAATTATACAAAATCCTTAAATCCCTTATCTTATAATTAACACAATATACTAAATCTTGAGTTTCATCATTAATCAAATTGCTAAACAAATAATATATTTAATTTCATAAGTTTAAAGTTTCTAACTTTACCTCTAATTTCTAAATCTCACTCACAATATCCAATTCCTCGTTTCAATATTAAATCGCATCATTCCTAGATTTCAATAACTCATTTGCACTATCAATTAACCCATAATTATTCAACTCAACTAAAATCCCCAATTTTCTCTAACTTAGGGTTCTCATAAAATACCCATTTTCAATTTACAAGCTCTAGCCACAATCTAAACCGATTAAATATCAATTATATTCTAATAAACATAACCCAATCATTAAACCCAAATTAAATCAACAAAATTTTCATATTAAATCATCTCTACTCTCTAACATTTAAACTCTAACTCTAAACCTCTTAATAATGCAAATAGAAAAATTCTAAACCTATTAAATGCAAGTATTCACTTATCTCTACAATTCTATGGTTCTCATTTGTTAAAAATTTACACTTATTTCAAACCCTAATCCTCAAACTTACTTTCCTTTCTAACAGAAATTATATTTTTAAATAACTCACTTGGTATAAAAAATACTTAAGAAATAACTATGATAGTTAAAAGATTTTATAGGAACAAACCAGAGCTCAAAAGGATCCAATATTCATCAATGAAAGTGTTGTGGAGCAGACGGACGCTGACCGATATAGAAAAGAAGAAGAAGAAGAAAGAAAGAAAGAATGCATGCACTGTGTTTGTGTGTGTGGATATTATAAAAAGAAATGTGGGCCCCACATATTTTTTAAAATTATATTATATATATTTGTAGACAAAAACCGTTTCTGCTGCTTGATTCTTCTTCTTCTTTTTCCCCCTCTCTTTCTATATTTGTTTATACATAAGCAATATTAATAATTTTATTATTATCATTATTATTTCATTTTAGTTTTTTTAACTCTCTTAATTTGATAATTAAATAAATTTTTTTTACTAGGAATTAGTTCCTTCTAATGCTATTTAAATTCTAACATAAAAATTAAGATGTTACAGCATTTAGTACCTCACTTTTATTATAAAGTATGTAGACATACATGTATCGTGAGTAGTCATCAATAAATATGATAAAGTACTTTTGACCATGCACAGTCAAATCAGGGCAACAAATATCCGTGTGTATAATTTTTAGCAATTCAGAACTTCTCTTGGCCCCTTTATATGACTTATTGGTCTGCTTTCCCCTTATGCAGTCCACACAAGAATCAAATTTTGAATGGTCCAAAGATGAAAGAATTCTTTCTTTATTTAACCTTTTGATTCTGTCAACAGAGATATGTCTCAATCTCCTATGCTATAGGCTATAAGAATTCTCATCATCGCTCTTAGTACCACACGAAATCGAAAAAGATTGAGGCGAATCAAAAATAATTTTAAATAAGTTATCAATTATAACTAAATTCGCAATCAAAACAGAATCTTTTGTCAAAGTCATAAGTTTCTTAGAAAGAACTCAATGATAATCAAATAGATTAAGTTTTGACATAGAAATCAAACTCCTTTTGTAACAGGGAATATAAAAACATTATAAAGTTCTAAAACATTATTATTCGAAAAGGTTATGCGAAAAGTTCCAACGGCTTTCACAGGGTCTCATCTCCCACTGTTTGAAAAGACAGTTTTCTCATTGGGATGTGGAGGCCTGCTTGAGAGAAAACCTTGCATGGTACTTGAAATGTGGATCATCGAACCAGTGTTGATCCTATTGGAAATTGTGCGCTAGGGGCCAATCATTGTATTATGTTATCACATTATTTGCATGTTTACTGTGATGACCATCCTTGGATAACTCATGATCTTATCCTAAATGTCCCTGGTCGGTCATCTATGCGGGAGAAGAGATAAAATAAGACCAGTATGACTTTGAAGATATATAGATATATAAATCAAAGTCATAGGCACATGTAAGAGTACAGGGTGCTGGACCGACCCGCTATGAGAGAGCTGCATGGGTTAAGTCATAAGCTTCTCTCATATACAAGCCATGTCACTATGCCCTTTGACCTGAGATGATCATGGATTCCTACATGACAAATGCTCAGCTTTGACCTAGTTAAAAGTCACTTTTGACCGAGTGATCATAAAGGCTATGTTTGGGCTCAGTGGTTTTTCATGCGGAGGAATGTGAATGGTCAAGATGGAATTTGTCCCTCACATTCGTAGAGAGATATTACTGGGCCCATTGATGAGTGAGTCTGAGAAATATATGGCCATACTGTAATGGAAGGGTAGTTCCATTACTATAGTCAGACTGCTCAGGGATCGAGAAAGTAACGATCAGGAATAGGAGGATGACGTTCACCATGCCTCATCCATGACCGAAATATCGTGTGACAAAAGGGACGTGATATGGTTGTATGAAAGGTAACATCGTTCATCGATCCTCATATGATTTGGGTAGTCGTAATGTCTTGCTAGAGGCCGCTTACGACTTGTGGGTTATTATAGTAACTAGCCCACTGCCAACTTCATATGGACCTACAGGGTCGCACACAAAATAGCCCAACTCGAGCTGTGATGTCCAAGTTCATTGAATCTAAGACATGTCTTGATTAAATGAATAATCTAAGGGTAAATTTATATATTTTATATATATATATAAATTTGTATTTATATATTATATATAATATAAGAGATATTTGCAAGATTTAATTTATAAGGATAAATTAAATCTCTATCACTTTTGAATTTGAATTTAAATGGATATGATCTATTTGAATTTGAAATTCAAATTGATAAGATATCTCAAATTTAATTTATGAGAATTAATCAAATATAATTCCGTCTTATCTTTATTAAATAAATAGGTGATTTAAATCTGTGGGACATATTTAATAAAAACATATTTAATTAGTTTCTTATCAAATTATGCAATATATGATATTGTATTAATTTCAAAATTAATATAAGATTAATTCTAAAGCTCGGCCCAATTAGAAGCCCGATAGCATCCTATATATTTGACATTAGGAGTTAGGGTTCTACACGACAAAAAGAAAAGTGGTTGGAGAGTGCAAAAGGTTTGCAGATAAGAAACTGCTGAAATAGAGACGGTGAGGACGGAATCTTGAGAAAACCCTAGAGGGACAAGAGGCGCTAGCACGTCGTTCATGGTTGGAACGCTATTCGTGTGGATACCGGTAGAGGAAGCCGATTTGAGTTGTCGACTTCTTACGAATGATAAAAGAGCACCAGGTACGACTAGGTCGAGACCAGTTGACGCAGAGGTCGCGACCAAATTGGCTTCTGAACGTCAAAAATCCGAAAAGAGACTACAGGTCGCGACTAGAAGCAGAGGAAGTCGCGACTGAGAACTCCAGAGACGGTAGGTCGTGACTAGAAGCTGATTAGGTCGCGACTGCAAACTCCAGAGGCGACAGGTCATGACGAGAAGCTGAGTAGGTCGCGACTGAAAGTTCCAGAGGCGAGGAGTCGCGACTAGTGGATATGGAGGTCGCGACTAAAGCTCGAATACCGAAGGTAACACTTCTTTTTCCTTGACTTAAACACATTCGGTAGATCCTGGCTGGGAATGGAAAAATTTTTAAAGTTAATTTCCGCTGCGTGTCTTCCAATTCCCTTCAGATCCACCAAATGTCATCATTAACGCTAAAAAAATTAGATTCAAAAGTAACACATGATGAAAGCATACCTCTCATCTTCATTGTATGTTGCCTTATACTGCCAATACCTATAAGCCTCATAGCACATAATTCAGACATGATGGCACCACTCATCTGCTCGTCTGTCAGCTTGAATTGTTTATCTAAGGCTTTTAGGTATCCTTTGGCTGTGTTGTACTTAGGAATTGCTCTCCTAATGCTTCTAGTGATCTTTTGTTGTATAAGTAGAGGAGATAAGCGGTTGTTTCGCTCCCACGTATTTTACATTTCCTTTGCCTCTCTGTCATATGAGGAATCATCAGGTCTCAAAGGGTTTTCATACCTCAAGGCATAATCCAAGTCCAAAAAATCAAGCTGTAGCAAAACATCATCTCTCCAATCAGCATAGTTAATGCTGCTATCTAAGATTGTTTTGTTGCTTACATCAACCATAATTTTGAGGGAAGCAATTGGATCTACAAAATGAAAATAGACAAATGTACAAATAAGCTCACGAGTTAGAATTTGAAGCAATCACAAGTTACTGTGCCATGTATGCATGCTTAGCACAATGTATCATACAAGCAGTATAAATACGTATCACCAATGTCTACCTGTGGGTAAAGGCATTAGCATAGTATGTATTTATTTTAAGTGATGGAACTAGAATGCATTTTTACTTTTCCAATACCTGTGGATTACTTAAAAAATAACAAGGTTATTCTATTCTACCCTAATTAAATGTATAATTATGAGATATCTACTTGTGGCCAAAGATAAATCATAGCTATACATTTAATTACAAATGATATTTTAAATCCATATTTAATTAATGAATGTATGCAACAAATTCAATAAACAAGGATATTGTGGCTACTCCTCAAAGAATTGCACGCTAATCACAAATATCATTTATATGTATTGAAAATCCAAATATGCATAACTTAATGGAGCAATTAATTCTCACCTTAATTAAATATACAATTATGAGATATCTACTTGTGAGTAAAGATAAATTATAACTATACATTTAATTATAATTGATATTTTAAATTCATATATGATTAATTAATGCATGCAAGAAAATTCAATAAATAAGGATGCTGTGGCTACTCCTCACAAAATTACATGCTAATCATAAATATCATTAACGTGCATATAAATTCAAATATGCACAACTTAATGGAGTATTTAATAAATTAATTTAATCAATAAATGTGACTGAATATCATGTAATGTAATCAAAAAATATGACTAAATAATTTAATTTAAATTCTCTCACTATTTCATACCCCAAAAAAATGTTTAATAAATTAATTTCAACTCAAAAGATTTTTACAAAAATTAAATACTTAATTTAATTGCCAAAGGAGAAATTGATTTGCAAAATAGACAATTAAATAACATAAAATTAAAATTTGCAAATACCTTTTTCAAATAAAAATAATAATAGAAAAATTAATTTTTCTTTATTTAAACATTTACCGTGTATGTGATAGTAATTAAAAGGACATATAATTTTGATTTGAACTAAATATTCTGAAAAATTAAATTAAATGGCCTAAAATATTTTTCTAAAAATAAAACCATATGGCACATATACAAATGTCCAAAACAGAGTCCAAAATTAATTTTCAAAAATAAAAACAAAAAATCTAAGCCCAAAACGCAATTCAAGAAGAAAACAAAAAAACATTTCCTCAATTTAGACGCAGATGGCCCAAATTTTTTTTTCTCATAGGCCCAGTAGCTAAGGGTGGCCCAAGAGATTTTCCCAGAAAAAAAAAATTCAGCGTCAGCCCATGTGTTGATTTAATGAAACGGTGCATTTCGACTCAAGGTCGAAATGCACTGTTTCGTATTGTCAGCTTCGTTGAGTTAGGTTGACCTAAGCTGACTCAGCAACCCAGAGTCCACACCTACAGCTGCAGCAACACCGGCGACTTACGACAGGCAATTTCTAATGGTTCTCCGGCTCCTTCTCTGTCAGTTTCAATGGCGACACGTTCCATGCTTTCAGGCAAGCTATCGTGGCGATATCGTATGACGTTAAGCGACTTGTACAGCGATATGCGCCCCAATTTTTGGCGACCTCCACGGTGAGTCAGACTTGAAGAAGGAATTCGACTCTCTCGCTCTCTCACCGTTAATGCAACAAAACAAATGGTTAAGTAAAATAAATAACAAATTATGATGATAGTGCTTGCATCCCATATTCGATCTTATATTGTTACTCAGGAGGATTAAATATCAATAAGCAAGGCAAGGGTGATATCAAACAAAGCTCTGATACCACATGTTGGAATATAAATATCTTATACACAATATAATCAATCCAGATTATGACATATATAAGTATAAAATATATATGAGATGCATAAGAAGATCTAAAGTTACCTTTCGCCATTAGCTTTATTGATTTGAGAAGAACTAGAATTTAATATAGAAACCTATCAATCAGAAAACACTATTAGATAAATAATAGGTTCTTCCAACTGGTGATTAGGCATAGTGATGAAAACTTGTGTACTACAGTCACCAGTGGAAAATTTTCAAGAGTGAACAGAGAAAAATAGTTTATCGCTATGGGATTCAGAAACTATAGCACAATTAAAATTATGAATTGTTAATTTCTACTATAAAAAAATTAACCTTAATAAACTGAATCAATAATTTACCTTGGATTGGGCCCAAATGACTACGAGCCACACTAAAAAATATTTATTAATTATCTTAATTAATATCTAAATAGATTATATTATAATAATAAATATATCACATTAGTAACTTTGCAATTCCCAATATGGTGTGCTCTTAGTATATTATTGGTGGATTCAAACAGTATTTGTTAAGAGATTTATGGAAAGTTCACAATACAAAGGTTTTGTTAGCTTTTTTCTCTATCCATTCCATTCAATCTAATTGATAGTTTCTCCCCAATCCATTCAATCCCATCTTTCCAAGTATTTCCATTTTTCGTAGCATTTTCCTCCATCCATTCAATCTCATTGATAGTTAGTTTATATACCGCAGCCCCTCTTCTTAAAAAAAAAAAAACAATCCATTTAATTTCATTTTAATAGCATCATTTTTTTCCTACTTACCCCTAGCTTCCTACCAAACATACATGTTTTAATGTATGTTTGGACATATGGTTTTAGAATTGATTCTGACACAAAACCATGGTTTGATAAATTTTGAGTCAAACACCTGATTTCAATGCACAATTGATTTTGCCCAAAAACTATGGTTTTGTTTGACAAAACCATGGTTTGCCAATAATCCACCATGGGTGTGCGTTTCCATCTACAGTATATGGTTTTGCAATCTAGTACATGGGGGCGCATTCATCCATTTTCATACACGCTTCCCAAAAACGAAAAATCAAACTCAAAATTTCATGAAAAATGAATTTTTTTAATTATTTATTCTTCAGAATTTAAAATTAATCCTCATCTAAAAATTTAAATTTTTATATATTAGGAGAATTTCAATAGGAGACACTAGATATAAATAATAAATTAAAAAGTATCATTTTAGTGGCGGAAAAAAAATTAAAGTGAATATGGTCAATTTTTATTATACTCAAACACATATGTATATGTATTATTTTTTAATCAATAAAATATAAATTTATACTTCATGTAATTATCATATTTGTTGATGTCCTTTTTGGTAAATTGTCAATGAAAAAGTGATTCTACTACTAATCATCCAAACATCTTCAATTTTCAAAATCACTTTTTTCCCAAAATCTATTCTTCCAAAATCTATTCTCCAAAATCTATTCTTCCCATAATCTATTCTCCAAAAGTTAATCCAAACACACCCTGAGTAAAATGTTTTTAATCAAATTAGTTATGCCGTGATCCATGTGATGCTCTTACGAAATAGTATCGATTTTGGCACTTTGTCTAGATGGTACATGTTATATCATTCTTTTGAATTGTGCTCCCAAGAAGTAACTATAATGAGAATTCCATTATTTAAGTCATAATTTTCTTTCTCCTCTTCTCTTGCTTTTTTTTTTTGTGTGTAAATTGTTATTTGTTTGAAACATCTGTAAAAATATGCGAGGAGAAAAAATTTAATATTACCTTATTTAGATTGATTAGAAGGAAGGGGAGTGAATTTTTTTTTACATACACAACTTTACCCTTATTTTATTTATTTATGTTGTTTCCTAATTTTGTAGATTGTTTAATAAAATATAATTATGGATGTTTATAATTATCAGTATTATATGATTTTTATATATGTATATATATCCAAAATTATAATTGTACTTATAATATATATGATACAATTTTTAAATAATTTAAATTTAAGATCACAAGAGAGGCACACAAATTAGATTAAAAACATCAAATGGCAATGGCGACATACATGAATAATTGACAGGGAACAGTGAAATAACGAGCAAGAGCACGGAGGCATCTAGAGATATTGATAAGATTGTAGAGGAGTTTTTTTTAACTACAAGTTAAGAGCATTATAGTCAAGACAAGAGAAAAAAATACCCCTTTCCCTCCAAATCCCCCAATTTTGGAGGGGAGGGTTAGGATGGGAAAGGAAGTAAAGTGTTAAAACAATTTCCCTTCCCACCTAAAAATTTTACAAAGCTAAACAAGAAAAAATGAACAAAATCTCTTTCCTCCTGTCCTGTCCTCTCCCCTCCTTTCCCCTCCTCTCCCCTCCAAATCTTTCATACCAAATGTAGCCTAAAAGTTATCCTACCATACCTGAGAAAAAAATGTGACAATTCCCCAAAATTACCTGCCAGCAGAAGCTTAGAACGACCAAAACAAAACTCAATAGAGAATAGAGTATCAAGGTGATAAACTTGTCAATTTGGATAGCGATAAGCTCGTTTGAACGATGTGAAACTTTCCTTTTTCTTTCTTACATTCACACACACAAAGCTACAACACAAACAATATGCAAGCAAGGGCTACATTTCAAAACATTTTTTCAGATGCCTTCTTAAATGATCGCAATGGTGTTTCACAATGGAGAAATAATCTCTTACAGAAATTTTTATTAAGCAAAGTTCTTACTCTTTCTTCGGTGCTTGTCACTATCTTTCACTTGGTGATTGGTTTGGTATTGGAAAGATCCTTAAGCAGATGAAAAATTAGCTCTTGTTCTCCTAAGACAATTTATCCATAATACATGTATTATTAATCATTTTAGTAGTTGATATTATGTCATGTTTAAAAACATACGGAGGGATATATAAATAAAATAAAAGTGCCAAGACATCTATGAAAGAAGGGAAAATTACTCTTAGGTCCCATGTTAGATAATTTATTACTCAGAAGTCCCACGAAATCCTTAAACTATGGTCAAATCCCATAGGACTTGTGGCTAGGAAATTTCAATTGTGAAAAGTTACCCTCATCCTTATTTTCATTGACCAATGAGATATGCTTTATTGACAATTTACAGTGATACATTTGACAAATGGAAAGATCTTCATTAAAAAGTGGAGATTCCAATTAACAATAAGAATTGTCAACGAATACCCCTTCCACTTGTCAAAGATTTCACTTTAAGTTATCAACAAAGGCTCCCCACTTGTTAATAAAATTAAGGATAAGGGTGTTTTCATAATTGGAATCTCCTACACACAAGTCCCTTGGGATTTAACAATAATTTGGAGACTTCGTGAGACCTCTGAGTAATAAATTGTCTTACATGGTACTTACGAGCCATTTTTCCATGAAAAAATCTTCATCCAATCAAAAACAAAATATGAAGAATGTCTCAGAAGAGTCGAGCTTTGATGGAAGTCAAGCAATTAATTGAAAAAGTGTGAGAAAACTGATTTATAGTTTGGTGGAGGTGAAATGTGATGAAATATATAGATAAGAAATCTTTGGAAGAAGATTAAAATTTAACAAAGGATGTTATAGAAATTCCATCTGAAAATTAGCCAAATTCATATTGTGGGATAAAGATCTTTGTCATTGTCAACTACATCTATTTCATATAGCACTTGAGTGAATAACTTTCTCATAAGAGAGTGAAAAGATTGTTTGGTACACATGAAATGATAATAAGACAGGGCTAATCCCTTACAACGCAACGAATTAAGATTCGAATTCCTATTAAGAGAGGTATCTACATACAATACCTTAAATCGAATTGTTTCTAATAAGATAATATATATGCTGAGTAAAAGAACAAATTTATAAGAGAAATTTTTGTTAAAAAAAGTCTAGAAAAAGAAATTGAAAAGATAAAGACCAAAATTTATGTTTGGTAGACAGCAGGGGTAAGTGGGAAAAACATAAGAATGCTATCAATAAGATTGAATGGATTAGGGAAAATGCTACGTAAAATGAAAATACCATAAAAATGGGAGTGAATGGATTGGGAAAAACTATCAATTATTATATTCAATGGATAGAGGAAAAAACTAACGAAGACTTTGTGTTGCAACTTTACATAAATCTCTTTGCAAATACTGTTGGAATCCACCCATATCCAAAAAGCATACGCCATCTTGTAAGGTGGAAAGTTACTCATAGAAACTAGTGTAACTAGTTAAAAAGGGAAAAGAAATCAACTCAATTTTGTAGGGTAAATAACCGTGGCAAAAGGTCCCACGTAATGAACACACTAGCAATCAAATAAATCTAGAAAACTAAATAAAATGATATCATAAATAGGTTAAATAAAGCTAGAAACATCTGGTATTGACATACATCTGCAGTTATCATTGTAGAAATAATCTCAAAAGAAAATCAAGCTTTATAGGTACAGAAATTTCTACCAAAAGTTCTTAAACTAAACAAATCTAATATGTAATGTAGTAATTAAGATTTAGGTTCAGAGTTCTTCGTTGGGGACATTGTTAACTGGTACAAGGCTTTCCACATGATTGAAAATACAATGATAAGGACCAAATCTGCGTTGAACAAACATGTTAAATTCATTAGTAGTGAGATTTATCAGAACTGTTTTTATTTCAACATCCTTCCCTTCACCTTCAGTTTCCCTAATGAGTGTAGGCATTGCATCAACTCTACAAACAATTTCATTCCTCCAAATAGTCCTCGGATCTAATAAGCATGGATAGGGGTTGCTAGTATATCTTTTAGTCCAATTCCATCTCTCCCTCTCCCCAGCTGCACTCGTATTCTCTTCCATCACCCACAATTCAATAAAACAAGACTCAGGGTTTTCAAGGTTTTCAACAGGAAAAAGCACAGTCAGTTAGTTCTCATGAACAGTAAAATTAGTAACAAAATTAAAGTGTATAGGGGGCATTGGTATCAATGTAAATACTTCCATAGCTATGTCAAATGAAACAATCAAATGACTATCATTTTCACCCTCTTCCGCCACACCTCGCTTTAACCCAAACCAACAGATAACTCCATCTGTAGTGAAGCCATCCAGTTTCATGACAGTTACATCCTTTAAGTTTCCAATTTCTACTTCCTTCCACAAACCTGTACTTACTGAAAACACTTCCACTTTATATACTAGTTCATTAAGGAAAGAAGCACAAATTCTCACTATCTTGTAATCATTAACAATTGGATTGAACCCAAATCCTACAGAGACTTCCTCACCAACATGATTAAGAGGTTTAGGCACTAGTTTGACCTCTCTAATCGCGAGATTATAGAATAAAAGGGAACGGGTAATACCATGAAGTCTGACACAGATCAAGCCATTGCTGGAATTGCGATTCTAACCACCATCATGGAAGGGATCCGAGGTGCGTTCTAAACTTTATGAACTCTTATCTCGCGATCGACAAAGCATAAGTGCAAGGGATCACAGTTTTCATAAGGATCACACAAGCCATAGCATTCGAAAAGAAGAAAACTATTTTGATGGCTGTGGCGAAGGTGGTCCGCGATGAAAGATGGGGTTTTGAAGAGATTTTTCCAATGTTTGCACACACATTGAAATCGGATTAGGGATTTTACCGGAAGTCGTTTGAGAATGTTTCTGAGGATTTCTTCAGGAAGATATGGTGGGTCGCCATCCGTTATCATCTGCTTCATCGTTTCCTCTTAGCACGCAAGGGAAGTAGGGGACGATTACGAGGTGGGTTTAGGTATTTCTGAATTTGAAAGAATTTTAATAATCAATAAATCGAATTATTTTAAAATAATTAATAATCAATAATATTCCATAAAAATAATCCATAAGCCTGGTTAACCCAGTTTTAAGATTGTGATTTTATAGATTTTAAGTAATATATTTATTTATATATATATTGTATTAAGTCAGATTTTATACAATGCTGAACTTCCCATATTGAATAAAATCTACTGACACTAAACATTCAAATAATATTTAATATTATTATATTTTTTTATTTAAGTAACAATAAATTGTTTATATTTTGTGGGATTGAAAATCTTTGTCATTGTCATGAATTGCAATCTATTCATAGTACTTGAGTAAAGGAAATTCTCACAAGGAGTGGGAAAATTGTTTGGTATATATAATGGTACACATGAAATGATATGATAAAATACTTGATAATAGAATTTATAAAAAGTCCCGAATACGAATACGGGTGGTCCAAAAAGATAAAAAAATCAAAGAAGAAGAAATTGAAAAGATAAAGAAATCTTTCAAATTAACCCAAAAAACCTTATTATTGATAAACTTAATTTCATTCATGAGATAATTAATTTTATAATATCACTAGACTTTCTTGCAATCAATTTTGAATAGGAGAACATATAACATCCATCATGCAAATCTTCAAAATAGAATCTAATTAGTTTAAGTTGCATCATAAATTTTTTTTGTAGAAACAACAAAATATTATATTGACTAAAACAAGTTATTATCACTTTAAGTAAAACAAATAGAATAATATCAAATATTATTTGGATGTCAAGTATTAGTGGATTTGACTTTTTATAAGAAATTCAACATAGTATAAAATTTGGTTTGATAAGATATATCAGTTCTCTATATAGTCTAAAATGTGACTTTTATCAGTACTTTTTGCCCTAGTGAATCACATGTTTCAAATTAGAAACAAAGTGAAATAGTTGTATAAGATAAAAAAAGCCCAAATGGAAGTGATTGGACAAAATTGTGTATGAGATGACAGAAATGGAAACCTCCATTCTGATACACACTCCCAACAGCAAACTGCACTGCCACAAAAAATCCATTCAAGTTCATTAGAGGCTACATCTTGGCAAAAGCTAGTTCAACAGATTCCTTGTACAAAAGAAAAGTAAGTTCCTTCTTGATCTTAAGAATCATTGAATCAATAGAAGTCACATTAGGAGTTGGTATGAATTGAAACATGTGATTCCTTATCGCATAAATGAGAGCCTCTATCATGCGACACTCAACTGTCTGCATTCAAGAAATATGATTAGCTCCATTGTGAAAATACCTATCTACCTCATATCAGGCCCAAGATTGTCTTTAGGAATCCACTCACATATGAAACATAAGATAAGATTGCATGTTTAGGACAAAATGAAGAGCAACAGCATAAAATGAATGGGCATATACTTGTTAAATGATCAAACTAATAATGCATTAGCCTGGAAAAGTAGCGCATAAAAGAGTACTTGTTAGTTGAAGAGCATGGCGTTTATGGACATGATCTCCACAATCGGTTGACGGTAGCGCTAATACAACTAGATGTTCTCCCAGTTGAAGACCTTATCTACCTTGACCAACACTACCCACTCCTCACTTCCTTGTCAAAGGTCGGAAAGGAAATTGTGATTTACAGAAGCCATGATGAATGTTAAAGTTGAAGATTTTAGAGTTGATGATACTGCCTATTATGATTATGATGATGATGAATTAGACTTATCTTATAAAGGAGAGCTAATCATGCCCTCTGTGGGTGCTCACAATTGTCTAGGAAATCCATTAAATGCATTGAAGAATGAACAAGTAAATAAATGAATTAATTAATAAAGAGAATTAGTAAGAGAAAACGCTCAACCACTGTTGTGAACAGACACGAGACTTTTCATTTATGATTTCAAATGAATAAGATATGCACAAGCAAACCTATCCATTATGAACCCACCAAACCATCGGTTTACCCTATTGCCTCATTCATTGATGACATTCCTACACAAGAATCAAAACAAATAAAGTTATTAATGTATACCAGCCTTTGAACTTGCACCTAATGAGTCTAGAATAATGTGGGATTAAACGGGGTTGTAGAAGAATAACTTGCACCTAGCTCAAATATTGCAAGGTTAAAAGGAGATTAATTAGAACCACCCAACATAAGATGATGATTGAGCACCAAAAATGAAAGCTGACTTGAGGGATGGAATATAACCCAAGAAGAGGTAGGGGAATTTGAATTTTAAAATTAGAAATTGGTGGGAAGTGTGGAGATTGAATTGAGAGTTAATAGGCTAGTCACAAAGCGAAAGGGAATTTGAAAGCGACATGCTAACATGGGACCAGAGTAATAATTTTTTCAAGTAATAAGACAAGAACTGTTTGTGAACAGTGTTTTGAGTCAAGAGCCGCAACCAAGCCAAAATTTAGATAAGTTCAAATTGGAATTTATTTTTTAAGATAGATTGACCATTGCTCTGAAACCATATTGGTATACAAAGGAGAGAGAGCAAGAAAGAGGAAAAATTAAAAGACAAAATATTGGGTAAATCATCCTATTGATAAAAAATCACTTTGTAGAATACATGCGTTTGATTATTTATAATAAGGAGTTTATGTTGAAAATTCTGACAACTGCAAATTGGAATTGAAACTAAACTAAACTACCTACTCAACTAACTGAACTGGATACAGTTATCACTAACAAATAACAACTCTAATTTGCATAACATAACCTCTTATGGGTGAAAGTTCTATGTTGCAAATATGGATGTAATCATAAAAGTGTTGGATGACGATTTGGCAATAGTTAGGAACACAAAGGGTTAGATTCTTTTTATGGTTGGCATTACACAATAAGCTCAAATAAAACTAAGCTAACCAATAGTAAGGCGAAGGTTAACCTAGGTCGATTCACAAGGAGCCTAAATGGATGTTAAGTTCTTAATTAATCTAATGAGCTACAAATTAACAAGTTAAGCATATGACTTGTGAGATGAGATATTGACTAAATTCTGAAAGTAAATCCTTTGCTATTGTTTATGCTTTTATGTGTTTATGATGATAAAATGAATCAATGACAAGTGTGTTCCCTTAGAGATTACCTTACTTTCATTATCCACAGAATATGAGAAGTTAATCAGTTGAATTAGAATATGTTAGCTAACAACTCGCTAGCTAAATCTCAATCAAAGCTATAACTCGGAGACATTGAATAGAGAATATGAATCATTCAACTCAGAGATAGTAGAATATGAATTAAACAGAATCACTTCAATTAATCATAGCTAAGTTCAACTCGATCAAAGATGAGAATCAATCAAATGATCATTTATACAGAAATAAGAAATCCAACTCGGTTCCCTACTTCTTTGTCATCTACTTCTCTAATTGCATTAGTAATCACATAATTAATTACATCAACTCGATACAATCAAATCTGAATTAAAAATACATTGAACTCCCTATTCAGCTCAAGGATTCTAGTTTAGTGTCATCTCCAAGAGAGCACAACAGTTTAGCCTTGTATTACTATCTGAACTCCAGCAGCAACAGAAAACACAGCAGTAGTCATATGGAAATGGAAGAAGAAGATGAAGATGAATTGCAGAACTTTCCTCTAGTTCTATTGACTAAAACAGAGGAAAGTTGCAGAAGAGAAATGGAGAAGAAGATGAAGGTGTGCGTGAAGTGGAACTGGTGGAATGACTGAGATTTGAAGTCTGAATGGAGTCAGGGAATGTGAGTGGTGAAGTGGAATGAAATTTGATATGTGAGAAGTGAAATATGCTCTGTGCAAGTATCCAGTCCCCCCATCAAGTGTGTTCTATGATTCATATATAGCTGCAGATGAAATGGGTGATCAGATGCATGAACCAATCTCTTCTTTAGTTCAATTGTTTCTGTTAGCACATGTCAATTCTGTTTACAGCACATGCTCCCCACTTGCTGCCAGCAACTTGCTCATTCTGTTCAGATGGAGTATACTGATGTGTGAACAGTGCCAGATAGGGGTGTACATGGGCAGGGTAGGACTGGACAGGGCAACCCCTGCCCAAAGAAAGCATGTGCTGCATTTTATAGCCCGATGCCCAACCTTATAAGGTAAAAGCCCTAAGTATTTCGGGCAGGGCATGGGCGGACTGGGCATACCCAAATAGTGATATCCTGTTCATATTGTGAAAAAAAATCTGGAATAAAAAATTTCTAAAATAATACCATATTTATGTCTTAAAAATTTAAAAAATATCCATAATCAACTAAAAACAAGGTGACAACAAGATAATAATTAAAGTTTTGAAACTCATTACAATTAAAATGATCTTCAGTCGCCACTAGTAGCCATCATATTCTCTCTTCCAAGCGTAGCATCTAGAGAAAAAAATAAAAGAAAAACTACGTTACATATTATAAAGTAAAATATATAATAGAATTTATTACCTTCAAAATAAAAAATTACTTGCAAGTTGAATGGCACTTTCTGTTTCATCAAAATTATCGAACTCCCAAAGCTTGTCAGCTAAATCATTGATAGATTGGCTAGCTTGTAGCCAATTTTGGCTACAAATCAATGCTTCTGTCATTTTATAAGACAAAGAACTCCTGTAATGATTAACTATACGTCCCCCAGTGCTAAAGGTGGACTCAGAGGCAACTAAAGAAACCGGAATAGCCCATACATCTCGTGCCATGTGAGAGAATTTTATAATTTTGAGAATTAGCTTTCCACCATAAGAGTATGTCAAACTCAGATGCAGAAGGGATTTTATCTTTTGAGTCAGTTACAATATATCTATCTAACTCAATTTGAGGATCTATAGAAGTTCTTATTTTCATAGATGTTAACCACTTATGACCTGGATCATCATCATCATCATCATCAAAAGAATGCAATGAAGTTGCACCTGTTGTACCTGTTGAAACAGTCCCTAATTAAATAGAAACCCTTGTAGAGTACTTATCAAACAATCGATACAAACAATCTTTCATCCTCTCCTTCATAAGTGAACATACTGAAGGGAATTGGAAGACACGCAGCGGAAATTAACTTTAAAATTTTTTCCATTCCCTGCCAGGATCTACCGAGTGTGTTTAAGTCAAGGAGAAAGAAGTGTTACCTTCGGTATTCGAACTATAGTCGCGACCTCCGTATCCACTAGTCGCGACTCTTCGCCTCTGGAGTTTTCAGTCGCGACCTTCTCAGCTTCTAGTCGCGACCTGTCATCTCTTTTCGATTTTCTGACATTCAGGACGCCTGTATGGTCACGACCTAAGTGTCTACGCGTTGTGACTTGTCGTCGTACCTGGTGCTCTCTCCTTGATCGCAAGAAGTCGACAACTCAGATCGGCTTCTTCTACCGGTATCCACACGAACAGCGTTCCAACCACGAATGACTTTCTAGCTCCTCTTGTCCCTCTAGGGCTTTCTCAAGAATCCGTCCTCACAGTCTCCTTGCCCCTTTTATCTCATCAAGAACCCTAGCCCCTAATGTCAAATATATAGGATCCTATCGGTGTTCTGATTGGGTTGAATTTCAGAATTAATCTTATATTAATTCTGAAATTAATACAATATCATATATTGCATAATTTGATAAGAAACTAATTAAATAAATATGGTTTATATTAAATCCGTCCCACAGATTTAATTCACCTACTCATTTAATTTAAAATAAATATAAGACAGAATTATATTTGATTTATTCTTATAAATCAAATTTGAGATATCATATCAATTTAAATTTTAAATTCAAATAGATTATATCAATTTAAATTCAAATTCAAAAGTGATAGAGATTTAATTTATCCTTATAAATTAAATCTTGCAAATATCTCTTATATTATATATAATATATATGCGAATTTATATATATAAAATATATATATAACCACCCTAGATTATTCATTGAATCTGTACATGTCTTAGATTCAATGAATCTGGACATCACAGCTCGTGTTGGGCTATTTTGTGTGCGACCCTATAGGCCCATATGAAGTTGGCAGTGGGCTAGTTACTATACTGACCCACAAGTCGTAAGAGATCTCTAGTAAGACATTAGGACTACCCAAATCATATGATGATCGATGAACGATGTTACCTTTCATACAACCATATCACGTCCCTTTTGTCACACTATATTTTGGTCATGGATGAGGCATGGAGAACGTCATCCTCCTGTTCCTAACTGTTACTTTCTCGATCCCTGAGTAGTCTGACTATAGAAATGGAACTACCTTTCTATTACAGTATGGCCATACATTTCTCAGACTCACTCATCGAGGGGCCCAGTAATATCTCTCTAAGAATGTGAGGGACAAATTCCATCTTGACCATTCACATTCCTCCGCATGAAAAACCACTGAGCCCGAACATAGTCTTTATGATCACTCGGTCAAAAGTGACTTTTGACTAGGTCAAAGCTGAGCGCTTGTCATGTAGGAATCCATGATGATCTCAGGTCAAAGGGCATAGTGACATGGTTTGTATATGAGAGAAGCTTATGACTTAACCCATGCAACTCTCTCACAACGGGTCGGTCCAATACCTTGTACTCTTACATGTGCCTATGAATTTGATTTATATCTCTATATATCTTCAAAGTCACACTGGTCTTATTTTATCTCTGCTCCCGCATAGATGACCGACCAGGGATATTTAGGATAATATCATGAATTATCCAAGGATGATCATCACAGTAAATATGCAAATAATGTGATAACATAATTAAGAAATTTATAAATCAACAATGTTCATAATACAATGATTGGCCCCTATGACATAATTTTCAACACATACTTCAGGGTCATTGTAAAGGACATCAAACATATGATTGACATAGGCTAATTTATATCGAGGATCTAAAATTACAGCCATAAATAGTAACAGATTCATATTATCTGTTTGACCCCAATACTTGTCATATTTTGACTGCATACTGATGCTCATCTTGGCCGTGCCTAGCACCACACCTAGAGCTTGAAGTGCTTGAACTGAAGTGGGAAATATAGTCATTATCTTCATCACGCATCCGCTCAAATACTTTTTGAAATTTCATCGCAGCTTCCAACATCAAGTATGATGAGTTCCATCGAGTGTTTACATCAAGGCAAACAAGGCTTTAGTGTCTATTTTTTTAGCTTCAGCCCAAGTTTTGAATTTCAAGAAGCGTGAAGGAGAAGACCGAATATATCTAACAGCGCTTCGAATAGCTTCAAAGCTATCCTTCATCTCTTTGATACCTTCATTAACCACCAAATTAAGGACATGGGCACAACACCTTAATTGCATATAATCCCCATCACAAAGTAACCCCTTCCACCAACTCCTTAAAAGCCTCTTCAGATATACCAAAGCCGTGTTATTAGCCGAGGCATTATCCATAGTTATGGTGAAGATATTTTCAATCCCCCTCTGCAACAAGCATTGCTCAATGGTCTTCCCTATAGTATCACCTCTATGATTTTCAATCATAACAAAATTCAAGATCCTCTTGTGAAGCTTCTAATCCTCATTAATAAAATGTGCTGTCAAACACATATAATTAAAATTTTGGCATGATGTCCAACAGTCTGTGGTAAGGCAAACACGCTTAGCACTTTGCTATAAGAATTTCTTCAATAATTGAACTTCTCTAAGATATAATTGTCACACATCCCTTGCAATTGTTATTCTTGAAGGGATTGGAAAACGGGGCTCAAACTCATTCAGTAATTTCTTAAAGGCAGGCTTCTCAACAATTCTGAATGGTTGCTCATCCGATATAATAAATTCTACTAAAGCTCTTCTACATCGCTTCTCATTATATAGATGTGTCACCACTGATCTTCCTTGACCACTCAACCCCCCAGATAAGAAAGTTAACATAGATTGCCTTCTATCTGTAGTGGCCTTGTTTGGGTTCTCTTTACACTTTAGGATATGCCTCAACAAAGAATGTGTCCCATGGCGATTTGGATCAGCCTTATAGGTCGTATGGCAATGCTTGCAAGATTCTAAGTGCTCCCCATTAGTTTCTTCTAATGGCAGTCTAACAAAATGATCTCACACCTCTGATATGTGCTTGGGTTCTCTTTCCTTTCTCTTTGTACCCCTACCTTCCACATTTGTTTCTGTTTGTGTTTGGGTGGTGGGAGTGGGAGCATGAGAAGTAGGGGCTGGGGATAGGTGAGGAGAGATTGAGAGGTAGGTGGAGGAGGCATAGGAGTATGGTCAGGGGTGAGAGTTGCACTAGGTTCATTATGGACAGGACTAGGAGTTGGTGATACAATAGAAGTTTTAAAAGCGGTTGAAGTTAAAGTATCTTCAAGAGAGGATGACGATACTTTAGAAGCTTGATCATCCATTTAACCAAAGTATCTTCAACCTGAAATTAGCCATGAAAACCTCAAAAATTTTCCCGAAAGACGAAGACCTACATTGATATGTTCAAATCAGAGCTATTGATAACTTACATAAGTCATAACTGAATGCGTAAATAAACTTTTATGATATGTATAAAATCTAACAAATAACTAAGATTATTATTGCGAGGTCACTGCCAATAAATAAGGAGAACATTTATAGTAGTTACAAATCACTGTAAAATGCTTTTTGACTTGCACTTGTATATGCTAGGCTTCTAAAGTCACGCCAATTAAATCATGAAATAAAAAGATGAGATGAGATAACCCTGTTCTCAATAAACCATAATTGAGATTCCTACAAGTCTGATAGGAAATAATATTCTGCACCAAGGATCATGTTTCAATCATATGTTCCACTTATAGGATGATGATTTATTATTTTCTGTCACATTGTGGTAAAATCAAGTATAAGCTGTGATAGCTTTGATCTCCTTGCATGATTATGTAAGCCTTTCAAAGAATGAAACTATGAGTAGATAAAAAATATTTATGAACTTGATAATATTCCTCAGACATAATAGGGAGCCTCGCTGTTAAGACTACTTCTGCTATGTGCCTGGTGAGGAGAGATTTTCTTTTCTTTCCACAACTCAAGTTACATGAGTCATGCAAATATTATGGTTGAAGTTCATAACTGAAAAGACAAGATTTAAGGTACGAAACTCATGACTAGCATTTAGGCATCGCCTACAATCCTGAAAATGGCATCACTTGAATTTTTGAAAAAAATGAAAAGGAGAGTTGGGTGGGTGGGTTGTCTCCTTACTTCCAAACCTATGTATATTTCTACAAGTAGAACATGGAATATTCAGAGATAAGCCATGATATATCTTTTATTGATTATTGGTATATAAAAAACACAAACACGCACAAAAAGAATGAAGTGGGAAGGAAAAGCTTTGTGAGAAATTACTTTCCTGTTTCAAGCAGAAACAACCATCAAAACAGAAACCTCTCTCTTATGGCAGCAAGTTTCAAAAGTAGAGGCCAACCAGTGAACATGATAGTGCGAAGGAGAAGCTTTGTGAGAAATTACCTTTTTTCTTATTCAGCAGCAAGGTTTCAGGCCACGCGAGAGGTTCTAAGAGCTCGTCTAATATCTACTTTAGCTTTGTGTCAAACAATGAAGATTTTTTTTCAAATAGACGCGCAATAAACAAATTAAAAGTGCGTAAACAGATTCATCAATGATCCAAATAGTACACACCAGCTTCTAGTAAGGTAGAAAACTACTTACACAAATCACTTTAATTCAGTTGCCGGACGAGAAGCAGTTGTCAAAGAACGTCGACAGAAACAGAGCACCAACAATGGATGCCGATAGCAAATGGCCAATCTGAACGCTAGTGACAAGAATGGACAACGCCGTTGCTAGAAACTCGTAGGAGGGTAGGGAACTGGTCGACGGGTGTAGGCGAAAAGTAGGGAACTGGTCGACGGGTGCTGGAAACTCGCAGGAGGGTAGGGAAATGGACGACGACGATACGCTCTTGACTCTGTCGCTTTGAATATGAAGATATGAACTTCAACTCTTAGAATTAGGGCAAGGGCTGAAAGGCAAACACGTTATGCAAATTGTCTATTAGTAATTAAAAAATAATAATATGTATATATCGGGTCGGGCCGAAATGGGCAGGGCGACATACCTTACCCGGTGCCTTACCCTGCCCGACACTTAGCCTGACCCAAACTTGCCCAATTGTATTTCGAGCTGTTTTTTTTGGGCTGGGCAAGGCTATTTTTCTCCGGGCTCGGGTGGGCACACCGGGTATTGGGCATCTTGAACACCCCTAGGACATAACACAAGATGAGGGTGTTCCGATCCTTTCCATCTTGAATATATTTATTTATTTTAATTTTTAAATTTATTTATCTATATAATATATATTTTATAATATTAATATCAATATATATTATTATAATCTATTTTTTAGGGTGATGCCAAAAAATTGTTACAGAATATATGAATTTATGACTCATTTGCTTCATTCTGCTCTCTTTTCATTTGGGTTCAATGTTTTTTTAAAAATTTAATTTTGTAAAAAAAGTTTCTTAAAAAAATTGATCGGAACAACCTCGTCCTGGGATAGGACTAGTAGGGTTGTCCTAATTCCATCCCAACCCATCCCTAGAGCATCTCTAATATATATATATATATATATAACATCCATAAGTTAGAGTCCAAGACTACAATTCATGCTGTTATTCATAATTTTATGAAATAATAAAGGGAAAATCACTATATATTTTTAAGGAAAGAATATAATTACTAGAAAATCTCACAACAAATATGCAATACAAAATAACAAATTTTAGTATAGAAAGCTTGTTATTGAAACTTTTTGGTTATTAGATTCATGTATTAACTAATTTAGATAAATTAAAAAATATATAATATAAATTTATTTTAATAATTAAATTTAGTCATAATGAATTAATTTAATTATACAGGTTTTAATACAAGCTACACACCAGATCCCAACAGAGGGACCAGTTTGTATGGGAGATTGCACTTGCCTCTCATCTCAGCCATGGCCTTAATTATTGCCACCTTCACTTATTAATGTCTCTCACACTTTATATATATATATATATATATATATATATATTTGTTTGTGTGTTTATGTATATGTATATGTTGTAAAAATCACGAGTTACTGCACTTAAGATAGAGAGATTGAGTACCATAATGCACCAAAAAATAAGCTTTCATCACATGAACAAGAAGAATCTTAGTTCATTTTATTCTATATATTTTCATACAAATAATTAATAAGAACTTAATTCCTTCTTACTATACATAAAGTTTTTTTATATTGCTATGTGAATAAGTTAAATTTAAATATTATCGAACTTAATTAAAAGTAGTTCTCTTAAAATTATTTATTTTACATTTACATAGATTCACTCATGACTTCGTGTTTAACCAATCAAAAGTGTTTTTCACTAGAACCAATAGATGTGGATATTTTCATTTTACTTTATTGGTGCTGAATATTGTGTATATTTTCATGCCATGACATAAACTCCTCGCATTTTTTTTGTGGGCTTTTGGCAATTAATTTCGACATAACATAGGGAGGGTTTTTTTTTTTTTTTTAAAAAGAACTATTACTCGTTTGAAAGTAATTTATATTACCAGTTTAAAAGTAATTTATAATTTACTATATGTCGCTGAAGCAAGATATTTTCATTTAAATTTCTAAAATAAGTAAATGTGATTAACCTTCCTAGTTCATTCATTAATTTCAACTGGGTAGCATACAACGAGTGACATCATGTACATACTAATAAAAAAGTGTGTTTTTTCTTCATAAATACTTCAGTCTGCTTTAAATTGTGGTGTGATAGAATTCAGAATTTCAAGGTTTAACTATAGGATTGAAAAATAGGGCCATTTACCCTTTTCAAGGAAACAGGGCATGAAGATACGGTTCCTACACATGGACCGACACGAAGAAAAAGAAGACAACGATGATTCGATAAGTACATTATAATCCTCAAAACTCCAAAAAAGAGATACAAAGGTAGCTCATTTTTCAACTCAATAATATGGCTAACAAACACATGACTGAATCATGCCCCCGCGGTCCTACGGCCGACACGAGCAACAAAACCAGCCTTGATTGGAGCAACTGATCTCCCTGATCCACACTGCAGTAAATCAACAAGTGCTATTAGATTTTGATGCAACATATCCAACCAAAACTGGATATGTTAAAAGATAACCCACATGATAATTAATTTAGATAAATTCAGGAAACTAAATAAATCAGATAATTATAACCACTATAAAAACTAATTAATTAATTTGGGTAGATTAAAGATTATATAATATGAATTCGTCAGAGGGGCTAGATTTAGTCATAATTAACTAATTTATTTAGTTTTATTAATTTACCTAAATTAGTCAACTAACTTTTATATTAATCGGAGGAAATACTTAGTGCACGTTTGGGGTGGCATCGGTCTGGGATCCTCCAGCAACATATCTTATGCCACCATGTGGGTCAGTGACATAGATCACTACATCAATGTGCTCTATCAACAACTCACTCTTTAGATATACTATTTACTGAAAGGTCCCATTTGACAACTGGAATCCCAAAACATGGTTTTGGGGGGAGCTACTCTCCAACAGCTTCACCCAAAACCACGCTTTGTGATCCCAAAATGTGGTTTCGGTAACACAATGCCACCCCAAACATGCCCTTTGTAACTAAAGCATACCAGCATCACAAAATATTGTAAAATAGCAAGTGAAGAGGGAGAGGACAAATGCAAGATAGTAAGATTTACCTTCTCACATCGGAGAAAGAACAGACGGTTCTCCTTTGAAAGAATTGTGTCTGGACTCTTGCATCCAAGGCAAATCACATATTCATCTGAGAAAATGGAATATCAATCAGTTTTAACGCCAAAAACGATCAGAGATACAATCAACAAGATACGGAACGGAAGGAAACAAGGGGGCGCCTAATCAATCTATACCATTAAGACATCAAACAGAATTGCAAGCACAAACTCCATATTTATTTCAACTTCGTATGTTTACAAAATTGCAACTAACAACAACACAGACACACACACACACACCAAACAAAATCTAATCTTTAACCCATAAGAGAATTTCAAGCTCATTTCAGCAACATTCTAACATCACACAAGTTTACTGAAATGTATGCAGTTTACATTTATCATAAACAACAGATTATTAAATATCAAACATTAAAATTAAACACATACTGATATATCGACGCAAAATTCCTTCGAAGTTCTTTGGTGCAAATCTTCCCTTCACAACCAATCTCTGCTGTCCATCTAGTGAACCGCTTGTACCCAGTTCAGCAAGCAAAAACGCCATGACATGGTCAGGCTGCCGATGCATCCTAAGGACAAAATGGGTGAAATGGAAAAATCAGTTTTCATAGCAATGTCAACAGATATATGAAGGGCAATGCACATATACCTAACAGGCAGAGTTGTTCAGCTAGCATAAAAAGCAAACAAAAGATTATTATAAACTCAAAAGAACCAACAGTATTCCAGTGAAGATAATGGTGAAAGATGACCAGGTTGGCAGCATAAAAAACTTCTTCAAATTCCATTTTGCAAACAGTCACAAGTCATCTCTAACAATTTCATTGAACGGCCCACAAATATAAAGGCTGACATCACAAATTACACGCATTATTTTAAGAAACAACACGCATACCCCCCCCCCCCCCACACAAATATAAACCACAAGACACATCCCCCGCACCCAGTAACAATACAAGAAATAAAGATTAGAGAAAACTCAAGAAAACAAGGTAAATGAACTAGGAAAGAAAGATATTATATTATATCAACTATAAGTGAGAAACTATGTAACGGAATCAACAAGCCAAGCAGAGAAATTTTACTCAAGACTCTCATCTCATATCAAAAGGATCTGTGTTTTTATCATATGTTGCAGAGAATGACAGATATTAGGTCAACATACGTTTTGCATAAATCCATAAAGTTCACAAAAACAGTTTTCTTTGTGCCCTCACGAAGAACTTGAGGAGGCCTCATGACTGTTCTTCGACGATCCCCGGCCAGCTCTGGATTATTCTCACGTAGAATGTTAAACACCCTTCCAAGAAGCTGCAGAGAAAAACATAATGAAATAGAAAATCAAACTCCAAGTCAATTATTATAATATGAAGATGGGTCAATAACTAACACCAGTAACAACCGGACCAAGCTTCCTCTAACAACTGATATGGAACACTATAAGAGTACAGAAAAATAAAACACTTAACCTCAATCTGTTACAATAATCATATAAGCTAAATCAACAGTTTCATGCCATGATTAAATTGGTCTCTAATAAAACCCTTTTGACAAATTCAACTTAGAAGCCAAAGTATACTAACGGCAGAAACGTTATGAAATGGAAAAATCAAAGATAAAGTAGCTCAGAAAACATCCAATCTACGCATAACAGTGGTAATTTCCATAACTTTTATAATCTAATTTCTATTCCATTTTTTTATATGCTAAATAAGCAAAGGGTCACACGAAAAGGGAGACAGCACTTGCTCCAACAAAGATAAAACACGGTTGAATTCCAAAGTTCACAAAAGCAGAAGCACCTACAAAGCACAACGCTTCAGATGTATCATTAGTACACTTCCATTTGAAGAATTCTCATGACTCATAATAAAAACTAAATTAAGAAAATATGAGTCCATTCAAAGTCCCTACACGGTGATACAGACTCATGAAAGTATAAAAGTCATAAAGGTATAAAAACTCAGAATCTTATATTTTTTTTCTTTTTTGGGACTAAGTGGCTAAGTAATTACAAAATATTTATCCATGACAGAGATAAGGAGAGGCTTATAATTGCACAAGGCATGTAAAAAAGAATATACCTCCTCATATTGATAATCACGGTCACTACCTTCCCAAGGATAACGAGATGCCGGGGTATCCCCTTCTCCTTCATCATCTCCAGAGCGATCTAAGCCAAGAAAATTTATTAGACGCCCATCACTCACTCACTCAGCTAACTTCACTCGACATCAATAGGACAACACACGGACAGTCCTTGAGTTTGGTTTAATGCACAGCAATAAATAAGGCAACTGCTTACCATCCAAATCGTCAGCAGCATCTCCACCCTCATCAGTAAAGTTACTGGGTTCAACCTGCAATCAGAAAGCAAGCATCATATTGCTCCCATATAATTATATGCTCCAATGGCTTTTGCAGAGATCGTGCATAAAAATCATTCACTATAAACACTGAATTACTTACTGGCTTCTTCTTCTTCTTTTTTAAACCAGAAAATGTAGTCTCAACCCCATCCGAAACTGCAAAAAGGAGAATGAACCATGCGTAGGCACAATTATAGATGTCCCACAGGATAGCATCAGAAGCAACAATAAAAATTATCTTTCGGTTTGAATTATATACCAGACAAGTTTTCTGTCTTCTCAGCCAAGCTGTCCACAGAATCATCAGCAGGATCTATAATTGTAATTTTCTTCTTCTTCTTCTTCTTAGTAGGATCAAATGGGGCAATCTGTCATTCAAGAATTAAGGCCTCAGAAGGGAGTGCTATTTTAACGAACTGAAAAACCAATTAACTACAGTAGCAGATGAATGGGTTGCTAGGGGATATGAACATGAGAAATAGCAACTTATAGACCATAAAAAAATCCCTTCATACACCAAATCAAGGGAAGTGAACAAATCAGAACAAAGTTGTAAAATCATAAATTATTAAGGAGGGAAAGAAGAAATCTTACTTCGGGAACCTCCTCCTTCGTGTCCTTCGGTGTTTCATCTGCCATGGTTGCTGCAACATAATTACAACTCAGTGAATTGGGAAGAGATAAAAACGAGAAACACATATAGAAAGCCGTCGCAAGAAAACATTACCGAAACAGAAAGACGAAAATCGAAACGAAAGAAAGCTCAATCAAACGCAGAAAGAATCAAAGAAACCTTAGGCGGTTTTCTGCGCCCTGAGCTGAAGAATAAAAAGTGTAGCGGCTGGGGGATTTGTTCGATCGCGATTGGATTTGGGGCTCCTTGATGCTGCTTGCTGAGCAAGCTTTGGGCTTATGGGCCTCAGCGAACTTATCCTTTTCTTGTGGGCTTACTTTCGGCCCAATATGGCCCGTTTACATCTAACCGTGCTTTCAGGTAGTAGACGCTTGGGTCATACTAACAAGCTTGGTTTAGGGACTTCTAATTTAGGACATGAACCCATTGTCTGTGGGTTCAACTAGCGAAGGGGTGAGATATACGATTATTTAGAACGTGTTTGATCCCTAGAGAGTATCATTTTATTATAGTTCTAGTCGCCGCGCTTGGAGAGGTATCTTAACTTCTGGGTGCCTAGGTTTACGCCTAAGGATAATTGACGGCTCACCTGCTGGCAACGGTATCGCCTAGGAGGAAGAAAGATTTCTCCCTTCTCTTAGATCGTGGGTGAGTCCAACCCTTTTCCCCAAAAAATTATAACAAAAAAAATTAGGGCATGACATTTAGGGCTTATATGTTTAAATATATCGTCCGTGAGTTCAATTGGTGAAGAGGTAAAACATGCGATCATTTGGAGCGTGTTCGATCCCTAGGAAGTATCACTTTGTTGTGGTTCTAATCGCGGTACTTGGGGAGACATCTTAACTCCTGGGTGCCTAAATTTATGCTTGAGGGTAATTGACGTCTCGCCTTGCCCGGTATTAGTATCGCCTATGAGGAAGGGAGATTTTGTCCTGCTATTAGATCTGGGTGAGCCTAATCCCTTTCCAAAAATTTTTATAACAAGAAAAATATTTTAAAACAATAAAATGATTTCTTCTTTTTTCTATACCCACATTTGATCCCGTAACCAAGAAGATTTACTTTATGTTTTCAATCAAAGAAAAATTAATTTAGGGGAGAAATAGAAGATTTACCTTTTTTCCACTAAAAATAGAAGAGTTTTGAAATATAAGTATGGTGGCTGATTGGCTGCATTTGGTAGTAAATATTTCCCATAGGATTGACATTAAATCAGGTTGGAGTTTTATAAACAAAAAAAAAAAATAGTTTGAGGTTTTATAGACACCAAACACCTTTCTCAAGACGTTAAATTTGAGGTTGAGGGTTTAAACTCTCTCTAGAGAGTATATTGGGTGTGTGAATTATGGTTTTGAATTAATATTTTATGTTTTTCAAATGCAATATCGTGTCATAATTTAAAATTGGGATATATATTAACATTGAAATAAATATAAAATTTAAGAAATATAATAAATTATTCAGTTTCAGATAACCAATTTTTTGTGATATAAATAGCAATTATCTTATATCAAGCAAACAAAAATAACAACAACATTCATTTCATTCTCTCAATTTCTTTTGAATATCAAACATAAGCATTTTATGTGAAAGCCATTAATTAGGTGTAGCTTAATTAGTTTGTATACTTCAAAATATATCTCAAAATATACAAATATCAACCATTTGAAAACTACCCCACATAATGTGAATGGAATGAAATATGGTCATATAGACAATAATTATGTTCAAATCTTCCTAATAGGAAAAAAGTAGACCATAAATTACTAAAAAGAATAAAGACAAAATTAGGTAATAAAAAAATTTACCTATTGATTAACATAGGTTTAATCACTTGATAAAGATGATCCACAGAAAAAAGATCCAATTTATAACCTAAAAAATTATGGATTTAGTATGTGTTTGGATAAAATTTTAAAAACGGGCTTATGAAAAAAACGGGTTTATGGACAGCTTATGAAAAAGAATTTTTAGAGAAGAAATTATGGAAAAAAAGTGATTTTGGATAAATGAGTGTTTGGATTTTGTAATTAGAAAATTATTAAAAAATGTATGTATGAGAAATGAGAGATGAGAGATGGTAAAAAGATAGAGGAGAGAGGGTGGAAAAGATAGAGCAGACATAAGAGATAGTGGAAAAGATAGAGGAGAGAAGAGAGAGGAGAGAGGGTGGAAAAGATAGATGAGAGAGGAGAGATGGTGTAAGAAAAAGTAGGGGTAAAATAGTAATTGAGTAGTTGAAAAGTGTTTTACTGTTCCAAAAACTACTCTGACTAGCTTATCTGAAACCATAATTTTAAACCATGGTTTGGTCCAAAAGCCCGTTTGAACAAATATGGTTATTTGTTTTAAAATTTCTCCAAACTGAGATTTGGGTCAGAAACCCTTTTAAAACCACGGTTTCTGCGGTTTTCTAACAGGCCCTTAATCTTATTATGAAAGTACCTACTTGTAAACACTATTTTTAAGTTAAGTTCTAAATATGCATTGACCTTTAGTGGGCCCTTGCAATCAAATTTAAATTTTTAAACTATATTTAGATGGAAAAAAAATGAAGGGAAACTAGGAAGAGATACCATAAAAAAAATTCTTAAAATGGTATAAAAAAAATTATTATTTTTACAAATTTTTTCTCTTTGTATTATTTTCTTCCTAATTTTTTTTATTTAAATATAGGGTTAGAGATAAAATAAAATAAAAAGTTCGCCTATTGAGATTTTCTTTTTTAATACAAATGTAATAAATAGTTAGATATACGATATTAATTTATAGGATGCTATATCCGTCATAAAAGAGCTATAACTAAGATTAATATTATTCTATTCAAAACATAGAACTATACTCTAGTTAAATGAAGTTTTGTGAAGCACTATAGTAGGAATTATAAGACGGGAAGAAGAAGCATTCTCTTCTAGTTATAAATATAGGGGTTAATTAGATAATTTATTTTAGTTATAAATTTAAAATTTCAATTAACTATGTCTTTTAAATTTATAATTTTTTAAATTAAAGGGGCTTTCATCGAAAGGCAAATTAAATGATTGAAAATAGTATTTTAAAAAAAATAGTATATATTCTTTTATAAATAATCTCATTAATTTTATTAATCTCTATAAATTCTATGTTAATAACAAGAGAAAATGGAGAGTAGCAATTAAACAACAGAAGCACAGCAAAAACAAGTACTAACGGTCAACAAGTGAGCATGAATTTCAAAATAGGTACAAGCAATAACATTATTATTAATTAATTTTAGCAATGAAAAGTCAGAAAATTATGTAGAGGAGAGGGAACAATTTTATTTTTTACTTTTTATATAGCTATGGGTCAAATTCGAAAGGGAGCAATTTCAGATTCATCTCCCCCATTCCTTCTCAAGCCTCGTCTTAATGGTACAAACCAGAGAGATAATATATTTTTATCTTATATCATTAAGTCATATTATTAAATTTTTTATATAAATAAAAAATTATATTATATTTATTATTCTGTAGACTTTATTTTTATGAAAATAAGAGTAAAGTTAAAAAAATTTTAAATTTAAAGATAAATTTAGTGAGGTTGAAGTTTTTTTTGATGAAACGTAGTATATAATAAGTAATTTATATATATGATTAGAGGAGTTATTAATTAAAATTAAGCTGAGTACAAAAGCAGAACAAAGTTGTAAGATCGTAAATGATTAAGGAGGGAAAGAAGAAGACTTACTTTGGGATCTTCTTCCTTCATGTCCTTCTGTGTTTCATCTTCCATGGTTGCTGCAATATTAAGTAAACCTCAGCGAATTGGGAAGAGATAAAAGAGACAAATACCAAAATAGAAAGCCAAAAATCGAAGCTGTTGGGTTTCAGGCGTACCTTGGATGTTTTTCTATTCACCGAGATAGCCATGCGTAACTGGAGTACCCTGTATGGACTCTGGTACGTTTCACAGCAAATGACACCATGGAAGAACTGAAAAGCACTCTGACGGAAGCAAAAGGAAAAGGAAAAACGGAGGAGAAAATCTTTTCTTCAGAGCCACTACCCACGCACACAAGAGGTTCTGGTTACTCTGCTTTTGGATTCTGCGCATACATATTTTGTGGTGGGTGGAGTGGGATTCCTATAACTTCCCACTTCCTCATTTTCCTCCATTTAAAAAAACTCAACCGTTCCCTCCCTTTCTGTCTCTCATGGACTTGGGCTAATCCACCATGGGTGGACTGGCCCATTTCCTAACATCTCCCACTCACACTTGGTGGATTAGATGTCTTATGTCCAATTTCATTTTCTTCCTTCTTTCATACTAGGTGCTTTGCCATGACAGCGTAGGCATGACGTCTCCTTCCGGGCGTTTGTACTAGAAATCCCTTTCACAGAGACCAGCACAAAGCAACCCTTTAGTGCAGTTCGAGCAAATAAGTTATAGTGCCTTGAATGTCCTAGATTTGCCCATATACACTTTTCTTATGGCTAATCTAATCTCTCTTGAGTCAGTATATAACTCAAATAGCCTCCACTTATGCATAGTATCCACACTTATAAAATTAACAAAATAATATCACAAGGGACCGGTCACAGACACTAGCATGGATGTGTATATTCTGGCAATCTTTCTTTCGCCCATGTATCATTTTGATATGAATCAACCGCTTTCCTAGCATAATACCTTTGGTTCATATATAATTTGACCATAGGACATACACTAAAGTAGCAATCGCTGAAACATACCTCCATAATACTGTCAAAGTTAAAGGACATTAATGAAAAGATAATACCTTTCTGGAACTCACACAACAATGAAGCAGGGATTGATTCACTTGCTTTCCATTTGCGGTTCTTTAGCACGTGGTATGAATCACATGTTACGGTGTTCCTCTTATCCTATAAGAGTGTACGTCATTTTGATTTTATCAATCAAACCGTACAGACTTAAGTCCAGACACTCATAGTATCTAAACCCAAACTCTTCAACTCTATTCACATAATATGACGTCAATTTTGAAGAATTTGTTATCTGGCTACAGGTTTCATGGATGTGGGCATCCATAGTTTGATCCATATCCATACTTATAGATCTCATCTTGACTTACTGCACTATTTAAGCCAAGGCGACATTCATTGACTTACTTCACTACCATATAAGCACTCTTGCTACTTTAGTGGTGAACACGTCTCATCTTTGAACGCTTCTCTAGCATCAAAGGCGGTTGCTCGTGTGAGAGAGCTACCCTTTTCAACCTGTACGACATACTAGACATTGTATACTTTCATTCAGACATATAAGTAATAATAAATGGCATAATATCATTAATGAAAACAAAAATATTACATATAGTCTGTAACTTTACATTTTTCGCATGCCAATGGCTCTTACATGTTTCTCAAATATTTTTTTGCCTATTGGCTTAGTCAGGGGGTCTGCAACTATACATTTGGTTGAAATGTATTGTACAGTTATAATTTTCTGTGCTATATAATCCCTTGCAAAGTTATACTTGATATCAATATGTTTGGTCTTACTGTGATACTTAGGGTCTTTGGTGTAGGCTATGGCTGTAGTATTATCATAGTGTATCAACACCGGATTGGTACTCTCGTCCCCAAATCCTAGGTGTTCGATAAATCTCTTCAGCCAAACAGCCTCTTGTACTGCTGCAGTGCATGCCACAAACTCAGCTTCCATAGAGTGTAAAGCAATACACGTCTGCTTCTTACTACTCCAACATATGGCTCCGTTGTTAAGCAGGTGTATCCTGAAGTAGATCTTCGTTCTTCTTCATCACCACCTACATCAGCATCGGAATAACCGACTAGGCGCAGATCATTTTCTTGATAACACAACGCATAATCAGATGTGCCCTTTAAGTATCTCAAAATCCTCTTCACTGCTTTCCAGTATTTTTCACTGGGGTTGGATTGGAATCTGCTAACCAGCCCCACGGCATAACAAATATCTGGTCTTTTACACATCATTGCATACATAAGGCTACAACGGCACTGGCATATGGAACTCTTTCCATTTGTTTTTTGTCTATATTAGTTTTGGGACACATGTTTGAACTCAAGACCACTCCAGTGGCTACAGGGATATCCATGGGATTGCATTCACTCATATTGAATCGCTCAAGTATCTTCTTGATATAATTCTCTTGTGAAAGAGTGAGGATTCTCTTGGAGCGATTCCTGCGAATCTTGACTCCAAGTATGTATTCTGCTTCACCCATGTCTTTCATCTCAAAGTTATGAAAGCCATTCTTTAATAGCTATCACCGAGTCAAGACTATTTTTGGCTAATAGTATATCGTCTACGTATAAGGATAATATTACAAAGTTACCCTCAAACTAATTAACGTAGACGCAGTGGTCTTCCTCTATCATTTGGAAATTATATGAGGTTATTGCCTTGTGAAACCTCAAGTACCACTGTCTAGATGACTGTTTTAATCCATAAATAGATCTTTTGAGTTTACACTTCTTGTGTTCAAACCCTTTTTCAATGAAACCTATTGGTTGTTCCATATAGATTTCTTCATCCAGATCACCATTCAAGAATGCAGTTTTTACATCCATCTGATGTAACTCTAAGTTTAAACTATTTACTATTGCCAGAATAAGTCTTATAGAGTTAAAGTGCACAATAGGTGAAAAAATATCCTCATAATCTATACCTTCCTGTTGTGTATATCCCTTTGCAACCAATCGAGTTTTAAATTTGTCAATTGATCCATCCACCTTTCTTTTGATTTTGAGAACCCACTTGTTCCCAATGGTTTTATGTAACATCCCTAATTTATGTACTAAGTTGTATGTACAGATTGAATAAAATATATGAGATTTTTTCAGGAAAAGATGTGGCCATGTTTATGTAAAGAAAGGGATTAAATTGGAAGAGGAAGAAAGTATAAGAGCCAAAGTGTAATTATGAAAAGTTTAAGATTAAAAGAAAATGTAGACAAAAATGTGGGGTCTTTAAGTGTAATTATGAAAAGTTATGATTTGTGGTAAGTCAAGGGGCAAAACTGTAAATATGGGAACTTTGGACTGAAAACAGGCCAAAAATGACCGTATTCTAATCGGACCAAATTTTTCCAGCAAATAGAGAAAAGTATTCCGGGTTGTTTGACATAACACAGAATTTTGATTTGAGGTCCCGAAAAATTGATATAAATTTCTGAAGTTAGATAAAATTATTACAATATTTTTTGGATCTTAGAATCAGATGTGGCCTTCCAGTAAACTCCCATAATTGATATAAGAATTTATAAAATTGACAGGATCAGAAAAGGAATCCTGTAGAATTTTTAATGGAATTTACAGTGGAATAAAATACCCAATGAATATTGCCGGGAGAGTTTGCTAGGAATTTGTGCCACAAAGGTATTGAAACCTAAAAGGCCCAAAAATGGCATCATTAAGGCCCAATAAAATAAGTGGACTGATGGGTGGGCCAGTGTCCAGAGGAACCCCGGAAAAGTGCAAAATTACGAAAATGCCCCTGTGATGCCCTAAGAAACCAGAAGTGAATGGAGGGCATTTTGGTCATTTTGGACAGGCCAAAACACCAAGACAAGTGTAGAAAAGGTTAGTCGAAGTCAATATATATTTTGACAAGGTCTAAAGAGGTGAGAAATGACAATTATACCCTTGGGTTTAACAAAGTGCAAGGAAAAGTACTAAGGATATTTTGGTAATTTTCCCAAGGTATTTAAAATTAAATTTAAACCCAGTATGAGAATTTCAATGGTATGAAGGGTTTAAATATTGAAAAAAATATATATTATAAAGTCCCATAAAAATTAGATTAAGAAAACAGTCCGGTTTACAGAAAATCGGATTGGGCTGGTACCGGATTGGACTGGATGGGACTGGATTGGGTTGAAACTTTTTTTGGAACTCACACACACAAAATGGCGCCAAAGAGGAGGCTTAGGTGTCCCAAGTGATGTCATGTTAGTGATGTCATGGTGGTGATGTCATGAGTGAAAAGAGAAAAGACATTCGAAGATCAAATATTTAACCATTAGATCAAATAGTTCCCAAGGTGATCTTGGCCTTCAATTTTCCCAAGATTTTTCTATAAATACCCCCTCATTCTAAGCCAAAACCGTGAGCAAGAACCTTAGGGAACCTCTTGCAAAATATTTTCTCAAGCAAGGAAGAAGCAAGGATCTTGAAGAAGCTTGTAAGGTAAGTTGCTCCCTTACTTCTAGACTTTATTCTTATGACTTCTTCTTGAGTTTAAGATGGTTTTGAGGCTTGAATCTTGGGGAAATGCTTCTGAAATTTCTTTGGATATGTGATAGGAACATGTGTTTATGTTCTAGATAGTTTGCACAAGCTTAAATAAGCTTGAATCACATGATAATGGCTTAGGAATCCATGTGTGTTTGTGAATCTATGAAGGTGTTCTTTTCTATATAGTACGGAATCACTGTTTATATGTTGGAATTTCATGGTTTTTATGCTTCCAATGGGTTTAGAATGGAATTTTGTGTGGGGTTATAGTAGAAAAATAAGTATTGGAAGCATTGGAACCAAAATGAGAATTTTTGAAAAAAGGGAGCCACTTTTCGGTTTCTGTACAGAACTTTGGGAAGCAATTGGATTCTGGAATTTTTGAATACATATTTAGATTCTACATGAAAAATTATGTGGAAATGAACCATGAGAGTTTAGTTTAGAAAGATATAAACATATGTCACAAAGTAGAGAAAGAAAGGGGCATATTGAAGCCTAGACTTGGAATTTGTTTGGAATGGAGTTGTAATTTGGTAATTGTCTTGTAATGTCTAGGTTTTGATATTTGTGGCAAGGAAAGATCACTTCAAGAAGGGAAGGACAAGGATCCATAAGAGGTAGCAAGAATACCTAACTATAAACTTATGTGCTTTGATTGATTTGCTTACTTGTTATGCATGAAGGTTTGGTTAAGCATGGAATATTGTGTGATGATGTTTATGATGATGATGATGTGCTATGAATATGTGCCACTCCTTGCAATATATGTCATGACAATATGCATGTTAGATTTTTCTTATGTATAAGCATGAAGTAGCTCCCATTGCATGATAACATGTTAGGCATTTAATCAAACATGATAACCTTATAGTTTGTATCACTTGCTATTGAGATTTCCATGAAATCTCATTCCTTCCATATCAATAAATATTGCTCTAGGTGCTGGAACTTCACAAGGAGGAAGGTAAATGGGAATGAACAATGTGTATATGACTTGGAAAGCATGCCTTTAATTTATGTGATGGTATATTGGTATGTACATGGTAAATACTCACTGGATCCGAGTTGAGGGAGTGACCTTCTAGTGATAGTTTGAGTGACTTATCCATTTAGGTTTCACGTAAAATTTTGTATGAACATAGCTAAGATCCATATCTTTAATTGGAAACCAAGAACGCGTAATTTGGTTAAGTTTTCAAATTGATATGATTTTTTAAAGTTGGACTTAAACTCTGGATCAAGATAAAACAAGTCATTCGATACAGTAAGGTTCGAACGCGGTTTTCATATAGTAAATGAATGAGTTTTTCCGTGATTTTTGGTGAGCTTAAAGTACACATTCTTATATTTAAATCCATATGTAATTTGACTCAATTGGATAAGTATAAAAGGAGAAATGAATTTGTGAAAATGGGGCAAAGAAACTGGAACTTCCAGATTTACCAAATGAATAGTAAAGTTCAACGAATAAACTGATTTGATCTGGACAAGGAAACATCATTTTCATATTTTTATCTCAAATTTAAATGAAATATATTTCATTATAAATTGGAATCACCTCAATATGATTTTTCTAGATTTAATTATGAATTTCCAAAGTTTAGGCTATAATATGGAATTACCCAGTGAACAGTGACAGTGAACAGTACCGAAAGCCTAACTCTTGGAAATTCATATTTTTAAGGTTAAGAGATATTACAATGATCTAAGATAATTCCAATTGAGTATATGTAAGGTTAATATTTAAGGTCAAGATTTAAGGTTAAGATTTAAAGATATTTACTAGAAAATGCCGTTGTGCTGGTAGACTATACAGAGTACTGTGTACGTATGTGCTGTCTGAGGAGGCTGGAAGTGAGTGGACCTAGCCAGTTCATCCAATCTTTCCTGGGTACTTACGTAGAATGGTAGTTCTCATGGGGAATTACCGAATCAGTAAAGTAATTTTCTGCCAGGATTTTCGGCAAGAGAGATATAATCCAGTTGAGAGTTCTATGTCAAGAGTACTCTGAGAGATATAAAGAAGGATGATTCACTTTACGCCCTTTTGGTAGATCAACCAATTCCCAGACTTGGTTTTTCATCATTGAGTCCATTTTCTCTTTCATTTCTTTCTTCCATTCCTCCTTAGCAGGACCTGCTAAGGCCTCTTGAACAGTGCGGGGTTCATCATCCCTTTCTGGAATAACTAAGAGTGCTTCGCCTTCTATTTGGAAGCGTCTCTTTGGAATACTTTCCCTATTACTCTTTCTGGTAGGAGCAACAACAACTTGCTTATCTTTTTTCATTTGCCTCGGTCTTTGTGTTGACCGTTCTTGGCTCCCACTCAGATTGACATACCTGGAAGGACCTGGTCTGTCAATTTGTTCAGCACTGTCTTGTTCCTGAGTCTCATAAAGAGATACAGTGCTGTCAATATCTCCCCTACTAGGAAATTCTTTTTCAATGAATACAGCAGCATCTCTTGATTCTATTTCAGTCACTATTCCATCTTCAATTTCACTTATGAATACATATCCTTTTGAGGGTTCAGAGTACCTTATGAAGATACATTTCTTCTCTCTAGGACCCAGTTTCCCATGCCTATGAGAACTGTCATGGATATAGGCCACCGAGCCCCAAGGTCTAAAGATGCTTAGATCTGGCTGATGTTTAGTCCATAACTCGTAGGGTGTGGAAGCGACTGACTTGGAGGGCACACGGTTAAGTATGAAGGTTGCTGTCAACAAGGCATCACCTCAATGTGAAATTGGAAGATTTGCCTGAGCCATCATTGACCTAACCATGTCTAGAAGAGTTCTATTTCTTCTTTCGGCAACCCCATTCTGTTGAGGTGTGACAGGAATTGTTAGTTGCCTAATAATCCTTTTTTCTTCACAGAGCTGTTTGAATTGATCCGAAAGGTATTCACGACCTCGATCAGTGCGTAATGCCTTGATTATATTGTCCATTTGATTCTCTACTTCATTTATGTATCGTTTATTTAAAGCACTCTAGTGCCTCTGACTTATGTGAAATCAAATAGACATGACCATATCGTGAAAAATCATCAATAAAGGTACTAAAATACCAAGGTCCATATCTTGCCCTCACACTCATTGGACCACAAATATAGGAATGAATTAATTGCAATGGATTTTCCGCTCGTGTTCCCTTACCGAATGGTTTTCTAGTAGCCTTACCAGCTAGACAACTTTCACATAATGACATATCCATGTTAGGGATTACCCCCAACAAGCCTTCTTTTGCCAGTTTAATCATTCTTTTTTGATTAATATGTCCTAGTCTAGCATGCCAGATATTCATATCAGGATTATTCGAAGTAATAGCTAAGCAATCGTGAACATTAAAATCACCAGCAAGATCCAAAATAAAGAACTTTTGAAATTGGAAAGATGAACCATAAAATATTGAGTTGCTATAAATGTCTGCAACTTTACCATGAAAGTTTACATTAAACCCAAAGTTCAATAAGCAAATTACAGAAACTAAATTCTGTCGAATGTCAGGAGCATGAAGCACATCATGCAGCATCAAGGTCTTTCCACCACGCAAAACAAGTTTACAGGTGCCAATGCCTCGAACCTCGATCCTTGCATTATTGCCAATGAAAAGCCACTGGCTTTGAAATGGCAACCGACGGTATTCCACGAAGGATCCTCGATCTCGACTTACATGGTCTGTGGAGCCTTTCCGCTCTCGATCTGTTTAGAACAGTCACGTGTGAAATGTCCCATATTATGGCACACAAAGCATTTGACCTTCTTTAGGTCTAGCTTTTTCTTGCTTCCTTTCTTTCCCTTCTTCTTGTATTGTTGCTTGCCTTTCTTAGGTGGAGGACCTCCTTTCTTCCCATTTTTTTTGAAATTTCTTGCCCTTTTTAAATTCAAGCTTTGATTGGGAAGGACCAGTACCTTCGGTCAGATAGGCTTGTCTAGTGGCCTTATAAGCCTCCAGACGTTCATCCTCTAGCTCCAAATGCTTAGCTACATCATTGAAAGCGATGATGTTCTCATTATGGGTCAAATTAACTTTCATGTGTTCCCAACTGGCAGGGAGCGACCTGATGACATCTTGCACTTGCTGCTCGTCAGATAAATTATGTTCAGCCTCCTTCAATTCACGGATCATTGTGGATATCTCTCGCAGATGTTGCCTTATAGGATTATTTGGCTTTAACTTATAGGTATCAAATTTAACCATCAACCGTCTAAGCTTAATTGTGGAAACTCCACCAAACTTATCCTTTAAGGCAATCCACATAGCTTATGCCGTTCTGTGTGTCTCAAACTCACACATTATATCATCTGCCATTGCACTCAGTAGTGTAATTCTTGCTATGATATTCTTCTTTTTCCATGACAGGTATGCTTCTTGGTCTCTCCTGTGCTAGGCCGTATTTCCAGCTTTAGGCTCTACCATTGCCATGGTTAATGGCTCAACCGCATCCTGTTCTTCTAGAATATATTGAACCTTTTGGTGCCAAATATCCCAGTTGTCCCCATTGATTTTTCCCCCTTGTTTAATTCAGTAATAATGTTCTTTGAAGCCATTGTTCAATATTGGTTCTGTGACAAACCTATCCCACATTAATTTATTGAACCATAGAACATTTAAGTGAATTTATATAGCACATGTAAAGTATACAATGTCATGTACTTTTATCATTTTTGATCAGAAAATAATAACATTACTAGACCCATGATCAGGAGAATACGTTTGTACCTCCCATCACATAGGCACTAGCAACGTCATTATTTTCTATCAAAATTAATATAAGCACTCTCATGTTTTGCTTTTAGAATACTCATTAACTAAGATAGCTCCCACTTATAAAAAATATACATTAATCATAACTTGTAAAGAAATAAAATAAAACATAATTCAATTGCAGATAAGACATGTAATAAATGGCAAATCCTTACAAAGAAAGAGTAATTAAAATATGTCCTTGACTAAGTAAAGCAATAGTAATCAAATACAAATATACATAATTCGATATGAGCTTTACAATAATCCAATATCGCTTTTCTTAGTTTCTTAAACTTACGAGGAGGCTTGTGAAGGTTAGATACAAATTCTATTACTCTAAGCCAATACTTCTTGCCTAAGCGTCCTTGTCTAGGCTTTCCTCTAACCCTAACTGCCCTTATGTACTCCATTATGACTTTCAGGTAGAATGTAGTATTATTCTTATCTGTCATTAATTCAATCTAGTCGTAAATCACGCCATTAATACCTTTTATATTTGTTAATTTAGCTGTATCTCTTTCAGATATACTCATAGCCAAAGTAGGGGTAAGAGGTTGACCCACTTCCTCTCCATCCTCAACTGGAGATTCGTCATGAAGAGTAGGCACCGACTTGGAGTCTGAAGAATCCATGAAAGGCTGCAAATGAAGGGGTTCGATGGGGAATAAAGTTTCTGACCTCGGTCCGAAAATACACGTTACTTGTGGTTCCTCTTATGGAACTTCCTCCATCAACTCCTCTAGGTCTTCTTCAGAAAGTTCATCAAGATCTTGTTCTGGATCCTCTTCAGGTTCCCCCTCGGGATCTTCTTGAAGGTCCTCATTTGGGTTATTGACATCATCCAGAAATGAGATGTCATCATTTAAGCTATATCCCAGAGATTCAGTGCTAGATGAAGCAATTTTCACCTAAATAATAAAAATATTAATTATTATAATTTTTTGGAATTTTTAAACACTAAAAAATACCAGAAAATACACTGAATATCCACAAATAGGTCCATAATTGCCTCCAAAATTAGGCAAATTATATATCAAAATAAAGCTCTTGATTTTAGGGATTTTTAGGAATAAACCACACCTCAATCGAAGCTCCGACACACCCTCACGAGCCCCAAGAAGGATTAATTCAGAAAAAATAAAAAAAAAACTTAATCAAGCCCACTCTTAGCCCCTGGCGCGTGTATTACACTCGCCAGTCTGGTGCTACCACGTGGCCACTGCCACGTGTCGGCCACCAGAATTTCCTCCTTTTTTTTTGAAAATAAAAAAATAATAATATTTTTTTTTGCGAATCCCCTACAACAGCCAATATTTTTTTATAATGAAATGAAATGGGCCTACGCACTGTAGCCCAATTTTTTTTAAAGTACAGATGGACTGCTGGACTGGGCCGGACGCAGCCCAGTCCGTAGGAACAGAGAACCTGTCTATTTCCTTTTTTTTGGCCAGACGCAAAACGACGTCGTTTATGGGATGATCAAAACAACGCCATTTTGATCGTCCCTGACCTCCAGCCTGGAAAACGGGTCGTGTAACATCCCAATTTTCAGGTCCAGAGACTCAGAAAGTACCTTGAAATAGATAGGCTATCAGACCCCTTTGAGAAGAAGTCCCAGAAACATACAGAGGGTTTCTAGGGACTAAACTGTAAATAGGTAAAAATCTAGGGACTTATATGTAAATAGTGAAAGTCTCTAGGGATATAATGGCCATTTATGCAAAGAAATGGATTAAATTGCAAAAGAAAGAAAATGTAAGGACTTGGGTGCAATTATGAAAAGTGTAAGGTCAAAAAGAAAAGTAGACAAAAGTGTGGGGTCCTTAAGTGTAATTTTAGCCAAATAAAAAGGGACTTAATTGAAAAGAAGAAAAGTTCCAGGGGCAAAAGTGTAATTATGAAAAAAATGAGCTAGAAATGGCTTAACACTGCTCGGAAGCATTTCAGTCCCAAATCTCACCAGTAGATAGAGAAAATGATGCTGGATACTCCAGCTTAATACAGGAATTTTATCAGGACTCCAGATAGCCGAAATTTATCTGATAAGCTAAAAGTATAAAAAATTCCTATAAGATATCCTAAACCTTAGATATATGTGAAAATTTACAGGAATGTGCGTCCTGTAGAGACGGATGTCAGAGAATTGACAAAATACCGAAAGGAGGCCTGTAGAAAAACTTATTCAAAAATTAGTAAATTCAGACGGGAGTTTATGACCTTCAGGTATCCGATTGAGAAATTTATCGGTATTCGAATTGGGTTTGAATGAGCTCAGGCGATATCGGTCAGATGCTTGTTATGACCCAAATGGATGCCTAGAGTCAGTATATCAGTTTATCTGATAAAAGGAGTCAGTGTCCAAAAAGGTGTAGAAACGGTGTACAATGGCAGCAATACCCGATGAATATCGCCGGGAGAGGTGTCTCAGGAATCGTGCCATAAAGGTGGAGGACCTTATCGAGACCCAAAAATGGTGCCAACTAAGGCCCAATAAGACACTTGGACTGATAGGTGGGCCAGTGTCCAGTAGAACCCTGGAAAAGTGTGAAATTATGAAAATGCCCCTGTGTTGTCTTAAGAAATAACAGATGAATGAAGGGCATTTTGGTCATTTTGGATAGGCCAAAACGCCAAGGCATACACAGGTGAGGTTAATCAGAGTCAATATATGCCCTGACAGGGTACAGAAAAGTGTAAAATGACGATTTTACCCTTAGGGTTAAGATAGTGCAATAAAGGGCACCAAGGGTATTTCGGTCATTTCACAAGGGATCTGTAATGGAGTTCAGACCCAGTATAAGAATATTAATGATAAAAAGAATTTAGATATTGAATTTAAGGTCAGAGGATTTATTATGGCATTTCAGAAAAATTAGATTCAGAAAACAGTCCGGTTTTTGGGGAATTAGACCGGGTCGGTACCGGATTGGACTGGAATTTTTCCAGAGGCTTCTTGGATCTTCATTTTCGCCATGTGAGAGATTAGGTTTCCCATGAGGTGTCCCTTGGATGATGTCATGGTAATGATGTCATAAATGGAAAAGAAAATAGGAAATTCCAGGAAAAATGGTGGCTACAAGTTCAGAGTTCTTAAGAATTACAGAAATGTCATCCATGAAAACTATAAATACCCCTCCCCCTTTCATCTGTCTTCACGGCTCAAGGCAAGAATAAGAGAGAGAAGTGAGTTCTAGAGAGAGAAAGTGAAAGGAAGAAAGAAAGGAAGTTCTGGCGGAGCCGGAAGTAGTATAGGGACTCTAGAATTCTGCTGAGCTTTTGAGATAGTAACTAATCCTAACTTTTATGTAATGACTTTGTGATTTGATGTGCTATTGTTTGATTGGATTGTTGTCTTATATGTTATGTCTGAAGTTCTACTGCAATGCTATGATCATATGTTATTGAGTATGGAAGCACGCAGCATACTTATCTTTACACAATCACAAGCAAGCACTATCACACTGCATTACATATATTGTTATGATTGTTACTACTGAGATTCCCCCGAATCTCATCCCAATAAATAACCCATTAAAGGGAGGTTATGTCGAAGTAAATTTTGAGAATTTTAAGAGACGCCGTTATGCTGCCGAAATTATGACAAGATGGCAGTAGTGAAAAAAGAAGCTGATACGTACTGTGTATATAGGTACTGTCTAAGGAGGCTGGAAGTGAGTGGACCTATCCGGTTCATCCAATCTTTCCTGGGTACTTACGTAGAATGGTAGTTCTCATGGGAATTACCGAACAAGTACAAGATCAGTTACTTTTTAAAGATGAAGCCTAGCGGTTATGCTGCCGGATTTCAGGTAGGAAAAGATGTAATAGAAATATGAGGATTTTGTACATGCCCTGATGTATAATAACTTATTATTTAATAATAGGTATTGTTTGGCATGTTTGACTGATATGTGATGGATGTATGCATATGTATGTAAAGTTGAGTGCTGGAATTTGCCACTATGAACAGTAACTCGTGGTGACTTAATGATGTTTGATCTATAATTAAAAATAGTAAATGGTTGAATAAATGTATGATATTTTTATGGTAAATAGTAGACATATCAAGATTCGATTTGATAAATATAATGTCTCATTTGGATGTCTACACATGGAGTTATAAATTATCAAAGTTGGGACCAAAATGCTGGATTTCAGAGAAAAACGCTGGATAAACAGTAAAGTTGTAACGGTGACCGACATTGACTTGGTCAAGCCGAGGTCAACGATTTATTTTTTTCTGAAATATAATTGAGTTACATTCATTTAGAAATTTGAACCACTTTATTTCGATTTTTCTAGAATTAGTTATGATTTTTTGAAATCAGGTCACTCATCTGGAATTTACACAGTGAACAGTACTCGATAAGAATAAAATTCCAGATTGAAAATTTGAGTTCAATGACCTTGAGAGTGGTTCCAGATGCTACCAAATGGTCCCTAAGACATATAAAAGTAAGGATGTTTCAGGTCAGGTGTAACATCCTAGAATTTCCCTAGCCGAAAAACCCTAAGTTTCTAGCTAAGGAAATGATTGGAGAAATGTAAATGGTATGACTGATTAAATAAAGGATCAAATTGTAAAGTTAGAAAGTATTATGGCCAAAAGTCCAAAGTAGACAAAACTTCAGGGACTAAACTGCAAAGATGAAAAAGGTCAAGGGACCTAAATGTGATTTGTGAAAATTCACAAAAACTGTACTTTCAGCCCAAAACAGCCCGGTACGGATTTAAGATATGAAAATACTGGGAGATAAAGCACGAAATTTCGGGTTGAATGAGAGACATCAGAATTTTGATTTGAGGTCCCGATTAATTGATAAAAATTCGGTAAGTCTGGGAAAATAACCTGGAATTTTTAGGAGACTGACTGGACTTCAGAATTCTGTGAGATTATGATAGAAGATACTTTGGGAATTATGGGAGATTTTAAAAAAGACCACACTTCCAAAAGAGGTCCAGATAATTTTAAATAGAATTTTAAAGAAATTTTAGGAGCTTGTCTACCGGCTCTAAAAATTAGGATTTTATTCGTTGAAGGACCAAATCTAAACTGAAGATCATGAAATTTTACCAGGAGGCTTAGAATAAATTTAGATGGGTTATTATGGGCCAAGTCAAAGTCCAATAGCCAGTATGAGCCCAAACTAAAATAGGGGCAAAATTGTAATTTCGGGAAATTTCGGGCCGGAAATGGCAGTTTTGAAAAATATTCAGAAAAATCCCAATAAATTCCATAAAATGGAAAATGAGGTTCTAAGACATTTTTATAAAGGGGAAATAACAAAAATACCCCTATATGAATTTTTATCGTATTATAGTTTCTTTTAAGGTATCCGGAAAAATTAAGTATTAGGACTATAAAAAGACCTCAGAAAAATATGAGAAAATGGAGATAAATATTTAAAGGGTCAATAATGATTTTAGATATGTTAGACAGGGTCAGAGGGTGTTCTAGAAAATATCATGCCATTAAATAATTTATTTTTCCCGAAAATCACCCGAATCGGTACCGGTTAATACCGGAAAATTGAAGAAAAATCCTAGAAGCTCCAAGAAGGTCCAAGAAACTCCATGAAGCCTCAAGACTTGTTGATTTGGCGCCAAATGGTGAGGGAGAAGGAAAAAGGAGATGGCAACTCAAAAGTTGTCATAATTACAATGAAAAAGGAGGCGAAATTCAAACCCTTGGATCAAGCTTTTAGGAATTGGATCTTAGCCCTTGTTTCCCCTCAATTTTTCCTATAAATACCCCCTCCAAAGACTTCAATTTCGTGCAGCCCTATTTACATAGGAGAAACTCTTGTCAATTCAAAACTCAAGCCAAAGACAAAGCTTCCAACCTCCCAAAGTTCAAGGATACTAAGGTAAGCATACTTCCAAGCTTTTAATGATTTGTTTGGAAGTTTGATTTATGGTTTTTAAGGGTTGGGAACCATGAATTTACAAGGGGAGATGCTGCCCAAATTAGGAGAAGATGAAAGTCATGATAAGGATAGCAAAGACAAGTTGAAAAGGAAAAGATTTAAGATGTTTTAGTTCATGGAATCAATGGTTTCTTGGAATTGTTCTTGAACTACCTTGCTGTCCAGATTTATGCACTTTGTTCTAGGGTTAAGATATGATGATTTTTAGGCGTCCAATGTGTTCAAAATGCAATTTTGTGTAGGGTATAGTAGGGAGACCCTAATTGGAAGCCTTAGACATCAAAATGGAAGTTTTAGAAAACCCTAAGTTGCAATTTTCGTTTCTGTCCGTACGGATAGTATAGGAGATGAAGCAATTTCAAAATTTGGATCACACCATTGGATTCCTTAGCCAAAATTATGTAGGATAGGATCCCAAGAGTTAATGTTAGTGTTTGGGATAAATAAAACCCTAATTGCATTCAAGAAAGGGTAGTTAGGATTTTTAAGTTTGGATTATGTTTGAGAAGTGTAATGACATGAAATTGTTGTTCAATAATTAGGATTTGACATTTGTGCACCTAAAGAACTTCAAGTCAACAAGGAAACACAAGGATCACCAAGAGGTAGCAACAACTCTAACTTTATCATTGTCTTGTAATTATTTATTGGTCTTGTTGTTTATGATGTTTGGTTGAGCATGATATTATGTGATGATGTGCAAGCTTAATGGGCTTGATTATGTGGTAATCTCGTTGCTAAGATGTCATGACAAATGCATGTTAGACAATGCCAACAATATGAGAATGAATGTGTGGCTCCCATATCATATGACATGCTTTAAATAATTACTTGATGATGTTAAAGTTGTGTTGAATACTATTGGGATTTCTTTGGAAATCTCACTCTTTTTCATATTAAACCATGGTAGGTGCTGAGCATTGAAGAGGTAAAGAGCTAATTGATGGTGTTTGAAGCATGCTTGGTTGTGTTAGATACACTTATATTATGTAAATATGGAACAAAGAGTATTTAATGTAAGTTCTGTTAGAAGGCAGTGAGCTTTACAACATATTTTGGATATGGTATTGTATGAATTAAATGTTGAAATTTATTATTCTTAAATTTGACATCTTAAGCTTTAAATATACACCAAGTACGTCGAATTTGGATATTAAACGAATTTATGGTGAATTTTCAAAGTTAAGAGTTGGATTCTGGAAAACTGGAAAATTACCATATGAACAGTGTATGTTTGCGAATCTTTTTGGAACGTTGTAGTTGCGTTTGAACCTATTCATTATTTTTCCCATAAATAGGTTTTAAATATCTTTCATTAGGAATTGGAATCACCTCATTTGGAGTTTTCTAGATTTAAATATGAATTTCCAAAGTTTGGGAAAAATCTGAAAAGTGCTATATGAACAGTACCCGAGAGAGATTTTCAACAATTTCAGATCTTTGATTCCAACTTTAATTGATCCTAAAGTGGTTCCAAAGGCTACTAATGGATCATATATGGGCATTAAAGTAAGGATGCGACATCAGGTCCGTCAGACCCGACTTTTTTTTGGGCGTAACTTCTCCATCCGACGTCCGATTTCGACGTTCTTGGTGTCATTTTCTTAGTTTTTTTGAGTTCTACGCAATGGGACTAATTTTAAATCCTAAAAACACCATTTTCCAATGACCCAATTTAGAAAACATAATGTCTCTATTTCGATTCATGCTCTGTATGCTTCTTTTTATGTCTAAATGCATGCTCCATACATATTCTCATGAAATAAACACTTGGAAATCAAAATAAGCATACATAACAGTATATTATCAGAAAAATGAAAATATGTCAGAGCACAAGAGGAAGCACAAACCTTCCTCTGATACCACTATTGGGTTTCGGGCGTACCTTGGATGTTTTCCTATTCACTGAGATAGCCACGCGTAACCGGAGCACCCTGTATGAACTCTGGTACGTTTCACAGCAAATGACACCGTGGAAGAACTGAAAAGCACTCTGACGAAAGCAAAAGGAAAAGGAAAAATAGAGGAGGAAATCTTTTCTGCAGAGCCACTACCCACGCACACAAGAGGTTTTGGTTACTCTGCTTTTGGATTCTGCGCATACGTATTTTGTGGTGGGTGGAGTGGGATTCCTATAACTTCCCACTCCCTCATTTTTCTCCATTCAAAAAAATTCAACCGTTCCCTCCCTTTCTGCCTCTCATGGACTTGGGCTAATCCACCATGGGTGGACTGGCCCATTTCCTAACAGAAGCAAAAGAAAACTCACTCAAACGCAGAAAGAAACCTTTTTAATTAGGCTGTTCACTGCTCCTGAAAGAAGAAAGTGGGCTCGTGGATATGTTCGATATTATATGTTTTTTAAATGCAATATATATCTTGTTATAATTCAGAGTTAGTGTGTGTATATATATATTAACAATATTTAAATAAATTTTTAATTTAATAAATATAATAATAAATTATTTAGATTCAGATATCTAATTTTTTGTGATAAAATAAATGTTCGATTATAGGTTCACCCTCCACAGCCAGAAATGTTTAATAAGACTAGTTAATAAATTAAATATAATATAAAGTAAATAAGAAAATTAATATTATCCAAATAATCTAGATATTGTAAATATATGATTTATGTAATGTGTTGAAATCGAAATTATATATTATCTTGTTAATTGAAATATTGGGAGAGATTGTGATAAGTCTATCACAATCAATTGATGAATATTATGGAATATCTTAGATTCCTAAGACAAGAACATTTTACCTTCTTAAAATTCCTCCAATACCTTTGTATATATATAGTGCCTCCATCAATTATCTCTCACCCTAATCATGAGTTTTTCAGTTATACTCGAAACTGATATGTTCCCTCTCTTTCCCCTCTTCATTTTCTAACAAATAACAATTATCTTAGGCGAAGAAAACAAAATAACAACATCCATTTCATGTTCTCAATTTTTTTTAAATATATTTTATTTTGCCATACGTTTTCTTAAATATCAAGCATAAACATTTGATGTGAAAGCCATTAATTAGTTTGGATACTTTAAACCTACATCTCAGAATATACAAATATAAACCATTTGAGACTAGCCCAAATGATGTGAATAAAATGAAATATAGTCATATAGATAATAATTATGTTCAAATCCCCCTAATGGAAAAAAATTAGATAAATACTGTGATCTGAAAAAGAAAAGCTTACCTATGGACCAAAATGGCAAAGATGTAACTTATAACTTAATAAGACAAGTTTAAATCTTAATATCGATATGATGATATTATTGGTGGATAATTTATAAAAACTTTTATAAATACATTTTAAACTTTGAGTTATGCATTAGTTTTAGTGGGTCCTAGGTATCAAATTCATTTAAATTTTTAGCAATAAAAAAATAGCTTAACTACTATTGAGATTTTCTTTTGAAGACATATGGTTTATGAAGGAAATCTATGTATAATTGGATACGATATATATATATATATATATATATATTGCCGAAGATAAAGATACGATTTTGAATTTATAGTATGCTGAGTCATAAGTAAAGTAATATAACTAACCTAGATTTTATGCAAATTAAAGCGCGGAACTATATTCTAGTTAAATGAAGTTTTGTTTGGCATCATCCATGCTAAGAATTAAAGACAAGCAGCAATTAAACGACAGAAGCACCGCGAAGACTATAGTACTAATAATGGTCAAACAAGTGAGAATAAATTTTAAAATAGGTACAACCAATAACATCATTAATTGGGAAAATAATTGTGTAATCTCATATAATTATTAAAAAGTTTTATAATAAGTAAGCAAAATATAATAACAAAATTTAATGTAAATAATAATAATAGGTGATATGCTGTTTACTTAATATAAAATTTTGTAGTTCTATCTATTTTTTCTTATTAATTTTTGCAGTGCCCTCATACAGAAACAAAATATTTGGTTGAAAAAGTCAGAAAATTGTGTGGAGGAGATGGAGCAATTTCAGGTTCATCTCCCCCTTCCTCCTCAAGTCCCATCACAACATCGCAATAGTTTAAACCAAAATATATGTGTATACACACACACACACATATATCTTCTCGTTGACTCAATCGGAGTCTTTTATATTTGATTGATTATAATCCTAATAAAAGAGAACTATGCCCACAGCTCGCCACCTGACCTGAATTGACTATTCTAATATGAAACGAAAGATGTGGAAGATTTTATTTGACCCTTTATGCATTTTATATTAATCACTTTCACCTACTGCTTTGTCTTAGAAATAATTACTTTAATTTGTTTTATTCTATTTTAATTTGGCGGTAATACGAACCACTTCACCTGTGTCAGATTGTCGGTTTTTTACTATAATACTATCTCAGTCACACCTTTTGAAAGGATAATTAAATGTTTAACTATGTCATTGGTAATTACTTTATGTGAAAAGGATGATAAAAGGTGAGATGTGAAGTGATAGGACAAGAAAAGGCTCACATCTTATGTTAGAAGCAGCGAAGGATTGAAATGGGGGGAAAATCTTCCCTAGACACAAACACTTATGACTAGAACTTTTAGCATATATAACTCAAGAAATCTTATTCAAATCCGGCCAAGAAATCTAAAAAATAGATGTTATAAATAAAGATGAAAGGAGTCGGTTATTGCTTGCTGATGAAAGGAGTCAGCTCACCTTTCTCTTCTCGACTTCCATGAGATGCAAATATGGATGTAAAGATTGGGTTCGGATTTTTTTGTTATAAAATTTAGTTTTGATGTCGATTATTTATAATAAATAACTGACATAAAAGGTGGACAAAATAACGTTGCTCGTTTACACGTGTCTTTAAAATTCATTGTTAAAAAGGCTTACTTTATCAACGTTAAATTTTTTTCTGTAGTAGTGTAAGATGAAAATGCAAAGGGAAGTAAAATCATGATGTATTATATTATTTTTTTTCACACCATCCCTTTGTATTAATGTCATCGTGTTTAGTCCTATTAAAAAACCAACAAAGAATATATTGCGACTATGAATTTTTAAAGAAAACCCATAAACATTGGTTGCCAAGTGAATGATGAAATATCCTCTCTTAGACTCCTCAGAGTACACTTGCGGAAGCAATATTAGCTTGATTATATCTTAACTTAAGCCCAGAAATTCAAAATTTCACTCTTAAGTTTCTTATTCTGAACCTTTAATTTGAGAACTGATTAATCTCATTCTACACATCCAAACAAGGCTTATTATCTATCCATGGAATGCCCCAGATGTGTACCACTGGCTCACCAAATTTCGTGGCCAAACTCATTCGTTTACTAGGTCAAACTGAGGTCAAAACACTGCTACCTCAGGACCTGCGAATTTCTCCCTTAATTCCCCATTCACAAATTGAACATGCCAAACAATATTTATTATTGAATAACAAAATGTCATACAACAAGGCATACACCAAATTCTCATATTTCTATTACATCTTTTCCTGCCCGAATTTCGGCAGCATAACCGATAGGCTTCATCTGTACAAAGAACTGAACCGTACTGATTCGGTAATTCCCTCATGAAAATTACCATTCTACGTAGTACCCAGGAAAGACTGGATGAACCGGCTAGGTCCACTCACTTCCATCCTCCTTAGACAGCACTACGTACACAGTACTTATCATATACTGATGTTCAGTCTTAGTTTCGGCAGCATAACGGTTTCTCTCAAGATTCTTAAAATTCACTTCAACATAATCTCCCTGTAATGGGTTAGATATGGGGAATGAGATTCGGGGGAATCTCAGTAGTAATAATCATAACAATATATGTAATGTAGAGTGACAGTGCTTGCTTGTGATTGTGTACAGATAAGTATGCTGCGTGCTTCCATATTCAATAACATATGATCATAGCATTGTAATAGAGCTTCAAGCATAACATATAAGACAACAATCCAACCAAACAATAGCACAACAAATCACAAAGACATTACATAAAAGCTAGGATTAGTTACTACCTCAAAAGCAGAACTTCAAAACTTCTCTATTGCTTCCAACTTCACCAGCACTTCCTTTCTTCTTTCTTTCTCCTTCTCTCTCTTCTTTCTCTCTCGTTCTCTTGCCAAAACCGTGCATAATGAAGGCAAGGGGGTTATTTATAGTTTTGGTCAATGGTATTCTTATAATTTTGAAGCCATCTGATCCTGTGGTCCTGGTTTTTCTGGAATTTCCTATTTTTCTTTATTCCTTTTACTGCATCATGCATGGCATCATCTCCATGCCACCTCATGGGACACCTCATATGTCACATGGCGAAATTGCAAGCTTATTGGACACCTCATCAGCTGACTCAGCAGTTCCAGTCCAATCCAGTACCGGTCCGGTCCGATTTCCCACAAACTGGACTCACCGGCTAAGATTGTGCCACGTGTCCTCAACTTTTTCTTCTGCCTCTAAGATGACACCATGTGGCATCTGGAAGGGACCTTTCACGCCTTCCAATGCTATCCAGATAAGTCCAGGACTTTATCTGATCACCACTTCGGTTATCGTGCCAACCGAGTAACTTTACTTTACTGAAAAGTCATTAAATCATTATTTTAATGTCACTTTTTCCCACATATATACTGGGATACGTTTTTGGGCTCTGGGAACATTATCTTGGGTCTCTGATCCAGCCCAAGTACTCTGATGGCACTATTTCCAAGAAATATCCCTTGGCAAATTACCAAAATACCTCCGGGGTGCCCTTTCTTGCACTATCTTTACTCTAAGGGTAAAATCGTCATTTTACACCCTCCTGTACCCTGTCAGGGTACATACTGACTCTAAGTAACTCTATCTGTATGTACCTTAGCTTCTGGGCCTGTCCAAAATGACCAAAATACCCTTTATTCATCTGTTACCCTTTTGTACCACACAGGGGCATTTTCGCACTTTTTCGGGGTTCTGCCGGACACTGGCCCACCTATCAATCCAAGGGTCTTACTGGGCCTTTGATGGCGCCATTATTGGGCCTTTCAGGGTCCATTACCTTCATGGCACGTATTACGAGGAATCTTTCCTCGTTAATGTTTATTGAATATTTTATCTATTATTTACCGTTTATACACATATCCGGACACCGGCTCCTCCTGTCCGATACACTGGCCTGCGGTGTTCAGGCATCCCTGTGAGTCATATCAGTCATCTGACTGAGGTCATCCGAACTCATTCAGTCCCTTTTCAAATACCGATAAATTTCCCTATCGGATACCCGGAGGCCTCACACTCCCGTCTGGATTTTCTGATTTGTGAATAATTTTTTCTACAGGCGTCCTATCGATATTTTGTCAGTTTCCTGACATCCGCCCCATAACGACGTATCATCCTGTATTTTCTCACCTAGATCTGAAATCTAGGATATCCGGTATGAATTTTTATAACTTTTGGACGATCAGTCCATTTCTGGCTATCTGGAGTCTTCAAAAATTCCTGTATCAAGTCAGATTACCGAGCGTCACTTGCTCTCTCTACCGGTGGAATCTGGGACTGAAATGCTTTCGGACAGTCCAAACCACTTCCGGCCTGACTTTCTTTAATTATACTTTAGCCCCAAGGAAATTTTCTTCTTTTCAATTAAGTCCCTTTTTATTTGGCTAAAATTACACTTAAGGACCCCACATTTTTGTCTACTTTTCCTTCTTAGCTTTAATCTTTCCATAATTACATTTAAGCCCCTTCATTTTCTTTCTTTTGCAATTTAATCCCTTTCTTTGCATAAATGGCCATCATATCCCTAGGGACTTTTACTATTTACATATCAATCCCTGGACTTTTACTTATTTGCAGTTTAGTCCCTAAAAACCCTCTGTATGTTTCGGGGACTTCTGCTCAAAAGGATATATCTATTTCAGGCTATTTTCTAAGTCTCTTGCCTAAAATTGGGACAGATTCCTCATTTTGAACCTAGGTGAACTGTCCCGATCTTGTAGGTTAAAGACTTAACTTATCTTTAAACCCTGAAGGACTTAACTCATCCCTCGGATTCCTACAAAATATAGGTAAGTAATCTGCGTATATCAGATTACTACCCTGGGACTACGGGTTTAGCAGCCTGCCCATATTAGACTACTTCCCAATTCTCCTAGACCAAAAATCGGGATGTTACAAATGACAGCTATATATACTACTATGTGGAGGGTTAAAGTACAAATTTATCTATCAAGTATTACCCTATGTGCCCTAAACACTATAATGTTTTCTCAAGTGTAAAAATACATATGAAGTTTTCCAAATGGTTAACAATGCCATAGCTATTAAGGGTGTGTTTGGATTAGCTTTTGAAGAATAGATTTTAGGTAAAATATATTTTGGAGAATAGATTTTGGGGAAAAATGATTTTGAAAAAAAAAGTGTTTTGATAGTTATTTTCAAAATAACTTTTTATATTGGTAAATTACTAAAAATGATATGATTTTATTAAAAGGAGGAGAGAGGAGAGAGGGTGGAGAAGAGAGAGGAGAGAGGAGAGAGGGCAAAGGGTATAGAGTAGAGAGGAGAGAGGGTATAGAGAAGAGAGGAGAGAGGGTAGAGAGGAAAGAGAAGAGATAGTGGAAAAGATAAAAGAGAGATGAGAGATAGTGTAAGAAAAAGTAAGGGTAAAATAGTAATTGACTAGTTCATAAGCTCTTTTACTGTTTCAAAAGCTATTCTGACCAGCTTATTTGAAACCATGGTTTGGTCCAAAAATCCTTTTAGACAAATATGGCTGTTTGTTTTAAAATTTTCCCAAACCGAGATTTAGGCCAGAATTCCTTTTAAAACCTAGGTTTAGGAGTTTTTCAAACAGGCTATAAGTCAACTAACGTTGACTGTTAGTAAAAAATGTCAATCAAGAAAATTAGACAAAAATACACATGAAGTTTTTAAAATTGTTCAAAAATATTATGGTTGTTAAGTCAAGTAACATTGACTGTTTAGCAAATACTCATCACACACATTGCACAATGTCTTTTTGCCCCTAGCAGCTCCATTCGCTACAGTAAGATCTTCTACATGATAGAATAACCACATCTCCTCAATGCTAGAGTTGCCCCTCCCACAACCACCTTTTCCACCATCCTTGTTTAATTAGTTTCTTTGTCATCAGTGGTTTTACCTTAGAGACAAAGAGAAGGATGACTTGTTTGTTATCACAAAAATTCAATGAGGTGGCTAGGGGAAGGGTAGTTTTGACATTTAGGAGGTGCATCCATTATGTCATGCAGAAGACCTCACAGTTAAAAACGTGGTCGTTAGGAGTGAAAATGTTGCGCAACATATGTAAGACTTTTGCCAAATGGTCAACATTAGTATACTTAATAGTCGTAACGATATTTTTGCGCCATTTAAGAAATTTTATGTATATTTTTACACTATTTTCTTTACTGACATATTTGCTAATGGTCAACATTGGTTGACTTAATGGTTATATAATTTTTTCACCATTTAAAAAAATTCAAATATACTTTTGCACCTGAGAAAATATTATGGTGTTTGGTGCTCATAAAGTATATATATTTTATAGGTAGATTTACACCTTAACAGCCATGTGAATATCGTAGCTTAATTGCAACATGTACTTGTGCTACATTATTACTAATCCATCAATATGTACCTCACTTTTACATCTCTATGACCCTATCCTCACTTTTACATCTCTATCACTCTATCCATGCTAATATGATTTTTTCGTGTGTTAAACGATGTAGGGCAGGGTATACCCTACTATACAGTAAGATTTTTAAATTTGAGGTGTGTATAGAAATGAATTGCAAGACCTATATGTGCATGAATCCGCATCAGATCTGGAGTGAGAGAATGACTTGGAACACAGTCACGAGATGATCATGGGGTGAAGCATTTTGGACCTATTGGCATAATGGCATTCACTAAAATGATGAGAAAAGAGGAGAACAATATAAAAGAGATCTAACTAGCTTGTCCAAAATTTTATTGTATTGTACTCCTCCTTAATGTAAATGTAAGAGATAATTAATTTAAAAACTTAAAGAAAACTAAATAAATTACTTGATTATAATAAATATAACTCAATCTTCCTAAAATATATTTATGTAACATTAGATTATATATCAGTTTATAAGTTAGGTAAATAAATTTGAGAAAGAAAAATAAATCTAAGAGATAAAAGGGATTGAAGTCTTATATTTAAGACTAAAATGAAACATGTAACTATATAACTCCTACATTTAGAATTAGAGGAGTATTTCTTTTTATCTAAAATTTGGTCTATTGATGACCTAACTATTATAAGAGGAGGGATATAATTCAAATAATTGTGTAATATGTTACATATACAATCAATAGATCAAGTCTTCGATAATCTCATCATTGAATTAAGCGAAAAGATTATTATATATAATGATTTATGACATTATGTCTATAATATAAGATTTTATGATGACACATGTTAGAGAGAAATTAATCTTTTTTTATTTGAAAAGTAGATTTCATTATAAGGAAGAAGGATACAAACACCAAAGCAAAGTAAATAAAGATTAAACGAAAAGACACGACAAAAGTAGAGACAAAGCAAAGCTGAATATAACCTAAATTTTATGGATTGAATTGAAGAGGACAATGACCAATTTTTGTTTATTATGATCAAAGAAAAGGTGTTAGAAGTGGTAGTCTAAGGACTAGCTTCAAAGAAGCCCACAATCTTTGGTGCCAATGCTACAAAACATACAGCTCTAAACACCTCTGCACTAACATGAGGAGAAGAAAATAATCGAATGCTAATAAAAACTTCCAAGGCCAAGCAAATCATCACACATATAAATCAGCCACCACCAAAATCAAAATTAATACAAAGGATAGGATTATTGTCGAAACAAAACATGAAACATATGAGAAATAGAGCGAAATCCCTACAAAGACATACTCTAAAACCAAAAGGAGGCAAACAAGACACTATGAGGTGTTGCTAGAGAGTTCCTAACCTCAGTAACTCGAACATTACAAAAAAGAAGGCGTTTTGCAGTGATCATTTTTTTCCTTTGTAGCAGTTTGAACCGTTGGAATGATGATTTGTAGCGATTTAGTTAATCGCTACAAAATCATGTGCTAGAAACACTTTTATAGCGATTTAGGTAACCGCTACCTATGATAGTCAAAATGCTGCAAATGTTTATATCGGTTTTAGTAATTTAGTAGCAGTCATATAAATTGCTATAAATGTGCATGCCAATCTAAGGGATAAAATTTTGTAGCGGTTAATGAACGGCTACAAAATCGATGCTAGTTGTGGAAAAGGAAAGGCAACAAAAAATTTAGGAGGAAAAGAAAAAATTGACATTGGCGCCAAACATTTGTAGCGGTTGTTGAACCGCTACAAATTTTAGCTCATGCTGCCAAAAATTTAAAAAATCAAATTTTTCCTGTGTTGAGCGTTTGTAGCTGTTTCAACCACTACAAATGTTGCATCCTTATAAAAAAAATTAAAAATTCTGTGTAGTGATACTTATAATTATATATATAAATATATGATTTTTAATACTATGTATGTACATATGTAGATATATAGATACTTTATTAAATTTGATAGGTTAAAGTAGTATGTAATTTAATTTGATATATTTTATTTTATGAGAAATATTGAAGAAATAGAAAGTGTACAAATTGATATTATTATATTGGTAGAAAGTTATAGTAGTAGATGAAAGAAGGTGTAGAAGAGAGTTGAAAAGTGAAGAAATTGTAGGAAATATGATATAGAGTTGATTGAATAGATCCAGTAATTTGTGTAAGAATGACCTGAAAATAATAAATACGCATGTTAATAAACATAAGTGTACAAACGTAAGAAAAATAAGCTTATAAATTGAAATGATCTTACCATGTAAAGAAAGAACCAGGATAAGATAACCGGAAGAGAAAACGCAGAGGAAGAACAGCGAGCAGAGGAAGAATGGGAGGTATTTATAAATGTCAGGTGTGGTTTTGTAGCGATTTTATGTATTTTGTAGCGGTTTGTAGCAATTTACCGAGTTTTGTAGCAGTTTACTGGCTACGAAATTTGTAGCGGTTAGGGAAACCGTTACAAAAGTGTGTTTCTTTTTTTTTAAAATATTTAATTTTCATTTGTAATTGATTTTGTACAAGAAGAAATGATTACATTAATCATTCAAAAAATGTAAAAGTCATTCATCGTCGTCATCACCCTGCCTAAAAAAAGATTTTTTGATAACAAATTATTGTTGGTTTAATTTGTAATCAAATTATAATGGAATAAAATTAAAAATTAAAGTAAATGAGTATTTAATAAATTTAATAACGATAATTGTAAATAAATACTGGGATGAAGATGTCACGTACCTGATAAATGGTTAAATTGTCATCACCTTGAGATAAGAAGTTTCAAAATTCGTCAGTTGGAAGGGCTCGCTATCATAAGCGGTGATGTCACCATCACTCATGTCAAAAAGATCTCATGGCTTGAGGTGAACCACTATATTCCAATTTTTATGCTTTTCGTCCTCCACATAATAAACCTAGTACGCCTTAGAGGCCACAATAAATGGCTCATCATCTTTAGATTAATCTGTATGAATGAGCCTGGAAAAATTGACATATGTGATGCCTAAGGCATCAACAGTAAGTCCCCATGAAGATGTCATGTTTACCAAGGAGCACTTGAAGAGAGTTACGGTGAAAAACTAGTAATTTAAGTCAGCAATGTCAATAACCTTTCCACACTAAGTGATGCTTCGTATGTCATTGTCACTGTTACTAGTATAACTCCTAGTCCCAAATGTGCTGCAAACTCTGGAGTTTTGTGTGAGCAATCCCTGGTCATATGCAACTATACAGAACTTGAACCCATTAACATTATATGCAGTATACCTTCTCTAATGGTCTAATGGGCCGAGTGAAAGATTTTTAAATTCGGCTGTGTAAGGTATGTTGTCATTTCTCATTTGTCATGTAAACCAATCAAGAAACTCTCGATGGATCTTTTATCAGCCTTAATAGAAGTTTGCCCATGTACTAGTAGCTAGCGCTTGACGTGACTTCTGTACTCCCTATACAAATGAATAAATTGAATAATAAGTATAAAAATAGTATGCATTTAATTAATGTATATATACTCTTTGGAGGAAAGGTTCAACTTCGTTACAATTTATCAGAACATGTCTGTGTACCTGCAATTTCTCTGTAGGAGTGAGTTTGAAGAACTCGAATCCTCCAATGGGTTTCCTAACAGGAGAGAATAAATCATTTGTTATAGAAAGATGAGGAGGAAAATCATCAACACGATGTGGGTAGTTAAAAGAAGTCTCCATGTCTTCAAAGTACTTTGAACAAAAAGTTAGGACCTCGTCCCCTTAATAACCTTTTGCTATTGACCCCTCTGGCCACGCCTTATTGTGAACATAGTTTTTAGTTTTCCTAAAAATATGCATTGTCATATTCGATTAACAACTCTTTTTGTTGTTGAATCACAAGTCTCAAGTAAAGTATGAAGAGATAAAGTATCTCATACCTCTCAATAGGGTACATCCAGCAATATTAAAATGGGCTAGCAAGCTTGGCTTCTCGAACAAGGTAGACCCTCAAGTGAACCATGATAGTAAAAAAGGATGGAGGAAATATTAGCTCCAAGTGACACAACGTAAGAATAATTTTTTCCTGCAACTAGTCGAGCTCTTGAGGTATCAAGACTTTCGCACACAACTTCCTTAAAAAAGAACACAGCTCTACCAGTACCATAGATACGTCAGGAGGAAACATGTCTCAAGCTCGAAGAAATTTTGAATTTAAAATTTGCATGTTTGCAACAGTTGGTAACCGCTACAAAATGTCGAAGGTGCCTCTCAAGCTAGAGGGAATTTTGAATTTCAACTTTGAATATTTGTAGCAGTTATAAATTGCTACAAAATGGAACATGCTCGAGGGAAATTTGATTTTAAAAATTATAACTTTGTAGTGGTTTGTAACCGCTACAAAAGTGCCATAATTTTTTAAAAATTTTGTAAATGAATTAAACTAAAATTTGTGAAATTAAAATATAATTTGTGAAAGACACTAAAATTTGTGAAATAATTAAACAAAATAAAATTTATAAAATTAAATTCATAATATCCAAACTTTGTGAAATAAACTTTAACTATAAAAAAGTTTTAAAAAAATTACAGAAATCAACTCAGGGATGATGTGCAATATCCTGGACATTATTGTTCAGATCTGGGTGGGTTTGCTGTTGTGGAGCCAGCGGTGAGACTGATATGACAATAGGTAGCAAGCAAATCTTAGGCATCGTCGGAGGAGTTGTGGCACTAGGAATTTGTGTGAATATGGCCTTTAAGAATGGGTCCACCTAGTTTTGAATGGACTATACCATACTCGCCATTTTCATATGCACCTCGCGTAAAACCTCATCCTGAAGCTCTTCCATAGATACATCGCTTTGGCGCCTAACTCTTGGGTCGGTCTAGACTAGTGCAGCTTGTGACTGAGAGGAAGATGGGCTAGAAGCAACCAAAGACTATCTTAGTCTCATTGGGGTAGGACCGAGACCGAGTCCCATGACTCTACTGGGTTGCCAAGGTCAGCCATGGGCCTCTACAAGTAATATGGTGGGATCTAAGGCTGACCCCTGTGAATCCCGCATCTCTGTATTAAGCTGAGTCATCCGTGCTTGTCAAAAAAAGAAAACAAATTAAAAAATGTTAATTACTTATAAAAATACTAAATTATAACAATTAAGTACATGCAACAACTTTTTTAACCCTTTTGATACAGGAGTCCCGTCTTAAGGCTTATACAGCTCATGCCACATCTTACCTATGGTAGGTGTGTATCCCCGCTCTGCCATGACCCTCCTCTCTTGAAAGTTCATTACAAATAAATATGTAAACATTAAATTACAAATAAATAGTTAATAACATATAATATTTTTTTCTACTTACGATCTTATCGTAAGCAACTGTGAAAGGTCTTGAGCTAATCCTGTGCCGTATGGTCTAGTGATTGACATTGGCGACACCTCTTTGGGACACTTCTTGAAACAAATTACATGTATGGTCAGTCAACTCAACGAAAAATTAAATATTCTGTACTTAATTAAATAAATTCATACCCTCATCTCCTGTGTAAATCGCGATCTCATAAATTCCTCCAATCTTGCACAGGGGCACAGTCGAGCACATCGTTTGCTATGCCTTCTTCACTTTACATCCTGTCACCACTGGATCTATGAAACAGGGCCAGCCTCGCATTCTTCCTGTCTTCTGCCTGCTTCTTGAGGGTATTCCCTCACATACGCTCTTCTACCATAAACTTACTCTGCAATTAAGTAAATTAAATGTTCATTTTCAAGAAAATATTCAATTATTTAAATAGCCAATGTAGGTTTAAAAATAATTACCTTGATCAGCTCCCAAGCTATGTCCTTAATCTGCACTTCCATTGCCCGCTAGTCCTTCTTGTTGATAGGGAAACGGGTCTATTCCTTTGCCAACAACTGCAGGTATTTGTTGTAAAGCTGGCCTCTTGTTGGAATTACTGGTCCATACAGTTCACTGCATGATCACATGCCCCCTCGTCTTCATGGAGACGTCTATAGCTGTTATCTTGCTAAGTGACCTGATTGTCTACAAAATGTAAGTTAAAAATAAATTATATTATTCAAACTATAAATTTTCAATTATAAATTGTAAAGTACAAATTAAATAAATTCTTACCTAGGACTTCTATCACTACCCCATTTACTGCCTTCCATGACAAGGCCGCTCATTTTCTTGGCCATCGGGCACCCTTGATGCTCCTCCTAAGAATCTCCACCCCTCCTTTCCTCCCCCGCCTGCTTCCTCTCCTACATCATACTAGAGGGAAGACTCTCCAGTCTTAGGAGCTTCTCCATTAATCAGAGACAAAACCATTACCCCATTGAGCTGGAAGTCCTCAACATAATCATCTACGCTGATGTCTAGCTCAGAATCCCTATCACCAGCACTCTGGCTAGGGGTAGGTCTATACGGCTCTATGACTCCTTATCACGTCGATGACTCATTCTAATTAAAATGACAAATACAACAGCAGATTCTATTAATTAGATATAAACAATTACATGACAAAATATTAAATAAAATTACAAATACATAATGCAAGATTTTATTAAATCTAAATAAAAAAAAATCCTAGTCCATATTACTAATCAATAAAAAATAATCATAAATAAATAAAGTCTAATTTATTAAAAAAATTCATAATTCAGAAATCAAAATATCAAACTTCACAAAATATTCCTAATCACATTCCTAATTAACAAATAAAAATAACTAACCAATATATTAAAAACATTCCTAATAAAAAAGGCATTCCTAATCCACTTTCCCCTCTAACGCTAAATAAGGATTTATAATCAAAATATAAATAAATTAAATAAATAACTCAATTTTTTAAATAAATGAACTATGTAAATAAAATTTATATTCATACATCAAAAGTGGACTAAAATATCGGTCTATATACCAATTAAGATTTTTTATCATAATCCGCCAAAGCTTTGCTACTTGCAAAAGCCAAAACTTTGAAATGATAGCGTAAGGAGGGATTTATAGGTTTCTAAAAGTGCATTTTTTAGTAGAGGTTATGGATTTTGTAGTGGTTTAACCTGACAAACTACTACAAAATATAAACACTCCTTGACACATGTCCATGCATCATTTGTCGAGGAACTTTGTAGTGGTTCAAACCATTGAAAAATGCCAAAGGTCCCTAACACATGTCCGTGCATCAATCCATGAGGAACTTTGCAGCGGTTTAAACTGCTACAACCATGTACCAAGCTATAGAAATCAGCAGAATGACAACGCTCACTATCATTAGGGAATTTTGCAGCGGTTTGAATCACTGCAAACTAGTGGCATGCCAACGGTCTCTTAACTGCTACAAAATCCTCTCCAGCTTCATCATGCAACGATCGCTGGTCCAATGAGAAGTTTGAAGCAGTTTGAATAGTTAAAAACTCTTCGCTCTTCTTGACGCAAAAATCTATAACAATTGAAATCGCTACATATGTAGTTGTGTCAGACGGCACCAACTTGGTGCTATATTTGTAGTGGTTTTAACTGCAGCAGATGTCATTGTTGACACTGTTCATGGTCAAAGGGCTACAAAATTATAGCAGTTTAGAGCCAAACCACTGTAAAGTGAAGATTTATAGCTATTCATTAAAATCGCTACAAATTACTCGCTATAGCTATCAGTTTTTTTTGTAGTGCAAGAAGACAGACTCATGGTTCATAGGTGGTTACAACCCAGCACTAAAGGTTGTTCCAGCAACTTCTAGAGGATCTTCTAAGATGGGTATTACAGCAATTTGATGTGGGGATCCTTGCATCGTCTTCATGTTCTCTCTCCTTTAAGCTAAAGCTCAAAATCTTTTATTCCTTCAGATGCATAAGTAGCTAACCAATCTTTAGTATTGGAATCTAAATCTCATCGATGGTCTCTTTACCATTCGTAGTGCCTTCACCAAAACCCAATCACCAAGCCACCAATCATTTGCATCTAGCCAAATCCCAAGCGCCATATTAATATTATCTATCTAATTTTGAAAAGAAGATGATCAAGAAGAAAAAACAAAAACCTAGGTTTACCTTAAGAGAATGTTGGAGACAAGCTCTCCAAAAGAAACCTTAGCTAGTACAGGCAGCTAGGAGAAAACAAAAGAATCTCTAGAGAGAAATTAACTATAATTAACTTTAATCTTATATATATAGTAGTTAACTACAATATGGAACAATTATTTGATAGTATTTTCTTACTTAGGGTCTATTTGGCTCAATGGAGGAGAGGAAATTGAAGGATTTTAATGGAAGGAATGGAAGGGAAGGGAGCGGTTTTAATATTATCTTGTTTGGATTGATTAAAAGGGAGGGATTTTAATGTTACCTGGTTTAGTTTAGGAAAGGAGGGGAGGGAAAAAATTTTATACAGACAACTTTACCCCTATTTTAGCGAGTTGCTATGATTATAAAATTATAATTAAAGTAAAAACTACTCCATAAGACCAAGAAGAAAAGATAGCATCCATCCAAAAATATTAACACTAACATCTGATGCGAGCCCACATAAATTAATCCTTTCAAAACTAATATTTAGTAAGCTGAGAGAGTGACCAGAGATGTGACAAGAGTTTATGGAGGAGTGGCTTAAGCGAAAGCAAGCACCGGAGATAAGAAGTTGAAGATGAAGGGGATGTGTCGGAGTACACCACGACATGATTTGGTTAATGGTTTCTTTGTTTTTTTAACATGAGGGTAGTTTGGAGATATTAAAACTTTTAAGGATTAAATAGTCTTAACAGGGCAAAATATTGCCCTTCCCCTCTAAATCCTTCTAATTTTGGAGGGGAAAGTTAGGAGAAGAGGGGAGGGCAAATTTTAGAAAACTTTCTCCCCTAGTAAATTTCTTATCATGCCAAACAAGGGGAAGAGAGCAAAATCCCCTCCCTCCCCTACACTCCCTTCCAAACCCCTCATACCAAACGTATCCGTAGTGTTTGGGAAACCCCCAAAATCAATTAAAAATGTGATTTTCACACAATCTGAAGAAAACTTCTCACATAATTAACTCGTACAATGCAAAATCACTTATAAATAAGCTAGTCTAATTATATTTTGGGATAAATTGTTTATTTGTGTTAAAATTTCTATATATACTTATTCAATTATATTTCTACTTGAAAGTCTTGATACTTACACTACTACAGAAAAGGTATTTAACAGCGGTTAAAAAAGGCTTTTAACTGCTATTTCATGAGCGCAATAATTACTGATGCTATGAAAAGTAAGAGATTTTACGGTAATTTTAAAACTGTCATTAAAAGCGTATTTGTACAAATAAACGCCGTGGAAAGTCTTTTTAGAAATTCACTTTCTGGCTCTTCTCACGATGGTTTTTTAAATAACCGCCATTGAAATGTTATGTTTTTTTACTATTTCTCTCATATTCATAATTTACCACCTTGTATTCTACAAAATCCAGACAAACCAATTTTTAGCCAGTAAATTATGTAGTAGTAATCAATTTCCTAAATCCAATTAAATAACCAAAATAATCAATGAACAATTAAACAAAAGTTTCATTAATAAAGATAAAACATATCCTCCCTAGTTGTTCATCAATGCAATGTTTCAACTCATATATCTAATTTCAGTGGCAGAGGTGCCGTACTAATTAAAATCTACTGATTAGAACCAAAATTGTTCATGTCTTGTTCACAAAACAATAAAATATATAAGAATCATATTCACAATAATTAAAAATGGAAAAAATGTAAAAAGTGAAATAATTTATGTACTAATTGGAATCCTCCTAAATTCCTTCACAATAATCATCCCTAATAGCATATTTGTAATCATCTACTAAATCAACTTCAGTTGGTGTTGGTTGATGAATTAGGAAAGGTGGGTTTTATCGAGGTTGAAACCTAAGTTACTATCATCTTCATCAATTGCTTGCCTCTTATCTTAGAACACGATGGACAATTCTTATTTGCTAGATCGGTAACATAAAACACTTGTCTCACTTGACTTGCTAAAATAAAGGGTTCAATCACTCCATAAAGAGATATTGATACTTTTGTTGGGTTTTTATCTTTTGAACTAGAAAACTACATTGCTTTCGCTCCAACTATCACATCATTGTTCTACATAGTACTTTTATTATCTTGGACTTTTGTATAAAAAGAATAACCATTTATGTCATACCCTTCCCAACACGCAACCTCAAAATGATGGCCAACAGCTAGGATTCGTATTGTCTCTGAATGATTGTTATCCTTTAATTCTTCTTGCCTGAACCACTCTACAAATGACCTATTGTTCTCATTAGCTAGTTCTATATCGCTCTTTCTTGGGTTCTTGTTCATGAGCATATTCTTATGAGCATCCAAGTAAGGCATAACTTCATCTTATTATTCAAGATGAAAAGATGTGCTTGTATCACCACTTCACGAGACATGAGCTTTACTTTGGCACCTTGTATTCCCCTATCTTTTCTCCCCTAATCATGCTAAGATTGAGGAAGTGTTAGCCTTAACCCAAGCAAGATTGTGTTGCAAACTGCCTCCTCTGCTACATATCTCTTAACAATTGATTCCTTGGGCAGATAAGGATTCTTAGAATACCTTTTAAAAGTTTTCATGTATCTCTCAAAGAGGGTACATCCACCTTAAACACATTGGGCCATAAATTTCTAGTACCACGTGAGCTATCAAATAGACCATAATATCAAAAAAACTAGAGAAAAATACATCTCTACTTAGGAGAGGATAACATAACCTTCATTTTCTAATTCGTCCAACTTAGTAGGGCCAATCACTTTGTTGCAAACAACACTGAAGAACATACCAATCTAGTAATAGTGCCTCGAATAGCCACTATAATAATTGTTGTATTAAGATGTGGTAATCGTGGGGACTTCATCACTGTTATCTTCAAATCTTTCATTGAAACAAGTTTCCTCAAATTATAAGAATACCCTTGTGAAACCTTAATATCATACAAACACTCACATAGGCTTATTTTTTTCATCCTTGAACAATGTGTGTGCCACAGGTTCACAAAAAATTCTCTTACTATCCTCATTTTGCTATGGATGTAGGCCTGCTCTTAGTCCTATTTCAACTAAGTCTCATCTAGCATTCGCCCCATCCTTGCTCTTTCCAAGAATGTACAAAAGTGTGCCAACAAAGATCTCATACACATTTTTCTCTATATTCATGATATCTAGACTATGTCTTACTTCTAGACTCCACCAATATGGAAGATTAAAGAATATTGGTATCTTTTTCTATGCATTCCTTTCGTTTGCCACTTTCTTATTATTTTTACCAAAAATGACATTAACTCACACTAGTTGATAAACTTATCCTCCAGTTAAAGGTATTGAAGCCATTTAAGCAATTGAATGCCTTCTTCATCCTACGATAAGGGTGGTGTCAATCAAGAAACCTTATGTGAGAAAGGTCGAACGTCTTCCTTTCTTGCTTGAGTTACATGTAATTAATGCTTTATGCACATATGGGACACACTTTATGCCCCTTAACATTGTATCTTGATAATTTTTCATATGCCAGGAAGTCATTTATCATGGTGAAGATCATGGCGTGTAGTTTGAAAGTCTCTTGTTTATATGCGTCAAACATATAAACACCTTCCTCCCACAATTTCTTCAAATTCTCAATCAAATGTGCTAAATACACATCGATATCATTTCCCAGTTATTTAGGCCACAAGATCATCAAAGATAACATGATATATTTTCACTTTATACATAACCAAGGAGGCAAGTTGTAAATCACTAGTAGAACTAGTCAAGCACTATGCATGCTACTAAGGTTACAAAATGGATTTATTCCTTCCATACAGAGCCCAAGTTAAAGGTTTCTTGGTTCACACCAATTCAGGAAATTTTGGATCTATTGATTTCCATTGAGCAGAATCAACTGAGTGATAAAGTTGTCTATCGCTTATTCTTATCAGAATGTCATCTCAGGTTCTTTGCATATTGGCATTAGCAAATAAACGTTTAAACTATGGTATTATTAGAAGATATCATAACACAGTTAAAGGAGAGCTTTTGGTTATCTCATCATAATCACCACCGCCTTTCTTCACTTTGTATCTTGAAATGTATATTATTGTATGACAAACCCATCGGGCACAAAATTTATTCACCTCATATATTCTTTTTGGAAGAGTATTTCCTTTAGGAAATGCATTACTTAACAACTCAAGTAACTCTGTCAAACTAGAATCGGTCAAACTATTTTTTGATTTCAAGTTCATCAAACAACACAAATTTTAACCTTGTGTACTTATCTTTACTCCCAAGGTACAATGGCATGTCTACATCACTGCGCAAACTTTCTTATATAGGAGAGAATTGTAAAATGGACTTGGCCCTAGTATCACGAGACATGTCTAGATTTCTATCCCCAAGTTATCAGTTACAACTTCCTCAATTTCAAACAAAAGAATCCTTCTAATTTCACCATACCAGATCTAACTTTTATACCTTAAATTTATTCTATCACATATAAGATGATCTCTTATATCAAGAATGCTCAACTAGTTAATATTTAAACTCTTCATAAAAGGACAAAAATACAACCCATCCCTATTCTTAAGGGTATTGATCTCAACAAATTTAAGAAACCTTTCAACCCCATTCTCATATCCCTTATTAATTTTCTTAGCTTTCGTCCAACTATAACCCATTCTACATCATTAGTTAGCATAGTACTTGTCAAATAAATGAGGAATTCCTTTTATTTTGTAAAAAAATTGATAAAGTTTTTCCTTAAATATAAACAATCCAAAATAATAAACAATAGCAGCTACTAGCTAACATTATTATCAACTAACTAGTAAACCAATTTCAACAGTCTCAGTTCCACAATACCAAAGAACTCCTTTTAAAGTTAATGTTATAAGTTTAAAATGATAACTCAAATGAAGTCAATTGACTAAAGCTTCCAACTTGATAAACCAACTTCTCATTAACCAAAGCTTTTAACTTTATTTATAACTTTTTAAAATAAAACTCACATTGTTCAAATAAAAAATAATTCAAAAATAAAAAATTAATATAACAAAAAATAATCTCATAACCAAACTTCTATTACTATTTTAATGATACCCATAACAAATAAACAAGCTATTCATCCTAATTCAACCTAATGAGCAACAAAAAATTCCCATCACAATGGTTTGTAAGACAAAAATTGCATATAAGTACAATGTAGATACATGAAAAACTATAACAACCAAAATCAAGTCTTCAACCAAAGGAAACATAACCCATATCGTCTATGAATGTTTAAATACCAAAAAAATAATGAAAAATTATAAAAAAATATCGATTGACTAGGAGAATGGAAATTACAATGAATGATGCTTTAACAATGGAGAAGACAAAGAGCACGATGGAAGGAGTAGTGGTGCCAGAAAATGTATGGAAATAGCTAGAATTTCCTTCTCTTTGACATTGGTGGTGGTAGGGCATGGCGAAGGAACCCCGATCAGAAGTGAAAAGTGAAACTGTAAACTATTTTGCGATAGGGTTTTTTTAAAATCTAACAGGTTTATAATAGCGGTTTTAGGCAAAATTGTCGTTTTCAACAGTGGTTTCAAATAACCGTCGTTAAAAATTCTACAATTTTTGTCCATCTAGAATTTTTTGCTGTCTTGGGATACTTTTAACGGCTTTTTTTCATTAAAATCACCATGAAAAGTTTTTTAACATCTTATTTATAAAAATGCCACAACATTTTTTTAACAGTAGTTTTTTGTTAAACTATGGGGCGCAGTGAAAGCCATTTTGTGTAGTAGTGTTAAACTCATTTATATACATATATATCCAATAATATTCAAAAATATCATTTTTATATAATCTGGATATATTATATCTTAATAACTTCTACATTTGTTCTCATGCATATTAATATTGGTACTTGGACTAACAACTTAGTTTACATGTATGGCATATTATTGACGGTTGTCCAAATTAAATATATGAGTGAGCATCAAATAGAAGAACTGAAGATATCATAATCATGAATCACTCAATGAATGAAGAGCATAAAGATGAAGATAAATGATAACCCAAGAAGAGCTTATGAAGATAAAGACTTACAAGCTTGGGTACATCAAAGCCTTGGACTATATACGTATAAACTTTAGGCTAGAATCTTTATGTTAAACTCTATCATATAGATATGCATTATTGGCTCAAGATATTTCAAATCAAAATATGCATGTTGTCATTAAGAGAAAAAAGTGAGATATAGTTTTCTAAAAATTACGATTTAACCTTTGGTAATTGTTATATCATATCTCGTAGTTTTAAAAATATTTTAAAATAAATTTTATCTTCTTTAAAGATAGACCCCCTAATTTTTTTTAAAATTTATTCTATTTGCTCAAAATGGAGTTCAAACAAAAATTTATGAACTCTTGAAATCTATATATTGAGATATAGATTTTGCATTGAATCAATCTTGACCTTTGATCACAATTTTTTAACATATCCTATGAAAAAATTGTATTTTAATGTGAAAAGTGAAAACTAGACTTCAAGAGCTTTTCAATGATATATCATTTCCAAAATTTCAAGTTATGTTTAAAGAGTTATATACCTTAGATATAATTCAAAGAATCATAGCTAGCCAAATTATTCTTCATCAATGTGTCAATTAGAGTCATTAACGGATTAAATGTGGTTTTGTCACTTGTGTTTTTGTAAAATTGCAAAATTTGAATTCTAAGTCTTAGTGATTATATGTTATGATTTGTGTTTTTGACCTCGGTTCGGAATCATACATTACTTCTGGTTCCTCTTGTGAAACTTCATCCATCAACTCCTCTGAGTCTTCTTCAGAAAGTTTATCAAGTTCTTATTCTGGATCATCTTCAGGTTCCCCCTCAGGCTTCTCTTAAAGGTTCTCCTCTGGGTTATTGACATCATCCAGAAATGAGATGTCATCATATAAGCTATGTCCCAAAGATTTAGTGCTAGATGAAGTCATCTTCACCTAAGAATAAAAAATATTAATTATCATAATTTTCTAAAAATTTTAAACATAAAAAAATACCAAAAAAATACACTGAATATTCATAAATAAGTCCAGAATTGCCCTCAAAATTAGGCAATTTATATATCAAAATAAAGATCTTGATTTTAGGAATTTTTAGTAACAAATCGCACCTCAATCTGAGTTCCCACACTCCCTCATGAAATATCCTCCCATAGACCCCTCAGAGTATACTTGCGGAAGCGATATTGACTTGATTGTATCTCAACTTAAGCTCAGAAATTAAAACTTTACTCTTAAGTTCCTTGTTCTGAGCCTTTACTTTGAGAACTGATTTATCTCATTCTACACATCCAAATGAGGCTTATTACCTATCCACGTAAAGCCCCAAATGTGTGCTACTGGCTCACCAAATTTCGTGGCCAAACTCTTTCGTTTACTAGGTCAAACAGAGGTCGGAACACCGCTGCCTCATGACCTTCGAATTTCTCTCTTAATTTCTTATACACAAGCTGAACATGCCAAACAATACTTACTATTAAATAATAAATTATTATACAAAAGGGCATGAACAAAATCCTCATATCTCTATTACAACTTTCCTGCCTGAAATCCGGCATTATAACTACTATACTTCATCTTTAAAAATAACTGATCCGTACTAATTCGGTAATTTCTGTGAGAACTACTATTCTATATAAGTACCCAGGAAAGACTGGATGAACCGGCTAGGTCCACTCACTTCCAGACTCCTTAGACAGTACCTACATACACAGTACGTATCATCTCCTTTCTTCATTACTAACATTCTGTCATAATTTTGGCAGCATAACAGAGTCTTTTAGCATTCTCAAAATTCACTTTGACATAACCTCCCTGTAATGGGTTATACATAGGGGATGAGATTCAGGGAAATCTCAGTAGCAAACAGTACTAAGCAGTGTATGCATCAATGATTGATATTTGTGCTTGCTTGTGATTATGTCAACATAATGTAATGTGCATGCTTCCATGTAACATATGAAATACAATTGGCCAAGGTAATCATAGTATAGAGCTTCAACAATTACAGATTAACAGCAATCAATCAAACTATAACATAATCAATCATATATTCAACAACTACAAGTTTAGGTAAGTTTACTACCTTACTAGCTTAGCAGAACTCTAATATATCTATACTGCTTCCAGCTCCGCCAGAACTTCCTTCTTTCTTTCTCTTTCTTTCTCTCTTTCTCTTTCTATCTCTTCTTGCTCTCCAAAACCGTGAATGGAATGGCAAGGGGGTGGGTATTTATACTTAAGGCAAGGTGGGATGAATGGCTCAGATCGCTTGCTTCCTCAAGAAACTTTGCCTGTATCATCGTGATGACATCATCTTCCATAATGACTCATCAAAAGTGACATCATCATGGGACACCTCACATGCTAGGTGGCGCAATGGTGGGACCCTTGGGATACCTCACCAGCTGACTCAGCATTTCCAGAGAATTTCATAGTCTTGTCCCGGAATGAACGGCTGAGATCGTGCCACGTGTCTTTAACTTTTCCTTCTCCCTCTAGATTAGTGCTATGTGGCTTCTTGATGGCACCTTTCACGCCATTCCATGGCTACCAGATAAGTCCAGAACTTTATCTGATCAATTCCCCGGTTATCACTTCGACCGGGTAACTCCACTTTATTGAAAACTCATTAAAATATTATTTTAATGCCACTTTAACTCACATATTCCTTGGGCTACGTTTTTGGGCCTTTGGAATGTCATCTTGGGTTTCTGATCCAACCCAAGTACTCTGATGGCTCAATTCCCAAGAACCATCCCTTGGTAAATTATCAAAATGCCCTTGGTTCCTCTCTATTTACTTTAATGAATCTAGGGGCATTATTGTCTTTTCATATCTTACCAGAGTATTCTCTAACCCTGGTCAACTATCCAGATAACCTTTCTTGACTGACTAACCTTAGTCAAATGACCAAAATACCCTTTACTCATTCTTCAGCTACTTTACAACATAAGGGCATTTTTATCATTTTACACCTTTTTCCGAACACCGGCCCCTTTTACCACTAAACTGATATCATGGGCCTGGGCCAACCTTAGTGTCACTATGGGCATCTGCGTTATGTCATCTGGGCTCATTTAGTCCCAGTTATTTACTGTCAAATCTCCTTATCGGATCCTAGGAGCTAACAAACTCCCGTCTAAATTCACTAAAAAGTGAATAACTTCTTCTACAGACCTCCTTTCGGTATTCTGTCAGTTCCCTGACATCCGTCTCTACAGGACGCATCTTCCTGTAGTTTTTCACTCATATCTAAGGTCTAGGATATCCGAAAAGAATTTTTTATACTTTTAGACTATCAGATAAATTTCGGCTATCTGGAGTCTTGATAAAATTCCTGTATTAAGCTAGAATAACCAGCATCATTTCCTCTATCTACTGGTGAAGTTTGGGACTGAAATGCTTCCGGGAAGTTCCAAGCCGCTTTTGGCTCAATTTTCTATAATTACCATTTTGCCCCTGGAAACTTTTCTCCTTTTCAATTAAGTCCCTAACTTTTCATAATTCTTACATACTCATAGAGACCTCATATGCATATTTCACAGTTCAGAAAATGATCAGCATAATTTTCTCTATTTTATGGTAAAATATGGTACTCATTGGCTACTAGCCCGATCTTTCCCATAATTACGATTATGCCCATGTATTCTCTTTCTAACATCTTTATTTATTTTCTTATCCTTCATCTTAAGTTTTCAAAATTCTCTTTCAACAACTCATCCCCTGAACTCTTCGGGAGTCATTGTTAATTGAAAAGTTCGACAACCTGCCCATATCAAGTTATCTTACTCAGGAGCTAGCACATATCTAGCTACCTGCAGAATTCCTAGGCTTAAGACTTAGGATATTCCTTACATTCATCTTTTTGAATCTAGGTGAACTGTCCCTATTTTGTAGGTTTTGACTTAACTCATTCATCGGATTCCTACAAAATATAGGTAAGTGATCTGCCCATATCAGATTACTACCCTGGGATTACGGGTTTAGCAACCTGCCCATATCAGACTACCTCCCAGTTCTCCTAAACCCAAAAATCGGGATGTTACACCTCACGCACCCCAAGAAGAAATAATTCAGAAAAAATAAAAAAAATTGAACAAAGCCCACTCTCGGCCTCTAGCGCATGTATTACACGCGCCAGCCTGGTGTTGCCACGTGACCACTGCCACGTGTCAGTCACCAAATTTTCCTCTCTTTTTTTTTAAAATAAAAATTAAAAAATAATAAAAAATAAAATAAAAAATATTTTTTTTTACAAATCCCCCGCTTACAACCCTTTTTTCTTTTCTTTTTTTTGTGGTATTGGCCTGTACACTGTAGCCCAAAATATTTTGTTGTTATTGTTGTTGTTGGACTGGGCTGGACGCAGCCCAGTCCGTAGAAACAGTCTGCTTCACTTCTTATTTTTTTTTGTTCAGGCATCAAAATGACGCCGTTTTGGGATGATCAAAATGGTGCGCGATCATCCCTAACCTCCAGCTGGGTTGCATAGACCCGACTAGAAAACGGGTAGGGTCCAACGGACCCGTCGCGTTTTTCTCCATAACTTCTCTGTCCGTTTCGACGTTCTTGGTGTCTTTTTCTTCATTTTTTTGTGCTCTATGCAATGGGACTAATTTCAAGGCCTAAAAATTCTATTTTCTAATGACCCAATTTTAAAAACGTAGAAGCTCTGTTACAGTTTACGTCGTTTATGCTTCTGTTTATGGTTTAAATGCATGCTCCATACATATTATCACAAAATAAACACTTTGAAAAAGAAATAAGCATATGGAATAGTGCATAACCAGAAAACAAAAGAATACAGAGAAGCATGCGGAAGCACAGGAACCGACTCTGACACCACTGTTAGATTTCGAGCGTACCTTGGATCTTCTCCTGCTTACTGAGATACCCACACGCAACCGGAGTACCTTGTATGCACTCTGGCACGTATTCACAGCAAATACACCGAAGAAGGAAGAGCACCGAGAAGCACTGACGAAAAGCGAAAGAAGAACAGAGGAGAAGAAAAAGGAAGAGCACAATCCTTTTTCTTTTCTGCATAGCAAAACTACACACATGAGAATATGAACCTTATCACACACTCTATTTCCCTTGTACGTGTGTATATAATGGGAGGAGTGGGATGTAACTGCCCACTCCCTCATTTTCCTCCTTTTCAAAATAAATTGTTCCCTCCAACAGAGCTCCTCAGATTTAGGCCTAATCCACCATGGGTGAACTGGCCCATTTTCCAACACACCGTTTAAATTACAAGCAGATTCAAGAAATTTCTACACATTGACCAACTATCCAGCAGATTCAAAATCAAACTAAGATTATTTTTATTAAAAAATTTTGCAAGATCGCTGGAAATTACTACACAACAAGACCCCCATAGCAGGACACAACAACCACATTAATGGCCGAAATATAAGTCCAAAGCATTTCACCTTGTCGGTCAGATATGGGAAAAAAGAAATGCATGAGTGAAGCAAATGAGAATCGAAGAGGAGAGAGATTCACCTTGTTGATCAGATTTGGGAAGAATACAGCAATGATGAAGGAGCGAAATCTCCCTAGGCGACAGACCAGCACCACACCCCGAACTCAGCAAGGAAGGGTCACCAAAATGGAGCTAAGTGACAAATCAGAGATGAACCACCACCACACCTCCAGCTCACCAAGGAAGGGTCGAAGAAAATGAAGAATAAAAAATATAGAGCAAGGAGCGACGGATTGGACAACCCAATGAACGAACTGCTTCTTTTGAGCCGAGAAGAACCTCACTAGCGTTTATTCTTTGAGAGAACAAAAAAAGCTACCCAGCAGAACCAATGACTCTCTTGGAAGGAGACGATGGCTTTTTTGAATGGGAGGAGAGAAGAAGATAGATTTTGTGGAGTGTATTTTAGGTAGAGAAATTATGATATTGTAATAATCACCCAACCACCTGATAAAAATATTTGAAGAAGTAAAAAAAATTATTTCTTAGAAAACCATGGTTTTTTCAACCCAAAAGTGATTTTCTAAATTTTTTATATTTTTGGCTATAGCGTTTTGAAACCAGGTTTACAACCCCAGAAGTGTTTTTTTTTTTTTTGGGTACCCAAATATGCACTTAGTTTTAATTTCAAAATGGTTTTAACTCATCAAATCTTGTACTCAACATGTCAATCAACTTCCAGGTACTTGTTTGCTTCTTTCTTTTCATTAACGTGTTAATGGTTTCTGCGAAAGATTGAGTTTTGTTTTTGTGAAGCAATTAACATGCCAATCACACTATTTAACACATCAACGAATTATTTGACAAAGAGACATTGTGTGGTTGAATGCTTAATGTGTTAATTGGTTAGAAAAAGCTTCCAACAATAATAAACGTCTAGTTTTTGTCTCTTACAGCTATATTTTTCAATGGGCTATGAATATAACACAAAAAACTTGTGTTATTAAGCTTGAATGATATGATTATGCTAATATGAGTTCTTTGATCTCGTTTATTAAAAAAAATCATCATGAGCTATCAAATGCTATTATCTTCATCATTTCGGTGTTAGAGCTTCCATGTACTCATATTGCTCTTAGAGAAAGTGTACTTGAGTAAAAATCTGTCTTTATTACTAATTGTAAAGTAAGGTATCCCCTAGGAGTCAAGGATGTAGTATATACATTGGGTAGAAATTCAAGAGTATGATCTCTTCCAAGTGTGATGTAAAAGAGAAAGCTTGTAGTGGCTCACAAGTACTCGGTTATAACTTGTGGATTATAGTGGAGAAAATCTCAGAATATTTATAGATCAGACCAGATGTCCACTCAGGTGGATAGAATTGAACTAGGATAAATACCAGTTTGCAATCTCTTGATCCTTTAACTCTTTATATTTCTATAGCATTATGATTTTATACCCTAATTTAGTTTTAAAAGTTTATTTGAAACGCAAATCTTCCCACCATAGATTTACACATATAAAAGATATAGAAAAGGGTGAACGGAGCCCAAAAAGTTTACAAGCCACTAACTTTAGGCCGCCACTCTAGATGTAAACATAAAAAAACACTCACAAAACATGGACCTAACACAAACAACCGGCTTAAGTACAGTTACTTTTAGATTTCTATTGATTCGACCTTAATCCAAATAAAAACTTTATAAGTCTATACTTATATATTCTTCGCTAACAAAGCTCTCAAATCCAAAGTAGAATTTAAACTATTATAAAATTATATTTAATCTTAGGGAAAATCTCTAAATATTACCTTTTGAATTTCTAAATTCTAAAATGATCACATCAATTTTTAAAATTCTAAATTCATACTCCTGACTAAATAGAAATTTTAAAATTCACATGCTTTTACAATTTTGCCCTTTATTTTTAACTGCATGAGATTTATTATTTTTGTAATACAATTTATTGTATTTCATTAGATATTTATAACAATGGTAATGCAATTGACAGCTATTTTTTTTTATATCTCAAACATGTTAAATTAAATTAATCATTTGGGAGTTTTATTGCTTTTGTAACGAAATTTACAACACTACATTAGATATTTACCATCAGAGTAATACAATTAACAACTATTTTTTCTAAATCTCAAATATGTTAAAATAAATGAATCCTTTGAAAGATTTACTACTTTTATAACGAAATTTACTATACCTCATTAGATATTGACTACAAAAGTAATGCAATTAACAATCACTACAAAAAAACAAAGTTTTGGCGTGATTTTTCAGCGACGACAAAAAAAGTAGCTGCTGAAAGTCCTGAGTTTCTGTGGCGACAACAAAGTCACCATTGAAAGTAAGACTTTCAGTGGCGACTAAGACTTTCAGCAACGACTTTATTTTATCGCTGCTGAAAGAAAGACTTTCTGTAGCGACACAGATTGTCGCCGAGAAGGTAATAGTATCTGCAGCGATATATATGTGTCGCAACAAAAAGTCTATAGTTTCACATGTTATTGTAATAAGAAGAGATTATACATATAATAATGTGATGTCTGTGAAAGAAGATGAAGCAGGGTATGTGTATGAGAAAGATATTATAAATGTGTGTCAATGAGCATGAGAGTTACTATGTGTGTGTTAAAGACAGTGTGGGGGAAGAGACAGAGAGAGGGAGATGTGTGTGTGAGAGAGAGAGAGATAAGGAGAAAGAAGTGACATAAAATATATACATACATGCATTCTTAGTTACTGTTGCATATGTCCTCTGTTACTACATTTCATGTAACAACCCAACTTTTATAAAAATGATTTATAAGGTATTATTGAGTTTAAGAATATTTTTTTGAAATTAAAAAATCTCAAAAGTGAAATTTTAGAGAAAGAATAAAGGAAAGAATAATCATTAAAAATATTTTGGGATTAAAAAAATTAAGAAAAAATCATAAAATGAGTATTTTGGGGGCTTATAAAATTATGAAAGAGTTTATTTCCCCAAAAGAGACCCAAATGCTTTAATAGCTATTTTTCAGGAATCAAAGGCCTATTTTCTTAGAAAATTCAAGAAAAATAGTTAAAGGTTATCATTTGCCCATAAAATTTTATAAAAATTCCCTAATGAGTTAAAGAAGCTATTGGAGGAAAAATATTATTTTATTAAGAGGATTATTTCTTAAAAAATATTTGGTAAAAGTAAGACTTTCAGCGGCAACTTTATTTTTCGCCACTGAAAGTCCTGAGTTTCTGCGGGAACAACAAAGTCGATGCTGAAAGTAAGACTTTCAACGGCTACTTTATTTTGTCTCCGCTAATACATTTTAATATTTCATTAGAGATCTCTTTCTCTTCCTTGTTCCTCAGCATCGACGGCTTTAGAGAACAATCGAAACATCGAGAGCGGGAGACAGAGGGAGAGCACGAAGGAAGGACCAGAGGATTGTGACATTGGAGGAGTGACCGGAGTACAGAGATCGAGCTTGTGACATCATCAGCCATCTGAGGTTAGTTCTCTAACTCCGTCTTCAATCTGTCTTCTCTGTTTTCTTTCGATTATGGGGTGGGTCACCGATTAAAGTTAAGATTTTAGGTAGCTTTTGGTTGATTCAGTGAAAATGAGTAAGTATTTGAGTTTTCTGACTTCAAACTGAACCAAAATAATTCGATGTTAGGGTTGCCGGTAGACTTACTGTGGCTATGCGTTTTGAAGTGTTTATAATCGTTTAAATTTGGGGTTTTGAGATTAAATCACTGATTAAGTAATTAATGAAGCTTAAAAACGTGGAATCAAGCTTTAATCTCGAAATATGGTTGCTGTATGATCTTCTATATTTCTGAACAAGGTTACCGAATAGGGGAGCTGGTACGTGTGTGTTTGTAACCTTGATTTCCTGTAAATAGAGGCAAAAATTGATTAATTGCATAAGGGAACTAATAAAACGTGAATGTGAAGATTTTCCTTATGTTTGCATATGTGTGATGTGTGTGTGATGATGAGTAGATAGACAGAGGAGATAGAGAGAAGGAGATATGTATCCTGTGCTGCTAAGGCAGTGTTAATCTGCATTGGCTTCATATATGATAGACAGAAATCACCTATGCTCTCTTCTGGTACAAGGCAAGCATGAACAAACTCATTTCTTCTGTCTGCGGATAGTAAGAAATCAAATAATATATGATATTATATCATATATGAATTAATTGGCTTCATCTGGATCGGATTAAGGTTGTTCAACCTAACGCCACAGCTACGCCTTCAAATGCAATGGCTTATTACTCTAATTTTCAAATATCAAGTGCTCTTGCATGTTTTGGTTTCTTTCATACAACTGGTTTTACTTGTTTTATGGTAACTTAATTTAGATTCATGATGATCAAGTTAATTCTGCTACTCGGGAGTTCATGAGATGGGATACTGTTCTCTGGTAAAAACAAGGCCAAGTTTGTTGGTTGTCTGACTTCGTTTGTTGTGGCTCACTCCTGTTTTTTTTTTTTTTTTTGTTGATAAACTCATCATCATATGGTATGATTAATTTAGCAATTATAATGTATACATAATTTATTGCTCAACAAAAGAATTTAATAAACCTCAAATTAACCACCTTTTGTATTCACTTTAGTAAGTATACCTCAAAGCTGTTATTTTATATATCAGAATCATTTGCAAGGCATATATAAATAGCACACAATAGAGAATACTCTTGATTCCACCATAAAAATAAAAAATGCCAAAAATTGTATGGTTAATAAAGACACACATGCTTAGGTACCTATGCTCTGAAAATTGTATGGTTAGGATAAACTTGAAAACAAAAGAGAGAGGCAAAGTGGAATAAGGAGAAATTATGGTTAGGACAAACTTGACTAATAAGGTATAATTTCTGGTCATTTGTACCAGAAATCACCTATGCTCTGAATCTTTCGTTAATGTAGCTTTTGCTTCTAACCATTGCTATTTGATTTGTTATTATCGTTTAACTGCATGTATTGGTTATCTAAATGACTACACATCCTTAAGTTCTTTCATAGTACTCTATTTTGGCAAAACTATTTTTGATTGAATTTGATACAAAAGTTTGATACTTGTGGTCCATGACACTTGTACTTCTTTCTTTACAGGCCGCTGCACTATTTACATCATATTTTGGTGACTGAGACATGTTCAATGACAGAACAGTATATTTTAAGATTCAGAAACCAAAATATTTTCAAGAGAAGAGAAAAAATAGAAGCAGAGTATGCAAAGATGGAAGAAGAACGTCTGCAATTCGAGTAAAGACTAATGGAGCAAGGATACAAGTTCAATTTGCTGTCTTGATGTAGAGGGGTAACTAAAGGCGCTTACTTCTTCTACTCCTAGTATTGGTCCTTCCATATAATGTTTATATTTCAACTAAATATTTTTATTTTATTTTTAAATATGTTTAAGTAATTGATGTATTCTGATATTTTAAAGGATGATGTGAATTATTCATTAATGTTATTAGATTTTGGTTCATTTAGTTATTTATTATTTTATTTATATATATCTATTAGCCGTATTCATTTAAAAAACTAGGAAAAAGAATTTAAAAGCAATTAATGACTTTCAGCGGCAACAATTGTCACCGCTGATTCCACATTAGGCAGCGACAATTTTGTCGTCACATATTCCACTTTAGGTTGCGACACATTAAGCAGCCGCTGATTCCAATTTCAGCGGCGACATCTGTCTCCACCTTTACTTTGCCTTTGATGGCGACCTATGGTTTGACGCTTTTTGTTGAACTTTCAGCGACGACCTAATGTCGCCACTGATTATTGACATTCAGTAGCGACTTTAAATCGTTGCCACTAATGCTTGTAGGCGATAATCTCATAGGCGACGACTTTAAAGCGACAAAAAGTCGTCCCTAAAGGTGTCGCCGCTGAAAGTCAATTTTTTTGTAGTGAATTACTTTTTTCAAAACTCAAATTTGTTAAAATAAATAAATTTTTATGATGATTTACTACTATTATAACTAAATCTATTATACCTCATTATATATTTACTACAAGAGTAATGCAATTAACAACTACTTTTTATAGAACTCAAAATTTTTAAAATAAATTAATCCTTATGGTGATATACTACTTTTATAGTGAAATTTACTACACCTCATTAGATATTTATTAGCTAATGCAATTTACAACTATTTTTTTGAAACTCAAACACGTTAAAATAAATGCATCCTTATATGGTGATTTACTATTTTTTTAACACAATTTATCATACTTCATTATATATTTACCATAATAGTAATTTATTTTAACAAGTTTTAGATTTGAAAAAAGTAGTTAGCTATTCATTATTGTTATAGTAAATATCTAATTATACATTGTAAATTGTATTATAAAAATAGTGAATTAATATAATTATTTATTTATTTCAATATGTTTGATTTCAAAAAAAAATTGTCAATTATATTAATATCTAAAGAGGTGTAGTAAATTTCGTTATAAAAGTATAAAATATCCCAAAGGATTCATTTATTTTATGTTTGAGATCTGAAAAATATGGTTCTTATTAATTGTATTACTTTTATGGTAAATATTTAATGAAGTGTAGTAAATTCGTTATAAAAATAGTAAGTCTTCCCAAGGAATACATTTAATTTAACATGTTTGAGATATATAAAAAGTATTTGTGAATTGCATTATTGTTGTTGCAAGTATATAATGAAGGGTAATAAATTGTATTACAAAAGTAATAAATTGCATGTGGTTAAAATAAAGGGCAAAATTATCAAAGTATGCAAATTTTAAAATCCATATTTAGTCATGAGTATGAATTTGAGATTTAGAAATTGATGTGATTAATTTGAATTTGAAAATTCAAAAGGTATTTTTTAAAGATTTTCCTTAATCTTACCAATTTAGCTAACCTTCTTTAAACTGCAATGTATATATATATATATATATATATATATATATTAAATCTTGTAAAGAATTTGATGGTTTAAGGGGAGGGAAGAGGGAATTTTAACAAATTCAATTTAAAAAAAATAGAGAAGTAGATTTAAAAGCATTTAATTAATTTTTTTCTTTTTTTATCTTACATATTTTACTTATTAAAATTTTATAACCTATTCATCTATTTCTTTAAAATTAAACTCATTAAAATTTTCCCTAACGTTTCCTCTCCTCAATTCCCTCGAATCAAACCGACCCTAAAATACACCAATTAAGAGACAAGTTCAATCTCACAACTGTAGAGTGCATTGTGTGTGCATATGTGTGTGTTAATTAGCAACTGATGTCGCCAGTCGTTAAAACTCAAATAATTTATTAAATTAATCTATATATAGTATAAAGATCAACCTACATTATATTCTTTATTTGTAGTCAATACGTGACTTAACTCTAAATTACTAAGTGTACATAGAAAAAGAAGTAGAAGAGAGCTTGATTAATTAGATTTTTTAGAAAAATAAAGAGAAAATAATGAGAATAAGAGCAAAATAAATAGAGGATATTAATCTCAAGGATTGATGCATGACTATCATCATTCAATAATATATCAAAGTTATAACAATTATATATATACTAAGTTCCTAGTATGCTATGACTATCATCATTCAATAATATATCGAAGTTATAACAATTATATATATTAAGTTCCTAACATGCAGAATATTAGACAGTCATTATAGTCATAATCATAAAATCTATAATTATACCTAGATCTAGTATACAATTGCATCAAAAATAATTATTTAAAAGCTCCACTTAGCATGTGATAAATTAAACAATAAATAATTTATTCCTCTAATATGGATATTCAACTGAAAACCCTATAACTAAACATGTGAAACCAACATGAATAATTATAAGAGGAAACCAAATATATTAAATAAAGAATACCAAATCATAAATTGAAATAATAAATTACAAGAGTTTGATCACACAAGTGTCTCAATCGAAACCCTAGATTCAACATATACAAGTTTTAAAACCTAAACCTAGGAAATCATAAACTTGTATAAAGGAAAATGATCAAGTCATAAAATTATTCAACTTCTATTTTAAAGTACAGAAACTCAAGTCATTACATCTCTCCTTAAGAAGTTAAAAGAAAAATGATGGAATTGTGGAAAAGACGAAGAAGATTATTGTGATTATGGTAGTGATTGGCATATCCAACGGAGGAGCCTAAGGGTACGTTTGGTACACAGCATTGAAGACTTGGAACTGGCATAAGGACAGGGAATGAGCTAAATAAGTTATTTGGTATGCAGCATTGAGAATGGGTTTGGGATTGGGCAATACCATATAGGTGGGATTGGGCAATCCCACCTCCCCCCATGGTATTACAATCTCAATCCTAGGATTGAAGTTTATTAAGATAAAAGTATCCTTGGAAATATAATTTTTGGACAAAGTTACCCTTGCCTTAGTTAGTTAATATAATATTTTTATAATTTATGGCTAATTATAAAATAAATAAAATTATTCCCTTCAAATATTGCTTCATACCAAACATAATTTTAAAGGCTCATTCCCAGTCCCAATCATAATCCTAATCCCAATCTCAGTCCATCAAAATCCAGTGTTGCATACCAAACGTGGCCTAAAGTCCTTTATATAGCCTTAGGCTGTGGCCTTGGTGTCTTCATTGTTGATATATGACTCTTCACTTATTACTTTCCAAAAGATGATGATTTATCCTTAATTTATCTTCAATGATCTTCAATTATATTCAAACTTTTATCTTTTCTAATATCTCCAAAGATAATCCTTTAGGATAAATGAGATAAAATAATTAATAAAAAATAGGAAAAGATAAGACCCTTATTTATTGTCCTCTAATTAAATTTAAATGTTAGATATCAAAGAATTATCTGTGAATTAATTCAAATGATATTGAATTAATATAATATAACATAATATTAATATAATATTATATTAAAGGAATAAATTAATATAATAAAATATAATATTAATATAATATAATATTATTAGAGGTATTTTAATTTTCTCTAATTAGATATTATAATTTTCTACTTCAATTTGACAATTCTTCAATTAACTTTTTTCATATAATATAATTGTATAGTAGTTGATGTAGATCCTAGTTATTAATTATTTATTTTTTTTAATTTTTTAAAATACATAAAAATAAAATACCTTTATATAAATTAATTTAATCAAGAGAAATAATAAAATTAATAAAAATATAAAAAAATTAATTATTTAATTTATATAGATAAAATGAGAAAATTATTACAATAATATTTAATAAATATGATAAATTTTTTAAAATAAATAAAAAATAATATAATAAAATAAAAATTTATCCACAACGAAAGAGTAGTGTCCTCTACTCTTCGCTTCCATTCATAGATCAAGTCAATGGATCGGAAGATGAGAGAACAGAATAATGAACACAAATATCAGTAAGTAAGTAGATTAATAGGTTCCTTTGGGTAGTTACTGTTGGAGGAGTGGGATTGTTGTTGGGAGGAGAAGGAAATTGGTCCACGTCACTACTGGTAGCTCAGAAGCTTGGAAGCTGCGTTTTTCTACCGACACTGACACTACCCCACTCACACAGTCCTCCTTCCTTAGTCCCTACCGAAAACCCCTCTCTCTCTCTCTCTATATATATATATCTAAGCCTTTCTTTCTTCCTTCATCTCTATCAGCTCTATATAGCTCTTGCTTTCTTTCCCCTTTACTGTGTTTTGTCATCACAAGCAATCGCTTCCTTTTATCTAATCTCTCTCTCTCTCTCTCATATCTCCTCCGTGTCTGTTTTATATACTTGTATTAAAAGTTGAGTGAGAGATCCTGACGGATCCAAAAGGTTTTGGTATTCCTCTAGAGAAAGCAAGAAGAGGGTTCGGCTTTTTTCTCTTGGTTTCTTTCTTCGTCATCACTTGCAAGAAGCCTCTATACAAATCCTATCTTCCTTATTTGCTCGTTCCATCACAGTAGATGTTCAAAACCTTCTTCATTCATGTGTTGTGGCAAATACTTCCACAAATTGAATTAATTTTAATGGAGCCAATAAATCACTAGTGAGTTATGTTTCTTCTCTAAAGCTCTAGTTGAAGAAACCTTGTCACAAGGCAGCCTCTTTCATTTTTTTTCCACTCTGATAATTCAGCCATGCCCGTACAATCTTCCCCTGTGAAACGGCCCGCATCTGATCAAAGTACGTCTTTTGAGGTTGAGGATGATCCATTATTATGCAAAACAAGTCGAAGAAGAAGAAACCATCAAAAGATTCTCAGAATCATACTCACAGACCATGATGCTACAGATTCCGACACTTGCAGCGATGAAGATGAAGAGAATCCTCGGAGACTAGGAAGAGTTAAGAAGCATATCACAGAGATCACTATGAATCTTCCCTCCTCATATCAGTCAACTTCCTCTTCTTCTCTTGCTTGTTTCACGAAAAACGATGGCCGTACTATCTTGAAGAGACCTAAGAAATCTCCGTCTCGTTGCCACAACAAATACAGGGGTGTTCGCCAGAGGCCGTGGGGACGGTGGGCCGCAGAGATCCGAGACCCGACACGTCGGAAGAGACTGTGGCTGGGAACCTTTGACACTGCGGAGGAAGCCGCCAGCCAGTACGACAAGGCTGCGATCATGCTCAAGGGTGCTAACGCAGTCACAAACTTCCCTAATTCCGTCGTGACGGAAAAAGAAACAAGGCGGGTAACAGTGGACACCCCACCGAGCACCACCGAGGGATTCGCCTCCTCAATTGCGTCTCCAACGTCAGTGCTGGCCTACGACAGTGATTATTCTACGGCGGAATTCGAGGGTTTCTTCTTCGACGACGTGGATGCGTTGGGTTTCGATATCAAGATGCCGTTGACAGACGTGAACTTGGCGGGGTTCGGTCAGACGAAATCGCAGGAGAGTGAAGCATTTGAAGACTTTGATGTGGACGAGTTCTTGACGTGGCCCAGCTAAATTCAAAAGGCCTACTTTTCAATATATTGTGCAGGTTTCTGAAAATTTAAGAGCTAAGTGGGACTTCTTGTCCTAAGCTTACCGTTAAAAATTTAATAATTGTGTCCAAAAATAAAAAAAATTATTCTAATTATGGCCACCGTGACTAAAATTTTGCCTAATTGTCCCTATAGCTATATTTTTAATTAGATATTTGCATTTTTCTTCTTATTATTATTGGCTCTTTATAGCTTCTTTAATTATATGACTTGTCTCTATTTATAATTTATAAGAGAATTAGTGGTAATAACTAATGACATGACTTTAACTCAATATATTTTTATATTAATTTTGACACAGGTTTTATATCAACAAATTAAATTACAAAAAGAAACTATTATAATTTAATTAAAAATTACGTGAAATTATATAAAGCCTAACAGATTAATTTTTTTTAAAATAATTTTAAAATTTTTACTAATTCGCATCCGAAAGAGGGGAAAATAAAAAAAAAATAGAAATTGATATTGGAGATTTGCAATGCTAGGGATCATTTTACATTCCTCCGGATCACCTCTAGTAAAAAAAATTTGACCAAATGGGAGTATTTCATTAAATGTAAAACATCATACAAACACTAAAATAGAGGCTGAAAAAAAAAAAAAAGAGACAAACAAAAACAGACACCAGAAAACTAACAAGACACAAATAAACAAACATAGCTAAATAATTAAATAAGCGGACAAATAATATAAAGATTTAGAGGGGAGATATTGCATGTGCGTGTATATATTTCCTTGTGGTTTTAATTAACTTAATCTAAGGTTATTATTAACTGCAAAGGGATTAGTAATTATATGTATTAGCTAACTTGAATACTTGAATTTAATATCATCGTGCTTCCGAATTTGATTAACTTTCATTATATAAATTATTTTTAAAATTAAAGCATAAATATGAAGGACTTCTATTTTAATTCTTATTATACAATTCTTTTGATTCTTTTCATTTTCCAATATTATCAGCTTGAAAGGGGTTATTAGTTTTGCCATATGTTGGTTTTAGTGGATACCAAGAAATCGAAATCTAAGTGCAACTTGGAGTGCTTATGTAACTCTTATAGGGAAGTGCTCAAAAGATAGAGTGTTACAAAAATAGAATAAATTTTTTTATTTGGTTTTGGTTGCTGCTAAGTTCTAAATAAAATAAATTTTTTACAAAAATAATATGTTTTTATTTGCTTATGTTCTAGAATAGAGTGTTACAAAAATAATAGAGTGTTACAAATAATAATTTTTTTTATTTGGTTTTGGTTGCTGCTAAGTTCTTTTATTGTTCTTGCTAATTTTATTTGTTTCGCTACTATAGCTTTGTTGACTCCAGTACTAGTTTCTTGATTCATTAATGGAAATTATATACTTATACTGGAGGAAAAAAAGAAGAAAAAACAGAGAGAAAGGGATTATTAGTTTTGGTAATTATCTATCACCTGCCTTGAATACTTAAATTCAGTCATTGTGCTTGCGGAGAAAAGTCAATCTTGGAATCTTGACGATACCAAAAGCAAAACAAAAAATCAAGGAATGTTGACTAAGCCCACTTGAGTAACATTATACACATATGATATTGAGCATCAAACATATCATTCAATTGGTTGAGATAATGATATAAAAATTAATAACTAAATCGTGATTAAACTAAATCAACTCAATCATAATTAAATTAAAATATATACACAAATTTATATATTATTTAAAAGAATAATAATTAAATAAAAAATAAATTAATTCATAAATAAATAAAATATTAATATATAAGTCACATATAATTTAGTAAAATAAAATTATTAAAACACAAATATAATTGATTATTTATTTAATGACATTATTTTAGACTTAGTAAATAAAAAAATATAAAATTTAACTTGTCGAGTCGTCTAATATTTTTTGATTGAATTGGTTAGAAAACTAATTCAATTCACGAATCTAATAAGTAGATTTACGGTGGATTTTAATACGTTGCACATGCCAATTCCCCACCTATTTTACATTTGGAAGGATTTTGTTTCGGCCTCAATAGGGCGACAGGTCATTTCAAAAAGAAACAGTACAAATCAAATGTCTTTTACATTTGGGAGGATGAGACTGAATATTAGGGAAAAGGAGGCATGAGGTAGCTACTTTCGTCTATGACTGCTTGATAACAATTAACAACAATAATTTACAAAATATACATGAATCTCTGTTTTTATTTTAAATTTTGTACAAAAATTTTAAAAACAAAAAATAATATACAAACCTCTTCTGAATTCTTTTAAATTATAAAAAATCTATACAAAATTTTAAAAAGAATAATACAATTTTTCATCCATCAAATTTGTTCTAAATTTGATTTTCATTTATTAAATTTTAAATTATAAGTTTTAGCCCCTCAAATTTTTTTAGTCTAAAATATTAATCCCAATAATTTAATAAAATTTTAAACTCTTTTATTTTTTGAAAGACTAAAACTCAATTTTAAATTTAAAGGTTAAAACTAAAATTCGTATAATTAAGGAACCGAAAATTGTATCAACTATTTTTTTAAATCATTAATTTCCCCTTATAATAAAGGAGTTGAGAAAGTGGATTTTCATTTGGGGATGGAGAGGCATTGGAAGGAGCATGATCATATAAGTTTTCAATTTTTCTCTAGCTGGATGGCATAGAGTTTTCCCCAAAATTCATGTAGACATTTTTTTTTATACAAGTAGACATTTTACTATAGATGTTTTCTTAACCTCGACTCTTTCATAATCAAATCTTCTATGTCCCTTATGAGATTTTGATTAGTAATCTTTGTGCATGAAACAAAATAAAAAAATATATATTTTAGTACCGATGTTGGTAATAGTAAAAAGAGTTTTTGCCACTTGAAATATAAGATTTCGAGTTTAAGTTTGGGTCCGTGTGAATATAAAAAATTACCTTATAATAACTATTCTTAATTAAATCCGACAATTCACATAATTAGATAACTATAAAAAATAGTTTAGTAGCTCCATACTAAAGAAGATTACCAAAGGATACTCATAATCAAAATTAGAAAAGTTTTATTAACTTTAAAAATATAAAATTGGATAATTATTAAAAATTAAGAAAATATTAGTATGTAATTCACTTTCATGATTATTATTATTATTGAAGGACCTACCTTGGCGGTTCATGTCACGCCATTGCATAATGACTTTTCAAAAGGAGTTGGACCCCAAAACCCACATAGTGTTGCCGGCGGCTCTGAAATTTCAAACATAAATTTGGTATTGAAGATGACATCTTCTTCGCCTTATCACAAGAGTCTTAATCCATCAATGAATATTGTATTAAAAACAATACAAATATCCCGAAATTATTGGGTTAAAGAAGTTGAAAACCCCCAAATTGCTGATTTGTGTGTCCCACTATCGCCACGATTGGTCACCAAAACAGCTACCAACTTGAGAGAAAAGACCAAGCCTACCAGATTTCCACTATTTGTGTCTTCTTTTTGGAGATATTAGTTTTTAATTAATTGTATGATAATCAATTTCAGTGTTTAGTCCTAATTAATGCACGAGTTAAGGGGAACTCAAGTACCACATAACAGTTCTTGCTCTTTTTCACAATCCTTTTCTATTGAAAAATGCTATAAGAAAATGCTTTTTTTCATTGTATCATTGTGTATAAAGTGAAAGTGGAATTAACTTTAATCCTCTATCACTGAAAGAAATATTATTCTCACTCTATATAAGAGACACTACAAAAAAAAATATCTTTGGCGACTTATTGTTGCCGCTGATTCTGGACTTTCAGCGGCGACAACATATTATCGCCGCTAATATGAATAGGCGACAGTCTTATAGGCGGCGACATGGCAGCAACAAAATGTCGCCACTAAATATATTCAGCGGCGACTTTTGCCCTTTGTCGCCGCTGAAAATCAATTTTTTATAACCTAAACTAACCATTGAATGATCTCAAATTGGTCATGCCAATATTGCCCTAGGTTACATAGTTTCAACTTTCAACTAGGGTATATTAAATAAAAGAAATAAATTATTAACATTTAATTTGTATAGTTAACAATTAGAATATCTAGAAATATAAGAAAAGTAATAATTTAATAAAATATTAAATCTAGACCATTTATTTTTTGAATGAATGACATGAGTGAGGAATCCCTAGATTATATTTTCTTTTTTTTTCCCTTGGCTAGATCTTTATGATTTGGATGTGTTAATATTAGACCACCAGATCTAGACCTACATGGACAACTAAATTGGTTGATTGCATTGTTGCTTCAATTGTTTCGAAATCAGCATCTTTCCATCATTCTTAAAATCATATGTACGCTTGGAATTATATAGAAAGCTAGGAATTCAACATTGCATAATGGTGTTAGGGTAAGCCCATGTACCCTCTTGGAAGAGATCAATGGAATTCTTCTCTCTCATCTATGGCTTTTGCAAACTCTATCACAGTGCCATCAAATTCAACTGCAACACCTAAGGATATACCTTGTCAACTCAATCCATTTGAATAGGACATCTTCCTATGCAAATTTAAGAAATCCATCATAGTTATATATGCTTTCAAGGATGACTCCTTATTGAATTTATTTGGAAGAACCAAGCTACATATGCCGTGTCTTTCTTAGTTAAATGTTTCCGTACTTCCCTTGTAGGGATTCACAAATCCAATCTACTGTTTGATTAATATGGATTTCATCTTAATGTTAATTGCATTGAGACTAGATTCATTGACTTTGGAAAAGATTCAAATAAGACATCTTCTACACTTTATAAAAAAGTCATCTCTTTTTTTATCAAGGATTTTCCTTCTTTTACTGTCCATATTATATCTTTTAACTTTTATTCTATGACTTTTGTTAATGTTGGATGTTCCATATGTTTCAATTCTTTATAAGACTACTCTTATTTAATATCGTTTTGTCTTTTTATAAAAAGAAAAGAAAAGGAGATCAGAGATGGACAGGTTCCATTAGCATAGGAAGTAGATCATAGCTAAGTTACTAAATCAATTTTTAGAAAGAGAAAATGTCTTATTGAAAAAAAAAAGATTTTTTTGACAGTTTAAAAAAAAATTCTGGAGAATAATTTATGAAAAAAAGTAGTTATGAATAAATGAATATTTGAATGATTATTATCAGAAAATTTTTTATAATTAATAAATTATGAGAAAAAGTATGAGATAAAAATAAATAAAAAATAATTAATTATACTGTTCATCATCCCCTATGAACAACCTAGATCTACTAATAGTGCTGTTCATCTTCCTCCTAGAGATTATTGTAGGAACCGATCCAAATCAAATAAAAGCATAAGCGCCCCCCATTTATTGTAGGAACAAAGTATTCCCTTGGTTTTAAAACAAAAGCATCAAACAAATTTTTTCCACATATTCTTTCATTGTCTTCTCCAATCAAACGGGCACAACATAATACATTGAATTTGTAGCAAAAAATGACTATAATTGTTTATTAATTTGTAGATTGGGCTTAACGACAATGCATTGAGTTTGCTCTTCTTCCTTCTCCTTTTAGCTAGGAGTTTCGATTTCTTCTAGTATCAGCGACTGAAGATCCTCTTTATCCCACCACTATAGACCAGTGACGACCTGCGCAGACTAGCGATGACCATCGATGACGGAGAAGACAACCAGAAATGAAGACCATAGATCGGAGGATGCTGCAGAGAGAGAGACAGTTGAGCTTCAGACGAGAAATGGCGGAGAAGAGAGAAGAAAGAGAGAGAGGGGGGAGGAGAGAAGAAAAAGTAGTGGTAAATTAGTCATTGAATAATTTAGAAGCTCTTTTACTATTCTAAAAACTATTCCTATTAGCTTATTTAAAACCATAGTTTTAAACTTTGATTTGGTTTAGAAGTTTTTCTAGATAAATATAACTTGGTTGTTTTAAAATTTTCTTAAATTAAAATTTGAACTAAAAACTCTTTTAAAACTAAAATTTTAACCTTACCCAAACACATACTATGTTGGGATTTGCACGTGAGAAAGATGCTTCTCCTAATTAGTTTGCTTAAGATGTGTACATGCAAATTGGATTAACATTTCAGCGTAGATTTATCTTGTCTCTATATTTTTTGTCCAACTTTTTTAAGGAGTTGTTTGGTAGGAAGGATTTAGAGGGGAGGAGAGAGAAAAGAAAATTGATTTTGAGTTAGATTTTAAAAATTGAAGCAGTGAGCTTAAAAGTTTTTAACTAATTTTTATTACTCTTTCATTTTATATTTTTTTTAAAAAAATTTATAACCTAACTTCTCTAAATTTTTAAAATACAACTTATAACTGTAGACTATCTTAAAATAGAAAAACAATAATTTTATAAAAGACTTTATCTCAACTATTCATCTTTCAATCTTATAATAGGGATAGGATAGGAGAGAAAAGGAGAAAAAGAGGTAAAGGAGATGATCCATTTCCACTATGTTTTTAGAGAAATTCTACAATTAATTAATTTTAACTAATATTTTAATTTATATGATTTAGATAATTATTACTTATAAAAAGAACATAAGGTAGTAACAACCAACCGCAATAACTTTATTTGTCCCCCTATAAGGCATAAACTATACAAAGCATGCACAAAACACGCCTAACTTTATTGTTAGGCGACAACTTTTTCATCCCCACAAGAAAATATGTAAGAGATGTGTTGTTTTTTTTTAACTATATCCTTATTTATTAAAGATAAATGAGAGAGAAAATAAGTGAAAAAAATTATAGAGAATAAGTAGAAAAAAATGAGATATGTAATTAATTATGAGTAAAATTAGAAAAATATAATAAATATTTAGACAAAACTAAAATGAAGTTCATAAAAAGAACTATACCCTTTCACAAATTTAAAGCTTATAAATATGATTGGAGGGAGTATAAAACACTTTCTAAAAAATATTAATAAGTCACTAGCACTCTAAAATATTTTCTATATACTTCCTCTAGTGCATATTATAGAACCCTTTTAGAAGAAAATTTTAGTCTATATTATAAGAGCATAAGAGAACCATTAATGCTTTTGTTCAAATATACTCTTGGATATAAATGTTGGAGAGAGAGACAGAATTATAAATGTAGGAGAAAGATAAAAATGTTACATTCTTAATTAAGTTATTATAGATTTGGAAAGTTTTATAATTTTATGACAAATTTAATGATTTAACTATTATTTTTTGATTTGTGTGATTTATTTAAAAGGCTCTTATAGTATAGATTAGATGGAGTAGCATTTAGTATCCTAAATTAATATGTAATTCATCCATCATTGTAAATTATTTTTTCAATAGTATCCAATATCCTAAAGTATTTTTGTGCAATTTTGCCTTAAAGGAACTTAAAGTACTTAACGCTATTGAAACAATACTTTATGGTGCTAGGTGCATATAAAAATTATTTGAAAAATATTTTAGGATATTAAATAATACTAGAAAAATACTTTATATTATTGGATGAACCATAAATAAGTATAGAATAATGAGTGCTATTAAAAAAATATATTTTAAGATGCTAAACATATAACTTAACCCTATAAGTAACTTGATGGAATATTAATTAAAATTTTCCAATAGCCCCTATTTAAAGTTATTAACTTATTAACTATGAAAGAGAATGTAATACAAATCTAAGTTTTTTTATTTAAATATGGATAAAATTATAAATTTATTCAATTTTTAAAGAAAACTAATGGTTTACCACATTTCCTTAGTTTTGGTGAGGTAGTTATAGGTGCCTTATAATATGAACTAGAAGGAGTGCATGTGAGTATATACTCCTCTGGTTCTATTCATAAGTCAAAGAGAGATATTTTTATTATATTTATAAATAACATTATTAAATTTTTTAATAAATATATAATTTTACTCTTATTTATTATTGTGTAGACAATTACTTTTTTATTAAATAAGTAAAATTATAAAGTTATTAAATTTTAAAAAAGAAATAATGAAGTTAGAAGTTTTTTTATTTTTTATTTGTTAAAAGTTTTTTAATTTTGATAAAATATACTAAAACTGACACATTCCACCTCCATCTATGGGGCCACAAGTTATCTCCAGAGTCTAGACTCTGACATTTTTGTAGCCATAATGCAGCTGAAGGGAATTGGAAGATACGCAGCGGAAATTAACTTTAAAAATATTTCCATTCCCTGCCAGGATCTACCGAATGTGTTTAAGTTAAGGAGAAAGAAGTGTTACCTTCGATATTCGAGCTGTAGTCGCGACCTCAGTATCCACTAGTCGCGACTCTCTGGAGCTTTAAGTCGCGACCTCCTCAGCTTCTAGTCACTACCTGTCGCCTCTGGAGTTTTCAGTTACAACCTACTCAGCTTCTGGTCTTGACCTGTCGTCTCTGGAGTTTTCAGTCGCGACTTCCTCTGCCACTAGTCACGACCTGTAGCCTCTGGAGTTGTCAGTCGCGACTTCCTTTGCTTCTAGTCGCGACCTGTAGTCTCTTTTCGGATTTCTGACATTCAGATGCCAATTTAGTCGCGACCTCTGTGTCAACTAGTCATGACTTCGTCGTACCTGGTGCTCTTTTCTCGATCGCAAGAAGTCGACAACTTAGATCGACTTCCTTTACCGGTATCCACACGAATAGCGTTCCAATCACAAACGACGTGCTAGCACCTCTTGTCCCTCTAGGGCTTTCTCAAGATTCCGTCCTCACCGTCTCTATTTCGGCAGTTTCTTATCTGCAAACCTTTTGCACTCTCCTTGCCCCTTTTTCTCTTGTGTGTGTAGAACCCTAGCCCCTAATGTCAAATATATAGGATGCTATCGGGCTTCTAATTGGGCTGGGTTTCAGAATTAATCTTATATTAATTCTGAAATTAATACAATATCATATATTGCATAATTTAATAAGAAACTAATTAAATAAATATGGTTTATATTAAATCCGTCTCATAGATTTAATTTACCTATTTATTTAATTTAAAATAAAGATAAAACAGAATTATATTTGATTTATTCTCATAAATCAAATTTGAGATATCTTATCAATTTAAATTTCAAATTCAAATAGATCATATCAATTTAAATTTAAATTCAAAAGTGATAGAGATTTAATTTATCTCGCAAATATCTCTTATATTATATATAATATATATATACAAATTTATATATATATATATATAATATATAAATCCACCCTAGATTATTCCTTGAATCAAGACATGTCTTAGATTCAATGAACCTGGATATCATAGCTCGTGTTGGGCTATTTTGTGTGCGACCCTGTAGGCCTATATGAAGTTGGCAGTGGGCCAGTTACTATACTGACCCACAAGTCGTAAGGGGTCTCTAGCAAGACATTACGACTACCCAAATCATATGAGGATCGATAAACGATGTAACCTTTCATACAACCATATCATGTACCTTTTGTCACACGATATTTCGGTCATGGATGAGGCATGAAGAACGTCATCCTCCTGTTCTTGACCGTTACTTTCTCGATCCCTGAGTAGTCTGACTATAGAAATGAAACTACCTTTCCATTACAGTATGGCCATACATTTCTCAGACTCACTCATCGAGGGGCCCAGTAATATCTCTCTACGAATGTGAGGGACAAATTCCATCTTGACCATTCATATTCCTCAGCATGAAAAAACACTAAGCCCGAACATAGCCTTTATGATCACTCGGTCAAAGTAACTTTTGACTAGGTTAAAGCTGAGAGTTTGTCATGTAGGAATCCATGATGATCTCAGGTCAAAGGGCATAGTGACATGGCTTGTATATGAGAGAAGCTTATGACTTAACCCATGCAGCTCTCTCATAGCGGGTCGGTCCAACACCCTGTACTCTTACATGTGCCTATGACTTTGATTTATATCTCTATATATCTTCAAAGTTATACTGGTCTTATTTCATCTCTGATCCCACATAGATGACCGACTAGGGATATTTAGGATAAGATCATGAGTTATCCAAGGATGGTCATCACAGTAAACATACAAATAATGTGATAACATAATTAAGAAATTCATAAAACAATAATGTTTATAAGACAATGATTGGCCCCTAGGGCACAATTTCCAACAGCAGCCTCTTTTCAATAAACAAGCTATGCAAGGCTGTGAGTAGGGGTGTTCATGGACAGGGCTGGGCAGGGCGACCCCCCTGCCCGGTGCCCTGCCCAGAAAAAGCATGGGCTGCATTTTGCAGCCCAATGCCCGGCCCTGCCCGGTAAAAGCCCTAACCATTTTGGGCTGGGCATGGGCGGGCTGGGCGTGGGCGGGCTGGGCATGCCCAAGTTGTGATGCCATGCTCATGTTGTGGAAAAAATCTGCAATTATAAACTTCTAAAATAATATCATATTCATATGTCTTCAAGAGTTAAATAATATCTATAATCCACTAAAAATAAGGTAACAAAAAGATAATAATTAAAGTCTTGAAATTCATTGCATATAAAAAAACCTTGAAGTCTAAGTAGTTTATAATTACAATTTTACATCAATTTTCCAAATGTTGACAAGGATGAAGTATCTAAAAAAATAAAATAAATAATTATAATTTGTAATGAAATCATATTATGATTAATAAAGTTAAAAAAATTAATATAGTTATAAATATTAAAAGATGCAACTTACGTACTTAACTACTTATATTTCTAAAATGACCCTTTAGTCACCAGTAACTATCATATTCTCCCTTCTAAGTGTAACATCTACTGAGAAAATTAAAAAAAAATAAAAAAAGGGTGCTCTTGGGTAGGGCAGGGCAGGGCAGGGCAACCCCCCTGCCCGGTGCCCAGCCCGAAAAAAGCATGGGCTGCATTTTGCAGCCCGATGCCCAGCCCTGCCCTATATTTATCGGGCTGGGCAGGGCTATTTTTTCGCGGGCTCGGGTGGGCATACCGGGCCGCGGGCTTTATGAACACCCCTAGCTGTGAGTAAGTTAAGGCAACTTAAGTACTTGGGCTCCTAAGTAGCATTAGACCCAGATGCTATTATTGAAAATATGTAGAGGTATCAAGTTACACCAAAAGATCAATAGGGAGTATTATTTTATTATAGTTCTAGTTGTCACGTTTAGAGAGGTATTTTAGCTCCTAGGTGTTTACGTTTATACCTGAGGGTAATTGGCGGCTCACCCTGCTTGACATTGGTGTCGCCTAGGAGGAAGGTAGACTTCACTCTGCCCTTGGATCGTGGGTGAGCCTATTCGGAGAGAAAATATGATGTAAAAATACTTTCTACTTTATTGATATGAAGGGGTATATATATACAAAATAGAGAATCCTAGATATTAATAAATAATATCATATCTTATCCTATATACTAATTATATAATATTTACATATATTATAATATCTCTACACTCCCCTCAAGTTGGAGTATAAATATCAATCATGCCCAACTTGTTACAAATATATTCAACTTGAACCCCATTAAGAGCTTTGGTGAGAAGATCACCCAGTTGATCATTGGATCTAACATGCCATGTAGAGATGAAGTTTTTCTTAAGTTTGTCTTAAATAAAATGACAGTCGATCTCAATATGTTTCATGGTTCATAGAATACCGAATTAGAAGCTATGTACAGAGCTGCTTTATTATCACACCACAGCTTTGCTAGTAATGATATTTTAAGGCCAACCTCCTCAGTAGCTGATATATCTAGAATATCTCGCATACAGATTGTGTCATGGCTCTGTATTCCGCTTCTGCATTTGATCGTGACACCATATTCTATTTCTTGCTTCTCCAAGATACCAAATTTCCTCCTACAAACACACAATATCCTGTAGTAGATCGTCTTGTGGCTTTTGATTCACCATGATCGACATCACAAAAAAATTCAATATCTATGTGACCATGATTCTTGTATAATATCCCACGACCTGGAGATCCCTTCAAGTAATCTAACACATGTTCTAATGCTTTCCACTATTTGACAGTTGGCGAAACCATAAATTGGCTAAGGACAGTTACTGGGAAAGTGATATCAGGACGAGTCAACGTAAGATAATTCAATTTGCCAATCAATCTCCTGTACCTATCTGAGTTCTCAAACAACTTGCTCTTAGTAGCTTCAACGAGATTTTTATACGGTATACTACCATCAGCATCAAGTAGAGGATTATAAACCATAGAAAAACTAGTTGGTGCAGCTCCTATTTTTCCAGTTTCTTTAGAAGATCTAGAACATATTTTCTCTGAGTCAATAAGATGCCCTTCCTACTCCTCATGACTTCAATCCCTATGAAGTACTTTAATGAATATAAATCCTTCGTCTGAAAGTGGGAGTTAAGGAATGATTTGAGTGATGAGATCCCTGATGCATCACTCCTCGTAATCACAATATCATCAACATACATAACTAGTAGAATCATGCCAACACTTGTTTGTTGATAGAACACAGAATAATCACACTTACTCTGGCATAAGCTAAAGTCCTTCACAACAGTACTAAATATGTCAAACCATGCCTGATGGCTTTGCTTCAAAACGTATAGAGATCTCTTAAGATGACACACTTTACTGCGCTCCACTAAGCAACAAAACCTGGTGGTTGCTCTATGTATACTTCTTTAAGAAGATCACCAATTAATAAGGCATTTTTAATATTCAGTTGAGAGAGATCCTAACCATAAGTAGCTGCCAGAGAGATGAAGAGACTAACAAAGGAGAGCTTGGCCCCAGGGGAAAAAGTCTCAAAGTAGTCAACACCATACTTATGAGCATAGCCTTTAGCAATAAGGTGAGCCTTAAGGCATTCAAGTGTACCATCAACCTTAGTTTTAAGGGTCAATACCCATTTACACCTAATGGCTTTCTTTCCTGTAGGTAAATACACTAAGGTCCATGTGACAGCATGATCAAGAGAGGCCATCTCCTCCTCCATAGCAATACGCTAACCCGAGTGAGTAAGGCCTCAAGAAAGGATTAAAGTACGAAAATAGTGTCTAAAAAGGTAACAAAGGCACGAGAGGCAAATGAGAGATGGTTATATGAAACAAAAGAAGAAATATGATATGCACAAGTACGTTTACATTTACGAAGAGCAATGGGCAAATCAAGTGAGGGATCAGGATCTAGAGTAGGAGGTATCATAGAATCAAAAATTGGGCCAGGTTCAGGGTGAGTGATGCTCTCTGTAAGATCTGATGACGAAGTAGACAATGGCGGAGCATAATCTGGTGCAATGACAGTATTGGTTTCCTTCAAATGTTTGGTATAAACTTGAGACAAGGGTGGTTGACTAGGTAATGGTACGGGAGTTGGTGCTAGTAATGGTGAGGTAAGGACATAATATACTAGAAGAGGATCCTCCTCAGTAGGTGGAGAGGGAGGAGCAGAAGTGTTAGAAGCAAAATAAGCAACATATTCCTTAAAAGTAACATCAGCATAGACTAGATAATGATTAAGAGTAGGAGAGAAGCACCGGTAACCCTTCTAAACATGAGAGTAGCTAAGAAAGACACACTTGAAGGACTTAGGATCTAACTTAGAGACAGTGGGATGCACATCCTAAATGAAACACACACATCCAAAAATCTTAGGATAAATGGGAAACAAAGATTTAAAAGGAAAGAGAGTGGTGTAGGGAATGTGACCATCAAGAATAGAGGAGGGCATGTGATTAATGAGGAAGCAAGCAATGGAGACCGCATCCACCCAAAAGGGTTTTGGAACCTGCATTTGAAATAAAAGTGCAGGGGCTACTTCTAATAAGTGACAATTTTTTCTTTTGACAACGCCATTCTGAGCTAGTGTATCCACACAAGAAGATTGATAGAGAATTCTGTTTTGAAGCATGAAAGAGTGAAATAATTTAGAAAAATATTCTTTAGTATTATCACTATGCAAGGATGGATAGAAGTATTGAATTGATTTTTAATTTTAGCAGTAAAGACACAAAAGTGAGAGAAAAACTCAGAACAATTTTTTATTAAATATAACCAAGTAGTGTAGGAATAATCATCAACAAATATAACAAAGTACCTGAAACCACTTTAGACTCAACTGGACATGGACCCTAAACATCGGAGTGCACTAACTCAAAAGGAGACGAAACTTGTTTATTGACTTGAGATACTAAAGGAAGACGATGATGTTTAGTAAATTGACATGACTCACAATCTGATGATGACATATGCTGAAACTGAGGATAGACCTTTTTTAAAGATGATAAAGATAAATGACCCAAATGACAATGTGCTTAAAAAGGAGTGACATCATCGGTATAAGCCATTGCACGAGACCCATGATCATCAAAGAAGTAGTGACCGCCAGATTCGTAACCCCTACCAATAATCTTTTTCATCAAAAGATCATGTATCAAGTAATGGTAAGGAAAAAATGAGACCCAATAGTTTAATTGACGAGTAAGTTTACTAGAGGACAAAAGGTTAAATACAATGTTAGGGACATTAAGAACATATTCCAAATGAATAGACGAGGTAGGGTCAACAGTGCAAGAACCAAGAACATGGGATTGAGAACTGCCTGCAATAGTGATATTATAAGGATTTGCATAAGACTTATAAGTGGAGAAGAGATAGCGGTTGCCTGTTATGTGGTCAGTAGCACCAGAGTCTATGATCCATTTAAAGGAAGAAGAGACAAGGGCAGTAGCCTCATTACCTGTTGCAATAACAACACTCACAGGGGGTGACAGACTTTAATTGAGCATATTCAGTAGCAGAAATGGTAACCGTGTCATTAGCTGTGGTGGCCACATGTGCAAAGTTTCGTCACTTTTGTTTGTTTTGAAGTTTACAACACATACGCTTCATATGACTTGGTTCCTTACAGTAGTAACATATCACGTCCTTTGACTCTTGATTAGGACCACTTGGTGTAGAACCATGACGATTAGGTGGCCCACGATTATTATGCTACCTTGGCTGAGCAACACGTAAGTAGGCGTAAGAGGGGCTGGGGAAGAGGTTTGTTCAGTTCTCAGCACACAAGAGAAGGCTTTTTCAAGAGAGGGGACCTGAACCCCAGATAAAATTTGAGAATGAGCAGCCGTATATCAAGGTGGAAGTGTAGTGAGAAAACTCATGGTTGCTATCTGCTCTCGATGAGACACATTGATTTGCCTCTCATGAAAAATAGGCATGAGGGCATTTAGCTCTTTATATAGTCCTTTAAAGTCTATAAAGAAGGCCGTAAAGGGAAGGTCATTGGTATCTCGACGCGATAGAAAGATCTGTAAACATCGTATATTCAAGAGATATTGTTCTTGCCTGAGTAAGAGTGCCAAGTAGTCCATGAGTTCTTTAACAAATTCACAATGAGTAATAGAGTTACGAATTTATAAAAGAAGTCATGCATCATCGCTTAACCATGACTTGTGAGAGGTATCTTTCTCTACGGGAGGATCATCGGTTAAGTAATCTTCCTTCTCAATACTTCAAAAATAGATACGAATAGATTTACTCCAATCCAGATAATTTCTCCAAGTTAATTTGTATTTAGTAATCTTAGTGACTACTGGAACCATCTCAAAAATTATAGTAGTCTTGGTGGCAGCCATCAAAGATGTCAGTAACAAAATCGAAAGGAAGACCAAAGTGCCACACTAAGGGCAAATAATTACCAAATATAACAAAACCCAATAAGTACATATCAGAGTTATGGTTGAAGAAGCAGTCCGATGTGAAACTAAGCACCAATTTGTTGGTGAGATTCAATCAGGTCTACGACTCAGTAAAATGGTTGCCAGAAACTGAATAAATGATGGGGCAATATGTTATGTAAGATTTAGAATCACGATGAAGTTGAGGGCATGAACAAGAGACGCTTAGTTTATTCGGAGAGTAAGATGCTAGGAGTATTATCAGCGGCAATGCATGTCACGATCACAATCACGGACAGGACACTTGAAACATCCTTATTTTTGTACATCTTAGGGACCAATTGGTAGTATTTAGAACCACTTTCAAGGTCATTGAAATCTAATTTCTCAATCTGGAGTTTTACTCTTATCGAGTACTGTTTACTGTGTAAATTCCAGATGAGTGACCTGACTTCAAAAAATCATAACTAATTCTAGAAAAATCAGAATGCAGTGGTTCAAATTGATACATGAAACTAACTCAATACTATTTCAAGGAAAAATAACTCGTTGACCATTCCTTGTCCAAGTCAACGTCAGTCAAAGTTACAACTTTACTGTTCCTCCAGCGTTTTCTCCTGAATCCAGCATTTTGGTCCCAACTTTGATAATTTATATCTCCATGTGTAGACATCGAAATGAGATATTCTATATATCAAATCGAAGCTTGGTATGTCTACTATTTATCATAAACATATCATACATTTATTTGATTATTTACTATTTTTAATTATAGATCAAACATCACTATATCACCACGAGTTACTGTTCATGGTGGCAAATTCCAGCAAGCAACTTTACATACATATGCATACATCAATCACATATCAAACAAACATGCCAAACAATACTTATCATTAAATAATAAATCTTTATACAACAGGGCATGAACAAAATCCTCGTATCTCTATTACATATTTCCTGCCTGAAATCCGGCAGCATAACTACTATACTTCATCTGTAAAAATAACTGATCTTGTACTGATTCGGTAATTCCCATGAGAATTACCATTCTACGTAAGTACCCAGGAAAGACTGGATGAACCGACTAGGTCCACTCACTTCCAAACTCCTTAGACAGTACCTACGTACACAGTACGTATCATCTCCTTATGTTCAGTCTGAAAATCGGCAGCATAACGGCGTCTTACAGCATTCTCAAAATTCACTTCGACATAACCTCTCTGTAATGGGTTATAAATAGGGGATGAGATTCGGGGGAATCTCAGTAGCAAACGGTACTAAACAATGCATGCATTAAAGTAAATACTTGTGCTTGCTTGTGAAAGTGTAAACATTGTGTAATGTGCATGCTTCCATGTAACATATGAAATACAATTGGCCAAGGTAATCATAGAAACAGAGCTTCAATCATATACACATATGCACACAATTCAACAAAGTCATAGCACAATCAAGCATAACATTCAATACATACAAGTTTAGGGTAAGTTTACTACCTTATTGCTTTACTTCTTTCCACTTTAACTTTGCTTCTTCCTTCTTACTTTTCCTTGCTATGTGGCTGCCCTCTTTTGAGCCCACCAAGCAATTCCTAACATCACATTACCATCCAACCATTACAATCTAACTTCTCTTGAACACTAAGCTTACTTTAAGTAACATAACTTCCTTTAATCTTTACCAATTGACTTAGCCTTTGAATCAATTGATGTCTTGACCTTACCCTACACAATTTGGCCTTTTGAATCCATTTATGAACTCAAAACAACCAAATTCCAGCAACTATGCACTGTTCCGGACAGATTTGAAAAACATGCATAATTCTTTCAAAAATTCTCATTTTGATTATAATGCTTCCCATACTTGTTCCTCCACTTTTCCCCCACACAAAATCTCATTTTAAGACCATTGGAAGCATCAAAATCATGAAATCCAAATCACTGTTCACGCGAGTGAACAGTACCGTGAGGAATTTTCAACAATATAACCTTTAATTCCAATGGTTTCCAAGGTTCAAAACCTTTCCAATCCTACACAAAATCATCATATAAACTCAATGGAAGCATTACATCATTGAAATTCCATTTCCTTCTATCATGAACAGTGCATGAACAGTGCAAACCGAAATGGTAAAGTCAAGCACATCAACTTACTTCCAACCAAGCATGTAACTAACTTGTTTAAGCTTGTCTTAACTATCTATGACTTAAAACTCATATTCCTTTCACATATACACAAAAATTCCAGCAGCATTTCCCCAATATTTAAGCCTAAAAAATCACTTAAACTCAAGCACAAACCATAAGAACAAAAGGTAGAAGCAAGGAGACAACTTACCTTACTTGCTCCTTCAAGACCCTTGCTTCTTCCTTGCTTTCTTCCACTTTCTTTCTCTAGAACTCACTTCTCTTTCTAAAGGAGCTCTTGGGTGTGAAGAATGAATGGAAAGGGGCTATTTATAGCAAAAGTCATGTGCCATTTGAAGGCTAAGATCACTTTGGAAACTATTTGATCTAATGGTTAAAGGTTTGATCTTGGAATGTCTTTTCACTTTTCACTCAAGACCTTACCACCATGACATCACTAGCATGGCCTCCCTTGGTACACCTAACCCTTCCTTTTTTTGGGTGCCATGCTTGTGTCCTTGCGGGTCCCACCATGTGCAACACATAATTCTTACTTTATTCTCTTTTTCTTTCTTTTCAAAAATCCATAAATTATTTATTATTTAGACTTGGGCTCCAAGATAACTTTTGGGCCTTATTGGGCTGGCCTAGGACGAAATATTGGGCCTCTTTTAGGTCCAATAGCTAACTGGCCCAAATCCTAATGTACTTTCCTCATACCGATATCTGTAACTTACCCTGATCTTAGCATAAATGCTAAACACCTCTTTTAATTGTTCTAACATTTTTATAAATTCATTCTAATGTAAAATGAATTATCTACAAAGTTTCATAATTTTCTGAGACCCAGAAGTCGTGTTAAAAATTATATATGTTTCCTTTAACCCTTTATCGGTGTCCTTTTTCACCGTAAATTCCATAATTAATTCTACAGGACTCCTTTTTGACTTCTGTCAACTCCATAAATTCTCATATTAATTATAATAATTTAATATCAAATTTCCTATGATATCCATCCATTGTGTGAAATGACAAAAATGCCCTCCATTTACTTCTGGTTTCTTAGGGCATCACAGTGGCATTTTCGTAATTTTGCACTTTGGCTCTTAGACTTTCTTCCTCTTCCAATTAATCCTTTTCTTTACATAAATATGGCCACATATTTTCCTAAACATCTCATATATTTTATTCAATCTGTACATATAACTTAGTACAGAAATTAGGGATGTTACATTTCTCTCCCTCTTAAAATAAATTTCGTCCTCGAAATTTACTTGTACCTTAGTCAACAATCTTAAATATACATCCTCTTTAAATATTTTTTTGCTTTATGACTAAGAATTGGGGTATCCATCTCTTACCTTTTATCTTATTATCTAGCGGAGTACTTTCAATATCCGCTTCATGTCCTTGCTGTCATTACTCTTTTTGTATGAGTCAACTTAATTGGAGTTTATTTCTACTTCATCACGGCACTTGATCTTGTGCTATGCATCCATTTGCTTATGGACAACTTGAAACATCCTCCCTTAGACTCCTCAGAGTACACTTGCGGAAGCAACATTAGCTTGATTATATCTTAACTTAAGCCCAGAAATTCAAAATTTTACTCTAAAGTTCCTTATTCTGGATCTTTAATTTGAAAATTAATTAATCTCATTCTACACAACCAAATGAGGCTTATTACCTATCCACGTAATGCCCCAGATGTGTACGACTGGCCTGCCAAATTTCGTGGTCAAACCCCTTCGTTTACTAGGTCAATTTGAGGTCAAAACACTGCTACCTCAGGACCTGCGAATTTCCCCTTAATTTACCATACATAAATTGAATATGCCAAACAACACTTATCATTAAATAACATAATGTCATACAGCATGGCATACACAACAAGACATACACATAATCTTGCTATCTCTATTACATCTCTTTCTGCCTAAACTCCGGCAACATAATCGCTACGCTTCATCTGTACAAAGAACTGAACTGTACTGATTCGGTAATCCCCTCATGAGAACTACCATTCTACGTAGTACCCAGGAAAGACTAGATGAACCGGCTAGGTCCACTCACTTCTAGCCTCCTTAGACAGCACTACGTACACAGTACTTATCATATACTGATGTTCAGTCTTTACTTCGGCAGCATAACGGCGTCTCATAGGATTCTCAAAATCCACTTCAGCATAACCTCCCTGTAATGGGTTATGGATGGGGATGAGATTCGGGGGAATCTCAGTAGCAACAATCATAACAATATATGTAATACAGTGTGATAGTGCTTGCTTGTGATTGTGTACAGATAAGTATGCTGCGTGCTTCCATACTCAATGACATATGATCATAGCATTGTAGTAGAGCTTCAAGCATAACATATAAGACAACAATCCAACCAAACAATAGCACAACAAATCACAAAGCCATTACATAAAAGCTAGGATTAGTTACTACCTCAAAGGCTTAGCAGAGCTCTACTATCTCTATTCTGCTTCCAGCTCCGCCAGAACTTCCTTCCTTTCTTTCTTTCTCCTTCTCTCTCTTCTTTCTCTCTCTTTTCTTGCCAAAAACGTGGGATGCATAAAATGGGAGGGGAAGGGGGTATTTATAGCTTTAATGGATGGCATTTCTGTAATTTTGAAGCCATCTGAACATGTGGTCCTGATTTTTCCTAGATTTTCCTATTTTTCTTTATTTCTTTTTACTGCATCATGCATGACATCATCCAGGACACCTCACCGGGACACCTCATCGCCACATTCTTCACATGTCACAATTCCTGGACACCTCATCAGCTGACTCAGCAGTTCAGTCCAATCCAGTACCGGTCCAGAGTCTTGCACCATAATACGTGTCCTCAACTTTTCTTCTGCCTCTAAGATTGCGCCATGTGGCTCCTGGAAGGGACCTTTCATGCCTTCCAATGCTATCCAGATAAGTCCCGGACTTTAGCTGATCACCTCCTCGGTTATCGTGCCAACCAAGTAACTTTACTTTATTGAAACAGCATTAAAATAGTATTTTAATGCCACTTTTTCCCATATACTCCATGGGCTACGTTTTTGGGCTCTGGGTATGTTATCTTGGATCCTGATCAAGCTCAAGCACTCTGATGGCTCGATTCCCAAGAAACATCCCTCGGCAAATTACCAAAATACCCCTGGGTGCCCTTTCTTGCACTATTTTAACCCTAAGGGTAAAATCGTCATTTCACACCCTTCTGTACTCTGTCAGGGCATATACTGACTCTAAGTAACTTTATCTGTATGTGCCCTAGCTTCTAGGCCTGTCCAGAATGACCAAAATGCCCTCATTCATCTCCTACCCCTTTAGTACAACACAGGGGCATTTTCGTAATTTTCACTTTTCCGGGGTTCTGCCTGACACTGACCCACCTATCAGTCCAAGTGTCTTACTGGGCCTTGTTGGCGCCATTATTGGGCCTCTCAGGGTCCATTACCTTCATGGCACGTATTACGAGAAATCTTCCCCTGTTAATAATTATTGAATATTTTATCTATTATTCACCGTTTATACACATATCCGGACACCGGCTCCTTCTGTCCGATACACTGGCCTGCGGTGTTCAGGCATCCCTGTGAGTCATATCAGTCATCTGACCGAGGTTATCCGAACTCATTCGGTCCCTTTTCAAATACCGATAAATTTCCCTATCGGATACCCGGAGGCCTCATACTCCCGTCTGGATTTTCTAATTTGCGAATAACTTTTTCTACAGGCCTCCTATCGGTATTCTGTCAGTTTCCTGACATCCGCCCCATAAGGACGTATCATCGTGTATTTTCTCACCTAGATCTGAAATCTAGGATATCCGGTATGAATTTTTATAACTTTTGGACGATCAGTCCATTTCTGGCTATCTGGAGTCTTCAAAAATTCCTGTATTAAACCAGATTACCGAGCGTCCCTTGCTCTCTCTACCGGTGAAATCTGGGACTGAAATGCCGTCGGACAGTCCAAACCACTTCCGGCCTGACTTTCTTTAATTACACTTTAGCCCCAAGAAACTTTTCTTCTTTTCATTCAAGTCCCTTTTTATTTGGCTAAAATTACACTTTGGCTAAAATTACACTTAAGGACCCCACCTTTTTGTCCTTAAACTTTCCATAATTCTTTCATACTCATAGAGACCTCGTATGCACATTTCACAGTTCAGTGAAATGATCAGCATAATTTTCTCTATTTTCTGCCAAAATATGGTACTTATCGGCTACCAGCCCGATCTTTCCCATAATTACGATTTTGTCCCTACATTCTCTTTCTGGCATCTATTCTCATCTTCTTATCCTTCATCTTAAGTTCTAGAAATTCTCTTTCAATAACTCATCCCCTAAACTCTTCGGGAGCCATCGTTAATTGAAAAGCTCGACAACCCGCCCATATCAGGTTATCTTACACAGGAGCCAGCCCATATCAAGCTTCCTGCAGAATTCCTAGGCTTAAGACTTAGGATATTCCTCACATTCCTCATTTTGAACCTAGGCGAACTGTCCCGATCTCCTAGACAAAAAATCAGGATGTTACACAACTCCTTGTACTAGACTTGAGAGTAGTGTCCATTTCTTTCATATCAACCTCTCTCGAATATTATTGTATTCGGGAGTTTCCCTCACTCACTCATCATACTTTCTAACACTTATCCCTTATTACTTCTCTTAGCATCTCGCAGAATTCTTTAACATCCGCAAAGCTTCATCCTCTTTTTGTATAGAAACTCTTATAACTATTGTTGCTCTTATCATCTTTAATGATTCAACATCATACAGAGAGAGGACTTATGCAGTTATTCTTTTCTTTACTTTACTGCTAAGTAGGAGCATATACTCTAACATGCATAATGCCTGGCCAATATCTTGTAGGACTGTATACTTGCTCCTAAATGCAAAGCTCTAACATTCTCTTATGACTTTATCAGCCTCTCAGGAGAGTATTGCTCTTTTGCTTATCGTTCTCCTGAACAAAGTCATAATTTAAATCTTTCATTTCAAATCCACTCTTATTTGGACTTGGCAGAAGGGTTTTAATCCTTTAATGTTCATAACCTTTCTAACTTTTCATAACTTTGTTTATCATTCATCATATATATGCCAAACTTCTATGGCATTTACACTCTTTCATATCTTACCCCTTAACATCTTGGTGTAACTCCAGGGTCTATCTTACTTTAACTTTTCACTTTTCTTACCTTGTCCATCTATACCAACTTCTGTGACAACTGGACCCTTTTTGATTACTCTTTCTTAGACTACTCTTGCCTTAATATCTTTCTGGAAGAAAGCTACCTTACTCTTCTAAGCCTTAGCATTCTCTATCTCATATAACTACTGGATTCTATCTTTACTTTAGACCTTCTTCTCTAGGTCTCTTTAGCCTTTTAATCTTTTTATCCTCATCTGGAGGATTTATCTGCTCATACTTTTCTGTTCTCAAAACATATGGGGTTCTCTTCTTTGTTCCTCAGGCATACTTCTATAAAACTTTTGAATATCAGCACTCAGACTTTAACTTGGACTCTGTCTTTGTTTAAAGAAAACTAAGTTCAGTCTGTATAATATAGGCTATATGAGGAAAATCATTATAAATAATTTTTCTGGATGAGTTTATCAACTAGTGAAGCTTCCTTACCTTAACTTCGTCTTTGGCATTCATCTTCCCAAAGAGATACTATATTGTACTCATATCTCATGGCTCATTACTTTCCTTAGGCTAGGTCTAACTGCGACCTCGGGATCTAACTGTGATCAACCGTCAGCCTCTTCAGAATCTAACTGTGACTCTGGAACTGTTAGGATCTAACTGCGACCCTGGAGCCATGCTAGGATCTAACTGTGACCCTCCAGAATCTAACTGCGATTCTGTATATCTCCCGAAGATCTTAAACCAACAGACTAAATTATAGGGTTCACCGCTTCTACTTGTTGATAACTCAATAAAAATTTAGAAATATTATGTTCAGTAGCCCATATTATTGCCCAAGACTTTACTTATTTCCTCTCTTACTCAGGAGTTCCTTCTCATCTTTCTTACCTTACTATGGCTTACCATGCCTTGTGCAATCATGGTTTAACCACTTGCCATTGCATTCTACTGCTATGGCCTCATCATAACTTCTCATGTAAATCTATGCTCTAACTGCGAGCCATTTGAACTATGCTCTAACTGCGAGCAGACTGCATCAGATCCAACTCTTATCTGAAGAGTGATCTGTACTCATCTGAATCTAGTCTCTATCTGAGAGTCATCTGTTTCAAATCTAACTCTTTCTGTATACCATTCCTTTCAATAGAAATGGCTCTAAGTACTGCATTCGCAAGCCTATAGAAAAACCTGAATCACCCCAATCATAAATCAATCAGAATATCATATCATAACTTATCGTCCTATAAACTGAGACTATCTATCATCCTCAATACATTCCTTATTTCATATCATATGTATGGGAGCAACATAATTTTCTCAAACCTTCGTTACCATATATACTCTACCCTGCATATACTGCGAAATGGGAGTATTCATCATGGTATACTCTAACATGCATGTCATTATATGACAACTGCAAGGAAATGCAACTATCCATCATAATTTGCTCAACCAGCCATCAGACATTGTAATAAACTAAGTAAGCCTCAAAACATATTTCCTTTATCATATTGCCTATCATATCCTGATCATTCATCCTGAAACATCTATCTATTTCACTTAGGCTGCCATGCTACCCTCTTATCAGGGTATAGACTCGACCCTTCTATCGAATAGGGGAGTTACTTTATCTTTAGAACCGTGGCTATCTTTCTTTTTCTAATCTTGCTTATAGCTACCGCTCTATTGAACTTCTGTGACTACCTGAGAAAAACTTTTTTGCTATAACACAGAATTCAACCCATTAACTGACTTCTTAGTCATTCAACTCTTATTGCTCATGTGGATGAACTCGGCTACATATTTTATCAAAGGGTTCCTCTTTCTCTTTTTAAGCCTCAGCCTCACGCTCATCTCTATTTAACTGAGAGGAATACTTTTCATAATCTTATTCAAGAATTACTTCTCAGGTGAGCAGAACAATCTCTATTTCTCTGGAGTAACATTAGTGTCTTACTACTATCTCTTAACTCTTTTCGCGCGTATACATCAGTCTCAGTCTACTCTTGACCAGAGTATGGTTTATTCCTGGTCTTTTTCTTGATCCTGACCAACTTAGATCATATAAATCTCATTCATCATCTAGCACCATTACTTGTGTTCTCTAACAGCCCAGTACCCTTCCACATAGATATTGTCAGCTTTCCCCTTAGGCAGGCCCCAAGCCCACATGAGGTCACAGTTTCATTCTCCAGGCATATAAGGACTTTAACCCCTTAGGCACCTAAAACGCGTCCTCCGGGTATCATAGCTATGTAGCGGAAGATATTGTCCCATCTCCCCTTAGGCAGGCGCCTCTAGGCCCACACGAGGTCAGGGTTTTGTTTCCCAACACTGCCTGCCTACCACTCGTGCCTGCCTACCCCCACTGGGGTGCTTGGTGACGAGGGCGCTTGGTGAGTACTGCAAACGCGTTCATGAGGGAGAGGTATCCACACCCTTATAAGGCATGCTTCGTTCACCTCCCCAACCGATGTGGGACTAATATCCTGTTTTAGGGACTTTAACTTTCGAGAACTTGAAGCCATATGTTAGGCTCATTTCTTGCGCAAGCCTTATCCTAACTTTTGATTCTTTTGTTCATAAAAGACTAACTGAACAAAGTCTTTCCAAATGTAGATTTACTCTTGATAGTCATATAGAGGATCTACTTCTGAACATCATCTTAGACTAGCATGTATCTCTATTTCTCATACTATTTAGCTTGCCTACATCATGTGCTAAACCTCTAACTGATAACCTTCAGTGAGGCTGGCATCTTCATCCTTCATCAGGTCCCTGCGCATCTTCATCGTGACCTGAGTATGAACTAGGTGCAACGTATCCATGAACTTTAGTCGCGACTATCTCATTCTACTTGTTATGACTGGACAGCTCTACATTCTTTAGTCACGACCTCGGGTCACCTCTCGTCATGGCCTAACTTCTCGAGGACTTGTAGCTATGTTCCAAACTGTTTTACATCCGACCTGGATCTAACTTGCTTTAAACATTCCCTTATAATCTTCTTGTCTAGTCTTTACCCTAGTAATGGCCGATCCTTACACATCAGTTGTGAACCATTTGCCAAAAGCTCACTTAGCTTTACATGCCACGTAGGGTATATGGCAATATCTGGCTTATGGCCATCTCATATCATGCTACTAACATGAAAACTTAATCCAGGTCAATGCCCTCTATCACGTCTCTATTTATCATCCTTGCTACGGTATTGAAGAACTGCAGCTAAACTAACTGCTCTTGATTTCTACTTCCTTCCATCCCTTAACCTAAACTAAGTAGTTCACTTCCCACAGCCTTTCTTGAGACTAGTATAGTCACATTGTCTATCTTTCATAAAGAAGGCTGGGGTGGATTAGGGCTAGAAATATCCCTTTAATCTTTATCTATACCCTCGTATATTCCTGGACTGGGATAATAGGAAGGGATGTCACAGATTGTAACTGGTTCTTAGGCTACTCATATCAAACTTATCCTCAAACTCTAGTAAAGGAGGAATAATATCTGGCCTACCTATAATCCAGTATCAGTACTCAGCTTCCTCAGCTGAAATCTGTCCTCTCATCGGAGGAATAGAGCTTATATCAGGTTAGAGAGCACTCTATCAAACTCATCCTGTACATAATTACTAGACCCATCATTATCTAGTGCAGCATTATCTGATGCATACACAACATCTGACTGAATTTCTCATAATTTCCAGACTATAAATCTGAGTCTACAAAAATATGCATGGGTACTTTACTATAAACCTTCCTGATTGAGTCCCTTATGCTGTCATCTGAACTCTCTTCACTACCTGAAGAGTCAAAGTCTAGGTGTACCTCATCTTTATACAGCATTAAAGGTTGGGGGTCTCACTGATTAACTGATATTTCAAGCTTAACTTTATGAATCCCCATGTCTACTACTCCAACATTTACTCTGTGTTTTGCGACCAAAAGTCTTCTCTCATCGTGACTTATGACTTAACTTGTCGCAACTTGGACATCTAGCATGCTTACTATAGTATCTGGTCACAACACGATACCTCAAGCTACTCTTACAGCTTCCTTAGTCGTGAACTGATCAGCTTCTATCTCTATCCATAGAGGAAACTGCTTCTTAAACATTATTCACTTAGTCCAGCCACATTATTTTAATAAACATGAGACCTCGGCTGTATCGACTGACTAAGATTAGCCGATCGTAATCATATTCTTCGTAAGACTATAAAGCTCGGGGTAGTCTCATTCGTTTGGTATCACTATCTTCTATCTAAACCCTTCCAAGCAATGAACACCATCCCTATATCATACTCTAGGGAGAGAACCATTCAAATTTCTCATTTGTCTAAGGGATCAGTCTAACTTAACTAGAGCATAACTGAGCCAGAACCTTCTATTCTGTGCCAGAATCTTATGCTCTGAGCCAGAACCCTTTGTTCTGTGCTAACTTTATTCTGTACTAATGCTAGAAATCATCTGTTCAGAGCATTTCCTAAGCCAGAATCCTTTGCTCTGATACCAAAATGAAACATCCTTATTTTTGTACATCTTAGGGACCAATTGGTAGTATTTAGAACCACTTTCAAGGTCATTGAAATCTAATTTCTCAATCTGGAGTTTTACTCTTATCGAGTACTATTTACTGTGTAAATTCCAGATGAGTGACCTGACTTCAAAAAATCATAACTAATTCTAGAAAAATCAGAATGCAGTGGTTCAAATTGATACATGAAGCTAACTCAATACTATTTCAAGAAAAAATAACTCGTTGACCATTCCTTGTCCAAGTCAACGTCAGTCAAAGTTACAACTTTACTGTTCCTCCAGCATTTTCTCCTGAATCCAGCATTTTGGTCCCAACTTTGATAATTTATATCTCCATGTGTAGACATCGTAATGAGACATTCTATATATCAAATCGAAGCTTGGTATGTCTACTATTTATCATAAACATATCATACATTTATTTAATCATTTACTATTTTTAATTATAGATCAAACATCACTATATCACCACGAGTTACTGTTCATGGTGGCAAATTCCAGCAAGCAACTTTACATACATATGCATACATCAATCACATATCAAACAAACATGCCAAACAATACTTATCATTAAATAATAAATCTTTATACAATAGGGCATGAACAAAATCCTCGTATCTCTATTACATATTTCCTGCCTGAAATTCGGCAGTATAACTACTATACTTCATCTGTAAAAATAACTGATCTTGTACTGATTCGGTAATTCCTGTGAGAATTACCATTCTACGTAAGTACCCAGGAAAGACTGGATGAACCGACTAGGTCCACTCACTTCCAAACTCCTTAGACAGTACCTACGTACACAGTACGTATCATCTCCTTATGTTCAGTCTGAAAATCGGCAGCATAACGGCGTCTTACAGCATTCTCAAAATTCACTTCGACGTAACCTCTCTGTAATGGGTTATAAATAGGGGATGAGATTCGGGGGAATCTCAGTAGCAAACGGTACTAAACAATGCATGCATTAAAGTAAATACTTATGCTTGCTTGTGAAAGTGTAAACATTGTGTAATGTGCATGCTTCCATGTAACATATGAAATACAATTGGCCAAGGTAATCATAGAAACAGAGCTTCAATCATATACACATATGCACACAATTCAACAAAGTCATAGCACAATCAAGCATAACATTCAATACATACAAGTTTAGGGTAAGTTTACTACCTTATTGCTTTACTTCTTTCCACTTTAACTTTGCTTCTTCCTTCTTACTTTTCCTTGCTATGTGGCTGCCCTCTTTTGAGCCCACCAAGCAATTCCTAACATCACATTACCATCCAACCATTACAATCTAACTTCTCTTGAACACTAAGCTTACTTTAAGTAACATAACTTCCTTTAATCTTTACCAATTGACTTAGCCTTTGAATCAATTGATGTCTTGACCTTACCCTACACAATTTGGCCTTTTGAATCCATTTATGAACTCAAAACAACCAAATTCCAGCAACTATGCACTGTTCCGGACAGATTTGAAAAACATGCATAATTCTTTCAAAAATTCTCATTTTGATTCTAATGCTTCCCATACTTGTTCCTCCACTTTTCCCCCACACAAAATCTCATTTTAAGACCATTGGAAGCATCAAAATCATGAAATCCAAATCACTGTTCACGCGAGTGAACAGTAACCGTGAGGAATTTTCAACATTATAACCTTTAATTCCAATGGTTTCCAAGGTTCAAAACCTTTCCAATCCTACACAAAATCATAATATAAACTCAATGGAAGCATTACATCATTGAAATTCCATTTCCTTCTATCATGAACAGTGCATGAACAGTGCAAACCGAAATGGTAAAGTCAAGCACATCAACTTACTTCCAACCAAGCATGTAACTAACTTGTTTAAGCTTGTCTTAACTATCTATGACTTAAAACTCATATTCCTTTCACATATACACAAAAATTCCAGCAGCATTTCCCCAATATTTAAGCCTAAAAAATCACTTAAACTCAAGCACAAACCATAAGAACAAAAGGTAGAAGCAAGGAGACAACTTACCTTACTTGCTCCTTCAAGACCCTTGCTTCTTCCTTGCTTTCTTCCACTTTCTTTCTCTAGAACTCACTTCTCTTTCTAAAGGAGCTCTTGGGTGTGAAGAATGAATAGAAAGGGGGCTATTTATAGCAAAAGTCATGTGCCATTTGAAGGCTAAGATCCCTTTGGAAACTATTTGATCTAATGGTTAAAGGTTTGATCTTGGAATGTCTTTTCACTTTTCACTCAAGACCTTACCACCATGACATAACTAGCATGGCCTCCCTTGGTACACCTAACCCTTCCTCTTTTGGGTGCCATGCTTGTGTCCTTGTGGGTCCCACCATGTGTAACACCTAATTCTTACTTTATTCTCTTTTTCTTTCTTTTCAAAAATCCATAAATTATTTATTATTTGGACTTGGGCTCCAAGATAACTTTTGGGCCTTATTGGGCTGGCCTAGGACGAAATATTGGGCCTCTTTTAGGTCCAATAGCTAATTGGCCCAAATCCCAATGTACTTTCCTCATACCGATATCCGTAACTTACCCTGATCTTAGCATAAATGCTAAACACCTCTTTTAATTGTTCTAACATTTTTAGAAATTCATTCTAATGTAAAATGAATTATCTACAAAGTTTCATAATTTTCTGAGACCCAGAAGTCGTGTTAAAAATTATATATGTTTCCTTTAACCCTTTATCGGTGTCCTTTTTCACCGTAAATTCCATAATTAATTCTACAGGACTCCTTTTTGACTTTTGTCAACTCCATAAATTCTCATATTAATTATAATAATTTACTATCAAATTTTCTCTGATATCCATCCATTGTGTGAAATGACCAAAATGCCCTCCATTTACTTCTGGTTTCTTAGGGCATCACAGTGGCATTTTCGTAATTTTACACTTTGGCTCTTAGACTTTTTTCCTCTTCCAATTAATCCTTTTCTTTACATAAATATGGCCACATATTTTCCTAAACATCTCATATATTTTATTCAATCTGTACATATAACTTAGTACAGAAATTAGGGATGTTACAACACTTCACGAGCATAAAAAACAACCAAACACATCAGAAAATATAGATCGTAGATGCTAGAAAACATAGTGCCGATAAACCTGCTGACGGCACGTAAGTGTCACACATGTCTTGGTTAACAGTGAGACTCAGGGGGTTGGCAGATCGGAACCCCGTGCTCCTCCCTGGATGACGCATATCGTCGTTAGAGGCCGAGAACCATGAACCAAATTCAGCAAAGTGACAGCGTGCAAGAAGTTGTAGACGAAGAAGATACGGATGCCAGGAAAAAAATTAGAAATTAGAATTTCTAATTAATCTGCTCTAGTACCATATTCAAAGAGAAAATATGATGCAAAAATACTTTCTACTTTATTGATAGTCTGAAAGGGTATATATATACACAATAGAGAATCCTAGATATTAATAAATAATATAATATCTTATCCTATATACTAATTACAAGATATTTACATATATTATATTATCTCTACATAGCCTAACCTGAAACATCCTTAATCTCATGCTTACATATACTCAATTGGAAGTATCTTAAATCATTGAAACACCGTTTTACCTTAGAAACATGAATTCCCAAGAGTTAGGTTATCGGGGACTGTTCACTTTTACTATTCACTTGGTAATTTCAGATTATACCATGAACTTTAGAAATTTATAATTAAATCTAGAAAAATCAAAATGAGGTGGTTCCAATTTATAATGAAATATATTTCATTGAAATTTGAAGTAAAAATATGAAATTGAGGTTTCCTTGCCCAAATGAAATCAGTTTATTCGTTGAAAAATACTGTTCATTTGGAAAATTTGAAACTTCCAGATTCTGAGTCCCATTTTCAAAAATTCATTTCTTTTCGTATACTTATCCAAATGAGGCGTGTTACATATGGATTTAAATCTCCATATGTTTACTTTAATATCGTAAAATTTCATAGGAAAAGTCGTTCATTTGATATATGAAAACTGCCCATGAACTTCACTGCCTCTCACGACTCGACTTATCTTGATTCAGATTTTAGGTCCAACTTTGAAAAATCATAACAATTAGAGTACTTAACCAAATTAGGAGTTCTTGGTGTCCAATTAAATCTATGGATCTTAAATCTTTTCATACCAAATTTCATATAAAAACTCATCGGATAAGTCACTTAAACTATCACTAGAAGTACACTACCTTGGATCAGATTTGTGAGTAGCATACATCATACACACCAAAACATCAACTGGTAAGTAAAGTGAACACTCTTTAAATTATATATAGTCATCCATCTACATTTACTCTCTTGCCTTGAGAAGATCCATCACCTAGAGCATGGTTATTTATATGGAAGGAATGAGATCTCATGAAAATCTCAATAGCAAGTCATACAAACTATAAGGTTATGCATGCTTGATTAAATGCCTAACATGTTATCATGCAATGGGAGCTAATTCATGAACATACATAAACAAACTCTAACATTCATATTGTCATGACATAGGTTGCAAGGAGTTGCACATATTCATAACTCGTCATCATCATCATAATCATCATCACATAACATATCATGCTCAACCAAACTTCATGCATAACAAGCAAGCATATTAATCAAACAACATAAGTTTATAGTTAAGTATTCTTGCTACCTCTTATGTATCTTTATAAATTCCTTCTTGAATTGATCCTTCCTTCCCACAAATGTCAAAACCTAGGCATAACAAAGCAATTACCAAGTTACAACTCAATTCCAATCCAATCTCAAGGCTAGGGCTCCATTAAGCCCATTTCTTTCTCTAATTTGTGACTTATGCTTACATCTTTCTAAACTAAACTCTCATGGTTCCTTTCCACATAATTTTTTATATAGAATCCAAATATGCATTCAAAATTCTAGAATCCAATTGCATCTCATGCTGCTATAGAGAACCGAAAAGTGGCCTATGTTTTTCTAAAAATTCTCATTTTAATTCCAATGCTTCCAATACTTGTTTCCCTACTATAACCCCACACAATTTTCCATTTTAAACTCATTGGAAGCATCAAAATAATGAAATTCCAGCATATGAACAATGATTGCGTACTATACAGAACAGAACATGATCCTGGATTCACAAACATACTTGAATTCCTAAGCCATTACCACTTGATTCTAGCTTGTTTAAGCTTGTCTAAACTATCCATAACATAAAACTCATGTTCTTTTCACACATACACAGAAATTCCAGCAGCACCTCCACAAGATTTATGCCTCAAAAACCACCTAAAACCAAGAGCAAATATACTAGAACATAGTCTAGGATGAAGGGAACTAATTACCTTGATAGTTCCTCCAAGGTGCTTGCTTCCTTTTGGCTTGAGTGAAAATTTTGCAAGAGTTTCCCCAAGGTCTCCTCTTTACCGAAATGAATCTGAAATGGAGGGGGTATTTATAGAAAATTTTGGAGAAAATTGAAGGCCAAGATCATTTCATGCACTATTTGATCTAAAGGCCAAGATTTAATCTTGGATTTTCTTTTCTTTTCCATTTATGACATCACCACCATGACATCATGCAAGAGACACCTCATGGGACACCTAATCAGCCATGTGGTGAAATTGAAGGTCCAATAATCCTCTGAAAAAATTCCAGTCCAATCCGATACCGGCCCGGTCCGATTCCTTGAAAACTGGACTGTTTTTTATATCTAATTTTTTTGAGATTTCATAATATGTCTTCTGACCTTAAATTTAGTATCTGGGTTCTTTATATCATTGACATTCTTATACTGGGTCTAAACTTAATTTCAGATCCCTTGAAAATGACCAAAATACCCTTGGTGCCCTTCCTTGCACTATATTAACCCTAGGGGTAAAATTGTCATTTCACACCTCTTTGAACCATATCAGAGCATATACTGACTCTGACTAACTCTTTCTATGTATGTCTTGGCGTTTTGGCCTGTCCAAAATGACCAAAATATCTAAGACTAGTACTCGACAATGCCTCGAAGAGACTTAGAGCCGATTGAAGGAACTGATATATGTACACACACTATTTTTGTAATTGCCATAAGGTTGGAAAATTGCAATTGTGTTTTTCAATTATTTTTATATTATAATTTTTCCACCAATTTCTGTTTTACTTTTATTTCGTCAAGCAAACCAAATAGCCAAAAAAAAACGTTCCCTTCACAATCACAAAGGAGTATTGCAACAAAGAATATGTAATCATCTTTTTATTTGTTAGTAACCTATTTAGGGAAACTCTCCAAAAGAAACAGGGTTGGGTTGGGTTTTTCTTTGCATCGTGGTTTCCTTTTTGTTTTTTTTCTCAAGTTTTTGCTTGGGTTTTCAGTACGCAAGAAATAGTGATTTTTAGTTTTTTTTTTCGTTTTTTAGTTTGTCGAAATAAATAGTTTTGAGGGGTGTTCTTACAATGGTTCTTGCTTGGTGGTTGTTTTGAAAGATGATAGATAGGTAGACTTGTTCTTGGTTACTTTGATTTCCGTCTTTGAGGATGGGTAAGTGATAGTTATTGTGTTTTCGTTTCATCTATTCCTCAAATAGTTATTGTTTGCTCTATTTGGTGGCGGTAAATTTGGAGTGCTAGTGAACGAAGCTCTTCTACTTTATTTCTAACGCTCGTACTATTACACATAAGGCTTTTTAGGTCAGTTTCAGGAGCAACCAACATTAAAAAAGGAAGGGCCTTTTATGTAATATTTTAAAACTGTTTAACTTTGGTTATCTGTATAAGCACGTCGTACATCTTCAAATTAATTTGATAAGGTAATTAGATATGAGTTAGTGATTTTCTAAGTTTGTTGAAAATTTCAACTTTTAACTTGATTGTTAATTTTTTCTTTCAACTTGTAGTTGTTTGAAAATTTGGCACTATATTGACAAGAAGAAATTGACAATGTACGTAATATTTTGTCTACGATGATAGTAGAAGAATGATTTTATCCAAATTGTACATACCTTACTTTGGGCCTGTTTGGAAAGGATTTTGAAAAAGGGCTTATGGAAAAAAAGGCTTATGGACAACTTATGGAAAAGGACTTTTGGAGAAGAGTTTATGAAAAAAAAGTGGTTTTGAGTAAATAGGTGTTTGTATAGTTATTTTTAGAATGACTTTTTATGGTGGTAAATTACCAAAAAGGGTATGATTTGATTTAAAGTAAGAGAGATGAGGGAGTTAGAGAAAAGAGAAGAGAGAGGAGAGAAGGAAGAGAGGAGAAAGGAGAGAGGGTGTAAGAAAAAGTAGGAGAGAGGAGAGAGGGTGTAAGAAAAAGTAGGGGTAAGATAGTAATTGGATAGTCCATAAGTGCTTTTACTGTTGAAAAAGCTATTTTAAATAGCTTATTCAAAACCATGGTTTTGTCCAAAAGTACTTATGGACAAATAAGCCTGTTTGTTTTGAAATTTTCCCAAACCGAGGTTTGGGCCAAAAGCCTTTTTAAAATCGCGGTTTGGTAACTTACCAAACAGGCCCTTTGGTAATAGAATAATGATCACTTTAGTTGATAGATATATAGAAGAATTTATTGCTCTTTTATTGTATTTCATGGTTGCTGATGTTGGGCCTATCAATATGTATTGTGGTTGTTTTCAAGTGTAGGTTGGTTTATGGGAAATACAAACGAAATATAAATTTTATTTTACAACTTTTAACGTCTGTTATTAAAAAATTGACGTTAAAATTAAACTTCTATATTGATACTAAACGACATTGAATATCTTCTCTTTTCATATAGGTTATTAGGGGCTTAAGTAGGGTTAGAGATAGGTTTTTTAGGGCCTTAATTCCTCAAGCTTGTGGATTCCTTTTCTTTTAGGTTGTTACTTATATTCGCTTTTGTACTTTTTGGTTTATAAAGGAATTACTTTTCTTCTCTGATTAAAAAAAAAAGGAAAATTCCAGAAAAATACCCTGAGTGAAGCTGCATGATCTGCAATTTTATGCTTTTTGGTTCTTTTTTGTACTTTTTTGCATAAGTGTAGAATCAATTTGTAATCAGATACTCTACAAGTTCTGTCATTCCAAACAAAACCTGCAATGAGTGAAGATTATGATAGATTAATTAAAAGCTTCTACCCTTTTTACTCGTGAATTTTCCTTCCTCTTAAAATTTTTAAATACCCAAGTAAGAGAATAAAGTAAAATCTCTTTCTCCTCTCCCTAAATCATTCGTACCAAACGAGCTCTAAGACATTCCAAAGACCGACATAATCACCAAACGACCAGGAGAAAGTTTAGTTTTTGAGCCATCGCACATATCAAAGTCCTGCATAATTGAACGGCATAAACTCACTCGATAACCCACTTTATTCAAAGGTTCTCAAATCTTGAGGGATGCACTATCCCCATAAAGTAAGCCAACATTTATAGGCTAACGATTATTGTGCTATATTTTTCTCACCGACCCAGTCAAGAGCTAACCTACACATAAACTTCTACTAGGAGAACAAAACGTCAGAACACATCGTTAACAATATCGTAAACAACCCATGCTAACAACTTGGTCCGGCAATACCTACTTTCTACAAGAAATCTGAGAACAAGTTTCAGACTTCGTAGAAAGAAAATGGACCAAAGCAGCATCCCTATGCGATATAGAATAATGGGTGATCATAAGTTTAAGATATTTAGAATATTTAGTATTATTATAAAATATTTAGTTTTAATTTTGATGATTGTTATAGTTTATTATTAATTGTTATTTATATTTAATTTTAAGTTTTTAGAATATTCAGTCATTAATTTTTAGAGCCAATTAAAATTTATAAATAGCATCTCAGCATATTTGGTTTGTACTATTTTGATGAAAAAGAATGATATATTGAGTGTTGAACTTTTCTCCTCCCTCGGCTAGTATTCCCCTCCTTCTTCCTATCTTTTCTCCTCTAGTCTCTTTATCTCTCCCTAGTTCCTCTCTTATCCTTTTCCCCTTACTCGTCCTGCATCAATCCCACATCCAAATTTCAAATAATAGCTGTAAACTTTTACCAAGAATCAGACACACAAAGCTCTTCCCTTATTGAGAGCCATTGAAGCTTTAATGTCTCCCCAGGCCTTCGAACCCTCTAGCTTTTGAGGGTGAACCAGAGGTGCGAAGCTCAAATCTTCACCATGATGTCGTCAGAAGAAGAGGAGCTCGTATTTGGTTTTCCCGATGGTGGAAGGCAATGACAGATAAGACGGTGGGAGAAGCGACGGTGTAAGGCGGATATGATGACGGTGGCGGCGAGGATGAAGACGACAATCAGAGAGAAGGGCACAGGGCATATTGTAAATTTATTTCTACTTAGGGGCAGGGGTGCCTTTTTGGCAAGATTTCATAATCCCAAATTGGTTAGCTATACTGATATATATGGTATTAGTACATTGGAATCACTGATTTGCCTTTTTATAATTTGAGGTATTTTTATGGGATTTTCCCAAAAAAAAAATCTCTAGAAGAAAATACTTATTAATATTTTCTTACATATTCAATCTCCACCAGTCTAACATGAGTGAGTTAATAATTGAGCCTTCTAATAAGTTTTAATAAGCCTAACTGTTAGAGAAATAGAAGTCATTCCTTACCGATTCCACATAAGTATGTTCACCGTGTGTTTGGTTGGGAATTTTGACTTTGATATAAATGATTTATTTAGAAATACATTTATCAAGTCTAACAATATTCCAATCCCAAGAAGTAGCCTTTTATATGAATTACTCCATTCCTTCCTAATTATATGATAAAATTACTGAATTCACATTTATCAATTAAATTAAATTAACCAATATGTGCCTTAAACTTATTTTCATTTTTCTAATTCTACCCATAATAGTTGCTTAGCGTCTAGTTATATGAATTACTCCATTCCTTCTTTTTTTTTTTTTACAAAAAAAATTATGTGGATTCGGCACTGTCCTCTACCAAGGCCAGGGCACAGTGTCAAGGCTCATAAAACGTTTATAGGGGACTTACGAGATCGCCTACTAAAAGAATCCTCACAACAGCAGCGAGAATCGAACTCGCATCCTTATTAGATATGATCTTATTCCTTACCATCTGTATCAATTCTCATTGGCTACTCCATTCCTTCCTAATTATAGGATAAAATTATTGAATTCACATATATCAATTAAATTAACTTAACAAATTTGTGCCTTAAACTTATTTTCATTTTCCTAATTCTACCCAAAAATAATTGCTTAGTATCTAGTTAGACTTAAAAATTTAAAATAGAACCCTAAAGTATTTTTATAGATACTGGATGCACTAAAAAATATTTTAAGACTCTAGATGTAATTAAAAAAAATACTTCAAGATATTAACGAGTTAAAAAGTATTTTAAGGTACTAGATACAACTAAAAGCATACTTTAAAATGCTCAATATATCATAAAATATTTTAAATTATTGAATATATTTAGAAAAATATTTTAATGTGGCAAATGCAATTTACTCTAAAATAACTTAGCACTTATGGAAACTTGCACCAAACAAGATTCTGCACGTGTAACCATCTGCCAACATATCTTCATATGATAAGTTATGTTTTGATGATTACATAAATTCTTAAATCCAAAGCATCTGCTAATCTTGTCATGAGCAACGAAGTCCCATAAAACCCATTGACTTTCCCTCTTTTGTTTAGACAAATTCCTAAAGTTCGTAGAAACTTTTACCCAGAACCATACAATCACAGACCATATAAATATTATTATACCTTAGATACGTACACTACATATGGCCAAAAAGAGAAAAACAGATACGAACATGACAAATTCCACAAACACACAGCCAGCAATTAGAGCAATAAAACACAGCTCCTAAACTAATAGCAGATAACAAAGTCACAACTACAACTTTTCCTATTTCATACTGGGAAACAGAGAGCTGGTTCTGGCTCATTTGACTGTCACTATGCCTTCTGAATTGTCCTGTTATAGATCATCCAAATCAACATAACTGGAACTACATGAAATCATTTTGAGCCACTAACACTAACAAGAGTGCAGATAAGATTCCCAGTTGGAAGTTGCTGCTCAAGGCACAATCTTGTAGGTTTTGGTTTTTTGAATCCAAGTAATGAATGATTTCGTGGAGTTCCTGAATCCCAAAAAACCATGTTCTTTGGCCTTGTTCATACTATCTAACCTCCCTTCACTATGCATCATAGCATCCAGAACCAACCAGTTACTTACCTCTTCAAGTTTCGTGGGTTGAAGTTGATTCTCTTTCACAACTTCATCCCAAACTGGGCCCTTATCCTTCATCATCTCTGAGAATGTCAAATTGGAAACTGCAAACCCAAATTCTTCTATCTCAAACTGTTCAGCCAACACTTTCCACAAATGCTTCCACTTAAACACATCGCCATTGCTGCAATTAAATGCATTGTTCCTCGCATATGGATCCACCGCCGCCCATATTTGCTGTTCTGCAACCAACTCGGCATCGGAAGCAGCATAATAACACTCCCACACCTCTTTAGTGCCAAGAAATTTCAATGGAACCCTCTCGTGCTTGCATATGGCCGCATAAACACAAAGCGTGGTTATCATGTTCATGATACTAAATGGGGAAAACCCGAATATGACTTGAGGACGGTGAATCGACCAAGACAAGCCCTGTTTCTTATCAGCCTCTTCAATCAGAATGTCCTCTTGAGTGTAATAGAAATTTGGTGCATTCAATCGGAGCACATCCTCAGTGAACGGTGTTTCATGAGGTTGGATCTTGCCTATTAACTCGAACGGACCCACGTAATGTTTTATTCCCGTTTGAAGGCAAATGTGACGGAGATTCGGAGCATTCGGGATGACGGCGCGTAGGACATTTCTGAGCATCGCACCATTCACCTCGCAGTTCTCAGCCTCGGTGAGCCGAATGCTCCAAGAAACGAAGAAGATATGGGTGACGTCGGTCAGTCCGGAGATCTTCGCTTCGGTGTCGTTTGGGTCTGAGACATCGCACTGGATGTATTGGTTGGGATGATCGGCGTTCCAATTGGGTTGGGGGCGGCGAGCGACGCCGTATACCTTCCATGGTCCGCCGGGTGTGTCGGCGAGAGGAAGGATCTCCGCGAGGCTGTTTCCGACGATACCGGTAACGCCAATCACGAGAGCCACGCTCTTCAAACTCGGCGACTGTTCCTCTTCCTCAAATTTCTTCTATGGATGACGCAGAAAGAATTAATTTTAATTTTTTTATTTTTTCAAAAATTAAAAAATGAAGATTAAAAAGATTTTATACTGTGACTTTATTAATCAATGGTATTTGCTAAGGTGAAATTAACCTAAATGAAGATTAAAATGATTATGTAAGATAAAGATATCAAATCCATCATAATTAAGATATGATTACTCTAAGAAACAATGAAAAAAGGAACAGAAAAGGTAACCTGAATGAAAATTAAGAAGATTAAGTGAGATATTTGAAATCCATCATAGTTAAGATCTGATTACACTAAAACTAACAATGAAAAAAGGAAGATAAAAGAAAATGACCTTTGCAGCGCCGATTGCTCCAGACCACCACCAGCTCATTGTGCAGCCTTGAGTTTGTATTATTACTATCAGGATGCCACCAAGTATGGTATATATGGTTGCTTCAACCCTTTCGAACCCTTGATTGATTTATAGATTTAGCTTGGCTAAATTATATTATATTACTCTTGGGAGTTATTTAATATATTTAAATTAAATAAATAGATTTTATATTAAAAATATGTGGAGTATAATGCAATGCAAAAGTAATATAGAGACAAAGTAATTCTGACGAGTATGATATTTTATATATAAAATATACTTATATTATATCATATCTTACTTGGCTTATAAAAATTATGATGATGACTATGAGCATAAAAAATTGCTGCTGAGATCCCTTTCATCTTTTCTATCAGCCACCTTAAATTATATTATCAGCAGATCATGATCTATCAGAGGTTTTGTTCATTATGTGTGTGTTTGGATAAAATTTTAAAGATGGGTTTATAAAAAAAATGGGCTTATAGACAGCTTATGGAAAATGGCTTTTATAGAAGAGATTATGAAAAAAAAATAGTTTGGATAAATGAGTGTTTGAATAGTTATTATAAAAAAAGATTTTGTAATTGAAAAATTACTAAAAATATTATGTATGAGAGATGAGAGAGGAGAGAGGATAAAAAGAGAGAGGAGAGAGGAGAGAGGAGAGATAGTGTAAAAGATAGAGGAGAGAGGAGAGAGGGTGTAAGAACAAGTAGGGATAAAATAGTAATTAAGTAGTTAAAAAGTGGTCTAACTAGCTTATCTGAAACCATGATTTTAAACCATGGTTTGGTCCAGAAACCCATTTGAACAAATATGGCTGTTTGTTTTAAAATTTCTCCAAACCGAGGTTTGGGCCAGAAGCCCTTTTAAAATCGCGGTTTTTAGACTATCCAAACAAGCCCTATATACCAAGTGTTTCATGGTTTATAACAAAAATTACAAAACAATTTATAATTGGTTTTTCATGATTTACAAGAGGCCTATCACAAAAGGTCGTGCAAACTTTACAACAAGTCTTGGACAAAGTTGAAGCACTTGAATACCAAAAGATTCACAACATGCCTTACATAATTTGCATGAAGTCGTACTTATAGTTATAATTCCTAAGAAATAATAGGCAAATTATGTTTAAGGACAAAATTCACTACTTTTTTTATTTTATTTATAACGACCATTAATAGTAAATACTCATTGTTCCACTTGTAAAATCGTGTTATTTAAGTGGTAAATAATGTTGAATAATTTTTTAGCTATAAATTTGTCTTATGTAAGTAATAAATATTGATAATTTGATTGACATATTTGCGATATATGAGTGGAAAATTTGAAGACCTTCTTAATGATTAATTTATTAATTTAGTCTTTCAATATAAATATCCCTAAATAAGGTAGTATCTTATAAATTGAGCCCATGTATTATTTTATTTAACAAATATATAAAAATCTTATGGAATTTTTCAATCCCTCATAATTTTAATATATCCACACATGTTGAAAAACAAAAATAACATATTTATAACATAGAATTAAATTTTCTTCTAAATTATAATTTAATGATCAATTGAGATGCATAATTAAAAAATTCTCAATCTCTTGTATCTTAATTAGTTAAAAAAATATCAATTAAATTATTTGTCTACTGTTTCTTCATCTTCAAGTATGTGCATCTTTTGATATTTATTTTTTTAAATTTAAATATATTTCAGATTTTAAATAAAAAATTGATATATTGTTAGCTAGTGAATTTTCTTTTAGTTAATGTTAATTATATTTTATGTAAATAATGAATTTTAAAATTTATTTATATAATGTATGTACTCATTCTAAAATTTATTCCTTTAATAATACACAACTGACACACATATTTATTTTGCACTTTTTCTCACTGGTGTTTATTTTTCAATATTTATGATGTATATATATGGATAAAGTCTAGAAACATTATTTGAATTTTTCACAAAAAAAAAAAATACTAGTTCAAACCATTTTTTTATCACCACTTATCCGAACATGGCTTAAATAATGTGAAGTGGACGTGATGACAAATTTTTAACACTATTATGGTAAAACTTTGCAATATTCAGTATAAAGGAAATTAATTATCAATTCCCAATTCTTTGCAAATTCTTTCAAGTAATTACCGACCACAATTTTATATTGATAGGCAATTTTATTAACACAAAAAGTTGGATAGGAATTTGTGAATAAAATATGTTTATTTTTCTTTGCAAAAATAGTAAAATATTTCTCAGTCCCCGCAAATTCTTACTCGACAGATCTTCGATAAGAGAAGATAAGGTGATAGACTCATGCTTTGACTTTTCAATATTTGAGTAATTTTAAAATAAACCTTCCCTGAATATTTCAGTATTTTTAGATTTTTTTATAGAAAAGGAGGGGACATGTCCTATCATTTACATAATAAATAACGAGGAATAAATATAGAGGGGACTATATTTTGGCCAAAAAAAATATAGGGACTATATGATAGTGTTGGCAAGTTCTAGATTGATCTTGTTGAAACCAACGTCAATTAAACAAGTTATGATGTCAAAGTCCCTTACCACAATTTCTTTGACTTAACGAAACAAGAATTGCAAATTGAACTTAAATGCAAATGTGAGAGGATATAGATCATGTAAAAATGATTTCCATTAATGCATGACAATATTACAATCTTAGTTATAAATAGAGCTGGTAAAACGGACCATCCTAGCACAACCCGTGGATTGTGAGGGGGTGACTTTTTAGCTAGCCTAAGCCCCCGTCCTTTTTAGGTGGCAGACTAGCGGGGTTTTTTTAAAAAAAAATATTTTTTTAATATTTTTTTATAAAATTATTTTTAAACTTCTAAAATACTAATAAAAAATTTATAATTTTATATTAGCATAATCAAAAAATTATAAAAAGAAGAAAGAGAAGAAAGAGAATAGATTCCAAGATCATTAAAAAGAAGAAAGATAATAGATTCTCCTATACTATATTTGAGGATTCACACTGTAAAACTTATCTGATCTTACATATCGTTGTTAAAATATTCGAACCTTTTTTTTGAATAAATTATGAATTTTTCTAGGATAGTATTCAAATTAAAGATCTAACCAAAAACTTACAAAAACTTACAAAAACTTGCCAAACAAAAGCTAAGAGAAAAAAGAGTAAAAAAAAGCATAGGCTCCGGGTAATTTCGCGAAGAAAAAACTACTTGAATAAAAAGGAGTTAATAGAAATACAAACCAAACTAAAGATATTACGCATAAAAAACATTTTGTTCCCAGATAATTGTATTTTTTGTGTGAATTAAATTAATAAAAATTAAAATTAAGTTAATATTATTATTAATACATTATATTCTGAATTTTCTAATAAATGAATTTTCCATTTCATTTCATTTTTTTATTTCATTTATGATTTATACTATTAATTAATATATCAATTATTAATAAATATTAACAATAATTATTTTTCTTAATTAATTAAATTATTAAATTCATATTAATAAAACAGAAATAATAATTAAATTTAAATTAATTATATTAATAAGAAATAAAAAAGAAATCACAAAAATGAAAAATCAAAATGATAATAAAAATTGAATACAATAAAATATTAGAATAAAATCAATCAAATAAGAAAAAGTAGACCCAAAAAATCCTTCTTTTATTTGAACTTATCAAATTCAAAATCTTTCCATTCTAAAATAAAAAGAAATAAAAAATAAAAGAAATCAGACTTTCATGCTATATCTTAATTGAATTATATGTAATGATCAATAATTTCAGTTTCATTCTATACATAGACATATCAAAATTCTAGGAACAATTCATTCTATAGATATTTAGATATTTGGACTGGAATTGACAAACAACCAATATCGATAATAGTGTTTAGTAGTGTCGAATATAAATAGGGCATGGCCAACTGGTAAAACAACAGGTTTTGGTCCCGCTATTCGAAGGTTCAAATCCTTCCGTCTCAGAACATATCCATTCATGATATATATCATATCTGAATATAAATTATATATTATAATGAAGATTAAGATTATCTATTTTTTTATAAATCTTTTTGTTTAAGAGTATATAATATTACGTAGAATGTGATTCTTCTCCTTTTTTTTAAATGATTAATCTCTAAATCGAGTCACTTTAAAAATATAGATTTAAAAGAACTTATTTTATTTTTTTATTGGTGTTATTGTATCTTTAAAATGTATATTATTATTTTAATAAAATTTAATAAAAAATAATAAATTTAATAAAATAGAAAATACATTAAATAAGATTTTTTTTCTATTATCTATTATTATATATATTTAATATTGAAATTAAGTAATAATATTTTTTTATATTTTTTTAAATTTAATAATCTATTTATAAATTTTGAAATTTAAATTGGATAATAAATAAAAATCTTCTCGTAAAAGTTTGAATTCTAATTCTATTTTTTTATTTTTAAATAAGAATATTTTGAATCTCTACTTTTATAAAAAAATAAATAGAAATAGAATAGAAATTATATTCTGGAATCATTATAAATAAATAAGAACATATGGAATAGGACCTCGATAAATACTTTTCAGGAATATTTTTTTAAAAGTTCTTTTTCATTTATCGAATAAGTAGCTTATCGATAAGTTTATTAATAAATGCTCTTTATCAGTTTAAAAATACTTTTTGAAATCTTCTCTCAATTAATTATTATCATCAAAATATTATCATTGGGATCTAACATAATGGAGCTCGAGTTCATTCGTTTCAAAGGGGTAAGTTTCTAGGGTTAGTGAAAATTAATAAGTTAGAACAAATTCATAAGTATATTTTCACTATAGAAATTGAAAGTATCGAATTCAAACAAGTTTAAAAAAAAGTAAAATTTGTTGGAATTGGTAAAACTATTTTGATCAAAAGTGAATATGGGGAATCAACCATCTATTTGTACGATTATTTGATGGAAAGAAATAAAAAAATTTGTATGTTGCTGCCATTTTTGAAGTGATTAAAGATCCTCGAAACAATGTCTAAACCCAATTATTCAAGGAAAAGTTAATGGATTAAGGAACAAGTAAATATCATTTTCAATTGTTTCATCAATTATATTACACTGACTAAAGATGAAAAGTAGATTCTAAAGGAGACAAATAAAGAAAGGGGGTAGAGACTGCTCAATAAATGAGATAAAATACCTAACTAAAGGTTTTGTTTTCCTTTGAGTTATTTGAGAATTATCCAACTTGAGTTATGAGGTTGTGAATACGATTGATTTTGTTTAGCAAGAATAAGAAAAAAGTATTTAATTTAAATCATAGTCTAATTGGTTTGATGATTTTTTGAATATATTTAACATCATAATTCTATATATAGACATAATTTTGAATTTTCTTGAGCCGTACAATAGGGGTGTGCAAGATGCCCAATGCCCAGTGTGCCTGCCTGAGCCCGGAGAAAAATAGCCCTGCCAAACCCAAAAAAAGTGGCCCGAAATATAATTGGGCAAGTTTGGGGGGGCTAAGTGTTGGGCAGGGCAGGGCACTAGGCAAGGTATGTCGCCCAACCCATTTTGGCCTAGCCTGATATATATTATTTTTTTTTAATTACCTAATACCTATCTGTTTGTGTTTTCCTTTGCCCTAATTCCTAAAAGTTCAAGTTCTGAACTTCAAATTCAGAGTGACAAAGCGTATCGCCATATCCGTCGCGTCTTGTGTCTTACTGTCTTGCAAGTTTTTGGCTCTCCGCCTATACCTGTCATCCAGTTTCCTACCCTCCTGTGAGTTTCCAGCCATGGCATTGTCCATTGTTGTCACCGGCATTTAGATTGGCCGTTTGCTATCGGCGTCCATTCTTGGTGCTCTATTTCTGTCGACATTCTTCGGCAACTGCTTCTCGTTTGGCCATTTTCTTCTGTAGCTGGTTTGTCTATTTTTCTTCTAATTATTTCCTTCTTCTTATTATTGCTTTTTCTTTGTGCTAGTGTCCCACAGTAAAAACTAAGAAGAAAGCTAAGAGAAGCAAATTTGAGTTGTCATTTCATTTCATTTGTAGTTGAGAAATGAATTAAAGTGATTTGTGTAAGTAGTTTTCTACCTTACTAGAAGTTGGTATGTACTCTTTGGATCATTCGTGAATTAAAATCAATATTTGTTTAGAGTTTTCTATTTAGATTTTGCCATACAAATGTTCTGTTGTTGTCTTATGCTCTTACCATTCATACTTAGAAGAAGAAAACTAAAGCATCATTGGGTAAAGGTTGGGTATTGACTTACCCTTGAAAATATGGATGTTGTTATTAGATGAAATTATGTGAAACTTTTCAGCAGAGTAAGCATGATGAGTTCAATTTTCATTTTTAGTTTGGTAAGGAAAAATCTTGATTCATGAGTTATGAATTCATTTATTTTTGTCGAACATGAGATATTTAGTTTAGAATATGGAATTTTTTAGTGGATTTTAACTTTTAAGAGTTTCATATGTGAACTGCTTTGGATTTTAATGGATAAGAAGTGGGAAAACTCTTAGCTTTCTTCTTAGTAAGACAATAATATTTCCATTCTCTGATTTTTGGGTTTATGTCCGCTGAGCATCTATGTTTTAGTTTATGGTTGGCTAATTTTTGGGGTTTCCATGGCTAATTAGTTCTATTTTGATGGGTTTCTGTTCTGTCCATGGCTAACAAAATACTATATATCTCATAAGGTTAATTCTGTTATGAAATATAATTGTTGGAATACAAGAGATTCATTTCTTTTTTGTTTACTTTGTGATATATAAGAGATTCAGGTTGAAGATACTTTGTTTAAATGGATGATCAAGCTTCTAAAGTATCGTCATCCTCTCTTGAAGATACTTCAACTTCAATCGCTTTTAAAACTTTTAATGTATCACCAACCCCTAGTCCTGTCCATAATGAACCTAGTGCAACTCTTACCCCTGACCATACTCCTATGCTTCCTCCACCTACCTCTCAATCTTTCCTCACCAATTTCACCCTCCTACTTTTCATGCTCCCACTCCCATTACCTAAACCACAAACAGAATTTGTTGCACAAGAAACAAATGTGGAAGGTAGGGGTACAAAGAGAAAGGAAAGAGAACCCAAGCACACATGAAAGGTGTGGGATCACTTTGTTAGATTGCTATTAGAAGAAACTAATGGGGAGCACTTAGCAGCTTGCAAGCATTGCCATACGACCTATAAGGCTGATCCAAATTGCCATGGGACATATTATTTGTTGAGGCATATCCCAAAGTGTAAAGAGAACCCAAACAAGGCCATTACAGATAGAAGGCAATCTATGTTAACTCTCTTGTCTGGGGGTCGAGTGGTCAAGGAAGATTGGTGATGGCATATCTATATAATGAGAAGTGATGTAAAAGAGATTTAGTTGAATTTATTATATCGGATGAGAAATCATTCAGAATTGTTGAGAAGCCTGCATTTAAGAAATTACTGAATGATTTTGAGCCCCGCTTTCCAATCCCCTCAAGAACAACAATTGGAAGGGAGTGTGGCAGTTATATCTTGGAGAAGTTCAATTATTGAAGAAATTCTTACAGTAAAGTGCTAAGCGAGTTTGCCTTACCACAAACTGTTGGACATCATGCCAAAATTTCAATTATATGTGCTTGACATCACATTTTATTGATGAGGATTAGAAGCTTCACAAGAGGATATTGAATTTTGTTATGATAGAAAATCATAGAGGTGATACTATGGGGAAGTGAAGGGAATTGGAAGACACGCAGCGGAAATTAACTTTAAATTTTTTTCCATTCCAGCCAGGATCTACCGAATGTGTTTAAGTTAAGGAGAAAGAAGTGTTACCTTCGTATTCAAGCTTTAGTCGAGACCTCCGTATCCACTAGTTGCGACTCCTCGCCTCTGGAACTTTCAGTCGCGACCTACTCATCTTCTAGTCGCGACCTGTCGCCTCTGGAACTTTCAGTCATGATCTACTCAGCTTCTCATCATGACCTGTTGCCTCTGGAGTTTGAAGTCGTGACCTAATCAGCTTCTAGTCTCGACTTGTCATCTCTGGAGTTCGCAGTCGCGACTTCCTCTGCTTCTAGTCGCGACCTGTAGTCTCTTTTCGAATTTCTGACGTTCAGAAGCCAATTTGGTCGCGACCTCTGTGTCAACTGGTCGCGACCTCGTCGTACCTGGTGCTCTTTTCTCGTTCGCAAGAAGTCGACAACTTAGATCAGCTTTCTCTAATGGTATCTACACGAATAGCGTTCCAACCACGAACGACGTGCTAGCGCCTCTTATCCCTCTAGGGTTTTCTCAAGATTTCGTCCTCACAGTCTCTATTCCGGCAGTTTCTTATCTGCAAACCTTTTGCACTCTCCTTGTGTAATATAACATCCCAATTTTCAGGCCTAGAGATGCAGAGATAGCCTAAGATTAAGAGACTGCTAGACCCCTTTTTAGCAGAAGTCCCAGAGGAACGTAAAGAGTTTTAGGGACTGAGCTGCGAGTAAGTAAAGGTAAGGGGACTTATGTGTAAACAGTGAAAGTCCCAAGGGGTAAATGGCCATTTGGGGATGATATAAAGGTCAAAGGTTCAAGAGTTGCCCAGTTAGGTCGCGATGATAAAGAAGTTGGTCGCGACGAGAGTATATTATGGTCGCGACTAATATTGGCAGAGAGGATTGGTCGTGACGAATAATGTTGTGGTGTCGCGACTAATGAGTAGAATGAGCCTAGTTGAGACTAAAAAGTGATGTGGTCGCGACGAAAGACTGTTATGGTCGCGACTAAAGGATGTTGTGGTCGCGACTAATGAACCAAAAGGTGTTATGTCACGATGAGATGATGGCTAGGTCGCACTAGTGACTATAAGTGGTGCTAGCCGTATAAGATCTAGTGGACCAAGAGTTGTGAAGGTCCAAATGAGATAGTTACCCGGTTAGAGATAGAACTGGGGAAGGAGGTCAGATACAGGAAAGGTTATCTGGAAACCATGAGGTGGACTGATAAACCCACAAGATGCCATATGGCATTAGAGCATGATTCAGTGACCTTTCAGTAAAGTTACTCGGTTGGCACGAAAACCGAGGAGGTGATCAGATAAGTTTGGGACTTGTCTGGATAGCATTGGAAGGCGTGAGAGGTCTCTTCCAGGTGCCACATGGCACTAATCTGGAGGAACCAGATAAAGCTAAGGACACGCATTACGAGGCAGGACTCTGGACCGGTGAGTCAGCCTGGTGAGTCAGCATGCTGAGGTGTCCCGAGATTTTAGACATGTGGAAAATGTGACGCTGAGGTGGCAGGCTGAGGTGGCATGATGATGCAGTAAAAGGAAATAAAAGAAAATAGGAAATTCCAGGAAAAACCAGAACCACATATTCAGAGTTCAGAGAAACTACGATATTGCCATTGAGGGAGGCTATATATACCCCCCCTTTCATTCATTTGGATTCCACGGATGAGCAAGGGAAGGGAGAGAAAGAAGAGAGAGAAGGAGAAGGAAAGGAAGAGAGAAAGGAGGAAAGCAAGAAAGGAAGTTCTGGCGGAGCTAGAAGCAGAATAGAGATAGTAGGGTTCTGCTAAGCTAGCCAGGTAGTAACTAATCGTAGCTTTTATGTAATAGCTTTGTGATTTGATGTGCTATTGTTTGGTTGGATTGTTGTCTTATATGTTATGTCTGAAGCTCTACTGCAATGCTATGATCATATGTTATTGAGTATGGAAGCACGCAGCATACTTATCTGTACACAATCACAAGCAAGCACTGTCACTCTGCATTACATATATTGTTATGATTGTTGCTACTGAGATTCCCCCGAATCTCATCCCCATATATAACCAATTACAGGGGAGGTTATGTCAAAGTGAATTCTGAGAATGCTAAGAGACGCCGTTATGCTGTCGAATTTAAGACTGAACATCAGTATATGATAAGTAATGTGTGCGTAGGTACTATCTAAGGAGGCTAGAAGTGAGTGGACCTAGCCGGTTCATCTAGTCTTTCCTGGGTACTACGTAGAATGGTAGTTCTCATGAGGGAATTACCGAATCAGTACAGTTCAGTTCTTTGTACAGAAGAAGCCTAGCAGTTATGCTGTCGGATTTCAGGCATGGGGAAGATGTAATAGAAATATAAGGATTATGAGAATTCCATGTATGCCATTTTGTATGCCATTTTGATATTCAATGATAAATACTGTTTGGCATGTTCAATTTGTGGATGATGATTTAAGAGGGAAATTCGCAGGTCCTGAGATAGCAGTGTTCTGACCTCAGTTTGACCTAGTAAACGGAGGAGTCTGGCCATGAGATTTAGTGAACCGGTAGCACACATCTGGGGCATTCCGTGGATAGATATTAATCCTCATTTGGATGTGTAGAAGGTGAGAAACCAATTCTTAAAGTAGAAGTTCAGAATAAGGAACTTAAGAGTTAAAAGTTCAACTTCTGGGCTTAAGGTAAGATATAAATCAAGCTAATAATGCTTCTACAAGTGTACTCTGAGGAGTCTAAGGGAGGATATTTCATGTAACATCCCGATTTTTGGGTCTAGGAGAACTGGGAGGTAGTCTGATATGGGCAGGCTGCTAAACCCGTAGTCCTAGGGTAGTAATCTGATATGGGCGGATCACTTACCTGTATTTTGTAGGAATCCGAGGGATGAGCTAAGTCCTTCAGGATTTAAAGATGAGCTAAGTCTTTAACCTACAGAATCGGGACAGTTCACCTAGGTTCAAAATGAGGAATGTGAGGAATATCCTAAGTCTTAAGCCTAGGAATTCTGCAGGTAGCTTGATATGGGCTGGCTCCTGTGTAAGATAACCTGATATGGACGGGTTGTCGAGCCTTTCAAGTAAAGATGACTCCCGAAGAGTTTAAGGGATGAATTATTGAAAGAGAATTTCTAGAACTTAAGATGAAGGATAGGAAGATGAGAATATATGCCAGAAAGAGAATACAAGGGCAAAATCGTAATTTTGGGAAAGATCGGGCTGGAAGCCGATGAGTATCATATTTTGCCAGAAAATAGAGAAAATTATGCTGATCATTTCACTAAACTGTGAAATGTGCATATGAGGTCTCTATGTGTATGAAAGAGTTAGAAATGTGACCAGGGGTAAAATGGTCATTTTCGAAAAGTGTGCGCGTGAGCGCTTTTTCAGGCCAAAACAGCCCGGTCCGGATAAAATATCTGAAAATATCGGGAGATAGAGAAAAGGATTCCGGGTTGAATGAGGAGTTACGGAATTTTGATTTGAGGTCCCGATTTTTCTGTAAAAATTCCGGAAGATGGGAATTTATAGTTATAATCGATAAAGGAAAAACAGTCCCGATAAGGATGATCGGACTGTGGCCAGGGGGCCGTATAGTGTTTCTAAGGCCTTTAGTGACACTAGGGAAGGCCCAGGCCCATTAGATCAGTCCAGTGGTAAAAGGGGCCGGTGTCCGGGAAAAAGGTGCGAAATGACAAAAATGCCCCTATGTTATAGAACAGCTGAAGAATGAGTAAAGGGTATTTTGGTCATTTGCCTAAGGTTAGACAGTCCAGGGAAGTTATCTGGATAGTTGACCAGGGTCAAAGAATACTCTGGTAAGATGGGAAAAGACAATAATGCCCCTAGACTTAATAAAGTAAAGAAAGAGAGACTAAGGGCATTTTGGTAATTTGCCAAGGGGTGGTTCTTGGGAATCGTGCCATCAGAGTACTTGGGCTGGATCAGAGACCCAAGATGATATTCCCAGGCCCAAAAACGCAGGCCCAGTGATTTAGGGGGAAAAGTGACATTAAAATAATAATTTAATGAATTTTCAGTAAAGTAAAGTTACTCGGTTGGCACGATAACCGAGGAGGTGATCAGATAAAGTCTGGGACTTATCTGGATAGCGTTGGAAGGCGTGAAAGGTCCCTTCCAGATGCCACATGGCGTCATCTTAGAGGCAGAAAAAAAGTTAAGAACACGTGGCACGATCTCAGCCGCTGATTCCGGTGCAAGACTCTGGAACTATCTGGAAATGCTGAGTCAGCTGATGAGGTGTCTCGGGATTTAGACATGTGAGAAATGTGCTGCTGAGGTGTCCACTGAGGTGTCCTGGATGATGCAGTAAAAAGGAATAAAAGAAAATAGGAAATTCCAGGAAAAACCAGGACCACAAGTTCAGATGGCTTCAAAATTACGAAAATGCCATCGAAGAAAACTATAAATACCCCCCTCCCCATTCATTTGCATCACGGTTTTGGGCAAGAGAGAGAGAGAAAGAAGAGAGAGAAGGAGAAAGAAAGAAAGAAGAAAGGAAGTTCTGGCGGAGCTGGAAGCAGTATAGAGATAGTAGAGTTCTGCTAAGGTTTTGAGGTAGTAACTAATCCTAGCTTTTATGTAATGTCTTTGTGATTTGTTGTGCTATTGTTTGGTTGGATTGTTGTCTTATATGTTATGCTTGAAGCTCTATTACAATGCTATGATCATATGTTATTGAATATGGAAGCACGCAGCATATTTATTTGTACACAATCACAAGCAAGCACTGTCACTCTGCATTACATATATTGTTATGATTATTACTACTGAGATTCCCCCGAATCTCATTCTCCATATCTAACCCATTACAGGGAGATTATGTTGAAGTGGATTTTAAGAATTTTGAGAGACGCCGTTATGCTGCTGAATTTAAGACTAAACATCAGAATATGATAAGTACTGTATACATAGGTGCTGTCTAAGGAGGCTGGAAGTGAGTGGACCTAGCCGGTTCATCCAGTCTTTCCTGGGTACTTACGTAGAATGGTAGTTCTCATGAGAGAATTACCGAATCAGTACGGTTCAGTTCTTTGTACAGATGAAGCTTAGCGGTTATGCTGCCGGATTTCGGGCAGAAAAAGATATAATGGAAATATGAGAATTTTATGTATGTCCTGTTGTATGATATTTTATTATTTAATAATAAATATTGTTTGGCATGTTCAATTTGTGAATGGGGAATTAAGGGAGAAATTCGCAGGTCCTGAGGTAGCAGTGTTTTGACCTCAGTTTGACCTAGTAAACGAAGGAGTTTGGTTATGAAATTTGGTGAGCCAGTGGTACACATCTGGGGCATTCCGTGGATAGGTAATAAGCCTCATTTGGATGTGTAGAATGAGATAAATCAATTTTCAAAATAAAGGTCCAGAATAAGGATCTTAAGAGTAAAATTTTGAATTTCTGGGCTTGAGTTAAGGTATAATCGAACTATCTAGCTTCCGCAAGTGTACTCTGAGGGGTCTAAGGGAGGATGTTTCACCTTGCCCCCTTTTCTTATGTGTTGTGTTGTGTTTTTTGAACCCTAGCTCCTAATGTCAAATATATAGGATGCTATCGGGCTTCTAATTGGGCCGGGCTTCAGAATTAATCTTATATTAATTCTGAAATTAATACAATATCATATATTGCATAATTTGATAAGAAACTAATTAAATAAATATGGTTTTTATTAAATCCGTCTCACAGATTTAAATCACCTATTTATTTAATAAAGATAAGACGGAATTATATTTGATTTATTCTCATAAATCAAATTTGAGATATCTTATCAATTTAAATTTCAAATTCAAATAGATCATATCCATTTAAATTCAAATTCAAAAGTGATAGAGATTTAATTTATCCTTATAAATTAAATCTTGCAAATATCTCTTATATATAATATATAAATACAAATTTATATATATATAATATATAAATTCACCCTAGATTATTCATTTAATCAAGACATGTCTTAGATTCAATGAACCTGGACATCAAAGCTTGAGTTGGGCTATTTTGTGTGCGACCCTGTAGGCCCATATGAAGTTGGCAGTGGGCCAGTTACTATACTAACCCACAAGTTGTAAGTGGCCTCTAGCAAGACATTATGACTACCCAAAACATATGAGGATCGATGAACGATGTTACCTTTCATACAACCATATCACGTCCCTTTTGTCACACGATATTTCGGTCATGGATGAGGCATGGAGAACGTCATCCTCCTGTTTCTGACCGTTACTTTCTCGATCCCTGAGCAGTCTGACTATAGAAATGGAACTACCCTTTCATTACAATATGGCCATACATTTCTCAGACTCACTCATCGAGGGGCCCAGTAATATCTCTCTACGAATGTGAGGGACAAATTCCATCTTGACCATTCACATTCCTCGGCATGAAAAACCACTGAGCCCGAACATAGCCTTTATGATCACTCGGTCAAAAGTGACTTTTGACTAGGTCAAAGCTGAACGTTTGTCATGTAGGAATCCATGATGATCTCAGGTCCAAGGGCATAGTGACATGGCTTGTATATGAGAGAAGCTTATGACTTAACCCATGCAGCTCTCTCATAGCGGGTCGGTCCAGCACCCTGTACTCTTACATGTGCCTATGACATTGATTTATATCTCTATATATCTTCAAAGTCATACTGGTCTTATTTCATCTTTGCTCCCGCATAGATGACCGACCAGGGATATTTAGGATAAGATCATGAGTTATCCAAGGATGGTTATCACAGTAAACATGCAAATAATGTGATAACATAATTAAGAAATTCATAAAACAATAATATTTATAAGACAATAATTGGCCCTTAGGGCACAATTTCCAACAGGAAGACCATTGAGCAATGCTTGTTGCAGTAGGGGATTGAAAATATCTTCACCATAACTATGGATAATGCCTCAGCTACTGACACAACTTTGGTATATCTGAAGAGGCATTTAAGGAGTTGGAAGGGGTTACTTTGTGATGGGGATTATATACAATTAAGGTATTGTGCCCATGTCCTTAATTTGGTGGTTAATGAAGGTATCAAAGAGATGAAGGATAGCTTTGAAGCAATTCAAAGTGCTGTTAAATATGTTCATTCTTCTCCTTCACGCTTCCTGAAATTCAAAACTTGGGTTGAAGCTAAAAAATTAGACACTAAAAGCCTTGTTTGCCTTGATGTAAACACTTGATAGAACTCATCATACTTGATGTTGGAAGCTGTGATGAAGTTTCAAAAAGTATTTGAGCGAATGTGTGATGAAGATAATGATTATATTTCCCACTTCAGCTCAAGCACTTCAGGCTCTAGGCGTGATGCTAGGCATGGCCAATATGACTTCTCTGGTCTTATTAGTGATGATTGGGATAATGCTAAGATCTTCATCAAATTCTTGAAGGTATTTTATGACATTACATTGAAATTTTCAAGCTCCCTTTCTGTAACATCAAATGAATATTTTCACCAGATTGCATGTGTTCAAAAATGTTGCAAAAGAATATTATGAATAGAGCTAATAATTTTTTTGGAGACATGAGCATCAGTATGTAGGCAAAATATAACAAGTATTGGGGTCAAGCAGATAATATGAATCCGTTACTATTTATGGCTGTAATTTTGGATCCTCGATATAAACTAGCCTATGTCAATCATATGTTTGATGTCCTTTACATTGACCCTGAAGTATGTTCACTTATGAAGGAGAGAGTCAAAGATTGTTTGTATCGATTGTTTGATGAGTACTCTGCATGGGTTTCTATTGAATTAGGGACTGTTTCAACAAGTACAACAGATGCAACTTCATTGCCTTCTTTTAATGATAATGATGATGATGATACTGAGGATCCAGGTCATAAGTGGTTAAAATCTATGAAAATAAGAACTTCTACAGATCCTCAAACTGAGTTAGATAGATATGAAGGGAATTGGAAGACACGCAGCGGAAATTAACTTTAAATTTTTTTCCATTCCCAGCCAGGATCTACCGAATGTGTTTAAGTCAAGGAGAAAGAAGTGTTACCTTCGGTATTCGAGTTTTGGTCGCGACCTCAGTGTCCACTAGTCGCGACTCCTCGCCTCTGGAACTTTCAGTCGCGACCTCCTCAGCTTCTAGTCGCGACCTGTCGCCTCTGGAGTTGTTAGTCGCGACCTACTCTGCTTCTCGTCACGACCGGACGTCTCTGGAGTTTGTAGTCGCGACCTCGTCAGCTTCAAGTCGCGACCTGTCTCCTCTTTTCGGATTTCTGACGTTCAGATGCCCGTATGGTAGTGACCTATCTTCGTGTCTGGTTTCTTTTCTCGATCGCAAGAAGTCGACAGCTCATATCGACTTCCTCTACCGGTATCCACACGAACAGCGTTCCAATTACGAACGACGTGCTAGCGCCTCTTGTCCCTCTAGGGCTTTCTAGAGATTCCGTCCTCACCGTCTCTATTTCGACAGTTTCTTACCTGCAAACCTTTTGCACTCTCCCTGCCCCTTTTTCTCACGTCTGTATAGACGTGTGTTATGTATTGTGTATAGAACCTTAGCTCCTAATGTCAAATATATAGGATGCTATCGGGCTTCTAATTGGGCCGGGCTTCAGAATTAATCTTATATTAATTCTGAAATTAATACAATATCATATATTACAAATTTGATAAGAAACTAATTAAACAAATACGATTTTTATTAAATCCGTCTCACAGATTTAATTGACCTATTTATTTAATTTAAAATAAAGATAAGACGGAATTATATTTGATTTATTCTCATAAATCAAATTTGAGATATCTTATCAATTTGAATTTCAAATTCAAATAGATCATATCCATTTAAATTCAAATTCAAAAGTGATAGAAATTTAATTTATCCTTATAAATTAAATCTTGCAAATATCTCTTATATTATATATAATATATATATACAAATTTATATATATATATATAAAATATATAAATCCACCATAGATTATTCATTGAATCTAGACATCTCTTAGATTCAATGAATCTGGACATCATAGCTCGTATTGGGCTATTTTGTGTGCGACCCTGTAGGCCCATATGAAGTTGGCAGTGGGCCAGTTACTATACTGACCCACAAGTCGTAAGCGGTCTCTAGCAAGGCATTACGACTATCCAAAACATATGAGGATCGATAAACGATGTAACCTTTCATACAACCATATCACGTCCCTTTTGTCACACGATATTTTGGTTAAGGATGAGGCATGGAGAACGTCATCCTCCTGTTCTTGACCGTTACTTTCTCGATCCTTGAGTAGTCTGAATATAGAAATGGAACTACCTTTCTATTCCAGTATGGCCATACATTTTTCAGACTCACTCATCGAGGGGCCCAGTAATATCTCTCTACGAATGTGAGGGACAAATTCCATCTTGACCATTCACATTCCTCTGCATGAAAAACCACTAAGCCCGAGCATAGCCTTTATGATCACTCGGTCAAAAGTGACTTTTGACTAGGTCAAAGCTGAGCGTTTGTCATGTAGGAATCCATGATGATCTCAGGTCCAAGGGCATAGTGACATGGCTTGTATATGAGAGAAGCTTATGACTTGACCCATGCAGCTCTCTCATAGCGGGTCGGTCCAACACCCTGTACTCTTACATGCGCCTATGACTTTGATTTATATCTCTATATATCTTCAAAGTCATACTGGTCTTATTTCATCTTTGCTCCCGCATAGATGACCGACCAGGGACATTTAGGATAAGATCATGAGTTATCCAAGGATGGTCATCACAGTAAACATGCAAATAATGTGATAACTTGATACAATGATTGGCCCCTAGGGCACAATTTCCAATAAGATATATTGTAATTGACTCAAGAAATGAAATCCCTTATGCATATGAGCTTGACATACTCTTATGGTGGAAAGCTAATTCTCAAAAATATAAAATTCTCTCTCATATGGCACGAGATTTATTGGCTATTCTGGTTTCTACAGTTGCCTCTGAATCTGCCTTTAGCACTGGGGGATATATATTTGATCATTACAGGAGATCTTTATCTTATAAAATGACAGAAGCACTGATTTGTAGCCAAAATTGGCTACAAGCTGGCCAATCATCAATGATTTAGCTGACAATCTTCGAGAGTTCAATAATTTTGATGAAACAGAAAATGTTATTTAGCTTGCAAGTAATTTTTTATTTTGAAGCTCATAAATTCTATTATATATTTTAATTCATAATATATAACGTAGTCTTTCTTTTATTTTTTTCTCTAGATGCTACGCTTGGAAGAGAGAATATGATGGCTACTGGTGGCTAAAGATCATTTTAATTACAATAGACTTCAAGACTTTAATTATTATCTTGCTGTCGCCTTATTTTTAGTTTATTATGAATATTTTTTAAATCTTTAAGACATAAATATGATATTATTTTAGAACTTTATAATTGCATATTTTTTCCACAATATGAGCAGGACATCACTATTTGGGCATGGCTGGATATCGGGCTGCAAAATGTAGCCCATGCTGTCTTTGGGCAGGGCATCGGGCAGGGGGCTATCTTGCCCATGCACACCCCTACCGTACAAGGAGAAAACTTCTTATACGTTTTTAACGGGTGTATTGTTGATGTATATCTATCCCAATGAGCCGTTTATCGAATCGTTGCAATTGATGTTCGATCCTAAAGAGAGGGGAGAGATCTTCAGAGAGTGGGCTTTTATGATCCGATAAAGAATCAAACATATTTAAATATTCCTGCTATTCTATATTTTCTTGAAAAAGGCGCTCAACCAATAGGAATTGTTGAAGATATTTCAAAAAAGGCGGGTGCTTTTATGGAACTGAATCCTAATCAACAAATGAAATTCAATTTCAAAATAAATAAATAAATAAAAAAAGAGTGTATGGATGACTTTTATATAGATTTATATAATCATTTTCTCTCTTACCCCTCGGCTCTCTTGTTCTATTCATACCAAATTTAGAATGATGTTTTTTAGACCTACAAAAATTCATTTGTATTGATAATATAAAAATAGGCAAATGAATAAAAATAAATTAAATAATTAAATTAAGTAATAAATGAAGTAATTGAGTCTATAAATACATTATCCTCAATGAGCTGGGTTTTATTAGAATTCTCTAAAGAGATTTAAAAAGCTTAAGAAATTTAAAAAGAAAAGGGGCTAAGGTTAAGTTTTCTTATTCTATTTATATTTTATATTATATTGATAGAATTATTCTATTTTTTAATTATTACTGATTGAATAAACCAGATCTCTACCTTTTACTTTCCTTTTTGCATTTTGTATCTACGTCGATTATTTATGTAGTGTTAATACAAAATTATTGCTTGGTTTTTTATTTACTTTACTTTAATTTCAATTTTACATGGAATTAATTAATACTTTAATTAGAATTAATTATATATATATCTTTTCATTTTTTCTTTATATTTATTATATTAATTTGATTAATTTGAATTCAATTCAATTGCATTTCAATTGGTATTTATTCAATTTAATATTTAAGTTCCATAGGATTTTTTTTACTTCATCAAATAGATGGATTCATTGGATTTTCTGTGGTAGAAAGAAGAAAATAAGTTCTTTTTTTAATTCAAGAAATTATTTTCTTTATTTCTTTATAATAATTTATAGTAATATAAAAATATAAATAATAATATGTAAAAAATATAAAAATAGAATAATATAATAAAAATATTATAATATAAATTCAAAATTAGCAGTTATAATATAAATAAAGTAAATGAAAATAATGTATAACATATGAGACAAAGAGGCAGTTTATGAATTATTATTCTTTTTTATCTGTTAGCTGAGTGTTATCTGAGAAAATCTCTTGTATTTTAATTTGATATGAACATTTTTATGCTTAGAATCAATTCGACTTCGACATTTAAAATCTTTTTTTTTTTTGGATTTTTTATTTTAATGGAAGATTTTTTTATTATCCAACTCAATCTTTTTATTTATTTTGATTATGGTTGTATCTACACATCTTCTTAGTTTAATGTTGTAGTTTCTTTGTTTAGGGTTGCTAACTCAATAGTAGAGTACTCGGCTTTTAAGTGTGACTCGAATTTTTACACATTTCTATGAAGCAATGGATTCGTCCATACCATCGGTATAGTTTGTAAGACCACGACTGATCCAGAAAGTAATGAATGGAAAAAACATTATGTCATATCAATGGAGAATTCTAAAAATATTTCATTGTTATTTGATCGGGGCCAAATGCATGTTTGAATTCTTGGTTCGTAACAAAATAAATTCAAAATTGGGTTGAATTAATAAATGGATAGAGTTTTGTGGCTCCAATTATAGGGAAACAAAAAGGAACGAGCTTTCTTTTTGAATTTGAATGATTACCCCATCTAATTATATATTAAAAATATTAGTACTTGATATGGGAAAAGCTTTTCCCATGAATGGATTATTTATTTTTGTTATGAATCCTAACTATTAGCTATTCTCCATTATATTATGGGGTGACGATAAATGTGTAGAAGAAATAGTATATTGATAAAGATCTCTTTTTTTCAAAATCAAAAGAGTGATTGGGTTAAGAAAATAAAGGATTTCTAACTATCTTGTTTTCCGAGAACGAACAAAAAACAAATAGATGAAAAAGGCAAGTAGAGAGAGTCCGTTGATGAGTCTTTTTTTCTAGGTATCTATTTATTTTTTTATTAGAATAGAATACCCTATTTTGATTGTATCGCACTATGTATTATTTGATAAATTAATAAATGTTCGATCCTTGTCCCAAATCAAATTTAAAAAATAGAGTAATTTCAAGTATATTTAGAACTAGATATATCTCGTCAAAATGACTTCCTATACACACTTATTTTTTGGGAGAATATTTAGCACTTTCTTATGATCATGGTTTAAATAGTTCCATTTTGGTGCAAAATCTAGGTTATGACAATAAATCTAGTTTACTAATTGTAAAATGTTTAATTACTCGAATGTATCAATAGAATCATTTGATAATTTTTGCTAATGATTCTAACAAAAATCTATTTTTGGGGTACAACAAGAATTTGTATTATCAAATAATATCAGAGGGACTTGCTATTAGTGTGGAAATTCTATTTTTCCTACAATTAATCTCTTCTTTAGAGAAGGCAGAAATCATAAAATCCTATAATTTACTATCAATTCATTCAATATTTTCTTTTTTTGAGGAAAAATTCCAAATTTAAATTATGTGTCAATTGTACAAATACCCTACACTATGCATATTGAAATCTTGATTCAAACCCTTTGATAATGGGTAAAAGGTGCCTCCTCCTTTATTTATTAAGGCTCTTTCTTTATGAGTATTGTAATTGGAATAGTCTTGTTACTCCAAAAAAAAATATTTCTGCTTTTTCAAAAAGTAATCCAAGATTTTTCCTGTTCCTATATAATTTTTATGTATGTGAATACGAATACATCTTTCTTTTTCTCTGTAACAAATCTTCTTACTTATGATTAACATCTTCTAGAGCCCGTTTTGAGCGAATCTATTTCTATGCAAAAAATAGAACTTTTTGTAGAAGTCTTTGATAAGGATTTTTGGTCCACCGTATGGTTCTTCAAGGACCCTTTCATTCATTATATTAGATATCAAGGAAAATCCATTATGGCTTCAAAGAATACTCCCTTTTTGATGAAAAAATGAAAATACTATCTTATCCATTTATGGCAATGTCATTTTTTTTTTGCTTGGTCTCAACCAAGAAAGATCCATATAAACTAGTTATCCGAGCATTCATTTTACTTTTGGGGCTATTTTTCAAATGTATGGCTAAATGGTACGGAGTCAATGGAAAAGTAATTTATAATGGAAAATCTTATGAAAAAGCTCGGTACAATAATTCCAATTAATCCTCTAACTAGAACATTGGCTAAAGCAAAATTTTGTAATGTATTATGACATACCATTAATAAGTCGGTCTAGGCCAATTCATCCGATTTTGATATTATAGACCATTTTTTTGCATATATGAAGAAATCTTTCTCATTATTACAATTGATCCTAAAAAAAGAAGAGTTTGTATCGAATCAAATATATACTTTGGCTTTCTTGTATTAAAACTTTGGCGTGTAAAAATAAAAGTACTATACAGGTTTTTTAAATAGATTAGGTTATGAATTATTGGAAGAATTCTTTACAGAAGAAGAAGATATTTTTTCTTTGATCTTCGCAAGAGCTTCTTTTACTTTCCAGAAGTTATATAGAGGTCAGATTTGGTATTTGGATATTTTTTATTTTCATCAATGATCTGGTCAATCATGAATAATTGGTTATCATACTTTGATAATGGCAACTATCCTTAAATGAGGACAAGAGAGAGAGAAAAAGAATTCATTCATTTCTATTATGAAATATGAAATGGATTATGAAATGCTCATGTAGTAAAGTAGGGATTGAAAACTAAGTACTTAACTTTGAGTCCTATTTTAGGGAAGGAACTGAGGTTCAAATGTATACATAGGGAAAACCGTGTGCAAAGAAAAATACAAGTATGGCTTGGGGAGGGATTTATTTTTTGTTTTCTTGTTTAATTAGATTAACAAAACCTTATCTACTCTATCTGACTAGTTTTAGGTTCAAGTCCCAGGCAACCCATTATACTTTATATCCAAGTCATATGTATAGAAATGTATATAAATTTTAGAAATTTGATTTTTTTATTTTCTATGAAATATGGTAAAATAAAATGAGAATTATGAGAAATATAAATGCGTAAGAGTATCCTATATACATTGGTATTGGTTGACAACGGTATATAAGTCATGTTATACTGTTGAATAACAAGCCTTCAATTCTCTATTTATAGAGAATTCGTGTGCTTGGGAGTCCCTGATGATTAAATAAACCAAGATTTTACCATGACTGCAATTTTAGAGAGATGCGAGATCAAAAGCCTATAGGGTTGCTTCTGTAACTAGATAAGCAACACTGAAAACCGTCTTTACATTGGATGGTTTGGTGTTTTGATGATCCCTACCTTATTGACCATAACTTTTGTATTTATTATTACTTTCATTGTTGCCCCTCCAGTAGATATTGATGGTACTCGTGAGCCTGTTTCTGGATCTTTACTTTATGGAAACAATATTATTTCTAGTGCCATTAGTCCTACTTCCATAGCTATAGGTTTGTACTTTTACCTGATATGGTAAGCGGCATCTGTTGATGAATGGTTATACAATGGTGGTTGACGAATGCGTCAGATTGTCGCAGTCTGAGCCATCAAAATTAAGTGAATTGCACCCTAGTAATGTAGTATAGGACACAACCCTATCGTTCTTCTCAAGGAGCCTTTCTAAAGGAATCCTAACAAATTGGATGTCAAATCAACGGTAAACCTGAGTAAAGAGTAAATGGTTTTGTGGTTTTGTGGGTGCAGTAAAATAAAGATGCAGTAAAATAGATGTTTTTGTGTTTTTGTTTAAGAAGGAAAATGGTTGGTTTGTGAAAGTAGTATATGATGATAGGCTCTTGATGATGAAAAATATCTATCCTTGCTCTCAATGTATGCAGAGTTTGAAATCACTAAGTCTTGAATTAAACCTCAATCGATCGATTGAGTCCAGAACCCTAATATTCTTTAAACTCCTTTGATCAAAGCTAGTTTAAAGACTATTATTGAACTGCTAAGGATCACTTAGTGTGTAATTTAAAACAGATGGAAGAATGCCCTCGAATGAGCGTCGATCAACTAACCCTAGAATTCAAGCAATCGAATCAATTAGCAAAGATCGTTGACAACCGTTCAACTAGCTTAAACTCAAAACTAAAATATTGTATTTAAACCAGCATTCAAAACATCCAAAGTAAATTATAATTGTCTAATATGAGAATAATCAATCGATATTCAAAACTTGTTCATATGATGAAAAACCCTAAATCTAGCAGCAATCATAATATGACAAGATGCAAATTAGAATAGAAGAAACTCCCCGTTTCAGTCCGTGAGCTCAAGATAATAGATCCATCACCAAGAGACTAAAGGTCTAGCCTCTCATGACTTCTGCTGCACTGCAATCGCTGTTCAGATGTGATGCCATGAAGAAACGATGAAGAGATGAAGGTGAATGGTGTAGAACGATGGAAGCTGAGTGGAAAGTCTATGGAGAGCGCTCGAGTACTGCTTCTTAGCCTAATCAGGTCCAAAAAACAGCCTCCTTCCTTGACGGCAGTCTCCCTCTCTTCTTATAATAGCATGACCTAATTCAAAATGCGCAGTTTCAGGGATTTCGTACTATTAGTCGTGACCATATACATTTTTTTGGTCACGACCTATGAACGGTGAGAATCTTCCAGAAGCATTATGGGTCGCGACCTTAGGACTCTTTAGTCGCGACTAAATAGCACAGAGGTGTGGTTCCACTTTCATTGACTTTCGATTTCTTTCCTGGTCCTTGTTCTCTTCTAAAGTACCTGCAGTTCAACATAAAAGCTCACTGTAAAAGTCCAGATAAGTAGATAACCGAATATATGCAGTTTGGAAGAGTTATTTTACCATTTTACCCTTTAATTAGCACATTGCCACGCACAATCATGCAATACACAAAAGTACAATTTAAGTCATGAAATGAATGGTAAAGTTATTATGAAACTCTCAAAATTGTCATAGAAACCATATACAAAATGTGTCTTATCAATTCCCCCACACTTGAACCTTTGTACTCCTGGACAAAGAAATGAATTACACCTAGAGCAATCACTATTAAAGCCAAGATAATAACATAATCCATAGTGTGACCTGAAAACAATTAATCCACCATCTTTTGGGAATGGAGAAGTGATAATGTGAGAAATGCCAAGTAATCAACTACTAAATGAAATCAACCTTAACGGTATGAGCGCAAAAGATCCTCTTAAAAGATATAAGTATTTAGCTCTCTCTATCCTCTCATTGTTAGGGTTCTTTCACTCAAATTCAAATTGGAAAACATCCTACCATATGCTTGTAATGGCTCTAAATCTCAGCAACTATACAGCTCTTATGCAAAGAATCAAGAGGTCTTTTAGGGTTGTAATGATGGAGATGGGCCACATGGAATGGAATATAAAGAATAGAAAGTACTGTATGCATTTAACAATAAATATGTAGCATGAATTCATATCTCTAAAGATCTAGAAGTGATAATTGTGCTAATAAGAGTTAATAATAGTGCCTTCTTCATTTCTCTTTTCTTTTCTTTTCTTTTTTTTTTTTGTTTTCTTTTCTTGCATCTTTTCTTGCACCTTCCTCCCTTTTTTTTTATTTGGCACCTCATGCACAGAATCTATAGCACACATCACAACAATAATGAATTTTTGACATGAATAAAATTTTATTTTGCAAATGAAGTTTATGCATATACGACTTTCTATATAAATAATGGATGAAAGAGAATGATGGGCTCAAAGGGGGTGACTAAGGATATGAATGTAGTGGGATTGTGTTTGGGATAAAAGGGTTTAGAAATGAATGCCTCTATCATGTTCAATTCACAAGTGTGCAAGTCATTCTCAACTCAGAGCCAAGACAAGTTCTAGAGGATATAAACCAATTGAATAATCACTCAATATAAAAATTTAGGTCGAGAATCCTTCCAACTAGGGTTTTGATCTAAATTGCTCATAAGCTAAAGTCCCAAACAAAGTTCATCATTCTCTTGGTATTAGAACACTTATCATAACTGAAAACCCTCTAAACGATGATTCAAAAGTTTCAAAGTAATCGCTTGGAGTCATGTAATAATCCCAAATTCAAAAGCAAAAGTTTAAGTGTTTCAAATTCAATTTCCAAGATTCTCAAAGAAAAATTCAAGTGTGGTAATGGTTTCGAAGAACTAAAGAGGATTTGAAATTAGGGGACAATGAATTATTTGTGAAAACATCTTATAGTTCAAAAGGAATCCTTCTTTCCAGCATTGCACAAGGCAAAGAGAAGGTAATTGGACATTTTCCAAAAGTGGGTCGCGACTTAAAATATTTACGGTCGCGACCTATTTTCACAAGGGTGCATGCTCAGAAATTTTCAAACATTGGTCGCGATTGGTGAAATTGCCTATTGCGACTCAAATACACAGAGAGGAATAGTCGGGACAAATAAGGTACTATAGTCGTGACTCAAATAGACAGAGAGGTATTATCGAGACCATACAGCATGTAGGTCGCGACTGTAGTTCACAGAGAGCATGTCAGTCCAAACATATGTCGCGACCATTATTCACAGAGACTACCAAGTGACATTTTTCAAAGTCCAAAAATAGTTTTCAAGCTACATCCTTTTTACCAATTAACAATTTTATTTAAGGTGGAGGTCCAATTTTCAGCAATTCACCACATGTTAAGATCAAAAACAAAATTTTTGTGATGAAAGATTGGATTAATTACAAAAAAGCAAGAGTGAAACATCCTCCCTCACACTTAAACTTGACAGTGTCCTCACTGTCAACAGAACCAGAAATATCACAGATGCAAGTCAAATTAAGGCAAACCACAATCAAGAAAAATAATGCAAATCAGAGGCTTTGGATTAGTGAGAGCAATGTTCAACATGATTTCAATATCTTTCTCAATTACACAGTAGCCAAATGAAGACAAAGAAAAACAAAGACAAATACAGAGCAAGAACAACCCTCATTCTACTCGTCTTTCTCCTCTGTAGCGCCCTCGAAAATATGGTCATCCTCAGCCATAGCAGCAGCACCCCCATCATCATTCCCAGCGTTTACAGCCCGGGTTTCGGAGGGTTCACCTGGCCCCTCCTGAAAGAAAGCAGAGGTAGGAATATTGCTCTTGAAGAAAGCCTCTTCAAACCCAGGGGTAAAGCTATGTGAAGCGACTGAACAATCTTTAGAACCAATGGATCAATGAACTGTTGCCTTCTATACTCCTGATTCATTATGATTTCTCGTAGCTCCTGCTGCTGAGAGGTGACTTCAATCAGTTGATCAGAGAGAGCGATAAGTCGTGCACTCAAACCATGGTCACCCTCAGTAGCATCTTCCTGTCCCTCCTCCACATTGGATGGTTCAAGGAGAAGGTCAGTTTTAAGGATTGGGAGCGCTTTCTTCTTACACAGGTCAGTAATTAGGTGGGGAAAGACAAGGAGCGCTGTGGAGAAATTGACACAATGGTAGATGGAGTTATAAATGATGTGGTTAAGGTCTACAGGTTATTGTGTCATCAACAGATAAAGCAGAATGGATCTCTCCTCATTAATATCTGAAATGAGAGCTTGAGGCATCACATTGTAGGTCATAAAGTTCAGCCAAATTCGAGCTTCATCATTCATGAATTTCCTCTCAAGATATCTCTTCTGCCCTCGGACGATCCATTCTGCCTCTTCCCTTCCTAAGGTGGCCAACACGGTATCCCAGGGGACCTCATCTAAATGGTGTTTTAAATGATGAAATCGATATTCAGAAAGATTGGGTAGTCTGTAAAAAGCTTTTATGTCAAAATCATCAATGAAAAAATCTTTTTCTCTAAATTGTATCCCCAAGGACTCCTCTAAGGCTGAGGTGATGTAGAATTCCCTTACCAAGGTAATATTGGCTTTGGTCCTCTTTTTCATTAGTTCCTTAAATTCACTCTCTAAAGCCAACTTATAGAAATCAAACTCTTCAGTTACGGGAAATTCTTTTTCCTGGACAATACCTCTGGTATTAAACAAAGCTTCAGCCTTCTTTCTGTTTAGCCTTGCAGGGGTACTGGACCGGGATCTTTTTCCTGCTTCGGGGTTTTTTGTACGGGCCATCTGGGTATACATGTCAAACAATGCAAATCAATACAGAACAGTGCCCTATCCCTTGAAAAGAAAACCCCCTAGATAAGATTTATGGTGCATTGGATGGCTTTTATACAAAAGGAGTTCAAAATAGGTGTCAGATACGTTAAGTTGTGACCAAAAGGCTCATCTGTCGCGACAGTTCATCTCTGGACTTTTATGTCGTGACTAGATGGCTTCACAGTCGCGACCAGACACAAAATTTTTCAAATCAGTGAAACTTAACAACCATGTCCCACAAATCCAACCTGACCCGCCAAAACTCTCTCCCTAAAATAGATATGGAATCTCAAAAGTCTAAACCAAAAGCTACACTAAGCGCCCAAATGTTCCTCAGAATCAAAACCACCATAAAACCTAGAAACTATATTCAAGGAACAGGAAGATTTTAGTGAGCAGAGAATACCTTAGACTCTGAAGCAAAAGAGTAGAGTAGGTTAAGCTTCTGTTAGATAGAAAGGAGAGACGCTAGGGCACAGGGAAGGTTACGCAGAGCTTGATACAAGAGGACAGCCGAGGGAGAACTAGCAGGAGGGAGGAGAATGGTGCTAGAACCAAAGCGAAGCAAGGAAATGCTGTGGGAGAAACTGAAACAGAGGAAGGCAAGGTGCGCTGTGGAGTTGGGGAGGAGATTCAGATGGGTCGCGCGTGCTATGGAAATTGTGGGGTATGTGAGGTATGTGGGGTCTAAGAAAGAAGGAGTCTGATGGCCAAAACGCAGCGCTGAGTGTGTTACTAAGGTCGCGACAATTAAATTACATGGTCGCGACTAATATACACAGAGAGGTATGGTCACGATATATAAAGGTACTCACGTCGCGACATTAATTCACAGGGCTCCAATCTACCCATACCCACATGAGTCGCGACCTATATGTCATATAGTCGTGACTATATTCAATAACACTCCCTAATGAATTCCAAACTTTCTCCTAACTCTCCCCAAATAACCCTAACCATTTCCACAGCAATTCAACACACAACTCAGTACAGATTTTTCATTGAAGCTTGCAGTCACATTCAAGTCATACAAGGCAATACAAGTAAAGCAAAGATGACAGGATGGGTAAGCTAAAGTCATGCATGTGAGTGTGTGGATGGAAAGGTATCCATTGATGAGCGTGCGACACATGGAAAGTAACGGGGAAGTGGAACAAAGCAGAAATAAAACAAGAATAAACATAAATAAACTGAAGACAAAAACAACGAAACTGAAAATGGAATCTAATCTACTGAATCATCCCTTTCCTAAGCTCAACCTATCATAGCAAACATCATATCAGAAAACTTGTAAACGGTGAGAGATAGAAAAGAGACAACCTGGCCTCAAGGTGGCTGGTGGAACTCAATAAACTTTGAGAGACAGTTGTTCGATTGGACGATCTCCCCCATTGCTTTCTCTCTCCACTTTAAAGTGCCACGGGCGTGCATTTTGTGCTGAGATTCGTCCAAGCTTGTCTTGAATCTTCCCTCTTTAAACTTGAACTTGCCCAACTATGGTTGGCATGTAGCAGCAACAGAGTTGGGAGGTTTTCCTTTCGCATCCTTCGTACATTCCTTGCGGTTGCTCTTATTCAGCTTGTGTGGCTTCCCCAATTTGTCTTCTACTCCCTCAAGCGTCGCACCGAGCTTATGATGGTCTACAATTGCAACAAGATTAGGGTCGTGCTTTTCCATACCTGCATCATTATTAGGGATCAATTCTTTCAAAAATTTTAAGGTATGGGAAGTAATTTTAGAATGAGAACAAGGAGAGTAGGGTTAGAATATATTGACCCTTTAGCCAAAATAGTGGGAAGGTGATCTGAAGGAATTTTCAGTTTATTGGATGCGTCTGGTATATATGGTCATGAGCTTTCATCGTATTATCGCGACTGAAGCTGACAGGGTGCATCTCTGGAGCTATTAGTCGCGACTTTATATTCATCCTGTCGCGACTTATGCTCTCTGGAGTTTTGTGTCGCGACATGTAAACCATTTGGTCGCGACTTCTCTTCACAGACAGGCTGTCCCTCAACAGATTGAGGTTTAGTCGTGACACCTTTATCTTCGCATGGCGACTGGTCGTCTCTGGAGTTTTGTGTCGTGACCTTAAATTCATTTGGTCGCGACTCATCTTCACAGTGGACTGCAGATTGATGTTGCGTTGCGACTTTAAGGTCATTGGGTCGCGACTTTTTATCACAGAAACTCGACCCTTCTTTGATTGTTGGCCTTTCAGCTTCCAGAATACCTTGGGATCCTGCAAAATCACTCAACAAACCTTTTGCAAGTACATTATCTCTATCATCATCATGCAAACTTAATTCATGTTCATCCCTAACTTCTTCAATAGCATAATCAATGGCATTTAAAGCAGTAAACGCAGAGTTATCATAGGGATATCTTATCGCTTCATTCATGTTAAAACTTACCACATGTTTTCCAACTTCCTTTGTAATGGAACTATGCTTCATGCTAATGATGATTTTGGAAGTTTGGAGGAAAGGTCGGCCAAGGATCAAAGTGCTATCATTTACTAGCTCATTCGATATATCCAGAACATAGAAGTCAGATGGGAACACTAAGTCTTTGACCTGCACTAGAATATCCTCAAGAATTCCCTTAGGATACCTAATTGACCTATCAGCTAGTTGGAGTACTACATTTGTGTCTCTCAGATTGTTGACACCTAAAGCCTGATAAACTGACCAAGGCATTACATTAATGGTCGCCCCTAGATCTAGCAACGCTCCCTTAATAGAAATATTTCCTATAGTGCATGGGATTGTATAGGAGCTTGGGTCTTGGCACTTAACCGGTAGTTCAGCTTTAAAAAGGGATGACACATTAGCACTCACCTGAATTCTCTCAAGAGGCCTAAATTTATTTTTATTAGCACATAATTCTTTTAAAAATTTTGCATACTTAGGGTTTTTCTTGAGGAATTCAACCATAGGGATGTTTATTTCCAGTTTATTGAACAGATTGTAAGCATATTTTGCAAAATCAGGATCAACTTTTTTCTTCCCAGCAAAATAAGTTAGGAAAAGGGAGATCTTTTATACTTACCTCTTTACCTATATGCAAAGAGGCTCCTTGCTTGCTCGACTCTGGCTTCTCCTCAGGTTTCTTTCCTTTGTATGCTAGACTTGGTAATGTTGTTGCTTCTTCCTGCAGCTCTTGCATCTCCACTTGTGCTTGTGAGCACTCCTCTTGAGTTGCCTTCTTGCTCATTAACCGCTATTCTCTAATGCTTTCATAATTCCCAACTTTTATTTGTGGCTGTGGTGAATTCTCAAAATCAGATTCTTCCTTATCCTCCTGTGGTGCATCAGCTTCCTTAAAATGCACCTGTCTTCCACTTCTTAGAGATATGGCATTCACCCCTCTTAGATTAATAACAGTGTTCGAAGGTATGCTTCCACTGTTCTTTCCTTGGATGTCGCTCACTGTATTAGAAACTTGAGTTAAGTGGCTTGTGATATTTGCATTCTTACAACTTAACTCCTCAAGTTTTCTGTGTACATCTGCATTATCCTTCTGCATACTTTGGAGAATTGAAGCTATAGAGGTGAACTGACCATCATTCTCTTTGAGCTTGTGATCAATATTGGTCATTCTACCATCCATGTTACTCATTTGTGCTGCAATACTCTTTAACAATTGAGAGGTCTTTTCTGGTCTTGAAGGCACTAAAGCATTAGGTTGTGTGGGGACCATAGACCTTGCATTACCTTGGTAGTTACTTGAGGAAGCACCACCTCCTTGAAACTGATTAGATCTATTTTCTCCACTTCCCCACCTAAAATTTGGGTGCTCTCTCCAGCCAGGATTATATGTGTTAGAGTATGGATCTCTCTTCTGGAAGTTATTCTCTCTCCCTTGATACATAGCTGCAACTTCCTCATACTGTCTATCACATGTACTTGTAGCATGCATCATTGAACCACATGATTCACATCCTGTAACTAGGGCTTGCGAGGTATCCACTGCATGAACTTGTTTTGTGGAGTACAGCTCCCTTTCAATCAAACTTATCCTCTTGTCCATTCGATTTTCTAAGGCTGCTATCTCAGCTAAGATCGCATTAGAGCTACCTGAAGATGAGGGTGGTAATCTTCTTGGATCTCCATTTTGATGGTCCTCATTAGCCATTTTCTGGAACAAATCCCAACTTGCTTGTGGGGTCTTATCTCTCAATGAACCATTCGCAGCAGTATTCAAGGATACTTTATTGTGGAGTAGTAGACCATCAAAGAAGATGTCTACTAAATCAGCCTTAGTGATGTTATGGTGGGGGCATCGAGCCAAAAGGTTAATAAATCTTGTCCAATACTCGTGCAAAGACTCCCCATCCTGTTGCATAACATTAGTGATCTCCTTCTTCATCCGAGTAGTCTTAGAAGATGGGAAAAACTGCTTAAGATAAGTGGACTTCAGCTGATCCCATGTAAGAGTGGAGAAATGAGTTGGCAAATTGTATAGCCACTCCTTAGCCTTCCCTTCCAAAGTGAAGTGGAAGCACCTCCTCAAGACATCATCCAAAGTGGCCATTGGAGTTTTCATTGAAGAGCAGATCATGTGCATGGTTTGTAAGTGCCTATGAGGACATTCTCCTGCAAAACCATGAAATTTAGGTAAGGTTACAATTAAAGCTCCTTTAATTTCAAAATTAGCCTCTTCAGCATAGAAACAATTAGGATCATAATTCACATACGAATGATTAATTTCCCTAACACTTCTATTATCTTCAATGTTCATAGGTATTTCATTTTCTCCATTCCCATTATGCCCATTATGATCAGCCATATTTAATTCAGTTTCAGATTCTAGAATACTAGAGGAGAAACTAGATTTTGCCTCTTCTTCTCTAAACTCCCTAAATTCTCTCCTTAGTTTCCTAAGTCTCCTTTCAATTTCAGGTTCAAAAGGTACTAATATTTCCGTTCTCCTGCGCATGCAATGTAGAAATAGTCAAGAGCAATTAATGCAAACAGTCAGATGCAGTTCAAAAGTTGCACAGCAGAAAATTTTCAGTAGGTCGCGACAAAAGTGTATGTTAGTCGCGACTCAAAATTACAGAGAGCAGCAGTCGGCCGAAAAGGTTTAAATGTCGCGACTGGTTTTCGCAGAGAGCAGTCAGATGTCACAGATAGCAATATGGTCGCAACTCAAAGTGGTTTATGTCGCTACTAAAAGTGACAGAGAGTAATTGTCGCGACTCAGTTAAGGTCAGGTGGTCAGGTCGCGACTCAAAGACACAGAGACTAATCCTGCAGAAAGTCAGAAAAAAAAATGCAGTATGTAAGGCAAGTTAAAAACTACTAAAAACTAAAATGCAATAACAAAATATGAAAAATGACTCAGGTAGGCAATGGAATTGACAAACAATTACTAGGGAAACAATTACTTGGCTCCCCGGCAACGGCGCCATTGACGAATGCGTCGGATTGTCGCAGTCTGAGCCATCAAAATTAAGTGAATTGCACCCTAGTAATGTAGTATAAGGCACAACCCTATCGTTCTTCTCAAGGAGCCTTTCTAAAGGAATCCTAGCAAATTGGATGTCAAATTCAACGGTAAACCTGAGTAAAGAGTAAATGGTTTTGTGGTTTTGTGGGTGCAGTAAAATAAAGATGCAGTAAAATAGATGTTTTTGTGTTTTTGTTTAAGAAGGAAAATGGTTGGTTTGTGAAAGTAGTATATGATGATAGGCTCTTGATGATGAAAAATATCTATCCTTGCTCTCAATGTAAACGGAGTTTGAAATCACTAAGTCTTAAATTAAACCTCAATCGATCGATTGAGTCCAAAACCCTAATATTCTTTAAACTCCTTTGATCAAAGCTAGTTTAAAGACTATTATTGAACTGCTAAGGATTACTTAGTGTGTAATTTAAAATAGATGGAAGAATGCCCTCGAATGAGCGTCGATCGACTAACCCTAGAATTCAAGCAATCGAATCAATTAGCAATGATCGTTGACAACCGTTCAACTAGCTTAAACTCAAAACTAAAATATTGTATTTAAACCAGCATTCAAAACATCCAAAGTAAATTACAATTGTCTAATATGAGAATAATCAATCGATATTCAAAACTTGTTCATATGATGAAAAACCCTAAATCTAGCAGCAATCATAATATGACAAGATGCAAATTAGAATAGAAGAAACTCCCCGTTTCAGTCCGTGAGCTCAAGATAATAGATCCATCACCAAGAGACTAAAGGTCTAGCCTCTCAAGACTTCTGCTGCACTGCAATCGCTGTTCAGCTGTGATGCCATGAAGAAACAATGAAGAGATGAAGGTGAATGGTGTAGAATGATGGAAGCTGAGTGGAAAGTCTGTGAAGAGCGCTCGAGTACTGCTTCTTAGCCTAATCAGGTCCAAAAATCAGCCTCCTTCCTTAACGGCAGCCTTCCTCTCTTCTTATAATAGCATGACCTAATTCAAAATGCGCAGTTTCAGCGATTTCGTACTATTAGTCGTGACCATATACATTTTTTTGGTCACGACCTATGAACGGTGAGAATCTTCCAGAAGCATTATGGGTCACGACCTTAGGACTCTTTGATCGCGACTAAATAGCACAGAGGCGTGGTTCCACTTTCATTGACTTTTGATTTCTTTCCTGATCCTTGTTCTCTTCCAAAGTACTTGCAATTCAACATAAAAGCTCATTGTAAAAGTCCAGATCAGTATATAACCAAATATATGCAGTTTGGAAGAGTTATTTTACCATTTTACCCTTTAATTAGCACATTGCCATGCACAATCATGCAATACACAAAAGTATAATTTAAGGCATGAAATGAATGGTAAAGTTATTATGAAACTCTCAAAATTGTCATAGAAACCATATACAAAATGTGTCTTATCAGTGGTCCTTATGAACTAATTGTTCTACACTTCTCACTTGGCGTAGCTTGTTACTCTCGATGGATTGTTGTTGTATATTTAGCTCATGTTGGAGCTGCTACTGATATTTTCTTGATATATCCAATTGGTCAAGGATTCTTTTATGATGATATGCCTCTAGGAATTTCTGGTACTTTCAACTTTATGATTGTATTTCAGGTTGAACACAATATTCTTATGTATCCATTTCACATGTTAGGCTTAACGGGTGTATTCAGCAGCTCCCTATTCAGTGCAATGCATGGTTCCTTGGTAACTTCTAGTTTGATAAGGGAAACCACAAAAAAATGAATATGGTAATGAAGGTTACAGATTTGGTCAAGAGGAAGAAACTTATAATATTTTAGCTACTCATGGTTATTTTGGCCGATTAATCTTCCAATATGCTAGTTTCAACAATTCTCGTTTTTTACATTTCTTCCTGGTTGCATGGCCTATAGTAGGTATCTGGTTTACCATATTAGGTATCAATACTATGGCTTTCAATTTAAATGGTTTCAATTTTAACCAATCAGTAGTTGATAGTCAAGGTTGTGTAATTAATACCTGGGTTGATACTATTAATCGAGCAAACCTTGGTATAAAAGTTATGCATGAACGCAATGCTCATAACTTCCCTCTAGACCTACACTACTAGAAAAAACACTTATCATGGCGCTACTTCACATCTGTTAAAAGGAAAAATTACATAAAAAAAAGGCAGTGGTATATTCGTAAATAAATTCATATTTTAGAAACTTTTCACGACAGTTTCTCACAAAACCGTCGTTAAAAGTAACATCAAGCACTTATAACGACGATTTTTAGGAACTCGAGGATGATGTACATGGTCGATATCATGACCCGCATCAAGAGGAAGATATATTTTGCACCTTATATTAAAGGGTTAGTATACTCTTATCTTCACACACTTATATACATATTATAATACATTGATATATAAAATTGTTCATATTTTATAGTAAGCATTGGACTCTACTTGTCATAGCCCCTAAAGATAATGTGGTATACTGGTTTGATTCATTGTTTGGACGGCCAGATGCCGAGATTGTTTCTATCATCAACATATGAGTTTTTCTTCATTGATTTATATTAACATAAAAATTTAGTAAGTTATATGATATCTTTTCTCCAATTGGAGATAGGGTTGTGTACGGCTTCCACCACTTCAGAGGTCATCCTCTTGATAATAATTCTACATGGATTTATCCTCTAGTAAGTAGTTTTCAAATAATTAAGTTTCAGTATACTCTTAAATTTATTAAGTATAAATTTAGTCACTAATGTGCTTTGTGTTTTTCTATTTTGTTAATATCGCCGTCAACCTAGTGGTGTTGAGTACAGATATTCTATAATCCACTATATACATGACATCATTGAGATAGGGATCACATATAGCTTACATGAGGTATAAAGTGATCAATATTTAGCGACTTTTTTAATTTATTCCCATCTTGAATATTTACCTATTACTTCTAACTTGCAGTTGTTCTAGAACAATATGAGCTATAAAGATGAGCTAATCCACACAATGATGGATGATTTGGCAAAAAACATACTTCTGAATATGCCTTAATCCATCATCCATTTCCAAGTATATATAATTGTACAATATACATTTATATATATATATGATTATGGTAAATGCAAGGCGGTATTGAAGGGGAAATTAAATGAAATATATAAAAGAAAAAAAATTAAAATAAAGCCTTTAAGGACGGTTTTTTTGAAAATTGTCATTAAAAGTATACACTGTAATAGCAGTTACCAGGAAAATTATAGTAACATTCTGAGCCTTTAACAATGGTCTTTGACCCATTAAAGTCTTACATGTCATGGCGGTTTTTTAACCGCCTTTAAAAGATAGACTTATAACGATGGTAGAATTCACGCTGGTAAAAAAACTACCATAAAATGTCCCTTTTAACTACCGTTATAGGCCTTTTTCTAGTAGTGCTCGCTTCAATTGAGGCTCCAATTATAAATGGATAAATTTTTGTCTTAATGTATACGCATTTTTGAACTTAAAGGAGCAATAATTCATTTCTTGTTCTATCAATAGGGTTGATATTGCTCCTTTACTTTTTAGTAGTCTTTTTCGTCTTGGATCAATTTTATATTTACTTTAACATTTTTACCATTATTTTAAGATAAGAAAAAAAATATTGGTGTGTCATACTTTTTGTTTCTTTTTTACTAATTTATTTTATACATTTTTCTCATCAATCTTTCTTTATCTTTCGTTTTGAAATGTAAAATAAAAATGAGAAATTAATGTTTAAATTATAGTCTATCGTATATTAGAAGACAATTAAAAACTTCAAAATAATGAAAAAGAAAGAATACAAATGGAAATCTCTATAATTGTTAGATATTATAGGGGAGGATGTAGCCAAGTAGATCAAGGCAGTGGATTGTGAATCCATCATGCACGGGTTCAATTCCCATCGTTCGCCCATAACCAAGTTACTATTATTTATTTTTCTGCTTGTGTTAAGTTTATTTATTTTTCTTAATAAATAATTCGCTATAAAAAGATATTTTTAGTGAACGTGTCACAGTCCATTACTCCTATTTTTTTGTAAAGACGAATAAATAAATTATATTTTCTCTACTCTACTATTTACTATAGCGACGAAGAATCAAATTATTAATATATTTTTTTCTTTTTCTATTTCTTCTTTCAAGTACAGGATAATCCCAAGGAATTGTGAGTTTTTTCTACCAATTAGGGCCCTCCCTTCACCACCCCCATGGGGATAGTCTACAGGGTTCATAACTACTCCTCTTACTATAGGATGCTTACATAGCCAATATTTGGATATGGATCTACCCAAACTTTTCTAGTTTACCCCAACATTCCCCACATGTCTGACTATTACTGAGTAGTTTTTGGTTATCAAACAAACCTCTCTAGAAGGTAATTTTAATGTGGCTGATTTCCTCTCTTTTACAATCAGTTTTGCTACAATAACTGCTACTCTAGCTAATTGTCCACAATTTTTGAGTGTGATTTCTATGTTATGTATTTTTGTGCCTAAAGGCATATTGGTTGAAGTAGATTCTTCTTTTTTATCAATCAAAACCCCTTACCAAACTACACAAGCTTCTTCCAAAAGCATACAGCTTTCTAGATGTAGATTATGATATCTATACAAATGGATATTATATATATCATACAATGAAGTACTGCATGAGTGAATATAAAGGAATCCAAATCCACCAAACCACTCATGTTATGATCTTCTACATCCTAGGTCATCACACTCCTTCATCTGGCTTATGTTCTTCATGTAGCATTCAAATTGAATGACTATATGAAATTACATCGATACTTCAACATATTAGGGGTAACATAGGAGACATCTCTATTTTTCTCTTAGGGAATCCTTAGAATTATCATTGCTTAGCTTTCAATTCACCTCTGACTATCAAATAAAATGTGAATAACCCGCCCTCCCCTCTTTGAATCAAGGGGCACTTCTAGTTTTGTCAGTGCTTGAAACAATTTTTTCTCCTCCATATTACTATATCTCTAAGGTCAAAAATTTTATATAAGGAACTACTAAACTAATCACTTACTACCGTTAATCTTCAGTTTTCTATTGAGGTCTATCCTGTAGAGGTGTTCAAATTGGATATGTGATCAATTTATAGGTTTCACCTTAAACCTAATTGGTTACTTCCAATTTAAATTAATAGTTCAAACTGCACTCAAAGGTAGGGATTTCCCATTTTTATAGGAACTTTTGTACCAAAAATAATGGTATCTCCAATTATAGCCCCTCTGAGATGTAAAATATATCTTTTCTCACTATCCCTATAGTGTATGAGACAAATGTATGCATTTTGATTAGTATTCTATGGTTATAATTCTACCATATATGTCTTTTTATTCCATCAAAAATTGATTTTACGACAACGATACTGTCTACTGATCCATTGCGTGGGCTCGGGTTAGAAGTTTTATTTAAATGTATCGCCATAATATTAACTATTTGGATTTAAGTTCTTTTATTTCTAAGAGGTGGAATAGAATAACTCAGTTGAAGAATAATGATCATACATCTGTAGGGGTGTTCATAAAGCCCGCGGCCCAGTATGCCCACCCGAGCCAGCGAAAAAAGGCCATGCCCAGCCCGATAAATATAGGGTAAGGCTGGGCATTGGGCTGCAAAATGCAGCCCATAATTTTTTCGGGCTGGGCACAGGATAGGAAGGTTGCCCTGCCCTGCCCATAAACACCCCTTTTTTATTTTTTTACTTTTCTCCCTAGATGCTATACTTGGAAGGGAGAATATGATAGTTACTGGTGACTAAATGGTCATTTTAGAAATATAAGTAGTTAAGTTAATATTTATAACTATATTGATTTTTTTTAAACTTTACTAATCATAATATGATTACATTACAAATTATAATTATTTATTTTATTTTTTTAAATACTTCATCCTTGTCAACATTTGGAAAATTGATGTAAAGTTGTAATTATAAACTACTTAGACTTCAAGGCTTTTTTTTATATGTAATGAATTTCAAGACTTTAATTATTATCTTTTTGTTACCTTATTTTTAGTGGATTATAGATATTATTTAACTCTTGATGACATATGAATATGGTATTATTTTAGAAGTTTATAATTTGCAATTTTTTTCCACAACATGAGCATGGCATCACAACTTGGGCATGCCCAGCCCGCCCATGCCCAGCCCAACCCAAAATGGTTAGGGCTTTTACTAGGCAGGGCCGAGCATCGAGCTGTAAAATGTAGCCCATGCTTTTTTTCTGGCAGGGCACCTGGTAGGGGGTTGCCCTGCCCAGCCTTGCCCATGAACACCCCTATACATCTGTAATGCATTGTAAGTCCTATAATAGGTCTCATTCTTCTACCCTTTTACCGAGAGTCAATGACTATTCATAGCTCTTACCATGACACCAAAGAAGAGTTTGACCCAATGCTTTATTTCTGTCCTAGTTGATAATGATTTGACATTAGAAGTATATTGATTTTTCCCCAATAACTAAATACTTTTGTCTGTAAATATTGCATATTTGATTCCATCCATAAATCTATTTTCTTCCTTATGAATTCTAGTCTCAATAAGAATGCTAGTTCTTACTCTTCATATGTTATGATATGAATATACTACACCAATTCGTTATGTATGGATGATGAGATTCCATTGATACAGAGCCAATTCCAATATTCTTATTGGAGGGTCCCATTAGCATGCACCTAGTAGGAATTGAACCTACGAATTCGCTAATTATGAGTTAGGCGCTTTAACCATTCAGCCATAGAAGCTTAGCGAGGATCTTCGTACATGGTAAATAACCAAATTATAATTGAAATGAAATCTTTAGGATAAATCAATGCAATTTAGGAGGACTCAATAAAAGGACATCAATTCAAATCCTAGATTTTTTAATGGAGAGAGATCAAGAATTCTCACTACCCAATTCAATTTAGTGGATCTTTCATTCACATTTTTTCCATCAAGAGCATTTTATAAAACCCTTGGACTCCCAACTTTGGAGTATCCTACTTTCATGCAATTCCCTAGGTTCAACAAGCAATTGATATTTCACGATCAAGGGTGTAATACTCTTTATAGTAACTGTCCTTATATATCGTATTAACAATCGAAAGATGGTTGAAAGATAAAATCTCTATTTGATAGGACTTCTTCCTATACCTATGAATTCTATTACATTGGAAGAATCTTTTTAGTCTTCCAATATCAATAGGTTGATTGTTTCAGTCTTGTATCTTTCAAAAGGAAAAATGATCTCTAAGAGCTCATTCTTGGATCTGAAAGAGAGTACTTGGGTTCTCCCAATAACTAAAAAGTGTATCATGCCTAAATCTAACTAGGGTCCATGAAGGTGGAAGAACTGGATCGAAAAAGAAAGGGATTCTAGTTGTAAAATATCTAATGAAACCATCACAAGAATTGAGATCTCATTCAAAGAAAAATATATCAAACATCTAGAGTTTCTTTTTATATATTATATGGATCAACCGATTTGCAAGGGCCATGATTGGTAATTGTTTGATCCTCTTTCTCCGACGAAGAGGCAAAACATAATCAACTTGAATTCGGGATAACTATTTGAAATCTTAGTGAAAGACCGAATTTATTATCTCATGTTTTCTTTTCATAGAGGGTTTCTTCAAACAACAAGGAGCTGGGTCAACTATTCAATCTAATGATATTGAGCATGTTTCCCATCTCTTCTTGAGAAACAAGTGGGCTATTTCTTTGCAAAATTGTGATTAATTTCATATGTGGCAATTCCGCCAAGATCTCTTCGTTAGTTGGGGAAGAATCCGCACAAATCAAATTTTTTGAGGAACATCTCAAGAGAGAATTGGATTTGGTTAGACAATGTGTGGTTGGTAAACAAGGATTGACTTTTTAGCAAGGTACAAAATGTATCGTCAAATATTCAATATAATTCCCCAATATCTAGTTTCATTCAAGTAATATATTCTAGCAAATTGAAAGGATCTTGTGATCAATCCAGAGATCATTTCGATTTTATTAGTAATGAGGATTCAGAATATCACACATTGATCAATCAAAGAGAGATTCAACAACTAAAAGAAATTAAAGATCGATTCTTTGTTGGGATCCTTCCTTTATTTAAAAGGAACAGAGATAGAATCAGAGCAATTCCCTAAATGTCTTTCTGGATATTCCTCAATGTCCTAGCTATTCATAGAATATGAGAAGCAAATAAATCCAGAAGAAATTGAAGAATTTCTTGGGAATCCTACAAGATCCATTCGTTCTTTTTTCTCTAAAAGATGGTCAAAACTTTATCTGGTTTTGAATCCTACTAAGAGGTCCACTAGAGATCAAAAATTGTTGAACAAAGAACACAATGTTTCTTTTTTTCTTTCCAAGCAATCAAAAAATAAAGAAATAGTTAATATATTCAAGATGATTATGTATTTACACAACACCGTCTCAATTCATCCTATTTCATTAGATCCGAGATGTGATATGGTTCCAAAGGATGAACTGGACAATTCCAATAAGATTTCATTCTTGAACAAAAATCCATTTTTTTATTTATTTCATCTATTCCATGATCAGAACAGGGGATACACGTTACACCACAATTTTGAATCAGAATAGAGATTTCAAGAAATGGCATATCTATTCACTCTATTAGTAACCAAGTCGAATCCAGTGGATCAAAAATAATTCTTGAATAAGGTATTCAATGTCACATACTAATTTTTAAGCCTAAAAGCCCATAAAGTAGCCTAAAATACTAAGCTACTAGGCCCTTTGAGCAGAAGTCCTAAAAATATTTAGAGGGTTTTCAGGGACTAAACTATAAATATAGGAAGTTTAGGAACTAAAGTGCAAATAGAAAAAATTCCTAGGGACAAATATGTAAATAAAGTTAGGGACTCCATAAGAGTCTCAAGGGCTTAGAAAGAGAAAAGAGGATAGATATAGGCCTAAGGGTACGGTAAAGGCTTCAAAGCGATGATTTATGAGGTTGAGCCTGAGCAGGGGGAAAATCGTAATTTTAGAAAGTTTCGGGCCAAAAGGGGTAATTATAGATAAAAAAGCAAAAAATAAATTCTAGAAAATTCAAAAAAATGGGAAATGAGGCATAAAGTCCTTTTTATAAACATAAATGACAAAAATACCCCTAAAGCAACTTTAATTGAATTTTTAGTGTAATGGCTCAATTTGATGTATTTATCTAGGAATAATTATTTGAGCCATGAGGAGGCCTGAAAAATATACGTAAAAATAGGGAATAAATATTTAAGAGACTAAATAAGTTTATAAAATTAGTCTCATGCCCAAAAGGTTAGCAGTGTGAGTTGCAAAAATATTGGAAGTTCAAAATGACAGTAAGAGGCATTTTACAAGAAATTAAAAAAGAAACAGCTAAAGGAAGAGTTATGGCCCAAGAAAATTTATAGAATTTTCCTATAATTAGAGCAAAATTATGGAGTATGCAGAAGAATTTTCTGAGCTCTAGAAGGGTGTTAAGAAATCCAAACAAATGTGATCCAAGTAAAGTAATTTGTCAAGAGAAATTCAAGGTCAATATTCAATCTTATCTTCGTTCTTCCCTTGAGATTGCGCCACTTAGCATAATGATGCAAGGAAAAATAAGGATGATGTCATAAAGATGTAAGAGGAGGAAAAGATGATGTAAGAGGTGTTGGAAATTGTGCGCTAGGGGCCAATCATTGTATCAGGTTATCACATTATTTGCATGTTTACTGTGATGACCATCCTGTTGGAAATTGTGCCCTAGGGGCCAATCATTGTATCGGGTTATCACATTATTTGCATGTTTACTATGATGACCATCCTTGGATAACTTGTGATCTTATCCTAAATGTCCCTGGTCGGTCATCTATGCGGGAGCAGAGATGAAATAAGACCAGTATGACTTTGAAGATATATAGAGATATAAATCAAAGTCATAGGCACATGTAAGAGTACAGGGTGCTGGACCGACCCGCAATGAGAGAGCTGCATGGGTCAAGTCATAAGCTTCTCTCATATACAAGCCATGTCACTATGCCCTTTGACCTGAGATCATCATGGATTCCTACATGACAAACGCTCAGCTTTGACCTAGTCAAAAGTCACTTTTGACCGAGTGATCATAAAGGCTATGCTCGGGCTTACTGGTTTTTCATGCGGAGGAATGTGAATGGTCAAGATGGAATTTGTCCCTCACATTCGTAGAGAGATATTACTGGGCCCCTCGATGAGTGAGTCTGAGAAATGTATGGCCATACTGGAATGGAAGGATAGTTCCATTTCTATATTCAGACTACTCAGGGATCGAGAAAGTAACGGTCAGGAACAGGAGGATGACGTTCACCATGCCTCATCCTTGACCGAAATATCGTGTGACAAAAGGGACGTGATATGGTTGTATGAAAGGTTACATCGTTTATCGATCCTCATATGTTTTGGGTAGTCGTAATGCCTTGCTAGAGACCGCTTACGACTTGTGGGTCAGTATAGTAACTGGGCCACTGCCAACTTCATATGGGCCTACAGGGTCGCACACAAAACAGCCCAATACGAGCTATGATGTCCAGATTCATTGAATCTAAGAGATGTCTAGATTCAATGAATAATCTAGGGTGGATATATATTTTATATATATATATAAATTAGTTTATATATATTATATATATAATATAAGAGATATTTGTAAGATTTAATTTATAAGGATAAATTAAATCTCTATCATTTTTGAATTTGAATTTAAATGGATATGATCTATTTGAATTTGAAATTCAAATTGATAAGATATCTCAAATTTGATTTATGAGAATAAATCAAATATAATTCTGTCTTATCTTTATTTTAAATTAAATAAATAGGTGAATTAAATCTGTGAGACGGATTTAATATAAACCATATTTATTTAATCAGTTTCTTATTAAATTATGCAATATATGATATTGTATTAATTCAGAATTAATATAAGATTAATTCTGAAGCCCGGCCCTATTAGAAGCCCGATAGCTTCCTATATATTTGACATTAGGAGCTAGGGTTTGACACAATATAGATCTCTTCACACACATTCAGTCGTGAGAAAAGGGGGCAGGGAGAGTGCAAAAGGTTTGCAGATAAGAAACTGCCGAAATAGAGACGGTGAGGACGGAATCTCCAGAAAGCCCTAGAGGGACAAGAGGCGCTAGCACGTCGTTCGCAATTGGAACGCTGTTCGTGTGGATACCGGTAGAGGAAGCCGATCTGAGCTGTCGACTTCTACGATACGGCCAGACACGAAGAAAGGTCGCGACCAGAAAACACTTAGGTCGCGACCAAACGGGCATCTGAACGTCAGAAATCCGAAAAGAGGAGACAGGTCGCGACGTGAAGTTGAAAAGGTCGCGACTAAAAGCTCCAGAGGCGACAGGTCGCGACTAGAAACAGAGTAGGTCGCGACTACAAACTCCAGAGGCGACAGGTCGCGACTAGAAGCTGAGGAGGTCGCGACTGAAAGTTCCAGAGGCGAGGAGTCGCGACTAGTGGACACTGAGGTCGCGACCAAAGCTCGAAACCGAAGGTAACACTTCTTTCTCCTTGACTTAAACACATTCGGTAGATCCTGGCTGGGAATGAAAAAAAAATTTTAAAGTTAATTTCCGCTGCGTGTCTTCCAATTCCCTTCAGTGGTATCAGAGCCAGGTTGTTTTGTGTTTAAGTTAGGTTTGATTGTTGATACATGTGATGTATGTTAGACTTCTTAGCTGATTATATGATAACATGCGTGATATGTATGACATATATGGAATCTGTTTATGTATGACATATACGGAATCTAAAAGGAAACTGAAATCGGTGGTGTATATCAATTGATTTGATCAATTAATATTGATGGGGTCTAAGGAAAAGGAATTAAGATTCTTGATTATTTATCAAAAAAAATTTCTATTGGGGCACTGCCCCACACCCCGCCCGCTAACCGGCTAGCGGGACCGCCGTGGCTATTTAATCGTAGCGCAACATAATAGTAATATGTATTGACTTTCCTGATATATGAATGTTTTGAAACATTTATTGCCCTTCATATAGCATGAATTTTGATTCTTGAATGTTTGGGTATGGTGAACAATATGGCTCTAGATTACAAGTGTTGTAATTTTTCTAAATACGGCCTGCGTGTCGTGCCTTTCTCTAATGACTCTCGTTGTACATTCTCTTCTCATCTCACTCCCCTCGAATGTTAAAACGAGGTTTCCTTATGTACTTTTCCTATTCTAATTAGAGAGCTCCTCTCATTGGCTTGAGGGGACTTAGGATAGGTGAGCCATATTGTATCACGTTTAAGATTATGCATCTTATGATTAGATCATAGCATGTATGTTTTATATGCATAATACTGGTATGAGATACAAACGAGATACATGCAAACTGGATAATTAATTAAACCCTCTAAAAGGAATCTTAAGTCATATGCCGTCAATTAATGAACACTTGTCAAAACCTCGATCGCTCATTTGTAGGTCCACCAAAGTGGGTGCATTTGAGTTATCTTGGGGAGATAAGCAAGAGTAATGGTGCTACTCTTATGTTTGTTATTGTTTGACTTAATTGAGATTATCAAAACGGTTTTGGGTCTCAAGGCATTAGATGGGATTAAAACATGCCGGATCATATGATGATGGAATCCCATAAACATCTAAGAGTTACATGTGATGTAATTGGTAAAGTTGTTACCTACCTAAATAACTTAAAGTTGAGCGTCCTGCCAAAGCGGACTCAAGTTTAAGCCAAATATGGATCTTAGCCCACTAATTATTACATTGAGGGTTGTTTTATTCAGTGGGAGATTGCTAATTCGATTGCATATTTTAATTGTAGAATCATGACGACTAGTAATACTGCTACATTATCGTTGCGATCTGTCCTTGAGAAGGACAAACTCAATGGGATAAACTTTCTTGACTGGTTCAGGAACTTGAGAATTGTTCTCAAGCAGGAAAGAAAAGTATATGTCCTAGATCACCCCATTCCTGAGGAGCCAGCAGCCAATGCTCCTAGAGCTCAGAGAGATTCTTATGCGAAGCATAAGGAAGACTCTGTTGATGTGGGATGCTTGATGCTTGCCACCATGGTTCCGGAGCTCCAAAGAGATTTGGAACACATGGAGGCTTATGAGATGATTTTGCATCTTAAGGAAATGTTCCAGCAACAAGCAAGGCAAGAGAGGTATGAGACCACTAAGGCCTTACATTCCTGCAAGATGGCTGAAGGTGCATCAGTGAGTACTCATGTCTTAAAGATGAAAGGGTACATAGATCACCTTGAGAGGCTTGGATTTCCCATGAGCCAGGAGTTAGCTACAGATTTGATCTTGAACTCACTCCCAGAAAGTTATGACCAGTTTGTCATGAATTACAACATGAACAACATGGAGAAATCTATTTCTGAACTGCATGGGATGCTTAAAACTGCTGAGCCGACTGTTAAGAAGAAGCCCAGTACTGTTTTGATGGTTCAGAAAGGAAAGGGTATGAAAAAGAAAGGCAAGGGTAAGGGGAAGGGTCACGGCTCATCTGGTAAGACCAAAGAGTCAGGCAAGCCCGAAACCAAGCCTGCACCAAAGAAGGCAAAGCCTCCAAAGGAAGGAGTTTGCTTCTTCTGCAATGAACCGGGTCATTGGAAGAGGAATTGCAAACTCTACCTTGAAGATCTGAAAAAGAACAAGAAGGATAGCGGGGCTATCGCTTCAAGTATTTATGTTATAGACATTCATCTCTCTACTTCCACTACATGGGTATTAGATACTGCATGTGGTTCTCACATTTGTACAAATGTGCAGGGCCTAAAGGACAGTAGAAAGCTGAAAAAGGGCGAAGTTGACCTACGAGTTGGAAATAGAGCAAAGGTTGCTGCTCTAGCTGTAGGCACTTATGAATTAGTTCTGCCCACTGGGCTTTTGTTAGTTTTGAACAATTGCTATTATGTTCCTGCTTTGAGTAGTAACATTGTTTCTCTTTCTTATTTGGATAAGGAAGGTTACACTTCCATTTCTGGGAATGGTAAATGTTCTATTTATCGTAATGATATTTTCTATGCTCATGGTGATTTGCATGTTGATCATTACATATTAAACTTGGAACAACCCAATCATGGAAATATCTATAACATAACCGCCAAAAGGATCAAACCAAATGATTTGAATCCGACGTACCTCTGGCACTGTCGTCTAGGCCACATAAATGAGAAACGCATTTCTAAACTCCATCAAGATGGATTTCTCAACTCATTTGATTTTGAATCATATGATACTTGCGAATCTTGTTTGTTAGGAAAGATGACAAAGTCGCCTTTCACTGGACACAGTGAGAGGGCCACCGATTTGTTGGGCCTCATACATACAGATGTGTGTGGACCGATGAATACAAATGCCAGAAGAGGTTATTCGTACTTCATTACATTCATAGATGATTTCAGTAGATATGGCTACGTCTATCTAATGAAACATAAATCCGAATCTTTTGAAATGTTCAAGATATTTCAAAATGAAGTACAAAACCAGCTTGGCAAAACAATTAAAGCCCTTCGATCTGATCGAAGTGGTGAATATTTGAGCCAAGAGTTTATCGATCATCTTAGGAATTATGGAATAGTCTCACAATTGACTCCTCCAGGAACACCACAATGGAATAGGGTTTCTGAACGGAGGAATCGAACACTATTGGATATGGTTCGATCCATGATGAGTCGAACAGATCTTCCACCATCCTTTTGGGGCCACGCCCTAGAGACAGGTTTAGATTGGAGGGTCAACAATTAAAGAAAGCACAAGAAAGAAACCAAGAAAGAGTCCAGAATGCACAACCCTGAAGGTGACTGTTCTCTGGACTCAACCCGACTGAAACAAAAGAAAGAACCCAGATTTCGCGATCTTGAACCAAGCAATCGACCTCTGATGTAACGACGGAAGAATCCAGAAGAAAGGGTTCTGGTGACTGAAGATCAAGGTGTAAATCTTTGCACATCGCAGAGATTTGTGAGGCATCCACACACCTCGCTGATAAGGCGTGATCTGAATCAAGAAAGATGCAGCCTGATTCAAAAAATTAACATCTCTGACTGATAGTATTCAGAGTGATGGATGCCAAGAAGGAATTAGCTTCTTGATCAGCACACCAATGCAAATGCAAGACATTTTCGGATCAGTTCACCGATCACTGGTGTTTCGTACTACACCGGAAAATGAAGAAGCCTCACCTGGAGGAACCCTAGTTGATAAGATCAATTCTTGCATCCACAAGTCCAGAGCCTTCTCTAAACCTTCTCCGGCGTCTCCGCCATTGCCACCCATCACAAAGGAATCTTCACCGATGATCCAATGGCGTAAGGGCGAGTTGATCGGATGCGGTGCCTTTGGCCGAGTTTACATGGGCATGAATCTTGATTCTGGAGAGCTTCTAGCTGTAAAGCAGGTTCTGATCGCGGATAGTAGTGCTTCGAAGGAGAAGGCACAGGCTCACATAAAGGAACTTGAGGAAGAAGTTAAGCTTCTTAAAGATCTTTCTCATCCTAATATTGTTAGATATTTGGGTACAGTTAGGGAGGAGGACACCTTAAATATTCTTCTGGAGTTTGTACCAGGTGGATCCATATCATCACTTTTGGGGAAGTTTGGAGCTTTCCCCGAGGCTGTTATTAGAACTTTTATGAAGCAGTTACTACTGGGACTTGAGTACTTGCACAAAAATGGAATCATGCACAGGGACATTAAGGGGGCAAATATCCTTGTTGATAATAAAGGGTGCATAAAACTTGCAGATTTTGGGGCGTCCAAACAGGTCATTGAGCTGGCTACCATTTCCATTGCGAAGTCTATGGAGCGTTGGCTGTACTGTGATTGAAATGGCCACCGGAAAACCTCCTTGGAGCCAGCAGTACCAAGAGGTTGCCGCTCTCTTCCACATAGGGACAACAAAGTCTCATCCACCAATTCCGGATCATCTCTCTGTTGGAGCATTGGAATTGCTTCCTACTGCAAGCTCCCTTACTGTAGGTGATCAAAGGTTCCCTGATCAGGTTTCTAGGTCAAATCATGTCGGTCATAGAGAGAGTATAAATATTGTTTCGAATAATGATCACAGTGCTGCTGTTTGTCCTCATGAATCATCTGACGCATTGAGGTTTTCTTCTTTAACTTCCCTTACGGGAAATGTTAGAAGGTTCCCAGATGGGTTTTCTGGATCAAGTGATCTCCATTGTCAAGCAAGTAATAATAATTACATTATTCCAAGTATTGTTCGCAGGGCTGGTGTTGCTCCTCAAAATGTTGACTCAGGTAACAATTGGAATATGTCTTTAAGTCTAGGTCTTCATTCATATGGACCAGAAAATCAGAATACTAGCAACCCTTATAGAACTGTAATTGATCATGGAAGATCAAGTTCTACAGTACAAGAGCAAGGTTTGGATAGCAGCTCAGTGAATATGAGGCATTCCTGCAAGAGAAAGTCTTCTGAACATACTGTCAGAGAATTGTTAGTAGGTGAGAGTTCTAGCACAGCTGCACAAACTGGAATTTCCAAACGGGGGGGCTTCTGAAGTCTCACAGCAGCAGGGCAATTGGGATACACTTGCAATGCCCTCTTGTACAACTCAAGTGAATCAGAATAGTGTCCACAATTGAACTCGACACATGCCTGGCCTAGAAGAGGAGGAACATTATCATGATCTCCATCTAACACATTTTTTAAATACAACAGATGCCTGGTCAAAGTTGCACTTGCTTGCTTAAGTATTGATTGAGGAGAGTTTTGAAGAAATATTCATATTGTATTTTGTAAAATGAGAGTGATTTGGTTTAATTCACCTTACTCCCTTGTGTGTTGTGTTGGCAAGTTGAACACCTAGAGTTAAGGGGTGTCAACTTGAGCGGGGGTGTTAGAAGGTTGAATTAATTAGGTGATTAGTGTTAATCACTTGGTTACTAGATGACCCTAAATCTATATAAAGGGTCCTGGTCTATTGGTTAAGAGTGTGAGATTATGTAATCTTCACCAAAGTGAAGGAGAGGGTAACTTGGGTCTCTCCTCAAAGTCCCCAAGTGGGGTAGGTTTATCTCCCTCAAGTGAGGGTAGATTAGTGTGTAAACCCAAGTGGGTTACTATAATTGTAATGAGCATGTTGCTCAATAGTTCATGAATATGAAGATGTTCTCGATCATCTTAGGAATTGTGGAATAGTCTCACAATTGACTCCTCCAGGAACACCACAATGGAATAGGGTTTCTGAACGGAGGAATCGAACACTATTGGATATGGTTCGATCCATGATGAGTCGAACAGATCTTCCACCATCCTTTTGGGGCCACGCCCTAGAGACAGCTGCGTTCACACTAAATCGTGTTCCATCTAAGGCAGTTGAAAAGACTCCGTATGAGATATGGACTGGGAGGAAACCTAGTTTGTCTTTTCTCAAGATTTGGGGATGTGAGGTCTATGTTAAGCAACAAGCCTCAGATAAGTTAGCGCCCAAATCTTCAAAGTACCTTTTTGTGGGATATCCTAAGGAAACCAAGGGATATTATGTCTACAACCCCACTGATAACAAAGTGTTTGTTGTCAGAAATGGTATCTTTCTAGAATGAGAATTTATCTCTAAAAGAACCACTGGGAGCAAGGTACACCTCGAAGAAGTTCGAAAGCCACAAGACGCCACAGAACTAGAGATGGAAAGTAGAGAAGACTCACAAGAAGTTGTTGAGACTCCTCAAGTCACGCAAGGCCCAAGGCGATCTAATAGGGCACGACTTCAGCCTCAGAGATATGGATTTCTGATTTCTGATAGTCGTGATGTGTTGCTCATTGAGCATAATGAGCCCACTACCTATCAAGAAGCTATAGTGGGACCAAACTCTGAGAAATGGCTTAATGCCATGAAGTCTGAGATGCAATCCATGTACGACAATAAGGTATGGACCTTAGTCGACCCGCCTGAAGGTGTAAAAATCGTCGGGTGCAAGTGGGTTTTTAAAGAGAAAACTGACATGGATGGCAATGTAAATGTCTTCAAGGCACGACTGGTTGCAAAAGGATTTACTCAAACTCATGGTGTGGACTATGATGAGACCTTTTTCCCAGTTACAATGGCCAAATCAATCAGAATCCTCCTTGCCATTGCAGCATATTATGACTATGAAATATGGCAGATGGACGTCAAGACAGCCTTCCTTAATGGAAAGCTCCTTGAGGATGTGTACATGACACAACCTGAAGGGTTTGTGCGTTCCGAGGACTCTGGTAAGGTATGCAAGCTTCAAAGGTCCATTTATGGACTGAAGCAAGCATCTCGGAGTTGGAATCATCGTTTTGATGAAGTAGTCAAAGAGTTTGGATTTCTTCAAAACATTGATGAACCTTGTGTGTACAAAAAGGTTAGTGGGAGCACAGTTGTATTTTTGGTACTCTATGTCGATGACATCCTACTCATTGGGAATGACATTCCTACCTTGCAGATTGTCAAGTCTTGGTTAGGAAAATCTTTCTCGATGAAAGACTTGGGTGAAGCCACCTACATCCTAGGAATTATGATCTATAGAGATAGATCTAAAAGGCTTCTAGGACTGAGTCAGAGCACATATATAGACAAGATACTGCATAGGTTCAGTATGCAGAAATCAAAAAGGGGTTTCATACCCATGTCTCATGGTATTCACCTCAGCAAGGATTTGTGTCCTAGTACACCAGATCAGCGAGGTCGCATGAGTAAGATTCCATATGCCTCGGCCATAGGATCTATCATGTACGCCATGTTATGTACTCGACTAGATGTCTCGTTTGCCTTAAGTATGACTAGCAGATATCAACAGGACCCCGGTGAGGGCCATTGGACTGCTGTCAAGAATATCCTTAAGTACTTAAGAAGGACTAAGGACTTATTCTTGGTCTATGGTGGATTGGTAGACGAGCTCTATGTAACTGGTTACACAGATGCAAGTTTCCAAACTGACCAGGATGACCAGAAATCGCAATCTGGATACATATTCCTCCTGAATAATGGAGCAGTAAGCTGGAAGAGCTCTAAGAAGAGCACTGTAGTAGATTCTGCAATGGAAGCCGAGTATATAGCAGCATCTGATGCAGCTAAGGAGGCCGTTTAGATCAGGAAGTTCATTATTGAACTAGGGGTGGTACCGACCATCTCAGATCCAATAACTTTGTTCTGTGGCAATAGTGGTGACATTGCACAGGCCAAAGAGCCTTGGTCACATCAAAGGACTAAGCATATACTCAGGCGATTTCATCTCATCAGAGAAATCAATGATAGAGGTGATATAAAAATATGCAAGGTAACAGGAGAAGACAATGATGCTGATCCTCTAACAAAACCGCTTGTCCAGGCAAAACATGAGCGTCATGTTAGGTCAATAGGATTGAGACAAATTAATGATTGTTCCTAGTGCAAGTGGGAGGATGTTGGAAATTGTGCCCTAGGGGCCAATCATTGTATCGGGTTATCACATTATTTGCATGTTTACTATGATGACCATCCTTGGATAACTCGTGATCTTATCCTAAATGTCCCTGGTCGGTCATCTATGCGGGAGCAGAGATGAAATAAGACTAGTATGACTTTGAAGATATATAGAGATATAAATCAAAGTCATAGGCACATGTAAGAGTACAGGGTGCTGGACCGACCCGCAATGAGAGAGCTGCATGGGTCAAGTCATAAGCTTCTCTCATATACAAGCCATGTCACTATGCCCTTTGACCTGAGATCATCATGGATTCCTACATGAAAAACGCTCAGCTTTGACCTAGTCAAAAGTCACTTTTGACCGAGTGATCATAAAGGCTATGCTCGGGCTTACTGGTTTTTCATGCGGAGGAATGTGAATGGTCAAGATGGAATTTGTCCCTCACATTCGTAGAGAGATATTACTGGGCCCCTCGATGAGTGAGTCTGAGAAATGTATGGCCATACTGGAATGGAAGGGTAGTTCCATTTCTATATTCAGACTACTCAGGGATCGAGAAAGTAACGGTCAGGAACAGGAGGATGACGTTCACCATGCCTCATCCTTGACCGAAATATCGTGTGACAAAAGGGACGTGATATGGTTGTATGAAAGGTTACATCGTTTATCGATCCTCATATGTTTTGGGTAGTCGTAATGCCTTGCTAGAGACCGCTTACGACTTGTGGGTCAGTATAGTAACTGGGCCACTGCCAACTTCATATGGGCCTACAGGGTCGCACACAAAACAGCCCAATGCGAGCTATGATGTCCAGATTCATTGAATCTAAGAGATGTCTAGATTCAATGAATGATCTAGGGTGGATATATATATTTTATATATATATAAATCAGTATATATATAATATATATAATATAAGAGATATTTGTAAGATTTAATTTATAAGGATAAATTAAATCTCTATCATTTTTGAATTTGAATGGATATGATCTATTTGAATTTGAAATTCAAATTGATAAGATATCTCAAATTTGATTTATGAGAATAAATCAAATATAATTCTGTCTTATCTTTATTTTAAATTAAATAAATAGGTGAATTAAATCTGTGGGACGGATTTAATATAAACCATATTTATTTAATCAGTTTCTTATTAAATTATGCAATATATGATATTGTATTAATTCAGAATTAATATAAGATTAATTCTGAAGCCCGGCCCTATTAGAAGCCCGATAGCTTCCTATATATTTGACATTAGGAGCTAGGGTTCTAAAGAGAATATAGATCTCTACACACACATTCAGACGTGAGAAGAGGGGGCAAGGAGAGTGCAAAAGGTTTGCACATAAGAAACTGCCGAGATAGAGATGGTGAGGACGGAATCTCTAGAAAGCCCTAGAGGGACAAGAGGCGCTAGCACGTCGTTCGCGATTGGAACGCTGTTCGTGTGGATACCGGTAGAGGAAGCCGATCTGAGCTGTCGACTTCTACGATACGACCAGACACGAAGCAAGGTCGCGACCAGAACACGCTGAGGTCGCGACCATACGGGCATCTGAACGTCAGAAATCCGAAAAGAAGAGGCAGGTCGCGACTTGAAGCTGACGAGGTCGCGACTACAAACTCCAGAGACTTCAGGTCGCGACGAGAAGCAGAGGAGGTCGCGACTAAAATGTTCCAGAGGCGAAGATTCGCGACTAGTGGACACTGAGGTCGCGACCAAAGCTTGAAACCGAAGGTAACACTTCTTTCTCCTTGACTTAAACACATTCGGTAGATCCTGGCTGGGAATGGAAAAATTTTTAAAGTTAATTTCCGCTGCGTGTCTTCCAATTCCCTTCAAGAGGACATGTGGATTAATCTAAGATCAAGTATTTGGTCTTGAAATTCCATGCAACTTGGAGGCATTTTGGTAAGTGAATTAATATAAATACCCCTCCCCTCCTTCAAGAGTGTATGACCCAGTGAGAAAAGAGGGAAAACTATGGAGAAATGTAGAGAGGAAAAAGAAAAAGAAGGAAGCCATGCAGATGAAGAAGAATCAAGAGCAAAGTTCAAGCTTCAATCAAGGTAAGATGACAACTCTATCTCTTGATTTTGTAGTAGTTTGTATTTTTGAGCTTGGGTAGGAGTTTTAATGGTTTAGAAGCTTGAATTCTTGTCTTGTTGCTGCTGTTTTGAATCTGGAATTTTAGAGAAAGACAAGTATGATGTTAGAAATATGTGTAAATGATAGAAAAGAGTATGATCAAGTGCTTCTAGCTTGTAATTAATTGAATTTCATGACTTGGTTGCCAAAGGAGTGCCATAGCCTTGCTGTGTTCTTGTGCCTAGGATGTGATTTTGTTGATTCTAAGGCTTCTAATGGATTTAAAATGGAAAATTATGTGGAACCAAGTTGAGAAAGTGAAGTTGGAAGCATTAGAAACAAAAGTGGAACTTTGGCACCAAGAAAGTTACCTCTTGGCCAAGACAGTTTCATGGGAAAGGAATATAAGTTTGATAAATTTAAGCTCATATTTGAATTTCTCATGAAAAATTATGTAGGATTGGCCTAAGAGAGTGATTTTTAGAAAGTTAGAACACTAATCCTAAAATCAAGAGAAAAATATTAAGTAAAGAGAGCAAGTCTTGGCTATGGTGTGAGTTCTTAGTCCTAATGAGTTGTATGTTGTGTTTAGGACCTTGAGACATTCAAGAGGATGATTTTATAAAGATAACCGAAAGTCCTCATAGTTGGGAAGCTTAGGGGGCAAGTGAAAAACAAGAAGAAAGCTTATGATATAAGGTAATGGACTTACCACTTTATGTGCTTGATGTGATATGCTTATGTGTTGATATGTATAAGTTGATTGAATGATGTTGTGACATGATCATTATTGCTAGAAATGCTGTTTATAATATGATTTCCATGGCTATGCAATTTTATACAAAGCATAAGTTTAAGTAAAATTAAATATCATGCATTAGCATCCATCTTGTACATGTATGTGATAATGTTTGCTATTAAGATTTCCGTAAATCTCATCCCTCCCTTAACCAACCATATTAGGTAATGTGATTATGGAAGGAGCATGCATGAAGATGGTCAAAGATTTGAAGAGGAAGCGGAGAATTGTATGTTATAGCATAAAATGCTTGATTCTCCAATTATGTAAATGTTATGTAATGTGCCAAATTATATAATGAAATTCTATATAATAATAATTTCATGTTCATATGAGAATAAGAATCTATGAGAAGCCAAGATAATGGTTCAGGCATCCTGGAATAATCAAAGAGAATTAAAAAAGAAGTTAGTAAGGCAAATTTGTACATTCTATAGCAGTAATGTTCCAACCCTAGTTTGTGAAGGGAATTGGAAGACACGCAGCAGAAATTAACTTTAAAAATTTTTCCATTCCCAGCCAGGATCTACCGAATGTGTTTAAGTCAAGGATAAAGAAGTGTTACCTTCGGTATTTGAGCTTTAGTCGCGACCTCCGTATCTACTAGTCGCGACTCCTCGCCTCTGGAACTTTCAGTCGCGACCTACTCAGCTTCTCGTCGCGACCTGTCACCTCTGGAACTTTCAGTCGCGACCTACTCAGCTTCACGTCGCGACCTGTAGCCTCTGGAACTTTCAGTAGTGACCTACTCAGCTTCTCATTTTGGATTTCTGACGTTCGAAAGCCAATTTGGTCGCGACCTCTGAGTCAACTGGTCGCGACCTCATCGTACCTAGTGCTCTTTTCTCGTTCGCGAGAAGTCGACAACTCAGATCGGCTTCCTCTACCGGTATCCACACGAATAGCATTCTGTAACATCCCAATTTTTAGGCCAGAGACTTAGGAAGTAGCCTGAAATAGATATATCCCTTTGAGCAGAAGTCCTCGAAACATATAGAGGGTTTTTAGGGACTAAACTGCAAATAAGTGAAAGTCCAGAGACTTATATGTAAATAGTGAAAGTCCCTAGAGATATGATGGCCATTTATGCAAAGAAAGGGATTAAATTGCAAAAGAAAGAAAATGAAGGGACTGTATAAGGCGAAAAGGGAAAGGTAGACAAAAAGGTGGGGTTCTTAAGTGTAATTTTAGCCAAATAAAAGGGACTTAATTGAAAAGAAGAAAAGTCCTCTGGGGCTAAATTGTATTAAAGAAAGTCAGGCCGGAAGTGGTTTGGACTGTCCGAAAGCATTTCAGTCCCATATTTCACCAGTAGATAGAGTAAGTGACGTTGGGTAATCCAGCTTAATACCGGAATTTTTCAAGACTCCAGATAGCCAAAATTGATCTGATAGTCTAAAAGTTATAAAAATTCCTACTGGATATCCTAGATTTCAGATGTAAGTGAGAAATTACAGGATGATGCGTCCGGATGGGGCGGAGGTCAGGAAACTGACAGAATACCGATAGGAGGTCTGTAGAAAAAGTTATCCACAAATTAGCAAATACAGACGGGAGTGTGAGGCTCCGGGGATCCGGTTGGGAGATTTATCGGTATTTAAAAAGGGACTGAATGAGTTCGGATGACCTCAGTCAGATGACTGTTATGACCCATAGGGATGACTAAACGCAGTAGGCCAGTGTATCTGGTAAAAGGACCTGGTGTCCGGAGATGTGTAGAAACGGTGTATAACGGCGGAACTACTCGATGAACATTGACGGGGAAGATTCCTCGTAATTCATGCCATGAAGGTAATGGACCCTAAAAGGCCCAATAATGGCGCCATCAAAGGCCCAATAAGACACTTGGACTGATAGGTGGGCCAGTGTCCAGCAGAACTCCGGAGAAATGCGAAATTACGAAAATGCCCCTGTGTTGTACTAAAGGGGTAGTAGTGTATGAAGGGCATTTTGGTCATTCTGGATAGGCCCAGGAGCCAAGGCACATATAGATAAAGTTACTCAGAGTCAGTATATGCCCTGACAGGGTACAGAAGGGTGTAAAATGACGATTTTACCCATAGGGTTAAAATAGTGCAAGAAAGGACACCCAGGGGTATTTTGGTAATTTGCCAAGGGATGTTTCTTGGGAATCGAGCCATCAGAGTACTTGAGCTTGATCAGGATCCAAGATAAGATTCCCAGAGACCAAAAACGTAGGCCCAGTGATATGTGGCAAAAAGTGGCATTAAAATACTATTTTAATGTTGTTTCAATAAAGTAAAGTTACTCGGTCGGCACGATAATCGAGGAGGTGATCAGATAAAGTCCTGGACTTATCTGGATAGCATTGGATGGCGTGAAAGGTGCCAGCAAGATGCCACATGGTGCCAACATAGACGAGGAAGAAAAAGTTGAGGACACGTGGCACGATCTCAGCCGTGTATTCCGATGCAAGACTCTGGAACTGTCTGAAACCGCTGAGTCAGCTGATGAGGTGTCCCAGGAGCTTGCAATTTCGCCATGTGACATATGATGTGTCCCATGAGGTGGCCTTGGGATGATGTCATACATGATGCAGTAAAAGGAATAAAGAAAAATAGGAAATTCTGAAAAAACCAGGACCACAAGTTCAGATGGCTTCAAAATTACGGAAATGCCATTGACCAAAACTATAAATACCCCCCCTTGCTCTTCATATGCCACGGCCAAGAGCATTTAAGAGAGAGAAGGAAGTGCTAAAGAGAGAAAGTGAGAGGAAGAAAGAAAGAAAGGAAGTTCTGGCGGAGCTGGAAGCAGTATAGGGATTCTAGAGTTCTGCTAAGCTCTTGAGATAGTAACTAATCCTAGCTTTTATGTAATGGCTTTGTGATTTGTTGTGCTATTGTTTGGTTGGATTGTTGTCTTATATGTTATGCTTGAAGCTCTACTGCAATGCTATGATCATATGTTATTGAGTATGGAAGCACGCAGCATACTTATCTGTACACAATCACAAGCAAGCACTGTCACTCTGAATTACATATATTGTTATGATTGTTGCTATTGAGATTTCCCTGAATCTCATCCCAATAAATAACGCATTACAGGGGAGGTTATGTCGAAGTGAATTTTGGGAATTTTAAGAGACGCCGTTATGCTGCCGAAATTATGACAAGATAAGGAAAGCAGCTGATACGTACTGTGTATGTAGGTACTGTCTAAGGAGGCTGGAAGTGAGTGGACCTAACCGGTTCATCCAGTCTTTCCTAGGTACTTACGTAGAATGGTAGTTCTCACGGGAATTACCGAATCGGTACAAGATCAGTTACATTCTGAAGATGAAGCGTAGCGGTTATGCTGCCAGATTTCAGGAAGGAAAAGATGTAACAGAGATATGGGAAATTTTGTACATACCCAGATGTAAAACAACTTATTAATTAATAATAAGTGTTGTTTGGCATGTTTGCCTGATATATGATGGATGTATGCATATGTTTACAAAGTTGAGTGCTGGAAATTGCCACTATGAACAGTAACTCGTAGTGACCTAATGATGTTTGACCCATAATTAAAAATAGTAAATGGATGAATAAATGTATTAAATTTTTATGGTAAATAGTAGACATACCAATCTTCGATTTTATATATAGAATGACTTATTTTGATGTCTACACATGGATATATAAATTATCAAAGTTCGGACTAGAATGCTGGATTCAGGAGAAAAATGTTGGATGAACAGTGAAGTTGTGACGTTGACTGACGTTGACTCGGTCAAGGAGTGGACAACGAGTGATTTTTACCTGAAAGATAATTGAGGTAGCTTCAAGTAGCAATTGGAACTACTTCATTTTGATTTTTTTATAATTAGTTATGATTTTTCAAAGTCAGGTCACTCATCTGGAATTTTCATAGTGAACAGTACTCGATAAGAGTAAAACTCCAGATTAAGAAATTGGACTTCAATGACCTTGAAAGTGGTTCTAAATTCTACCGAATGGTCCCTAAGATGTATGAAAGGAAGGATGTTTCACGTTCCAACCACGAACGACGTGCTAGCGCCTCTTGTCCCTCTAGGGTTTTCTCAAGATTCCGTCCTCACCGTCTCTATTCTGGCAGTTTCTTATCTGCAAACCTTTTACACTCTCCTGCCCCTTTTTCTCTTGTGAGTTGTGTTGTGTTGTGTGTTGAACCCTAGCTCCTAATTTCAAATAAATAGGATGCTATCGGGCTTCTAATTGGGCCGGGCTTCAAAATTAATCTTATATTAATTATGAAATTAATGCAATATCATGTATTGCATAATTTGATAAGAAACTAATTAAATAAATACAGTTTTTATTAAATCCGTCTCACAGATTTAATTCACCTATTTATTTTATTTAAAATAAAGATAAGACGGAATTATATTTTATTTATTCTCATAAATCAAATTTGAGATATCTTATCAATTTGAATTTTAAATTCAAATAGATCATATCCATTTAAATTCAAATTCAAAAGTGATAGAAATTTAATTTATCCTTATAAATTAAATCTTGCAAATATCTCTTATATTATATATATAATATATATATACAAATTTATATATAATATATAAATCTACCCTAGACTGTTCATTGAATCTATACATCTCTTAGATTCAATGAATCTGGACATCACAGCTCGAGTTGGGCTATTTTGTGTGCGACCCTGTAGGCCCATATGAAGTTGGCAGTGGGCCACTTACTATACTAACCCACAAGTCGTAAGCGGCCTCTAGCAAGACATTACGACTACCCAAAACATATGAGGATCGATGAATGATGTTACCTTTCATACAACCATATCACGTCCCTTTTGTCACACGATATTTCGGTCATGGATGAGGCATGGTGAACGTCATCCTCCTATTCCTGACCGTTACTTTCTCGATCCATGAGTAGTCTGACGATAGAAATGGAACTACCCTTCCATTATAGTATGGCCATACATTTCTCAGACTCACTCATCGAGGGGCCCAGTAATATCTCTCTACGAATGTGAGGGATAAATTCCATCTTGACCATTCATATTCCTTCGCATGAAAAACCACTGAGCCCGAACATAGCCTTTATGATCACTCGGTCAAAAGTGACTTTTGACTAGGTCAAAGCTGAGCGTTTGTCATGTAGGAATCCATGATGATCTCAGGTCAAAGGGCATAGTGACATGGCTTGTATATGAGAGAAGCTTATGACTTAACCCATGCAGCTCTCTCATAGCGGGTCGGTCCAATACCTTATACTCTTACATGTGCCTATGACTTTGATTTATATCTCTATATATCTTCAAAGTCATACTGGTCTTATTTCATCTTTGTTCCCGCATAGATGACCGACCAGGGACATTTAGGATAAGATGATGAGTTATCCAAGGATGGTCATCACAGTAAACACGTAAATAATGTGATAACATTATACAATGATTGGCCCCTAGGGCACAATTTTCAACATCCTCCCACTTGCACTAGGTACAATCATTAACTTGCTTAATTCCCATTGACCTAACATGACACTCATGCTTTGCGTGCATAAGCGGCTTTGTTAGAGGATCAATAACATTGTCTTCTCCTGCTACTTTGTATATTTTTATATCACCTCTATCATTGATTTCTCTGATGAGATGAAATCGCCTGAGTATATGATTGGTCTTTTGATGTGACCTAGGCTCTTTGGACTGTGCAATGTCACCACTATTGCCACAGAACAAAGTTATTGGATCTGAGATGGTCGGTACCACCCCTAGTTCAGTAATGAACTTCCTGATCCAAACGGCCTCCTTAGCTACATCAGATGCTGCTATATACTCGGCTTCCATTACAGAATCTACTATAGTGCTCTGCTTAGAGCTCTTCCAGCTTACTGCTCCATTATTCAGGAGGAATATGTATCCAGATTGCGATTTCTGGTCATCTTGGTCAGTTTGGAAACTTGCATCTGTGTAACCAGTTACACAGAGCTCGTCATCCAATCTACCATAAACCAAGAATAAGTCCTTAGTCCTTCTCAAGTACTTAAGGATATTCTTGACAGCAGTCTAATGGCCCTCACCGGGGTCCTGTTGATATCTACTAGTCATACTTAAGGCAAGCGAAACATCCGGTCGAGTACATAACATGGCATACATGATGGATCCTATGGCCAAGGCATATGGAACCTTACTCATGCTACCTCGCTGATCAGGTGTACTAGGACACAAATCCTTGCTGAGGTGAATACCATGAGACATGGGTATGAAACCCCTCTTTGATTCCTGCATACTAAACCTATGCAGTATCTTGTCTATATATGTGCTCTGACTGAGTCCTAGAAGCCTTTTAGATCAATCTCTATAGATCCTAATTCCTAGGATGTAGGTGGCTTCACCCAAGTCTTTCATTGAGAAAGACTTTCCTAACCAAGACTTGACAATCTGCAAGGTAGGAATGTCATTCCCAATAAGTAGGATGTCATCGACATAGAGTACCAAAAACATAACTGTGCTCCCACTAACCTTCTTGTACACACAAGGTTCATCAATGTTTTGAAGAAATCCAAACTCTTTGACTACTTCATCAAAACGATGATTCCAACTCCGAGATGCTTGCTTCAGTCCATAAATGGACCTTTGAAGCTTGCATACCTTACCAGAGTCCTCAAAACGCACAAATCCTTCAGGTTGTGTCATGTACACATCCTCAAGGAGTTTTCCATTAAGGAAGGTTGTCTTGACATCCATCTGCCATATTTCATAGTCATAATATGCTGCAATGGCAAGGAGGATTCTGATTGATTTGGCTATTGCAACTGGGGAAAAGGTCTCATCATAGTCCACACCATGAGTTTGAGTAAATCCTTTTGCAACCAGTCGTGCCTTGAAGACATTTACAATGCCATCCATGTCAATTTTCTCTTTAAAAATCCACTTGCACCCTACGATTTTTACACCTTCAGGCGAGTCGACTAAGGTCCATACCTTATTGTCGTACATGGATTGCATCTCAGACTTCATAGCACTAAGCCATTTTTCAGAGTTTGGTCCCACTATAGCTTCTCGATAGGTAGTTGGCTCATTATGCTCAATAAGCAACACATCACGATTGTCAGAAATCAGAAATCCATATCTCTGAGGCTGAAGTCGTGCCCTATTAGATCGTCGTGGGCCTTGCGTGACTTGAGGAGTCTCAACAACTTCTTGTGAGTCTTCTCTACTTTCCATCTCTAGTTCTGTGGCGTCTTGTGGCTCTTGAACTTCTTCGAGATGTACCTTACTCCCACTGGTTCTTTTAGAGATAAATTCTCGTTCGAGAAAGATACCATTTCTGACAACAAATACTTTGTTATTAGTGGGCTTGTAGACATAATATCCCTTAGTTTCCTTAGGATATCCTACAAAAAAGCACTTTGAAGATTTGGGCGCTAACTTATCTGAGGCTTGTTGCATAACATAGACCTCACATCCCCAAATCTTGGGAAAAGACAAACTAGGTTTCCTCCCAGTCCATATCTCATACGGAGTCTTTTCAATTGCCTTAGATGGAACATGGTTCAGTGTGAACGCAGCTGTCTCTAGGGCGTGGCCCCAAAAGGACGGTGGAAGATCTATTCGACTCATCATGGATTGAACCATATCTAATAGTGTTCGATTCCTCTGCTCATAAACCCCATTCCATTGTGGTGTTCCTGGAGGAGTTAATTGTGAGACTATCCCACAATTCCTAAGATGATCGATAAACTCTTGGCTCAAATATTCACCACCTCGATCAGATCGAAGGGCTTTAATTGTTTTACCAAGCTGGTTTTGTACTTCATTTTGAAATATCTTGAACATTTCAAAAGATTCGGATTTATGTTTCATTAGATAGACGTAGCCATATCTACTGAAATCATCTATGAATGTGATGAAGTACGAATAACCTCCTCGAGCATTTGTATTTATCAGTCCACACACATCTGTATGTATGAGGCCCAACAAATCAGTGGCCCTCTCACTGTGCCCAGTGAAAGGTGACTTTGTCATCTTACCTAACAAACAAGATTAACAAGTATCATATGATTCAAAATCAAATGAGTTGAGAAATCCATCTTGATGGAGTTTAGAAATGCGTTTCTCATTTATGTGGCCCAGACGACAGTGCCCGAGGTATGTCGGATTCAAATCATTTGGTTTGACCCTTTTGGCGGTTATGTTATAGATATTTCCATAATTGGGTTGTTCCAATTTTAATATGTAATGATCAACATCCAAATCACCATAAGCATAGAAAATATCATTACGATAAATGGAACTCTACCATTCCCAGTAATGGAAGTGTAACCTTCCTTATCCAAATAAGAAAGAGAAATAATGTTACTACTCAAAGCAGGAACATAATAGCAATTGTTCAAAACTAACAAAAGCCCAGTGGGCAGAACTAATTCATAAGTGCCTACAGCTAAAGCAGCAACCTTTGCTCTATTTTCAACTCGTAGGTCAACTTCGCCCTTTTTCAGCTTTCTACTGTGCTTTAGGCCCTGCACATTTGTACAAATGTGAGAACCACATGTAGTATCTAATACCCATGTAGTGGAAGTAGAGAGATGAATGTCTATAACATAAATACCTGAAGCGATAGCCCCGCTATCCTTCATGTTCTTTTTCAGATCTTCAAGGTAGAGTTTGCAATTCCTCTTCCAATGACCCGGTTCATTGCAGAAGAATTAAACTCCTTCCTTTGGAGGCTTAGCCTTCTTTGGTGTAGGCTTAGTTTCGGGCTTGCCTGACTCTTTGGTCTTACCAGATAAGCCATGACCCTTGCCCTTGCCCTTGCTCTTGCCTTTCTTTTTCATACCCTTTCCTTTCTGAACCATCAAAACTGCACTGGGCTTCTTCTTAACAGTCGGCTCAGCAGTTTTAAGCATCCCATGCAGTTCAGAAATAGATTTCTCCATGTTGTTCATGTTGTAGTTCATGACAAATTGGTCATAACTTTCTGGGAGTGAGTTCAAGATCAAATCTGTAGCTAACTCCTGGCTCATGGGAAATCCAAGCCTCTCAAGGTGATCAATGTACCCTTTCATCTTTAAGACATGAGTACTTACTGATGCACCTTCAGCCATCTTGCAGGAATGTAAGGCCTTAGTGGTCTCATACCTCTCTTGCCTTGCCTGTTGCTGGAACATTTCCTTAAGATGCACAATCATCTCATAAGCCTCCATGTGTTCCAGATCTCTTTGGAGCTCCGGAACCATGGTGACTAGCATCAAGCATCCCACATCGACAGAGTATTCCTTATGCTTCGCATAAGAATCTCTCTGAGCTCTAGGAGCATTGGCTGCTGGCTCCTTAGGAATGGGTTGATCTAGGACATATACTTTTCTTTCCTACTTGAGAACAATTCTCAAGTTCCTGAACCAGTCAAGAAAGTTTGTCCCATTGAGTTTGTCCTTCTCAAGGACAGATCGCAACGATAATGTAGCAGTATTACTAGTCGTCATGATTCTACAACTAAAATATGCAAGCGAATTAGCAATCTCCCACTAAATAAAACAACCCTCAATGTAATAATTAGTGGGCTAAGATCCATATTTATCTTAAACTTGAGTCCGCTTTGGCTGGACGCTCAACTTAAGTTATTTAGGTAGGTAACAACTTTACCAATTACATCAAATATAACTCTTAGATATTTATGGGATTCTATCATCATATGATCCGGCATGTTTTAATCCCATCTAATGCCTTGAGACCCAAAACAGTTTTGATAATCTCAATTAAGTCAAACAATAACAAACATAAGAGTAGCACCATTACTCTTGCTTATCTCCCCAAGATAACTCAAATGCACCCACTTTGGTGGAACCTACAAATAAGCGATCGAGGTTTTGATAAGTGTTCATTAATTGACGGCATATGACTTAAGATTTCTTTTAGAGGGTTTAATTAACTATCTGGTTCGCATGTATCTCGATTGTATCTCATACCAGTATTATGCATATAGAACATACATGCAGTGATGTAATCATAAGATGCATAATCTTAAACGTGATACAATATGGCTCACCTATCCTAAGTCCCCTCAAGCCAATAAGAGGAACTCTCTAGTTAGAATAGAAAAATTACATAAGGAAACATCGTTTTAACATTCGAGGGGAGTGAGATGAGATGAGAAGAGAATGTACAACGAGAGTCATTAGAGGAAGGCACGACACGCAGGCCGTATTTAGAAAAATTATAACACTTGTAATCTAGAGCCATATTGTTCACCATACCCAAACATTCAAGAATCAAAATTCATACTATTTGAAGGGCAATAAATGTTTCAAAACATTCATACATCAGGAAAGTCAGTACGTATTACGATTATGTTGCGCTATAATCAGGTAGCCACGGCGGTCCCTATTTTAGTTTTGATATAGAATCTTAATTCTATTTCCTTAGACCCCATTAATATTAATTGATCAAATCAATTAACATACACTACCGATTTCAGTTTCCTTTCGGATTCTGTATATGTCATACATAAACGGATTTCATATATGTCATACATATCTCGCATGTTATCATATAATCAGCTAAGAAGTCTAACATACATAACATGTATCAACAATCAAACCTAACTTAAACACAAAACGGCATGGCTCTGATACCACTGAAGGGAATTGGAAGACACGCAGCGGAAATTAACTTTAAAAAATTTTCCATTCCCAGCCAGGATCTACCGAATGTGTTTAAGTCAAGGAGAAAGAAGTGTTACCTTCGGTATTTGAGCTTTAGTCGCAACCTCCTTATCTACTAGTCGCGACTCCTCGCCTCTGGAATTTTCAGTCGTGACCTACTCAGCTTCTCGTCGCGACCTGTCGCCTATGGAACTTTCAGTCGCGACCTACTCAGCTTCTCGTCGTGACCTGTCGCCTCTGGAACTTTCAGTCGTGACCTACTCAGCTTCACGTCGTGACCTGTCGCCTCTGAAACTTTCAGTCGTGACCTACTCAGCTTCTCGTTTCGAATTGTTGACGTTCAGAAGCCAATTTGGTCGCGACCTCGTTGTACCTGGTGCTCTTTTCTCGTTCGCGAGAAGTCGACAACTCATATCGGCTTCCTCTACCGGTATCCACAAGAATAGCATTCCAACCACAAACGACGTGCTAGAGCCTCTTGTCCCTCTAGGGTTTTCTCAAGATTCCTTCCTCACTGTCTCTATTCTGGCAGTTTCTTATCTGGAAACCTTTTGCACTCTCCTTCCCCTTTTTCTCTTGTGAGTTATGTTGTGTGTTGAACCCTAGCTCCTAATATCAAATATATAGGATGCTATCGGGCTTCTAATTGGGCCGGGCTTCAAAATTAATCTTATATTAATTATAAAATTAATACAATATCATGTATTGCATAATTTGATAAGAAACTAATTAAATAAATATGATTTTTATTAAATCCGTCTCACAGATTTAATTCACCTATTTATTTTATTTAAAATAAAGATAAGACGGAATTATATTTTATTTATTCTCATAAATCAAATTTGAGATATCTTATCAATTTGAATTTTAAATTCAAATAGATCATATCCATTTAAATTCAAATTCAAAAGTGATAGAAATTTAATTTATCCTTATAAATTAAATCTTGCAAATATCTCTTATATTATATATATACAAATTTATATATATAAATCTACCCTAGACTATTCATTGAATCTAGACATCTCTTAGATTCAATGAATCTGGACATCACAGCTCGAGTTGGGCTATTTTGTGTGCGACCCTGTAGGCCCATATGAAGTTGGCAGTGGGCCACTTACTATACTAACCCACAAGTCGTAAGCGGCCTCTAGCAAGACATTACGACTACCCAAAACATATGAGGATCGATGAACGATGTTACCTTTCATACAACCATATCACGTCCCTTTTGTCACATGATATTTCGGTCATGGATGAGGCATGGTGAACGTCATCCTCCTATTCCTGACCGTTACTTTCTCGATCCATGAGTAGTCTGACGATAGAAATGGAACTACCCTTCCATTATAGTATGGCCATACATTTCTCAGACTCACTCATCGAGGGGCCCAGTAATATCTCTCTACGAATGTGAGGGACAAATTCCATCTTGACCATTCACATTCCTCCGCATGAAAAACCACTGAGCACGAACATAGCCTTTATGATCACTCGGTCAAAAGTGACTTTTGACTAGGTCAAAGCTGAGCGTTTGTCATGTAGGAATCCATGATGATCTCAGGTCAAAGGGCATAGTGACATGGCTTGTATATGAGAGAAGCTTATGACTTAACCCATGCAGCTCTCTCATAGCGGGTCGGTCTAATACCTTGTACTCTTACATGTGCCTATGACTTTGATTTATATCTCTATATATCTTCAAAGTCATACTGGTCTTATTTCATCTTTGCTCCCGCATAGATGACGACCAGGGATATTTAGGATAAGATGATGAGTTATCCAAGGATGGTCATCACAGTAAACACGCAAATAATGTGATAACATTATACAATGATTGGCCCCTAGGGAACAATTTCCAACAGTTTGACCTCGTTAACGGTTGAATCTGACCACAAAATTTGATGAGTATGTAGTAAACATCCCAAGGTTTAAAAGTATGGGTAGTTTGCCTCAATTGGATGTGTATGTTAGGAGATATAAATTTCCAAATTTGACGCAGCAAATATGGAAGTTCTAGAATTGACCAAAGGAATAGTAATTTCAATGAATAAACTATACGAACTGGTCAAGTAAATGTCCAGCTTGATATTTGTTCCTTAAATAATATTGAAATAGCTTTAATCAGAAATTTAGAGCAACTCCATACGATTTTTGTAGAATTAGTTATGATTTTTAAAGTTGGACTGCCGAATCTAAAAAATGCACAATAAACAGTACCAGATGACCAATTTGCAAAGTTTTAATTTTTGGGCCTAAGTAAAATTTTTGCATATCTAATTGCTTCCAAACGTATATCTGAAAGGTAAAAGTAAGGCTGTTTCATTTAACTCTAGGGATGAATCGAAAAAGAAATCTTTATTGGTTCTACCTCCTAGTTTTTATGAAGAGAATGAATCTTTTTAGCAAAGGATAAAAAACAATGGGTCTAGACCTCTGGCGGGAATGATTTGGAAGATCTAAAATAAAAAATAGTGGTATTGTTAGCAACAACATAATAGACGTAGTCAATTTATATAGATTGATTTGAAATCTAATTCAAATCCAATATAGCACATATGGGTACATAAGAAATGTATTGAATTGATCATTTTTAATAAATCGATCCAATCGCAGCTTCGAATACAAAATTCAAAGGTGTCAAATAGGAAATTATACTCTTAATCATAGAAATATAATGAAATACATGATCAACTAACATTTATCAAATTTGAAAAAGACTCAGAAGAAATAGTTCGATCCTTTTATTTTGATTTCTCGAACCGAGATATCTATGAATCGGGATCCTAATAGATACAGGTTCAAAGAGAGCAAGAATTTCCAGAAACATTTGAAACATTTCATTTCTGAACAGAATAGCTATTTTCTAGTGTTCAATTAATTACATATTAATCAATATTTAATTTATTGGTTTGAGGTTATCCACAAAAAAGATTTTTTAAGTCACTTTGTTTCTTTTTGTCCAAGTTTCTTCTCTTTTTGTCTAACTGACCACTTCCTTTTTCCTTTGTGAGTTTTGGGAGTATCCCCATTCAAAGGTCCAAGATCCACATCTATGAATTGAAAGGTCCGAATGATCAACTTTGCAATCAATTGTTAGAATCAATAGGTCTTCAAATCATTCATTTGAAAAAATAGAAACCCTTCTTATTGTACGACCATGATACTTCCCAAAAATAGAAATTCTTGATCAATGGAGGAACAATATCACCATTTTTGTTAAATAAGATATCAAAGTGGATGATTGACTCTTTCCATACTAAAAAGAATCACAAGATATCTTTTGATAACACCAATGCCTATTTCTCAATGATATCACGGATTATTATTTCTCAATGATATCCTACGATCAAGACAATTGGCTGAATCTCGCAAACTAGATTTTATATTATGGAACGGAGTCAGTAAAACGTTGTTACAATCCAGATTGAAAGTTAAGTTCTCTTATGGTAAAAGATTTGTCGGAAAGAAAGTTGCTTGTACTTATTTCTTTTCTATCATTGTTAATGCACCTAGTGATGGAGTTGCCTTTTTGTTTTGAAAGATGTTGCAATTTGTGAAGTGCCATAGTACACTAAGGCTGATGCTGAAAGACTTACAGATTCTTTTACCACCCTCTCCTTTAGCAGAAAAATCTTGATACCAATTTTGGAGACTTTTTCAATTCCAGACTTGATCTAAACCTTATTATGGCTCTAGCAAATGGGAATTTAAAAAAAAATAAATGCTCCTTGGTTTCTACAGAATGGTTACTCTCATGATGATGAGCTAATGTTTCCTCGAGTGGCAAAGCATTTTTGAAAAGCCTCCATAAAAATACTGTGATTAGTTACTGTAAATTTAGATGGAAAAATTGGTAAAAAATTCATATTTAGAAATTTTATTGGCAAACAAAATATGATACATTTTTATATGCAAAAAGTACTAGTATTCTTAAAAAAATTATACACAAAAAGTACTAGTACTAAGGTCAGCTAATAAGATTTTCAAATAGGTCCTTTAAATGATTTTGCCGATTAAGATTCCATACAGTCTTCATATCAAATTACCCTTGCACATTGCGCCATGTATTTTTACAAAGCCATTAGTCTCTTTCAGAAGTCTTGTGTATTCACTTGAGTCATTTAATGATCATACAATTTTATCTCTTTACCCTGTAATTATCCAATTGAGGAAGGCATTATTGTAATATGATTAACTATCTCAATCTCAAATTGAGACAACAAATTAACCTTATATTTTCAGTGCCTTTCTAGATGCAAGCTGTGTAAACACGCTTGGTGATAGTATTCGCCCTTGGATAGCTTGATTTTTTATTCACCCTTATTCATCACTCAACTTTAACACGTAGAAGTTGTATTATCCCACTAAGTAGAGTTAGCTATATATAGATTACAACAATAACAACAACAACAAAGCCTTATCCCATTAAATGGGGTTGGCTACATGGATCATACGACGCCATTGTGCTCTATCAAAAACTGAATCCTTGGTTAAGTTATTGACCAGGAGATCCCGCTCAATGACCCCATTTAATGGATTATATGATATTATTTTGTTCTATTAACAACTAATTTTTTTAACAGATTATTAATCAAAATATCTCATTTAATGATTTTATTAAGTATTTTCTTTGGCCTTTTCTTGCCTCTTTTCATATGACTTTATACTATCTTATCAACCATTTTACTAGTACCTCCAATAACTTTCTTTGCATAAGTCTAAATCGCTTCTAACGATTTTTTTAATAAGCATCACACCTACACTTCCTTTGTTTTGATATTATTATTTTGAATATTATCTTTTTTTTGTAGTACTATATATCTATTTTAACATTTTCATTTCTACTACCATACCTTTATGCTCTTGTCTTTTTAGAGCCTAATATTCACCACTGTAAAGCATCACTTAACTTTAACGTGCAATTAAATTTTGCACCAAAATTGATTTTACTTTCTTCAAACATGGTAGCTAAATTTTTATAACTGCAGAAGAATCTAATTATCTAAAAATTTGTTAAATTTTTCTCTGTCAATCTCTCAAAAAAATTATTCTTTTATTGTTAACCATATTATCTTTGACTTATTTATAAGAAAAAATTTAATTAAATTTTTTCGTTAACCCAAGTTTGTTTTTGACCCAGTTAAAAGATCCTCTCCTTATTTTTGTCATGTTAGATATGATAAAAATGACAGCGAAGCAATCAACAAATTTGGTTATTTATTGTTTGATAATTATTATTTTTTTTTAATTATTATTTAATAATGTCTATTTTAAGTAAGTACATTAAAGTTGTCTCCTTTACATTTTTTGGAAAACAGATTCACGTCCTCAAATTTTCACCCTCAGTGAGGTTATAACCACAAGGCCACAGGCGAAACAAGTATCCTCAAATTTTCACTCAATTTGCAATTTAATCCCAGTGTTTAAGGTTTTAAATACTTGTAAATTTAATCCTTATAATTGCTACTCAACGCTAATACGGTTTCTTAGTACAATCAGAATCTTAATTGCAAGTTACGCCAGCAACTTTGCATGCAAAATTGCAAATAGTATCTTTGTGCTGATTGCTAAATAGAAACAAAAGGGATTGAATTATATAAACTTTTATGGACTATTTTAATATAAATTAAAACCTAATCTAGGTTGGTCAATTAGACCACGAACAATGGAACTAATCCCTTAGTACCGTCAAGAATTTTAAATAGATTAATACTTTTTATATTTAAATAAAACTCTTTTTATAATTATATATGAATATTTTTATGTATTTTAATCATAATAGAGTTAATTCTAGTTTAACTAGGGTAAGCCGCTAGCTTTTGAATTGATGTCTAGACTTGTTTAATACAAATTTTTGTAACTTAATTAAAACACAAAGACTAAAATAAATTGTTTGTTGATTTGATAAATAATCTCATCTTATAAGGAGGAGAATATAAATTCAAATCTTAAGAAACGTATTTTTTATGGAAACAAAAACCCTTTGTACTCTAAACTTTAAAAAAGTAAAGATACCCTTGACCAAATAACAAAAAAAAACGTTAGATGAAAATTTGAGGGTAAAAAATTGTTTCTTTTTTAATTTCTCCATCCATATTTAATAATCCATGTTTCGAACATGATTTGCCAGACAATAGGAAATACGTAAGATCAATAAAACTAGAACCACACAAATATATAACTCAGCAAATGGATTTATTAGCATGAATAATCGCTTTATTAAAGACAAGGTGTGGACAAAATGACAATAAAGTGATAAACAGGCATGAAAAGCCAAAATTTCAACGAATGAGATACAGCTGTGAACAAAATTGATTTCAAAGCAAGACAGGGCAAATATCCCCCTTTACCCAGAGAGAATTATGTAAGATAATGAAATTTTAGTTACATTCATAAGCAAAGAAAATTTTAAGATTACAGAAAATGAAACATAGTTTTTTGCAGATTTATTATGTGGGTACAACAACCCTCCCATTGGGTGCCAACAGTGACAAAAAAAGCCAAACGGCCAAGATTAACAACATAAACTGTATCCAAAAGCAAAAAGTTACCTTATATACTCGTTTTTGCATCATAAAAGGCTCCTCCACTTCTAAATTTCCACCATGCTGATTTTCCAATTCTTCTGATTGGTTGTTCTTCAGCACCGAAGCCTTATTCTCTGCCTCACTAAGCTTCCCAGGCAGTGCTTCTTGTTCTTCCAATTGTTTAAGGTGAAAACCTGCTTCAGCCTTCAAAGCATGAATCATCTTTGTGATCAACAGGCATTCAACTTCAGATTCAATCTTTTGGCGAAAAATGTCATCAAGATCGAACTCCGCCTCTCTGAATTCTTCAGATAAATGCACGAGGGTACTAGATTCTACACTAGGAAACTTGGCAGTTCTCAGGGATGTTTCGAGTTCAGCGATCCTGGAATTCTTCACAGCAAGTGCTCTGTGTGTTTCCTCCAACTTGAGTTCTAAACTATTTACATTTTCGGTCAGGCTCATCAACTTACGTTCCAAGAAACTAGAAGCAGTTTGTTTAGTTCCTTCTTCTTCAGACTGACCAGATAACGATGATTCGTGGAACTTGGGATCAACAGAACCGATATCAGCTGTGGCAGTGGCACACTTGATTGAGTCATCATCTAGTGAGAGATGTTCATCATGCCCAATCTCCCTAAACTTCTGGACTTCTGCAAGAATGCACATATTGGTTACTGAACAATTTCCACAGAAAATATTGACTTTCAGAATAAAAGATTAGACATTTTACACCCTTGTTCGCAAATATGCAGAGCTGTTGCTTTGAGAAACAACAAATCAAAGCAGTTTTATAAACAAGCTCACCATATAAGCCGTTTTCTTTTGGGTTTGGCTGATGTATATGTATTGAAAATGAAAACCTAAACCCTAAAACTATTTCAACTTCAGTGAAAAGTGGTTTATTACTTTCTTTAAGTCATTTTCTTCAGCCCATCCAAACAGAGTAGTACTGCAAAAGTAATTAAACAAGTTCTTAAATAAATTCCTCAGCACACTAGGATCTTGTTTGTTACAAATGAATGATGATTCCATTTTTGCCTTAATTCCATAAGAATGCCTATTCCCAAGATTTGTACCAAAAAAGGGCAGAGTGAAAATTCAATTTTGAGCCTCAATTCTAGATATTTTCCTTGTGGCTTGTCTGTTTATTCTTTAGCTATATCTCCTACCCCAAACACATGGAACAACCATTCTATAAAAATGGCAATTGCTGGCAACTCCTTGCAACTAGAAATGAATAAAATTTCGTTTCATTCATAATTATCCTCAGTCAAGCTACAATTCCAGATACCGAGTGTAACAAGGGAACGGAAAGAGGGAACCAAACACTGATCCAGAAAAGGTCCTTTCCATTTTAATGAAAAAGAACCCACTCCTAAAATCCGGGCAGATGGGATAAAAGAACCTCTACAATAATGGGAGTCCTGTGTCTTAGCCAGTGTGTGACCCATGGTCTTGCATCAAATTCCCAATCCTATACCTATTCTATGTTTTCCACCATTTTGGCCTGAAATCCCACAGCCATTATAATTGCACAAAGAATGATTGTGTGTATCACACATGCTTGACTTATATTTGGAGTGAGATAAACTTGAAATGTTGGGATATATATTATCTCTCAAGCCTCATTAAGTAGTGACACAACCACGAAAGGAAGCATCTTGAAAGCATATTAGCAAATGAGGGAGACAAATATATAAAGTATAATATCACGGCAAACAATAACAGCAAAAAGATGTAAATGGAAATAATTGCTCATGAATCCAATAAATATTTAACATGGCATGAAATTAAATGACTATAAAGTTTTGAAAGAAAATATGCACAAGAGTAGAGAATGGTTAGGGACTGAAGCATATATATCAGATGTATACCAAATAATTTCCTTAAGCGCAAGGTATAGATTATTGAAATAACACAATGCAGCGCAATAGAGAATAGAAATAATAACCTGAATACTAAATTGTAATCAAGGGACACTTTCAATGTAGTGAGATGCTGTAGACACACCAAGAGTAAGGTTTTGTAACTTAGAAAAGTAAAAGCTCATGAAAGAGAACTCCAACATTTATGATATGCTTATAGAGGGGAACTCAAACAAAAATGTAAAGCTTAAGAAAGGTAACTATAGGAAGTGGGGACGAGACAGAACACTTACAGAAAGCAATGGAAGGAATGGTAATTCTGTTCTGTACATTTCATCTATGCTGAATACACATATATACACTTGAATACATAATCAGAAGAGCATAATGCATAGAGAGAATCAGGAAACACATTTAATGAATACAATCAGATCATATTCCCATAATCTTGCCTAATTAATTCCTGAAATCCCTCCTAATTAATTCAGATATCTCCTACACTCCTCCTCAAGTTGAAGTATAGATATTGATCATGTCCAACTTGCTGATTAGATATTCAAATTTGTCTCAAGTCAATCCCTTTGTTAGCATATCTGCTGTCTGTTCTTTGGAGGGAATGTATTTCAATTCAATTGTCCCAGCATCAATCTTCTCTCTATCTATCTACACATGCTTTGTTCTGTCATGCTGGACTAGATTGTGACATATTTATAGCTGCCATGTTGTCTGAGTGTAGCCTGATAGGTAATTCTATTAGCATTCCCAATTCTTCTAGTACTCGGTTTACCCATAAGTTGTCACCTATTCCTAGAGCTATGGCTCTGAATTCAGCTTCGACAATGCTTCTAGCGACTACATTTTGTTTTTTACTGCACCATGTGACTAAGTTCCCCCATACGTAGGTAACATAGCCCGAGGTTGATCTTCTATCGTCTTGATCTCCTGCCCAATCAGCACTATGAGTATTTCTACATTTCTCTTATCAGATTTTTTGAATAGGAGACCTAGGCCAGGTGAGCCTTTCAGATATCTGAGAATTCTGTAAACTTCATTTAGATGCTTCCGTCTGGGGTTATGAGAGTGTTGACTTACAACACTGACAGCATAGGCAATATCTGGCCTAGTGTGTGATAGGTAAATCAGTTTTTCTACTATACGCTGATATCTTCCCATATCTACCTTCTTTCCCAGATCTTCATCATCTCTAATCTTGTCAACCCTGATAGGAGTATCGCTAGGTCTACAGCCCAGCATACCTGTTTATTCTAGGAGATCCAGTATGTATTTTTTTTGCGAGATATTGATTCCTTTCGCAGACCTGGCCTCTTCCATGCCTAAGAAATATTTCATTTTTCCCAAATCTTTCACTTGGAATTCCTGGTTAAGAGCCTTTTTAATTCTATCAATCTCCATTGGATTGTCACCTGTGAGGATGATGTCATCTACATACACTGCTAATATAGCAAGTTTCCCGTTTTCATGTCTAAAGAACAGAGTTTGTTCACTTTGTCCCTGTATGTAGCCTTGTTCTTTCAATACTCTAGTAAATCTTTCAAACCATGCTCGAGGAGACTGTTTCAATCCATATAGTGACTTCTTCAACTTGCATACATGTCCTTCTTTCTAGGAAATCTGGGAGGCATCTTCATATATACCTCCTCCTTCAACTCTCCATTTAAGAATACATTCTTGACGTCTATCTGATGTAGAGGCCAGTCCAGATTAGCAACAAGTGATAGTAAGATTCTGATGGTGTTCAATTTTGCCATTGGTGCAAACGTCTCAATGTAATCCATACCATAGACTTAGGTAAAGCCTTTGGCCACCAGACGTGCTTTATATTTGTCGAGCTTCTATCTACAAGATATTTCGGGGTGAATACCCATTTACAACTAACTGCTTTCTTGCATTTTGGTAACTCAACTACTTCCCACGTTTCATTTCTTTCCAATGCCTTCATCTCTTCCATGACTGCTTGTCTCCATTCAGGACTCGCTAAAGCTTCATGAATATTCTTTGGTATTCTGAGTTGATCAAGGTGAGAGATAAAAGCATGATGTTCAGATGATAAGGCTTGGTAAGAGATAAACCTTTCCATGGGATGCCTGGTAAATGCCCTTTGTGGTTTTTTGACTGCTATTAGGAGTTCAAGATTATCATTCTAGACTTGGGTTTGTTCAAAACCTGCACCTGGTTCAGACTCTTGATGTGCATCATTGGCTTGAGAAGCATTACCTGTCGTGTTCCTGCGGTTATACGCTTGTCCCCACTTGTTGGTGTCTCCCCCTGAACTAGTTTGTCCTTCAACTTCCTCAGGTTTCTCTTGTGTTGGTATGTCAAGGGTATAGATGTGGTCAGGTTCAAGGTGGAGGCATAAAGGTTGGGGTTCAAGTTCAGTATGATATTTCTGAGGGTCACTCCAAGACTCCCCCTGAGCCGAAGATGAGGGATAGAAGAGTATGGTCTCATGAAAGGTGATGTCGCATGTAACATACAGACACTTGGCCAAGGGACCAAAACATTTATACCCCTTTTGGGTACTTGCAGGTCCGAGAAAAATGCATTTGACAGCTTTAGGATCAAGTTTGGAGGTATGGTGTAGATGAACAAAGGCAATGCACCCGAAGACTCTGAGAGGAAGGGTGTTTTCCAGGTAAAGGAGGTGAAAATGATTTTGGAGTACCTGGAGAGGAGTTTGGAACGACAAGGGTTTACATGGCATGCGGTTAATTAAGAAAGTGGCCATAAAGATAGCATCAGTCTAATAGAAATTAGGAACGTGACTACTAAAAGAAGAGCTCTAGCAATCTCTAGAATATGCCTATTTTTTCGTTAAGCAATCCCATTTTGTTGGGGGCTGTAGGGACACAAGCTTTTATGTGTGATACTGTGTTCTTTAAGAAAATTAGATAGTGGGTTGTTAAAATACTCAGTGCCATTGTCGGTATAGAGGATCTAGATTTTTGTATCAAATTGGATAAAGAGCATTTGATAGAACTCAACAAAGATTTGGTACACTTCGGTTTTATCTTTTAGGAGAAAAATACAACTGATACGGGTATGATCATCAATAAGGGTCATGAACCATTTTGCCTGGGTATGGTTGGCAACTTTGGATGGGCTCCACAGATCACTATGGATAATAGAAAACGGTTTAGATGGACGATATAGAATACTTGGGAAATAAGTGTGACGATGTTTGGCGAGTTCCCAGGAGTCACAAGAAAATTTTGAATGTTTATTAGAGCAAATTGAAGGAAACATCTTACACATATATTGAAAGTTAGAATGTACTAATCTCTTGTGCCATAACTCCAAGTCACTAGTCCTAGGGAGATACACTTTATTACATAAATGGGGTACTGGTTTATGACAGTCATCCAGGTAATAGAGTATTAGAGTCCATCAAGCTTTTTAGCAACACCAATCGTCGTCCCCGTGAGCAAATCCTGAAAAATACAATAGGTAGCAAAGAAGTTAGCATGACAACGTTCATCCTTGGTCAGTTGACTTAGATAATAAGTTGCATTTTAATTTGGGAACATGGAGAACATTATGTAATGTCAAAGTAGCAAAAATATGGATGGTACCACTACCAGCCACCAGAGAATCAGAGGCATCAGCAATTTTCACTGTAAGATGTGAGTGGGCAGGAGTATATTTAGAAAAAATTGAGGCATCATTGGTCATGTGATCAAAGGCACTTGAGTCTACTATCCAACGAGGGCCTGTATACTCACCTTTACTGCTAGTAAAGGCTATAGAAAAATTACCTCGCTGCACCACAGTAGCAATGGATTGCTTACGAGACTGGTTTTCAAGTGCAGTTAAACGGTCGAGGATGAGGGCTAAGGGATCTAGGCCTTGGGTATGTGCAGAACTAGCAACAATGTGGTCTTGCGTTAATCCAGAGACTAAATGGACACCATCAGCGTTTTGGGTCTCATGGCTAGCAGTGTGTTGGGCCTCATCAGAATTTATTTCAGCCATGTTTCACTTGGGCCTACGTTGTTGGGCCTCCAATCAGCTGACTTCCCATGGACGTCCCATCATTTCTCTTTGGTATGGCCCATCTTCAGGCAGTGCTCACAGAAGGGGCGTTCACGCTTGGAGTCTGGAACCCAAGTTGCCATGACAGGGACTTCGTGTACGAAGGGTCGAGTGGCTATTAGGTCCTCGAGCATCACCTGCCGGTGAGTCTCCTCATCCCTCAAGAGTGCGAAGGCTTGGGCAACGGAAGGAAGAGGTACTCGTCCCAGAAATCGCCCACAGAGATCTTTATAGATGGGGTTCAAGCCCACCAAAAAGTCAAACAATTTGTCTTCTTCAAGACCCTGGCGATAGGCGGAGGCGTCTTCAGCACGTCTCCAAACCCGCTGCTTTAGCTAGCCCAATTCCTGCCACAGGTTGATTTTTTCTAGGTAATAAGCATTCAGAGGGCGATCTCCTTGCCAGACTATCCACAGTCGAGAACGTAGATCAAACACGAAGGAGGCCGTCGGACGTTTACAGTAGGCTACCTTCACGGTTAGCCAGATCTTTTTGGTGGACGGGAGGAACATAAAGCTATGACGGCTGGCGGGCATCATGGCATTAAGAAGCCATGATGCCACTAGAGAGTTGTCGGTCTTCCACTGATGACGGGAGACGAGATCATCGATTGATGGCGACCAATTCGAGTTTGTCATGCCCATCAAGTGCCAAATACATAGACTAGGCCTACTCCACGTAGTTTTCACCGGTCAAACGCTCGGGGACTATGATGATGGTGGAACCTTCGAAACCCGCGACATTGGCTAGGAGACGCAGCCCCACCATCAGACACGGTTGAGTCGACTTCGGCGGAGGATGACATCGTTGATTGCGCGTCTAGCTCTGATACCATATAGGAAGAGGGGACGAGACATAACACTTACAGAAAGCAATGAAAGGAACAGTAATTATGTTATGTACATTTTATCTATGTTGAATATATATATACACTTGAATACATAATCAGAAAAGCATAATACATGGAGAGAATCAGGGAACACATTTAATGAATACAATCAGATCATACTCCCATAATCTTGCCTAATTAATTCCTAAAATCCCTCCTAATTAATTCGATATCTCCTACAGTAACTCCATAAAATATATTAAGCTTAATGAAGGAACCTCCAAAAATAAATTAAGCTTAACAAAGTGAACTTCAAAAACCATGTTAAGCTTCACTAACAGAGTTCTTAAAAAATATGTCAAGTTGAAAATGAGGTAACAAAAATTATGTTTAAGCATGAGAAAGTATATTGCAGAAAGTCTGTTGAGCTAAAAACAGGAACCTCAAAAGACAGGATAACCTCATAATAAGGTACTCAGAATAAGCTCATGAAAGGCTAAAGATTATTGTCATTACAAATAGTGAGCAGTAACTTTCAGGGAAAAAATAAAAAACTTAATAAAAGTTATCCAATGAGATTTTGTTGATTTCTTACATTGAATTTGGATTGAAGTCATCAAGATAACAAATGCATATATTTAGAACAACTTATTCATCTCGTCCAAGAGCTATTGGATCTTCACTAACCAATACAAATGGCTCCAAAATAACTTCGTAGTATCGTTAATAGGCAAACAGCCTGCCTTCTAGGCAATGCAAATAATGGCAAACATGTCGACTACAGTGTCAAACCATTTACATATTAAACTAGAGACAGTATATATGAAAATACTTTTCCTTGATGGCTGCTTCTCCATATATGATATCATCATCCACCCAGCACAGTGGTTCATGGACAACAGTTGAAGAGCTTGTTACCAGAATAATATGTTTTATTCATCATGGAAGAGGATATATATAGATACAAGTTCAGGAATAGGATCCCTAAGATTATGGCAAGATTACTCCTAGGATTCCTATGATTTCAGGACATTAAAACAGAATAATCACATGATTTCAGGGATTACAATCAGATACAGAAATCAAAAACAGATATTAGAATAAAGGCAATAAATGCAAATCTTCTATATCTGGAAATTCCCTTATTTTAGTGTCAACACTCCCCCTAAAGCTAGTGAATAGATATCCTTCATTCCTAACTTGCCTCTAAGTTCTTCAAACTGCTGCCTCACTGAGGTTTAGTGAAGAGATCCCCTACTTGATGTCGGGATGAAACATGCATTAATTCAAGGATTCCTTCCTCCTCCTTTTATTTGATGAAATGTTTATCTATGTCCACATGTTTTGTCCTTTCATAATGAATAGGATTTCGAACCATAGCTATAGCTGACATGCTATCACTTCTAAGTTGAATCGGGGTGTTTAATGCAAGGCCCAATTCTTTAAGGATTTTGTTAATCAATAATCCTTCACATACACCATGAGCTATCGCTCGTTGTTTAGCTTCTGCACTGCTTCTAGAGACAACAATTTGTTTCTTGCTCCTCCATGTCACTACATTCCCCCATAACATGGTGCAATATCTGGAGGTGGATCTTCTGTCTAGTAGAAATCCTGCATAATCTACATCTATGTATACCATCGATTCTCATGACTTCCTTTTCTCAAAATATATTCCCCTTCCTGGTATCATTTTGAGATAGGGTAGGATTCTATAAACTGCTTTCATGTGTTCCTCCATTGGTTCATTTGTAAACCGACTCACCACACCAACTGTGTAGCTTATATCAGGGAGAGTGTGAGACAAGTACAAGAGTTTTACCACAAGCCTTTTATATCTGTCTGCATCCACAAGCACTGGCTTCTTTTCCTTCTTCTCATCATTCTGGTTGTCGAGTTAACAAACAGGTTCCATTGGTGTTTCTGCCAGATTGGCCCCCAACATCCCTGTCTCCTTTAGCAAGTCCAAAGTGTACTTCCTCTGAGATACATCAATTCCGTTCTTAGACCTTGTGACTTCCATTCCTAAGAAATATCTAAGACTTCCCAAGTCTTTCACTTCAAATTCCTTTTCTAGTGACTTCTTAAGCCTCATCAGTTTGTCGATGTTGTCTCCTGTTAGGATGATATCATCAACGTACACAATAAGAATGGCTATCTTGCCTTTGTTGCGTTTCACAAGTGAAACCAACTATCTTCCCAGGCTTTGTAAACCTTTCGAAGCAATCTCTAGGGGACTGTTTTAGTCCATATAATGACTTGTAGAGTTTACATGCCAGCCCCGGAGTATTATATTCAATGAGTCCTTATGGGATGTCCATATACACTTCCTCCTCTAGATCTCTAATTGAGAAAGGCATTTTTCACATCTAGATGATGTAGAGGCCAATCTAGATTGGCTGCTAGGGATAGAAGTATTCGAATAGTGTTTAATTTGGCCACTGGTGCAAAGTCTCGTAATAGTCGATGACATAGGTTTTCCCTTTGCTACAAGCCAATCCTTGTATTTGTTTGTAAAGCCATCAGGGTTGTATTTCTTAGTGAATACCGATTTACACCCCACAGTCTTCTTTCCTGGTGGTAGTTTCATAAGTTTTCAATTTTGGTTTTTAATTAGGGCTTTCAATTCTTCTACAATGGCCCCTTTCCAGTTTGAGTCTTTGATGACAGATTCAAAGGGGGTAGTCAATTTTTCATCTGCTAAGTGGGTAACAAAACTGTGCATAGATGTTGACAATCTATCATAGGAAACAAAGTTGCAGTAGGATGTCGAGTACATAATCTTACCCCTTTTCTCAAGGCAATTAGCCACCCAAGATCTCAAGAACTAGGGACTGAGGTTGACTCCTGGGACGGTTCAATACTAGAGGGCTCTACATGATCCAGATTCTCCTCCTCCGCCATTGGGTCCTCTGCTATTTCAGTGCCTGCTGCCTTTGTATTTGTCTCTGGGTCATCACGTGGTGTTGTCTCTGTTTTAGATGAGGACTAGTGTCAAGGCCAGTTTCAAGGTCTTCTAGAGGGAGAAAGGCTTCAGTTTAAGGAGTAATGGTTGGTATGGGTGTTGTTGGTGTATCAATAAGAAACTCCCATTCTTCCATGCTCTCCCCCTGAATAGGTGTTTTGGGGTAAAAGGGTAGGTGTTCAGCAAAGGTGACATTCATGGTGGTGTAGAATTTCCTTTGGGTAGGAGAGTAGCATTTATATCCCTTTTTCGTAGGTGAGGACCCAAGAAAAATACATTTTATGGCACGGGGATCCAGTTTTCCACCACTGTCATTGTGAACATAAGCAGTACACCCGAAGACCTTTTCAGGGAGGTGTTTAAGTGATAAGAAGTCAGGTAGGCTTTCAAGAGACGATTAAGATGGGTGGAATAGGTGAGGGTTTTTTAGGGTAACCTATTGATTAAGTAAGCAGCGGTGAGGATAGCTTCCCCTAATAATATTTTGGAACATTATTTGTCAACATGATGGCACGGGTAACATCAAGGAGATGGCGATTTTTTTCGTTCTATAGTGTCATTCTATTGTGGTGTGTTAATACAGCTGGTTTGGTGTATAATACCATTCTATTAAAGGTAGGTTTGAAGCTGCACATTTGTATATTCCCCCCTAAATTATTTCTTCTAAGGATTTGTGTAGAGGTGTTATACTACGTTTGTATGATTTTGTGAAAATTGATAAAGATTTGTGTGAAGTCAGATTTTTCTTGCATGAGGGTAACCCAAGTGAACCTTGTGTGGTCGTCAATGATGGTGAAAAACCATTTTGCATGTAAGAGGGTTAGTACATGGGCAGGCCCCCAAATATAACTATGTACAAGAGAGAAGGGATGAGAGAATTCATGGGAATGGGGTTTGTTTAGTATGTTTAGACAGTTGGCAGATTTCACATGAGTTAAAAGATAAAGTTTTATTCATAGACTTTGGAAAAATTCTGGACATGTATTTAAAATTTGGGTAGCCTAACCTATAGTGACAAAGTAAAACTTCTTCATTTGAAAACTGAACATGTGTGTCGGCTACACAGCTGGTCACTTGTCTTGAGTTCTGTTTTGAACAATTTCCGTCCCCACAGTAGAGCCCTTCTAGTAGCTTAGCTGTTCCAATCGTCTTCCATGACTTCAAGTCTTGAAATAAACAAAGAGTGGCTGAGAAGTCAATATGGCATCGCCTAGATAGGATAGCTTTACTAACAGAAATCAGATTGCACTTCAAGTCAGGCGCATATAAGATATTAGTAAGCTTAACAATACCAAACAAGCAAACTTCTCCAATTCCTTGAACTTTAATATATTTCCCATGTTACTTTTATAAATATGAGGGTATCACAAGGTTTAACATTTTGAAGAAGATTAAAGTTACCAGACATATGATCAGTAGCTCTAGAAAACATCAGTCTAACATGCTAAAGTAGCATTACCTGTATATGCTATATTACTGGCAGCTATAATCTTGTTTTTGGCTTCATGTTGTTGTAGTATTTTCCTGAGAACTTCGAGTTCCTCTCTACTCAATTTCTCATCAAGCGTAATATTTGAGTCAGAGACAACAGCAGAGTATTTGCCTTATTTCGGCATTTACCCTTCAGATGAGGTGGTTTACCACGTAGCTTCCAGCATTCATCTCTAGTGTGTCTTGATTTTTGACAATGATCACACCACTTCCACTTTTCTTGCAAACCATTAGTTCTTGTGAGGAGAGCCTCTCGGTTGTTCTCCCTCGCTAGCTGTTGTAGTGGGGTGGGAAGATGCCGTCTGCTTTCCTCCTGCTTACCAATAAAGAACACCTCTCTTAGAGAGGGCAAAGTTTCTCAGTTCATAATCCTTCCTCTAATCTCATCAAATGACGGTTACAAACCAAGCAAGAATTTGTAAATTCTTCATTCTTCCTTATGTTTCTCGTACAACCAAGCATCCGCAGCACATGACCACTCGGGTGGGTCATACTCGTCCAGTTAGTGCCACAAAGGAACCAGTTTGGACCAATATTCTGTGATAGTGGGGTTACCCTATCGAACTTTCTCTAAGTTGGCTTCAATATGAAGGATTGCAGCACGATTTTTAAAAACTGCAAATATATCTCGCGCTACTTCCCAGAGTACTTAGGAGGATTTATATAGCATGAAGGTTGCATTGATCTTTGTAGTCATCGAGTTCACAAGCCACGATTGAATCATCGAGTCATCTGCCTGCCACATGCTGTATCTTGGATTTGTTATTGATGGTTTCACAGTGTTACCATCCAAATACCCAATTTTGCCTTTTCCAGTGACAAAAAGTGAACACCCGAGGCCCACTGCAAATAATTGTAGCCATTCAAGCGATGGATAGTTATTTGAGATGAACTGGCATCGTGTAGCACTTGTAGGCTTGCACTCGACACCGGCGGCACTGTGGTATTGTGTGTCGATGGGTGCAAGCCGCCTTGCCTGTTGTTGTTCAGCCTAAAGCCAAACTGGATCATCTTTGCTCTAATACCATGAAGAGTTTGATGCCAGAATAATATGTTTTATTCATCATGGAGAAGGATATATATAGATACAAGTTCAGGAATAGGATCCCTAAGATTATGGCAAGATTACTCTTGGGATTCCTATGATTTCGGGCCATTAAAATAGAATAATAATCCTATGATTTTATGGATTACAATCAGATATAGAAATCAAAAATAGATATTAAAATAAAGACATTAAATGCAAATATTCTATATCTTGAAATTCACTTATTTTCACGTCAGCAACAGTTTCTAACTTGACATGACTGGATTAATAAAATATTGGGTAAAGGTACATCCAGCACCCTAAACTAATTTTGGAGGAGCAATTAACACCCTAAAGTATTTAAAGGTGCAATTAGCACCCTGAACTGATTTTGGAGGTGCAACTAGCACCCTGAACTAATTTTGGAGGTGCAACCAGCACCCTAAAATATTTAAAGGTGCAATTAACACCCTAAACTAATTTTGGAGGTGCAATCAGTACCCTAAAAAAATTTAGTGTAATTTATTAAAATAATATTATACATATGGCTTTTAAATAATAATGTATCCAAAAAAAAATTTATGTGATATGTATCAAATGAAAGTAAGTACTTTTGTTAGTGAAAGGGTAAAATTGCACCAATTTAAATATTTGAGGGTGCTGATTGCACCTCTAAAATTAGTTTAGGGTGTTAATTACACTTTTAAATACTTTAGGGTGCTGATTGCACCTCCAAAATTAGTTCAGGGTGCTAATTGCACCTTTAAATACTTTAGGGTGTTAATTGCTCCTCCAAAATTAGTTTGGGGTGCTGGATGCACCTTTACCCTAAAATATTTCCCATAATGACCACACTAGACCATCGGATTATACAGACCAAAAATGAGAAACCAATAAATTAAATACCTCCTAATCAAATATTAAGAGCTCACAATATCAACATTTCCTCTCAATATCTGAAAGAATGGGGGGAACTCCGGATAAGAAAATGTCATTTTCCTTTGATGAGCTAGACAGGTTATTGTAAAACTATAGAAATATCATAATCATGACCTTACTAATTGTAAAATCTACTGGCTGTAAACATAGTGCCTCCATGAAAATGTTCCCCATGAACACCCCCTTCCCCCAGCATAAAATCCTTTGAAAATGCTATCTGTGACACCTTATAATTTGGCACCTTAATTTAGGCTTTTTCTTAAAAACTTTCAGTAAGGAGCTTGAAAAATCCTTAAGAAAATTTTCTTTTCTTTCTTTCCAAATTAAACTTGGCTTACGTTTAATCCTAGAAAAATATCTTTATTCTACAAAATTTCATAATTATTTCTTTACCCAAATTTTGGGATGTTACACTATCTTTCTATCTAAACACTTAATATCAATAGACAATTCATTTCAAAAATTATTTACGTCTTGATTTGGAATGTCGATTGCTCTTGATTTGTTGAGGATTAGTGTGGTAAACCTAAGTCCCACATTGAATAATATAGAATGGTTTTTAATTAGGTTTGTTCCCCCATCTTAATAGCAAGTCTTTGGTGGAGGATTCCTCATCTCACTAAGGAACCCACCAAATGGTATCAAAGTTGGAGGTCCATGGGTAGTGATTTTGGAAAGGGCTGCCTATGGAAGGTTTTGACTAGTGAATGGTTCTAACTTATTAGAAAACAAAGGAAAGTGTCACTGAGTGAAGTGTCATAGAGCGTAGTCACCAAGAGTCCAAGACATTTCTCTCTAAGGGAGAGCCGATTGATATAGTGCTTGTTTGCATTTGAGATTGATAAGCACGTTTATGCAAGCTGAAAGATAACTCCTCTCACATACTTACCTAGTAAACCATAAAATCACGCTTAAAAAACCAAATTGGGGCTTCAAAATGCCAATCCAAACACACACATAGATTAGAATAGTATTAGATGCCTAAGTCCTACATTAAGTTGTATGAAGTACTCTAAGGTATTTAAATAGGATGGTTCTCCTGCTACAACATCTAACTTTTGGGAAAAGGTTCCCCATCCCACTTAGGTATTCGCTAGTGTTTTAGCACTAAAGAGATTATTCTTTATAGCCATACTAGATTCTTCCCCTTCCTCAATAACCATTCTAAACAACTTAAATATCATTAATCTAATATTTATGAAAAATAACAATATATTCACAGTTCATTGGTAACCATCCTTTTGGTTTAAGCCTCTTATATGGCATCACAAGTAAATTGCCATTGCACAAGTCCTTAGTCATCATTGCAACATCTAGTGTACCAGTTCAATTTTGGAATAAAAGATTCCATGAACTCATTTGCACCTACTGTGAATCCAAGTTAATAATTGTAACTAAAACAATTTTGGTTTGCACAATTTTTTTGGTACAATATAAGTTGCCTAAAATAGTTCAAGAATTTTAAAAATTTAGGAAATCGATGAAGAATAACAGCTTAACCTAAGCAACAAGAATCTACATATACCTATCTAAAGAAAATAGACAGGATCAGAGAAATGAGAATGGGCAAACCTTCTGCAAGTGCCTCCTGTACAGACTGGAGACTCCGAATAGATTCAGCTAAAGGATCCTCAAATGTTGAAGACAACTTCTTATCACTTTTTTCTTCCTTCAAATTCCAAGAAAATTTTGCGGACAAATTACCCTGGAAGAGGTCTTCATCTTCTACCACGTTTTCTTTGCAATATCCAGCTTGAACTTCATCAGGAAAATGTTCATTAGCGTGAGCATCACCGCTGGTAACTTTGTAATAAAGATTTGGCCCTCCACTATGTTTTCCATTACTAGTCACTGTAAAGGCACCTCGATTAAAGTTGGAACTTCTTGAGTCAGATTCCATACTGGAATGAGAATTTTTCTTCCTCGATTTACCCCTTTCACCTCTAAGTTTTTTACTGCTTTCAATCTGTCCCTTTCCATGTTGAACCTTTGGAGTTGAATTTGCAAAATCATTTGAATTGATGTTCCTACTCTGGCTATTTTCCTTCACATACCCCAATGGATCATACCTCGACTGTGGCGCGCTAGCTGCTGTTGATGATTTGCTACTTCGATCTTCACTGTTTTCAGAATCAGTCCCAACTGCAAAAGCAGATCCAACTGCATATCTGGAATCTGAACTAGAACCACGGACTGCAAAGCCATCAGTAAACCCAACATTTTTTAACGCATTTGAGGATCCAATAGAACCCTCACTATTCTGTTGAATATCATGCGGGAAAGGCTGGGCTTTAGTTGAATTGGCAGCACCAGACAAACCTCGCTTCAACAATTTGCTAGAATCTAGATGTGTATTTTGATCCTTAACAACATCCCTCTTGATTCTCTTCCATTTCTTCAAACCATAGCCTTTAGTAGTCGCAGGTGAACTCCCGGGAGGATCAGTTCCGCTCAGACGCTGAGGTTCTTCACTATCTAATCCAGCAAGTTTTCCTTTTTGATCTGGTGAATCTCCATTAGGACTATAGAGATTACTCTCAGACCCATTTTCACCATCATGAGGCGATTCGTTCTGCCGGACTTCATTTTCCTCCACAGAGACTGAGCATTCACTTTCCAAATCCATAGCAAAATTCAATGCTCTCCGCCAAAATTGTTAGATCAATCCAGAAAATTCAAGTGGATAAACAATTCAGATGCATAATCTGGTAATACATTAAATGAATTATAGTTTCAGTAAGCGATGCATCAATTATTAATACATATATTAACTATGAATAAGTTGCACAAGATGGAAAGGAAATTAAGCGGGAATGAGTGAAGGAAAGGGTAAAGAATCTATGGTACCAGCACATTCCATTTGCTCAATTACCTCCATAATAAATAGATGAATCACTCGAATCGAAGGACATACAAACCCTAAACTCTCCATCGGTTTCCACGTAGAATAGTATCGGACATTGTTAGCCTCTCAATGCTTCGCACGTTGGCCCAAAAAGACCCTGCATAATCTTCCCTTCAGGCAATATATGGGGGAAAAATTTGGACCATCGAAATCGAAATTTTGTTTAAAAGAAAAACACATAGGAAACATTCTCATGCTGCTCATGAGTTTAATAGAATACTACATAAATTTGAATTATAAATTTATAAGAATAACTATTAAAATTATATAATTAAATAATTAAAATACAAAAATGATAACAATTTAGTTTAAAATTATTTTAAAATCAAATTATGAAATATATAAAATTCATATATAAAGTTACTTACCATAATTAAATATAAAATAACCAGCTTGAGTTTGAAAACGAGTTTAAACTAGATGAATAAATTTACGAATTTAATCGAGTTTGTAGGTTACACAAGTTTAAACAGATTGGATATCGTTTTATAAGTCACAAAAATAAAAACAGTAAATTTTTTGAGTTTGACAACAATACAAATAGAAATATATAAAAAAATATTAATTTTTATTTATTTTATTTTTATCTTATGATTAAAGTCATAAACTAATTTATATTAAATAAAAAATATAGCTTTTAGATTATTTACATAATTAAATAAATGTACTTATTTTTTGATATATTAAGTAAAATTAAATAAATATACTTATTTTTTATATATTAAGTAACTCAATTGGCATTCCATATAAAAGAGGTCATTAGTATGTACCCATATTGCTAATAAGGGTGTGATGGGTGTGTGGGGTGCCTTCCCCATATAGGGAAGGGACTGCTTTAAATTGTCCATATAAAATAGGTGCCATTCAAATATATTTTTTGATGTTTCATTACTTAAAAGAATAAAGTACAAATTTAAAATGTTAGAATTACAAACAATGATTTTATATTTTTGTTATTAAGTTTCTACATGTATAAACAATTTCTTTTAAAAGCTTATGTGATATATTTCCAAATTTGCAAGAAAAAAAATTAATTTTTTATTAAAAATATTTATAATAAAATTTTAAAAAATATTGTAAAAAAATCAAAAAATAATTAATATGTTAGACGTAGTAAACATAATATTTACAAGTTAAGAGAGATTCATATTGATCTATACCAATCACCAGACTTCATTCGATATATCATATCATATCATACTTTTTTTAAAATTACAATTAATTTATATTTACTAATATATCAAGGAAAATTTACAATAATGCATCCTATTTATAATTCATTAACAATATAATACATTTTTCAAATTTTATAACATATTTTTATAAAAATGTAACCAAAATATACATTCACATTTAAATTTGTATGACCTATAGTGCGTTGACCCAATAGTTATAGAGATGGTAATATGGGTTGAGATTACGAGCCCAACATGCTAAAAAGTAATAAATTGAGTTTGTAAAATAGGAGCCTATTTTGAAAAACTTGCCTCAATTTTTCTTACAATTTTTACTTTAATTTTAATAAAAAAAATTATTGTTTTACACTTAATTTAAATATAGTCTATTTGTATGTTAGAAACTTGATTCTAGATTTGATTTCTCTTTTTTATTGGTTTATAATATTTTATATTGATAAAATTATTATGTAAAATAAATTAAAGGTTTATATTTGCAAGTTTGAGGGTTAATTTAGTTATATAATTCTATGAAAATATAAAAACAACCTAAATTTAATATATATAAAAATTTGTAATTTAATGTAAATTTAAAAAACTTTTATTTAAAAAAAAAAGAGGCAAAATTTCAGCCTAGTCGTGTTTTTCTAACCTGATCCCCAAACCCAAACTGGCCACAAGCCAATTCGCAACTTACAACTTGGCCCACATTTTGGAAAAACTAGACATAGTTTGTATTAAAGTACAAAAGGAATATATAGTTGAAAATTGAGTAAGAAAGGTTGTAAAAAAGTAACACTTGCAGATTTTTAATATTTTTGTTCAATTCTAAATATAAAAAGTAATATAAAAGTTTACTTTAATTATAAATATAATATATCAATTTATTTTATATTTTAAATTTATAATTTATTTTTAAACTCTTAATATTAATTGCATATAGGGAGTTTTTCATCAAAAGAAAAGTTTCTCATACAAATAATTAAAATATAAATAACTAAATTAATTAATTTTTTTAATATTTTTAAATTAATTATTTGAGTTATGTTTGAATTTGGAAGGAGTATTAAATATGTCTTCCATATAGTCCTAAAGAGAAATTTTCCCTTTGTTTTTCTAGCTAGCAAGTCCTTATTAATTTGCATACTCTATGATTTATTTGGGTCTTTTTGTCCAAAGTTTTTGTTCATTTGTGTCTTTGAATTTCTCAAGCTAATCCTCCTGTATCTTGAAATATTTGTCATTTTGGGATTTTTTACACGGCCAAGAAAAACTATTAAATAACTTAGATTATTGTAAAATTTTATAATATTTTGTTAAAAATACCCTTGACATAAATATGATTGAGATATTAATGAAGAGCACATGGCACTAGCAACACAACTTGTCCACGTATGGCACAACAAGCCAAATCAATAATGTAATGATAAAATTTTATTCCTTTTGTTCTTTTGGGACACTAACTTTTTATTTTGGATAAATTATCACTCAATATCCTGATATTATTTTTTAAATATGGTCAATATTTTAATCTTATTTATAATACAATTTCACCTATAATATTTTTATTTGATACAATTTCATCAATAATCTTATTTCTCAAGTATCGAGAATTATACTAAAATAAAAAGATTATAGATAAAATAACATCAAATTAAAAAGATTAAGGATAAAATTATACTATAAATAAAATTAGAATATTAACTGCACCTAAGAAATAATATCAGGATATTAAGTGTTACTTTACCTTTTTTATTTTTACCTTTCATTAGAACTACATTAGATGACACTAATTGTGTTATATTTTTATGTATTTATCACATAATATGTATTCAAATATTTATATTTATAATTTTATAGTCATTTAATCAATTTGTTACTAATATTATTTACCAGATCCTATTACCAGGTATTTAGTTTTGGAGTTTATGACTGTCCCTCCCAATATAAGTATCTCATAAGAATAGAATTTAAGACCTAGAGAGATTTAATTAACAAGCACTAGATCAATTTTATGTTAGCATTTAATCAATTCCTTTATCAATGTATTATTTGCAATTGTTATTAATGTGTTGATTGATTTTTATTATTAACTCATGCATGATATATAAGAAGAAAACAGTGTGCATGTTTGAAAACAAGTTAAAACAAAACCGAAATCATTCTTAGCTTAATCTTCAAGCTAAAATCACATGCTAAAATCCTTCTTCCTCCCTTGCATATAACGTCATTTAGAAGAGGTGTGGGTCCCATAAGGGACCCCTCACATGCTACCTTTTACATTGAAGCTTTCTTGCAATTTCTTTTTTTTTTCTTTTTCCATTTTAAAAATCTATAAAATATTCTAGATAATTCTTTTGACCACATGATAAATTTATTGACCTCTTGGTCCTACACATGACACCATTTTGGGCTCTCCTTGAGTCCAACATATTATTTAGCACACATCTCAAGACATTTTTTTTACTGGTACTTTAAATCATTCTAATTTTTAGATAAATTCTATGAATATCTTTTAAGGGTCCTGACATTTTTAAAAATTTATTCTACTATTAAATAATTTTTTTGTAAATTTTTATAATTTTTATAGACCCAGAAGTCTTGATAAAAATTCTATATGTTTCATTAAATCCTTTTATTGGTGTCATTTTTTACCTTAAATTCTATAATAAATTCTACATTACTTCTTTTTTAGTTCTGTTAATTTTATAAACTCTTATAATAATTATAAGAATTTTTTACCAAATTTTATTTCATTCTGAGGTCCAGAAGGTCCTATACCAGTTTCTGAAATTTACATATTAATATTAATTTTTTGGGACCTCAAACTGAAATTCTAAAAAATATGCCTAGCCCAATTACCATTCTCTATTTATTAGTAAAATTTGATACTGTAGCATGTTTGACCAGTTTTGGGCCTTTTTAGCTCAACTTTCTCATAATTAGTCCCTTATTACACTTTTTGTAATGTTATTTTAGTCAATTTCTAAATATTTTGAAACTCTAATTTAACCTCTAAATTCAAAAAACTCCATTTAGGTCCATTAAATTCTGTATATTAAACTTCTGTCAAAATGACGTTCACGTCTCTAAGCTTTATAACTTTATACTTTTCATGTCTTTCTTCAACTTAAAACTCATCTAACCATTATTATTTTTTCTGCTCATTGTTACAATCATTTCCTTACCTCTTTCCTCTATCAGTTTGCTATAGATAGGAAAAAATTAGTCGTCTACAAATAAAACAAATCAAGATGTGACATTAAACACTTGTTTTTTGTCTAAATTTTGACTTTATTTTAACTTATTTCCATACACAACTTTAGTTCTCTCTAAATATGATGGTTATATATTACTTAGAAAAGGTAAAAAATTGTCTTTTTTAAAGTTAAAAGTAAAAATCTCAAAATTAAAATAATAAACATACACATACATTTTCAAAATAAGTAGATACATCATCCTCATCTCATATAATTATCATAAATTAAAAATATCTTAAATAATAATTTTACTTCTGTTAAAGTTAATTTAATTTTTTAATCTTAAAAAATTAGCTAATTAGGGAGGGATAATAGGATATATAGTAATATATCTTTAATATAGACCTAATTAAGGAATTGATGTTAGTTTTAAATATAAGACATTTTTTCTATATTTATCAAAAATTTCCAAATTAACCATATTGATACTCCCTCAACAATAATTAAGTAAGAGAGGAAGAGAGAGGTTAAGGAAGATAATTAGGTATTTTAGAAAAAATACAATGTAATAACTAACTTTTTTAATATAATCAAATTAGTTAAATATGTCTTATATTAAAGACCACAAGAATAATTAAGTAATTTTTTGAGATTAAAGAAGAGCTATTATATTAAAGTATAATAGTGGGAGCTTTTTGGAGAATGATGTATGTGTATTGTTGCAAATCAAGTGATTTTGCAACTAGGAAAAGTAAAAGCATGGATAATGGCATTAGCTTAAGAAATAAAGAGTTTTTATATTCAAAAATTATGTATCATTATCTTTAGCTTTTGAAAAATGAGAGATTGAGATCACACCATGTGTAGGTATAAATAACTCTAAAAATCCTTGTGTAAAGTCAACTCCCTATCCAAAAGACGTAAGCCTTGGATCATGTTTGGCCATAGTGTCTGTTAAAGTTGAAGGACAGGCGTTTTGACAAGTGCCAAAGACAAGGGAGAGAGCAAGAAGGTGAGGAGAAGAAGTTAAAGTGCCCAAGGACGGAAGGAAGCATGTTGGACCTATATTAGGTAACCCTCTAATCTGTCTATTTTTGGAATAATAATAGAAATCCGTGATATAAAATTAGTAGAAAATAATTACTCTTTACATCAAAATGGAGAATCTAATTCTAGATTATCTATATAAAGAAAAATGGATGAAAAAACATTCTAAAGAATTCAATCAATCTGAATTAAGAAACTTAATAGAACAAATAAATAACTGTAAAAAATAGATTATTTATAGAATTAGAGAAAAACTCTCTAGAAACTATACTTTTCCAGTATAAAATTATATAGAAAAATTAGCTAGAGAAAGTCAATATAATGGAGTGCTTTTATAATTACTTCTATTTAGTTTTCCTGAAGCTTTTATAAGAAGAGAAGATCTTATTAGAGAATGTTTCTCTAATGATTACTGGAGCCCTATGACACTAACTAGAGTTCCATATCTTCACATAAACATCTCTTGTGAAGACTCATCCTGCTTTCATCAAGAGACGCAACATAGGGAGTATTATTATAATATTCCTGTATCATAATTCACTGGATTATCGATAAAAAGAAATTCTGCAATAATATGTTACAATACATAGAATTATAAACAACATAAATCTAATATATAAATAGTAACATAGTATAAGTAATTCGTAATATAAATAAATGAATATTACATAACTGTAATAAATATATAATAATGTTAAGAATATAAAGAAGATAAATAAATCAATTGAAACATAAATTAGTGAATATATGGGGAGGGGAATTGGAAATGTAAACAACATATATAGGGAGGAGGAATTGGAAATATAAATAACACACACCATGTAAATATGTATAAATAGATAATTAGTCATAATATTGTATCAATATATCAAAAGAAGAAGAAGAAATAGAACAACATGATATTTTACATAAGAATAAAATAGAATAAAGATAACCTCCACACACACATATATATAATCTAACCACAAAAATTAAAATGGATAGAAAATAATAACATAATAAATAACAGTAAAAGATATAACAAATGTATAGAAAATAAAATTTGCCCATAATAATTAGGTAAGAGGATAATCAAATAATAAAGTAAAAGGAAATATTATATACTACTAAAACATATTAACATAACATATGATAAAAATATATATATGATAATTAGATAAATAGAAAACTAATAACTTTTGTATATAATTGAACATAATAATATATGAATTGACAAGAAGTTTATACCTTAAAATTTTTAGAGCAATATCGTGCTGATAATATGTTATAAAATAAGAGAAGATGAAGAAGTTAAAGAGGAGAAGAAATAACAAGACAAGACATTAAAATGGGAGGCAATGGAGTATTCCTTATATGTTTGTATGCTCACTTGTACAAATGCCTTGTGCATTGCTATTATTTATAAGCCACAACCATTAAAAACTAAATATAAGGTTATAAAGAAATAAAGATGAATATAATGTCATTACCAACAAGAAATCCCTTCAAGTCATTTATTAGGGAGGTTATAGGTTTATGACATAAATGGAAGAAGGAATCCTAAGAAAAATCCTAAGAGATAAAAGTTATATGGACATCCACATATGCAAGAAATATTTGTAACAAAAAGGATATTTTAAAAAGGAAATAAATAATCCTATACAAATCTATCTAATGGATGATAGAATTACAGACAAAATAAAATCTAGTTTAATAGGTGTAATTTTAAAAAATCTGATTTATTAGAAGTTAAAATTTATAATCTTTTCAGATAGTATCATTACTAGAGATAAAAATAAAATAGAGCTATAATGATTGAATGTTAACAGATCACATAAAGAACTAATTTATAAGTCTGGTTGGTGGATAATAAACTTAGATTGAGTTTTAATATTATATGCATATTGAAATTGATGGCTGCTAAAATAAAAAATAAATAAATAAAAAATAGAATAAATTTGTTTGAAAATATAATAAATTTTTTATTTTATCCATAATTAAATAAAATAATTTCATATTTGTATTTTCGTTAATAACTTTAAATAATATTAATATTAAAAAATTAATTAATACTCTATAGCTTATAATAACAATTATCAATTTGTTTTAAAAAAGAATGCCTTATAGAAGTATGTTTATTGAAATAAAAATAAATAAATAAATAAAAATTGGATAGAGGAGCAGCTGGTAGCGGGTGGACTGGTCTTCGGCCTCATTTCCGATGCGAATAACTTCAAAGTTCAAACATTGTCAGACTATACAATGCAGACGAAAGCACTCACAGGCCATACTCCCAAAAAGCCTTTTACTTTTTACCATTCTAATTTCTTTTGATGATTGTATTACACTATTACCCACGTTGGTACATCCATTATTTCTGAACTCTGAGCTCCGAATTGAATAGCCCATCAACATGACGCCCCCACTAACCCAGTGTGAAAGTAGGGTTTGAATATATAGTACACACGCACATATATACTTCTTATATATTACTCTAATATTTAATATAAAATTTGAGTAGAGTTTAAAGATATAATATTTATTAATTTTTTAAAAATACTCATATTAATATTTTTTTAATAATATTAAATAAAATAGAGATTAAAAATTAAGAAATATAATTAAATATTTTTTAAAAACTATATTATATTAATTAAATATATTTTATATTAAGAATCGAAACAATATAATATAAAAGTGATTAATGTAGAAATTTCTATAATTTTATCATATTTTTAATTAATTAATATACTTATGTTTATAATTTTATATTGAATCTTTATAATTTTTTGAATTATAGAGGTTGGCCACTATGCTTATATTTTTTTTAGAGTCTAAGTAATATCTTCAGCCGATAGTTAGGACTAATCTTTTTAAGGTGTGGAGATCACTGAGGTAGGTTTTGCTTCTCTCAATAAAATATTTTTCATATACAAAGCCTAATTCAAATTAAAGACATCATATTTAAGAGTCTATCCATCTAATAACTATTCTCGGGGTATCTCTTACTCAACATGTATTTATATTAATTTTGTTACATAAATCTAAATAAAATTAAAATTAAACATATTACATATTATATATATACATAATGAAATATATATGATCATAGTAATTTTTGATATGTTCATAATAAATAATTTTTTCCCGTCATTTTATTTTAAAAAATCTTCTTTTATTTTATATTTTGTGGCAATTTACTCGATGAGTCATAATCTACATTAGTACTATTTAATATTTTTTTATACTAAATATAAGATATAATTTAGAAGTGGATTTTAATTCTTAATATAAAACATTCTATTTTTTCTATCATATTTATTATTACATGGTTCATGTTTACATGGAGTTATTAATATCCATATATCTTTAGTTATAGTCTATGGATAATATTGTTCTAAAAAGTCTATTCCTAATATTATATCACATGTAGAATCATGATATTGATTTAATTCTATTATTTTCAATTCATAATTACCTATCTGTATAGGTATATTTTTTGCTTCTAATTCAATTATTTGAATCTCTTGTCCAATTCCTCCTATTCTTTTTATATTCTGTTTTTTCTTCCAAATTTCTTCAGGTAATACATTATATTTTGCTATTGTTATATTTGTTCCAGTATCAATTAAAGTATAATATTTTCGTGATCTATATTTTTGATAATTAAATTTTACTAAAATATAATATAATTGTGTTATTTTATTTTCGGTAATATTATTGTTTGATGATCTATATTTATAATTATTCTATCTTCTTGAATTCTATAAAGTTTTACTAAATCTAAGAAATCTTTTCCTAATATCATTTTATAAATATTATTATTGTCTTCTTCTACCCATACTTTAATATTTATTATATCTCTATTATTAAATCTTATTAAAATATTTGCTTTTGTTCCTTCATTTGTTATTTCTAAATTATTTTCCTTATAACCTAACTGAATTGTTGTTCTTTCGATATTGGGATCTATTTTAGCTATTATTTCTTCCCATATAGCTTCTTTCTTAATTTCTAATAATATTAAAATTTCACTTCTATTTCTATTTGTAGTATCTAATCTTCTAGATTGAGGTTTTAATTGTACTAAATTTGAATTTATTGGAATTTCAGCTAATCTACTTGCTTCATAATTTTCTTCTCTTAAACTTGAACTTCTATTTATTCCTCTTCTAGATATAGGTCTATAATCTATACTATGTCTTGGCGGTAAATTAATATTTATAGTTGAATATTCTGGTGTATTTATTCTTAATGATCTTTGTCCTAAATTATCATTACTTTCTATTCTTCTAGGTAATTCATTATATAATATAGTTCTATCTAATTCTAATTGTAATTGTCTTGGTATAGTAATATTCGTTATTTCTAGAGGTAATTCTCTTAATATAGGCATAAAATTTCTATCTATTGTTAATTTTCCTTTGGATTTATTATAAATTTTATGTTCATTTGTAAATACTAATCCTATCATAGCTGTTATACTAATTGTTTTAGCTCCTTGTAATAATCTTATTTTTTCTAATTTATGATATACTAATATTGATCTATTCATATGTTCATCTGATCTAGATATTGTAAAATTAGTATTTATTGTAAATTTTAATTTTTGATATATTAAATTTTCAGTTAAAGCTCCTAATATACTATCTTTTACATTATGTATTATTCTTCCATCTGTTATTAATAATTCTATAGGCGAATCTATTCCTTGCTGAAAATATGCTTTTACTAATAATTGAACTCCTGCTATATATATTTCTGGTACTTCATCTTTAAATGGTAATTTTTCTATTTCTGATTCTATTAATGATTTATTTATTAAAGGAATTCTAAGAATTCCTTCAGTTAAACTTGATTCTATAGGATGTTTCTTTTCTAATACTACACAGGCTTGTTTTTCTTTTTTCTTAGATTTTAATATTTTACTTACCTTTTGCATAAAATTTTCATTTCTTAATTCATTAGTTGTCATATCTAAATGAGCATTTTTAATTTTATTATATTGTTGTTGATTAAAAGTTATTCTTTTTTCTACTATTCCTTCTTCAATATTTCTATATTCTTCAAACTCTTCATATTCATCCTCATTTCTATTACTACTTTCACCTACTTCTTCACTTCTTATCATATTAATTTGATAATTATCTTCTATTGGCAAATAAAATTCATCACTTATTTCTTCTTCTTCTGATAATTCCGAATTATTATTCTCACTATTACTTAATTCTTTTATTTTATATATTTCAATGTCATCTCCATCTATTTCACTTCCTGATAAACTTTTATATTCTACAGGTTTCATATTTAAATCATATACTTCTTGTAATATATTTACTCTTTTCTTATCTTTTTTATTCGGGCAATTAGTAGATATATGTCCTATTTCTCCACAATTATAACATTTACACTTTATAGGTTTCTTCTTATAATTTAATTTTCTTTTCCCTTTCTTGAAATATTTTCTTGGTTTATACTTTTTATACACTTTATATTTTGGATATTTTTTAAACTTATATTTATACTTCTTTATTTTTCTTTTCTTTTTCTTATTTTCACATCCCCATCTATGAGGTATTTCTAATTCTCCACATTTTAATATCATTTTATTAGTTTTATAATATGTAATATTTCTCCAAGCTTCTTTACATTTATTTGATAAATATTCTCTAAGATAATCTTCTCTTCTTCCCATAGTATCTAAATAAATTATTATATTTTGATTATTCTGAAAAGTTTTTATATATTCTTCAATTATATTTTCAGATACTAATCTTGGTAATTTTCTATAAAATAAATCTAAATAAAATCTTTGTTCTTCTAATCTTTCTAATCTTGCTTCATAATAATATTTCTTATATTCATATATATGGTTACCTTCATTCATTTAAATATAAGATCATAATAATATTTCTTATATTCACTTATCAAATGATCCCCTCGGACTTTTCGTTGGCATCTGTGCAACCCACATGTAAGATTTACAGATTACAGGTGAGCCAGACCACAAAGTTAAGCAGAAAACAAAAGACAAAAGAAAGGCCGGGAAATGCATTGAAGCACATAAAACCAAAAAAAAAAAAAGTAGTGCATCAAGCACGAGACTTACTTTTAAGTTTTATTAATTAATTACTGATTATTAATTATTAATATGTGTTTAGTTTCTTCCAAAAAGAATTAGTTTTTTGTGTTCAAAGTTCAAACCCCTGAACCAGAATAGATTCCCTCTCTAAGCTCAGTAGGATTTTCCTTTCAATTTTCAAGTTTAAACCTAAAATGAGAGATTTGGTTCAGATAATTTCTGTGTTCGTCAGAGAAGTGTTGGCTCTTCATTACTGTTCTTTAATGCGGTTGCAGTGATAACTACGCAGAAATGTTTTCAAGGTGAAGGAGAAGAAGGTAAGAAGTTGCTTGTTGAGAGAGATTCAATTCAGTTTCAGTCACTCACAATAACAACAAGGTCGCCGCCATTGTTGTGCTTCTACTTCAGCTTCCATTCATGGACAAGGAAGGAGAAGGAGGCGACCCTGAAGAAATGTGCAGTGCTGGTACACTCACCGTTAAGATTTCATCAAGTAAAAGCACTTGTGATGATTCTGATTCGCGTTTACCCTCTCCAAATCTCAAGAACTGGAGTGAATCAACGCCTTATGATTCTCCCTGTCTTGTCTCTCCTTCTTCATCTGCATTTGTTTCGGCCTTACCGTCTCCGTATATATCTCCGAGGGCCATCGGAGAAAATTTAAATCCCTCAAACTCCGGCGAGAGTCCTCGTTTACAAAACCCCTCCACAACAACAACAACCGCCGCCGCCGCCACCACGACTACTACAACAACAACAACAACCACCACTACCGTCACCCATCCTTCGCCGCCGTTCTCGTACAGAGGTTCTCAGTCTGAAGATATACCTAGCAGTTCCTACACTCCGCCGTCGGATCCCTACGAGTTCTCTGATGATACTTCCGATACGAAGCTCAAATTTGTGACATGCGTTCCAGTCCCTGACCCGATTCCTCCACGCATTTCGTTCTCATTTCCCGTCCCTCGAATTTCCTTCGCTAAAAGCTCTTTCTCGGCGGCTTCAAATGCCAAACTTACAAGTTGTGACGTTTACATTGGCTTCCATGGACACAATCCCAATTTGATTCGCTTCTGTAAGTGGCTTAAATCGGAGCTTGAGCTTCAGGGGATTGACTGTTTTGCTGCTGATAGATCAAAATATTCAGATAGTCAGAGCCATGAAATCGCCGATAGAGTCATTTGCTCAGTGGCATTCGGTTTAGTTGTTGTCACGCCTTCAAGTTTTCTCATCCATTTCAGCCTGGAGGAGATTAGATTCTTCGTTCAAAAGAAGAACCTAATCCCAATCTTCTTTGAAACTTCACCTTCTGAGATTATCTCTCTTGCAGACTGCAATAATTCAATTACCAAAGAATGTACAGAGGCAATGGATGGAGTTATGAAATCTCATGAACTGAAACTGGAAGCCATTGATGGTAGTTGGAGAAGTTGCATAATGAAAGCTGTAGGGATTCTAAGAGCAAGACTTGGACGGAAGGGAGAAGGTTTTGAGAACAAACAAGGATTTGAGAGTTTAGCTTTTCCCAGAAACGCATTCTTCGTTGGAAGAGAGAAGGAGATTATGGAGATTGAAAGTCTCTTCTTTGGGAATGGAAATATTTGTTCAGCAGAGCAGGATCATTCAACAGCAATCATCAAAGGAGAAGCCAGTGGGCAATCTGAAGAACTTGCTGATGAAGAAGAAAGCGACGACCACGCGAATAGTAGTACTAGTAGAGGAGGGAGATTTATCAGTCTAGAGATGAACAAGAGCAAAGATTCAACTTTAGAGTCATGGGTTGATGTTGAACCAATCAAGGGGAAAAATTCTTTCAAGAGAATAAAACATAAGAAGTCAAGAAGTGGTAATTATAAGAGCTTGAATAGCACTGTAATTTGCATCAATGGGGTTTCTGGGATTGGAAAATCAGAGCTGGCACTGGAATTTGCTTACAGATACTACCAGAGATACAAAATGGTGTTGTGGGTTGGTGGCCAAGCTCGGTATCTCAGGCAGAACATATTGAATCTGTCTCTTCATTTAGGTATCGATGTTGGCGCTGATTCTGAGGTCGAAAGGGGTCGAATTTGTAGCTTCGAAGAGCAAGAACTCGAAGCATTCAAGAGAATCAAGAGGGAAGTATTTAGCGATATGCCTTATTTACTTATAATTGATAATCTTGAATCTGAAGAAGACTGGTGGGAAGGAAAGAATATGCATGACTTGATTCCTAGAAACACAGGGAATACTAATGTGATTATTACCAGTAGGTTATCAAAAGTGATGAACTATGATACAATTCAGCTTCCTCCATTGCCATTATCTGATGCAATGGTATTGATCAGAGGAAGAAAAAAGAAAGAGTATCCATCTGATGAAGTAGAATTCCTTAAAAAATTTAACAAGAAACTAGGGAGATTGAGCTTTGGTCTATGGTTGATTGGTTCATTGCTGTCTGAACTTGGAATATCCCCTTCTGCTCTCTTTGAAGCAATAGACCAGATTCCACTTGAAGAAGATTCTCATTCTTGTTACATGAGCATTGCAGAAGAGCAGCATCTCAAGAACAACCTTTTCCTTATGAAGATCCTCGAATTTTGCTTCGGGTTTCTCGAGAAAAGTAGAAGAAAACAGAACCTGCTAGCCAAAAGAATGCTTCTTGTAAGTGGTTGGTTTGCCCCATCTCCCATTTCAGCAAGTTTGTTAGCTAATGCAGCTAACAATATCATCCCCAGGACAAAATCTCTGGATGTTGCTTTCAATTGTTTATCATCGAAAGCATGGAAAAGCGAAGAAGATTCAGCGATGCTTCTGGTGAAACTGGGAATGGCTCAAATAGCCAGCAAAAACGACGAACACTGCTGCCTCATCCATTTTCATGCCATAACGCGGGCATTTGCTAAGAACAAAGGTGGTTTACAATCTGCCAAAGCTGTTGTTCAAGGAGGGACCAGAAAAACAAGTAACAATCCCTACATAATAAACTCAGATCATTTCTGGGCATTGGCTTTTCTCGTGTTTGGCTTCAAATCCGAACCGCCATTAGTCCAACTTGAAGCAACAGACATGGTTTTATACATCAAAAGAACAGCCTTACCACTTGCAATTCAAGCCTTCTCAGCTTTCTCAAGATGCAATTCTGCAATGGAGCTCTTGAAGGTGTGTACAGATGCACTTGAAGAAGCCGAGAAATCATTCGTGTCTCAGATACAAGATTGGTCATACGATCAGTCGATTTGTTGGAAACGAAGTAGGCGCCAACGTGGCAATAATAAAGTGGATGAATATGTGTGGCAAGAGGTCACATTGCTGAAGGCAACATTACTGGAGACAAGAGCTAAGTTGCTAGCTAGAGGAGGACTTGTTGACAGTGGAAAAGAACTGTGTAGAACTTGTATTAGTATCAGAACTGTTATGCTTGGCCATAATCATGCTCACACTTTGGCTGCTCAGGACACATTAGCGAGACTTGTGAGAATGAGGAGTAAGATATGATGATGAATTTCAAAGTAAATTTATAGAACTTTTTATTTTTCTCTCTCTCTGTACGCCTTTTTTTCCACTCCCTCTCAATGTAATGTACTGTATGCAGTAGTTATTAGACTGAAGGAATTCACCATATGTGACCTTAGTGTGGCAATCCTTTCATTGTTTGTCCATCACTGTTGTTTTGGTGAAAATGATATTTCATTATTTATAAATTTAAGGTATAAATTTACTTTAAAAGTTTTCACTGAACAGCAATATTGTTCTAAAAATTTTAAAATATAGTAATATTGCTCTATCTTGTTAAAAAAACTAAAACTAGCATTAACCATTAAAAAAATGATATAAATTGTTAACTTTTTAATGGTAAGGGGTTTTAATACTTTCAGGGAGATCTTGGACCCTAAAATTGCAACTGAATGAAAATTTTCAGACAAAACGGGAGATTTGAACCCTTGAGAAGTGCCACCATAGGGCACCATTTATACCACTGCACCATAAAGGAGCTGATATTTATATGATATTTTTAAAACCTATATAAACATTCCTACCAAAAGTTTTTTCCCCGAAATAGGAAGGCAAGCGCAAGCTTGAATGTTATACAAATAACTAACAGATCACCGAATACCAATGGGAGCAAAATCCCGTGGTATGTCACCTACATCTAGATGAAGTTGATCTAAGTAGAAATTAGGCGATTCCCTGAAATCAAAAGTTACATAATACAACCTATCATATGCGGGTTTAGTTAATAAAAAGGTGAGACATGCGACTATTTGAAACAGATTCGATCTATAGGGAGTAACATTTTATTGTGGTTCCAGTTACAGTACTTGGAGAGACATCTTAGTTCCTGAACGCCTAGGTTTATACCTGAGGATAATTAACGGCTCACCCACCCTGCTCGACATTACTATAGTCTAAGAAGAAAGAAGATTTCGCCCTACCCTTAAATTATAGATGAACCCAACCCCTTTCTAAAAATTTTTATATACAAGAAAAAGTTACATAATACATACATGCCCTGATATTCTAATTTCATCCACCCAATAGTTAAATGTTTGTTAAACAACATATTTTGGACCAAAATACCTCTCGATCACATGAATACCATTTAAAAATCATTTAGATTATAAAATATAATTTTAATGCATATATTTTTAAACTTTTTTCACACTTTAATTTGGTTTAGTTATATGTAAACTTATTTTCAAAAAAGTTAATGAATTATATAATTAGGATAAATTAGTCAATACAATATATGATGGAGAAAAGCCAAGTCCCTTTGTACTTTGAATTTTGTTCATTTTAATATAATATTTTTAAAATATTTTTTCAAATATTTAATTATTTAAAATTCTTTAAATTAAAGAGAGAGTATGCAGTTAGATTAAGAGGAATAATTAGTAAATTTAAATATTATAAAATAGTTTCAATTAATAAAATTAAGCATTTTAAAATCTTTAATGGAATATTCTTAATGATTTTAAAAATTAGAATAAAATGTAAGTTTTAAAAAGATATTGCTACTAAAAAATAGACTTTCTAAAGCCCAATTTTTAAACCGGTTCTTACGAAAACGATTTAAAAAAATTATTGATGGTATTTTTGTAAATAAAGATAAAATATTTACATCTGATGTATACATGACCGATGTAAAAGAAATAAGCGGTGACATGACTGGTGTAAAAAAAAATGAGCGGTGATATTTTTTGCGCTTCCCTATCTCCACAAATCATATCGTCATCCATGGAGAAAACTAAACAATGGAGAATACATGGTGACAAGAAGCTCTGCCTTCGTAACACATCGTCTAAAGCTCACCAAAGAAGAAGACCTAGATATGCGATGACCCATACATGTGCTCTTCGTTCTCTATTGTTGAAGTCTGTCATTCTCGCCTTTAAAGCTCACCAAAGAAGAAGACTCAGATCTGATGGTGAATGTCTATTTTTTTGTTTCTTTTTCTGGGTTTTGTTTAAATATATTTCTGTTCACTTTTGACTAGGCAAGTCGAAGGAATTGTGATAGCGTTTCTGTGATGTCTTCAATTAGGTGACGACATTTATAGGTTTTCATTTCTGTGTATATATTTGGGTTTTTATTTCATTCATTTCTGGGTTCTGTTTAAATATATTTTTGTTTGCTTTTGAGCAGGTAACCTGAAGGAATTGTGACGATATTTTTGTGATGTCTTCAATTAGGTGACGACGCTTATGATTTTTCGTTTGTGTTACTGTGTATATATTTGAGTTTTCGTTTCTTTCGTTTATAGGTTCTCTGGCTTTTTCTTTCTTTCTCTTTTTTGTTCTCTGCTTGCGTTTTATAGGTACATATTTTTCTTCATCACTCTCCTCCTCCTTCAGACTTGTGACGAAGAAGGAAATAATTTTAGTTCTTTAATGGGAAAACTAGTTTAGAAGCTTCTCTGATTTGAACATAGAGTTTTTTTATTCTGGATTTTTTTTATTTTTATATTACTTTTTAAACTGGTTGTATGGCATAACCGATTTATAAAAGCTAATTTTTTTACACCGATCGTATACAACTAGTGTAGAATATCATATTTTTTATACGGGTTATTTCTACACCAGACTAAGGTCTAGTATAGAATCCTATTTTTAACCGATTTAGAAAGCTTATTTTCAAGCAGTGTGGGATGTACTATAAAAAAAATAAAGATATGGGATGTCTCTAATTTTGACCAACATAAATGGTGGTCATTGTATTTTACTCTTATTTTTATTCATTTATCTAATATCTTTATTATGAAAGTTTAAAATTATTTTGTCATTCTAATTAGTAATTACAGAAGTTTGGCATTTATTTTTGACACTAGTTATACAACAATGTCTACAATTTAGTTTCTAAAATTTTACATGGAAAATTTCGTGCTTTTGCTATGCATTTTATTACTTTTTGCAGGAAACACTATGCATTTTATTACTCAAGGACCTTTGGTCCTTCACTAAAATTTTCAAAACAATTTTTAGTCCTAAATTAAAATTAAATTGATATTTTTGTCTCAAATTATCATTCCTCCACATTTCATTTGATAGTTACTTGATGGGTAATACACAATTTGTTTCCCACAAAAGATTGAAGGTCCCCAAAATATGTCGTAATACACGTTTGAAAGAGCCAGTTCCTTAAAACCTTGTTCAAATTTAAATTGAATAAAATAAAATGAATATTATAACCATAGGCTACTTCAGGTGCTCACAATGAAGAAAACTTTTGATGTAAAAAATATTAAATTTAAACATAACAGTAAATAAAAATATAATAATAGGAGTAACACTTGTTACAAATTTAGAATATCACTTGTAACATTTAAATAAACTTATGTTTTTACAAAATATAATGAAAGATGGTTCATATTTTAAAATTTATAGCTTATTAATTTACTAATTTAGTGCTATTCAATAAAAATAAAATTAATACGGTCTTTATATTAAATATATATCATAAGCCATGAATAAATATGCTTTTTATGTATTTGTATTTGTATTTGTTACATGTATATAATTTGAACAAAAAATGTATAAAATAGAATTGTTAAATATTAATTTTTAGTCGATATATCACTAGCAAATAAAATAATATTTTCCTATCCATTCATGGTAAGGTTTTAAAGCATCAACTCCTATATTCATATTCAACTTCATGTGATCCAAATTTCATGTCAGTTTTCTTCAATTTTTCTTAACATATCTCTAACTCTATTAAGAATGCTACCTAAAAGATGTGATTCATAACATCTTTCCTACACTAAATATTTCAATATATCATTAATTATTTCTTAATATGAACTAGACGGTCAACCCCATGCATTGCATGAGCAGTCTAATAAACATAAAATTAAAACTAATGACATGTGATTTTAAAATATAATATTACAAGGACCTACTTCTTGCAATAATTCGGAGGAAAATAATGGAAGAACTTTGAGAAGAAGACGGCGGTGAGAGTAAGGGAATTCAAATTAGAGGATTTAGAAGTCAAATAAATTGTTATTAAATTAGATTATCATCTATAATCAGCTGCAAATCTTGTATTTACGTCATTAATACCCATTTATGATTAAGTTTTATTCTAATGTATTTCCTATTTATCCTCTAATCTCATGGTAACGGTGTTTTGTTTTTTTCATGTTCGGTTAGCGATTTGGTTTGATTTCCTCATTGTAGTTGGTATTCTATTTTCTCGGTACGGCTATATTTATTTTTGTTTTGGTGTTCCTTTTTGGGTGCGTGACTGTTCGCAGGACTTTAAACTTGTGTTCTCTAAACTCCCAAAGCAACCATTGCTCCATCCACAGCCCTTGGCTTCCTCCGTATTCCCCGGGCTTCCTTCGCTGTGACTGTTCGTAGGCATCAAACTCATGTTCCCCAAACACGCAGGGAAATCCACCGCTCTGTCCACACTCCCCTTCGGTCTCTTCTCCCGTTTCATCAACGACTGCACCGTTCATGACTGTGACACCTTTTTCCTTACTTTTTTATTGTTCTTCTTTTATTATTTAATCGTTCTTCACAAAGCAATCCACCGCTCAGTCTACCGCCCCCTGTTCCCTCTCCCTTTTCATGGACAACGACATCATCGACGACTGCGACGCTTTTTTTCTTACTTTTATGTAGTTCTTTTCTTTTTTACTTGTTCTTTCTTTATTGTTATAGGGGTGGTTTGCTGGTCTGTGTGGTATTGGTTTTGCTATTTTTTGTCGTCGTTCGCCGTTGGATGTAATATCATCCTTCCTTCCTTTTTTCTACTTCTATATTGTTTTTATTTCATTTTTTGTATATTGGAGGGTGGTTTCGTCGGGATCATGCGTTGCTAGATCCTTTGTCCTTTTTCAGTTCTGCAAGGTGAGCGTTGTCGGTATTGTGTGATGCTGGACTATATTTCTGTGAGTTCATTTTACTTTGTTGTTTCTTTGTCCCTTTTCAGGTCTGCAAGGTGTGCGTTTGCTATATAAGATGTGTGTTTGAATTACACTTACACGTGTATGTTTGTTTGTTTCTTGGTGATTAATTATATAATTGTTCATATGTGATCAGGGCGATGGAAATCATTAAGCTAGGAATATTAATGATTCACTTGATGGAGTGGATGCCTTCAAAGATGAGAAGTGTGAAGATGGCTTCGGATCATGAGCTTTTTTCTTAGCAGTAGTAACATCATCATCTTTGGTGCTATCTTGGAGGAAGAAGAAAATTGGAAAGATTCTTCAATAAACTTTCATACAATTTTATTCGAAATACATTTTATTTGGTAATTTTTTTTCAATTTTAGTCTCTTAGAGTGCTCAAATATTTATTATATCATCTTTGTCTTATTTTACTTCTTTCTCTTCATAATAGCCTTCACATATTCTTATTAATGAACCATTAATGACAAATTAAGAAAATCATCGTTGGAATTGGCATCATTGACTATAAAATAATTTTTTTCTTTTAGAAATGCTTTTTGAGATTATCTTTCTCATAAAATTCTTCTGTTTGCAACATTACCTCTAATTAATTATAGGAAAATTCTCTAACTTTTCTCGGACCTAAAATCTTTCTGCATGTATTTTGTTTTTTAATTTCCTATAAAATGCTCATAAATGTTTCCTTATAGTGAAGGAAACGTCAACTTGCAGCCCTATTTGATACATATAAAGATTAATAACCTACTTGCTAAATAAATAAAAACAGAAAATAATGATATAAAGGTAGGATAGATTTTCTTCTATAGGTTTCCTCAAAATATCATTCTTATATTCCATTATTCCAACGTAGTCTTCACAAAGCCACTCTTCCATCTCTTTGTGAAGCATATTTGTCAAATTTTAATGTAAAGCAGATATTTTTAACAATATATTCCAGTAATCAATAGACCAGATCCTATGGGCATACAACCAAGGGCACACAGACTCATGAAAACCAACAAGCAAGATACATTGAACACACACAAGCATAAAACAAAATCTAACTAATAGGACTAAACTATTCGTTTTTATGATATAAAACACTAATTACGATGGACTATTCAATTCTTGTTGTTATCTAATATTATCGAAATTAATGACTAATTAATTAATTTACCATGGATAATTAAATTTTTGTTCTCATAGTGTTGGCCAAATCCACTTAATGAAATATGCGTGTTCAATTTTTGTTCACCTAGAGTTGGCCAAATCCACCGAATGAACTATGCGTGCTGTTTTACAATTTAAAGCGTCTGTTACCATGCACTATACATTTTTTGATAAATTGGTTTTAGTATTTAAAAAGTTCAAATTCCCTTAACTGATCAATTGAATATATCCCCACAATGTTTCTTACAAGCTAAGCTAAGTCGTTTCAAAAACTAAATTAAATTTAATACGTTTGTGGTCAATTTGTTATTGCAAGTCAAGGGCACATGTTTGAGGAACCCAACAATGTTTAAAGAATTCAAAAAATTAATTAAATTAAATTGAAGTGTGATTTCCGATTGGAAGTGATGACGGGGAAAATTTAATAATTCATGGTAATAAATTTAATATCCCCAATATCGAAGAGTCCATCCACGAGGTTAATATCCTGAAATCGAACAGCCCATCCATCACAAGGTTTATAATTAAGAATGTCGAAATTGATAGTTTAATAATAAAGAATCCCGAAATTGAAGAATCCATCCATCCCATGGTTTAATAATTAAAACTCCCAAAATTCCATATAAAAAAGAGATTGTTGGGATTTAAATATAAAGGGAGAGAAAGAGAGTTCATATAACCTTCTTAAATTTGAGTTTGAATTTTAATTAAAAATTATTGAGATTTTGATTAAAATAATCTCAATATAAAATAAATACAAAAAGAGGGGTATTAATGGCATTGGGATGATTCTCTATTTTTTTTTCTTTGAAATCCAACTATAAAAGTTGGCAAAGAAAAATGATAAATTGGTTGTAGTTGTTTTAGAATTCGCATTTGTAGTTTCAATTTTGTAAAATCATATTTCGGTTCATAGAATCGAATGGAACTCCTTATTTTTGCATTGAAAGTATCACTTTCGTCAATGTATGACAACATTCATTTTTCTATATTTAAAATTCAGTTTCATTGATGTTTGTTGATAATATGTCAAATTCATTTTTTTAATTTTACATCAAATTATACTTAATCCACAATTATTAATGTATATTGATTTCATTTTTATTAGTTTTAGATAAATCTTATTATTTTTAAGAATACGAAATCATGACGTAATTGATAAAATTCAACTGGATGCATTTATAAAGTTATAGAAAATTATTGATAACTGTTATATTTTTCAAGGGATTTTATTTCATAATTGAGCGTGTTACCTCTTTTATCTCTTTCCTTTCGAAGCCTACTATTTTTTTTAATTATTAACAATTATTCATGCTTATTTATATTATTTAAACAATTATATAGTATAAAAAACTCTTCGGTCTTAAGGATTCAATGTATTTACTAGCCATTAGTTTAAAAGATGAAGATTATTGAGATCTAGAGATAAGAAGAGAGATTTTATATAAAAAAAACGAATCAGAAGACAGAAAGAGAGTTAATTATAATAAGAATATGTTTAATATATATGTGTATATAAAGATATATATTACTTTTACAAATTAATTAATTATATTAATGGGCCCTAGGGGCGTTTGAAGATCTCTTACTATGGGAGGGGAAGGTATTAGTTGTTTAGAAGGCATTTGTAGATTAATATTTTTGTGTATCTAACTTTTATAATTAATTTTCAAAATAATATTTACCGTCCCAATCTCAAGAACAACAGCCATTATCGATATGCTAGCATCATTGATTTTAGAAGTTCTCCATATAGTGATATTTTGTCAAAATAAACAAAACGTAACAGAGAAACGTGGAAGTAGAAGACAATTCCATATCCTTATATCATTCGCATTGACAAAAAACAAAACTTAAGGTCAATCCATGGCAAACGAGAGACTCTGTCTTTCCACTTTGGTGTTCTCACATGAACAAACTATATGTGGAAATTTCAAGGGTTAAGAACATTGAGGAGTTAAAGATAATAATTGCTATTTTAATTTTCTGATAATTTGTAGTTCACCTAATTATTATTTTTGAAAAAGTTTTACTTGTGTCTTTCAGACTTCGATAAAATATACAATTCAACCGGTTTTTTCCTATAATGTTCTGGTTGTGTCATTCAATGCCAACAATATTTTATTTGTGTGGCGTGAGATCGCATCAAATGTTACTTTTGCTTGGTTGTATATTTGATTGTTGTTGTGCTACACCAATAATTCATGACACAGTGTTATATTAAACATTTTTTTAATGGTATATATCCGCTTGATGAGATATTAGGTTCCATTTAATGTTTTTTTAACCATGATCAATATGATATAGCCATGATGAAGAAAGAGATGAACCTGTGGAGAGCTAAGTAGCACGAGAAAGTCTAGAGCACGAAGAAATGAAGGATCCACAAACTTACTCGAGGCTAAGCCTAAAAAATTTGTTAATATTGCTAGTAGTTAAAAAAAAAAAAAATGCTAAAAGCCATGTAGCTTAATTAACATCCCATGTCTCCTCTCATAGAGAAAATCATTCTATATCCTATGTTGACAAATATAGGCGGGTTAGTGTGTGTGATGGGTGTGACAACCTTGTTTTCTCATATGGTGGGGGTCGATGATTATCCTAAGGCAACCATTTAATGCATTGATTTAGAAATACAGTACAAAAAAAAAACAGCAAATTAGTGACGGAAATTCTATCCCTAATCTAATTTACAACTGATTAGTTATAGAAATGGTTTAGATATAAAATTGCGACAGAATTTTTCTGTCAATAAAACCAGCGTCACTAATTGATTAGTGACAGAAATTTCAATTCCGTTGCCAATTAGTGACGGATTAGCGACAAAAGTGTTTGTCACTAATTAACCATGGGAAAATTCTGTCGCTAATCCGTCATAAAATTGGAATGTGCTATCCCTAAAATTAAGGATGAAAATTTTCCGTCTCGAATTATTTTTATTTTCATAATTTTTGAATGTCACGTAGCACCACCATTAGCTGCCATGTGTCCTTGCCAGCCACCATCCGCCATGTGTCCCTCGCTAGTTGTTGCCATATCAGCTCCAGAATGCCATGTCCCCTGCCAGCCATTGCCATGTCAATGCCACCTCTCCTTCATGTGAGCGCCTCGTCTGCATCATCTCCACGTCAACATTGGTTGCATTTTGCAAGGATGCTATGGTTCAAAAACCCCTTTACTCACCAACGGGGTTAGTCCGAGTGGTAAACAGCTTGATATCGCTTAAGCGAGGTCTCGAGTTCGAGCCTTGGCGTATGAAGAAAATCCCCGTTGGGAGACTCACCCACCATAACTAGGTGCGCGACGTGGATCGGATCCGGATGCAGTCGGGGCAAAGTTCCGGTGAACGGGGTGGGCAACAAAAAAAAAACCCCTTGACCCCGTGTATGCGTGACCAAAGTTTTTTTTGGTTAAGTTGAGATGAACCTATAAAATGAAAATGCAAAAAAAAAAATATATATATAACGTTTCACCTCACAAATAAAAATAAAAAATATATTATTTTCATACCATACAAAACACACATATAAATATCTACATATATATAATTTAATATACTATAAAATATTTCTATTTTATGTAAATATTTATTAATAATTAATATCTTTTTTATTAAAAATGGTAAAATATTATTTATATTCTATTTATATTTTTTATCTTATTTATTTATATAATATATTATCAAAAACATTCAGATATATTATATTATAATTTCAAATATAAATATGAACCAATAATCTTTATATATATTAATATTATTATTTATATGATAATTTCAATTATAATTATGAAACAATAATTGCAAATGATATAAATTTTAAATTTTAAAATATCACTGAAGGAAGAAGTTGTAGGAAAAAGATTGCACACGATGATTTATACTGGTTTGGCCTAATTCACTTGGCCTACATTCAGTCCCCATAGACCTCCTCTGAGTGTTCCACTACCTCCAAGATTCTGTGGTCTCTTGGTGCCTCAGTACATTTACTTGAGAATCCCTCTCACTCCCCCTTACAACTCGTAAGGTTATCCAGTGAGAATCCCTCTCACTCCCCCTTACACCCGTAATGTTACAATCCACTCAAGAGAATCCACTCCTGAGCAACTCAAAATAAAAATGTAATTTTACAATTATCTCTCTCAATTAGAGGAATTATGATAATCACTTAAGCTCATATACTCTTTGTTTCTCTCTTTCAAGAATATTCTATACTTTGAACTAAAGAAAAGAAACAGAGTGAAACATAGATATAGTCACTGAATATAACCGTTGAGTAGCCGTTGAGATAGTCGTTGATGAATATAACCGTTATATTTACTGACGTGGACAATTTTACTCTTTAGTTGATCTCTTTGTTTAATCTTGATTCAGCCTATAAATGACCTTGAAATATGCTTTAGTAAAGATATATATAATCAATGTAAGTATAAAGCAATTGTTTCTAAATAATTTAGAATTAAAGATTAAAATTTGATAAAGTTTGGTTTAAAACACTTTTAGCAAAATGGCTTGACTAATCAAGGAGTTTATCAAAAAACACTCTTATAGAAAATGTCTTTGATAAATTGTTGAATAATTATATTTGGAACATTTTAAATCTTATTTAGCAATTATTTGATAATCAGTATTATCGAAAAGGACTTCGATAAATTTCCAATGAATTGCACACTGATAGTTCATAAGTTATCGAATAATTTTTTGATAAATGTTCTTATCGAATAGCTCTTTAAAAAATATTCTTTTAAAACATATGCTTTCAGATTTATCAATATATTTCACAATGCATCATTTATCGAAGTGTTCTTCGATAAATGGACTCTTTGAATACCTTATTGATAAATACTGAAGAACATTCTTTTAAACATTTTCAAACAGACTTTCAAACAATCTTTGATATTTCATAACATTGTAACATAATTGGAAACACATATTCAAAATATCATTTGTTAATTTAGATAAAAAAAATAAGATCATCTTTTAGCACATCAGAGCAAGTCACAAGATCATAAGCTCGACTGAGTTTATTTAGCATATCAAAATAAGTCATGAGCATATAATCATTCAACAAATATAAATAAGCTATAAATTCATGAATATCATTCATTTAATAAAATCAAAATAATTTATAAGCTCATCAAAGTCATTCTAGGATTTATTCAATTAGAATTTTGACAGATTAATCTTAACAAAGGATCTTATCGAAGATCTCTTTGATAAATGACCTGATTGAATAGTTCATTGATAAGAGCTTAATGAGTCTTACTTTGAATCTTTTATGAATAAGCTTATCTTCATAAATTCAAGATAATTAAAATCATAGATGATTCAAACAGATCAATCAACATTATAAGTAATGAATCATCATCAATATCATTTCAAACAATAAAATCATTATCAAAACATTAATCAATATTAAAATTCCAGTGATTTGAATTTAAAATACTTTATCTTTTCTTTCTTCCATTTGACCTTATAAATTTGTAACACAAGATTTTAAAGATCAGTTTAGGAAGAAAAACAATTTAATAAGATCATTATAAAAATCATAGAGTAGAACCTCATTGATCTGGATAATCTTAAATATGTTTTCAATGATCATATTTTAAACCTTTAAACATTTTCATTTTCTGATCATAAGTCTTTATAAAACATGTTTGAGAATATACATTATCAAAAGCAGGAAGTGTGAAAAATTATTTAGTCAAGTGCTTTTGTAAATTCAGAAACTTTTCCTTATTTATCAGAGTTATTCGATAAATTTCTTTATTGAATAGTCTTTCGATAAATATGTCTTTGAAAATAGAAGGGATTCTTTTGAAGACATAATCTATTGATCAGAGACTTTATCGATAAATACTTTGTTTGATCAATACTTCGATAAAAGCTTTTACAAAATTCTTTTTGCAAAGCCGAGTATGGGATATACTTATCAAATGCTTCTTCGATAATCTCTTTATTGAACAAGTCTTCAAATAACTTCAGTTTCAGAAAAAAGACTCAAAATTTTTATAAGATAAATTTAGAATGATTTATTGAAGTCTTTATCGATAAGAGCCCTTATCGAATAAGTCTTTGATGAATGCTTTTCAGAAATCATATTTTCCTTCCAAAGTTATTTCTCATTTATCGAATAACCACCTTATTGATAAGCTTTTTAATAAATATTCTTTATCAGTTAAGTTTTATTTTGAAATATTTTCCCAATTAATTGTCATCATAAAAAATTTGGAGTCTAACATCTAAGTCTTTGTTTAAAACCATATCTCTTCGAAGACTTATTCGATAAGACTACTTATTAAAGAAGCCTTCGATAAATAAGAGCCTGACTTAGAAATTTATTTGAATGAATTTATTGATGTATTTGTCGAGTAACAGATTGATCGATAAAGACTTCAAACAGAGAGCTTTGTGAAAATGACTCTTGAAATGAATTTATCGAAGTCTTGATCAATCAATGGCTTTATTGATAAAGCCTTCAATAAATGAAGAAAATAAGTAATTTTCTATGTTTTAAAAACTAGTCAGTTTATCGATAAGTTATTCAATAAATATCAAGTATGTTATGTGTTTCATATTTCAAAGACTTAATTTATCGAAATATTATTTAATAAGGGCATTTATCGAAGAACACTTCGATAAATGAGAGAACATTTTACTTACAGACTCACTAAAGATATAGACTTAAAATATTTTAGTTTTAAATGTAATCCTGGAACTTCAGAAGTTATTGTTTAGAGAATTTATCAATAAGTTATTCAATAAGGCTATTCTTCAAATAATACTTCGATAAATATGATACAGTGAAACAAAATAAAGTCTGATTCAGCTTATGATGTTTATCGATAAGCTATTGAATATGTTGTTTATCGATAAAATGAGAAACTGTTCATTGTGAAAAATTAATTTGAGATTTATCGAATTCCTCTTCAATAAGCTATCTTATCTATAAGCTTTTAAATAAATACCTACATAATTTCAAAAGATTTTCATACTAGATTTTGATATATCAGTTTTGACTTAGAGTAATCATTCTTATATATTTTTAATCATTATCTATTACTCTCATAATGTCTTCCTAGTTGATTTTTGTTATAGAGAACTTCAAATGGCGAAGTTGCGGCTAAAAGAGAAATTGTCAAAAGTGCATTAAATGCAACTACCAACTGCCATCAACCGCCAATGTGTCTCGGCTTCACTCAAACCTTCCTGTATCTAACGTATAACTCACAAGCTAAAGCTATAAATAGGAGATAAATTGAATACAGAGTTAAGAAGCGTAACAACCTACGATGAGAGCATTTATCGACATTCAATTTTATTCTATGTTAGTGTTCATACTCTATTATACCCTGTTTAACTTAGCGTGAACAAAGTACTTTTTATGAGAAAGAAATTTTTGTACTTCAGTGTTTATCATAAATCCTCTATTGAGAGAGTTTGTAATTTCTTAATCATCTTTACTGAGTTACTCAAGAGTGTGGGACTTTTGAGTAGATTATATCCTTATGGATTGTAAAGGGAGTGAGTGTAATTCTCATAGCTGATGTATTGATGGCCAAGAGCCCAACTAATCTTAGAAGTTATAATGAAAAATCTCAGAGAGAATATGAGGACTGAATGTAGGCCAAGTGGTTAGGTTGAATTAGGATAAATCTTCTGTGTCAACTTCTTTCTTCAGCTATACTCAATGATATCATTGTTAACTTATCTATTTAAATTCTGAGAAGTTTTTAAATTTTTACATATCATCCAATTTACCCCCATTAGGTGTAACTGCCAAAACTATCATTTGTTATCAGATCAGGTCTCTTAGAAAAGGACTTAACAGTTTCAAGAGTTATTATGGCAGGATTCAATGATAGCGTAGTACCCAAAGGAAGCTCTACAGCGAAGCCTCTTGGATTCAATGGAAAAAATTTCACCTTCTGGAAGATGAAGATTAAAACATTCATAAAGGCTTTGGAGTACGAGTTGTGGGACGTAATCTAAGAAGGCAGCTACGTTCCAATGAAGGTAGTTGATGGGAGAAGAGTTCTAAAGATTCCAAGCGAGTATGATGATGATGACAAAAAAGCTGATCGTGCTCAATGATAAGGCTATCAACATTATAAAATATGCTCTCATTCAAAAGGAGTACTTCAGAGTATCCATCTTAGAGACCATAAAAGAAATATAGGAAACACTAGAGATTGCCCACGAAGGAACATTTGGTGTTAAACAAAGTAGAATCAACACTTTAACTACCTAGTTTGAGTTATTTCAGATGAACCCGGGGGAAAGTATTAGAGATATAGAGATCAAATTTTCACATATGATGAATCATCTAATTGCCCTTGGCAAAAGGTACAATCAAGAGGATCAAGTAAGTAAGATCCTAGATGGGCGAACCAGAGAATAGGATCCAAAGTTGATAGCCATCGAAGAATTAAAAGGAGAATAAATGAGAACAGTTCCTGCACTTTTTGGATGCTTATCTGAGTTTGAGAGTAAGCAAAAGTATAAGAAAGATTTAAAGGAGAAGCACGTCAAAGGCATTACTTTGAAGGCTTAGGAAAATCATGAAGAAGAAGATAAGCTGGAAGACGATGAGATGGGACTTCTTGTTAAGTAATTCTAGAAGTTCTACCAAAAAAAGCTGGAAGGATATTTCAATCCAAATGGAATTTCCCTTCAACTTTAACATCGAAAACTCAGGATCAAATTATCTGTTATGAATGCAAAAAGCCTGGTCATGTCAAGGCAAATTGTCCGCAACTGGCAAAGAAGAACAAAGATAAGAAAAATAAAAGATTTCATAAGAGGAAAGCCTTAGTCTTGTCCATATGGGGAGACAGTTCATCTTCAGAAGATGAAGGTACCGATCAAGAAGAGGTGGCCGACATATGCCTCATTTCTCAAGAACAAATTGATTCTGAAATGGATGACGTAATAAATCTTGAACCTTCTTAAGATGAACTACTTTCTGAATATAATGATCTAAGAAGTGAATTATTTAGAATTGATAAAGAGTTGATAAATTTTAAAAAGAAGTTTAAAGCCTTAAAAGAGAAAATTAGGATCAATTCTCAATCTGGTGAAATCACATTAGTACAATCTTGAACAAAATATGAGATTGTCAAGAAGAAGAATCAAGAGTTAACCACTTGAACAAAATATGAGATTGTCAAGAAGAAGAATCAAGAGTTAACCATAACTCTTCAAAGATTCACTAAAGGAAATGAGATGCTTAACACAATTTTAGGAAACAAGGGATGAATTTTCGATAAATCTAGAATCAGATAGGATCCAAATCTATATAAAAGAAATTTCAAGAAGAAAAATAGAGGAAAACTATATTTAAACTATTTTAGAACTTCTACTTATACCTCTAATCCATTTGCTTGATGCACTTACTGCAATCGTAAGGGCTATACTACTACTTCTTGTTATCACAAGAATATGGTACTTACGAGACATTAATAAAGGTACCTAAAGGTACTTATGAAATAAAAGCATGATAGACTAACCAATTGTTGAATCTGGATGTATCACTCAAGAGGGGGTAAATTGGGTGATTTTAAAAATTTAGAAAACTCTAAAGATATTTGGTTGAATTTAAAGAGTAGAGGTTAGAATGATATCACCTAAGGAAGAAGTTGATGAAGAAATATTATACAAGTTGATTTATACTAGTTCAGCTTAATCCACTTGGCTACGTCTAGTTCCCAAAGCTCATTTAAGTATTCCACTATTTTCTAAGATTCTGTAGGCTCTTGGTGCCTCAGTACATTCATGTGAGAATACCTCTCACTCCCCCTTACAACCCATAAGGTTATCTAGTGAGAATCCCTCTCATTCCCCCTTACACCCTTAAGGTTAGAATCCACTCAAGAGTCTCACACTCTTTAGCAATTTAAAGGATAATTGATACAAATAAAATTCTCTCTCAGTAGAGTAAAAAGATAAACACTTAAGCTCACAACTCTCTAAGTTTCTCTTGTCTAAGAATATATGCTCTGAATCAAATATGAGAAATAGAGTAAAATAGAGATATAGAGTATTTAGTGTAATCAAAGTGCATTGTAAACATTGATTGTATCTTCTTATGTTTCCAACTTCTTCAGCTTTCTCATTTTTGCTTCTTCTTCTTTTGAGTAAAGGAAGGTATAGTGGAAGGAACAGTAGGAGTAGCTAAAGATTCAGCTTCATCTTGTTGTATAGGCTGCTTTCCTTTCTGAGTTTTCTTTCCTCTATCAGTTAGTGGTAGGAGATCCTCATCCGATATATCTGCTCAGCCCCAAATCTTGGCACCTTTACTTCCTTCTCCCCTTCTCTAAATATTCTATATTATAGTGTTGAAGGAAAAGGGAAATTAGTTGAGGATAAGGCATTGGAGTGGACTTGGATTTTGAGAAATAGAAATTCCTTATTTCATTGTAGATCAAATCTCCAATGTTGATCTTCTCTCCACTGATTATCCTAGCCAGTAACCCATAATCCTCCTGAGTCATGTAAGTGAAGCTGCCTGACTTGTTGATCATGCTTCTCGAGTATATGTAGTAGATTATACTATGATAATCAGATATATCTTTTGGAACAAACTTCAGATCACTTGAGAAGTTATCCTTCAGCATTAGAATCTCATAAATCTGCCTCATGGATAATTGTCGCTTCTCCTAAAAGTTTGTTATTTTTAGCATATAATTGATCATATTTTAGTCCAATCTGATTTCCCTTCCCCTTAATTCTTTGATTAGATTACTACTAACTAGCTCACCATTATCACCAACCTCGTCAAATACTTTCATATTGTAATAGAATCTTCTAACAACTTCAGGGCAATATGAAAGATTTACTCCTAGCCATTTTTCATAATGCTTCATAACTTAGATCCAACTTAGTTTTGTCATTGTGCCTTAGATAATCTAAGTCTACAACAAGATATGACAAAAATCCCTGAGCTTATTTTGCATTCAACTTCCCTTTATTGACTCCTTGATCCAGATTACCATACAGTAATGGTAGAGAAGCGAAGTTTGAAGATGAAGACCCAGAATTACCTTAAGGAGTCTCATCCCCTTTCTTTCTTTTTGAGGCATGATAAGAACTTTATGAGCAAAATTCTCTTGTGCGTGCTTCTGAACCTGTGATGAACTCGTCCTTTGCTACTTTTGACTTAGAAGAATCTCCCTTTATCTTTCCCTTTGTCTATTCTAATCCAACTTTGGGCACTTTGGTTCTCGCCATTGTTTGACTAAAAGGATGATAAATAGCGAAGGCTTTACAATGACGAGGGAGGGAGGTTGAGGATTTGGATAAGAGAATTGGTTAGGAATGTTGGGGGAATGACTTCAGACAATTCTAATTGTTGAGAGGGAGTGATAGAACCGGTTATGAATTCTGGGTCAAGAGAATTTGATAGATTTTTCGAAAAGGATTTTAGAACTGAACAGTAACGATTGTATTTTCAATAAATAGATGATAATTTATCGATCAGTCCTTCGACAAGTACATTGTTTGAAGTGTTTATCGATAACTCTTCAAGCAACGGTAATAAATTTATCGAATAGCTCTTTGATAAGTCCTCTTATCGATGAATTGTTCGAATAATTCTTGGACGAATACTCTTATAAAAGGGTTATTTGATCAGAGACTTCAGTTATTTTCCCAAAGATACTTTTATTATCAAATAGCTTTTCAATAACTAACCTTATTGATAAGTTGTTCAATAAATCTCAACTTTTTCATAAATTTTATCAAATATCATTTGGACAAGAGTTCTTATCGAAGAATTTATTGATAATAAGCAACATATAACACTTTGCAAAAATTTTCAAAACAACTCATTCTTATCAAATACATATTCTATAAATGACTTTATCGAATAGATTTTTAAAAAGATTTAGATTATAGAATGTTTATTTATCAAAGCTTTTATTGATAAGAACCTTTATCGATAACCTCTTCATAAGTTCATGACTTTTGAAAATTGAATGATATATTAAAAAAATGAATCTTTTAAAACAATATATTTAAAATATGATGTATCAAAAGAAAATCAAAAGCACATAAACACATATAGCATAAAATCATTATTATCAAGAAAGCTCATATATATTCAATTATAAAGAGAGATAGTTAAGAAATACTTATTCATTTGGTAATTTGATGAAGATCCATGAATTCCTTTGTCTTCCTCCCTTTTGTTGAGTTTGAGCATATTCTATATTGCATGGATGATGATCCTTTCATCTTATTGCCAATTTGAAGCTTCAGTGCTCCTTTGTATCAAATAATCTTAATGTATATTTAATGAAAATCATTGGGATTTATCTTTATTCTCCTGTCATAAAAAGCAAATATCTTTCTTTCTTAGAGAATGATTAATATGGTAATATGAAATATAATTTTCATTTATATGTGAGACCATATAACAACTCATCATCAGAACACATTAATTCTTAGTGCATGTAGATGAGTATGTTTAGGATTGAGCTTGCAATGCAAGATGCATAATCAAATACAAAGATTTCCTTCTCAAAAGGCTATTTTGAAGAATAATGCTTTTTTTTTTGAAATATGCAATTTTATTATGACTTTTCAAAATATGGACCTTTGAAAAACTTAATCTTGTGAGAATATAAAGATCATCATATTGGAGGGAAATATCATTGTAATATCTCATGTCAAACAATAATGTTAACATGTGTGGGATTTTATGCATGAGCAAACTTTGGATAGGATAATAGAAATATAAATGGTTCAAGAACTATGCTCATTTATTTTGGATATGTTTGAATAATGAAGCATATTTACCCTTTAGTCCAAATGACTTCAGTAGCTATTGAATAAAAATATTAAGCGTAAGTCTTAGATGTTCTGGAACATTTCTCTTTTTGGGTGGATAGGCTTGAACTTCATGTAAATGATTCAATCAAAAGATGTTACGAATGATAAGAAGTTCAAACATTTGATAACATAATTAAGATGATGACTCTATCAAATGGATATGGAATATATTTAAAATTTCATATAGGAGTACCAACATTGATCCCCATACATTTAAAATAGATTTTTAAATCATTTGTATGGATTTTATAAATTAAGATATTTGATGCAGAAATTTAAAATTTTTACTTTTATCTTTGAAATAATGAATATGCACATTCATAAGATAAATTTATGAGTTGAAAACTATGAAATAATTTATATGTGTAAATATGGATATAGAAAATATGCACAGTTTTATTCATTTAGCAATTTGAAAATAATTTTTAAAAAGTTGATTGTTAAAGGATTTAAACAAGGAACAAGTATTCATTATCCAAATTAATAATTCATTTAAGTACAATGAGTGGGTTACGATTAGATTTTACCATATTTTTTCTTGTCCTTATGACAACTAGCTTAATTTAGGTGATTTAATGTTGAACTTTTCATCTTTATCAATATTTGTATTATCTTACTTTGTAAACACGAATCTTGATATGAACTTTTTAGCCATATTCCCTACAAAACAATTAAGCTAATTTTCTTTTCTTGTATCCAGCCTTGCTTTGGATCCATTAGTGGTTAGTTTGTAGGAAATAGAATATAATTTACGTACTCAGAGAATATGAATAATTTAGAACAGTTGAGCATCTTTACTTTATGCATATAGATAATATTTTCATAAGTATTAATAAAGAATTAACTATTGAACATTTCCTTTTTCTCCTATACAAAATATTTATCAGTTAAGTTTTTGTATGAGCATATAAGGAGATTTTAAAATTAGTTGTAATCTTTATTTCTAAGAATACAGATGTAAACCTCAGATATGTCAAATATAATAATGCAGTAGGTTTACCATTGTACCTTTACCTTATGTGGAAGAAGGATTGCCTTTGCATACACATTATCTTTTTGAATTTTTTTGACAAATGCTTGCAATGGTATTTCAACTGATATGATCCTTGATGCTAGAGAGATCCTTCTTTTTCTGTTCTCCTCACGATAATTAAATGGTATAGTATGATAGTCCATTCTTGAGGTAGAACGTGCTCCTTGGGCCTTTCTCCATGGCTTATTATAATTTAACTTTGAATTTACAGCAATAGATTCTCCATGAGTTCTTTTGGATCATGTCACTTTCCTGTATGAGTAACTCTTGGATGCCCCTTTCTTCATATACCACATCTATTTCTTTTATAGTTAACCTGTATATATGAAACGCTAGAAGAATATTTTGGTATCCATTTAACTTTGGGTCCTTGAGCATTATTTTTGGACCTTGATTATTCTTTAGGAACCCAAACTAACTTTCTCACATTAGAATTTCTTCTAATATAGCATGTGTGGAAAATGTGACCTGGTTTACCACAATAATTGTAAATAACAGAATAATGTATTTTAGAGATATATCTGCACGAATTGTGTTGGTCAAGTGGAAGCAATATATAATTATTATTTAAGCACTCTTTCTTCCTATTAGATTTTTCAGTGATATCTTTATATTGAAAAATATTTTTTCTTTTTGAAATAGCATTAATATTGGTTGAAAAATCATGTTATGAAAACTTTTGACATCATTTTTCTCAATTTTATAAGAAAGATTGAAATTGTTTACTATTGATGTATTTTGAGCTCTGAATAATGTTTTACTAGATTCATATACGTTATGCTCTTCTTTTTTATCCTCTTTTTTATCTTTTTTCTCTTCCTTTTGTTTCCTAGTGTTGACCATTTTATGAAGATATTATGTGATTTCTCCTTCTTCAATATCATCTTCCATTTGTTCATCGGTAGAGGATTTATAACTTTCAACTATTAATGAACTATCAACACTAATAATTTTAATGTAATTGTCAGAGGAGTAGATGGAATTAAGAGTTTTAAAAATATCCAATATTAGAGCAAAATTTGATTTTCAGATAAAGCATTATATAAAATTTTCATTACTTTAAGGTTCAAAGATAATAATTTATTTTCAGTTTAATTCCAATCTTTTCTTAGTTTAAAATTAAAATCATTCAAAGGATTTTTCTTATATCATAATTAAGAGTTTTAAAAAATATAGTCATTCGACATTTCCAATATAAAAACTTAAAATTTTCTAAAATAGGAGAAATGGTGATATCAAAACTTTTAGAAAACTTTTCACAATCAAATATAGTCATGCTCTTTACACTTGAGATCATTAGATCTTTTAAATAAGTGACCTTACTCTGATACCAAATGTTGAATATGGCTGTATAACCTAAGAGGGGGTGAGTTGGGTGAATTTAAAAATTTTGAAAACTCAAAAGATATTTGGATGAATTTAAAGAGCAGAGTTTAGAATGATATCACTGAAGGAAGAAGTTGATGAAGAAATATTGCACAAGTCGATTTATACTGGTTCGACCTAATCCACTTAGCCTACGTTCAGTCCCTAGAGCTCCTCTAAGTGTTCCATTATTTTTCAAGATTCCATGGGCTCTTGGTGCCTTAGTACATTAACGTGAGAATCCTTCTCACTCCCTCTTACTCCCGTAAGGTTACAATCCACTCAAGAATCTAACACTCTTGAACAATTTAAAGGGTAATTTATACAAATAAAATTCTCTCTCAGTAGAGTGGATAAGATAAACACTTAAGCTCACAACTATCTAAGTTTTTCTTGTCTAAGAATATATGCTATGAATCAAAGATGAGAAACAGAGTAAAACAGAGATACATATTATTGAGTGTAATCAAAGTGCATTGTAAACATTGGTTGTATCTTCTTATATTTTCTAACTTCTTCAGCTTTCTCATTTTGTCTTATTCTTCTTTTATACTCCATTCTTCATAAATCTGTTGAAGTAGCTATTGAGATAGTCGTTTATGCATATAGCCGTTATTTACTAACGTGTGCACTTTTGGCTCTTTAGTTGATCTCTTTGTTTGATCTTGCCTAAGCCTGTAAATGATCTTGAAACATACTTTAGTAAAGATATATAATCAGTGTAAGCTTATAGCAATTGTTTACAAATGATTTAGAATCAAAGATTAAAATCTGATAAAGTCTGGTTTAAGATACTTTTCACAAAATGGCTTTACTTATCGAAGAGCTTATCAAAGAATACTCTCATAAAAAGGGTATTCGATAAATTGTTGAAGAATTACGTTTAAAATAGTTTAAACTTTATCGAGTAATTCAATAATCATCCTTATCAAAAAGAATTTTGATAAATTTTCAATGAATTGTAAAAAAATAGTTCATGATTTATCGAATAGTTCTTTGATAAATATCTTTATTGAATAACTCTTTGAAAAATATTCTTTCAAAACATATGCTTTCAGACTTATCAATATATTTCACAATATATCATTTATCGAAGTGTTTTTCGATAAATGGATACTTTGAATACCTTATCGATAAATGCTGGGAACATTATTTTAAACCTTTTCAAACAGGCTTTCAAACAATCTTTGATCTTTCAGAATATTATAACATAATTGGAAACACATACTTAAAAGATCATTTATTAATTTAGATCAAGAACATAATATCATCTTTTAGCACATCATAGCAATTCATAATATCATAAGATCGACTGAATTTATTTAGCAAATCAGAATAAGTCATGAGCATATAATCCCTCAGAAAATAAGTAGACTATAAATCCATGAATATTAATCATTTAATCCAATCAAATAATTCATAAGCTCATCACACTCAGGACTATCAATAAGATATATAGATGTAATGCAGTTTAGGCTTTCTTATTGAAGATCTCATTGACAAGAGGTCTGATTGAATAGTTTATAGATAAGAGCATAATGATCTCACTTTGAATCTTTCATGAATAGTCTTTCTCAATAACATTAAGAGTAAGACTTGGTTGTCTTAAATGTTTTGAGACATTCATGCAAAAAAAACTATCTAACTTTAGATACCTATATCTTTTTGATTCTTGATTGGTGTTAGACTCCAATGTTAATGTTTTGATGATGACTGTAACACCCCAATTTTCAGGCCAGAGACTTAGGAAGTAGCCTGAAATAGATATATCCCTTTGAGCAGAAGTCCCCGAAACATACAGAGAGTTTTTAGAGACTAAACTGCAAATAAGTGAAAGTCTAGGGACTTATATTTAAATAGTGGAAGTCCCTAGGGATATGATGGCCATTTATGCAAAGAAAGGGATTAAATTACAAAAGAAAGAAAATGAAGGGGCTTAAGTGCAATTATGGAAAGTTTAAAGCCAAAAAGGAAAAGTAGACAAAAAGGTGGGGTCCTTAAGTGTAATTTTAGCCAAATAAAAGGGACTTAATTAAAAAGAAGAAAAATTCCCTGGGGCTAAAGTATAATTAAAGAAAGTCAGGCCGGAAGTGGTTTGGATTGTCCGAAAGCATTTTAGTCCCAGATTTCACAAGTAGATAAAGCAAGTGATGCTCGATAATCTGGCTTAATACAGGAATTTTTCAAGACTCCAGATAGCAAGAATTGATCTGATAGTCTAAAAGTTATAAAAATTCCTACCGGATATCCTAGATTTCAGATATAAGTGAGAAATTACAGGATGATACGGCCGGATGGGGCGGAGGTCAGGAAACTGACAGAATACCGATAGGAGGCCTGTAGAAAAAGTTATTCATAAATTAGTAAATACAGACGGAGTGTGAGGCCTCCGGGGATCCGATTAGGAAATTTATCGGTATTTAAAAAGGGACTGAATGAGTTCAGATGACATCAGTCAGATGACTGTTGTGACCCACAGGGATGCCTAAACTCAGCAGGCTAGTGTATCTGGTAAAAGGACCCGGTGTCCAGAGATGTGTATAAACGGTGCATAATAGTTAAAGTACTCGATGAATATGGGCAGGGGAAGATTCCTCGTAATACGTGCCATGAAGGTAATGGACCCTGAAAGGCCCAATAATGGCACCATCAAAGGCCCAATAAGACACTTGGACTGATAGGTGGGCCAGTGTCCAGTAGAACCCCGAAAAAGTATAAAATTATGAAAATGCCCCTGTGTTGTACTAAAGGGGTAGTTGATGTATGAAGGGCATTTTGGTCATTCTGAACAGGCCCAGGAGCTAAGACATACACAGGAAAGGTTGACCAGGGTTAGTATATGCCCTGACAGGGTACAGAAGGGTGTAAAATGATAATTTTATCCTTAGGGTTAAAATAGTGCAAGAAAGGGCACCCAGGGGTATTTTGGTAATTTGCCAAGGGATGTTTCTTGGGAATTGAACCATCAGAGTACTTGAGCTTGATCAGGATCCAAGATAATATTCCCAGAGGCCAAAAACGTAGGCCCAGTGATATGTGGGAAAAAGTGGCATTAAAATACTATTTTAATGCTGTTTCAATAAAGTAAAGTTACTAGGTCGGCACGATAACCGAGGAGGTGATCAGATAAAGTCCTGGACTTATCTGGATAGTATTGGATGGCATGATAGGTGCCAGTAAGATGCCACATGGTGCCAACATAGAGGAGAAAGAAAAAGTTAAGGACATGTGGCATAATCTTAGCCGGTGAGTCCAGTTTGTGGGAAATCGGACCGGACCGGTACTGGATTGGATTAGAAATGCTGAGTCAGCTGATGAGGTATCCCAAAAATTGTGACATATGAGAAATATGCATGCTGAGGTGTCCACTGAGGTGTCCTGGGTGATGCAGTAAAAGAGAATAAAAGAAAATAGGAAAATCCAGGAAAAACCAGGACCACAAGTTCATATGGCTTCAAAATTACAAGAATGCCATTGAAGGAAACTATAAATACCCCCCATTCATTTGCATCCCACAGCTCAAGTATGAGAAAGAGAGAGAAAGAAGAGAGAAAAGGAGAAGGAAAGAAAGAGAGAAAGGAAGAAAGAAAGAAAGGAAGGAAGTTTTGGCGAAGCTGGAAGCAGAATAGAGATAGTAGAGTTCTGCTAAGCCTTTGAGGTAGTAACTAATCCTAGCTTTTATGTAATGGATTTGTGATTTGTTGTGCTATTGTTTGATTGGATTGTTGTCTTATATGTTATGCTTGAAGCTCTACTGCAATGCTATGATCATATGTTATTGAGTATGGAAGCACGTAGCATACTTATCTGTACACAATCACAAGCAAGCACTGTCACTCTGCATTACATATATTGTTATGATTGTTGCTACTGAGATTCCCCCGAATCTCATCCTAATAAATAACCCATTACAGGGAGGTTATGTCAAAGTAAATTTTGGGAATTTTAAGAGACGCCGTTATGCTGCCGAAATTATGACAAGATATGGAGAGCAGATGATACGTACTGTGTACGTAGGTACTGTCTAAGGAGGCTGGAAGTGAGTGGACCTAGCCGGTTCATCCAGTCTTTCCTGGGTACTTACGTAGAATGGTAGTTCTCACGGAAATTACCGAATCGGTACAAGATCAGTTACTTTCTGAAGATGAAGCGTAGCGGTTATGCTGCCGGATTTCAGGCAGAAAAAGATGTAATAGAGATATGGGAAATTTTGTACATACCCAGATGTAAAACAACTTATTAATTAATAATAAGTGTTGTTTGGCATGTTTGACTGATATATGATGGATGTATGCATATGTTTGCAAAGTTGAGTGCTGGAAATTGTCACTGTGAACAGTAACTCGTGGTGACCCAATGATGTTTGACCCATAATTGAAAATAGTAAATGAATGAATAAATGTATGATATGTTTAGGGTAAATAGTAGACATACCAAGCTTCTATTTGATATAAAGAATTCCTCATTTGGATGTCTACACATGGAGATATAAATTATCAAAGTTGGGACCAGAATGCTGGATTCAGGAGAAAAACGCTTGATGAACAGTAAAGTAGAAATGTTGACTGACGTTGACTAGGTCAATTCATGGTCAACGAGTTATTTTTTCCTGAAAGATAATTGAGTTAGATTCATGTAGAAATTGGAACCACTTCATTTCAATTTTTCTAGAATTAGTTATGAGTTTTTGAAGTCAGGTCACTCGTCTGGAATTTTCATAGTGAACAGTATTCAATAAGAGTAAAACTCCAGATTGAGAAGTTGGATTTCAATGACCTTGAAAGTGGTTCTAAATGCTACCAAATGGTCCCTAAGATGTATGAAAGGAAGGATGTTTCAATGACAAATTAATTGAAAGAAGATTTCAAAAATTGATCTTAAACTATTTTCAAATACACATTCATTGAAGGATTATTTGATAAGGGGATTTATCGAATAATTGTTCGATAAATAAGAAAAAATCTCTAAGTTTACAAAAGCACTAAACTATAATTTTTCACAATATTTGCTTTTGATACACGGCTGGAAAAAAGGATTTCTACACCGGTTGAAAATATCATTCTACATCGCACATATAACCGGTGTAGAAACGGACCGTGTAAAAAGTGAGACATTTTACACCGGTCACATGACCGGTGTAGAATGTATGCTTTTTTAAATCGGTCGACATTTTAAAGCGGTTCACTTTTACATCCGGTGTATTATTTTATAACATCTACACCGGTTGAATATTGGGACGGTGTAGATTGTTGAAATGTTAACACCGGTTGAATATTTGGGACGGTGTAGATTATTCAAATGTTAACACCAGTTGAATATAGGGAAGGTGTAGATTATTCAAATGTTAACACCGGTTGTATATACGTCTGATGTAGATTTTATTAATGATATATGTTCTTTCTACACCGGCAGGTATATACCTCCGATGTAGATAATGTTATTAAATTTATATTTAATATATTTCGTTGGCCTGAAGCTTCATAAATAAACTGCTCAAATATAATATACGACTCAATCATCGATCATTGATCAGTTCGAGATGCGAGAGACATATATAATTCAATTGCTCATTATATTATTCATTTAATAAAATTCAATACAACAATGCTACAATTTGCACAGAAAAGTAGAAAAAGATATTCAGTGAAAGACAAATATATATACTATTGAGAAGGAAGGAATTGAACAAAAAACTCTGCCCACCGATTACGCAGGTCCTCAATATCTTGGTCAGGAAATGGATCAGGTTGATCAAACATCTGAAATATGAAATCAAAATCAAAGAAATTAAGGCATTACTAATATAGATTAGATTGAAAATTAAGAAATATGAAATCATTAAAAATATATTTTTACCTTCTCAGTTAGCCAATCCTATTTGACAAGATAATATTCACCATGTGTCTAACTATGTAGAAGCTGCACAAGTTGCTTTCTCTGGGTTGCCTTCGACTCTATAATGTTAACAAGATAAAAATTATTTCTCATCATCAAAACGGGGAACCTAGCTAACACCTAATATATACTTTTATTACCTTTGGTGTGATCCATTCAGGGTCCCACCAAATTACCATGCTTAAGGCCCCTTGCAACTGCGAATGTCCTCATAGCCCTATGACCAAAGTTATAAAGTTAGTAACCCATTTATCACAAAGATCATTGTGTATAGAAGAAAACTCACGTACGTGTTCATGATCTTCTTGACATTCACCGATGGCTTGTAATAGGGGAGCATAAGAAGAAAACTTTATAACTATGCTTACAGAGGATGACCAATTGCCAATGATTGCTGTAGAGATTAATCAAAAGAGAATGAGTATTATAATTAAGCAAATACAAAACTAGTATATATGAAATATATAAGATGAAATATTATTATTCTTACTCCTGTATATATGGTGCGAAGAAACAATCAATATCGGTTTCAACGAGCCTCCTTGAAATGTATGCAAGCCTTAAAGATTGAGAGGTCCCTTTAGCATAAATCTGAAGTGGGCATAGGAATCCGAACTTTTTTTGTTTGCCCTTGGAGGAAACCAACTCAGTTTGCATGTACCTACAGGTAATGCATACACGACATTAGTTGTAAGACTTGAACTTTGTTATTACATATATTTACATTTAAATTATACTTACATAAAAAATACTTGGATGCAGTCGAGGTCAGTTCTTCCTTGGGAGTGATCAGAGATTTGACATCCGCATGGTCAAGGAAGGCCGGTGCCCCCATGTCGCCCACAACTAAATCCATAGGCAACACGTCCACATGGAACGCTTTGTCATATGCCAATAGGATCACACGTTGCATGGCATTCAAAGTGGGAGGGGTGGGAAGTTGGCTGGGGGATGAGGCGACGTGATCCAAAACAAGATGCTTTGGCCACAATATGAAAGCCATGTGGTGAATTGGGACAAGAGCATCTCCAATTAGCACATCTTCAACTGTCACCCTTAATTGATCGTCCTGAATTTGGATGTGGTGAACAGTTGCCCCTAGGCTATGGATGGAGCCATGTGCCACTAAGCGTCTAAGAGGATCCTCCACATATAGATCACAATGTTCTGCATCCTCTGACAGCGGCAAGCAACAACTCCCCTTAGTGCTTGGATGGGCTACAATTATGGGCGGGAGGGGATCAGTTGGCTCTTGCTGCCTTGATTTCATCATGGACAACATTTCGTCCTTGATCTTTGCCAACCCCTCTTGTAATCGCGCCTCAATTGAAGTTTTTGCTTGTACCCTAGCCTCTATCCAAGCCTCTGCCTTAGCCTCTGCCTTATGGTGGAGAGCAAGGATTCCAACTCTGCCCTCTGCACCTCATGTGGGGAACGTCTTTGAGATGCTCCAAAGTAATCTTTTATACCCACACCTCTTCCAACTCCCCTGACACGGCCCCCATGTTCTTGTTTCCCAGTGGCCACAGTCAAGATGTCATTCCTACCATCTGACTTGAAGGATCCATGGGATTCTTGTTGTTTAAGATCACTCTATAGCATAGAATGAACAAACATAAGGAAAATGATATAATTATAGTCTACTAAAACAAAATAATGCAAGTAGTGCTTACAATTTTTTTAGCAATCATGCGAGCATTATCGCTTGTAAATGTTTCGCTCTTTCTTTGGTGAGCGTACAACCATTTTTCTTCGCGACATATCGGAGAGGGGGGGGTCAAGAAGAACACTAGGATCCTCTGACCCAGCATTTTCTTCTAGCCTCTTCCTCTTGGCCCCCAACAACTCTCTTTCTGCCTTCGCATAACCCCCTCGAGACATTGTGTGGGGGTAATCATTCTTGAGGGCGTATTCAATCGCTTTTGCCCTTTTTTCCTAGAAGACATGAAGTAGTTAAAATCAATACATATAATACTCTGATACATTTTCTGCCAACACATACAAAAGGATACACTCACCATTACTGCTGGCGTGGTCCGAATCCTAACAAATTCTTCCCAAGCAGCTTCGTCAATGAATTGATACTTGCTGCATGGAGAAAGTTGAGGATGACCACTTCTGTCCCGTCCATGCACTTACTGACGAGCTAGTTGTGTCTTGAATGCCCTCCAACGCTCAGCGCAATAAGACAATATCTTCTTCTTCAAGAACTCATTGTTGGGATATCATAAGTGAGCTGCAATGATTTCCATTGAAAGCAGAGTAATCAACAAATAGTTGTGCATTTGGTATTGCTCTGCATGCAATATTAGATAGTTCCTATACCCAGATAGTGTCCCAAATTTGATTCTTCACACGATCATCCACAGCATCCCAAGTCAAATAGGTGATGCTAGGCTTGTTGCGTGCTAAGAGGCTGACAAAACTTACGTACTTTGCCCTGTGTTCACCAGTTAGGTTCCAGTTTCTGTCAAACTCTATCAGAAGCAGTTTCCCCTCTTGCCTGTCCTTCGTAATGTCTTTCAAACAAGTCACACTTCTGCCTTTCCTTTGCGTAGTGGCACTTGGAGCATCGCTAGCCTCAATCTGAGTAACTCTATCCCCCATATTCCTATATACGCAATAACAACTTCAAAAACATTGTAAACAGACTTAACCCTTTTTCCTTCAACCCGTCAGAGTACACAAAACTTGTTCCTTTAGTAGTTATGAATGGAAAGATATGTGCAAGCATTTTTTAGGAAAAATAGAAAACCTAGATTAAACGAACATAAAAATGGCGAAGCACGTACACACAGGAAAATAAGTGCAGAGAACACGTACATGGAATAGCAGAACAAGAGAGACAAAAGAGAAGAACGACTGAGCACGGAGAAGCCTCGCAAAAACCATAGAGCACGACGAGCGGATATATGATAGAGTACGTGAGAAATAAAAGTGATGGCCGAGCCAAGGGGCGGGCTTAAAAAATATATATAAACATTTTACATCGGATATAAATTATTCTAACCTGACAACAACATAACCGATGTAAAATTGATAAATTTTACACCGGATAAAGTATAAAACCGGTGTAAAAAATAACACCGTCTAAAACATAACATCGGATAAAGTAGAAACCGGTGTAAAATCGAACTATAATTTATTTACAAAATTGTCAGTAGTAGATTTTTTACACCGGATAGCACTTAAGACCGGTTTTAATGTTGTAGTTATTTTTTTAAACTCCATCATCATATATATCATCCCATCCCTTGGCGTCACAACATTCTTATCAGAATAAGAATCTGTCTCTGTTATTATTACATCAAAATCATATACGCAATCATAACAAGAAACTTAATATTGCATGTTTAGACTACATAAAAAACAAGAAACACATAGAAATCAATCAGAATCCACTTCTTCTTCATTTAATTTTGGTAAACCTACTGAAAAAGAAGGGATCTCACAAATAGAATCATCATTGTCAACAACCCTTTTTCCTTGGAGCGCGACAGACCATCTTTCATTTTGAGGATCATTGATATAGAACACTTGCTTTGCTTGGTTTGCCATAATGAAAGGCTTATCCCCAAAACTTGTATTATTCAAATCAACCAGTGTAAATCCTAACTGATCGACCATAACACCATTGTTTACATTAGCCCACTTGCATTTGAGCACGGGAACTTTGAATTTGGAGTAGTCCACCTCCCAAATCTCTTCAACAACGCCATAATAAGGGATGACTGCTAATTTAGGATTGTTGTATTTTGAACTAGAGAAATGCATAGCTTCAGCCACTAACATAACACCACTATTTTGCACCCTACTTCTATCATCTAGGGACTTCGTATAAAAGGAATACCCGTTGACCTCCTTCTTTACCGCATCAAAAACATCCACACCTTCCCATAGCTTCTTCAAATCTTCGATCAAGGGTGTTAGGTAAACGTCTATGTCATTTCCCGGTTGTTTTGGTCCTGAGATCAGCATATACAATATTACATACTTCCGTTTCATACACAACAAGGGAGATAGGTTGTAAATCACCAGAAGGATGGGCCATGAACTATGTATACTACTAAGGCTACTATAAGGGTTCATGCCATCCGTACTAAGTCCAAGCCTTAGGTTTTGTGGTTCATTGCCGAACTCATTGCAAAGAGTCTGCTGGATGACGAATCTTTCCATCATTAATCTTTTCATTATCATGCCATAACATTTTATTTGCATCATGTTCATTAGAAAAAAGTCGCTTAAACCTTGGTACAATTGGAAGATACCATAACACCTTGGCAAGAGAGTTGTTTGATCTGTACCTTGGTGTCTTACATATTGGACACTTCTCCTCCTCTTCAAACTCTTTCCTGTACAATATGCAATCATTTGGGCATGAATGAATCTTTCTATACTGCATGCCTAAAGGACCTATTATTTTCTTCGCATCATAGTAGCGTTTGGGTAACGTATTTTCTTCAGGAAACATGTCCTGTAACAACTCAAGCAATTTTGAAAAACCACTGTCACTCTACCCATGCCGAGCTTTCACACTTACCAATCTCAACACCGCATTCAAGAGGTTGTATTTTCTGCACCCTGGGTATAGAGGCTTTTCTGCATCATTGCACCTATTACTATATGTATGTGACCGCATAAAAGCATCTTCTCCAACATCAAGAATCATGTCCTCTACTCGATCATCAGTATCCATGTTATCGTCAAAGGTCTGTTCCACCTGTTCACCATGCCATACCCATACCGTGTAACTCTTGTAAAACCCCTCACAAATTAGATGAGTGTAAATATCAGTAGGACTTTGTTTTCTCTCATTCAAACAACTCACACAAGGATAATAAAACCTTCCATTGTCATCATCACCATTCCGTTTAGCAAAATCCAAAAACTCCTTCACCCCCTCAGCATACTCAACACTTGTTCGTTTAGCATTTATCCAACTACGATCCATATTTGTGGAAGACTAAGAAACTAGAAAAATAGAAAACAAGAAACCATTACGTTGCAGCTAATGCATGGAGAGAATAAATTTTCAGTTCTCGAGAGGAGTTCAAAACAAAACTCACCGTCTGTGAAGCGCCGAGAAGACTTAACGCGTGAACCAGGGAAAAATGAGAGATGGAAGGCGCCAGAAATGTACCAAATAAAAGAGTATTTGGTAAAAAAAATTAAAAAAAAGTTTATTTGGTAAGAAAATATACACCGGAAAAAATGTTACACCGGTGTAGATATATATACAATAGGTGGAAAGAGTATATTTTATACCTGCCACTATATATAAACTGGTGTAAAATATATCAATTTCTTTTAAAGTGATAGACCACTATGTCATCAACTTTTACACAAAAAAATATATATCAGAATATATAAAAGTTGCAATCTTTCACTACTCATCAGACTCAGAGTTTTGGGAGTCATCAAATTTGGGTGAGATCAACAGGATTAAAGAAGCTATCACGGGGTTGATGGCGGCGAACTTCTGAGCGAAAATCTCTAAAACTTACTTTCAGTCTGTCAACTTTCCAATTCAGTTCTTGCACGGAGTCCTCCAGCCCATTGAAGTGCAGTATGAGTTCGTCAAGGCGCTCCATCAGAGTCATAACCAGGGGATGAGGAGAAGGAACAGAAGGGTGAGGATCAGGATGTTTGTCTTTAAAGTCGTCTCTGTTTCTTTTGTGGGGCGGAGGAGGAGGCGTGTGTGAGGAAGAGGCCATTTGAGAAGTCAGATAGATGAAAATAAAATAAAACAGAGATAAAGTGATGAGACGAAATATACAGATAGATCATAGGAATGGTATACATATATATATGGTTCATAATCAATAAGAATATAGAAGAATGCAATTGGCCTTCTATCATAATGACTACAAACGTTGGGAACCAAAGAAGTGAAATGAACCGTCTGAAGAATAAAAAAAGCGCGCGGGAAAGCATAGACAGGAAACTGAAGAGGCAGATAGGACGAAGCTAATCTGCACTGGGTATTTATATTTTAAATCAGTTACTTTTAAAACCGGTGTAAAAATTTAATTTTTTTTAAACCGCCTTCTCCTCAGTGACCGGTTTAAAAGTGGGATTTGGATGAAAATAATAAACGGATCATCAGCAACGTATGCAGTGCAGAACAAGAAACTTGTTAAACACATTCATTAAATTAAACTTTACTATCAAACTTTATTTACATCTTGAAATCTATATAAATATAATATTATCACCTCCTCATTTTTTTCATTACATCAAAAAGGAGGTGGGGAATAGGGAAAGGCAGGTGACCCTGTTTTCACTCATCATCATCTTCCGAGTCAGTATTTTGGGAGTCAGAATTGGGATCAACAACAGGATGAAAGAAATCCTCCTGTTGATGGCGACGAACTTCAGAACAAAAGGCTCTGAAACGTTGATTCATCCTCTCAACTTTCAGGCCCAGTTCTTCCACCGAGCGCTTTAGGGCATTGAAACGCGACCTGAGTTCCTCCAGGCACTCCACCAGTTGCTGGAGTAGGGGAAGAGGAGAAAGAACTGAAGGGTTATCATGATGACAGACATTTTTTCTTCAAAATTAGTTCTTTGTGTTTTGTGAGGCGGAGAAGGAGGGGTGGATGAGGAAGAAGCCATTGGAGAGTTAAGATAGAAGATAGAAGAAATGAATATAAAATAGATATCGGAGAAGGTGATCATGATGAACTACTGCGCATGTCTGAGAAGACTTGACATAAAATGGCGGGAAAGGATACAGACGGAGTTAATCTAAACCGGACTAAATATTTCCACATCGGTCACTATAACATCCGCTGTAGAAAGTAAACATCTAAACCGGACTACATTTTTCCACATCGGTCACGAGTAAATACGGTGTAAATATTCATGTTATTTACAAAAATGCCACCGGTCATTTTTTTAAAACCGTCTCCGCATTGACTGGTTTAAAAATGGGGATTTCGAATGCCAATTTTCCACCAGTGATAAAATGTTATTTGTTTAACATGATCTATAAAACTTTATGATTAGAGAATATAAAGGTTTAAAGTTTTAAAATCTGATCATTAAAAATACTTTATCTAGATCACTGAAACCTTCAGTTCTGATAAATGATCTTTTGAAGTGATATACTTAAATTGTTTCTCTTTTCTAAATTATCTTTGAAATATTAAGTCACAAATTTATAAGATCAAATAAAAGAAAGAAAATATAATTTTTTTTCAAATTTAAATAACTGGAACTTTAATTTGATAAATGTTTTGATGATTGAAAGAAAGAAATTAAAGTTTTGATAAAACGTTAATTTGGTAAATTCTTCAAAATCACACCCAAAAAATGAAGGAAAGTCAAAGTTCGGAGGAAACCAGTTTGGAACAATCGCTGGCATTGGATAAATCGAAGCAAGGATGGCATGAGAATTGAATATGTCTACTATATAGACAGGCTTTGCCATAACCTACTTAATGTTAGCTAGAGTACAGATAAAGACAATTGGGTGATCTTCTACTCTGAGGAATGCTTGATCATTAACAAAAAGGAGTTGACACTAAATAAAGATGAGTTATGTCATACCCTACTTTCCTAAGCTCCATCTTCTCCAAAATAGTATCCTGTTTTGTTTGGAAAAGATAGGGTGATATTTCAAGGGAAATCTCAGTAGCAAACAGAAACCATACAATGTATGCAACTATATGCTTGATGTTACTATGTGTGCACTTAATGATCATGCTTGCATAATGATAACATACATGCTTCCATGTCCCTTAATTATAACATATGGCCATAGCATAAAAGGAAACAGAGCATTACTTAATCATACATGCTTCGCATCATCAAAGTAAGTAAACATCACATAAAGCATCCAAGCAATATAAGCATACAAGTAGGTAAGTTCACTACCTGTCATGTAGCCTTTCCTTAGTCCTTGACCTTGCTCTGAGATTCCTTCTTTACCTAGGTTAGAGCCTATACATAGCATAATAATATTTTCATTATTATTCTATCCAGCATAACTCTACTTAACTCAAACTTATTTTGAGGTAATACCCCTAATCTGAAAAATTCCCTAACTTCCTTTCTATCAACGGCTAACTTTATCAAGAGAGAGGTATTTCTCTATTCTAACTATTAAATTAATAAGAACATCCTCTAATTTATTAGAGCAAGGACTAGAATAAATTAATTACCTTATTCCTAAGCTTGCCAAGTCCCTAAGCTCCTTGGATTGCTCCTAACTTAGCCAAAACTCCTTCTTTTCTTTCTCTCTCTCTCTCTCTCTCTTCTCCTCCTCCTTGCAATGGCGTGAATGGAAGGTGGGGGTATTTATTGAAAGGAGGTGGAATAGACAGTCTTGATCGAATCGCGATGAACGGCTCAAATCGCTTAGCTTCCTCAAGAAGCTTTGCCTTTATCATCAAGGACACCTTGCATGCTAGGTGGCACCTTGGTGGGTCCCATGGGACACCTCATCTAGTGAGTCATCGCTTCTAGAAACCTCCAGTTCGATCTGTCCAATCCTATAGCAACTCTATCCAATTTCCCAAAAACTAAATTGTTTTCTGAATCTAATTTTTCTGATATTCCATAATATAATTATGATCTTAAATCTAGTATCTGAATTCTTCCTACCATTGACATTCTTGGACTGGGTATTAACTTAATTACTGATCCCTTGGCAAATTACCAAAATACCCGTGGTTCCTCCTTATTTACTTTAATAATTCTAGGGGCATTATTGTCTTTTCTCATTTCAACATAGTATTCCCTGACCTTGGTCAACTATTTTGGGAACTCTCTTTGACCTTCTAAGCTTATTCAAATGACCAAAATACCCTTCACTCGTTCTTTAATTATTTTATAACATAGGGGTATTTTTGTAATTTTGCACTTTTTCTGAATATTTCTAGACATTGGCCCCTTTAACTGATGAATTGATATCATGGGCTTGGGCCTCACTTGGCATCATCATGGGCCTCCTATGATGCCATCTGGGCTCATTCAGTCCCAGCTTGCTTACGGTTATGTTTCACAATCGGATATCAGGAGTTCACAAACTCCCATCAAAATTCACTAAAAAGTGAATAACTTTTTCTACAGGATTGTTTTCGGGATTCTGTCAGTTCCTTAACCTCTGGCTTCACTGGACGCACCTTCCTATAACTTTTCACTTATATCTAAGGTCCAGAAGGTCTGATAAAAACTTCAGATAACTTTCAGGCTATCAGATAAATATTAGCTATCTGAAACTCCAATAAAATTTCTGTATCGTGCTAGATTAACCAGAACAACTTTCTCTATCTACTGATAAAATTTGGGACTGAAATGCTTATAGGTAGTTCTAAGCTACTTCCTGCTCAACTTTCTATAATTACCATTTTGCCCTTGGAAACTTTACCTCTTTTCAATTAAGTCCCTCAACTTTTCATAATTACACTTAATGGCCCATAACTTGTGTCTACTTTCATTTCATACCATGAAACTTTTAGACTTTTCACTTTAGTCCATTTCTTTTAAAAAATGACCATTATACCCATAGGGACTTTCACTATTTATATATAAGTCCCTGTACTTTCACTTATTTACAATTTAGTCCTTCAAAACCCTCTGTATGTTTCTGGGACTTTTGTTCAAAGGGGTCTAGTAACCTATCTATTTTAGGCTACTTTCTGAGTCTCTGTGAAACATCCTCGCTTACAGCTCTCAGAGTATAGTTGCGGAAGCAATATTAGCTTAACTTAAGTCCAGAGATTGAACTTTTACTCCTAAGTTCCTTATTCTGAACCTTTACTTTGAGAACTGATTTCTCTCATCATACACATCCAAATGAGGTTTATTACCTATTCACGGAATGCCCCAGATGTGTACTACCGGCTCACTAAATTTCATGGCCAGACTCCTCCGTTTACTAGGTCAAACTGAGGTCAGAACACTGCTGCCTCAGGATCTGCTAATTTCCCCTTAATTTACCATACATAAATTAAATATGCCAAACAATATTTATCATTGAATAACATAATGTCATACAAAATGGCATATACAACAAAGCATACATAGAATTCTCATATTTCTATTACATCTCTTTCTGCCTAAACTCCGGCAGCATAACCGCTACGCTTCATCTGTACAAAGAACTGAACTGTACTGATTCGGTAATTCCCTCATGAGAACTACCATTCTACGTAGTACCCAGGAAAGACTAGATGAACCGGCTAAGTCCACTCACTTCTAGCCTCCTTAGACAGCACTACGTACACAGTACTTATCATATACTGATGTTCAGTCTTTACTTCGGCAGCATAACGGCGTCTCTTAGTATTCTCAAAATCCACTTCAGCATAACCTCCCTGTAATAGGTTATGTATGGGGATGAGATTTGGGGGAATCTCAGTAGCAACAATCATAACAATATATGTAATGCAGAGTGACAGTGCTTGCTTGTGATTGTGTACAGATAAGTATGCTGCGTGCTTCCATGCTTAATAACATATGATCATAGCATTACAGCAGAGCTTCAGACATAACATATAAGACAACAATCCAACCAAACAATAGCACAACAAATCATAAAGCCATTACATAAAAGCTAGGATTAGTTACTACCTGGCTAGCTTAGCAGAACCCTACTATCTCTATTCTGCTTCCAGCTTCGCCAGAACTTCCTTTCTTCCTTTCCTCCTTTCTCTCTTCCTTTCCTTCTCCTTCTCTCTCTTCTTTCTCTCCCTTTCCTCTTGCCATGCGTGAATGCAAATGAAGGCAAGGGGGTATTTATAACCTCCTCCAATGGCATTATCATAATTTCCATGAACTCTGATCCTGCGGTCTTGGTTTTTCCTGGAATTTCCTATTTTCTTTTATTTCCTTTTACTGCATCATGCATAACATCATCGGGACACCTCAGCATGCCACCTCAGCGCCATATTTATCACATGTCTGAAATCCCTGGACACCTCAGCAGCTGACTCATCGGTCCAGTCTCCTGCCTCGTAATACGTGTCCTCAGCTTTATCTGCTTCCTGCAGACTAGAGCCATGTGGCCCTGGAAGAGACCTTGCACGCTTCCCAATGCTATCCAGATAAGTCCCAGACTTATCTGATCACCTCCTCGATTATTGTGCCAACCGAGTAACTTTACTCTACTGAAAGGTCACCAATCACTACTCTAATGCCATGTGGCATCTTGTGGGTCCTATGAGGATACCTTATCAGTCCACCTCATGGTCTCCAGATAACCTTTCCTGTATCTGGCCTCTTGCCTCCGGTCTATCTCTAACCGGGTAACTATCTCATTTGGACCTTCACAACTCTTGGCCCATACGCTTGGCACCACTTTAGCCACTAGTCGCGACCTAGCCATCACCTTATCGCGACATAACATCTTTTGGTTCATTAGTCGCGACCACAACATCCTTTAGTCGCGACCATAACAGTCTTTCGTCGCGACCACATTACTTTTTAGTCGCAACCAGGCTCATTCTACTCATTAGTCACGACACCACAACATTATCCGTCACGACCAATCCTCTCTGCCAATATTAGTCGCGACCATAATACACTCTCGTCACGACCAACTTCTTTCTGTAACTATTAGTCGCGACCAAAACTATCTCCAGTCGCGACCAAAATGGTCAGCTCTTGAACCTTTGACCTTTACATCATTCCCAAATGGCCATTTACCCCTTGGGACTTCTACTGTTTACATATAAGTCCCCGTACCTTTACTTACTCGCAGCCCAGTCCCTGAAACTCTTTACGTTCCTCTGGAACTTCTGCTAAAAAGGGGTCTAGTAGCCTCTTAATCTTAGGCTATCTCTGCATCTCTAGGCCTGAAAATTGGGATGTTACACTCTGGGCCTGAAAATTAGGATATTACAAGTTAAAAGCAAAACTCAGAGCACCAAGGGACGATAATTATTATACTATCTCCATTAATTCAAATTTGTTTGAAAATTGTTTTATGGGAAAAATTGATGAAAGTTGTCTATGGTATAAAAGATTAGCTCATGTAAACATGAGTTAAATTTCAAATTTAATTAGAAAAGATTTAGTAGTCAGTTTGCTAAGACTAAGATTTGAAAATGATATTATCTATGAAGCCTACCAACGAGAAAAATAAACAAGTCATCTTTTAAACCTAAAAAGGTAGTCTCAACTGAAAGACCACTTCAAATGCTTAAATGGATTTGATTGGTCCAGTAAAAGTCAAAAGTTTCAGAGAAAACTTGTATACTCTTTTAATAGTCGATGACTATTCTAGATTTACTTAGACTTTGTTTCTTTCTTTAAAAGATGAAACATTTGAAGCTTTTATTGTTTTTGACAAGAAGGTCTAAAATGAAAAATATATTTCTATTGTGTCTATCATGACTGATTATAGAAGAGAGTTCGAAAATCATAAATTTAGGAGCTTATGTGAAGAGCATGGAATTGATCACAATTTCTCAGTTCTTCAGACACCTCAACAAAATGGAGTTGTGGAATGGAAGAATAGAGTCCTCACTGAAATGGCAAGAGCAATGTTGAACGAGAAAGGGGGTCTCTCAAGTATTCTGGGCAGAAGCTATGAGCACTGCATGCTATATCTCAAACAGAGCCCATGTCAAAAGTTTACTTGAGAAAACACCCTACGAGCTATAGAAAGGGAAAAAAAACCAAACATAGCTCACCTGAGGATCTTTAACAGTAAATATTTCATCCACAACGACAACAAAGACAACCTCAGTAAATTCAATCCTAAATTAGATGAGGGTATATTTCTAGGTTATTCTAATCGATGTAAAGCTTATAGAATTTTTAATAAAAGAACTTTTACAATTGAAGAGTCAATTCATTTTGTTTTTGCTGAAGTTAAATCATTTTCAAAATCCTCTTTTGATGATGATGCTAAGATTATTCCAAAGTTTAAAAACTTGAATCTTAACGAAAACCCAACATCATTTGATTTTGAAAAGCTTTGCAAAAAAATTTCTCAAGAAGAAAATAATCAACCTAAAGCCAACCATCATATAAAAGACCATCCTTTAGAACAGGTCATTGGAGAAGTCAATGAAGGGGTTAAAACCTAGAGATAAGTGTTTAATGAAGTGCAGTTTGCTGCATTCATCTCAAACATAGAACCCACTAATGTTGATGAGGCTTTATCTATGATATGTGTCATATCCTCACTTTCCTAGCTTCATCTTCTCCAAACCAGTACCCTGTTATGTTTGGAAAAGATAGGGGTGAGATTTCAGGGGAAATCTCAGTAGCAAACTGTACCATTCAATGTATACAAGAGAATGCAAGTGCATGACATGTGTTTCTTTATCCTTCTTTAGCTTTCATTCGCATATTATCATGCTCCATGCCTATCACTACTATGCATAAGCATAAACTCATAAAGGGCAGAGCATATATCATTCATCATCATCATTACATATCATAATCATATTAACACACAAACATGTTCATTAACCATACAAGAATGGGTAAGTTCACTACCTGGCATGTAGCCCTTCCTTTAGTCCTTAACCTTTGCTCTAAGATCCCTTCTTTATAGATGTCATAGCCTATATATAGCATAATAATATTTTATTATTATCTCATCCAGTATAACTCCACCTAACTCAAGCATATCTTGAGATAATACCCCTATTCTGACAATCCCCTAGCTTTCTTTCTATCCACGGCTACCCTTATAGAGAGAGATATTTCTCTATTCTAACTATCTAATTTATAAGAATAATCCTCTAATTTATTATAGCAGATACTAGAATAACTTACTTACCTTATTCCTAAGCTTGCCGAGTCCCTAAGCTCCTTGGATTGCTCCTAGCTCCGCCAGAACTCCTTCTTTCTCTTCCTTTCTTTCTCTTTCTTTCTTTCTTTCTTTCTCTTTCTCTCTCTCTCTTCTCTTCTCTTCTTGCTTTGTCCGTGGTATGTGGAATGAAGTGATGGGTAAAGGGTATTTATAGGTCGAGGGAGGTGGAATGGATGGCTCAGATTGAATCACGATGAACGGCTCAGATCGCTTAGCTTCCTCGAGAAATCTTGCATGCATCATCGTGATGACATCATCATCCATAATGACTCATCAAAAGTGACATCATCAAGGGACACCTCACATGCTTAGGTGACATAATGGTAGGGCCCTCGGGACACCTCACCAGCTGACTCAGCGCTTTCAGAGAATTCCAGAGTCTTATCCCAGAATAAACGGCTGAGATCGTGCCACGTGTCCTTAGCTTTTTCTTCTTCCTCTAGATTAGTGCCATGTGGCTTCTTGATGGGTCCCATGAGGACACCTTTCACGCCACCTCATGGTTTCTAGATAGTCCAAAGCTTTATCTGATCAATTCCCCGGTTATCACTTCGACCTGGTAACTTTACTTTATTGAAAAGTCACTAGAATATTACTTTAATGCCACTTTAACCTACATAACTATTGGGCCACGTTTTTGGACTCTTGGAATGCTATCTTGGGTCTCTGATCATGCTCAAGCACTCTGATGGCTCAATTCCCAAGAAACATCCCTTGGCAAATTACTAAAATGCCCTTGGTTCCTCTTTATTTACTTTAACAAGTCTAGGGACCTTACTGTCTTTTGACACCTTACCAGAGTATTTCCTGACCCTGGTTAATTATCCAGATAACCTTTCTTGACTGTCTATCCTTGGTCAAATGACCAAAATACCCTTTACTCATTCTTTAACTATTTTATAACATAGGGGTATTTTCATCATTTTGCACCTTTTTCTGGACACCAGCCCCTTTTACCGCTGAACTGATATCATGGACCTGGGCCTCCCTTGGTGTCATTATGGGCCTCTACGTGATGCCATCTGGGCTCTTTCAGTCCCAATTTGCTTACCGATTAATTTCCCAATCAGATATCGGGCGTTCACGAACTCCCGTCTAAATTCACTAAAAAGTGAATAACTTTTTCTACAGAACTCCTTTCGGGATTTTGTTAGTTCCTTGACCTCCAGCTTCACAGGATGCACATTCCTGTAACTTTTCACTCATATCTGAGGTTCAGGAGATCTGATAAAAATTTCAGATAACTTTCTGACTATCAGATAAATTCTAGCTATCTGAAACTCTAATAAAATTCCTATATTAAGCCAGATTAACCAACATCATTTCCTCTATCTACTGATAAAATTTGGGACTGAAATGCTTCCGGGCATTTCTAAGCCACTTCCGGCTTGACTTTCTATAATTACCATTTTGCCCCTGGAAACTTTTCTTCTTTTCAATTAAGTCCCTTAACTTTTCATAATTACCTTTAATGGCCATAACTTGTGTCTACTTTTATTTTTTACCATGGAACTTTTAAACTTTTCACTTTAGTCCCTTTTTTTTCTTCTAAAATGACCATTATGCCCCTAGGGACTTTCACTATTTACATATAAATCCCTGTACTTTCACTTATTTGCAATTTAGTCCTTAAAAACCCTCTGTATGTTTCTGGGACTTCTGCTCAAAGGGGTCTGGTAACCTATCTATTTCAGGCTACTTTCTGAGTCTTTGAGCCTGAAAATTAGGATGTTACATTATGCTACTTTTAACCCCTCATAGTAAATATTCAGAATCGTATTTAACTAGTGGAAGCATTACTTTTGCTTTAAAGTTAAAAATTTTAAATTTAATTATCGGGTACTGTTCATTTAGTAAATTCTAGATTGGCAATCCAAATTTAAAAATTCATAACTAGTTCTAGAAAAATCTTTTGGAGATAGTTCAAAGATCTAATGAAATCTATTTCATTACTTTTTAAGGAAAAATATGAAATTGAACATTTACAGGCCCATTTGATCTAGTTAAATTGGCAAAGTCTACTATTCATATGGTAAATTATGAAATTTTCAGATTCTGTCTTTTAATTTTGGAAATTCATTTCACTTGATATACACATCCAAATGAAGCCTGTTACATATGTATTTTAATCTTTGGTATACATATCTACCTTAAATCTTTGGTATTCATTTCACTTCATTTCACTTGATATACATATCTACCTTAAAACTTTATTGCTTTCTCTTTGCTCCCTTTGTCTCCAACCAAATATTGGTTGCTTACTCATCCTCTTTTAACTCATTTGCTTTGACATATCAATTCCCTAAACACAATTACATTATGTAACAACTCATTAGAGTCATTACATAAACATTGTGCATCAAGTTCCTTAAAACCCCTAACTCTTAACTTAATTCTTGAAGTTAGTGGTTTAGCATTGTCATAATTGTTTCCTTACACAAATCCTACTCAATTTTATCCAGGGAATCCAAATATGAGCTTAGCTTTATGAAAATCAAACTTCTTACTTGCCTTCTGTATAGGACCAAAACATACTTTCTTTATTTCTAAAAATTCTCATTTTGATTCCAATGCTTTTACTACTTGTTTCTCTAATTTACCTCTCACAATTTTTCATTTTAAACTCATTGAAAGCATCAAAATCATGAAATTCTCACATATTAATAGTGATTCATACGGTGGCAACCAAGAACTAAAACCTTAATTGCAAGCATACTTGAATTTCCAAGCCAATACTCATTGATTATAGCTTGTTCAAGCTTATCTAAACTATCTATAACATAAAATTCATATTCCTTCCACACTAGGGCAGCATGTCCAGCAGTTATACTTAGGGGAGAATTGCCATTAAAACCTCTTAAAATCAAGAGCAATCTTCCTATTACATAGTACAAAGACTTGAGAAAGAAATTACCTTGAATCTTTACTTGATTGGCCCTTGAATTGCTTCTTCTTCTTGCTTAGGTTTTCATTTTAGCAACACCTCCCCATAGATCTTTTGTTTCAAGCCAAAATGAAGAGCAAGGGAGGGGTATTTATAGGCTAAAATCTAAGGACATGAATGGCTAAGATTGGTGTAAATACTATTTAATCTAATAGTCCATAATTGTCTCATTTTTTACTTAACCTCCAAGAAAAATAAAGGATAAAATCACATGCTAAAATCCTTCCTTCTCCCTTGTACATGGTTCCATTTGGACATGAGGAGGGTCCCACAAAGACACCTCACATGTTCTTGAACTTTCCTTGCTTTTTCTCTTTAAAAATTCATAAAATATCCTAAATAATTCATTGAGCCACATGATAAACTCCTTGACCTCTTAGGCCTGCACATAACACTATTTTGGGCTATCTTTGAGTCCAACATATTATTTGGCACACATCCCAATGCATTTCCTTTACTGGGTACCCTAACATACCTTAATTTTTGGAATAAATTCTATAAATCTCATTTAAGGGTCTTCAAATTTTTAGAAATTCATTATACTATTAAATGAATTTCTTACAAGGTTTTATAATTTTTTGAGACCCATAAGTCTTGATAAAAATTCTATATGTTTTATTAAATCCTTTTATCTGTTTCCTTTTTCACTTTAAATTCTATAATAAATTCTATAGGACTCATTTTTGAGTTATGTCAGTTTCATAAATTCTTATAATAATTATAAAAATTTTCTACTAAATTTTATCTGATTATGAAATCCAGAAGGTCCTATATCAATTTTTAGACTTTACAGATTAATATTAATCTTTTGGGACCTCAAACCAGAATTCTAAAAAATATGCCTAGCCCAATTACTATTCTCTATTTACTGGTAAAATTTGGGACTGTAATATTTTTGGGCAATTCTGGGCCATTTCTGCTCAACTTTCTCATAATTACAATTTTACCCCTAAATTTGTCAAATTACACTTTTGTCCCTAAATTTATCAAATTCTATTTTAGTCCCTTATTACACTTTTTGTAATGTCATTTTAGTCCCTTTCTAGACATTTTAAAATTCTAATTTAACTTCTAAATTCACAAAACTCTATTTAGGTCCCTTGAATTCTTTATATTAAACTTTCATAAAAATGACGTGTAGATCTCTAAGCTTTATAACTTTATACTTTTTATTTCTTTCTTCAACTTAAAACTCATCTAATCATTATAATTTCTTCTGATCATCATCACAATCCTTTCCTTACTTCTTTCCTCTATCAGAAATCTATAGATAGGGAAAAATAGTCGTTTACAGATAGGAAAAAAAATTAGGATGTGACATTTCTTCCCCTTTTAAATAAATTTCATCATGGAAATTTAATCGTACCTTAGTCAAACTATTTTAGATATATTTTTCTTATATCCTTCTCAGTGTCATTACTAAGGTTCAGGGGTATTTTTACAAAATTGCATCACTTGTCTTAGCATCTGGCAAAATTTTCTTAGTATCCACAGAGCTTTACATCCCCCTCTTATTACCTTACTCATTTTCTGGTTCAACTCAATTAGAGGGAAAGTTTTCTTCTTTTTATTTTTTCTCATAAGTCATTCACTCATCTATTTATGGATGACTCATCGTACTGGTCTTGTGAGTAGTGTCTATTTCTTTCAGAGATAACCCTCCAGAAATTTAATGAAATTCTGGGGTTTCTGTCTTTTATCATACTTCTTATCATATTACATGTCTCATTACATGTTTCTCTTTATATATCTTGAGATATCATAAGTCTAATACTTTCCTTGACATATAGCTTTGAAGATCTCTTAGGAAAATCTTGCTTTTATGTTTTTCAAATTTTCTACTGAAACAAAGCCGTAATCTAAATATTTACATATCTCTTTAATTGGATTTGCCATAAAGGTTTTGATCCCTTATTTTAATAACTTTTCTTGACTTTTCTTAACTTTTGCAATCACCTTGCATAATTTCTACCAACTCTTTGGGGCATTTGCATCTTTTCTTGCCACTTCCCAGGGGTCACCCATCATTATGCTACTCTAGACTAAGCATGCTTAACAGAAAAATGCTAATAAAAATATGAAGCACTGGTGCTAACAGGCTCCTACTCTAGTATTTCACTATCTTAGACCCTTCTTATATTGTCTCTCTTGGGTCTATTTATGTAACATCCCAATTTTCAGGCCTAGAGATGCAGAGATAGCCTAAGATTGAGAGGCTACTAGACCCCCTTTGAGCAGAAATCCTGGAGACACGCAGAGAGTTTCAGGGACTAAGCTTTCAGGCCTAGAGATGCAGAGATAGCCTAAGATTGAGAGGCTACTAGACCCCCTTTGAGCAGAAATCCTGGAGACACGCAAAGAGTTTCAGGGACTAAGCTGCAAATAAGCGAAAGTATGGGGACTTATGTGTAAATAGTGAAAGTCCCAAGGGTTAGAATGGCCATTTAGGATGATGCAAAGGTCAAAGGATGTGGAGTTGAGAGCTGACCATTTAGGTCGCGACAAGAGAGCGGTATGGTGGCGACTAATAGTTACAGAAAGAGTTATACGCGACGAGAAAGCAGTGTGGTCGCGACTAGGAAGTAGTTACGTCGCGACTAATAATGGAAGAAAGGTTTAGACGCGACTGAATGATGTGTGTGTCATGACTAATAGGTAAAATGGGCTGGTTGCGACTAGAAAATGTTATGGTCGCGACTAGATTGTGTTGTGGTCGCGATGAAAGAATATTGTGGTCGCGACTAGAGAAAGCTGTGGTCGCGACTAATGAACCAGAACGTGCTAAGTCGCGATGAGATGATGGCTAGGTCGCGACTAGTGGCTAAAGTAGTGCCAATCGTATGGGCCAAGAGTGGTGAAGGTCCAAATGAGATAGTTACCTGGTTAGAGATAGACCGAAGGCAGGAGGCCAGATACAGGAAAGGTTATCTGGAAACCATGAGGTAGACTGATAAGGTATCCTCATGGGACCCACAAGATGCCACATGGCATTAGATTAATGATTCAGTAACCTTTCAGTAGAGTAAAGTTACTCGGTTGGCACGAAAACTGAGGAAGTGATCAGATAAGTCTGGGACTTATCTGGATAGCATTAGGAAGCGTGCAAGGTCTCTTCCAGGTACCACATGGCATTAGTATGGAGAAAGCAGATAAAGCTGAGGGCACACATTACGAGGCAAGAGACTGGACCGGTGAGTCAGCATGCTGAGGTGTCCATCATTTTCAGCATGTGATAAATGTGGTGCTGAGGTGGCATGCTGAGGTGTCCCGATGATGTAATGCATGATGCAGTAAATGAGGAATTAAAGAAAATAGGAAAATCCAGGAAAAACTAGGACTGTAGGATCAAAGTTCATGGTAATTACAGAATTACCATTGAAGGCAATTATAAATACCCCCCTCCATTCCATTTGCATTCACGCATGGCTTGAGTAAGGGAGAGAAAGAAGAGAGAGAAGGAGAAGGAAGGGAAGAGAGAAAGGAGAAAATGAAGTAAGGAAGTTATGGCGGAGCTGGAAGCAGAATAAGGATAGTAGGGTTCTGCTGAGCTAGTCAGGTAGTAACTAATCCTAGCTTTTATGTAATGGCTTTGTGTTTGATATGCTATTGTTTGGTTGGATTATTGTCTTATATGTTATGTCTGAAGCTCTGCTGTAATGCTATGATCATATGTTATTAAGCATGGAAGCACGCAGCATACTTATCTGTACACAATCACAAGCAGGCACTGTCACTCTGCATTACATATATTGTTATGATTGTTGCTACTGAGATTCCCCCGAATCTCATCCCTATATATACATAACCCATTACAGGGAGGTTATGCTGAAGTAGATTTTGAGAAAGCCAGGAGACGCCGTTATGCTGCCGAAGTAAAGACTGAACATCAGTATATGATAAGTACTGTGTACGTAGTGCTGTCTAAGGAGGCTAGAAGTGAGTGGACCTAGCTAGTTCATCTAGTCTTTCCTGGGTACTACGTAGAATGGTAGTTCTTATGAGGGAATTACCGAATCAGTACAGTTCAGTTCTTTGTACAGATGAAGCGTAACGGTTATGCTGCCGGAGTTTAGGCAGAAAGAGATGTAATAGAGATAGCAAGATTATGTATATGTCTTATTGTGTATGCCTTGTTGTATGACATGATGTTATTCAATGATAAATATTGTTTGGCATATGCAATTTATGTATGTTAAATTAAGGGGAAATTCGCAGGTCCTGAGGCAGCAGTGTTCTGACCTCAGTTTGACCTAGTAAACGGAGGAGTCTGGCCACGAGATTTAGTGAGCCGGTAGTACACATCTGGGGCATTCTGTGGATAGGTATTAAGCCTCATTTGGATGTGTAGAAGGTGAGAAATCAGTTCTCAAAGTACAGGTTCAGAGTAAGGAACTTAGGAGTAAAAGTTCAATCTCTGGACTTAGGTACAGCTAATATTGCTTCCGCAAGTGTACTCTGAGGAGTATAAAGGAGGATGTTTCAATTTACCTCTTATTTTCTTTAATTTCATCTTAGGGACTTATCTGCTTATACTTGATCCCTTCTTATTTCATATAGGGTTCTCTTCTTCTCTTTGTTAGGTATTCTGTATTATCCCAGTTTTTGGGCCTAGAGATTTAGAAAGTAGCCTGAAATAGATAGGCTACCAGTCCCTTTTTAGCAGAAGTTCCAGAAATATACAAATGATGTTCAGGGACTAAATTACAAATAGAGGAAGTTCAAGGACTTAAATATAAATTAGAAAAGTCTCGAGGCCTTAAATAAGTGTAGAGATAAGTTATGGACCATTAAGTATAATTATGAAAAGTTGAGGGACTAAAGTATAATTTTTAAAAGTTCAAGAGCAAATTGGTAATTATGGAAAGTTGAGCCAAAAAAGGCCCAAAACTGCTCGAAAATGATTTGGCCCCAAATTTTACCAATAAATAGAGAAAATTATTCTGATCAGTTTAACACAACACAAAATTTTGATTTCAGGTTCCGATAAATTGATATGATTTTTAAAAGTTTAAAAATTATTACAGTATCTTCCAGACCTCAAAATCAGATGAAATTTTACAGTAAATTCTTATAATTAATATAAGAATTTATGAAACTGACAGAACTAAAAAAGGAGTTATCTAGAATTTATAGTAGAATAAAATAACAGATAAATACTTTTTGGGAGATTTTCTTAGGAGTTAAGCCCAAGAAGACAGGGGACCAAGTAAAAGGCCTAAAATGGCGCCTCATAGATGATGTCGTCAAAAGTTGGTGGGTAAGACAAGTTTCAAGAGTGAATATGGACCATTAGATCAAATAGTGCTTGGATTAATCCTAGCCATCCATCAACCACCTCTTAATTCTATAAATATCCCTCCCTTTCCTTCACTTTACGCCAAGAATAAGAAGTATTGGGGAGGTACTGCTCAAGTGGAAACTCAAGCAAGAGGAGAAGAGATCTAAGACACCAAAGTTCAATCCAGCTAGGAGCTAAGGTAAGCAATCTATCCTAACTTATTTTTCTTTAGTTTGGAGGCTTGAACTTAGGGTTTTAGTGAAAAAATAGGAAATTATCTAGGGTGCATATGCTATCCAAAATCCTAGATGAAAGAAGAAAGAAGTTAAAGCTAGAACTATGTAATTAGTGCTTAAACAAGTTAGTTAGATGATTGGTTATTGAATCAAGTTGATATTCTTGACTTTACCATGGTGGAAGCCTTTCGGTCAAGGCTATTTTGGATAGAAAGAGATGAAATTTCAATGATATAATGCTTCCATTGAATTTATATGATGATTTTGTGTAGGATTGGATAGGTTTGGAACCTTGGAAGCATTAGAATTGAAAGTTGTAATTTTTAAGTCTTCTCTATTACTATTCACATGCATGATTAGTATATAGTTGATGGAATTTGGGAATTTTGAGTTAATAAATGGATTTAGAAGGCCAAATTATATAGGGTAAGGTCAAGATATCAATTGGTTCAAAGGTCAAGTCAATTAGTAAAGATTAGGGAAAGTTATTTTAGTTAAGTAAGTTCAATGTCCAAGGGAAGTTAAATTGTAATGAATGAATGATAATGTAATGTTAGGATTTGAATTGTGTGCTCAAAGATGGCAGCAACACATCAAGGAGAAGTAATAAGCAAGAGGCAAAGATAAAGTAAAGGAAAGTCAAGCATGTGAGGTAGTAAACTAACGTAGACTTGTATGTGTTGAATGTAATGTGTTATGGTGCTATGGCTATGTGAATTGTTATGGCATATATGTATTTGATAGATGATCTATTTCTATGTATACTTTGGCCAATTGTATTTCACATGTAACATGGTAGTGTTCTCATTATATTATGTTGACACAATCACAAGCAAGTACATACAGTAGCATTAATGCATACATTGTTTAGTACTGTTTGCTACTGAGATTTCCCTAGAAATCTCACCCCCTCCATGTAATCCCAATTCCAACAGGTTCATGAATGATGAAAGAAGATAAAGAAGCATGAATAGAAGTTAGGGATTGGATAAAATAAATGTTATATGATGAATGTATGAATTGTTATATGTAATGATGTTATATGACCAGTTTGAGCAACGATGTTCATGATGTAATAAAAAATAGTAAATGATGGAATAAATGTATGATAATTTACCAGTAGTTAATTAACATGTCAAGCTTTGTTTTGACACTAATTACGCCTTATTCTGATGTCTAAATAAAGAGAACAAAGTTTTTAAAGTTGGGGACCTGAAATTGTTTTCCAAAAATTTTGACCAAATAAATAGTAAACTTTGACGTTAGATTTGACTCAATTTACAGGTCAATTGGTCTGAGGAAGTATTTTTACCTTAAATTTAATTATGTTAGCTTTACGTATCTTTTGAACCGCTTCATTTTTATTTTTTAGAATTAATTATGATTTTTCAAAATTCATCGCCGAATCTGGAAATACCGTATGAACAATAACTAGTTAGAGTGAAATTTTAGATTTAGCTAATGGACTTTAAATGTCATGCAAGTGGTTCTAAATGCTACCAAATAGGCCCTAAGACATAGAAAATAAGGATGTTACATATTCTCGCTACAGCCTTATGAATACCTTGTACTCAGGTCTATAAACTTTAACTCTGTTGACTTTTAATTCCTTCTTCGTGTAAGAGGATTCTGAGTTCGTCTATGTAATGAAACTATCTAGAAAAATACTGTGGGTACTCTCTCTGTATGAGTTAATCAACTCGTGAGACTTTCCTATATTAACCTTGTCATTGGTAATTGTCTTCCTAGAGAAATACTACACTGTACTCATAACTTCATGGATCATTCCTTTCCTTATGCTAGGTCTACTATGACCCTCGGGATCTACTTCGATCTACCGTAAGCCTCTTCAGTATCTAACTACAACCCTAGAACTCTGTATGAGCCATGCTAGGATTTAACTATGATCCTACAAAATTTACTACAATTCTGTTATGTTGTGTCATAATTCTCTAGAAAACTTAAAACTAATGGACTAAGTTATAAGGTTAGCCACTTCCACTTAGTTGGTAACTTAACTAATAATTTCCCCAATTTTTTCTTAAAAAATATTTTCTATTAAGACTTTACTCATTTCCTCCTTCACTCAGGAATTTTTCATATCATTCTCATCTTTCATTTCAAAATATAACTTTAATATGCACAGTGCTATAGGAGCTACACAGATTATACTATGCATGTTGTTGCTATAAACTATACATCTCATCTTTATCATTATGATCCTGTGCGGAACTGCTGAAAAATTTCTTAGCTCATCTGGTGGACGTGGCTCTGACATGAGCTGCACTATCCATTTCCTTGAACTGGCTCTATTTCAATAGCGATCTGACTCTATCACAAGAGCAATTTAGCTCCATTGCGAGAATATTAACCTTTATTACATAGATGCTGCTTTCTCAGAGATACATCATCATTTCATAACTATATCTCAGTTCGTTATGTATCATCTGTGTCATGTTCATGGTTCATCATTTATACATCTCATCCTTATTAATAGAACATGTCTTGAGTACTGTAATCATATGTCCACAATTATGCTAATAACATTTATCCTTATAACCATGCTGAGCATAGTTTATCATCTTCTTTATTCTAACTTCTTGACTTAAATCTTTGAAAAATTAAATGAAACTAATTATCTAATATATCTCTAATATATAAATGTAAACATATCAGGTTTAGGGTAGCTTAATAGTGTGCTACTGGACATTACTGTTTAAACATACATAGGGTACTACTACCCTTAAGCCAGTGGGAATAAGAACACATTTATCATATGGCAGAATGCTAATAGGAAGATCTAGTTGCCCTTTACAATCATCGTTATAAATGAATTACTAGCACTTGAGTCATATATCACATTTACTTAGCCATCATTAATCCATACCATCTCCTGTATTATCTCATGCAACTTCCTTAACTTTTCTCAGATCAGGGAAAAAACTCTTTCATTTGTATGGGGTCTCTCACCTGTCATATTCTATGGACATTCCCTAGAAAAATGTCCCCGCTTGCCATCTAATACAACTTTCTTGACTTGTTAAACAAATTCTATTTCTGTGGTCTCTACCACGTATCTTGCATTTCTTAGATTCTGATTATATGTTTGCACTTCTTAATTCATTACCTCTTCTCAACCTTTAGTATTTTTGGCATTGCAAGCTTCTTTCTGTAATCTTGCATACCTACTGCTCCATTAAACATTTGTAACTGCTAAGAAACAATTCTTTCTTGTAACATAGAATTCAGTCCGTAAGTCACCTGCTCAGTCGTACATCTCTTATCATTCATGTGTATGAACTTGGGTAAGTATTCATCAAAGAGTCCCTTATCTTACCCTGCCTTGTCACTTAAACTTCGCCTCACATTCATTTCTATTTGACTGGGGTAAGTGCTTCTTCATAAAACTGGTTAAGTTAAATTTCCCAGTTGAGCAGATTATTCTTTTCTTGTAAAGTAACTTCTGCGGCCTTTATTGAAATTCCTACAAAGGTAAATGGCAAAATTTATTGAAATTCTTATCGATAAATTTATTTATCGATAATAGCTTCGATAAATAAGAGGTAAAACTTGTGTGTTAATATCTGGGATTAATCTAAATCTTATCTATAAATCATTCGATAAAGGTGTTTATTGAATAATTTCTCAATATATTATTGATTGTGTTAAAACTATTTCATGAAATTTATCAAATACCTCTTCGATAAGGAAACTTACTGAAGTATTCTTCGATAAGAATGAACTAATTTTATGATTCTATGAAGTGTTTAAAACTTGAATTTGTCTAACATCTTATCGATAAGCTAATCAATAAATTAACTTTATTTATAAAGTGTTCTATGACTTTTTATCGATCTATTCTTTGATAAGAGCACTTTTCCAAAGACTATTAGGTAAAATATGTGAAAAAGTATTGAAATTTATCGAATAATTTATCGAGAAGCATACTTATGTACAAGCTATTTGATAAATTGAGTATTTTTGACAAAACAATTGATATTTTTCATCAAAAAACAATTTGATAATATTGTTTATCCAAGAATTATTCGATAAATCTTATATATTTTTATTGCAAAAAGTATCTGACAACTCTTCAATAAAATCGAACAGCTATTCGATAAATTTCTAATAGTTGTTTGAAGATTTATTGATAAACACTTTGAATAGGGCTTTTATCGAAGACATTGTCGATAAATTATCAGTTATTTAGGCAAAATATGAGGGTGTATGATAAATCTGTCAAGAGGTTCTATGTAATATGAGGGTGTATGATAAAGATGTCAAGAGGTTCTATGTAATATGAGGGTGTATGATAAAGCTAGAGAGGATGGAGAATTGATCAGTAGTCATCTAACTACTAAATTGAGGGGTAGAGAGGTCATATTAGACTCCAATGTGATTAACTTCCTCTTAAAAACTTCTGATTTTGAAAAGAAGTCTAAGCCGTCTATGAGGGAAGTATATAAGATCTTGATGTTGGAAGATAATTTTTCTGGAGATTTGAAATTTGTCCCAAAAGATATGTATGATTATCATAAGATAATCCACTATAGATATTCACAAAGCATGGTGAACAAGTCTAGCCCTTCACCTACATGACACATGAAGATTATGTGTTGCTGGGCAAGAATCATAAGTGGACAGAAGATAAACATAGGAGCTCTGATCTCTTCTAAGATGAGGAGCTTCTTTTTCACTAAGTCTAAAGCCACTCGTATCCCTTATCCCTAGCTTATTTCCTTCTTCCTCCAATGCAACAATATAGAATATCTGGAGAAGGGAGAGAAGTAAGTGAAGGTCCTAAGGTTTAGGGCTAAGCAAATTCACCATATGATAATTTCTCTGCCACTAGTTGCTGAAGGGAAAAAGCCCCAGTAAGGAAAGCAACCAGTACAAGATGAGATTCAATCCTCTATTACACCTTCTGCACCTGCTACTACTGCTCTATCTCTTACACAGACAGCTTTACATACTGTAATTTAGCAAAAGCTCAAGGGTTTTGAGGAGAAAATGAAGCTTCAGATTCAAGAAGGTAGTCAAGATACTATGTATACATTGCACAAATATTGAATGACTTTGGCTCAAGTCTGGAGAACAAGCTAGTCTCAGAAATGGCTCAGAGGCATGATTCTACCCATATAGAGATTCAATCTTTGAAGGAGATCATTGAGGTCCAGAAGAATGCTATAGTAGTCTTGGGAGAACAAATTTATGATTTGATTAGCAGATTGACACGTTCTAACACTGTGTTTTCAATATAAGACCTTCTGTTCACCCTCAGATCTAACACATCCTCCTGCTAGTACTAAGACTCAACCTCCTCATGCTCCAATTCACTTATCTGAGTCACTTGCCACTGCATAGACCAATCCTGCTTCTTCTTTAGAGCCTCATACCTTAGCCACAATTCCTCTTTCTTCCTCTAAACCCTTTGGCTACACAACCATTCCCTCTGCTCCAATTTCTCAACCAATTCTTCCTCCTATATTTGAGGAAGTATCTACAGATCCTCTAATTGGCAACCTTCTTACCACCACTAGAACCCACTGTTGAACAACCTCCTCTATCTGAACCAACTCCACTAGCTGATCCAACTATTGAACCTACTACTACCCAACAACAAACTCAATCTTCCTCCCACGAATCAATTTTTGATGAATGATAAAGGGGGGATAGATGAGATGAACTAAGAAAGTTGTAGTCTTATTTTTTTTGTTTTAAAATCATACTAACAATATATTATAGATCAATGAAAATTACTTCTATTGCTTCTATATCATTTACTTCTAATGCATTTTCAAATTTTATTGATTCCATTAAGTTTTAATTTCTCTGATCTTTATAATTATCTCAATTAAGTTTTGCCATCATCAAAAAGGGGAGAAATATTAGACTCCAATATTTTGATGATTACAATTGGGAAAAGATTTTAAAAAGCATTTTAACTGATAAAGAGTATTTATCTATAAGCTTATCAATAAACTCTTCAATAAATGAGAAAAAATTTGTGAAGAGAATGTGTTTTCTGAAGTGCATTTATCGAAGTCCTATTTGATAAGGTTGTTTATCTATAAAGCCTTCGACAAATGAATGACAGAATCTATTTTAGAAAAGTCCAAGTCTCTTTTTAAAACTATATCTCTTCGAAGACTCATTTATTTGAATAAGAGCCTAACTTAGAAATTTAGTTGAATGAATTTATTGATGTATTTATCGAGTAATAGATTGATCGATAAAGACTTCAAACAGAAAGCTTTATGAAAATTACTCTTGAAATGAATTTATCGAGGTCTTGATCAATCAATGGCTTTATTTATAAAGCATTCGATAAATGAAGAAAATAAGTAATTTTCTATGTTTTGAAAACTTATTAGTTTATCGATAAGTTATTTAATAAATATCAAGGATGTTATGTATTTCACATTTCAAAGACTTAATTTATCGAAATATTATTCGATAACAACATTTATTTAATTTAGTTTATGATGTTTATCGATAAGCTATTCAAATAGGTTATTTATCAATAAAATGAGAACTGTTCATTGTCAAAAATTAATTTGAGATTTATTGAAGTCCTCTTTGATAAGTTCTTCGATAAATACTTGCAGAATTTCAAAAGTTTTGATATATCAGTTTAGACATAGAGTAATCATTCCTATATATTTTTAATCATTATCTATTACTTTCATAATATCTTCCTAGTTGGTTTCCATTAGAGAGAATGTCAAATGGCGAAGTCGTGGCTAAAAGCGAAATTGTCAAAAGTACATTAAATGCAACTACCTACTGCTTTCTGTAATATCCCGATTTTTGGTCTAGGAGATCGGGACAGTTCATCTAGGTCCAAGATGAGGAATGTGAGAAATGTCCTAAGTCTCAAGCCTAGGAATTCTGCAGGTAGCTTGATATGGGCTGGCTCCTGTGTAAGATAACCTGATATGGGCGGGTTGTCGAGCCTTTCAATTAACGATGACTCCCGAAGAGTTTAAGGGATGAGTTATTGAAAGAGAATTTCTAGACCTTAAGATGAGGGATGAGAAGATGAGCAACGAGGCCAGAAAGAGAATGCAGGGGCAAAATCGTAATTATGGGAAAGATCGGGCTGGTAGCCGATGAGTACCATATTTTGCCAGAAAATAGAGAAAATTATGCTGATCATTTCACTGAACTGTGAAATGTTCATACGAGGTCTCTATGAGTATGAAAGAATTATGGAAACTTTAAGGACAAAAAGGTGGGGTCCTTAAGTGTAATTTTAGCCAAATAAAAAGGGACTTAAATGAAAAGAAGAAAAGTTCCTTGGGGCTAAAGTGTAATTAAAGAAAGTCAGGCCGGAAGTGGTTTGGACTGTCCGACGGCATTTCAGTCCCAGATTTCACCGGTAGAGAGAGCAAGGGACGCTCGGTAATCTGGCTTAATACAGGAATTTTTGAATACTCCAGATAGCCAGAAATGGACTGATCGTCCAAAAGTTATAAAAATTCATACCGGATATCCTAGATTTCAGATCTAGGTGAGAAAATACAGGATGATGCGTCCTTATGGGGCGGACGTCGGGAAACTGACAGAATACCGATAGGAGGCCTGTAGAAAAAGTTATTCGCAAATTAGAAAATCCAGACGGGAGTGTGAGGCCTCCGGGTATCCGATAGGGAAATTTATCGGTATTTGAAAAGTGACTGAATGAGTTTGGATGACCTCAGTCAGATGACTGATATGACTCACAGGGATGCCTGAACACCGCAGGCCAGTGTATCGGACAGAAGGAGCCGGTGTCCGGATATGTGTATAAACGGTGAAAAATATATTAAATATTCAATAAACATTAACGGGGGAGATTCCTCGTAATACGTGCCATGAAGGTAATGGACCCTGAAAGGCCCAATAATGGCGCCAACAAGGCCCAGTAAGACACTTGGACTGATAGGTGGGCCAGTGTCCGGCAGAACCCCGGAAAAGTGCGAAATTACGAAAATGCCCCTGTGTTGTACTAAAGGGGTAGTAGATGTATGAGGGCATTTTGGTCATTCTGGATAGGCCCAGGAGCCAAGGCACATACAGATAAAGTTACTTAGAGTCAGTATATGCCCTGACAGAGTACAGAAGGGTGTGAAATGACGATTTTACCCTTAGGGTTAAAATAGTGCAAGAAAGGGCACCCAAGGGTATTTTGGTAATTTACCGAGGGATGTTTCTTGGGAATCGAGCCATCAGAGTACCTGAGCTTGATCAGGATCCAAGATAACATACCCAGAGCCCAAAAACGTAGGCCCAGTGATATGTGAGAAAAAGTGGCATTAAAATACTATTTTAATGCTGTTTCAATAAAGTAAAGTTACTCGGTCGGCACGATAATCGAGGAGGTGATCAGATAAAGTCCGGGACTTATCTGGATAGCATTGGAAGGCGTGAAAGGTCCCTTCCAGGTGCAACATGACGCAATCTTAGAGGAAGAAGAAAAGTTGAGGACACGTATTACGGTGCAAGACTCTGGACCGGTACTGGATTGGACTGAACTGCTGAGTCAGCTGATGAGGTGTCCAGGAATTGTGACATGTGAAGAATGTGGCGATGAGTTGTCCCGGTGAGGTGTCCTGGATGATGTCATGCATGATGCAGTAAAAAGGAATAAAGAAAAATAGGAAAATCCAGGAAAAATCAGGACCACATGTTCAGATGGCTTCAAAATTACAGAAATGCCATCCATTAAAGCTATAAATACCCCCTTCCCCTCCCATTTTAGGCATCCCACGTTTTTGGCAAGAAAAGAGAGAGAAAGAAGAGAGAGAAGGAGAAAGAAAGAAAGAAAGGAAGTTCTGGTGGAGTTGGAAGCAGTATAGAAGTTTTGGAGCTCTGCTTTTGAGGTAGTAACTAATCCTAGCTCTTATGTAATGTCTTTGTGATTTGTTGTGCTATTGTTTGGTTGGATTGTTGTCTTATATGTTATGCTTGAAGCTCTATTACAATGCTATGATCATATGTTATTGAATATGGAAGCACGCAGCATACTTATCTATACACAATCACAAGCAAGCACCGTCACTCTGCATTACATATATTGTTATGATTATTGCTACTGGGATTCTTTTGAATCTCATTCCCAAAAATAACATTACAGGGGAGGTTCTGTCAAAATAAAATCTGGAAAATTTAAGAGACGCCGTTAAGCTGCCGAAATTCTGTCAACAGAGCAAGGACAAAGAAAGGAACTGATACGTACTGTGTACGTAGGTGCTGTCTAAGGAGGCTGGAAGTGAGTGGACCTAGCCGGTTCATCCAGTCTTTCCTGGGTACTTATGTAGAATGGTAGCTCCTAAGGGAATTACCGAATCGGTATAAGATCGGTTACTTTCTACAGAAGGAATGTAGCAGTTATGCTGCCGAATTTTAGACAGGAGAAGATGTAATAGAAATATGAGAATTTGCTGTATGCCTTGTTGTATGACATTTTATTATTTAATAATAAATATTGTTTAGCATGTTCAATTTGTAAATGGGGAATTAAGGGAGAAATTCGCAGGTCTTGAGGTAGCAGTGTTCTGACCTCAGTTTGACCTAGTAAACGGAGGAGTTTGGCTACGAAATTTGGTAGTCTAGTCGTACACATATGGGGCGTTACGTTGATAGGTAATAAGCCTTGTTTGGATGTGTAGAATGAGATTAATCAGTTTTCAAATTAAATGTCCAGAATAAAGAACTTAAGAGTAAAATTTTGAATTTCTGGGCTTAAGGTAAGATATAATCAAGCTAATATTGCTTCCGCAAGTGTACTCTGAAGAGTCTAAGGGAGGATGTTTCACTTTCAATCGCCAACAGGTTTGTCTTGGCTTCACTCAAACTTTCATGTATCTAATGAATAACTCACAAGCTAAAGCTATAAATAGGAGACAAATTGAATGTGAAGTTAAGAAGGGTAATAACCTACGACTAGAGCATTTATTTGCATTCATTTTTATTCTCTGTTATTAGTGTTCATACTCTATTATACCTTGTTTCACTTAGCATGAACAAAGTACTTTTTCTGAGAAAGAAATTCTTGTACTTTAGTGTTTATTATAAATACTCTACCAAGAGAATCTATAATTTCTCAATCATCTTTTCTGAGTTACTCAAGAGTATAGGACTCTTTAGTGCAATATATCCTTAAGGGTTGTAAGGGGGAGTAAGAGTAATTCTCATGGTTGATTTATTGAGGCGCCAAGAGCCTAGCTAATCTTGGAAGTTATAGTGAAAAATCTCAGAGGGAATTTGAGGACTAAACATAGGCCAAGTGGTTAGGCCAAACTAAGATAAATCTTCTATATCAACTTCTTCCTTCAGCTATACTCGGTGATATTATTTTTAATTTATCTATTTAAATTTTGAGAAATTTTTAAATTTCTAAATATCACCCAATTCACCCTTTATTGGGTGTAACTGTCAAAACTATCAACTACGAGTAACTGACTAGTCCGTTTCGTGGGAATATAAAATCAAATTATATTTTTAACCAAGTATTCTATCATTATATAATTAGAAAATTTAAAATTCCATTTCCAACATTAGTTGGATAAATAATCATAAATGGAGATGTGTGCATACAATTTAGTTTGTGTCATATCCTAAATTTTTTCTATCTATATAAGATTGATAGGGGAAAATGTTATTAAGGGATTTGGATGATAATCAGAAGAAAATATAATGATTAGATGAAGTTTAATTCAAAGAAAGAGAGAAGGTATAAAGTTAAATAGACTAAACTGCAAATAGTGAAAGCCCATAGACTAAGGGGAGATGGGACAATATCTTCCGCTACATAGCTATGATACCTAGAGGATGCGTGTTTGGGTGCCTAAGGGGTTAAAGTCCTCATGTGCCTAGAGAACAAAACCGTGACCTCATGTGGGCCTGGGGCCTGCCTAAGGGGAAAGCGGATAATATCTATGTGGAAGGATGCTGGGCTATTAGAGAACATAAGTAATGGTGCTGGATGATGAATGAGATTTATGTGATCTAAGTTGGTTAGAATCAAGAAAAAGACCAGGAAGGAACCATAATCCGGTCAAGAGTAGACTGAGACTGATGTATACGCGCGGAAAGAGTTAAGAGATAGTAAAAAGATACCAATGTTACTCCAGAGAAATAGAGACTGTTTCGCTCACCTGGGAAGTATTCCTTGAGTAAAGTTTATGAAAAGTATTCCTCCCAGTTAAATAGAGATGAGCGTGAGGCTAAAGGTTAAATAGAGAAAGAGAAACCCTTTTGATGAATGTTTAGACAAGTTCATATATATGAACAGAGAGAGTGAATGATTAAAGAGTTAATTTACGGATTGGATTTCATGTTATAAAGAAAAAGTTTTCTCAGGTAGTCACAGAAGTTCAATAGAGCGGTAGCTATAAGCAAGATTAGAAAAAAGAAAGATAGCCATGGTTCTAAAGATAAAGTAACTCCCCTATTTGATAGAAGGGTCAAGTCTATACCCTGATAAGAGGGTAGCATGGCAGCCTAAGTGAAATAGATAGATGTTTCAGGATGAATGATCAGGATATGATAGGCAATATGACAAAGGAAATATGTTTTGAGGCTTACTTAGTTCATTACAATGTCTGATAGATGGTTGAGCAAATTATGATGATGAATAGTTGCATCTCCTTGCAGTTGTCATATAATGACATGCATGTTAGAGTATGCCATGATGAATACTCCCATTTCGTAGTATATGCAGGGTAGAGTATATATGGTGAGGAAGTTATGAGAAAATTATGTTGCTCCCATACCATATGATATGCAATGAGGAATATATTGAGGATGATAGATAGTCTCAGTTTATGGGACGATAAGTTATGATATGATATTCTGATATGATTTATAATTGGGGTGATTCAGGTTTTTCTATAGGCTTGCGAATGCAGTACTCAGAGCCATTTCTATTGAAAGGAATGGTATACAGAAAGAGTTAGATTTGAAACAAATGACTCTGAGATAGAGACTAGATTCAGATGAGTACAGATCACTCTTCAGATAAGAGTTGGATCTGATGCAGTCTGCTCGCAGTTAGAGCATAGTTCAAATGGCTCGCAGTTAGAGCACAGATTTACATGAGAAGTTATGATAAGGCCATAGCAGCAGAATGCAATGGCAGGTGGTTAAACCATGATTGCACAAGGCATGGTAAGCCACAGTAAGAGAAAGATAAGAAGGAACTCCTGAGTAAGAGAGGAAATAAGTAAAGTCTTGAGAAATAATACGGGCTACTGAATGTAATATTTCTAAATTTTTATTGAGTTATCAACAAGTAGAAGCGGTGAACCCTATAACTTAGTATGTTGGTTTAAGATCTTATGGACATATACAGAATCGCAGTTAGATTCTGGAGGGTCACAGTTAGATCCTAGCATGGCTCCAGGGTCGCAGTTAGATCCTAACAGTTCCAGAGTCGCAGTTGATTCTGAAGAGGCTGACGGTTGATCGCAGTTAGATCCCGAGGTCGCAGTTAGACCTAGCCTAAGGAAAGTAATGAGCCATGAGATATGAGTACAATGTAGTATCTCTTTGGGAAGATGAATGCCAAAGACGAAGTTAAGGTAAGGAAGCTTCACTAGTTGATAAACTCATCCAGAAAAATTATTTATAATGATTTTCCTCAGATAGCCTATATTATACAGACTGAACTTAGTTTTCTTTAAACAAAGACGGAGTCCAAGTTAAAGTCTGAGTGCTGATATTCAAAAGTTTTATAGAAGTATGCCTGAGGAACAAAGAAGAGAACCCCATATGTTTTGAGAATAGAAAAGTATGAGCAGATAAATCTCCAGATGAGGATAAAAAGATTAAAAGGCTAGAGAGACCTAGAGAATGAGGTCTAAAGTAAAGATAGAACCCAGTAGTTCTATGAGATAGAGAATGCTAAGGCTTAGAAGAGTAAGGTAGCCTTCGTCCAAAAAGATGTTAAGGCAAGAGTAGTCTAAGAAAGAGTAATGAAAAAGGGTCCAGTTGTCACAGAAGTTGGTATAGATGGACAAGGTAAGAAAAGTGAAAAGTTAAAGTAAGATAGACCTTGGAGTTACACCAAGATGTTAAGGGGTAAGATATGAAAGAGTGTAAATGCCATAGAAGTTTGGCATATATATGATGAATGATAAACAAAGTTATGAAAAGTTAGAAAGGTTATGAACATTAAAGGATTAAAACCCTTCTGCCAAGTCCAAATAAGAGTGGATTTGAAATGAAAGATTTAAATTATGACTTTGTTCAGGAGAACGATAAGCAAAAGAGCAATACTCTCCTGAGAGGCTGATAAAGTCATAAGAGAATGTTAGAGCTTTGCATTTAGGAGCAAGTATACAGTCCTACAAGATATTGGCCAGGCATTATGCATGTTAGAGTATATGCTCCTACTTAGCAGTAAAGTAAAGAAAAGAATAACTGCATAAGTCCTCTCTCTGTATGATGTTGAATCATTAAAGATGATAAGAGCAACAATAGAGTTATAAGAGTTTCTATACAAAAAGAGGATGAAGCTTTGCGGATGTTAAAGAATTCTTCGAGATGCTAAGAGAAGTAATAAGGGATAAGTGTTAGAAAGTATAATGAGTGAGTGAGGGAAACTCCCGAATACAATAATATTCGAGAGAGTTTGATATGAAAGAAATGGACACTACTCTCAAGTCTAGTACAAGGAGTTGTCCATAAGCAAATGGATGCATAGCACAAGATCAAGTGCCGTGATGAAGTAGAAATAAACTCCAATTAAGTTGACTGATACAAAAAGAGTAATGACAGCAAGGACATGAAGCGGATATTGAAAGTACTCCGCTAGATAATAAGATAAAAGGTAAGAGATGGATACCCCAATTCTTAGTCATAAAGCAGAAAGAGATTTAAAGAGGATGTATATTTAAGATTGTTGACTAAGGTACAAGTAAATTTCGAGGACGAAATTTATTTTAAGGGAGAGAGAAATGTAACATCCCTAATTTCTGTACTAAGTTGTATGTACAGATTGAATAAAATATATGAGATGTTTAGGAAAATATGTGGCCATGTTTATGTAAAGAAAAGGATTAATTGGAAAAGGAAGAAATTCTAAGAGCCAAAGTGCAAAATTATGAAAATGCCACTGTGATGCCCTAAGAAACCAGAAGTAAATGGAGGGCATTTTGGTCATTTCACAAAATGGATGGATATCAGAGGAAATTTGATAGTAAATTATTATAATTAATATGAGAATTTATGGAGTTGACAGAAGTCAAAAAAGAATCCTGTAGAATTAATTATGGAATTTACGGTGAAAAAGGACACCGATAAAGGGTTAAAGGAAACATATGTAATTTTTAACAGGACTTCTGGGTCTCAGAAAATTATGAAACTTTGTAGAGAATTCATTTTATATTATAATGAATTTCTAAAAATGTTAGAACAATTAAAAGAGGTGTTTAGCATTTATGCTAAGATCAGGGTAAGTTACGGATATCGGTATGAGGAAAGTACATTGCGATTTGGGCCAGTTAGCTATTGGACCTAAAAGAGGCCTAATATTTCGTCCTAGGACAGCCCAATAAGGCCCAAAAGTTATCTTGGAGCCCAAGGCCAAATAATAAATAATTTATGGATTTTTGAAAAGAAAGAAAAAGAGAATAAAGTAAGAATTAGGTGTTGCACATGGTGGGACCCACAAGGACACAAGAATGGCACCCAAAAAGAGGAAGGGTTAGGTGTACCAAGGGAGGCCATGCTAGTGATGTCATGGTGGTAAGGTCTTGAGTGAAAAGTGAAAAGACATTCCAAGATCAAACCTTTAACCATTAGATCAAATAGTTTCCAAAGTGATCTTGGCCTTCAAATGGCACATGACTTTTGCTATAAATACCCCCCCTTTCCATTCATTCTTCGCACCCAAGAGCTCCTTTAGAAAGAGAAGTGAGTTCTAGAGAAAGAATGTGGAAGAAAGCAAGGAAGAAGCAAGGGTCTTGAAGGAGCAAGTAAGGTAAGTTGTCTCCTTGCTTCTACCTTTTGTTCTTATGGTTTGTGCTTGAGTTTAAGTGACTTTTTAGGCTTAAATCTTGGGAAAATGCTGCTGGAATTTTTGTGTATATGTGAAAGGAATATGAGTTTTAAGTCATAGATAGTTAAGACAAGCTTAAACAAGTTAGTTACATGCTTGGTTGTTGGATTAAGTTGATGTTCTTGACTTTACCATGGAAGAACATTTCGGTTTGCACTGTTCATGATAGAAGGAAATGGAATTTCAATGATTTAATGCTTTCATTGAGTTTATATGATGATTTTGTGTAGGATTGGAAAGGTTTTGAACCTTGGAAACCATTGGAATTAAAGGTTATAATGTTGAAAATTCCTCATGGTACTGTTCACTCACATGAACAGTGATTTGAATTTCATGATTTTGATGCTTCCAATGGTCTTAAAATGAGATTTTGTGTGGGGGAAAAGTGGAGGAACAAGTATGGGAAGCATTGGAATCAAAATGAGAATTTTTGGAAGATTTATGTATGCTTTTCCAAATCTGTAGAGAACAGTGTATTCTTGCTGGAATTTGGTTATTTTTAGTTCATAAATGGATTCAAAAGGTAAAATTGTGTAGGGTAAGGTCAAGACATCAATTGATTCAAGGGCCAAGTTAATTGGCAAAGATTAAAGAAAGTTATGTTAGTTAAAGCAAGTTAAAGGTTCAAGAGAGATAGTCTTGAGTAGTGTTTGAGTTCATGGTCCTAATGGATTATGTAATGAATATGAATGTGATTAGGACCTTGAAACCTCTAAGAAGATGTTGGGGAATGATTGACCAAAAAGCTTGGGAAGCAAGTGCAAGCATAAGAAAGAGAGCTTAAATCCAAGGTAGTAAACTTACCCTAAACTTGTATGTATTGAATGTTATGCTTGATTGTGCTATGACTTTGTTGAATTGTGTGCATATGTGTATATGATTGAAGCTCTGTTTCTATGATTACCTTGGCCAATTGTATTTCATATGTTACATGGAAGCATGCACATTACACAATGTTTACACTTTCACAAGCAAGCACAAGTATTTACTTTAATGCATGCATTGTTTAGTACCGTTTGCTACTGAGATTCCCCCGAATCTCATCCCCTATTTATAACCCATTACAGAGAGGTTATGTCGAAGTGAATTTTGAGAATGCTGTAAGACACCGTTATGCTGCCGATTTTCAGACTGAACATAGGGAGATGGTATGTACTGTGTACGTAGGTATTGTCTAAGGAGTCTGGAAGTGAGTGGACCTAGTCGGTTCATCCAGTCTTTCCTGGGTACTTACGTAGAATGGTAATTCTCACGGGAATTACCGAATCAGTACAAGATCAGTTATTTTTACAGATGAAGTATAGTAGTTATACTGCCGGATTTCAGGCAGGAAAGATGTAATAGAGATACGAGGATTTTGTTCATGCCCTGTTGTATAAAGATTTATTATTTAATGATAAGTATTGTTTGGCATATTTGTTTGATATGTGATTGATGTATGCATATGTATGTAAAGTTGCTTGCTGGAATTTGCCACCATGAACAGTAACTCGTGGTGATATAGTGATGTTTGATCTATAATTAAAAATAGTAAATGATTAAATAAATGTATGATATGTTTATGATAAATAGTAGACATACCAAGCTTCGATTTGATATATAGAATGTCTCATTTCGATGTCTACACATGGAGATATAAATTATCAAAATTGGGACCAAAATGCTGGAATCAGGAGAAAAACGCTGGATGAACAGTAAAGTTGTAACTTTGACTGACGTTGACTTGGACAAGGAATGGTCAACGAGTTATTTTTCCTTGAAATAGTATTGAGTTAGCTTCATGTATAAATTTGAACCACTGCATTCCGATTTTTCTAGAATTAGTTATGATTTTTTGAAGTCAGGTCACTCATCTGGAATTTACACAGTGAACAGTGCTCGATAAGAGTAAAACTCCAGATTGAGAAATTGGACTTTAATGACCTTGAAAGTGGTTCTAAATACTACCAATTGGTCCCTAAGATGTACAAAAATAAGGATGTTTCACCCTTCCTCCACAATTTTGTGCACCTAGAGGACCCTTGGGAAAACCATGCTAAAATGAAGAGAGAACTCAAAAAAGATCAAGGAAAAGCCACCCAAGTAAGTACCTAATATAAGATGATGATGCCCTAGTTAATACCAACCCCTTTCACTCCAGTCCTTAATATAAGACCTATTTTGTAGTACAATTTTCACTATAAAATAGGTCTTATATTAAGGGAGGAGTATCAATTTATTTTAATTAAGCATATATTTAAATCATTATATTATTAATTATGTTATTATATAAATTGTCATAGGATTATAATATAAAATAATGAAATTTGAAATTAGCGATAGAATTCGATTGGTGATGGAATTAGTGACGAAAAATTTTATGCCAAGCAATTTAGTGACGGATTAGCATCGCAAATTGTTTTGTTACATAAATTAGTAACAAATTACTAATGAATATTAGTGACAAAAAGTTTATGTTGTTAATTCCATCGCTAAATTGGAACTTAGTAATGGATTAGCGACAAAAATTAGTGGTAGAATTGTTTTGTCACTAATTCTGTCACAAAAGTTTGACAAAAATAGGTGACAAATTAGTTATAGAATTGGTGATGGAAAAAAGTCTGTTGCAAATTGATTATAGCCCATTAATCGCCTCAGGGTCATCAAAACTGATTACAAAAAAATTTATAGAATAGGGTGAAACACCATATCATACCCTCGAGGATCCTTTCATTTGATCCTAGCTAATTGGTATATAAATTAAAATTTGGTTAAACGGGGGATTTACATTTGAAATCATTGAAAGTGTGAAATCTAAATTAAAGTGCAGGTAAGTAAATATTTTTGGTTGCTTCAAGCAAAGCAATTTTCAAGTTTTGAATTTGGATTTAGAGAACCAATAAGGTGAAGGTCTTTGGTATGGAAAATTTGGCTATAATTGCTCTTTGAAAAGTATTTTGGGAGATAAAATTACTTGGTCAAGATGGAAAACCTTAACCAATTGGTTAAGTTTAATGCACTTCAGTAGTTAAAACCCTTCCTTGATCCAGGTTAAGTTTGAACATCTTAATGCATTGTGAAAAGCCACTTAGTTTTGTAATTAGAGTTAGATGATGCAATGTCCACAATTAGTGTAATCACACAACAATTTTGGGCTATTAAGTTAAACACCAATGATCATTAGCTATCAACTCAACAAGAAACCATGAATAATATATATATTAGATAAACAAATATATCATCCAATATATTACAAGTTCCAAACTGAACGATAAACTAATTGGAATTCCAAGTCCTCAACATAAATCAAGATCCTTAAAACTAAGTAACTCGATTATGTGAAAAGAAAAGGTTGGAAATAATAAACTCTCCTTTGTGGCTGAACTAAGCTCCAGGCTCCTTCTCCATCACCAAAGGTCCCAAAATTTAGCTACACATAGCTCTAAGCTTGTTTCAATCAAAGGCAATAGGTGCTACCATGGTGGATGACAAAATTAAAGTGGAATGGTAGAAGGAGAATGGTGGAAATTAGATTTAATCGGTAGAAAATGGTTGGAATGCTGGGAAAGAATGGAAAGATGAAGGTTTGATCAATGTGTGTTGTTCAAGATGAGAGAAAGTAAAGAGAGAACTTGAAATCCCAAATCTGGGGGACTAGTGTCACATATAGTAGCTGGCTACTGATGTGGTCTCCATTTTTACCTTAAAGGCAAAAATGCACGATTTCTGTTAAGAGCACTTTCACCGCGGCAAATAGACATAATCAGCTCAAAATTCTTTTGTGAAGTTTTGCCCTTCCAACTCTATTCTTTGTTCCTTAGTTCTTCTTTGCCTCTTCACTTCAAATCTTTGGACTTGTTGTGCATTGACCTTTGAATCTTTGTCTTTCTTCTTGTGTCTACAAATAAAATTAAGCTTTTGTAATATCTATATTCTCAAAACTAAAGCACATTGCAGGTAAGTGAAATTTGACAATGTTACCCTCTATTTGTATAGACTCACTAAGAAAACATAATTCATGTTTTATCCAATAAATGTTTCCAATTTGGGTAGATATTCATCTAAAAATCTCTCAAAACAATACTATAAATGAGGTATAATTTGGACTCATCAATTCCCTATACTTAAACCTTTGTACTCCTAGACAAAGACTAAATCAAAGCAATCTAGAGATTCAAATGATGAAAATGAAAAGAAAAACCATGCTAATTTGTGAATTCAAAAGCCAAACAAGTTATCATCCTTTAAAGAAAAAAATATTGGTGATTTAACCAATGCAAATGTAACTAACTCAATACATATTTGTTCCAACATGTATGAGAAAAAAGAATCACTCAGTGGTAGTGTTTAACTCTCATTCTCTCATTATCTGGTAATTTCTCTGTTATTCAAATAGTGAGACATTCTACCATAGGATTATAATAGCTTTAAAACATCAACTACCTAATCAACAATCTTGTAATGAGTCAAGAGGACTTGTTAAGGTTGTAATGATAGAAAGGCTAATGTGAAATAGAGAAAGAATGGATACAAGTGTAAGATTTTTCATAGGATAGAAATCAAATCACATTTCTTCTTTTGACATCTTATTCTATTTGCTAAAATTGGGATACTTATTGGTAACCTGCTCTTTCAATTTCTCTTCAATTTTTCTATTTTTTCCTTCTTCCTTCTTTTTGGCTTTTCTCAATCTTTTCTTTTCTTTCTTTTGCCTTTTTCTCTTTCTCTTCAATTTTTCTTCTTTCTTTTGGCCTTCACAAACTTACCTTCTATACAAAATTTGTGTGTATATCCCCAATGTAAAATATGATTGACAATACGAAATAACTTCTCAACACTTGTATTAAAATGATGGTAATTTAATGAAAATGATGGCTTAAAAGGGTTAGCAAAATAAAAGTGTTTATAGCTTGTGTTTGGTCAAAGGGTAATGAAATGAAAACCTTTATAATGTTCATAAAACAATAATTTATGTAATCTCAAATAAGTTCTAGAGAATGCAAACTAAGTGAATAATCTCACAATTTAGGAATTTAAGGCTCAATCTAACCTTCCAACAAGGTTTACAACTCCTAAGCTTATACATTAGGTCTAATTAAACTTGTACTAATCACTAAAGATTGAATCAAATCACCTCAATTGAAAACCTGAAGAACTTTAACTAATTAAGCACATATAATCACCCTTTAACAGGATGAAAATCATTACCATCAAAAGAATATAAGAATCATTTGTCGCAATTTGGAGTTCTCAAAAAGTTCAAGTTAAGGTTCAATTCCATTCAATTCATTAATGCAAGAAGGTTGGAATATGGATAAGTGAAATTGAATTGTAAAATAGACTAGAAACAACTTAAATTAGTCCTTCTAATGGAAAAGAGAAGTAAAATGTTGCTTGAAATTTTGTCCTTTCGCTACGATGAGAAGACAACTTTGCCGTTGCAAACAAACACAGAACTGATTTTAAAAACCATCATTCACCTTAACAAACTAGTAATTTGGTTGCGATGAATCCTCACAATAAGCAGCCTGTTCAAAAATTTTAAATATTTTTTAGAATACAATGCAACCATATCCATTTACTCTGCCTATATACAACATGCTTCAAATTCTCATGAGTCTAGTCCCTAATTAGCAATCCATCACTTAAAATCAAAAGAAGTGATGGATTACATTACACATTTATGCACAAATTTTGAAATATTTTCTATAAAATTACATTACACATTTATGCACAAACCACTAATCTCCCATACACTTAACCTTTACAGTATCCTTACTGTCAAAAAGGAAAGAGGTAGAAGAAGATATAACATGATAGGAAAATAAGAAGACCATAGGAGGAAATCAACAACAATAAAAAAATTTAAAGTATAGTTGCCAAAAACTATCTAACAAGCTAAACATCCTTAAAAAAAGTGATAAAAACAATAATCAAAAGTCAATGAGTCACAGCTCATTGTCAAAATAACACAAAAATAAAGCAAGTCAATAACCAAGATCAGCTACATCCACTAGAAGAGTTTTGGTTCCTTAATCCTTATCTTCATCATCATCATCAAAGAGCTCTTCCACAACAGGTGCCTTGCCCTTAGTAGGGTCTCTTAGAGGCTCAAAAGTTGAAGGTGCCTCAAAAGGCCTTGGGTAATATGGAACATCAGCATACCACTACTCAAATTGGGGAGAAATTGGAAGCTCCATCTTGAAAGCATCTCAAATATCAATAGATCTATAATCACCTATCTCTGGTACTTATGAGAAAGAGCAAATTGCTTGACCTCTACAACTTTATCCCCAAAGAAGTAACTTGAGCATTGAGCAAATCCAGTTGTTTACTCAAACTCTTAAAGGAAAATTTGGAGCTACTCTAAGGGATATCTTGGGTAGGTGGGTTTCTACAATCTCCCTCTTCTTGAGCACCTACTTTTTCATCTTCAGACTCAACCAAGAGCCTCTTAGGCTTCTTCATTGTAGGCCATCTAATGCCTTTATATTTAATTGATTGAGGTGGGGAAAAACTAACAAAGCCCTAGGTGATCTAACATAATGGAAAATGAAGTTGTAGATAACACAATCAATACTTAATGGTTACTGAGTCATAAAGTATAAAAGGAGTGCTCCTTCCTTATTGACATCAAGAATATGCCCTGAAGACTAAACATTGTAAATCATGAAGTTGAGCCACACTCAAGCTTCATCATTCATATTAGCTCTAGCCAGATAAGATTGATGATAAGGCTCTCGGATTGTCGCAGTCTGAGCTATCAAAATAAAGTTAATTGTACCCAATATAGTATAAGGCACAACCCTATCGTTCTTCTCATGGAGCCTTTCTAAAGGAATCCTAGCAAATTGGATGTCAAAAATAATGAAAACCTGAGTAGAGATAAAATGGTTTTGGGGTTTGGTTGATTTTTGCAATAAAATAAGGGTACAGAAAAGTAGATATTTTTTTAGATTTTTGAGTAAGATGGAAGCTAGTTGGCTTGTTGAAAGAATATGTTATGAAAGACTCTTGATGATGAAAATGTATCTATCCTCGCTCTTAATTTAATATTGGTGTTTGAAATAGCTAAGTCTTGAGTAAAACCTCAATCGATCGATTGAGTCCAGAACCCTAATCTTCTTTAAACTCCTTTGATCAAAGCTAGTTTAAAGACTATTAGCGAACTGTTAGAAACAACTTAGCGTGCAATTAACCCTAGATTATGAGAATGCCCACGAATGGTCGTCAATCGAAAACTCTAGATTTTAAGCAATTGAATTGATTTGCAATGATCGCTGAAAGTAACCTAACTTTCTTAAAATCAAAACTGAAATATTAAATTAAATCTAGCATTCAAACATCCAGAATCAAATTACAACAGTCTAATCTGAGAATGATCAATCGATATTCAAAAATTGTTCATATGATGAAAATCCTAGATCTAGCAGCAATCATAACATGACAACATGCAAATTAGAACAGAAGAAACTCCCTAGTTTAGTCCATGAGCTCAAGATGTGAGATCCATCACTAAGAGACTAAGAACTTAGCCTCTTATGACTTCTGCTGCACTGCAATCGCTGTTCAGGTGTGATGCCATGAAGAAACGATGGAAAGATAAAGGGTGAATGTGAAGGAATCTGTGGAAAAGGGTAGAAAAGATGAAAGATATGCGTAGGTTGTCGAATCGATCTTCAGAGAATGTGTGAGTACTGCTTCTTAGCCTAATCAGGTTTAACACCAGCCTCCCTTTTGACGGAAGCTTGCCTCGCCTTTTAAAAGCAGCTTGACCTAACCAGAAACGCGCAGCTTCACGACTATCTTCTCTTGTCGTGACCAGATCCTTGACCAGATCCTTGTTTTGGTCGCGACCTGTAAACACGGAAAAGCTTCCAGAAGTATCCAGGTCACGACCGGAGGACACTCGATTTGCGACTAAAAAGTGTAGAAACGTGATTTGACTTTCATTGACTTGTGATTTCTTTCCTGGTCCTTGCTCTCTTCCAAAATACCTGCAATTCAACATAAAAGCTCGCTATAAAAGTCCAAATCAGTAAATAACGGTATATGTGCAGTTTGGAAGAGTTATTTTACCGTTTTACCCTTTAATTAGCATATTGCCATGCACAATCATGTAATACACAAAAGTACAATTTAAGGCATGAAATGAATGGTAAAGTTACAATAAAACTCTTAAAAATGTCATAGAAACCATATACAAAATGTGTCTTATCAATTCCCCCACACTTGAACCTTTGTACTCCTGGACAAAGAAATGAATCACACCTAGAGCAACACTATTAAATCCAAGATAACAGCATAATCCATAGTGTGACCTGAAAACAATTAATCCACCATCTTTTAGGAATGAAAAAGTGATAATGTGAGCAATGCCAAGTAATCAATTACTAAACAAAATTAACCTCAATTGTATGAGCGCAATAGATTCTCTCAAAGGATGTAAGTGTTTAGCTCTCTATTTCCACTCAGTGATAGGGTTCTTTCACTCAGATTCAAATAAGAAAATATCCTACAATAAGCTTGTAATGGCTCTAAATCTCAGTAACTATATAGCACTTATGCAAAGAATTAAGAGGTCTTTTAGGGTTGTAATGATGGAGATAGGCCACGTGGAATAGAATATAAAGGATAGAAAATTTATATGCATTCAACAATGAGTATATAGCCTTAATTCATGTCTCTAGAGATGCAGAAATGATGATTGTGCTAATAGGAGTTGATAATGGTGCCCTCCTTATCTCTCTTTTTTTTCTTTTATTTTTGCTTTCTTTTCTTAATCTTTTCTTGCACTCTTTTTTTCAGTGCAATATGCTTTTTGTCTCTTTTTCTTTTGTTTGGCACCTCATGCACAAAAGCTGTAGCACAGTAACACAACAGTAATGAATTTTTGACATGAATGAAGATTTATTTCAAAATGATGTTTATGCATATATGACTTTCTATAAAAAATGATGAAAAGAAAAAGTGATGGGCTCAAAGGGGGTGACTGTAATATCCCTAATTTTTTGTACTGGATAGTATGTACAGTTTGTACATAATATATGAGATTTTCTAGGAAATTTATGGCCATTTATGTAAAGAAAGGGATTAAATTGAAAAATGAAGAAAATGCAAGGACTTAAGTAAAATTATAAAAGGTTTAAGGCTAAAAGAGAAAGTGGACAAAAATGTGGGGTCTTTAAGTGTAATTTTAGCCAAATTTGAGGGACTTAATTGAAAAGAAGAAAAGTTTCCAGGGCCAAATGGTAATTAAAGAAAGTTGAGCCGAAAGTGGTTTAGATTGCTCGAAAGTATTTCAGTCCCAAATTTTATCAGTAGATAGAGGAAGTGGTGCAGGATAGTCTGGCTTAATACAGAAATTTTATTAAAGTTTTAGATGGCTGAAATTGATCTGATAGTGAAAAAGTTATCCAAAATTTTTATCAGATCTCTTGGACCTCAAATATAAGTGAAAAGTTACAGGATGATGCGTCCTGTGAAGTCGGAGGTTAGGAAACTGACAAAATCCTGAAAGGAGTTCTGTAGGAAAAGTTATTCACTTTTTAGTGAATTTAGACGGGAGTTTGTAAGCTCTTGGGATTCGATAGGGAAATTTAGCAGTAAATAAACTGGGACTAAATAAGCCCAGATGACTTAACGCAGAGACCCAGACGAACAAGTGGCGTCAAGAAGGCCCAATAAAATTATTGGACTGATAGGTGGGCCAGTGTCGGGAGGAACCCTGGAAAAGTGCGAAATTACGGAAATACCCCTGTGTTGCCCTAAGGAGTAATAGGTGAATGAAGGGCATTCTGGTCATTTTGGATAGGCCAAAATGCCAGGAAAATACTGGAAGGGTTAGTCCAAGTCAGTATATGCCCTGACAGGGTACAAAGAGGTATGAAATGTGCCCTTAGGGTTAATGTAGTGCAAGAAAGGGCACCAGGGTATTTTGGTCTTTTCGAAGGGATATGTAATTAAGTTTAGGCCCAGTATAAGAATGTCAATGATAGAAAGAATCTGGATACTGTATTTAAGGTCAGAAAACATATTATGGAATCTCAGAAAAATTAGATTCAGAAAATAGTCTGGTTTTTGGAGAATCGGACCGAGCCGGTACCGGACTGGACTAAAATTTTTCCAGAGGCTTCTTCTCCCTTCAATTTCTCCATGTGCATGGTGAGGTGTCCCTTTGATGATGTCATGAAGGTGATGTCATAATTTAGAAAGAAAAGAAAATTCAAGATTAAATCTTAGCCATTAGATCAAATAGTGCACAAAATGATCTTGGCCTTCCATTTCCACTCAAGTTTGCCTATAAATACCCCCCCAAACCAGATTCATTTTGGCACTTGAGGCAACCTTGGGGAAACTCTTGAAAATTTTCCATTCAAGCCAAAAAGAAGCAAGCACCTTGGAAGAACTAACAAGGTAATTAGTCCCCTTGATCCTAGACTTTGTTCTAGTAAGTTTGCTCTTGATTTTAAGAGATTTTTGGGGCATATTTCTCTTGAGGGTGCTGCTGGATATTCTGTTTGGATGTGAAAGGAATATGAGTTTTATGTTATGGATAGTTTAGACAAGCTTAAACAAGCTAGAATCAAGTGGTAATAGCTTGGAAATCAAAGTATGCATGTGAATGGAAGATTGTGTTCTGTTCTGGTACTATATAAATCACTATTCATATGTTGGAATTTCATGATTTTGATGCTTCCAATGAGTTTAAAATGGAAAATTGTGTGGGGTTATAGGAGAGAAACAAGTATTGGAAGCATTGGAGTCAAAATGAGAATTTTTGGAAAACATGTGAAGCTTTTTGGTTCTGTACAGAAGCTTATGATGCAATTGGAGTTTGGAATTTCTGAATGCATATTTGAATTCTACATGAAAAATTATGTGGAAGTGAACCATGAGAATTTATTTTAGAGAGATGGAAGCATAAATCATGGATTAAAGAAAGAATGGAACTTAGTGAAAACCTAGTCTTGGAATTGTGTTGGAATTGAATTGTAACTTGATGTTACTTTATAATGGCTAGGTTTTGACATTTGTGAGAAGGGAAGATCATTCCAATAAGGAATTAACAAGGACATCTAAGAGGTAGCAAGAATACCTAACTATAATCTTATGTTTGTTTGATTGTATGTTTGCTTGTTATGTATGATTCTTGGTTGAGCTTGAGATGATTTTATGATGATGATGATGAGATATGAATGATTGCAACTCCTTGCAATGAATGTCATGACAATATGCATGTTAGAGGTTGCTCATGTATATTCATGAAGTAGCTCCCATGTCATTATAACATGTTAAGCATTTAATCAAGCATGCATGTTATTATAGTTTATATGACTTGCTATTGAGATTTCCATGAAATCTCATTCTTTCCATATATATAACCATGCTCTAGGTGCTGGATCTTCTCAAGGCAAAAGGTTAAATGTGGATGGTTAATTTGTATATGACTTAAAGTTGGGTACTTATCTTGAGGAGATGATATTTTGATGTGCACGATGTATAATACTAAGAATCCAGTCTGAGGCACTACACTTTCGATGTTAGTTTTTATAAGTTATTTAATGTATTTTCGTGTGAAATTTGGCATGAACATATTTAAGATCTAGATTTTTAAATGGACACCAAGAACGCTTCAATTGGTTAGGAATTTGAATTGTTATGATTTTTCAAAGTGGAGATTAAAATCTGGATGAAGATAAAACGAGTACCCAGAGGCAGTAAGGTTCATGCCCGAATTTCAAATAGTAAATGAATGAGTTTTTCTGCAAAAGTTTATGAGCTTAAAGTACACATATGGGGATTTATATAAATATGTAACATGACTCATTTGGATAAGTATACAAGAAGAAATTAATTTTTTAAGATAAGGCACAGAAACTGGAACTTTCAGGTTTACCAAATGAGCAGTATTTTCAACGAATAAACTGATTTCATTTGGACAAGGAAACCTCAGTTTCATTTTTTTCCTTCAAATTTTAATGAAATAGATTTTATTAGAAATTGGAACCACCTTATTTTGATTTTTCTAGATTTAATTATGAATTTTCAAAGTTCATGATGTAATCTGAATTTACCAAAGGAACAGTAACATGAACAGTACCCCGATAACCTAATTCTTGGAGATTGATATTTCTAAGTTGAAATGATGTTCATTTGGTATAAGATGCTTTCAAATGGGTATATGTAAGGATGAAATTAAGGATATGATAGTGACTAAGGATACAATATGTAGTGGGCTTGTGTTTGGGATAAAAGGGTTTAGAAATGAATGCCTCTATCATGTTCAGTTTATAAATGCGCAAGTAATTCTCAACTCAGTGCCAAGACAAGTTCTAGAGGATATAAACCAATTGAATAATCACTCAATATAGAATTTAAGGCCGAGAATCCTTCAAACAAGGGTTTTGATCTGATTTGCTCATAAGCTAAAGTCTCAAACAATGTTCATCATTCACTATGCATTAAAACACTTATCACAACTAAAAACCCTCTAAAGGATAATTTAAAAGTTTCAAGGTAATCACTTAGAACCATGTGATAATCCCAAATTTAACAGCAAGAGCTTAGGTGTTTCAAATTCAATATCCAAGATTTTCAAAGAAAAATTCAAGTGTGGCAATGGTTTCTAGGAGCTAAAAAGGTTTTGAAATAAGGGGCAATGAATCATTTGTAAGAGCATTTCAGTAGTTCAAAAGGGAACCTTCTATACAGCATTGCACAAGGAAAAGAGAAGGTAAATGGACATTTGTGCACTTAGGTCGTGACCCAAAACAATCAAGGTCGTGACCAAATTTCATAGTGAGTGCAGTCTCTAAACTTCTACAACTAGTCGCGACCATAACATGTTCCTATCGCGACGCAAAATCACAGAGAGGTTAGTCTCGACCTAAAGACACTAGAGTCACGACTAAATAACACAGAGAGCATATTAAGTCCAATATTTCGTTCTAGGTCACGACTAAAAGCAGTGAAGTCGTGACCAAGGTTCACAGAGACTACCATGTAATAGTTTTCAAAATCCCAAAACATTTCATACTAACACCTTTTTTGTAAATAACAAATTAGTTTCAAGTGGGGACCCAATTTTTAGTAATTCATCACACATTAAGATCAAAAACCAAAAGTTTTATGATGAAAGATTGGATTATTGAAGAATTTTTACATTATTAGCACAGAATCAAGAACATCCTCCCCCACACTTAAACTTGACAGTGTCCTCACTGTCAACAGAACTTTAGAAATCATAGCACTCTATAAAGTCAATCAAATCTAGCTCCAACACAGCAAGTAATCTCATCACTCAATGCAAATTTTTTAGTTAGGCATGCAGTCACATTCAAGTAATATAAAGCAATACAAGTAAAGCGAATATGACAGGATGGGTAAGCTAAAGTCATGCATTTGAGTGTGTAGGTGTCTCAGAGAAAAAATCAATAAGTATGCAGCACATGGATAGTAATGGGGTGTTATTCAAAATAGAAAGAAACCTAGAATAAACAGAAATAAATTGAAAATAAAAACTATCCTGCTGAATCATCCCTTTTCAATCAATCAAACCAATAAGCAAACATATCATAGTAGAAAAAAATGTGTAAAAGGTAGGTGATAGGAAAGGGACAACTTGGCCTCAAGGAAGTGAAGTAGGTTCCTCACAAAGTTTTAAATGATAGCCATTAGCTTGGAAGATTTTGCCCGTCGCTTCCTCTTGCAATTCAATCATCCCAAATTCGTGGACTTTGACAACTGTGTAAGGTCTATCCCAGCTAGTTTTGAATTTGCCATGTTTGAATTTGAACCTAGCTTGATACCTTAACACTCGATCTCCTTCCTTAAACTTCTTTCTCAGAATATGAGCATCATGGATTAACTTTGTCTTCTGTTTATAGATTTTAGAGCTGCTGTATGCATCCAATCGAATCTCTTCTAGCTCTTGAATCTGCAATAACCTGTTTGAACTTGCTTCTTCAAGGTTCTTATTGCAAGCTTTCACTACCTAAAATATCTTATGCTCTATTTCCACAAGCATGTGACAAGCTTTCCTAAAAACTGTCCTATAAGGGGACATGCCTAGAGGGGTTTTGAAAGCTGTTCTGTATGCCCATAAAGCATCGTCTAGTCTTAAGTTCCAATCCTTATTGGATGGCTTGACAATCCTCTCTAGTATGTACTTTATTTCCCTATTAGAAACCTCTGCTAGACCATTGGTTTGAGGGTGGTATGGGGTGAAAACTTTATGAGTTACACCATATTTTGCTAATAAGTTATTGATCATTTTATTGCAAAAAATGGGTACCTTGATCACTGATTACTGCTCTTGGTACTCCAAATCTACTAAAGATGTGAGACCTTAGGAACTTGGAGACTGTCTGGGCATAATCTAGTCTTATAGAAATGGCCTCCACCCACCTAGATAAGTAGTTTACAGCTAACAAAATGTACTGAAACCCAGCTGAAGGTGGAAAAGGTACCACAAAATATATCCCCCATACATCGAAAACCTCAGAAAATAGAATAGGTTGTTATGGCATCTCGTGCCTTTTACTAATCCCTCCAAATCTTTGGCACCTATCACAAGCTCTACAAAATTCAAAAGCATCTTTAAAAAGGGAGGGCCAATAGAAGCCGGATTCAAGGACCCTGCGTGTAGTCATTTTCCCTCCAAAATGACCTCCACAAACCCATGAATGGCATGCTTCCAAAACTGATCTATAATCATGGTCTGGGACACATCGCCTCAATACTTGGTCTGAGCATAACTTCCACAGAAAATGTTTATCCCAAATGAAGTATTTAGACTAACTCTTGAGTTTTGGGGCCTAAAATTTAGACAAATAAGACGGAATTAGGCCAGTTTCAATAAAATTAACCAAATGAGCATACCAAGGTTCCACAATAGAAACCAAACAAAGAGATTGATCAGGGAAAGAATCACAAATAAAATCAGAACTAAGTACTCCCCAGGTCTCTGTTGGTAATCTGCTTAGATGATCTGCAACATAGTTCATATTTCCAGATTGATCTCTCACTTCTATATCAAACTCTTGAAGCAGTAGCATCCATCGTAGAAGTCTAGGCGTTGATTGAGGCTTATGGAACAAATACTTGACTGTTGCATGGTCTGTGTAAACAACAACCTTGGAATTGATTAGATATGCTCTAAATTCATGGCTGGAAAAAAGGATTTCTACACCGGTTGAAAATGGCATTCTACATCGTACATATAACCTGTGTAGAAATAGACCGTGTAAAAAGTGAGACATTTTACACCGATCACATGACCGGTGTAGAATGTATACTTTTTTAAACCGGTCGACATTTTAAAGTGATTCACTTTTACATCCGGTGTATTAGTTTATAACATCTACACCGGTTGAATATTGGGATGGTGTAGATTATTCAAATGTTAACACCGGTTGAATATTTGGGACGGTGTAGATTATTCAAATGTTAACAGTACACCTGTTGAATATTGGGACGTTGTAGATTATTCAAATATTAACACCGGTTGTATATACGTCCGATGTAGATGTTATTAAATTTATATTATGATATATGTTCTGTCACATCCTTATTTTTATACATCTTAGGGACCATTCAGTAGCACTTAAACCACTTTCAGGGTCATTGAAGTCTAAACACTTAATCTGGAATTTTATTCATATCGAGTACTGTTCACTGTGGCAAATTCCAGATGAGTGACCTGATTTTGAAAATTCATAACTAATTCTAGAAAAATCGAAATGAAGTGGTTCAAATTGCTACATGAAGATAACTCAAATATATTTCAGGGAAAAATTATTGGTTGACCAATACTTGACAAATTTAACGTGGGTCAACGTTTCAATCTTACTATTCATCCAATGACTTTCTCCTGAATCCAGCATTCTGGTCCCAACTTTAAAAATTTATATCTTTTCGTGTATACATCCAAATTAGACATTATATATATCAAATTAAATATTAGTATGTCTAATTTTTACCCTAAAAATTTCGTACATTAATTCAATCATTTACTATTTTTAATGATTTATCAAACATGAATGGGTCTTCACGAGTTACTGTTCACTGAGCCTATTTTCAGCATTTAGTCTTTACATACCCAAGTATACAACCAACACATATCAGTCATACAGCCCAGATAACAATTAATATCAAATAATCAACTATTATATATATCAGTGCATGATTAACTCCCTCATATTTTATTACATCCTTCTCTGTCTAAAATCCGGCAGCATAACTGCTACAATTCTTCTTTAGAAAGTAATCGATGTTGTACCGATTCGGTAATTCCCTTATGAGAACTACCATTCTACGTAGTACCCAGGAAAGACTGGATGAACCTGCTGGGTCCACTCACTTCCAGCCTCCTTAGACAGCACTACGTACACAGTACGTATCAGTTCCTTTCTTTGTTCCGTCTTCGTTGCCGGAATTTCGGCAGCCTACCGGCGTCTCTTAAGATTTCCAAATTTTATTTTGACAGAACCTCCCCTGTAATATTATGTTTGGGAATGAGATTCAAAAGAATCCCAGTAACAATAATCATAACAAAATATGTAATGCAGAGTGACGGTGCTTGCTTGTGACTGTGTACAGATAAGTATGCTGCATGCTTCCATATTCAATAACATATGATCATAGCATTGGAATAGAGCTTCAAGCATAACATATAGGACAACAATTAACCAAACAAAACAACTGAAACATCCTCCCTTAGACTCCTCAAAGTACACTTGCGGAAGCAATATTAGCTAGATCATATCTTAACTTAAGCCCAGAAATTCAAAATTTCACCCTTAAGTTCTTTATTCTGAACCTTTAATTTGAAAATTAATTAATCTCATTCTACAAAACCAAATGAGGCTTATTACCTATCCACGTAATGCCCCAGATGTGTACGACTGGCCTGCCAAATTTTGTGGCCAAACTCCTTCGTTTACTAGGTCAAACTGAGGTCAAACCACTGCTACCTCAGGACCTGCGAATTTCTCCCTTTATTTGTCATACACAAGTTAAACATGCCAAACAATATTTATTATTGAATAACAAAATGTCATACAACAAGTCATACACAAAATTCTCATATTTCTATTACATCTCTTCTTGTCTAAAATCCGGCAGCATAACTGCTACATTCCTTCTGTACAAAGAACTGAACTGTACTGATTCGGTAATCCCCTCATGAGAACTACCATTCTACGTAGTACCCAGGAAAGACTAGATGAACCGGCTAGGTCCACTCACTTCTAGCCTCCTTAGACAGCACTACGTACACAGTACTTATCATATACTGATGTTCAGTCTTTACTTCGGCAGCATAACGGCGTCTCTTAGGATTCTCAAAATCCACTTCAGCATAACCTCTCTGTAATGGGTTATATATGGGGGATGAGATTCGGGGGAATCTCAGTAGTAATAATCATAACAATATATGTAATGCAGAGTGACGGTGCTTGCTTGTGATTGTGTACAGATAAGTATGCTGCGTGCTTCCATATTCAATAACATATGATCATAGCATTGTAATAGAGCTTCAAGCATAACATATAAGACAACAATCCAACCAAACAATATCACAACAAATCACAAAGACATTACATAAGAGCTAGGATTAGTTACTACCTCAAAGGCTTAGCAGAACTCTACTATCTCTATTCTGCTTCCAGCTCCGTCAGAACTTCCTTTCTTTCTTTCTTCCTCTCACTTTCTCTCTCTAGCACCTCCTCCTCTCTCTAAAAGGCTCAAAACCGTGGGATGCATGAAATGGGAGGGGGAGGGGGTATTTATAGTTTCCTTCAATGGCATTCCTGTAATTTTGAAGCCATATGAACTTGTGGTCCTGGTTTTTCCTGGAATTTCCTATTTTCTATTATTCCTTTTTACTGCATCATGCATGACATCATCCAGGACACCTCACCGGGACACCTCAGCGCCACATTTATCACATGCTGAAATTCCTGGACACCTCAGCAGTTGACTCAGCAGGCTGACTCACCTGTCCAGTCTCTTGCCTCGTAAAGCGTGTCCTCACCTTTATCTGCTTTCTCCAGACTAATGCCATGTGGCATCTGGAAGGGACCTTTCACGCCTTCCAATGCTATACAGATAAGTCCCGGACTTTATCTGATCACCTCTTCGGTTATCGTGCCGACCGAGTAACTTTACTTTACTGAAAAGTCATTAAATCATTATTTTAATGCCACTTTTCCCCTGAATCACTGGGCCTGCGTTTTTGGGCCTAGGAATATCATTTTGGGTCTCTGATCCAGCCCAAGTACTCTGATGGCACGATTCCCAAGAAACACCCCTTGGCAAATTACCAAAATGCCCTTGGTTCCTTTTTCTTTTCTTTAATGAGTCTAGGGGCATTATTGTCTTTTCACCTCTTACCAGAGTACTCTTTGACCCTGATCAACTATCCAGATAACTTCCCTGGACTGTCTAACCTTAGGCAAATGACCAAAATACCCTTTACTCATTCTTCAGCTGTTCTATAACATAGGGGCATTTTCGTCATTTTGCACCTTTTTCCCGGACACCGGCCCCTTTTACCACTGGACTGATATAATGGGCCTGGGCCTTCCCTGGTGTCACTAAAGGCCTTAGAAACACTATACGGCCCCCTGGTCGCAGTCCGATCATCCCTATCGGAACTGCTTTTTCTTTACCGATTATAACTGTAAATTCCCATCTTCAGGGATTTTTACAGAAAAATCGGGACCTTAAATCAAAATTCCGTGACTCCTCATTCAATCCGGAATCCTTTTCTCTATCTCCTGGCATTTTCAGATATTTTATCCGGACCGGGCTGTTTTGGCCTGAAAAAGCACTCACGCGCACACTTTTCCAAAATGACCATTTTACCCCTGGTCATATTTCTAATTCTTTCATACACATAGAAACCTCATATGCACATTTCACAGTTCAGTGAAATGATCAGCATAATTTTCTCTATTTTCTGGCAAAATATGGTACTCATCGGCTACCAGCCCGATCTTTCCCATAATTACGATTTTGCCCCTACATTCTCTTTCTGGCCTCATTACTCATCTTCTCATCCTTTATCTTAAGTTCTAGAAATTCTCTTTCAATAACTCATCCCTTAAACTCTTCGGGAGTCATTGTTAATTGAAAGGCTCGACAACCCGCCCATATCAGGTTATCTTACACAGGAGCCAGCCCATATCAAGCTACCTGCAGAATTCCTAGGCTTAAGACTTAGGATATTTCTCACATTCCTCATCTTGGACCTAGATGAACTGTCCCGATCTCCTAGACCAAAAATCGGGATGTTACAACAACCATCACAAAGACATTACATAAGAGCTAGGATTAGTTGTTACCTCAAAAGCAGTGCTTTAGAACTTCCCTACCACTTCCAACTTCACCAGAACTTCATTACTTCTTTCTTTCTCACACTTTCTCTCTCAAGAACTTCTCTCTTCCTTTCTTCCTTGCTTATGCCGAAATGAGGGGCTAGGTGGGGGTATTTATAGTGTTGAGCAATGGCAATATTGTAATTAGGAAGACTTATGATCCTGTGGTCCTGGAATTTCCTATTTTCTTTAATTCTTTTTTACTGCATCACCCTGGACACCTCATGGGACACCTCATAGGACACCTCACCACCCATATGCTTCATGTGACGAAATTTGGAGGTTCTGGAAGCTTTCCGGTCCAATCCGGTACCGGCCCGGTCCATCGCCTCGAAAAACGTGCCGTTTTCTGAATCTGATGTTTCTGAGGATCCTTTTTATGCCTACTGACCTCACATTTAGTTTATATCATTAAATTTTTAATACTGGGTCCAGACTCAATTACAGATCCCCTGCGAAATGACCAAAATGCCCTTGGTGCCCTATCTTGTCCTATTTTAACCCTAAGGGCAAAATCGCCATTTCACACCTTTCTGGACCCGGTCAAAGCTTATACTGGCTCTAGTCAACCTTATTTAGACATGTCTTTCCCTCTGGGTCTGTCCAAAATGACCAGAATACCCTTTATTCATCTGCTGCCCTTTTTGTACCACATAGGGGTATTTTCGTAATTTCGCACTTTTCCGGGGTTCTGCTGGATACTGGCCCACCTATCAGTCCAAGAGTCTTATTGGGCCTCTAATGGCACCATTTTTGGGCTTCCTGGGTCCATTACCTGTATGGCACGTATTACGAGGAATCTTCCTTTAACACAGTTCATTGAATATTTTAACTATTATTTACCGATTATACACCTTTTCCGGACACCGGCTCTTTTTCCCAGATATAGTGTTCTACTGTGTTCAGGCATCGTTGGGGGTTATAACGGTCATCTGACCGAAGTCATCCGATCGCATTCAGCCCCTTTAAAAATACCGATAAATCTCCTACCCGGATCCCCGGAGGCCTCACACTCCCGTCTGGATTTTTTATTTTGTGAATAACTTTTCCTACAGACCTCCTATCGGTATCCTGTCAGTTTCCCGACATCCGCCCCATAAAGGCGCATCATCCTGTATTTTCCCACTTATATCTGAAATCTAGGGTATCCGGTATAAATTTTTATAACTTTTGGACGATCAGTCCATTTCTGGCTATCTGGAGTCTTCAAAAATTCCGGTATTAGGCTTGGTTACCCGGCGTCACCTGCCCTACCTTCTGGTAGAATCTGGGACTGAAATGCTGTCGGGCGGTGCAAACCACTTCTGGCTTATTTTCTTTAATTACACTTTAGCCCCAGGGAACTTTTCCTTCTTTATAATTAAGTCCCTTAATTTCGCTAAAATTACACTTTAAGACCCCACATTTTTGTCTACCTTTCATTCCTAACTTTAAACTTTCCATAATTGCATTTAGGTCCCTTAATTTCCTTTCTTTTGCAATTTAATCCTTTTCTTTACATAAAGGTCCACATGTTTTTCCTGAAACAGAGCTCATATATTCCGTTTAATCTGTACATAGGAACCAGTACAGAAAATTAAGGATATTACATTTCTCTCCCCCTTAAAATAAATTTCGTCCCCGAAATTTACATTACACCTATCCTATAGAAACAATTCTGGATACTTCTCTTTCATCTTTTCTTCTGTTTCCCATGTAGCCTCTTGTTCAGTCAAGCCTTTCCAGATCACTTTAACTAAAGGAATTTGCTTATTCCGCAACTGCTTGACTTTTCTATCAGCAATTCGCACCGGTCCAATCTCATAGGTCAAGTCATCTCGCAGTGTGACCTCATCTTGCTTAATCACATGAGATGATCTGGAATATACTTCTTTAATTGGGAAACATGGAACACATCATGTATCTGGCTGAGATTCGGAGGAAGAGCCAATTTGTAGGCTACTGCTCCTATCTTTGAGAGAATCTGGAATGGCCCGATGTATCTTGGATGCAACTTCTTCACCTTAATCGATCGTCCGACTCCTGTGGTTGGAGTTAACTTAAGGAATACATGTTCTCCTTCTTCAAACTCCAACGGCTTCCTTCTGACATCTGCATAGCTCTTCTGTCTGCTTTGAGCCGTCAACAATCGTTTTCTAATTACCGCAACTTGTTCTGCAGTTTGATCCACTATATCCGGACCAAGCATTCTTCTCTCGCTCAACTCTAGCCAGCATAAGGGGGATCTACATTTCCGTCCATAGAGTGCTTCAAAAGGTGCCATCTGTATACTGGCCTGATAACCATTGTTATATGCAAACTCTATAAGGGGTAAATGGATATCCCAGCTGCCTTTGAAATCTAGGACACATGCTCTCAGCATATCCTCTAACGTCTGTATTGTTCTTTCAGATTGACCATCTGTCTGAGGATGATAAGCTGTACTGAATCTGAGAGTAGTGCCTATTTCTTCTTGTAGAGCCCTCCAGAAATTTAAAGTAAATCGAGGATCTCTATCAGACATAATGCTGCTTGGGATACCATGGAGCCTAACGATCTCCTTTATATACAGCTTTGCCAGCTTTTCTAGAGAATCTCTCTTATTGATTGCCAGGAAATGTGCTGACTTTGTCAGTCGATCGATTACTACCCAAACCGCATCATGTCTACTTGGTGTCAAGGGTAGTCCTTCCACAAAGTCCATGGCAATCCCATCCCATTTCCACTCAGGGATATCTACGGGCTGCAACGTTCCTGCTGGCTTTTGATGTTCAACTTTCACTTTCTGGCAGGTTAAGCACTTAGATACGTAAGCTACGATATCTTTCTTCAGTCCAGGCCACCAGAATAACCTTTTAACATCATGGTACATTTTGGTCATACCTGGATGTACCGTATATCGGCTTTTATGTGCTTCCTCCAGAATCCTTTCCCTTAATCCCCCAACATTTGGGATATAGGGTTTTCCCCTAAACTGTAGCAATCCGTCTGGGGACATCTCAAAATTCCTTGTCTTCCCTTTCTCCAGCTTGTCTTTGAATATTGCTGCGAGCTTATCCTGCTCCTGAGCCTCTTTGATCTCATCTTCTATGCAAGTTCTGACATGAACTCCTCCAAAAGGATTCTCCGTCAGTTGCATTTGATATAGAGGGCTCCAGTCGCGCATATCTTCTATCAGTTCCAATTCCTTGATCATCATGTATGCAACCTACACCACCTTTCTACTCAGGGCATCAGCTACCACATTGGCTTTTCCTGGATGGTATTTAATCTGGAAATCATAATCTTTTAACAATTCCATCCATCGCCGCTGCCTCATGTTCAGCTCTTTCTGATCCTGCAGATACTTCAGGCTTTTGTGGTCGCAAAATAACTCTATCGTTGCTCCGTATAAATAGTGCCTCCATATCTTCAGGGCATAGACCACCGTCGCAAGCTCCAGATCATGAGTGGGATAATTCTCTTCATGTGGCTTTAACTGTCGAGAGGCGTAGGCTACTACTCGACCTTGCTGCATAAGCACACATCCCAGCCCCTGCTTGCTAGCATCAGTTTAGACTACATAAGTCTGATTTGGGTCTGGAATAATCAGCATGGGAGTAGTCGTTAATCTCTGCTTCAACTGCTGGAAGCTAGCCTCGCACTTCTCATCCCACTTAAACTGCTGATTCTTTCTGGTCAGCTTGGTAAGTGGTAAGGCAATTCGAGAAAAGTCTTGAATAAATCTTCTGTAGTACCCTGCTAGGCCGAGAAAACTTCTAATCTCCGCACTGTCCTGGGATGCTCCCAGCTCAAAACTGCTTCAACTTTGCTAGGATCCACAGCTACCCCGTCTCGGGATATAACATGACTGAGAAATTTGACTTCTGAAAGCCAAAACTCGCACTTACTCAGCTTAGCATAGAGCTTCTTCTCTTTAAGGGTACCAAGAACAATCCTCAAATGCCTTTCATGCTCCTCTGGAGATTTGGAGTGCACCAGAATATCATCAATAAAGACCACAAAGAACTGATCTAGATAAGACCTGAAAATCCGGTTCATATAGTCCATGAAAATAGCAGGTACATTGGTTAGTCCAAAAGGCATCACCAAAAATTCAAAATGTCCGTAGCGCGTTCTGAACGCCGTCTTTGGAATATCATCTGGCTTGACCCTTAGTTGATGGTAGCCAGATCTCAAGTCAATCTTGGAGAATAAGCTCGCTCCTGCCAATTGATCTAGCAGGTCATCAATTCTGGGAAGAGGATACTTGTTCTTAACTGTAAGCTTATTTAATTCCCTGTAGTCAATACACAGCTTAAGCTACCATCTTTCTTCTTGACAAACAGTACTGGAGCACCCCATGGCGATACACTGGGTCGTATAAAACCCTTCTCCAATAGCTCCTCAATTTGCTTCTTCAGTTCCATCATTTCGTTGGGAGCCATCCTGTATGGGGCTTTTGATACTGGTCCAGCTCCAGGTACAATGTCGATCGCAAACTCCACTTCACGCTCCGAAGGCAATCCCTGAATCTCCTTTGGAAAGACTTCAGGAAATTCATTGACTACAGGAACCTCCTCGATGCCTTCCTCCACTTCTGTTTGAACAGAAAAGAATACCACATATCCCTGACATCCTCTCCGTAGACATTTTTCTGCCTGAGCCTCTGTCACGAAGTTCAGTTGTACTTCTAAGCTCCGATCAGTGATATTTAGACCAAGAACTAGGGTCTTGTTTCTGCAGTCCAACATCACATTATTGGAGGATAACCAATTTAAACCGAGTATGACCTCAATCTCCTGGAAAGGCATACAGATCAGGTCCAGGGTGGTACTGCAGTGCTCATAACGCACCACACTATTTAGACAGGCATCAGATGTGATCACCCTAGCGTTGGTGGGGGTTTTCACCTGTATATCATAACATAACTTGCTGATCAGAAGGCCTAGGCATTTAGCACATTCATAAGATATAAAGGAATGACTTGCACCCGAATCAAATAGGGCAGTCACAGCATGATCATTGAGATAGATTGTACCTTGGATCATCTCAGATGATCGCTGAGCGTCCTCTCTAGTGAGTGCAAACACTCGTCCTGCCGTCCTTGGCCTTGGATCAGTTATAGCTTGAGGATATTCCCTGGAAAAAATTCCGGGCTTTCCGCAGGTGTAGCATACATTCTGGCCCATCAAGCATGGTCTGTCACCATGATTCTTTCCACACTTTTCACATACTGGGGCCTTTGGATCCCTGTTACTGGATCTTCCGCGGAAATTTCCCCTATTAGGCCTCTTGGTCTACCACGGGCGCTTTCTTTTCTTATAGCCGCTCCCACTGGCCGCTTCTTGATTCCGTCCGGCCTTATCAGGAGTCACCTGATCTTTACTCCCAGATCTGGACAGCATTCTATGATTCATGCTGTTCTCAACGATTCGACATGCTTCCACAGCCTTATTGAACTGGCTGTATTGTTGGGGAGTTAACTTCTCCTTTAACATAGAATTCAGCCCTCGGATCATTCTTTCTGTCATCCAGCGTTCGTCATCCACTTGGCGTAGGTAAGTTGAATATTGAGATAGCCGGATGAACTTGGCCAAATATTCATCAAAAGCTTCTTTTTCTCCTTGCCTCAGCACAAGGAATTCAGCCTCCCTTTCATCTCTGACAGATTGAGGGAAATATTTCTCATAAAATTGCTCAAGAAATACTTCCCAGGTAACTGGAATGTCTCTTGCTTGGAGAAGTAACTCTGTATTCTTCCACCATCTATCCGCATCCTTTTCCAATTGATAGATGGCCATTTGGGCCTTGGTTTCAGTGGGGTAGTCGAGGACCTTAAAGATCTTCTCTAATCTGCTGACCCAATTTTCTGCTACATGTACTTCAAATGTCCCTTCGAATATGGGAGGATTGTGTTTGCAAAATCGCACCATCCATTGTTGGATGCCAACTGTCTCCTCCCTTGATTCAACCCTTCTCTGGGGCTGTTCCGCTTGCTGTGGTACTTCTTCAGGTTCTCTACTAGTTGCTCCTGAAGGCTCTGGCGGTCTTAAATTATTTACAGCTGCTGCTACTGCCGCGGCTATGGCAGCATCTCTTTCTTGTTCATTTCGTGCTTGAGCAGCTCTCATTTCTTCTATCATCTTTTGTTGCTGTTCTAGTCGTTCTAGAATCATTTGATTAAGGTTTCCAGCCTCTCGGGGTTCCTCAGCTGGAAAAGTTCTCCTCATTCGTACCATTTTGTTATACTTAAAAACAGAAGGGAATACGATAAATAACATAATTCCTTTTCATTTTATTTCAAACATAATATACATACAGAGTATATGTACCTATCACAGTACCATTCTAGTCCTTTATACATTGGAAATATTACTCTAATTTTTCTTAAACTTCATTCTAATATTACTCTTTGATGTCTTTCTTGCTTAAAGAATTTCCTTTCCTTTAAATGTCTATATATAACATATCCTCCACCTTGGAACATAAGCCAAATTCCCTTACTAGAGTTTCATTCCCCTCAGCTCTCTTCTTTATCAATTGGTAGAATTGAAACCTATCAACTTTAGGGAATTCCCTCTCTTGGAGTATGCTTCTGGAGTTCAAGTTCACAATGTCCTCTTCCTTATCATTCTAGCAAGGTCACGAGCTCTTCTGCTTGGGTCTAGAAGGTGGTGCCATATCTAAAAATCAAATACACAATAATAAACAAACAAAACAAAAATATAAACAAGCAAACAAGCAAAAATCAAGTCCTAGTCCTATCCTAATAAATGAAAATAACTTTTACACCTTAAACCTCTTTCAGTGAACAATCAACAAAATTCGAAGCACCCCCTTAGAGTTTTTGTACCTTTCATTATGGTGAAGTGTACTTTTCACCTTGGAAAAAGGTCACAAAACTTCATCCCTAGAAACTCTCAAATAAAAAAATAGAGCATACTCAATTCCAAAGTCTTAGTTCCTCAATTTGATCAAAAAACTAACTTTACACCAAAAAATATTTGATTTCCAAGTTGAAACAACATGAACTTAAACAATTCAAACATTGTATCATTTTAAAGATAATGCTCAATTAGTTGTTGTTGTTGTAACTTAAAATTCAAACTTCCTAATCAAAGCTCAAAACAGGGACTTCTAAAATCAATTAAACCTTCAGATTTTTACAATCATCTTCTGAAATTTAGAAATCTTAACTCATCATTAAAAATTATGGGACCAAAACTCTATTAATTAGGACTTCTCTCTTTCCAAAAATAACTCCCAATCAATCAATTCATGAAAAACTCTCCTCAAGCAAAATCCCAAAGCAAACACCATTCCCAACAACTAATCCCAACAAAGTTAACTAAACTATCTATAAATCAAAAACTAAAAGTAAGAAGGATGAACTAATACCTTAAAAAGCAAAGATCAGAGAGAATGACTTGATTTGGAAGGAGATAATCGAGCATAACAATCTCAAATCAGCAAACAAAACTTGACCTACTTGAAGGATATACAACTCAAATAATAGAATATACAGCTCAAAAAAGAGAGACAAAACAAAAAAATGAGAGCTTGAAGAAGAAGAACAGCTGACATCAACGAGGAAGGCTAGAGAAAGATGTTAATGAGAGAGTTTTGGACAAAATGAAAAAAGGAATTAGGTTAAACTCTTGGGCTTATGCGAAACATATCAAAATTCCCCTTAGAATAGTGGGGTGAAGAAATTTTAGGGGAAAAGTTGTATTTTCAAAGTGAAAAATTGAATTTTCACTGTCAGGTACAAAGTGTACATCACAGTAAGAATGCACATTCGCCATGGCTAATAGACACAAAGAGGAACATCAAGCACTAGGCAAGTTTACCATGACGAGAAGATAGCTTCGCCTTTGTGAAGGTATACAGTAAGTACCTTCAAGAGATATTCCAATTCAATTTTTACTCATCCTTGTAATCAGCCCAATTTATCCACTAAACAATGCAATAAAATCATCTAACTCTGCAATTCATTACAAATTGTCACACCAAGGCTTTTCAAAATTCCACAAACAAGTGATGAAAGATTAGAGAAAAGGTACAAAATTTTAAAAATTTTCTACCATAATTTGCATTCAAGCCAGGAGAATTACCATTATCCAACTTCACAACACAACCCCCACACTTACTCATTGCATTGTCCTTAATGCAAAACATAGTCACATTTTTAACTCACTAAAACTCTTAATAAAAAGTAAAACCCAAAGATGGAAGTTGTGAAGTCTAATTCATGATTGGAGCATAACATATCATCTTTGTAAGAGGAAGAAATAAAAATTTGAGAGTGTAAGTGATTTAAGATGGGTAAGCTAAAGAATTCCAACGGGCAAATAGAGATCAAGGAACAAAAATCATAGGCACAAAGTAACTCAATAGGAGGAAACAAAAGGATTTATTCAAAATATAAACAAAGTGAAAATAATAAACTACTTCTACTGTGAATGTCCCCTCCCCCATACTTAGCCAAATCAATCACATGTAACACAATATCACTAGCAAAAATAATCATGTAGAAAGTAGAGAGAGTAAGGAAAAGGACAACCTAGCATTAAGGAGGCTTTGTTGTTTCCTTATATATCTTCAACAGGTGACCGTTGGCTTGAAAAAGCTTCCTAGTGGATTCTTCTTTGAGCTCTAACATGCCAAAATTGTGCACCTTTGTCACCTTAAATGGCCCATCCCAAGTGGTCTTGAACTTTCCATGTTTTAACTTGAATCGGGCTTGATACCGTGGCACTTTATCCCCCATATTAGACTTTTTCCTTAATATATTAGATTCATGGATGAGCTTGGTCTTGATCTTTTAAATTTCAAAATTGTTGAATGCATCAAGCCTCATATCCTCTAATTGTTAAGCTTGCAACAATCGTTAGAGGCTTGCTTCTTCAAAATCAACATTACACATCCTTACAACCTAATAGGTCTTGTGTTCTAGTTTAACTAGAATATGACATGCTTTTTTGTAGATAACTCGGTAAGGTGACATGCCAATTGGAGATTTGTATGCTATATGGTACCCATAATACATCATTAAGCTGGGAACTCTGGTCCTTGTTAGAAGGCTTCACAATCTTCTCTAAAATGCGCTTTATCCCCTAGATGTAGACTTCAGTGAGTCCATTAATCTGAGGGTGTTAACGAGTAGAAACCTTGTAGGTTATACTATATTTGGCTAACAAATTATAGAGTACTTTGTTGCAAAAAAGGGTGCCCTGCTCATTAATCAATGCCTTAAGTACTCCAAATCTACTAAAGGTGTAAGACTTAAGAAATTTGAAGATCGTTTCGGCATCATCCTTCCTAGATTCCTAGTTGGAATTGCCTTTACCTACCTAGAAACATAGTCTATTGCAAATAAAATGTAAGTGAACCCATTAGAGAGTGGAAATGGTCCCATAACATCAATTCCCCACACATCAAAAACCTCACAAAACATAATAGGACGTTATGGCATTTCATTTCTTTTACTAATTCCCTAAACCTCTAGCTTTTATCACATGAATTACAAAATTCTTGAGCATCCTTATCCTTAAACATGCTAGGCCAATAAAATTCAAAATCTAATATTTTACTAGTAGTCCTCTTTCCCCCAGAATATCCTCTACAAGCCATAGAATGGCAAGCTTTAAGAATAGATGAAATTTGGTTATCTATTACACATCTCTTCAATATTTGGTCGGAGCATATCATCCACAAGTATGGCTTATCCCAAATATGTGAGAGGCTTCACTCTTGATCTTGTTAGCTTGAGCTACAAATGTAACATCCAATTTTCAGGCCTAGAGATGCAGAGTTAGCCTAAGATTAAAAGGCTACTAGACCCCTTTTTAGCAGAAGTTCCAGAGGAACGTAAAGAGTTTCAGGGACTGAGCTGCGAGTAAGTAAAGGTACGGGGACTTATGTGTAAACAGTGGAAGTCCCAAGGGGTAAATGGCAATTTGGGGATGCTGTAAAGGTCAAAGGTTCAAGAGTTGACCAGTTAGGTCGCGATGATAAAGACGTTGGTCGCGACGAGAATGTATTATGGTCGCGATTAAGTTTTACAAAGAGGTTTAGACGCGACGAGAAAGAAGTATGGTCGCGATTAATATTGGCAGAGAGGATTGGTCGTGACGGATATGTATGTGGTGTATCGACTAATGAGTAAAATGAGCCTGGTCGCGACTAGAATATTTGTGGTCGCGACTAAAGAATGTTGTGGTCGCGACTAAAGAATGTTGTGGTCACGACTAATGAACCAAAAGGTGTTATGTCGCGATGAGATGATGATCAGGTCGCGACTAGTGACTAAAGTGGTGCAAGCTTATGGGCCAAGAGTTGAGAAGGTCCAAAAGAGATAGTTACCCGGTTAGAGATAGACCGGAGGCAGGAGGACATATACAGGAAAGGTTATCTAGAAACCATGAGGTAGACTGATAAGTTGTACTTATGGGACCCACAAGATGTCACATGGCATTAGAGTGGTGATTCAGTGACCTTTCAGTAGAGTAAAGTTACTCGGTTGGCACGATAACCGAGGAGGTGATCAGATAAGTCTGGGACTTATCTGGATAGCATTGGGAAGCGTGCAAGGTCTCTTCCAGGCGCCACATGGCTCTATTCTGTAGGAAGCAGATAAAGCTGAGGACACGTATTACGAGGTAGGAGACTGGACCGGTGAGTCAGCATGCTGAGTCAACTGCTGAGGTGTCCAGGGAATTTAGACATGTGGAAAATGTGGCGATGAGGTGGCATACTGAGGTGTCCCAATGATGTCATGCATGATGCAGTAAAAGGAAATTAAGGAAAATAGAAAATTCCAGGAAAAACCAGGACCACAGGATCAGATGGCATGGAAATTACAGAAATACCATTGGAAAACCCTATAAATACCCCCTCTCATTCTTGATTCAAGCATGGAGAGGAAAGGGAGAGAAAGAAGAGAGAGAAGGAGAAGGAAAGGAAGAGAGAAAGGAGGAAAGGAAGAAAGGAAGTTCTGGCGGAGCTGGAAGCAGAATAGAGATAGTAGGGTTCTGCTAAGCTAGTCAGGTAGTAACTAATCCTAGCTTTTATGCAATGGCTTTATGATTTGATGTGCTATTGTTTGGTTGGGTTGTCATCTTATATGTTATGTCTGAAGCTCTACTGCAATGCTATGATCATATGTTATTGAGTATGGAAGCACGCAGCATACTTATCTGTACACAATCACAAGCAAGCACTGTCACACTGCATTACATATATTGTTATGATTGTTGCTACTGAGATTCCCCCGAATCTCATCCCCATACATAACCCATTACAGGGAGGTTATGCTGAAGTGGATTTTGAGAATGCTAAGAGACGTCGTTATGCTGCCCAAGTAAAGACTAAACATCAGTATATGATAAGTAATGTGTACGTAGTGCTGTCTAAGGAGGCTAGAAGTGAGTGGACCTAGCCGGTTCATCTAGTCTTTCCTGGGTACTACGTAGAATGGTAGTTCTCATGAGGGAATTACCGAATCAGTACAGTTCAGTTCTTTGTACAGATAAAGCGTAGCGGTTATGCTGCCGGAGTTTAGGCAGAAAGAGATGTAATAGAGATAGAAAGATTATGTATATGTCTTGTTGTGTATGCCTTGTTGTATGATATTATGTTATTCAATGATAAATATGGTTTGGCATATTCAATTTATGTATGATAAATTAAGGGGAAATTCGCAGGTCATGAGGCAGCAGTGTTCTGACCTCAGTTTGACCTAGTAAACGAAGGAGTCTGGCCACGAGAGTTAGTGAGCCGGTAGTACACATCTGGGGCATTCTGTGGATAGGTATTAAGCCTCATTTGGATGTGTACAATGAGAGAAACCAGTTCTCAAAGTAAGGGTTCAGAATAAGGAATTTAAGAGTTAAAAGTTCAATCTCTGGACTTAAGCTAAGCTAAAATTGCTTCCGCAAGTGTACTCTAAGGAGTCTAAGGGAGGATGTTTCAACAAACAAATAAGATGAAATTAATCTAATAACAAGGTAGTTAACCATATTGGCAAACCATGGGTCAGTAGTAGTTATAGCACACAAATAAGCATCAAGGAAAGAATCACAATCAAGTGAAGAATGTCATATCCTAATTTTTCCCTATCTGTATAATACTGATAGAGGAAAGAGGTTTGGAAAGGATTATGTTGATGAATGGAAAAGAAAAGAATGATTAGATGAAGGTTTAAAGAAGAGGGACTAAATTGAAAAGTGTAAAAGTTCCATGGTGCAAAATGTAAAGTAGACATAAACTTTGTGCCATTAAGTGTAATTATGAAAAGTTGAGGGCCTAAAGTGTAATTTTTAAAAGTTTAAGGACCTAAATGTAATTTATCAAAAGTTCAAGGGGCAAAAGTATAATTATGAGAAAGTTAAGCCGGAAAAGGCCAAAAAAAGTCCAAAATCAGATAAGACCCAAATTTTACCAGTAGATAGAGAAAATTATTATGGTTAGTTTGACGTAACACAGAATTTCGATTTGAGGTCCCAAAAAATTGATATAAATTTCTAAAGTTAGGAAAAATTATTACAGTATTTCTCAGACCTCATAATCAAATAAAGCTTTATAGTAAATTCCTATAATTAATATAAGAATTTATAAAACTGACAGGATCAGAAAAGGAATCCTGTAGAATTTTTAATGGAATTTACAGTAGAATAAAATACCCGATAAATATCTTCGGAAGAGAGTTCTTGGGATTTGTGCCATAAAAGTAGTGGGCCTATACAAAGGCCAAAAATGGCGTCCCAAAGGCCCGATAAGGTATTTAAGTAGTTATGTGGGCCAGTATCCAGAGAAACTCCGGAAAAGTGTGAAATTACGAAAATACCCCTGTGTTGTAATAATGAGCAAAAGATGAATGGAGAGCATTTTGGTCAGGTCAAAAATGCCAAGGTGAGTACAGGAATGATTACCAGAGTCAGTATATGCCCTGATAAGTTATAAAGAGGTGTGAAATGATAATTATGCCCTTAGGGTTAATATAGTGCAAGAAAGGGCACCAAAGGGTATTTTGGTAATTTGCCAAGGGATCTGTAATTAAGTTTAGACCCAGTACAAGAATGTCAATGGTAGGAAGAATCCGGATACTGGATTTAAAGTCAAAAAATATATTATGGAATCTCAGAAAAATTAGATTCAGAAAACAGTCTAGTTTTTGGGAAATCGGACTAAGCCTGTACCGGATTGGATTAGAATTTTTTCAGATGCTTCATTCCTTCACAATTTTGTCACATGGGCTATGAGGTGTCCCTTGATGATGTCATGGATGATGTCATCTCATTGCCTTCTAGGGCAAGCTAATCCAAGAGCAAATATGAGCCATTAGATCAAATAGTGCACAAAGTGAACTTGGCCATCCATTTTCCATCAGATTTTTCTATAAATACCCCCAAATTCTTATTCAAAATCGTAGCTCATGAGAACCTTGGGGAAACTATGGCAAAATGAAAACTCAAGCCAAGACAAAGAAGAATTCAAGGGCCAAAGTTCAAGCAAGCTAGAGATTAAGGGTAAGCAATCTATCCTAGCTTATTTTCCTTTGATTTGGGAGCTTGAACCTAGGGTTTTCACGGAAGAAAGTTGAGTTTTTTCTAACGTATATATGCTATCCAAAACCTTAAATGAAAGTAGAAAGAAGAAATTAAAGTTAGAGTTATGAGATTAAAGCTTAAACAAGCTAGTTAGATGATTGGTTGTTGAATCAAGTTGATATTCTTGACTTTGCCATGGTTGAAATATTTTGTTTTGCACTGTTCATGCACTGTTCATGATAGAAGGATATGGAATTTCAATGATCTAATGCTTCCATTGAATTTATATGATGATTTTGTGTAGGATTGGATAGGTTTTGAACCTTGGAAACATTGGAATTGAAAGTTGTAATGTTTAGAATTCTTCTCTGTTACTGTTCACTGCATGAACAGTGATTAAAATTCCATGATTTTGATGATTCCAATGGTTTTAAAATGAAAAATTGTGTGGGGTAAAGTAGAGAAACAAGTATGGGAAGCATTGGAATCAAAATGAGAATTTTTGAGAGAATTGTGCATGTTTTTCAAATCTGTCCAGAACAGTGCATGGGAGCTGGAATTTCATGATTCTAAGCTCATAAATGGATTCAAAAGATGAAATTGTGTAGGGTAAGGTCAATACATCAATTGAATCAAAGGCTAGACATCAATTGATTCAAAGGCTAAGTCAATTGGAAAAGATTAAAAGAAGTTATGTTGGTTAAAGTAAGTTTAATGTTCAAGAGAAGTTAGATTGTAATGAATGGATGATTATGTGATGTTAGGATTTGATTATGGACTCAAAAGAGGAAAGAGCAAAGTTAAAGTGAAAGAAAGTCAAGTATATGAGGTAGTAAACTTAACCTAAACTTGTATGTATTGAATGTTATACTTGATTGTGCTATGGCTTTTTTAAATTGTGTGCATATGTGTAGATGATTGAAGCTCTGTTTCTATGATTACTTTGGCCAATTGTATTTCATATGATACATGGAAGCATGCTCATTGCACTATGGTAACACTTTCACAAGCAAGCACAAGCAATTACATTAATACATGCATTGTTTAGTATCTTTTGCTACTGAGATTTTATCAGAAATCTCACCCTATCCATGTAATCCCAATCCCAACAGGTTTATGAATGAGGAAAGAGGATGAATAATCATGAAGAGGAGTTAGGGACTGGTCAATGTAGATGTTATATGATGTTATGTAAAGAATTCTTGCAAGTAATGATGATGTATGCTTAGTTTAAGCAATAATGTTTATGATGTAATGAAAATTGGTAAATGATGGAATAAATGTATGAAATTTTACAGACATTTATTTAATATGTCAAGCTTCGTTTTGACACTAAGAACACCTTATTTCGATGTCTGTACAAAGAGAACCAATTTTCCAAATATGGGGACCAGAATCTATTTTCAGAATTTTTGACCAAATAAACAGTAAACTTTAATGAATAAACTGTATCAATGTGCTAAGCATTTGGTCAGGAAATTATTTTTCCTTAAATTTCAAGATGTTAGCTTCGAGTAGAATTTTGAACAACTTAATTTCAATTTGTCTAGAATTAATTATGATTTTTCAAAGTTCATGGCGAATCTGGAATACCATATGAACAGTAACTCGCCAAGAGTAAAAATTCCACATTTAGCTAATGGATTTCAAAAGTCATGTAAGTGGTTCTAAATGCTACCGAATGGTCCCTAAGACATACGAAAGTGAGGATGTTACAAAGAATCTGTTACTTCCCTAACTTCATCAGGAAATTGACTGAGATGATTTGTAAAAAGATTAACTTTTTCGACTCGATCGTTGATTTCAAGATCAAACTCTTGTAACAAAAGCATCCATCTAAGTAATCTAGACTTAGATTGTGGCTTTATGAAAAGGTACTTCACATCCACATGATCTTTGTGACACCTTACTTTCCTTTGTCTTAGGGACCATATGGTAGTATATGGAACCACTTATAAAGTCATTGAAGTCAAATAGCACAATCTGGAATTTTACCATTCTCGAGTTACTGTACATTATGCAAATTCTAGACAGGCAACCCGACTATGAAAAATCATAATTAATTCTAGAAAAATTAAAACAAAGTGGTTCAAGTTGCTACATGAAACTAACTTAAGCCTCTTTAAGGAAAAATTAAGTTGTTAACCACGTTCCCACTAGGTCAACGCCAGTTGGTCCCCAAAATTTACTGTTCATCAGAACGTTTTCCCTATTTTCCAAATTTGGTCCCTTAACTTTGAAAAACGATTTCTTATCGTACAAACATCCAAATAAGGCATACTTTTATATCAAATTGAAGATAAAGGTGTCTACTATTAACATACAAAATCAATCGTTTACTATTTTTAATTAGAGTCATAAAAATACAATGTTTAGAAGGAGTACTATTCATGCGTAAAAAATATATATTACATGTTATATTGTTTATTTATAGTACATGATGTACTATCCCAATTTTCAGGCCCAGAGACTCAGAAAGTAGCCTGAAAAATATAGGCTACCAGACCCCTTTGAGCAGAAGTCCCAGAAACATACAGAGGATTTTTAGGGACTAAACTGCAAATAAGAGAAAGTACAGGGACTTATATGTAAATAGTGAAAGTCCCTAGGGGTGAAATGGTCATTTTAGAAAAGAAAGGGACTAAAGTGAAAGTTTAAAAGTTCCATGGTGCAAAAATGAAAGTAGACACAAGTTGTGGGCCATTAAAGGTAATTTTGAAAAGTTAAGGGACTTAATTGAAAAGAAAAGTTTCCAGGGGCAAAATGGTAATTATAGAAAGTTGAGCCGGAATTGGCTTAAAACAGCTCGGAAGCATTTCAGTCCCAAATTTCACCAGTAGATAGAGGAAATGATGCTGGTTAATCTAGCTTATTACAGAAATTTTATTAGAGTTTCAGATAGCTAAAATTTATTTGATAGTCTAAAAGTTATCTAAAATTTTTATCAAATCTCCTGGACCTCAGATATGAGTGAAAATTACAAGAATGTGCGTCCTGTGAAGCCAGAAGTCAGGGAACTGACAGAATCCCGAAAGGAGTTATGTAGAAAAAGTTATTCACTGTTTAGTGAATTTAGACGGGAGTTCGTGAACGCCCGATATCTGATTCAGAAATTAATTGGTAAGCAAACTGGGACTGAATGAGCCCAAATGGCGTCACACATCGGTCCATAATGACACCAAGGGAGGCCCAGGCCCATGATATCAGTTTAGCGGTAAAAGGGGCCAGTGTCCAGAAAAAGGAACAAAATGACAAAAATACCCATATGCTATATGAAACATCCTTACTTTCATATGTCCTAGGGACCATTTGGTAGCATTTGGAACCACTCTCAAAGTCATCAAAGTCAAATTTTTCAATCTGGAGTTTTATTCTTATCGAGTATTGTTCACTGTGTAAATTCCATATGAGTGACCTGACTTCGAAAAATTATAACTAATTCTAGAAAAATCAAAATGAAGTGGTTCAAATTGCTACATAAATCTAACTCAATTATCTTTCAGGTAAAAATAACTCGTTGACCATGCCTTGACCAAGTCAACGTCAGTCAATGTTACAACATTACTGTTCATCTAGCGTTTTTCTCCTAAATCCAGCATTTTTGGTCCCAACTTTGATAATTTATATCTCCATGTATAGACATCCAAATAAGGCATTCTATATATCAAATTAAAAATTGGTATGTCTACTATTTATCATAAAAATATCATACATTGATTTAATCATTTACTATTTTTAATTATAGATCAAACCTTACTGTGTCAACACGAGTTACTGTTCATGCCAGCAATCAACTTTACATACATATGCATAACATCTCTTAATTCCTCATACACAAGCTAAGCATGCCAAACAATATTTATTATTAAATAACAAATTGTTATACAAGAGGGCATGAACAAAATCCCTATATCTTTATTACATCTTTCTTGCCTGAACTACGGTAGTATAACTACTATACTTCATCTTTTCTGACTAACTGATTTGTACTGATTCGGTAATTCCATGGGAACTACCATTCTACGTAAGTGTTGAAAATTTTGCCCTAGGGGCCAATCATTGTCTTATAAATATTATTGTTTTATGAATTTCTTAATTATGTTACATATTATTTGCATGTTTACTGTGATGACCATCCTTGGATAACTCATGATCTTATCCTAAATGTCCCTCGTCGGTCATCTATGCGGGAACAGAGATGAAATAAGACCAGTATGACTTTGAAGATATATAGAGATATAAATCAAAGCCATAGGCACGTGTAAGAGTACAGGGTGTTGGACCGACCCGCTATGAGAGAGCTGCATGGGTTAAGTCATAAGCTTCTCTCATATACAAGCCATGTCACTATGCCCTTTGACCTGAGATCATCATGGATTCCTACATGACAAACTCTCAGCTTTGGCCTAGTCAAAAGTCACTTTTGACCTAGTGATCATAAAGGCTATGTTCGGGCTTAGTGGATTTTCATGCGGAGGAATGTGAATGGTCAAGATGAAATTTGTCCCTCACATTCATAGAGAGATATTACTGGGGCCCTCGATGAGTGAGTCTGAGAAATGTATGGCCATACTATAATGGAAAGGTAGTTACATTTCTATAGTCAGACTACTCAGGGATCGAGAAAGTAACGGTCAGGAACAGGAGGATGACGTTCTCCATGCCTCATCTATGACCGAAATATCGTGTGGCAAAAGGGAGGTGATATGGTTGTATGAAATGTTACATCGTTTATCGATCCTCATATGATTTGGGTAGTCGTAATATCTTGCTAGAGACCGCTTACGACTTGTGGGTCAGTATAGTAACTGGCCCACTGCCAACTTCATATGGGCCTACTATCACATCCTTATTTTTATATATCTTAAGGACCATTCAGTAGCACTTAGAACCACTTTCAGGGTCATTGAAGTCTAAACTCTTAATCTAGAAATTTATTCATATCGGGTACTGTTCACTGTGGCAAATTCCAGATGAGTGACCTGACTTTGAAAAATCATAACTAATTCTATAAAAATCGAAATGAAGTGTTTCAAATTGCTACATGAATATAACTTAAGTATATTTCAGGAAAAAATCATTGGTTGACTATTCCTTAACAAATTCAACGTGGGTCAACGTTTCAACTTTACTATTCATCCACTGACTTTCTCCTGAATCCAGCATTCTGGTCCCAACTTTAACAATTTATATCTTTTCGTGTATACATCCAAATGAAGCAATCTATATGTAAAATTAAATCTTAGTATGTCTACTATTAACCATAAAAATATCATACATTTATTCAACCATTTACTATTTTTAATGATTTACCAAACATCAATTGGTCTCTACGGATTACTGTTCATAGAGTCATTTTTCAGCATCTAACCTTACATATTAATGCATACATGCATCACATATCAGTCAAACATGCCAGATAACAATCATTATTAAATAATCAACTGTTATACATCAGTGCATGATTAACATCCTCATATTTCTATTACATTTTTCGTTGTCCAAAATCCGGCAGCATAACTGCTACATTCCTTCTGTAGAAAGTAACCGATCTTGTACTGATTCGGTAATTTACGTAAGAACTACCATTCTACGTAAGTACCCAGGAAAGACTGGATGAACCTGCTAGGTCCACTCACTTCCAGCCTCCTTAGACAGCACCTACGTACATAGTACGTATCAGTTCCTTTCTTTGTTCCTGCTTCGTTGCCAGAATTTTGGCAGCCTAACGGCGTCTCTTAAAATTTCCAAATTTTATTTTGACAGAACCTCCCCTGTAATGTTATATATGGGAATGAGATTCAAAAGAATCTCAGTAGCAACAATCATAACAATATATGTAATGCAGTGTGATAGTGCTTGCTTGTGATTGTGTACAGATAAGTATGCCGCATGCTTCAATATTCAATAACATATGATCATAGCATTGTAATAGAGCTTCAAGCATAACATATAAGACAACAATCCAACCAAACAATAGCACAACAATTCACAAAGATATTACATAAAAGCTAGGATTAGTTACTACCTCAAAGGCAGAGCTCCAGAACTTCTACACTGCTTCCAACTTCACCAGAACTTCCTTTCTTCTTTCTTTTTCTCACTTTCTCTCTCAAGCACTCCTTATCACTCTAAAAAGCTCCTTATACTGTGTCTGGGAAGCCATTTGGGTCATAACGAGCATCTGACTGTTGTTACCCGACCTCATTCAGTATTACTTTAAATACCGATAAATCTCCCTATCGGATCCCTGGAGGCCTTATACTCCCGTCTGGATTTGCTAATTTGTGAATAACTTTTTCTACAGACCTCCTATCGGTATTCTGTCAGTTTCCTGACATCCGCCCCATAAGGGTGCATCATCCTGTAATTTCTTACTTATATCTTAAATCTAGGGTATCCGGTAGGAATTTTTATAACTTTTGGACGATCAGTCAATTTTTTACTATCTGGAGTCTTCAAAAATTCTGGTATTAAGCTGGACTACCCAGCGTCACTTGCCCTATCTTCTGGCCTATTTTCCTTTAATTATGCTTTAGCCCCAGGGAACTTTTCTTCTTTGCAATTAAGTCCCTTAAATTTGGCTAAAATTACACTTTGAGACGCCACATTTTTGTCTACCTTTCTTTCCTAACCTTAAACTTTCCATAATTGCATTTAAGTCCTTTCATTTCCTTTTTTTTTTTTTTTGCAATTTAATCCTTTTCTTTACATAAAGGACCACATCTTTTTCCTGAAAAAGAACTCATTTATTCCATCTAATCTGTACATAGAAATCAGTACAGAAAATTAAGGATATTACACCTACAGGGTCACACATAAAATAACCCAACACGAGCTATGATGTCCAGGTTCATTGAATCTAAGACATGTCTTGATTCAATGAATAATCTAGAGTGGGTTTATATATTTCATATATATATAAATTCGTATATATATTATATATAATATAAAAGATATTTGAAAATTTAATTTATAAGGATAAATTAAATCTCTATCACTTTTGAATTTGAAATTTAAATTGATAAGATATCTCAAATTTGATTTATGAGAATAAATCAAATATAATTCCATCTTATCTTTATTTTAAATTAAATAAATAAGTGAATTAAATCTGTGGGACGGATTTAATATAAACCATATTTATTTAATTAGTTTCTTATCAAATTATGCAATATATGATATTGTATTAATTTCAGAATTAATATAAGATTAATTCTGAAACCCAGCCTAATTAGAAGCCCGATAGCATCCTATATATTTGACATTAGGGGCTAGGGTTCTACACAAGAGAAAAAGGGGCAAGGAGAGTGCAAAAGGTTTGCAGATAAGAAACTACCGAAATAGAGACTGTGAGGACGAAATCTTGAGAAAGCCCTAGAGGGACAAGAGGCGCTAGCACGTCGTTCATGATTGGAACGCTATTTCTGTGGATACCGGTAGAGGAAGCCGATCTTAGTTGTTGACTTCTTGCGATCGAGAAAAGAGCACCAAGTACGACAAAGTCGCGACCAGTTGACACATAGGTCGCGACTAAATTAGCATCTGAACGTCAGAAATCCGAAAAGAGACTACAGGTCGCGACTAGAAGCAGAGGAAGTCGCTACTGACAACTCCAGAGGCTACAGGTCGTGACTAGTAGCAGAGGAAGTCGCGACTGAAAACTCCAGAGATGATAGGTCGCGACTAGAAGCTGAGTAGGTCGCGACTAAAAACTCCAGAGGCGACAGGTCATGACTAGAAGCTGAAGAGGTCGCGACTGAAAACTCTAGAGGCGAAGTAAGTCCAAAGCTCTATCTGATCAATTTTCCGGTTATCACGTCAACCAAGTAACTTTACTTTATTGAAAAGTCACTAAAATATTATTTTAATGCCACTTTAACTCACATATTCCTTGGGCTACGTTTTTGGGCCTTTGGAATGTCATCTTGGGTTTCTGATCCAGCCCAAGTACTCTGATGGCTCAATTCCCAAGAACCATCCCTTGGTAAATTACCAAAATGCCATTGATTCCTCTTTATTTATTTTAATGAATCTAGGGAAATTATTGTCTTTTCATATCTTACCAGAGTATTGTATGACCCTGGTCAACTATCCAGATATCCCTTCTTGACTGACTAACCTTAGTCAAATGACCAAAATACCATTTACTCATTCTTCAGCTATTTTATAACATAAGGGCATTTTTGTCATTTTGCACATTTTCGTGGTTCCACTGGACACTGGCCCACCTATCAGTCCAAGTGTCTTATTGGGCCTTGGTTGGCGCCACTTTTGGGCCTTTATAAGGTCCACCACCTTTATGACACAAATCCCGAGACACCTCTCCCAGTGATATTCATCAGGTATTGCTATCACTGTGCACCGTTTCTACACCTTTCCAGACACTGACTCCTTTTATCAGATAAACTGATATACTGAGTCTAGGCATCCCTTTGGGTCATAACAAGCATCTAACTGATGTCATCTGAGCTCATTCAGTCTCAATTTGAATACCGATAAATCTCCCAATCGGATACCCGAAGGTCATAAACTCCTGTCTGAATTCACTATTTGTGAATAACTTTTTCTACAGACCTCCTTTTGGTATTCTGTCAGTTCCTCGACATCCATCTCTATAGGACGCATCTTCCTGCAGATTTTCACTCATATCTAAGGTATAGGAGACCCGATAAGAATTTTTTTTACTTTTAGACTATCAGATAAATTTTGGCTATCTGGAGTCCTGATAAAATCCCTGTAACAAGCTGGATTACTCAGCATCATTTTCTCTATCTACTGATAAGATTTGGAACTAAAATGCTTCCGAGCAGTGTTAAGCCATTTCTGTCTCATCTTTCCATAATTACACTTTTACCCCTGGAACTTTTCTTCTGTTCAATTAAGTCCCTTTTATTTGGCTAAAATTATACTTAAAGACCCCACATTTTTGTCTACTTTCTCTTTTGACCTTAAACCTTTTATAATTCCACTTAAGTCTTTGCATTTTCTTTCTTTTTCAATTTAATTCCCTTCTTTACATAAATGGCCATTATATCCCTAGGGATTTTCACTATTTACATATAAATCCTTGGACTTTTACTTATTTGCAATTTAGTCCCTAAAAATCTTCTGTATGTTTCTGAGACTTCTGCTCAAAGGGGTCTAGTAGCCTATCTATTTCAAGCTATTTTCTGGGTCTTTGGGCCTGAAAATTGGGATATTACATTATAAAATAAGTAAAGAATGAGTAAAGGGTATTTTGGTCATTTGACTAAGGTTAGACATTCAAGAAAGATTATCTGAATAGTTGACCAGGGTCAGGGAATACTCTGGTAAGATGTGAAAAGACGATAATGCCCTAGACTCATTAAAGTAAATAAAGAGGGACCAAGGACATTTTGGTAATTTGTCAATAGATGTTTCTTGGGAATTGAGCCATCAGAGTACTTAAGCTTGATCAGAGACCCAAGATGACATTCCAAAAGCCCAAAAATGTAGCCCAAGAGTTATGTGAGTTAAAGTGGCATTAAAGTAATATTTTAGTGAGTTTCCAATAAAGTAAAGTTACTCGGTTGAAGTGATAACCGAGGAATTGATCAAATAAAGCTCTGGACTTATCCGAAAACTTTAAGGTGGCATGAAAGGTACCCATAAGGTGCCACATGGCATAAGCATAGAGGAAGAAGAAAAAGCTAAGGACACGTGGTACGATCTCAGCTATTCATTCTGGGATAAGACTCTGGAATTCTCTTGAAGCGCTGAGTCAGCTGGTGAGGTGTCCCGAGGGCCCCACCATTGCGCTACCTAAGCATGTGAGATGTCCATAGATGATGTCATGATTGATGAGTCATTGAGGATGATGATGTCATCGCGATGATGCAGGCGAAGCTTCTTGAGGAAGCTAAGCGATCTGAGCCGTTCATCGTGATTCGATCTGGACCATCCATTCCACCTCCCTCCACCTATAAATACCCCTCACCCCCTCCCATTTCATTCACACCACGATTTGGAGATCAAGAAGAGATAGAGAGAGAAAGAAAGAAAGGAAGAGATAGAAGGAGTTCTGGCTGAGCTAAGAGCAATCCAAGGAGCTTAGGGACTCGGCAAGCTTAGGAATAAGGTAAGTAATTTATTCTAATCCCTTCTCTAATAAATTAGAGGAATGTTCTTATAGATTAGATAGTTAGAATAGAGAAATATCTCTCTCTATAAGGTTAGCCGTGGATAGAAAGGAAGTTAGGGGATTGACAGGATAGGGATATTATCTCAAGATAAGCTTGAGTTAAGTAGAATTATGCTGGATAAGATCATAATAAAATATTATTATGCTATGTATAGGCTCTGACCTATGAAAAGGTGGAACCTCAGATCAAAGGTTAAGGACTAAAGGAAGGGCTACATGCCAAGTAGTGAACTTACCCATTCTTGTATGCTTGATATATATGCTTGTGTGTTAATATGATTATGATATGTGATGATGATGACGAATGATATATGCTCTGCCTTTATGAATTTATGGTTATGCATAGTAGTGATAGGCATAGAGCATGATAGTATGCAAATGGAAACTAAAGAAAGATAAAGGTAACATATGTCATGCACTTGTATTCATCTTGTATACATTGAATGGTACCGTTTGCTACTGAGATTTCCCCCAAAATCTCACCCCTTCCATATCAATCCAATTACAATAGGTCTTCTCAAGATGGAGGAGATAAGGATACGTGAAGAGAAGTTAATAATTATTTAGCATGATTGATATGTGATTGATGTATGTTATATGTATGTAAAGTTGGTTGCTGGAATTTGCCACCATGACCAGTAACTCGTGGTGAAGTAGTCACCTTTGATCTGTAATTAAAAATAGTAAATGGTTGAATAAATGTATTATATTTTTACAACAAATATTAGACATACTAAACTTCGATTTGATATATAGAATGCCTTATTTGAATGTCTACACATGGAGATATAATTTTTCAAAGTTGGGACCAAAATATTGGATTTAGGGGGAAAACGTTAGATGAACAGTAAAATTGTAGCATTGACTGATGTTGACTTGGTCAATGAGTGGTCAACAAGTTATTTTTACCTGAAAGAGGATTCAGTTAGCTTCATTTAGAAATTTAAACCACTTTGTTTTTATTTTTTTAGAATTAGTTATGATTTTTTGTAGTCAGGACACTTGTCTGGAATTTACACAGTGAACAGTACTCGATAGAGTAAAACTCCAAATTGAGAAATTTAACTTCAATGACCTTAAAAGTGGTTCCAGATGCTACCAAATGGTCCCTAGGACGTAAGAAAGTATGGATGTGACACATGACAACAAATAAACAAGCTCTAAGGTAACTAGATATCTTCAATTGGCCTTGCCTCTGCTATGTTTAGGGAAAACTAGGGGTGAGATTTCGGGGGAAATCTAAGTAGCAAATGGTACCACAAATAATGTATGCAAGTATATGCTCAGTGTTAAACATGTGTGGTTACTATGATCATGTTAACATAATGATTTATACATGCTTCAATGCTTCTTAATTATAACATATGGCCATAGCATAAAAAGAAACAGAGTTTTCTCAATCATGCATGCTTAACATAATCAAGTCAAGCCAACAGCACATCAACAACATTCAAGCAACAAGTATACAAGTTTAGGTATAAGTTCACTACCTCTTACTATAGCTTTTCCCTTAGTTCTCAGCCTTTGCTCTGAGGTTCCTTCTTTACACAAGTCAAAGCCTAAACATGGTATAATAATATTTTTATTATTATCCTATCTAGTATAGTTCAAACTTAATTTAGGTTTAACTTAAGGTAATTTCCTTAACCCGACAAACCCCTAACTTTCTTCCTCTTCACAGTTAGCCTTATCAAGATAGAGGAGTTCCATAATTCTAACTATTAAATCCATAAAAGCAATCCTCTAATTTATTAAAGTAGAGACTAGGATTGATTACTTACCTTAATCCTAAGCTTGTTGAGTCCCTAAGCTCCTTAGATTGTTCCTAACTCAATCAGACCTCCTCTTTTTTTCATTTCTTTCTCTTTTTCTTTCTCTCTTTCTCTCTCTATCTTCCTCACCTTGCTTGTTATGAGGTGGATTAGACTGTCCAAATTGAACCACGACGAATAGCTTAGATCACATGACTTCCTCACCAAGTAGGGCGTGCATCACCTGGATGACATCATCTTCCTTACATCATCTATCTTACATCATCACACTAGGTGGCATCTTCCAAGGGCAAGAAGGTTTATTAGATAAATCCAGTCTAATCCAGCCCAATCTGGTACCAGCTCAATCCAATTTCTTAAAAATCATACTATTTTCTAAATCTAATTTTTCTGAAATTCCATAATATGTTTTCTGACCTTAAATCTAGTATCTAGATTTTTCCTGCCATTGTCATTCTTAGACTAGATATAATACATAAAAAATTACCAAAATGCCCTTACCTCATCTTTATTCACTTTAATCATGCTTAACCACTTTCTTAATATTATTTTATTTCTAATGTGTGCTTTAAGCTTCTTCTTCCCTAAAAGGAAGACAAGTGGTGCCATGTGTGGATCCCAAAGGGACAACTCACTTGGTGACTCATTGCTTCTCCAATGTACTCCAGTATATTCTGTCTAATTATGTACAATTTTACGCTATATAAAGGGATTTTTTTTGAATTATTACACTATCCTTTAGTCTAATAATTTCCATGTATTCCAATGGTATTATTGGTAGGAAACATTTATTGAATAGATACTTATAAATTTCTGATAAAATTTCCCTATCGGATCAATTCCCCATTTATAACTATAATCGGGTACTTATATTTTTTTAACCTTACTGAATTCACATTTCAGTGTATTGGGCCCCTATTTAGCGCTATTCTAGGCCACTTAGGCCCATCTTGCCTACTGATTAATTCTTATGATCCAGATATCAGTCATCTGTGAACTTCATCAAGATTTACTAAAATGTGAATATTTTTTCCATAGAGCTCCTTTTAGGATTCTGTCAGTTCCTTAACCTTTTGTTTCATAGGATGCATCTTCCTATAAATTTTCATCTATATCTAAGGTCTAGAATGTAACATCCCAAAATTTAGCTATCTGTATAAGACTGATAGCGGAAAGAGTTATGAAGGGATTTTGATGGTCATTTTTTAAAAAAAGGGACTAAAGTGAAAACTCTAAAAGTTCTATGGTGCAAAGTGGAAGTAGACATAAGCTTTGGGCCATTAAGTGTAATTATAAAAAGTTAAGGGCCTGAAGTGTAACTTTAAAAGTTCAGGGGGAAAATAATAATTATGAGAAAGTTGAGCCAAAAAAGGCCTAAAACTATTCGAAAGCAGTTTAGTCTCAAATTTTACTATAAAATAGAGAAAATTATTCTGATCAGTTTAATGCAATACGAAATTTTGATTTGAGGTCCCGATAAATTGATATGAATTTCCAAAGTCTGGGAAAATTATTACAGTATCTTTTGGACCTCATAATTCGATAAAAATTGGTAGTAAATTCTTATAAATAATATAAGAATTTATGAAAATGACATAAGTCAAAAAAAAGTACTGTAGAATTAATTATGAAATTTACGGTGATGTCGGACATTGATAAAGGGTTAAAGGAAATGTAGAGAATTTTTATCAAGACTTCTGGGACTCAGAAAATTATGAGACTTTGTAGAAAATTTATTTTATATTAGAATGAATTTCTACAAGTGTTATAACTCTTAAAATTTTTTTATAGAATTTATTTTAAAAATAAAGAGAATTTAAGGATATCGGTATAGAATGTGCCTTGGGAATTGAGTTAATTGGCAATTGGACTCAATTTAAGGCCCAAGTGACGTTTTACAACAGCCCAAGATGATATGGAATGGTCTTGTGGACAAATAAATTTTTAAGATATTTTTATTAAAAAAAAGAGAGAAAGGAGGAAGTTCCAAGACATGTGAGGTGTATGGTGAGGTGTCCCATGTGGGATCCACCTTGTGCCACATGTCACGCATAGCAAGAGAAATAAATTATCACATGTGCCTCATTACATTAATATATTATAATAAATAGTTTAATGATGATTAAGATTAATTAATCATAAAATCAACTAATGAGAGGAAGAATTAAGTCATTGTAATAATTAGCACTTCCAAGGGTGGATTAGTCCTAAGTACCCTAAAAATTGTCTATAAATATCTCCCTCCATTCCTTCATAGTACGTTAAGAACAAGAGGGGAAACTCTTGAGGATTGAAAACTCAAACAAACTAAAGAAGAGACAAGGCACTTTGGTTCAAAGCAATCAAGGTTTAAGGTAAGTGAAACATCCTTACTTTCGTATGTCTTAGGGACCATTCAGTAGCATTTAGAACCACTTTCAAGGTCATTGAAGTCCAATTTCTCAATCTGGAGTTTTACTCTTATCGAGTACTGTTTACTGTGTAAATTCCAGATGAGTGACCCGACTTTGAAAAATCATAACTAATTCTAGAAAAATCGAAATGAAGTGGTTCCAATTTATAAATGAAGCTAACTCAATTATCTTTTAGGGAAAAATAACTCGTTGACCATTAGTTGACCAAATCAACGTCAGTCAACGTGTCAACTTTACTGTTCATCCCACGTTTTTCTCCCTGAATCCAGCATTCTGGTCCTAACTTTGATAATTTATATCTTCTTGTGTAGACATCCAAATGATACATTTTATATATAAAATTAAAGCTTGGTATGTCTACTATCTACCATAAAAATTTTATACATTTATTCATCCATTTACTATTTTTAATCATTTATCAAACATGACCTTGTCACCATGTGTCACTGTTCATAGTGGTATATTTCAGCATTTCTACTTTGCATACATATGCATACATCCCTCATACATCAGTCAAACATGCCAAACAACAATTATTATTAATTAATAAGTTGTTTTACATCTGGACATGTACATAAATTCTCATATCTCTATTACATCTTTTTCTGCCTAAACTCCGGCAGCATAACCGCTACGCTTCATCTGTACAAAGAACTGAACCGTACTGATTCGGTAATCCCCTCATGAGAACTACCATTCTACGTAGTACCCAGGAAAGACTAGATGAACCGGCTAGGTCCACTCACTTCTAGCCTCCTTAGACAGCACTACGTACACAGTACTTATCATATACTGATGTTCAGTCTTTACTTCGGCAGCATAACGGGGTCTCTTAAAATTCCCAGAATTCATTTTGACATAACCTCCCCTGTAATGGTTTACTTATTGGGATGAGATTCGGGGGAATCTCAGTAGCAACAATCATAACAATATATGTAATGCAGAGTGACAGTGCTTGCTTGTGATTGTGTACAGATAAGTATGCTGCGTACTTCCATGCTTAATAACATATGATCATAGCATTACAGCAGAGCTTCAGACATAACATATAAGACAACAATCCAACCAAACAATAGCACAATAAATCACAAAGCCATTACATAAAAGTTAGGATTAGTTACTACCTGGCTAGCTTAGCAGAACTCCATTATCCTTATTCTGCTTCCAGCTCCGCCAGAACTTCCTTACTTCCTTTTCTCCTTTCTCTCTTCCTTTCCTTCTCCTTCTCTCTCTTCTTTCTCTCCCTTCTCCCTTGCCTTGCGTGAATGAAAATGGAATGGAGGGGGGTATTTATAATTGCCTTCAATGGCAATTCTGCAGTTTCTATGAACTTTGATCCTGCGGTCCTGGTTTTTCCTGGATTTTCCTATTTTCTTTAATTCCTCCTTTACTGCATCATGCATGACCTCACCGGGACACCTCAGTGCCACATTTATCACATGTCTAAAATCCCAGACACCTCAGCAGCTGACTCAGCATGCTGACTCACCGGTCCAGTCTCCTGCCTCGTAATACGTGTCCTCAACTTTTTCTTCTGCCTTTATGTTAGAGCCATGTCTTATCTTACTAGCACCTGTCACGCCTTCCAATGCTATCCAGATAAATCCAGGACTTTATCCGATCGCCTCCTCGATTATCGTGCCAACCGAGTAACTTTACTTTATTGAAACAACATTAAAATAATATTTTAATGCCACTTTTTCCCACACATTACTGGGCCTACGTTTTTGGGCTCTGGGAATGTTGTCTTGGATCCTAATCAAGCTCAAGTACTCTGATGGCTCGATTCCCAAGAAACAGCCTTTGGCAAATTACCAAAGTACCCTTGGGTGCCCTTTCTTGTACTATTTTAACCCTAAGGGTAAAATCGTCATTTCATACCCTTCTGTACTCTGTCAGGGTATATACTGACTCTCAGTAACTTTATCTGTATGTACCTTGGCTCCTGGGCCTGTCCAGAATGACCAAAATGCCCTTCATTCATCTGTCACACTTTTGTACAACACAGGGGCATTTTCGTAATTTCGCACTTTTCCGGGGTTCTGCTGGACACTGGCCCGCCTATCAGTCCAAGTGTCTTACTGGGCCTCTACTGGCGCCATTATTGGGCCTTTCTGGGTCCAATATCCTCATGGCACGCATTACGAGGAATCTTCCCCCGTTAATAATTATTGAATATTTTATCTATTATTCACCGTTTATACACATATCCGGACACCGGCTCCTTCTGTCCGATACACTGGCCTGCGGTGTTCAGGCATCCCTGTGAGTCATATCAGTCATCTGACTGAGGTCATCCAAACTCATTCAGTCACTTTTCAAATATCGATAAATTTCCCTATCGGATCCCCGGAGGCCTCACACTCCCGTCTGGATTTTCTAATTTGCGAATAACTTTTTCTACAGGCCTCCTATCGGTATTCTGTCAGTTTCCCGACGTCCGCCCCATAAGGACGCATCATCCTGTATTTTCTCACCTAGATCTGAAATCTACGATATCCGGTATGAATTTTTATAACTTTTGGACGATCAGTCCATTTCTGGCTATCTGGAGTCTTCAAAAATTCCTGTATCAAGCCAGATTACCGAGCGTCCCTTGCTCTCTCCACCGGTGAAATCTGGGACTAAAATGCTTTCGGACAGTCCAAACCACTTCCGGCCTGACTTTCTTTAATTACAATTTAGCCCGAGGGAACTTTTCTTCTTTTCATTTAAGTCCCTTTTTATTTGGCTAAAATTACACTTAAGGACCCCACATTTTTGTCTACTTTCCTTTTTGGCCTTGAAACTTTCCATAATTGCACTTAAGTCCTTTCATTTCCTTTACTAGGTCTAGGGGCATTATTGTCTTTTCATATTTTACCAGAGTATTCTCTGGCCCTGGTCAACTATCCAGATACCCCTTCTTGACTGTCTAACCTTAGCCAAATGACCAAAATACCCTTTACTCATTCTTCAGTTATTCTATAACATAAGGGCATTTTCATCATTTTGCACCTTTTTCTCGGACACCGGCCCCTCTTACCCCTGAACTGATATTATGGGCCTGGGCCTTCCCTGGTGTCACTACGGGCCTTAGACAACACTGTATGGCCTCTGTCCATAGTCCGATCATCTCTATTCGGACTGCCTTTCCTTTACCGATTATAACTGTAAATTCCCATCTTCAGGAATTTTTACAGAAAAATCGGGACCTCAAATCAAAATTCTGTGGCTCCTCATTCAATCCGGAATCCTTTTCTCTATCTCCCGGTATTTTCAGATATTTTATCCGGACCGGGCTGTATTGGCCTGAAAAAGCACTCACGCGCACACTTTTCCAAAATGACCATTTTACCCCTGGTCATATTTCTAATTCTTTCATACACATAGAGACCTCATATGCACATTTCACAGTTCAGTGAAATGATCAGCATAATTTTCTCTATTTTCTGGCAAAATATGGTACTCATCGGCTACCAGTCCGATCTTTCCCATAATTACGAATATGCCCTTGAATTCTCTTCCTGGCATCTCTAAGCCTAAAAATTGGGGTGTTACAGTAAGCAATCTTCCTAGTTCTTATGTATATGTTTTGGAAGATTGAAACTTAGGTTTTAGTGGTTGGAAAATCTATTTTTCCTTGGTTCTCCATGCTGTCCAAATCTTGACAGAAATGAAGAAAAAAGAGAGAGTAGTAAGATATAACTATGAAATACTAACCTAGATAAGCTTGGATTATTGGCTATCGCTTGAATTAATTGTGTAATCCTTGAAATCCCAATTCATATGACTTTTGGCCTAGGATATAACTGAAGGAAGAAGATTGAATTTCAATGATCTAATGCTTCCATTGAATTTATATGATGATTTTGTGTAGGATTGAATAAGATTGGAACCTTGGAAACATTGAAATTGAGAAAGGGACAATTTGAAACCTTCTCTATCACTATTCATACGTATGAATAGTGATTGGAATTTTATGATTTTGATGTTTCCAATGGGTTTAAAATGCAAAATTGTGTAGGATTAAGTAAGATCAAAGTCTTGGAAGCAATGGAATTGAAAAGAGGATTTTTTGGAAAATTATAGGTGATGTTTCTGTTTCTGTCCAGACCTGAATGAAACATTGGAATTTTGTAATTCTGAATCCATATTTGGATTCCTTGGGCAAAATTGTGTGGGATAAAGTCAAGGTACAAATTAATTCAAAAGACAAGGCAATTAACCACAAATAAAGAAAGTTAGGGGTTTATCGGTTCCAGAAAATGAACTTAAATTATTAAGTGAAGTTCAAAGCTGAATTGGTATGGATTGTAATAAGTGTATTACTCTACCATGATTAGGATTTGACATTTGTGAAAGAGAGGACCAAAAGACCAAGAAATAAAAGGTTAAAGGAGAGCTTTTCCAAGGTAGTAAACTTACCTCACTTGTATGTTTTGCTTGCTTGGATGTTTTATGTGTTGAATGTTATGTGAAGCATGTATGATTGAATGATACTCTGTTTCTTTTTATGCTATGGACATATGTTATAATTTAAGGAACATGGAAGTATGTAAAGATATCATTATGCAAGCATGATAATTAAGCACACACATATTAACATCAAGCATTGAGTTGCATACACTGTTTAGTTTCCATTTGCTACTGAGATTTCCCCCAAAATCTCACTCCTTCCATTATACAAACATCATAGCAGGGCCATCTTATGGAAGCAAGGAAGGAGAATGAAGAAGTTATGATGTATAAATACGTTGTTGTATAGGAGACCTTTTATGGAAATATGTAATGTGTGTATTAAATACTTGTTCAGTTTTGGTTATGTGTGTTGAGACTTAGGAAAAATAGCTAACCTTTGAATAAATGTATAAGACTTTACAATATGATAATATACATGTTGAACTTCGTTTTGGTACTAAGAACGTCTTATTCTGATATTTGTACAAAGAGAACGAATTTTTTAAAGTTAGGGAACCAAATGTGGAAACTGTGAAATTGACCAAATGAACAGTAATATTCCACGTCAATACTGTATTAACTGGTCTGGATTTTGGTCAGATTCATATTTTTTCCTTAAAGAGGATTATGTTAGCTTCGTATAGCAACTTGAACCACTTTATTTTGATTTTCCCAGAATTAGTTATGAATTTTTGAAGTTGAATCACTTGTCTGGAATTTTACCATATAAACAGTAACCCGTGGTAAAAAATTTCAGATTGTGTAATTTGACTTCATTGATAATATAAGTGGTTCCAGATGCTATTGTTTGGTCCCTAAGATGTAAGAAAATTATGATGTGACATAGAATATCTGATAAAAAATTTAGATAATTTTCGGAGCTTCAGATCAATATCAGTTGTTCGTGACCTCAAATAAAAATTTCGCGTGCGTCATTCAACTCCAAAAAAAATTCTCTATCTCCTAGTGAAATATGGGACTCAAATGCTTCCAAACAATTTTTGGCAACTTTTGGCTCAATTTTCTCATAATTATATTTTTACCCCTGGAAGATTTTAAACTTAGTCCCTTTGAATTTTTCTACCTTCTTTAATACTTTTTATCTTTGTATTTTAGTCCCTTTCTTTCTTAACTTTATATTCAACGAATTAACCTCTTTGTAATAACTTTAAACCTCATCTAACCGTCATGTCATATTTTCTTTAGTCAACGTCATAATCCCTTCCTAACATATTTTCCCCTATCTTTGCCCTATCCTGACAGGAAAAATTTGGGATATGACAATCTTAAAAACAACCACCTTAGAATTGATTAGATATGATCAAAATTTGTCCAATGCAAACACAATATCATACAATTCCTTTTCATTAGTAGTGTAATTAATCTTAGTAGTATCAAGGGTTTTTGAGGCATAAGCAATGATTTTGAATCCTTTCCTTCCTTTTGACTTAACATGGCTCCCATAGCAAAATTGGAGGTATCACATGATAGTTCAAAAGCAATTTCCCAATTAGGAGAGTGAAGATAAGTGGAGAAACCAACCTTCCTTTTAACTCATTGAAAGCTTTTTCACACACATGATCAAAATCAAAATCAACATATTTTTGCAACAACTTATAAATAGGTAAAACAATTTTACTAAAATCCTTTATAAATCTCCTATAAAAACCAACATGACCAAAAAATGACTGAAGTTCTTTCAAAGTGGTAGGATATGGAAGTGATGAAATGACCTTAATCTTGGTTATATCAACCTCAACTCCATTATTAGAAATCAAATGACTAAGTACTATTCCATGGTTGACCATGAAATGACACTTCTCATAATTCAAAATAAGCTTTTTCTCAATGCATCGTTTAAGAACCTTATCAAGACTACTCAAGTATTCATCAAAATAATTCCCATACAAAGTAAAATTATCCATGAAATGTCCATACAATCTTCCAAAAAAAAAAATAGAAATCATACACCTTTGAAAAGTTCTAAGTGTATTACAAAGACCTAAAGGCATCCTTTGGTAAGCATAAGTGTTAAAGGACAAGTGAACGTGGTTTTCTCCTTATCCGTCGGGTCAATAGGTATATGAAAATAACCTGAATAGCCATCAAGAAAGCAATAATGGCTCTTGCCAATGTCTATCTAACATTTGATCAATGAAAGGTAAAGGGAAATGATCATTCATAATGGCTTCATTAAGTTTCCTATAATCAATACAGGACCTCTATGAATTATGGACCCTAGTGGAGACTAGCACATTTTGTTCATTCTTTATACAGTAATTCTACTCTTTTTAAGTACCACGTGAACTGGAGATACCCATTCACTGTTAGAAATAGTATATATAATTCTAACCCTAAGCAACTTATTGGTTTCCTTTTTCATAACATTAGAGATTAAAGGATTTAGACACCTCTGACTCAGCCTAATTGGCTTAGCTTTTTCATTTAACCAAATCCTATGAGTGCATATAGTATGTAGAATCAATCCCATTGATACTAGCTAAACCAATTGCTTCTTTATTTTCCATAAGTACCCTAGAAGTTTAGATTCCTCAGCATTACTCAAAACATTTGAAATTATAATAGGCAATTTGGAATCATGTTCAAGAAAGGCATAATTCAAATTATCAAGTAACTCTTTCAACTCAAGGACAAGTGGTTGAACTATAAAAGGAATTAATAGAGTAAGTTTAGAAATACGTCCCTTTGAAGCATCAACTTGATTACAAACAAAGATTGGATTTGCCTCTAAATGGTTTTACAGTGGAATCCCAAGCGTTAAGTCAATTTGGAATTTACTTACAGCAACAACCATTTTGGGAATCGATTCTCTTGTGCCTGCATTACAATCAAGGATAAGGTTATTAAAAAATCTAAGAGTATGAGGTGTAACTTTTTATTATTAGAATGATTAGGAAAGGTAGGAATTATTGGCCCCCTAACCAATTGGTGTAAAGATTGTTGTTGCAACACATGAGATGGTAGAGGTTCCATAATCAAGTTTTCTTGTTGATGTTTTGACACCTTTTGTCCTGGCAAAGTGTCTTTCATTGTGCCTTTCACCACGGTGAAATGGCATAGTAAGCAAGGGTTGCAAACTTCTATTATTCGTCAGGACTAACTCTTTATTTAGTCACGGCGAAGAGTCACAAAAGCTATTCTCTGTCTTTAGTTCTCCATTTTTAGCATTAGTCATGTGTTAAAGTCCTACAAAATTGGACAACAAATCCTTCCCAAAGGCTATATCACTAAAAAAGGATGAAATAGAATCAAATGCCAATAAAAATAGAAATCTTGTAAAATAGAAAGCATGTTGTTCACTTCTAAATAATTAATACATGGGTCATCACTCCCGTAAGAACAAGATAATGAATATATAGAATTCAAATATGAGAAGTAATCCTTATAAGAATTCAATGAAGAATCCAATTCAAATGAGTCATTATCAGTACAAGCAACAAAGATTCTAGATTAAGCAAAATCTTAACCATTGTGTATACCCAACTCATAATCATTCCTAACTTCTTCCAAAGCCAAATACATAGCATTTAAACCTATGAAAGTAAAGTTGTCAAAAGGATATTTAATAGCTTCATTCATTTTAAAAGAGATGACTTGATCCCCTACTTCCATGGTTATAGCATTATGTTTCACTCCAATGATAGTTTAGAAGTGGCTAAGAAGGGTCTTCTTAGAATCAATATGTTATCATTCACCAATTTATTTGTCATATCCAAAATATAAAAGTCAGCAAGGAATACTAGGTCCTTAATTCTAACCAAAATGCCTTCCAAAATTCCATTTAGGTATTAAACAGTTCTATTAGTTAGCTGAAGCACAACCCTGGTGTACTTGATACTATCTACTTCTAATAACAAGTAAACAGAAAAATGCATAACATTAATAGCAGCACCTAGATCTAACAAAACTCCCTTACTCACTTAGCTTGTGCATAACTCTTTCAAAAACTTAGCTTGCTTTAGATTACTTCTTAGAAAGTCAACCATAGGAGCATTAACTTCAAGCTTGCTAAAAAAAGTAAAACCTTTTTGACCAAAATTCTCCTCAAACTTCTTTTTCTTCAAAGAATAAGTCTTTAGATAAGGGAGTTTAGAAATGCATACCTCCTTACCTTTTGGCTTAAAAGCTCCTTACTCACTTGACTTTGCTTTGTCCTCAATTTCTTTCCTTTGTATGATGCTCTCTCAGTTGGAACCTTCTCTTGAATAGAATGAGATTCCTTTGGTAAATCTTAATGCTCCACTAGTAGTATAGATTCTATCTTTGGCTCTTGTTCCTCAAATAGATCCTTAATTGCTTGAGCTTTGCCAACATTGATTTCTTCATCATTTCTCAACTTTTCTTCCTTCACACTTTCATATCTTCCCAACTTTATAGGTGTAAGTGGTAGGCTATAGTCATCATCCTCATGGATATGGTCTTCTTCTCCTTCAAACTGAACCTTTCTTCCACTTCTTAATTATATGTCATTTAAAGCTTTTGGATTAATGACAGTGCTCGAAGGAATGTTCCCAACCACTTGAGACTTAACCTTATGAAGGGAATTTGAATTTTGAATCATAAACCCACTTATAGGTTGTTAAATTTGTTGTTCAACTCATCAATCCTAGCATCTAACTTATTATCCAAATTAGTAATCCTCTAATTACAAGCTTCAGAACTATTGTAAACCTTGGCACTCAAATCTCTAAGGCATGAAATGATGTTCTTGTTCACCTTAATCAATTTATTTTTACTTGAAGATGATCATCCTTAAACTAAGAGTACGGCTCTTGACTAATTTTGATAGTTCCTTGTGATTGGTAATTAACTTGTTAGTAATTACTTGTAGAATGTCCTCCCCAACCTTAGTACTAATTTGACCCACTACCATATCTTAAGTTTAGGGGATCTTTCTACCCCTCATAGTGGGTATTCAAGAAAAGATCCCTCTTCTGATATTATCTTGGTCTTCCTTAATAATAGCTGAACTTTTTCATATCTTTTAGGGCAATCTCTACTCAAATGCATTGGAGAATCATAAAAGATGCAACTAGCTACAACCATTACAAGAGATTGAGGCTTGTTAGGTGGAGTGCCTCTCAAACATTCAACTATGAAAGTTAGCTTGGATATGTTGTGAGCTAACTTAGCCAACAATTGATCTCTATTAGCTCTTCCTCTAAGTTCTCTTGAACTCACATGTTGTATATTCAAAGCAAAAATCCTAATCAATTTCCAAGTGGCCTTAGGCTCCATAAGCTCCATAAAACCCTTAATAGTGGCATCCAAAACCTTAGCTTTATGTGTCAAAAAACCATTGTAGATATATTGTAATAAGTTCTCATCAACAATTTGATGGTTGGGGAACTTAGTCAACATATCTTGAAATCTACTCTAAAATTCAAAGAATGCCTCACAATCCTCTTGTTTAGCCAATGATATCTCTTTCCTTGCAACTAAAATCTTTTTGGAGGCAAAATACTTATCCAAAAAGGCTCTCCTCAAACTAGCCCAAGATTCATAAGGATTGTCCACATAGAGTGGAAGATTCATATATCACCCTTTAAATTTCCCTTCAAGTAAGAGATAAAACACCTTCCACATCTCATCTTCAATTCTTGCTCCTGCAGGCTTTATTGATATGCATTGCATGCATAAAGAGAGGAGATGGGCGTAAGGGTTTTCACTTGAAAGGCCATGAAATTTATGAAGTGTATCATTTGACCTTTAATCTCAAAATCATATTCAAAAACAAGAAAAGCTCCAGGTAGAGGTTCAAAATTAGCATTCGATTGGGTAAGTTCTTTAATTGTTCTATGCCTAGGTTGCTCATAATTCTCACCATTACCCTTTGGCCCATTACCATTACTTCTATTTGGATTACCACCATCATCCATGGTTCATATTCCTACTGATTCACTCTCACTATGTTGTATACTAGACTCCAGTGTCGAATGTTCTTCCTCATCAAGAGACCCACTAGCTTCTTCTAAAATTTTCTCTCTTCTAATTCTCCTATGTTCTCTCTCAATCTTAGGATTATAAGATTCTAAAGGTTCAGTTCTTATGTGCATGCACAGTCAAACAAAGAACAACTTAAACAAAATGGAAACAAGTTCAAGTCAAAACTTTGTATTCACAAGTATCAAACATAAAAACTTGAGTCAAATTCAATGGGTTCAAATACCTCTCAAAAATGTTTTAGGTGTATAAAATGATATACACTCTCAAAAAAATGAGAGCAGTTAAACTTAGTAAAACAATAGTGATTTTTTTCTACCAAGAAAAATTTAGTAGTAGTGTAGACTTTTCTTTACGGCGAACCAAAACTTTGGTTGTAGCAAATAGTAACAGAAAGCAACCCATGGAGAATTCATAGACTTCTCATCGCTGCAAACCACAACGTTGATCATGGTGAAAGGTCATAGTAACGATGACAGTAGAAAACTTTTATCAAAATCTTGTGTTTAAGATCAAATTCACTTCAAAACTTAAAGCTAACTCCCAAAACCTTTTAACAAGACTTAAATCACTATGAATCAATTCAAAGTCTTCTAAAACTTTTCTATATTTTCTAAAATCAAATTTATCTTTACACTCAAATCAAAGAGTTTAAAAAATCTAAAACTTTGTCAAAACATTTGATTAAGCTCAAAAATTACTCAGAAAATAGCAAAACTTAGTGAGACATTAATGTATCAACAAACAACCAAAATATGTCAAATTGCAAATTTATAAGCTCAAAATTCACCCAATTCAAATCTATGACATCAAGTTTCAATTATATCAGCACAAGCAAGTTTGACAGCAACAATGACCCAGAATTCACAAAATCAAGTAGAGGAATCGAGAGGTTACTTAAGTAAAAGCTAAAGCAATCTATAATGGCAACCAAATCTCAAAAATTGAACAATTTATGTCCAAGAAACAACATCAATACACCTTAAGTCAAGCAACAGATGGTGGAACAACCAAACCAAACTCTCAAGAAGCTAAAAATCAAATGCTAAAACAAAAGAAAATAAAGTATTTGTTTCTATTTCTGAAAATTTTCATACTATGATAATGCAATCCTAAAACTCACTTGAATAGACCAAGTCAATAATCAAGTTGACAACCAATTGCAGGGAACCAATTTTTGGGCTCCCCAGCAACGGCGCTATTGATGAGAGCACATTAGTTGCTTCAGGGCATCAAAACCGATTGCATAAATATTTATAAAATAGGGTACAACACCATATCATAATCTCGAGGAGCCTTTCTATGTGATCTTAACTAATTGGTATTGAACTTAATTAAAACTTGGGGTTTGAATTTGAAATCATGGAAAGTGTGCAATCTAAATTAAAGTGAAAATAAGTAAATATTTTAGGGTACTTTAAGCAAAGCAATTTCTAATTGATGAATTTGGATTTAGAGAAACAATAATGTGAAGGTATTTGGTATGGAAAATTCAACTATCATTGTCCTTAGAAAATGATATTGAGAGATAAAATTACTAAGTCAAGATGGAAAACCTTAACCAATTGGTTAAGTCCAAAGCACTTCATTAGTTAAAATATTTCCTTGATCAATTTAAGTTTAAACCTCTTAATCTATTGTGAAAAGCCAATTAGTTTTGTAATTAGAGTTAGATGATGCAATGTCCACAATTCGTGTAATCACACAATAATTTCAAGCTATTAAGTTAAACACCAATGATCATTTGCAATCAACTCAACAACAAGAAACAACGAAAATGCTGTTATATATCAACAAATATATCATCCCATATATTACAAGTTCCAAACTCAAGGATAAACCAATTAGAATTCTAAGTCCTCAACATAAATCAAGATCCCTAAAACCAGGTAACTCGACTATGTGAAAATAAAAGGTTGGAACTAATAAACTCCCCTTTGTTTCCAAACCAAGATCTAACCTCCTTCTCCATCACTAAAGGTCCCAAAATTTAGCCACACATAGCTCCAAGCTTGCTCCAATAAAAGCCAAGAGGTGCTGCCATGGTGGATGACAAAATTCAAGTGGAAAGGTAGAAGTAGAATGGTGGAAAATGGATTTAATTGATGGAAAATGGGTTGGAATGGTAGGAAACAATGGAAAGATGAACGTTTGATCAATGGGTGTTGTTCAAGATGATAGAAAGTAAAGAAAGAACTTGAAATCCAAAATCTTGGGGTCTGATCTCGTGTCTAGTGGCTGGCTGCTGATGTAGGCTCTATTTTTACCTTAAATAGTAAAAACACACAGTTTCTGTTAAGAGCATTTTCATCGCGACGAATGGTGTCATTTGACGTGGCAAATAGATATAGTGAGCTCCTCAAAATTCTTCTTTGGAGATCTGCCCTTCTAGCTCCATTCTTTGCTCCTTGGTTCTTCTTTGCCTCTTCACTTCAAGTCAATGGACTTGTTGTGCATTGTCCTTTGAGTCTTTGTCTTTCTCCTTGTTCTTACAAACTAAATTAAACTTTTGCAATATCAATCTTCTCAACCAAAGCAATTGAAGGTAAGTGAAATTTGACAATTTTACCCTCAATTTGTAGAGACTCATTAAGAAAATACAATTTATATTTTATGCAATAAATGTATGCAATTTGGGTGTAAATGTTGAAAATTGTGCCCTAGGGGCCAATCATTGTATTTTGAACATTGTTGATTTATGAATTTTTTAATTATGTTACATATTATTTGCATGTTTACTGTGATGACCATCCTTGGATAACTCATGATCTTTTCCTAAATGTCCCTAGTCGATCATCTATGCGGGAGCAGAGATGAAATAAGACCAGTACGACTTTGAAGATGTATAGAGATATAAATCAAAGTCATAGGCACATGTAAGAGTACAAGGTGTTGGACCAACCCGCTATGAGAGAGCTGCATGGGTTAAGTCATAAGCTTCTCTCATCATATACAAACCATGTCACTATGCCCTTTGACTTGAGATCATCATGGATTCCTACATGACAAACGCTCAGCTTTGACCTAGTCAAAAGTCACTTTTGACCTAGTCAAAAGTCACTTTTGACCGAGTGATCATAAAGACTATGTTCGGGCTTGGTGATTTTTCATGAGGAGGAATGTGAATGGTCAAGATGAAATTTGTCCCTCACATTCGTAGAGAGATATTACTGGGCCCCTCGATGAGTGAGTCTGAGAAATGTATGGCCATATTGTAATGGAAAAGTAGTTCCATTTCTATAGTTAGACTACTCAGGGATCGAGAAAGTAACGGTCGAGAACAGGAGGATGACGTTCTCTATGCCTTATCCATGACCAAAATATCGTGTGACAAAAGGGACGTGATATAGTTGTATGAAAGGTAACATCATTCATCGATCCTCATATGATTTGTGTAGTCGTGATGTCTTGCTAGAGACCGCTCACGACTTATGGGTCAGTATAGTAACTGGCCCACTGCCAACTTCATATGGGCCTACAGGGTCACACATAAAACAACCCAACACGAGCTATGATATCTAGATTCATTGAATCTAAGACATGTCCAGATTCAATGAATAATCTAGGGTGGATGTATATATTTATATATATAAATTCGTATATATATATTATATAATATAAGAGATATTTGTAAGATTTAATTTATAAGGATAAATTAAATCTCTATCACTTTTAAATTTGAAATTCAAATTGATATGATATCTCAAATTTGATTTATGAGAATAAATCAAATATAATTCTGTCTTATCTTTATTTTAAATTAAATAAATAGATAAATTAAATCTGTGGGGCGAATTTAATATAAACCATATTTATTTAATTAGTTTCTTATCAAATTATGCAATATATGATATTGTATTAATTTTGGAATTAATAAGATTAATTCCGAAATCTAACTCAGTCAGAACACCGATAACATCCTATATATTTGATATTAGGGGCTAAGATTTTTGATAAGAGGGAACAAGGAGGGTGTAAAAGGTTTGCAGATAAGAAACTGCCAAAATAGAGACGGTGAGGACGGATTCTTGAGAAAGCCCTGGAGGGACAAGAGGCGCTAACACGTCGTTCGTGGTTGGAACGCTATTCGTGTGGATACCAGTAGAGGAAGCCGATCTGAGTCATCGACTTCTTGCGATCGAAAAGAGACCAGTCGCGAAGAGAAGCTATGAACGTCGTATCTGATAACTCCAGAAACGCTCAGGTCGCGACCATATAGGCATCCTAAACGTCAGAAAACCCCAGAGACTACCCGCCGTGACCAGAAGCTGAGGGCGTCGCGACTGACAACCCCAGAGACTACCCGTTGCGACTAGAAGTTGAGGATGTCGCGACTGACAACTCCAGAGACTACCCGTCGCGATAAGAAGCTGAGGAAGTCGCTACTGGAAACTCCAGAGCCGACAAGTCTCGACGAGTGGATACGGAGGTCGCTACCATAGTTCGAATACCGAAGGTAACACTTCTTTCTACTTAACTTAAACATATTTGATAGATCCTGGCAGGGAATGGAAAAATTTTTAAAGTTAATTTTCGCTGCGTGTCTTCCAATTCCCTTCAGTAAATTCATCCAAAAACCTCTCAAAATAATACTAGAAATGAGTTATAATTTGGACTTATCACAAATTCCGTCCCTAATCCTTTTGTGATAAAAATCTACGGAATAAAATTTAGTTACTAAATTTCATCGCTAATCTTAGTTGCGGAATTTGTGACGGATTAGCGGCAGAATTTAGTGATATTCTGTATTGGAAAGGAAAAGGATGTGGATTGGATTGATGTTCATACAATAAAATACTGCATCAAGCCCGATTCTTGTTATTGAGATTCATTAATTAATTACTGATTATAGATTATTAATATATGTCTAGATTTTTCCAAAAAGAAATAACTTTTTGTGTTCAAAGTTTAAACACTGTAGTCTGAATAGATTCGCTCTCTAAGCTCAGTAGCATTTTCCTTTCAACTTTCAAGTTTCAGCCTAAAATGAGATATTTGGTTCAGATAATTTCTGTGTTCGTCAGGTGTAGGCTCCACAACAAATTAAAATGATCTCTCTCTGTTATTTATTTTGGTGAAAATGATCTCTCTCTCTCTCTATGGGGACTAAATGCTAAAATATATACTATGGTAAGAAAATAATTAATTAGTTATCTATATTCACACATATGTTTAAAATTAGAAGATGATCAATGCCAAATTATTGTCAAATTTTGGAATATTGGTATCAAATCGCTATATTTAGGTGTAAGAGTCAAACAAGTTATTAATATGGTTTTACGTTAAATGCAAGAAGATTATTGTCAAATTCTTTTGTCTTTAATTTGGCGTCACATTGTGGCGGATCAATGTCAATCACCATACTTAGGTGTACGAGTAAAACAAATCGCCAAGAACTTTTACTTCACATAACACCTCACACCTCCTTTCATATAAAGAGAATGTGGATTTTATATCCGGTGGCTAAAATTGGGTGTACGAGTTGTTTCAATTAAAAAATAAGTTATTTTAGAGTGAAATGGACCCATATCCCTTATATTTTATCTAATTTATAAAGATCTCCATTCTATTTTTAAAAACTATATAAACATCCCTGAAATAAAAAATTATGCAATAAATACCTCCTTTTTATTTTTAAGATTCTCTTTATATCCACCCAATCAGTCAATCTCAGTTAAATAACATATCTTGGACTAAAATACCCCTCCATAATATGAATATTGTTTAAAAATTATTTGGATTATTAAATCTATTTTTTAATGCATATATTTTTAAACCTTTTTCACATTTTAATTTTTTTTTGGTAATGTAAACTTTTTTTTAAAAAAAAACTTAATGAATCACGTGATGAGGATAAATTAGTCACTGTAATTTATGATGGAGAAAATCCAAGTCTCCTTTGCACTTTGAATTTTGTTAATTTTAATATAATATTTATTTAAATGTTACTACTATATTTACTTTTCACTTATTTAAAATTATTTAAATTGAAGAGAGGATATACATTGAGATTAATAAGAAAAATGGTAATTTTAAATAAATATTATAACATAAGTTTAACTAAAAAAATTAAGTATTTAAAAGTCTTTTATTGAATATTCTTAATGATGTTAAAAAATTAGAATGAAATGTAAGTTTTAAAAACATATTGGATGTCTCTAATTTTAACAAAGATAAATCAAGATAATTGTATTTTACTCTTATTTTTAATCTTCCACATTAAAACTTGAAAAGTTAAGGGTTAATACAATATTTGGTTCTTATAATTTGTCCTCATTTTAGTTTTAGTCTCTATAGTTTCAAACTATAGGTTAATGATCCAATATAGGAGTTAATATTTTAGACAGAAAAAAAATTTGAGGGACCAAAATCTATAATATGAAAATATACGAGCTAAAACTAAAATAAGGAAAAATTATAAAGACTAAACATTGTATTAATCCAAAAATCAATGTCAAATTCATTTATCTTTAATGTGAAATTTTAAAATTATTTTTCATTCTAATTAGTAATTATAGAAGTTTGGCATTTATTTTTAAAAAATTTACGTGGAAAATTCTGTGCGTACTGCTTTTAATATGCATTTTATTAAGGGAAAACTAATATCTAAGTCCTTATAATTTTATTGGATTTTAAATTAGGTCCCTATAGTTTTGTTTCTTTTTATTAGATCCTTATAATTTATTTAGGTAAAGAATAAAGTCATTCCATTAATAAATCTACACACACGTCGTTAACGCACTCTTCAATTGGTAGCTCTTACTCATCTTTCACAGCAACAGTTTGATGACGTTGATTGGGAGAAGGGTTCCTTCTTCAACTGGTTATAATTCTCATCACCACATCGCAGAGTATCATCCTCTTTTTTCATGGCCCTAATTCAAGGTGATTATTATAACATCCTTACTTTCATATGTCTTAGGGACCATTCGGTAGCATTTAGAACCACTTATATGACCTTTGAAGTCCATTAGCTAAATCTGGAATTTTTACTCTTAGCGAATTACTGTTTATATGGTATTCCAGATTAGGCGATGAACTTTAAAAAGTCATAATTAATTCTAGAAAAATCAAAATGAAGTGGTTCAAAATTCTACTCGAAGATAACACCTTGACATTTTAGATAAAAATAAGTTCCTGACCAAATGCTCAGCCAATTAATACAGTTTAATCATTAAATATTACTATTTATTTGGTCAAAAATTCTGAAAACAGATTTTGGTCCCGATCTTTGGAAAATTGATTCTCTTTGTACAGACATCAAAATAAGGTGTTCTTGGTGTCAAAATGAAGCTTGATATGTTAACTAAATGTCTATAAAATTTTATACATTTATTCCATCATTTATTATTTTTTATTACATCATGAACATTGCTTAAACTGGTCATACAACATCATTACTTGCAAGAATTCTTCACATAACATCATATAACATTTACATTGACCAATCTCTAACTCCTCTTCATGCTTCTTCATCCTCTTCCATCATTCATAAACCTGTTGGGATTGGGATTACATGGATGGGGTAAGATTTCTAGGGAAATCTCAGTAGCAGACGGTACTAAACAATGCATGTATTAATGTAAATACTTGTGCTTGCTTGTGAAAGTGTTACTATAGTATAATGAGCATGCTTCCATGTATCATATGAAATACAATTGGCCAAAGTAATCATAGAAATAGAGCTTTAATCATCTACACATATGCACACAAATAAACAAAGCCATAGCACAATAAAACATAACATTCAATACATACAAGTTTAGGGTAAGTTTACTATCTCATTGCTTTATTTCCTTTCACTTTAACTTTGCTTCTTCCTTCTTACTTTTCCTTGATGTGTGGTTGCCTCTTTTGAATCCACAATCAAATCCTAACATCACATAATCATCAATTCATTACAATCTAACTTCTCTTGAACATTAAACTTACTTTAGCTAAAATAACTTCCTTTAATCTTTACCAATTGACTTGGCCTTTGAATCAATTGATGTCTTGACCTTACCCTACACAATTTCGTCTTTTGAATCCATTTATGAGCTTAGAATCATGAAATTCTAGCTCCCATGCACTATTGTGGACAGAATTGAAAAACATGCATAATTCTTCCAAAAATTCTCATTTTGATTCCAATACTTCCTATACTTGTTTCTCTACTTTATCCCACACAACTTTTCATTTTAAAACCATTGGAAGCATCAAAATCATAGAATTTCAATCACTGTTCATGCGAGTGACAGTAACAAAGAAGAATTCTAAACATTACAACTTTCAATTCCAATATTTCCAATGTTCAAAACCTATCAAATCCTACACAAAATCATCATATAAATTCAATGGAAGCATTAGATTATTGAAATTTCATCTCCTTCTATCATGAACAGTGCATACCAAATTGTTTCAACCATGGCAAAGTCAAGAATATCAACTTGATTCAACAACCAATCATCTAACTAGCTTGTTTAAGCTTCAATCACATAATTTTAACTTTAATTTCTTCTTTCTCCTTTCATCTAAGGTTTTGGACAGCATATACACCTTAAAGAAAACTCAACTTTCTTCCTTGAAAACCCTAAGTTCAAGCTCCCAAATCAAAGGAAAATAAACTAGGATAGTTTGCTTACCTTTAATCTTTAACTTGCTTGAACTTTAGACCTTGGATTCTTCTTTGTCTTGGCTTGAGTTTTCATTTTGACATAGTTTCCCCAAAGGAGAATGCTTCACAGTTTTGAATCAAAAATATGGGGGTATTTATAGAAAATTTCATGAAAAATGAATAGCCAAGATTACTTTGTGCACTATTTGATCTAATGGCTCACATTTATTCTTAGATTAAACTTTTCTTAAAAGCTAATTATGACATCATCCATGACATCATCAAGGGACACCTCATAGGACATGTGGCAAAATTTTCAAGGGAAGAAGCATCTGGAAAAATTTCAATTCAATCCAGTACTGGCTTAGTCCAATTTCCCAAAAACCAGACTATTTTCTGAATCTAAGTTTTCTGAGATTCCATAATATGCTTTCTGACCTTAAATCTAGTATCTGGTTTCTTCCTACCACTGACATTCTTGTACTGGGTCTAAACTTAATCACAGATCCCTTGGAAAATTACCAAAACGCCCCTTGGTTCTTTATTTAATTTAATATCTCAAAGGCATTATCGTCTTTTCACACCTCATTAGAGTATTCCTTGACCTTAGTCAACTATTATGGAAACTCTCCTTGACTGTCTAACTATAGTCAAATGACCAAAATTCCCTTCATCTATCTCTGGCTCAATGACACAACACAGTGGCATACTTAGTGGTATTTTCGTAATTTCATATTTTTCTGGGTCTTTATTAGCCCTGGCCCACATACTTTTCTAAAAATATTATTGGGCCCATAAGGCACCATTTTGGGCCTTCTACATGATCCACTACCTTCGTGGGCTCAACTCCCGAGAAATTCCCCTGAAGCGTATTTATCGGGTGTTTTAATCCATTAAAAATTCTATAATAAATTCTACAAAACTCTTTTTTGAGTTCTGTCAAATTTATAAATTCTCATATTAATTATAAGAATTTACTACCAATTTTCATTTGATTCAGAGGTCCATAGTATACTGTATTAATTTTTCTTTCTTCAAAAATTCATATCAATTTTTCGGGACCTCAAATCAAAATTCTGTGTTTCGTCAAACTGATCAGAATAATTTTATCTATTTACTGGGAAAAATTGGATCTGAACTAATTTTGGGCATTTTTTGGCCTTTTCTGGCTCAACTTTCTCGTAATTACCATTTTACCACGAAACTTTTAAAAATTACACTTTAGGCCCTCAACTTTTCATAATTGCACTTAATGGCCCAAAGTTTATATCTACTTTATATTTTGCACCATGGAAATTTATACTTTTCAATTTAGTTCTTCTTCTTTAAACCTTCATCTAATCATTATTTTCTTCTCTATTCATCATCACAATACTTTTCAAACCTCATAAACACCTTAGTAAAAACCACCATTGAAAGTACTTTTCACGCGGTTTTATAGAAAATGCTATGAAAAGTCATCCAAAATTTAAAAAACCTTATCATGATTATAGTTTCTCTTTCACTTTTTCATAGTTGTTGTGGTCCCATTCGTTTACCCTATCACCACATACCTCCACAAAATTTATTGTTGAGTGTTTTCCTCATATTTTCAGTGTCTAATCTCTCGTCATTAACTTCGCCATTGTTCTCCATTGTTCGCCATCATTCTCCGTCGTTCTCACCATTTAAGTCATCATTTTCCTTCACCATTTGCTCATTTTTCTTTCTTTTTTTCAGTTGTTTGTGGTTTATAAGCTGTAACAGATCATATGGGCTATCTTTCTTATATTAAAGACTTGATTTTTGTAGTGTTTGTATTGTTACATTAGTTCATATTTGTTTATGGGTGTGTTTTTATGAATTTTGAAAAATAATATATTATGATTAGAACTTTTTGTTGTTAATTGGCTTATTCAATACATTGTTTCCTATTTGTTCAATACATTGAAATATTTTATAGTGCATGTTTATTTATTGACTCCTATTTGTTTATTCAATACTTTTTGTTGTTAAGACATTGCTAACTGTAGAGTTTGGTATTTTTGTATTATTTTTTGTTTAAGCAATGTGAGTATTATTTAGAAAAGTTATAAATTAAGTTAAAAGTTTTAGTTAACAAGAAACTTGAGTGGAAAGTTTAATGGATTTGGTTATCATTTAATTTGTATTGTTTATATTTAAGGGGAAACTCTACCGAAACTTTTATGAAATATAAAAGGCTGGCATATTCCTTTAATTTGACAACTATGCTAAATGATGATGTAGAATAATGGATCGTAGTTGGATGAAAGCTAGGAGAACTACTAAGGAATATGAAGATAAAGTAGAAAGATTTCTTGATTTTGTTGAGGAATGCTTATAAGAAAAGTGATGGGTTGTATTTTTGTCTGTGTCAACTGTTTAAATAGTAACAAATTATCTATTCATGATATAAGAGAGCATCTTATATGTGATGGGATAAATTTAAGATATACAAATTGGATTTGGCACAATGAAATTAGAAGGACTCCTTTATTTGAAAATGACGAAGTTGTGAGCGATAACTTTGGGGATATAATTCTAGTTATGTTGCGTGATATTTGAGCTAAGTCCTTTCCACAGTTCTCTTTGATATGTGCAAGTTTTCTAAGTGATGTTGAGATACCATTGTACCCGAGGAGTAAAGATGAGTACATAAAGTTAAAATTTGTTTTGCGATTGATGAATTTGAAATCAATAAATTATTAGACTGATTATAGTTTGATATAATTGCCCTAGTTGTTGAGTGATGTACTTTCTGTAGGCAATACACTTCCAAAAGGAATGCAAGAGGAGATGAAAATGTTGTCTAATGTGTTTGTCCTATAAGAAGATACGTGTGTACCCTAGTGACTGCATACTATACAGAAATGAGTATGAATGGCTAAATAAGTGCCCTAAATATGGTACTTCAAGATACAAAGTGAAGAAAGACTATGGTGATTATGATAAGATGTCCAAATACTCTCCTTTGAAGTTGTTGAAGGGAATTGGAAGGCACGCAGCGGAAATTAACTTTAAAAAATTTTTCCATTCCCAGCCAGGATCTACCGAATGTGTTTAAGTCAAGGAGAAAGAAGTGTTACCTTCGGTTTCAAGCTTTGGTCGCGACCTCAGTGTCCACTAGTTGCGACTCTTCGCCTCTGGAACATTTTAGTCGCGACCTCCTTTGCTTCTCGTCGCGACCTGACGTCTCTGGAGTTTGTAGTCGCGACCTCGTCAGCTTCAAGTCGCGACCTTCCTCTTCTTTTCGGATTTCTGACGTTCAGATGCCCGTATGGTCGCGACCTCAGCGTGTTCTGGTCGCGACCTTGCTTCATGTCTGGTCGTATCGTAGAAGTCCACAGCTCAGATCGGCTTCCTCTACCGGTATCCACACGAACAGCGTTCCAATCGCGAACGACGTGCTAGCGCCTCTTGTCCCTCTAGGGCTTTCTAGAGATTCCGTCCTCACCATCTCTATCTCGGCAGTTTCTTATGTGCAAACCTTTTGCACTCTCCCTGCCCCCTTTTCTCACGACTGAATGTGTGTGAAGAGATCTATCTTGTGTGTAGAACCCTAGCTCCTAATGTCAAATATATAGGAAGCTATCGGGCTTCTAATAGGGCCGGGCTTCAGAATTAATCTTATATTAATTCTGAATTAATACAATATCATATATTGCATAATTTAATAAGAAACTGATTAAATAAATATGGTTTATATTAAATCCGTCCCACAGATTTAATTCACCTATTTATTTAATTTAAAATAAAGATAAGACAGAATTATATTTGATTTATTCTCATAAATCAAATTTGAGATATCTTATCAATTTGAATTTCAAATTTAAATAGATCATATCCATTTAAATTCAAATTAAAAAATGATAGAGATTTAATTTATCCTTATAAATTAAATCTTACAAATATCTCTTATATTATATATATAATATATATATAAACTAATTTATATATATAAAATATATATCCACCCTAGATTATTCATTGAATCTAGACATCTCTTAGATTCAATGAATCTGGACATCATAGCTCGTATTGGGCTGTTTTGTGTGCGACCCTGTAGGCCCATATGAAGTTGGCAGTGGGCCAGTTACTATACTGACCCACAAGTCGTAAGCGGTCTCTAGCAAGGCATTACGACTACCCAAAACATATGAGGATCGATAAATGATGTAACCTTTCATACAACCATATCACGTCCCTTTTGTCACACGATATTTCGGTCAAGGATGAGGCATGGTGAACGTCATCCTCCTGTTCCTGACCGTTACTTTCTCGATCCCTGAGTAGTCTGAATATAGAAATGGAACTACCCTTCCATTCCAGTATGGCCATACATTTCTCAGACTCACTCATCGAGGGGCCCAGTAATATCTCTCTACGAATGTGAGGGACAAATTCTATCTTGACCATTCACATTCCTCCGCATGAAAAACCACTAAGCCCGAGCATAGCCTTTATGATCACTCGGTCAAAAGTGACTTTTGACTAGGTCAAAGCTGAGCGTTTGTCATGTAGGAATCCATGATGATCTCAGGTCAAAGGGCATAGTGACATGGCTTGTATATGAGAGAAGCTTATGACTTGACCCATGCAGCTCTCTCATAGCGGGTCGGTCCAGCACCCTGTACTCTTACATGTGCCTATGACTTTGATTTATATCTCTATATATCTTCAAAGTCATACTGGTCTTATTTCATCTCTGCTCCCGCATAGATGACCGACCAGGGACATTTAGGATAAGATCACGAGTTATCCAAGGATGGTCATCACAGTAAACATGCAAATAATGTGATAACCTGATACAATGATTGGCCCCTAGGGCACAATTTCCAACATCCTCCCACTTGCACTAGGAACAATCATTAATTTGTCTCAATCCTATTGACCTAACATGACGCTCATGTTTTGCCTGGACAAGCGGTTTTGTTAGAGGATCAGCATCATTGTCTTCTCCTATTACCTTGCATATTTTTATATCACCTCTATCATTGATTTCTCTGATGAGATGAAATCGCCTGAGTATATGCTTGGTCCTTTGATGTGACCAAGGCTCTTTGGCCTGTGCAATGTCACCACTATTGCCACAGAACAAAGTTATTGGATCTGAGATGGTCGGTACCACCCCTAGTTCAATAATGAACTTCCTGATCCAAACGGCCTCCTTAGCTGCATCAGATGCTGCTATATACTCGACTTCCAATGCAGAATCTACTACAGTGCTCTTCTTAGAGCTCTTCCAGCTTACCGCTCCATTATTTAGGAGAAATATGTATCCAGATTGCGATTTCTGGTCATCCTGGTCAGTTTGGAAACTTGCATCTGTGTAACCAGTTACAGAGAGCTCGTCATCCAATCCACCATAGACCAAAAATAAGTCCTTAGTCCTTCTCAAGTACTTAAGGATATTCTTGACAGCAGTCCAATGGCCCTCACCGGGGTCCTGTTGATATCTGCTAGTCATACTTAAGGCAAACGAGACATCCGGTCGAGTACATAACATGGCGTACATGATAGATCCTATGGCCGAGGCATATGGAATCTTACTCATGCGACCTCGCTGATCTGGTGTACTAGGACACAAATCCTTGCTGAGGTGAATACTATGAGACATGGGTATGAAACCCCTTTTTGATTCCTGCATACTGAACCTATGCAGTATCTTGTCTATATATGTGCTCTGACTCAGTCCTAGAAGCCTTTTAGATCTATCTCTATAGATCCTAATTCCTAGGATGTAGGTGGCTTCACCCAAGTCTTTCATCGAGAAAGATTTTCCTAACCAAGAATTGACAATCTGCAAGGTAGGAATGTCATTCCCAATGAGTAGGATGTCATCGACATAGAGTACCAAAAACACAACTGTGCTCCCACTAACCTTTTTGTACACACAAGGTTCATCAATGTTTTGAAGAAATCCAAACTCTTTGACTACTTCATCAAAACGATGATTCCAACTCCGAGATGCTTGCTTCAGTCCATAAATGGACCTTTGAAGCTTGCACACCTTACCAGAGTCCTCAGAACGCACAAAACCTTCAGGTTGTGTCATGTACACATCCTCAAGGAGCTTTCCATTAAGGAAGGCTATCTTGACGTCCATCTGCCATATTTCATAGTCATAATATGCTGCAATGGCAAGGAGGATTCTGATTGATTTGTCCATTGCAACTGGGGAAAAGGTCTCATCATAGTCCACACCATGAGTTTGAGTAAATCCTTTTGCAACCAGTCGTGCCTTGAAGACATTTACATTGCCATCCATGTCAGTTTTCTCTTTAAAAAACCACTTGCACCCGACGGTTTTTACACCTTCAGGCGGGTCGACTAAGGTCCATACCTTATTGTCGTACATGGATTGCATCTCAGACTTCATGGCATTAAGCCATTTTTCAGAGTTTGGTCCCACTATAGCTTCTTGATAGGTAGTGGGCTCAATATGCTCAATGAGCAACACATCACGACTATCAGAAATCAGAAATCCATATCTCTGAGGCTGAAGTCGTGCCCTATTAGATCGCCTTGGGCCTTGCGTGACTTGAGGAGTCTCAACAACTTCTTGTGAGTCTTCTCTACTTTCCATCTCTAGTTCTGTGGCGTCTTGTGGCTCTCGAACTTCTTCGAGGTGTACCTTGCTCCCAGTGGTTCTTTTAGAGATAAATTCTCGTTCTAGAAAGATACCATTTCTGACAACAAACACTTTGTTATCATTGGGGTTGTAGACATAATATCCCTTGGTTTCCTCAGGATATCCCACAAAAAGGCACTTTGAAGATTTGGGCGCTAACTTATCTGAGTCTTGTTGCTTAACATAGACCTCACATCCCCAAATCTTGAGAAAAGACAAACTAGGTTTCCTCCCAGTCCATATCTCATACGGAGTCTTTTCAACTGCCTTAGATGGAACACGATTCAGTGTGAACGCAGCTGTCTCTAGGGCGTGGCCCCAAAAGGATGGTGGAAGATCTGTTCGACTCATCATGGATCGAACCATATCCAATAGTGTTCGATTCCTCCGTTCAGAAACCCCATTCCATTGTGGTGTTCCTGGAGGAGTCAATTGTGAGACTATTCCACAATTCCTAAGATGATCGATAAACTCTTGGCTCAAATATTCACCACCTCCATCAGATCGGAGGGCTTTAATTATTTTACCAAGCTGGTTTTGTACTTTATTTTGAAATATCTTGAACATTTCAAAAGATTCGGATTTATGTTTCATTAGATAGACGTAGCCATATCTACTGAAATCATCTATGAATGTAATGAAGTACGAATAACCTCTTCTGGCATTTGTATTCATCGGTCCACACACATCTGTATGTATGAGGCCCAACAAATCAGTGGCCCTCTCACTGTGCCCAGTGAAAGGCGACTTTGTCATCTTTCCTAACAAACAAGATTCGCAAGTATCATATGATTCAAAATCAAATGAGTTGAGAAATCCATCTTGATGGAGTTTAGAAATACGTTTCTCATTTATGTGGCCTAGACGACAGTGCCAGAGGTACGTCGGATTCAAATCATTTGGTTTGATCCTTTTGGCGGTTATGTTATAGATATTTCCATGATTAGGTTGTTCCAAGTTTAATATGTAATGATCAACATGCAAATCACCATGAGCATAGAAAATATCATTACGATAAATAGAACATTTACCATTCCCAGAAATGGAAGTGTAACCTTCCTTATCCAAATAAGAAAGAGAAACAATGTTACTACTCAAAGCAGGAACATAATAGCAATTGCTCAAAACTAACAAAAGCCCAGTGGGCAGAACTAATTCATAAGTGCCTACAGCTAGAGCAGCAACCTTTGCTCTATTTCCAACTCGTAGGTCAACTTCGCCCTTCTTCAGCTTTCTATTGTCCTTTAGGCCCTGCACATTTGTACAAATGTGAGAACCACATGCAGTATCTAATACCCATGTAGTGGAAGTAGAGAGATGAATGTCTATAACATAAATACCTGAAGCGATAGCCCCGCTATCCTTCTTGTTCTTTTTCAGATCTTCAAGGTAGAGTTTGCAATTCCTCTTCCAATGACCCGGTTCATTGCAGAAGAAGCAAACTCCTTTCTTTGGAGGCTTTGCCTTCTTTGGTGCAGGCTTGGTTTCGGGCTTGCCTGACTCTTTGGTCTTACCAGATGAGCCATGACCCTTCCCCTTGCCCTTGCCTTTCTTTTTCATACCCTTTCCTTTCTGAACCATCAAAACAGTACTGGGCTTTTTCTTAACAGTCGGCTCAACAGTTTTAAGCATCCCATGCAGTTCAGAAATAGATTTCTCCATGTTGTTCATGTTGTAATTCATGACAAACTGGTCATAACTTTCCGGGAGTGAGTTCAAGATCAAATCTGTAGCTAACTCCTGACTTATGGGAAATCCAAGCCTCTCAAGGTGATCAATGTACCCTTTCATCTTTAGGACATGAGTACTGACTGATGCACCTTCAGCCATCTTGCAAGAATGTAAGGCCTTAGTGGTCTCATACCTCTCTTGCCTTGCCTGTTGCTGGAACATTTCCTTAAGATGCACAATCATCTCATAAGCCTCCATGTGTTCCAGATCTCTTTGAAGCTCCGGAACCATGGTGGCAAGCATCAAGCATCCCACATCAACAGAGTCTTCCTTATGCTTCGCATAAGAATCTCTTTGAGCTCTAGGAGCATTGGCTGCTGGCTCCTCAGGAATGGGTTGATCTAGGACATATACCTTTCTTTCCTGCTTGAGAACAATTCTCAAGTTCCTGAACCAGTCAAGAAAGTTTGTCCCATTGAGTTTGTCCTTCTCAAGGACAGATCGCAACAATAATGTAGCAGTATTACTAGTCGTCATGATTCTATAATTAAAATATGCAAGCGAATTAGCAATCTCCCACTGAATAAAACAACCCTCAATGTAATAATTAGTGGGCTAAGATCCATATTTGGCTTAAACTTGAGTCCGCTTTGGCAGGACGCTCAACTTTAAGTTATTTAGGTAGGTAACAACTTTACCAATTACATCAAATGTAACTCTTAGATATTTATGGGATTCCATCATCATATGATTCGGCATGTTTTAATCCCATCTAATGCCTTGAGACCCAAAACCGTTTTGATAATCTCAATTAAGTCAAACAATAACAAACATAAGAGTAGCACCATTACTCTTGCTTATCTCCCCAAGATAACTCAAATGCACCCACTTTGGTGGACCTACAAATGAGCGATCGAGGTTTTGACAAGTGTTCATTAATTGACGGCATATGACTTAAGATTTCTTTTAGAGGGTTTAATTAATTATCTGGTTTATAAGATGCATGTATCGCAGTTGTATCTCATACAAGTATTACGCATATAAAACATACATGCAGTGATCTAATCAAAAGATGCATAATCTTAAACGTGATACAATATGGCTCACCTATCCTAAGTCCCCTCAAGCCAATGAGAGGAGCTCTCTAATTAGAATAGGAAAAGTGCATAAGGAAACCTCATTTTAACATTCGAGGGGAGTGAGATGAGAAGAGAATGTACAACGAGAGTCATTAGAGGAAGGCACGACACGCAGGCCGTATTTAGATTCCGTATATGTCATACATAAACAGATTCCATATATGTCATACATATCACGCATGTTATCATATAATCAGCTAAGAAGTCTAACATACATCACATGTATCAACAATCAAACCTAACTTAAACACAAAACGGCATGCCTCTGATACCACTGAAGGGAATTGGAAGGCACGCAGCGGAAATTAACTTTAAAAAATTTTTCCATTCCCAGCCAGGATCTACCGAATGTGTTTAAGTCAAGGAGAAAGAAGTGTTACCTTCGGTTTCAAGCTTTGGTCGCGACCTCAGTGTCCACTAGTTGCGACTCTTCGCCTCTGGAACATTTTAGTCGCGACCTCCTTTGCTTCTCGTCGCGACCTGACGTCTCTGGAGTTTGTAGTCGCGACCTCGTCAGCTTCAAGTCGCGACCTTCCTCTTCTTTTCGGATTTCTGACGTTCAGATGCCCGTATGGTCGCGACCTCAGCGTGTTCTGGTCGCGACCTTGCTTCATGTCTGGTCGTATCGTAGAAGTCCACAGCTCAGATCGGCTTCCTCTACCGGTATCCACACGAACAGCGTTCCAATCGCGAACGACGTGCTAGCGCCTCTTGTCCCTCTAGGGCTTTCTAGAGATTCCGTCCTCACCATCTCTATCTCGGCAGTTTCTTATGTGCAAACCTTTTGCACTCTCCCTGCCCCCTTTTCTCACTACTGAATGTGTGTGAAGAGATCTATCTTGTGTGTAGAACCCTAGCTCCTAATGTCAAATATATAGGAAGCTATCGGGCTTCTAATAGGGCCGGGCTTTAGAATTAATCTTATATTAATTCTGAATTAATACAATATCATATATTGCATAATTTAATAAGAAACTGATTAAATAAATATGGTTTATATTAAATCCGTCCCACAGATTTAATTCACCTATTTATTTAATTTAAAATAAAGATAAGACAGAATTATATTTGATTTATTCTCATAAATCAAATTTGAGATATCTTATCAATTTGAATTTCAAATTTAAATAGATCATATCCATTTAAATTCAAATTAAAAAATGATAGAGATTTAATTTATCCTTATAAATTAAATCTTACAAATATCTCTTATATTATATATATAATATATATATAAACTAATTTATATATATAAAATATATATCCACCCTAGATTATTCATTGAATCTAGACATCTCTTAGATTCAATGAATCTGGACATCATAGCTCGTATTGGGCTGTTTTGTGTGCGACCCTGTAGGCCCATATGAAGTTGGCAGTGGGCCAGTTACTATACTGACCCACAAGTCGTAAGCGGTCTCTAGCAAGGCATTACGACTACCCAAAACATATGAGGATCGATAAACGATGTAACCTTTCATACAACCATATCACGTCCCTTTTGTCACACGATATTTCGGTCAAGGATGAGGCATGGTGAACGTCATCCTCCTGTTCCTGACCGTTACTTTCTCGATCCCTGAGTAGTCTGAATATAGAAATGGAACTACCCTTCCATTCCAGTATGGCCATACATTTCTCAGACTCACTCATCGAGGGGCCCAGTAATATCTCTCTACGAATGTGAGGGACAAATTCTATCTTGACCATTCACATTCCTCCGCATGAAAAACCACTAAGCCCGAGCATAGCCTTTATGATCACTCGGTCAAAAGTGACTTTTGACTAGGTCAAAGCTGAGCGTTTGTCATGTAGGAATCCATGATGATCTCAGGTCAAAGGGCATAGTAACATGGCTTGTATATGAGAGAAGCTTATGACTTGACCCATGCAGCTCTCTCATAGCGGGTCGGTCCAGCACCCTGTACTCTTACATGTGCCTATGACTTTGATTTATATCTCTATATATCTTCAAAGTCATACTGGTCTTATTTCATCTCTGCTCCCGCATAGATGACCGACCAGGGACATTTAGGATAAGATCACGAGTTATCCAAGGATGGTCATCACAGTAAACATGTAAATAATGTGATAACCTGATACAATGATTGGCCCCTAGGGCACAATTTTCAACAGTTGTGGTATCTTTCAATAATACTATGGTTTAAGCGTTTGTTTATTAACGCCATGTTTGTTTTAATACCAAAGTTATTCTTATTACACAAAAGCCCAAGATGATAAAAGATTTATGCAAAATTGTTGGGTGATGGTTACAGTGGAAGTGATGCATTTTGCTAGTTCAAAAGATAAAAGGCCAAAATTGGCGTGCATGCCATATTATGGAGTGACTGAATAGATTTAGGAGGTTAGTTACTCCATGTTTAAAGTTTTGATCTTCAAATGTAAGTGGGTTAATAGTAATGTTATACAAACTAGATGAAAATTTTTGATTTGTTTCAGTCGATCTTCAGAGAGTTAGATACCTAGATGAGCCATTCCTCTTAGCAAGTCAAGCAATACAAATATTTTATGTTATCGATCCAGCAAATAAATATCTTTCCATTGTGCTTCAAGGTAAAAGGAAAACGATTGGTGGAGATGACAGTGACTTAGGGTTCAACCTCGACGAAATCTCGCCTTTCATAACTACTCAACCTAAAACAATAGAGTTTAATTTTGTAGATGACAAATATTCTATTAGAGATGATCATTGTGAAGGAATTTGGATGTATACTAACTAGTAAGAAATTAGTTTATTGTTTGTAATAAAATTTATTTGATTACTAAATTGATTGCATGATTATTATTTCTGATTCTTACCTTTATTTATTATTTTTTGAATAGGACATGGACGGTTCAGGTCAGAATGATTCTAGTCAACAAGGTTCTGGTCAACAAGGCAAAAAAAGAGATAGTAGCCCGATTGTATGATACAGGTGGATAAGACAAATGAAGGGACACTACCCACGAAGTTACTAGTGGAGTTAGATTATGATATAAAGGCAATAGGTAAAAATGGGGCATTGTTTAACAGTTATGTCGATCATATAGTACGCACTAATATTAGCATCACGTATGCCAATTTAAGGGCCGCATACCCAAAAGACAAGGATATAGTTTGGGAGGATATTTTGGTACATTTCTAGTTCTATGTTTTATCTATCTATTTTAGTTATTAATGATCTTTGTCCTTTATTGCAACATTTTGATATTCTAGCCACAACAAAGATGAGGCATCGTATCTTGAAGCAATGTGATGAACGAGGGAGAGACTTTAAGTCCAACCTTGCATTAGACTACCTCCGAGGAAGTAAGATGGGTGAGCATCCAAAGGGCACATACCCAAATGTTAGTTATGAAACGTGGACACAGTTTCGTCAACGACGGGAAGAGGATACTTATAAGGTTTGATGTGTATACACTTACATTTTAATTAACTTAGTTAGTAATGAATTTACACTTTAATTAACCAATCTAACTTTGTTAGTATGAAGAATTAGGAAATAGCTAAGAACAATGTGTACTAGCATTACATTCTTAAGGGGTTACAGTGGTCTAGCAAGCAAAATTATGGAAGAGCAGTTACAGGCTACATATCAAGATGCTACATTAGACCCTACTGGATTCAAGCAATCCATCTAATGTCTATCTCGTTAACAAAAATGGAAGGCGACGAGGGTTAAGAAAGGATAGTACATCACTCCAAAAGTTGGTATTATTACTAAGAATATGGTAAGTAAGTAATTTAACTGGTAAGAATTTATACATGATTACTTGCTCTTCAGTTATTTTAAATTAGTTACTTGTATGTTATAGGATGCACTAGAGGAACAAGCAGCTTAAGGGTCTTTCATTCCTGAAAAAGAATGGATATCTTGGAGATAACTATTGGGATGTCTTCCACCCATATCAAGTAAGAGTATCCCCTAAAGGAGTTATTCGAAAAGAGTTTTTTGGCTCCGTATCACGAAGAACAAGTGCATCCTCCACAGACATGGTGTCTAGAGATGACCTCTAAAAGGTTCGAGAGGATCTTACTGCACAACATCAAGTGGAGATGTAAAAGATGCGCGATACGATGGGTGCCAGACTCAATCAAGCTATGATGATGATGGGCTTCCCCACTACCATCTAATTTTTAGAGGTAATAAATATTCACTTCTTTTTAAGGGACACTTAACATGTATTTTGTCTTAAATAATTTCTTTCATATTTTTAGGGTTCTCTTATGATGACAAGTGGTCAGGGCAGCAACAATAAGAAGGAGAAGTCTGTCTCCCAACTATCTAACCCTAACCAAATCGAAGACAATGGGGAACCATGTGGTCTCTACATTTTGACATACAAAAGGACTAAAACCCTTGCTGCTTAGGGTATAGTATAAGCGGCCACCATAATAATTCACCAAAAGAGAATCCCAAAGGAGAAAGCAAAAGTGACGGTACATAATACCAAAGAAGGTTCTGGAACTATATTGGCTCCCTGCCCTATTGAGGAGGTCCATATATTGGAATATGCTCTAGGGCAGTTTCTTTTATGGCTAGCATCTCTAATAAAAAAGAAGGTGGTCACACAGGAGCCGGAATCAAAGAATGTAACATCCTAAATTTTCTCTATTTGTACAAGACTGATAGAGGAAAGAGGTTATAAAGGTCTTGGGATAGAAATCAGAAGGAAAGATAATGATTAAGATAAGTTTTAAGCTAAAGAAAGAAAGAAGGTATAAAGTTGTAAAGAAAAAGGGACTAAATTGCAATTAATGAAAGTTTCAAGGACATAATGGATATTTTGGAAAAGAAATGGACAAAAGTGAAAGTCTAAAAGTTCCATGGTTTAATTATGAAAAGTTAAGGCCTAAACTGTAATTTTTAAAAGTTCAGGAGCAAAATTATAATTATGGAAAGTTGAGACAGAAAATGCCCAAAAATGCCCAGAAATGGTTTAGTCCCAAATTTTACCATAAAATAAAGAAAAATATTCTGATCAGTTAACGCAACGCAGAATTTTGATTTGAGGTCCCCATAAATTAATATTAATTTTTTAAGTCGGGAGATTATTACAATATCCTCTGAACCTCATAATCAGATAAAATTTGGTAATAAATTCTTATAAATAATATAAGAATTTATGAAACTAATAAAACTCAAAAGGGAGTCTTGTAGAATTAATTATGGAATTTAAGGAGAAATCGGACACAGATAAAGGGTTAAAGGAAATGTAGGGAATTTTTATCAAGACTTATGGGTCTCAGAAAATTATGAGACTTTGTAAGAAATTCATTTTATATTAGAATGAATTTCTAAAAATGTTAGAATCAATAAAAGAGGTGTTTAAAATTTATTTTAAAATTAGGGTAATTTAAGGATATCGGTATAGGATGTGCCTTAGGATGTGAGCCAAAATTATGGTTTGGACCCAAGTAAGCCCAACATGGAATCATAAAGGTGTCCATGGATCCCAATAAATTGTTATTTGGTTAAATGGATTTTCTAGAATATTTTAGGAATTTTTGGAATAGAAAAAGAAAAGAAAATTCAAGAAGCATGTGAGGCGTCCTTGTGGGACCCATAAGCTTTGCACATGGCACCAAGAAGAAGAAGAAAGGGTTATGTCATGTGCTAAAATGTAATAAAATAATATAAGAATTAACCTAATGATGATTATATATAATTAATCTAAAAACCAACCAATCAAGTTCAAGATTAAGGAGTTGTAATAATTAGGAAAAGTGGGGTTATTATGGACCTAAGGTGCCAAAGTTTTGGCTATAAATACCCCTCTCATTCTTCACAAAATCGTGCCCCCTTGATTCCCTTAGAAAAACTCTTGTCATTTGAAAACTCAACCAAGATAAAGGCAATTCAAGGCACTTAAAGGTCAAGGTAGTTAAGGCATAAGGTAAGCAATCCTTCCTAGTTTATTTATATATGTTTTGGAAGGATAAAATCTAGGTTTTATTGGTTTAAAATTCCATTAAACCTAGAGCATGCTTGCTGTCCAAATTTTAAGTTGAAGGAGGAAGAAGTAAATAAAGCTATAACTATGTGATTAATCTTGGATAAGTTAGCTTAGGAGATTGGTTATTGAATTAAGTTGTGATCTTGACTTTACCATTGATTAAGGCCATTCGGCCTAAGTCTGTTCTCGACCAAGAAGAATAATTTCAATGATCTAATGCTTCCATTGAATTTATATGATGATTTTATGTAAGATTGAATAGATTTGAACCTTGGAAGCATTGGAATTGGAAGTTATAATTTTTAAGTCTTATTTGTTACTGTTCACACGCATGAACAATTATTAGAATTTCATAATTTTGATGCTTTCAATGGTTTTAAAATGAAATAAGTAGAGAAATAAGTGTTGGAAGTATTGGAATCAAAGTGAGAAATTTTGAGAAAATTGTACACTTCTTTCGGTTCTATCCATAACATGATGAAGCAGCTGGAATTTGAGCATTTTGAGTTCATAAATGGATTCAAAAGGTCAAATTGTGTAGGGTAAATTCAAGACATCAATTGATTCAAAGACCAAGCTAATTAATAAAGATTAAAGGAAGTTACTTTAAGTAGATAAAGTTCAATGTTCAAGGAAGTTGAATTTTGAAGAGTTAATGGTAATGTATGTGTATGAATATGCAATGGTTAGGATTTTATTTATGTATTCAAGAAGGCAACCTCACTTCAAGGAAAGGTGATAGGCTACACATAAAAGGAAAGTAAAGCATCAATGTAGTAAACTTACCTAAACTTGTATGTGTTGAATGTATGGTTGATTGTGTTATGGCTTGATTGATGTTATTTATATGTAATTGTTGAAGCTCTATGCTATGATTACTTTGGCCAATTGTATTTCATATGTTACATGGAAGCATCATATTACATTATGTCGACACAATCACAAGTAAGCACTAATACCAAGCATTGATGCATACATTGTTTAGTATCGTTTACTACTGAGATTTCCCTAGAAATCTCACCCCAAATTATATCTCCAATCAACAGGAAATTCAAGCATGATAGAGGAAGATTGTTAGAAGATGATATGGTTTGCTTGTATGGTTATGTTATAGACAAGTTTTGGGATGAATGTATGTAAAGTTAGTTGTTAAAATTGGCACTTGAACAATAGACAGTTTTGAACTATGGCACTTGGTCTATAATTAAAAATAGTTAATGATGTAATAAATATATGATATTTTAGCAATAGTTATTTAACATGTCAAGCTTCATTTGTACACCAAGAATGCATTATTTCGATGTCTGTACAAAGAGAACAAATTTTCTAAATTTGAGGACTAGAATCTATTTTTAGAATTCTGACCAAATGAACAGTAAATTTTGACGTCATTATGACTCAGTTGACTGGTCAATTGGCCAAGAAAGTATTTTTCCCTTAAAATACATTATGTTATCTTCAAGTAGCTTTTTTAACCACTTCATTTTGATTTTTTTAGAATTAGCTATGATTTTTCAAAGTTCATCACTAAATCTGGAATTACCAAATGAACAATAACCGTAAGCTTGAAAATTTTAGATTTTGAGATTAAACTTTAATAAACTTGTAAGTGGTTCTAAATGCTACTAAATGGTCCTTAAGATGTACGAAAGTAAGGATGTTATATTTTGGTATCAGAGCAAAGTTTCTGGCATCAGATAAGATAGTTTACAAACCCTAATCATATATAATTAGTATTATGTTGAAGATAGGGGTATAGTTAGAATGTTAATCATGATGTGTGGCATGTGGTATGTGATATCTTAAATGTTTTACATGTGTACATATGTTGCTCTGTTGTATGAATATATGTTATGCATATCTATGTGTTGGATATTGTGCCCTAGGGGCCTATCATTGTATTATAAATATTATTGATTTATGAATTTCTTAATTGTGTTATCATATTATTTGCATGTTTACTGTGATGACCATCCTTGGATAACTCATGATCTTATCCTAAATGTCCCTGGTCGGTCATCTATATGGGAGCAGAGATGAAATAAGACCAGTACGACTTTGAAGATGTATAGAGATATAAATCAAAGTCATAGACACATGTAAGAGTACAAGGTGTTGGACCAACCCGCTATGAGAGAGCTGCAAGGGTTAAGTCATAAGCTTCTCTCATATACAAACCATGTCACTATGCCCTTTGACTTGAGATCATCATGGATTCCTACATGACAAATGCTCAGCTTTGACCTAGTCAAAAGTTACTTTTGACCGAGTGATCATAAAGACTATATTCGGGCTTGGTGATTTTTCATATGGAGGAATGTGAATGGTCAAGATGGAATTTGTTCCTCACATTCGTAGAGAGATATTACTGGGCCCCTAGATGAGTAAGTCTAAGAAATGTATGGCCATATTGTAATGGAAAGGTAGTTCTATTTCTATAGTGAGACTACTCAGGGATCGAGAAAGTAACGGTCAGGAATAGGAGGATGACGTTCTCCATGCCTCATCCATGACCAAAATATCGTGTGACAAAAGGGACATGATATGGTTGTATGAAAGGTTACATCGTTTATCGATCCTCATATAGTCGTGATATCTTGCTAGGGACCGATCACGACTTGTGGGTTAGTATAGTAACTGGCCCACTGCCAACTTCATATGGGCCTACAGGGTCGCACACAAAATAGCCCAACACGAGCTATGATGTCCAGATTGATTGAATCTAAGACATGTCCAGATTCAATGAATAATCTAGGGTGGATGTATATATTTATATATATAAATTCGTATATATATATTATATATAATATAAGAGATATTTGCAGGATAAATTAAATCTCTATCACTTTTGAATTTGAAATTCAAATTGATATGATATCTTAAATTCGATTTATGAGAATAAATCAAATATAATTTTGTCTTATCTTTATTTTAAATTAAATGAATATGTGAATTAAGTCTGTGGGAGAGATTTAATAAAAACCGTATTTATTTAATTAGTTTCTTATCAAATTATGCAATATATGATATTGTATTAATTTTAGAATTAATATAAGATTAATTCCAAAATCTAACTTAGTCAGAATACCAATAGCATCCTATATATTTGACATTAGGGGCTAGGGTTTTAGACAAGAGGGAACAAGGAGGGTGCAAAAGGTTTGCAGACAAGAAACTACCAAAATAGAGATGGTGAGGACGAATTCTTGAGAAAGCCCTAGAGGGACAAGAGGCGCTAGCACGTCGTTCGTGGTTGGAACGCTGTTCGTGTAGATACCAGTAGAGGAAGCCGATTTGAGCCGTCGACTTCTTGCGATTGAAAAGAGTGAAGGGAATTAGAAGAATCGCAGCGGAAATTAACTTTAAAAATTTTTTCATTCCCAGCTAGGATCTACCAAATGTGTTTAAGTCAAGGAGAAAGAAGTGTTACGTTCGGTATTCAAACTGTGGTCGCGACCTCAGTGTCCACTAGTCGCGACTCTTCACCTCTGGAGTTTTCAGTTGTGACCTCCTCAGCTTCTTGTCACGACCTGTCGCCTCTGGAGTTTGTAGTCGCGACCTACTCAGCTTCTAGTCGTGACCTGTCATCTCTGGAGTTTGCAGTCGCGACTTCCTCTGCTTCTAGTCACGACCTGTAGTCTCTTTTCAGATTTCTGACATTCATATGCCAATTTAGTCGCGACCTCTGTGTCAACTGGTCGCGACCTCGTCGTACCTGGTACTCTTTTCTCGATCGCAAGAAGTCAACAACTCATATCGGCTTCCTCTACCGGTATCCACACGAATAGCGTTCCAGCTACGAACGACGTGCTAGCGCCTCTTGTCCCTCTAGGGCTTTCTCAAGATTCCGTCCTCACCGTCTCTATTTCGGCAGTTTCTTATCTGTAAACCTTTTACACTCTCCTTGCCCCTTTTCTTGTGTGTAGAACCCTAGCCCCTAATGTCAAATATATAGGATGCTATCGGGCTTCTAATTGGGCTGGGTTTCAGAATTAATCTTATATTAATTCTGAAATTAATACAATATCATATATTGCATAATTTGATAAGAAACTAATTAAATAAATATAGTTTTTATTAAATCAGTCCCACAGATTTAATTCACCTATTTATTTAATTTAAAATAAAGATAAGACAAAATTATATTTGATTTATTCTTATAAATCAAATTTGAGATATCTTATCAATTTAAATTTTAAATTCAAATAGATCATATCAATTTAAATTCAAATTCAAAAGTGATAGAGATTTAATTTATCCTTATAAATTAAATCTTGCAAATATCTCTTATATTATATATAATATATAAATACAAATTTATATATATATAAAATATATAAATTCACCCTAGATTATTCATTGAATCAAGACATGTCTTAGATTCAATGAACCTGGACATCATAGCTCGAGTTAGACTATTTTGTGTGCGACCATGTAGACCCATATGAAGTTGGCAGTGGTCCAGTTACTATACTGATCCATAAGTCGTAAGCGGGCTCTAGCAAGACATTATGACTACCCAAATCATATGAGGATCGATGAACGATATTACCTTTCATACAACCATATCACGTCCTTTTTGTCACACGATATTTTGGTCATGGATGAGGCATGGAGAAAGTCATCCTCCTATTTCTGACCGTTACTTTCTCAATCCCTGAGTAGTCTGACTATAGAAATGGAACTACCCTTCTATTACAGTATGGCCATACATTTCTCAGACTCACTCATCGAGGGGCCCAGTAATATCTCTCTACGAATGTGAGGGACAAATTCTATCTTGACCATTCACATTCCTCCGCATGAAAAACCACTGAGCCAGAACATAGTCTTTATGATCACTCGGTCAAAAGTGACTTTTGACTAGGTCAAAGCTGAGCGTTTGTCATGTAGGAATCCATGATGATCTCAGGTCAAAGGGCATAGTGATATGGTTTGTATATGAGAGAAGCTTATGACTTGACCAATGCAACTCTCTCATAGCGGGTCGGTCCAACATCCTGTACTCTTACATGTGCATATGACTTTGATTTATATCTCTATATATCTTCAAAGTCATACTGGTCTTATTTTATCTCTGCTCCCGCATAGATGACCGACCAGGGACATTTAGGATAAGATCATGAGTTATCCAAGGATGGTCATCACAGTAAACATGCAAATAATATGATAACATAATTAAGAAATTCATAAATCAACAATGTTCATAACATAATGATTGGCCCCTAGGGCACAATCTCTAACAAAGAGACCACGAGCCGCGAAAAGAAGCTGTGAACATCGTATCTGATAACTCCAGAAACTCTCAGGTCGCGACCATATCGGCATCCTGAACATCAGAAAATCGAAAAGAGACTGCCAGTCAGGACGAGAAGTTGAGGACGTCGTGACTGACAACCCCAGAGACAACCCGTCGCGATTAGAAGCTAAGGACGTCGCGACTGACAACTCCAAAGGCTACCCGTCACGACGAGAAGCTGAGGAAGTCAAGACTAAAAACTCCAGAGCGGACAAGTCACGATGAGTGGATACGAAGGTCGCGACCATAGTTCGAATACTGAAAGTAACACTTATTTCTACTTGACTTAAACACATTCGGTAGATCCTGGTAGGGAATGGAAAAAATTTTAAAGTTAATTTCCGTTGTATGTCTTCCAATTCCCTTCACTATGATTGTATTTCACAATTCTAGAAAAAGAAATAAAGTAGAAGTTATGGTTAATACAAGAAGGACGGTTAGACCAGAAGTGGTAGAGCCCTGGGATGAGGGTACTAATAACCAGATAGACCCTATGCAAATTATTCTAAATAGGTTAAAATAGCAACAACATATAATAGACGAGATACTGGCAACCCAGGGTTGCCAAGATCAAGAACGAGATTCTACTATCTCTACGGCGGTTGCTGCTATAGTTGCTAGCTTACAGCAGTCTGAGAAGGAGGTAGTACCAGAAAATAATATAGAACTTGAACCTCAGTTAGATCATGGGCAGACTAGAATGAATAGACATAAGGGGTCTATGGTAAATAACAATAACCAGGAAAGTCTTCAAACATGGATGGAACGATTCCATACATTTAATCTACCAATGTTTGAAGTGACATTTGACACTCAAGTAGCAGAAGACTGGGTCAACCAGTTAGAGAAAATCTTTGAGATTTTAGAATGTCCCACTGAAAGAAAGGCGCAGATGGCAGTATACAAGTTGGAAAAGGATGCTGATAGGTGGTGGAGGAACACCGAAGTAATTCTGTAATCAAGAAGTATTCCACTTACATGGGAAATATTTCTTGAGCAATTTAACAAGAAATATTTTCCACAGTCAGTAAGAGATGAACTTGAAGCAGAGTTTTTAATGTTAAAGTAGGGTGAGCAAGAACCCTTTGACGATTATCTTGCTAAGTTCATTCATCTTTCGCGATATTCCACTTACCTAAACTGTATGAACGATGAGAGGTGGACCACTGAGAAGTTAACTGTGGATTAAATTCTACGTGAAGGAGAAGGTTTTTCCTAGGCAGATACGAAGGTTTAAGGAAGAAGTAGAGGTATGCAGGATCACATAAAAGAATGTGCAATATCCAAAAAAGAGTGAGCCTGCTACATCAGTACCATTGAGAATGGTTCCACCAAATTCCTTGAAAGGGAACAGTAAAAAGATAAATGGGTCAGTATATGGGTTAAAGGTTATAAAGAAATAGGGAAGTAGGCCAGGTAATAGGCTAAGAAAAGTTAATAGGCAACTAAGGCCTAATGTATATGGGAACTGTGGTCGAGACCATGGTACGAGGCCTTGTTTAGCAGGTCAAGGGTTATGTTATAGGTGTGGAAAGTCTGGACATTATGCCAGAGAGTGTCCACAGAACACAACAGGCAAAAGATACCAGACTCAGGGAAGAGTATATGCCCTGACTGGCAATGAGATGAGAAAGTCACCTGGTACGAGTTTATTTGTGTTCTGTTTCCACTGGCTAATGAGTAAATAAATCCTATATGTGATTGGATTGTATTATCTGGTATGTGCACTATTGAGCTACCCTAGACCTAATATGTTGCCTTTGTATAAGAGTGAATATGATTATAGGTTTTAAAAGTAGGAAGTAGAGAAAACATAGACAAGATAGTTAGTATTAGTCAAACCCTTGGACATTAAAGTTTTATTATGATTGATATTAAAAAAAATTAAACTTGAGATAAGATAGTAAAAGGGAGATACCGAGAGTAACAGACAGTCTCAGTAACTGGGATGTCAATTATAGTATGACAATCAAATACAGTATGATTGGGGGTTACTCAGGTATTTTTGCAGGCTTGTGAATGCAGTACTCAGGGCCATTTCTTATGTTAGGGTTACAGCAAGTACCAAGAGGGTGGTAGGTTATAACTCTATCAAAAGAAATGGTATACAGAAATAACAACAGACAACAGTAAAGAGATTATTCTCAGATCACTATTCAGATAAGAGTTGGATATGAAACAGATAGCTCTCAGATAAGAGCTAATTCAGATGAGTTCATATCACTCTTCAATAAGAGTTAGATCTGATATAGATTGCTCTTTAGATAAGAGCCCAGTTCATATATAGATTGCTCGTAATTAGAGCACAGATTGAAATGAGAAGTTATGATATGGCCATAGCAACATAATGTAATGGCAGGTGGTTAGGCCATGATTGCACAAGGAAACAGCCCATGGTAAGCCACAACAGAGTGAAAAAGATGAGAAGGAACTCCTGAGTAAGAGAGAAAATAAGTTAAGTCTTGGTAAATAATATGGGCTACTGGATGTATTATTTTAAAAAAAAATTATTAATTGAGTTATCAACAAGTGGAAGAAGTTAACCTTATAACTTAGTATATTGGTTTTAAGATTTTTAGAGATGACAATACAGTATAACGGAATCACGGAGGATTCCGGAGGGTTACAGTTAGATCCTAGCATGGCTCCAGGGTCACAATTAGATCTGAAGAGGCTAACGATAGTTAGATCTCGAGGTCGCAATTAGACCTAGCCTAAGGAAAGTAATGAGCTATGAAGATATGAATACAATATAGTATCTCTCTGGAAAGATGATTACCAAAGACAAAGTTAAAAGAAGCTTCACTAGTTGATTAACTCATCCAGAAAAATTATTTATAATGATTTTCCTCATATAACCTCTATTATATATATATTGAACTTAGTTTCCCTTAAACGAAGACGGATTCCAAGTTCAAATCTGAGTGCTGATATTCAAAGTTTTATAGAAGTATGCCTGAGGAACAGAGAAGATAACCCCATATGTTTTGAGAACAGAAAAGTATGAGCAGATAATCCTTCAGATAAGGATAAAGAGATTAAAAGGCTAGAGAGACCCAAATAAGAGGGTATAAGATAAAGAAAAGATAGAATACAGTTCTATGAGAAAGAGAATGTTAGGGCTCAGAGCCATATGAAGAGTAAACTAGCCCTAACCCAGTAGCACGCTTAATTGAAAGGTTCTCAGGCCAGAGAAGTTTAGAGATGGGTGAACACTAGGAAGTACAGTGTTAAGTTATAAAGTTAGAAAGAATTATAGTATATTGAGAAAGAAAGAGATAGATAGATGGACAACATTTCAAGTAAAGAACAAAAACCCCAGAATAAAGTAAAGTTTAAGAGGGATTAATATGAAAGAAATAGACACTACTCATAAATTCAATATAATGAGTTGTCCATAAATATGAGTAGATGAATATCCCAATCCTTGGTCATAAACCAGAAAAGGATATAAAGAGGAGATATATCCAAGATAGTTGACTAAGGTACTAAGTAAATTTCGAGGATAAAATTTATTTTAAGGGGGTAGAAATGTAACATCCTAAATTTTCTCTATCTGTATAAAACTGATAGAGGAAAGAGGTTATGAAGGTCTTGGGATGGTAATCAAAAGGAAAAATAATGATTAAGATAAGTTTTAAGCTAAAGAAAGAGAGAAGGTATAAAGTTATAAAGAAAAAGGGACTAAATTGCAATTAATGAAATTTTCAAGGACATAATGGATATTTTGGAAAAGAAAGGGACTAAAGTGAAAGTCTAAAAGTTCCATGGTATAAAATGAAAGTAGACATAAACTTTGGGCCATCAAGTGTAATTATGAAAATTTGAGGGCTTAAAGTGTAATTTTCAAAAGTTCAGGGGCAAAATGGTAATTATGAAAAGTTGAACCAGAAAAGGCCCAAAAATGCCTAGAAATGGTTTAGTTCCAAATTTTACCATAAATAGAGAAAAGTATTATGATCAGTTTAACATAACGCAGAATTTTGATTTAAGATCTCGATAAATTGATATTAATTTTTGAAGTAGGGAGATTATTACAGTATCCTCTATATCTCATAATCAGATGAAATTTGGCAGTAAATTCTTATAAATAATATAAGAATTTATAAAACTAACAGAAGTAAAAAAAGAGTCCAATAGAATTAATTATGAAATTTAAGGTGAAATTGGACACCGATAAAGGGTTAAAGAAAATGTAGGAAATTTTTATCAAGACTTTTGGGTCTCAAAAACTTATGAGACTTTCTAAAAAATTCATTTTATATTAGAATAAATTTCTAAAAGTATCAGAAATAATAAAAGAGGTGTTTAGAATTTATTTCAAAAATAGGATAATTTAAGGATATCGGTATAGGAAGTGCATTGGGATATGTGCCAAAATTATAGTTTGGGCCGAAGTAAGCCCAACATAGCGTCATAAGGTTTCCATGTAGCCCAAGAAATTGTTATTTGGCTAAATGGATTTTTTAGAATATTTTAGGAATTTTTGGAATAGAAAGAGAAAAGAAAATTCAAGAAGCATGTGAGGTGTTCTAAAATGGCACCAAGAAGAAGAAGAAAGGGTTATGTCATGTGCTAAAATATAATAAAATAATATAAGAATTAACCCAATGATGGTTAAGGATAATTAATCTAAAAACTAACAAATTAAGTTCAAGATTAAGGAGTTGTAATAATTAGGAAAAGTGGGGTTATTATGGACCTAAGGTGCCAAAGTTTTGGCTATAAATACCCCTCTCATTCTTCACAAAACCGTACCCCCTTGATTCCCTTAGAGAAACTCTTGTCATTTGAAAACTCAACCAAGATAAAGGCAATTCAAGGAACTTAAAGGTCAAGGTAGTTAAGGCATAAGGTAAGCAATCCTTCCTAACTTATTTATATATATTTTGGAAGGATAAAATCCTAGGTTTTATTGGTTGGAAATTCCATTAAACCTAGAGCATGCTTGCTATCCAAATTTTAAGTTGAAGGAGGAAGAAGGAAATAAAGCTATAACTATGTGATTAATGCTTCGATAAGTTAGTTTACGTGATTGGTTATTGAATTAAGTTGTGATCTTGACTTACCATTGATGAAGGCCATTCGGCCTAGGTCTGTTCTGGACCAAGAAGAATGAATTTTAATGATCTAATGCTTCCATTGAATTTATATAATGATTTTGTGTAAGATTGGATAGATTTGAACCTTGAAAGTATTGGAATTGGAAGTTATAATTTTTAAGTCTTCTTTGTTACTATTCACACTCATGAACAATTATTAGAATTTCATGATTTTGATGCTTCCAAAGGTTTTAAAATGAAATAAGTAGAAAAATAAGTATTGGAATCAAAGTGAGAAATTTTGAGAAAATTGTACACTTCTTTCGGTTCTGTCCAGAACATGATGAAGCAGCTGGAATTTGAGCATTTTGAGTTCATAAATGGATTCAAAAGGTCAAATTGTGTAGGGTAAATTCAAGACATCAATTGATTCAAAGACCAAGCTAATTAATAAAGATTACAGGAAGTTACTTTAAGTGGATAAAGTTCAATGTTCAAGGAAGTTCAATTTTGAAGAGTTAATGGTAATGTATGTGTATGAATATGCAATGGTTAGGATTTTATTTGTGTATTCTGAAGGAAATTGGAAGACACGCAGCGGAAATTAACTTTAAAAATTTTTCCATTACCAGCCAAGATCTACCGAATGTGTTTAAGTCAAGGAGAAAGAAGTGTTACCTTCGGTATTCGAGCTTTAGTCGCGACCTCCGTATCCACTAGTCGCGACTCCTCGCCTCTGGAACTTTCAATCGCGACCTACTCATCTTCTCCTCTTGACCTGTCGCCTCTGAAACTTTCAGTCGTGACCTACTCAGCTTCACGTCGCGACCTGTCGCCTCTGGAACTTTCAGTCGCGACCTACTCAGCTTCTCATCGCGACCTGTCGCCTCTGGAGTTGTTAGTCGCGACCTCCTCTGCTACTAGTAGCGACCAGTAGTCTCTTTACGGATTTCTGACGTTCAGAAGCCAATTTGGTCGCGACCTCTGAGTTAACTGGTCGCGACCTCGTCGTACCTGGTGCTCTTTTCTCGTTCGCGAGAAGTCGACAACTCAGATCGGCTTCCTCTACCGGTATCCACATGAATAGCGTTCCAACCACGAACGACGTGCTAACGCCTCTTGTCCCTCTAGGGTTTTCTCAAGATTCCGTCCTCACCATCTCTATTCTGGCAGTTTCTTATCTGCAAACCTTTTGTACTCTCCTGCCCCTTTTTCTCTTGTGAGTTGTGTTGTGTGTAGAACCCTAGCTCCTAATGTCAAATATATAGGATGCTATCGGGCTTCTAATTGGGCCGGGCTTCAGAATTAATCTTAAATTAATTCTGAAATTAATACAATATCATATATTACATAATTTGATAAGAAACTAATTAAATAAATACGGTTTTTATTAAATTCGTATCACAGATTTAATTCACCTATTTATTTAATTTAAAATAAAGATAAGACGGAATTATATTTGATTTATTCTCAAATCAAATTTGAGATATCTTATCAATTTGAATTTCAAATTCAAATAGATCATATCAATTTAAATTCAAATTCAAAAGTGATAGAAATTTAATTTATCCTTATAAATTAAATCTTGCAAATATCTCTTATATTATATATATAATATATATATACAAATTTATATATATATAAAATATATAAATCCACCTTAGACTATTCATTGAATCTAGACATCTCTTAGATTCAATGAATTTGGATATCACAGCTCGAGTTGGGCTATTTTGTGTGCGACCCTGTAGGCCCATATGAAGTTGACAGTGGGCCAGTTACTATACTAACCCACAAGTCGTAAGCGGCCTCTAGCAAGACATTACGACTACCCAAAACATATGAGGATCGATGAACGATGTTACCTTTCATACAACCATATCACGTCCCTTTTGTCACAAGATATTTCGGTCATGGATGAGGCATGGTGAACGTCATCCTCCTATTCCTGACCATTACTTTCTCGATCCCTGAGTAGTCTGACGATAGAAATGGAACTACCCTTCCATTACAGTATGGCCATACATTTCTCAGACTCACTCATCGAGGGGCCCAGTAATATCTCTCTACGAATGTGAGGGACAAATTCTATCTTGACCATTCACATTCCTCCGCATGAAAAACCACTGAGCCCAAACATAGCCTTTATGATCACTCGATCAAAAGTGACTTTTGACTAGGCCAAAGCTAAGCGTTTGTCATGTAGGAATCCATGATGATCTCAGGTCAAAGGGCATAGTGATATGGCTTGTATATGAGAGAAGCTTATGATTTAACCCATACAGCTCTCTCATAGCGGGTCGGTCCAACACCTTGTACTCTTACATGTGCCTATGACTTTGATTTATATCTCTATATATCTTCAAAGTCATACTGGTCTTATTTTATCTCTGCTCCCGCATAGATGATCGACCAGGGACATTTAGGATAAGATCATAAGTTATCCAAGGATGGTCATCACAGTAAACATGCAAATAATGTGATAACATAATTAAGAAATTCATAAAACAATAATGTTTATAAGACAATGATTGGCCCCTAGGGCACAATTTCCAACATATTCAAGAAGGCAACCTCACTTCAAGGAAAGGTGACAACGAAGAGGATAAAAGGAAAGTAAAGCATCAATGTAGTAAACTTACCTAAACTTGTATATGTTGAATGTATGGTTGATTGTGTTATGGCTTGATTAATTGATGTTATTCATATGTAATTGTTGAAGCTCTATGCTATGATTACTTTGGCCAATTGTATTTCATATGTTACATGGAAGCGTCATATTACATTATGTTGACACAATCACAAGCAAGCACTAATACCAAGCATTGATGCATACATTGTTTAGTATCTTTTACTATTGAGATTTCCCTAGAAATCTCACCCCAAATTATATCTCCAATCAACAGGAACTTCAAGCATGATAGAGGAAGATTGTTAGATGATGATATGGTTTGCTTGTATGGTTATGTTATAGACAAGTTTTGGGATGAATGTATGTAAAGTTAGTTGTTAAAATTGGCACTTGAACAATAGACAGTTTTGAACTATGGCACTTGGTCTGTAATTAAAAATAGTTAATGATGTAATAAATATATGATATTTTAGCAATAGTTATTTAACATGTCAAGCTTCTTTTTGACACCAAGAATGCATTATTTCGATGTCTGTACAAAGAGAACAAAGTTTCTAAAGTTGGGGACCAAAATCTATTTTTTAGAATTATGACCAAAATGAACAGTAAACTTTGACGTTATTATGACTCAATTGACTGGTCAATTGGTCCAAGAAAGTATTTTCCCCTTAAAATAAATTATGTTATCTTCAAGTAGCTTTTTGAACCACTTAATTTTGATTTTTTTAGAATTAGTTATGATTTTTCTAAATTCATCACTGAATCTAGAATTACCAAATGAACAATAACCGTGAATTTAAAATTTTCAGATTTTGAGACTGAACTTCAATTGACTTGTAAGTGGTTATAAATGATACTAAATGGTCCCTAAGATGTACGAAAGTAAGGATGTTATAAAGAATATGCTAGAGAAGCCAATATTTAAGGAGGCGGTGTAGAAGCCGAAGTCAAGAAAGGATATCAAAGATAAGCGCCAACCTCTTCATTAGACCATATCCTTGAGATTTGACAATATGTCAACTCTTCATACTCTAGCAGATGATATGAAGGAAGCACTTAGTTTCATAATTCTACCATGAATTTTGAGTACAGAGGAGCCGTATAAATTCACCTTGGATAGGAATAACATAGTGCAATTCCTAGATTTTCATATGCTGGATTTAGTTGTCATCCAGTTAACCATAATGTAAGTTACAAATTTATTTTAATACTTTATGTTTTATTATTTGTGCACTGACTCTTTTCTCTTTTAAACAACAGCTACCTCTATCGCAAATGCCAAGAAGAAGTAAAAGGGACATATATGGCTTCATATGTCTGTAAAAGGTGCAAGAAGCAAGTAACAATAGGAATTCGAGGATGATGTACATGGTGGATGTCATGAGCCGAATCAAGAGGATGATGTATTTTACACATTACATTAAAGGGTAAGTATACTCTTATATTTGGCACACACATATACATATCATAATAAAATCATATATAACTTGGTTGATATTTTGTAATATGCAATGGACTCTGCTTGTCATTACCCCTTAAGATAATGTAGCTTACTGGTTCGATTCAATGTTTAGATAGCCAGTTCCCGAGATTGTATACATCATCAACAAGTAAGTTTTTATTTATAGATTTATTAAGCATATAATTAGCATGTTATATAATATCATTTTTTTCAATTGGTGATAGGGCTGTTCAAGGTGTCAATTTTTTCAGAGCGCATACACATGGTACTAATCCTACATGGATTTTTCCTAAAGTAAGTTGTTTTCAACTAATTAAGTTTTATTTTTATAAATTTATTAGGTATAAAGTTTAATATTCCCTAATGTGCTCCATATTTTTCTATTTTGCTAATACCGCCATCAACCTAGCGGTGTTGAATACAGATACTATGTGATTTGTGTCACATCCTCACTCTCCTGGCTTTTTCTTCTCCAAAACAGTGCCCTGTTATGTTTGGAAAAGATAGGGATGAGATTTCGAGGGAAATCTCAGTAGTAAATTGTACTAAACAGTGTATGCATCAATGATTGGTATTAGTGCTTGCTTGTGATTGTGTCAACTTATGTAATGTGCATGCTTCCATGTAACATATGAAATACAATTGGCCAAGGTAATCACAGCACAGAGCTTCAATAATTACATATTAACATCAATCAATCAAGCCATAACACAATCAACCATACATTCAACACATAAAGTTTAGGTAAGTTTACTACTTGGCATGTAGCCCTTCCTTTAGCCTTAGCCTTTGTTTTGAGATTCCACCTTTTCATAGGTCAGAGCCTATACATAGCATAATAATATTTCATTATTATCTTATCCAGTATAACTCTACTTAATTTAGGCTTATCATGAGGTAATACCCCTATTCTAACAATCCCCTAACTTCCTTTCTATCTACGGCTAACCTTATAGAGAGAGATATTTCTCTATTCTAACTATTAAATTTATAAGAACAATCCTCTAATTTATTAGAGCAGGGACTAAAATAAATTACTTACCTTATTCCTAAGCTTGGCGAGTCCCTAAACTCCTTGGATTGCTCCTAACTTAGCCAGAACTCCTTTTTTCTCTTCCTTTCTTTCTCTCTTTCTCTCTCTTCTTTCTTTTCCTTTCTTTCTTGCTTACCGTGGTATGCCTTGAATGAAAGGGGTGGGGATATATTTATAGGTGAAACAAAGTGAAATGGATGGCTTAGATCGAATCACGATGAATGGCTCAAATCACTCATCTTCCTCAAGAAGTTTCGCCTGCATCATCGTGATGACATCATCATCCTCAATGATTCATCAAAGTGACATCATCAAGGGACACCTCACATGCTTAGGTGGCGCAATGGTGGGGTCGTTGGGATACCTCACCAGCTGACTCAGTGCTTCCAGAGAATTCCAGAGTCTTATCCCAGAATGAACGGCTGAGATCGTGCTATATGTCCTTATCTTTTTCTCCTTCCCCTAGATTAGTGCCATGTGCATGTGGAGTCTCGATGGGTCCTATGAGGAAACCTTTCATGCCACCTCATATTTTTCAGAAAAGTCTAAAGCTTTATCTGATCAATTCCCCGGTTATCACTTCAACCGAGAAACTTTATTTTACTGAAAAGTACTAAAATAGTATTTTAATGCCACTTGGACCCACGTAAATATTAGGCCACATTTTTTGACTCTTGGAATGCTATCTTGGGTCTCCGATCAAGCTCAAATACTCTGATGGCTCAATTCCAAAGAAACATCCCTTGGCAAATTACCAAAATGTCATCGATTCCTCTTTATTTACTTTAATGAGTCTAGGGGCATTATTTCCTTTTCACACCTTACCAGAGTATTTCCTGACCCTGGTCAACTATTCAGATAACCTTCCTTGACTGTCTAACCTTATTCAAATGACCAAAGTACCCTTCACTCATTCTTTAATTATTTTATAACATAGGGATATTTTCGTCATTTTGTACCTTTTTCTAGACACTGGCCCTCTTTATCCGATGCACTGATATCGTGGGTCTAGACCTCTCTTGGCGTCATCATGGGCCTCTTTGTGACATCATCTAGGCTCATTCAGTCCTAATTTGCTTACTGCTTAATTTCCCAATTGATATCAGGCGTTCACAAACTCCAGTCAAAATTCACTAATATGTGAATAACTTTTTCTGCATAACTCCTTTCGGGATTCTGTCAGTCCCTGACCTCTATCTTCACAGGACACATCTTCCTGTAACTTTTCACTTATATCTGAGGTCTAAGAGATTTGATAAAAATTTCAGATAACTTTCAGACTATCAAATAAATTTCAGCTATCTAAAACTCTAATAAAATTTCTATAATAAGCTAGATTAACCAGTATCATTTCCTCTATCTACTGATGAAATTTGGGACTGAAATACTTCTGGGCAGTTCTTAGCCACTTTCAGCCCAGCTTTCTATAATTACCATTTTTCCCCTAGAAGCTTTTCCTCTTTTCAATTAAGTCCCTTAACTTTTCATAATTACACTTAATGGCCCACAACTTGTATATACTTTCATTTTTGCACCATGGAACTTTTAAACTTTCACTTTAGTCCCTTTCTTTTCTAAAATGACCATTATGCCCCTAGAGACTTTTATTATTTACCTATAAGTCCCTGTACTTTTACTTATTTATAGTTTAGTCCCTAAAAATTCTCTGTATATTTCTGGGACTTCTGGTCAAAGGGATCTGGTAGTCTATCTATTTCAGGCTACTTTCTGAGTCTATGGGCCTAAAACTTAGGATATTACAATCTGCTACATGCACAAAATCATTCAGATAGGGCTCACATATAACTTACATAAGGTATGAAGATGACACTATTAATATTTAGTGATTTTTCAATTTATTCATATCATTAATACTTACCTATTACTTCTAATTTGCAGTTGTTCGATAACAATTTGAGCTATGAAGATGATCTAATCGACTCAGTGAGGGATGATTTGGTAAGAACAATACTTCTACACATGCATTGAAGATAAAGTACTTGTCAAATTTGTAGTAAATATTTTATCAATAGTTTTTAATTTGTTTAGGATTGATGGAGAACAATAGATGGAGAACTGCCGTGGAAATTTTATAATTCACAGTGGTTGTATTAACAACCTTCATTAAAAGTAAACACGTTATAGTAGAAAGAATGTGCCACGGAGTATAATTAACAGCAGTTGATATAGTAACCGCCGTTAAAGGTCACACTTTTTTTGTGTTTTTGTTTAAAAATGTCGTGAAAAGTGTCCTTTTAATGGAGGTTAAAAAGCACCATTAAAACGTGGACTTATTACGTCGATAGAATTTACACTACTCACAAAATCGTCATGAAAGACCACTTTTAACTGTCATTAAAGGCATTTTTTCTAGTAGTAAGTCTCCACCACATGTTCGCCATTTGTTTCTCTCATCTCTCTGTCTCTGCATAGCTCCCTATAAAAAATATAATTAGGATATACTCACCTTACATGAAGCTTCTTATTCTCTTCCATCAAATTTATAATATCTCGATTCACCACTTGATTTGCAAATGCTGACAGTCAGCATATAAACTAGAAAACATGAGTAAATTTAGCAATATGACAATTAGATGGTTTCACAATAACAGAGTATGTGGGCTGTCATAGCTTAGCTCTAGACCATTTTAGTGTTCATTTATATCCATAGAACCATTTTGGAAGACCCCATATTCAAGAAACCACATTTGAAATTTTTTATTTCTCGGGTTACTGTTCATTTGGTAATTCCATAATTTTATCCAAATTTAAAAAATCATAACTAATTCTAAAAAAAATTAAAATTAAGTGGTTCCAAGTTCTAATGAAATATTTTTAATAGTTATTTAAAGGAAAAATAGTCATAGAAACTCATTCATTGAAGAACAGTTCCATATTTAAGTGAAATTACTATTGTTCATTTGGTCAAAGTCTGTGTTCTAGATTCCTAACCTAACTTTGAAAAATTATCATAAATTATACACATATCTAATTTAGGTGTTATACCTGTGTATTTAAACCTTATTGTGTGTAATTTAAGTATGAAAATTTTCAAAGTCATATTCAAGCATTTCCTTAATCAACCCATAACTCAAAGGTCACTACCTCATACAAGTCATACATATTGTCATATTTAATTACATACAATAAAGGCTTCAAAATGTCATGGAAAAAATACACTAGTCTTCCATCATTATGCCCTTACCTCTTGATATCTTAGTCCCTAGATAATTGATCAATTAGAAGAGTAAGATTTCAAAGAAATCCTAATAGCAAGTTACATCAACAAAAATATCAACAAGTATGATTATTATAAAACTAAGCATAATGCTACAATTAGGGAACTACTTCTATCTCATACCAACTCAAACATGAATCAAGTCAAGACATCACAATGTAAAGAGTAGCATCATATCATCATCTTTAGTTCACTCATCAATGTCTTCAACCTAGGTTTAATATCAAAATCATACTCCCTAGGCATTATACTTTTCAGCCAAAATATATCCATAGGGAAATATTTATTTTCCAAAATCATGATTTAACTAGCTAAAATATTAATTAGGAGGTTAGAGACATAAGCTAACATTTAATCCAAGCTTAGTGACCAAAGTGGCTAGCTCTTCTTTCTCTTATAAAGTGAAGAATCCAATTGACAAAATGTTCCCTATGTGGGACTAAAATGCTATAGTGTGTGGAGGAGGAATGCTATTTATATCCAAGTTTATACTAATTACTAAGCTTATTTGTTAAAATCCTATGGCTTCTTGCACTAATTTGTCTACCAAAAATAATCATAAATATAATTATAATTCAAGTCAAAATTCCTACCATTCATAGCTAAGCAAGTGGCGCCATTTTGGCTAAGAAGAAAGCTAGGGTAATTATGTGTTATATTAGTACACTTTATACAAGAATAAATTCCTATTTCATAATTCCAGTATCCTGGATACTTTAATTAATTTTTTATCAGTTTCATAATACATTCCTACCATTTTTCTCTTCCAAAACGTCTCTTCTTTATTACCATCATAATTTTATTAATGATAAAAGTAGGAAAAATAACTTAATTCCTATTATCCAAATTTTACTCAGGAATTAATTTCTAGAGTTTTTGGATTAATAAAAGACTTATATCTATTAAATTATCTTATATTAATTTCAAAAAACCCTATAAATTTTCTTAGAATTTATTTACCTTTTTAGGTATTTATCTGAAATTTTCAAAATAAAATCCCTAATTAGCTTAATTAGCCTTTAAATTCCTCTAAACTTTAACTAGGGGTATTTTGATAATAAAACCACTTTTACTGTATCCTATAATTTTTAAAGTATATTATCCCTATTTTTTCTTAATTTTTTGAGGCATCCACATAACTCAAATAATTAAATCTTTTTAAATAGTCCACAATTAGCCAAATATCTAAAAATTCTTTAAAATTTATTTTAGAGGTGTTTTCATCATTTGTCACCTCAAATGGGTTTTAATATCTTATTTTTCATTTTCTTTGATTTTTCTGGAATTTTTATATATTTTTTCAACCCTATAGCCTAAAATTTTCTAAAAATTATACTTTGCCTAGCTTTAGCTTAACTTCATAAGTGGCGCTAACTATGTTAATACTACTTTTTTAGCCATAAAATCTGGGATATGACATGGGCCCCCGTCAAGCAAATTAATACAATGAATTGGTCTTAAAGACATTGCTTTAACATTTAAGGAAAATAGTCTATTATTGAATGGAATTTTTTCCTTAAAGAAAATCCCTTTCAATAATAATAAAGAAAAACTAACGTTATTCAGAGGTGCATATGATTCTAATTGTAGAACTGGAGATTCTTTTTTATAACGATAACTTTTTTCTTAATTGCAATGTATGAGGAGAAGAGGTGGTTCTAGCTATCGACGACTCCATTCCAATTTCCAGTGGTTGTTATGTTTTCCACTGGCTACTCAACACTTTGTTTTCCAACAATAGAGGCACGCATAAAGCTTACCCAAACATGAGGCATATTGCATGAACGAAGAACAAAGAGCCACGCGAAGACTAGAGAGGGCAAATGGTGCTCGGCGATGCAGCGATGAGAAGTAGAAGCAACCCTATTGGCGTCATCGAACTGTTGCCATCAAAGATGGCGAGAGATTCCATAGGAGAGGAGAGAGAAAGCAGTGTATAAATGGCGTGTGTGGATTTATTAACGGAACGACTTGCTTCTTTAGCTAAATAAATTATGAGGATCCAATAAAAAGAAACAAAACTATAGGGACATCATTCAAAATTTAAAAAACTATAAGGACTTGGAGATTAGTTTCCCTTTTTATTAATTACCTTTGGATCTTCACAATTCATTCCTAAATTAAAATTAAATTAATCTTTTGATTTTAAATTATCATTCCTCATAATTTCATTTGAAAATTACTTAATTGCTGAGTAATACACAATTTGTTCCCCTAAAAAATTGAAAGTCCCCAAAATTTGTCCTAAGACACATATTTGCAAGAGTTAGTTCTGATCCTTGTTTAAATTTAAATTGAATGAATAAAATGAATGTTAGAACCATAGGCTACCTAAGGGCTCACAATGAAGAAAACTTTTGATATAACAAAAAAATAAATTAAAAATTAAAAATAAATAAATAAAAAATAATAACAACACTTGTTACTAATTGAAAATGTTACTTGGTACAACTTTAGAATGTCACTTGTAACATCTAAATAAACTTATACTGTTACGCAGATGATAAAAGAAAGTTCATATTTTAAAAAAATTTGTGTAAATTGGCCTACCATGCAACTGAGTATCACAAACTTCCCCTTCTTTTTAGCACAGGAAAGAGATAAGGGCAATTCTTACTGCCACTATTTTTTCTACTACTGTTAGCAAAGAAATTTGTCCTATACAGGCAGGATAACTTGACATTTTAAGAAAATATGAGTAAATATTCTTGGAATTCAAGTGAAAAAATTATTGGAAAAGACACCCAAAAGGAGTTATAAAAGCCATACCAAGAATATCGTATGTGATGTTAGATGTTAGAGGGCAAACATTGGAAGAATGTTCAATGGCTATAACTCATATTCATTTACACACTTGTGTATACAAAAGATCCATCCCTTATTTGTGCCCAATACCTGTTGAGGTTATTTTCCGTGATAGAAATTTAGATAGTTCATTAATTACTAATATGATCGAACAGAGAAAGAAGATGCGATAAATAAGAGAGAATAAGGGAATAATAAAAAAGAGGGAGATGATATGAGAAAATAAGAGCCAAGAGATATGGAGAGCTAATATATGATTGGTAAGTGAAAATCCGAGAGGTCCCCTAGCAATCTACTATTCCTTTTATATTCAAGTTTTCCTGGGTGGGCGAAATTGTTGCACAGTCCTTCAAGACCTTGGACGAGATTCTCGGCGTTTAGTTGAGGGTGAATTGTTGGAGATTTCTAGGACTCTAACATTGAACCTTAATATTAATTAATATGTTTATTAATTATCAATGTTTTTTCTTAATTAGTATGGGCAGATTTTATTTTTTTTATTTTTGAATTCAAATTTTATTATTTTAATTAATAACAAATAATAAATTTATAAGTTTATAAGTTTGTATTTATAGTTTAAAATTTTAATTTAATTATTATTATTAATTAATATATAATTCTATTGGACTAATATCTAAAGTTAACTACTAAACGTCATCTAAAGTTACTAAGCATGACATTCCAAAATTACAGTTTACCAATCTAATAGATGAATGAATCATAAATTAGTAAAATGAATGAGAAGCTCTGTCATTAAACTCTGGACTCTGGCATCAGCAATAACTACAGGAGAATTAAACATCTAGCTGCCCATGGTTCTAGCCGAACCTTCACCAAACTCTACGAACAGGACAACCATAGTTACGTACAAAGGAAAATGAGATTGAAGGAAATATCATGATGGAAATTGATCTAGAGGGATAGAGAGAATATATGAGATAGCGTTGGGTTTATGTTAATTAATGATCGAAAACTTAATCAACAAATAATTAATGCCAATGTCTACTGGATTCGTTGTTGCTTCTGTTTTTCAGCTATTCAAGTTGAAGATGAAGCTCCGTATTGTGCAAGGTTGCGTTTTCCACCTCTAGTCCTCCGGTGTAAATTAACTTTATGGTCCTTTATTGCAATAAATCCATAGGTCCTCAATAAAGAATTTTTTAAATTCAGTGGAATTCCAATTCCCCTGGTTGCAATTTACTTAGGGTTGCCCTTCTCTCTAGATTCCCTGCACCAAGAATCCCAAAATTTGTGAAATCATTTAAATGAAGATATATCCACTTGGAAGAAGATAAAAAGTAATAATAAACACACGATTTTGAACCATAATTCCACCTAACCACTCCATATCAAAATTCATCATAACAAGTGTAATTAAACTCAATAAAAGAATATAAATCTTCAAAATAAGATGCATAAATTAAGTCATCATAAAATAAGGATTTATCACCTAGCATGATATTTTTTATCTCGAAAGCTAGGGCTATATGGTAATGGCAATAATAATAATAATAATAATAGATGTACAAAAAAAAATTCAGATTTCAGAGGGTTGGCATGGGATTGAACATGATGAATGATGATTAGTGTCCTTCATAACAAATTTACTAGACAAAAACAAAGAATAATACTCTATCCAACTCTTAATAGTTAATATAAGAGATAATTGATTAATTTGAGTAGATTAAGAAAAATAAATAAATCAGTTAATTATAATTAATGTAAGAGCTAGTTGACTAATTTGAGTAGATTAATGAATATATAATATAAATTCGTCTTGAACATTTGAATTTTGTTATAATTAATTGTTTGATTTAATTACTTAATTTACTTAAGTTAATCAACTAACTTTTATATTAAAGATTGGAGGAGTAAAATTTATGTAAATTGGCAAAAAAAAAGAAGATAATGACATACTAAAGCTGGTCCTTTCTTATAGCAGATAATGTATAATGGAACAAGATATTTTTGTTCACAATGAATTTAGTTGCTTTCTTGATAGCTTTATAGAAGCCTTTTAACTTCTCAGCTAGTAGTATCTTTTAGTTCTTCTAAATAAGTAATAAAGTGACTCTTTCCTAAAACGTGTCAATCTTTAAAATTGTGCGTTTCATTAAAAATTATTATCCTTTATTTCACTACTGCAAAAAAGACTTATAGAGCAGTTATTTTTTTGGCCTATGAAAACGTTTTAAATTAAAACACTATCATTTCTGATACTTATATTGGTGCAAGAACATTTTGCTCACTCTTTTTTATGCAAGATAAAATTACATTAAATTATAAGAAGAGTTTATTACATATAGCAAGAATTCCTATTGATGAAGAGAAAGAACGAAAGCAATTATAAGTAATAGTTTAAACACCAAGAAATTTCATTTAAAAACTAAAAACTACTGTAGCAATTTAATTAATATCATATTCTTTCCGAATAATTCTAAAATTTCACTACACCCCATGGATTAAAATGAAATTAAATTTTATGGGTAGAAAGACATTTGTGTCCCTTATTCTTTTTCTTTTTTTTTTTAATAAAAAATGCCAACAGTCATCCGTACTCTGGCCACCACTGGCAACTGGCCACACCTCCAAACACCAACAATTGGCTGGACCTCTCATCCACTGATGGTCGGGGCCCCAGTAACTAGAAAACATGTTTGTTATTAATCATCTTATTTTTATTATAAATCCTCTATTTCACTTATTAATACAGACATTTATACTTGCATTTATAAGATCTGTTAATCGTCTTATTTTTGTTATAAATTACCTTATTGCACTTGTTAATATAGACATTGATACTTACATTTATAGAAACTGTTAATTCCCTTATGCTTGTTGTTCATTGCCTTATTTATAGGAGGTGACCCAACATGTGCTAGATGTCACATCCTAATTTTCTTATGTTTTAGGGACTATTTGGTAGCATCTGGAACTACTTTTAAGGTCATTGAAATCAAATTTTTCAATCTAGAGTTTTACTCTATCGAGTACTGTTTACTGTGTAAATTCTAGACAAGTGACCTGACTTTGAAAAATCATAACTAATTCTAGAAAAATCGAAACCCAGTGGTTCAAATTGGTAGATGAAGCTAACTTAATTCTCTTTTAGGAAAAAATAACTTGTTGATCATGCATTGACCAAATCAACTTCAGTCAATTCTATAATTTTACTGTTCATCCAACAATTTTCCCCTGAATCCAGCATTTTGGTCCCAACTTTGAAAAATTATATCTCCATGTGTAGATATTTAAATAAGGCGTTCTATATATCAAATCAAAGATTTGTATGTCTAATATTTACTATAAAAATATCATATATTTATTCAACCATTTACTATTTTTAATTACAAATTAAAGGTCACTACCTCACCACGAGTTACTGTTCATGGTGGCAAATTCTAGCAACCAACTTTACATACATATGCATAACATACATCAATCACATATCAACCATGCTAAATAATTAGTAACTCCTCTTCACGTATCTTTATCTCCTCCATCTTGAGAATACCTGCTGTAATTGGATGATATGGAAGGGGTGAGATTTCGGGGGAAATCTCAGTAGCAAACGATACTAAACAATGTATGCATCAATGATTGATATTAGTGCTTACTTTGTGATTGTGTCAACTTAATGTAATATGCATGCTTCCATGTAACATATGAAATATAATTGGCCAAGGTAATCATAGCACAAAGCTTCAACAATTACATATTAACATCAATCAATCAAGCCATAACACAATCAACCATACATTCAACACATACAAGTTTAGGTAAGTTTACTACCTGGCATGTAGCCCTTCCTTTAGTCCTTAGCCTTTACTTTGAGATTCCTCTTTTCATAGGTCAGAACCTATACATAGCATAATAATATTTCCATTATTATTCTATCCAACATAACTCCACTTAACTCAAGCTTATCTTTGAGGTAATACCCCTGTCCTGTAGATCCCCTAACTTCCTTTCTATCTACGGCTAACCTTATAGAGAGAGATATTCCTCTATTCTAACTATTAAATTTATAAGAACAATCCTTTAATTTATTATAGTAGGGACTAGAATAAATTACTTACCTTATTCATAAACTTGTCGAGCTCCATGGATTGCTCCTAACTCAGTTAGAACTCCTTCTTTTTCTTCCTTTCTTTCTCTTTCTTTCTCTCTTTCTCTTTCTCTCTCTCTCTCTCTTCTTGCTCTCCAAACCGTGGTGGTATGAAATGGCAAGAGGGGTGCCTATTTATAGGTGGAGGAAGTTGCCTTGAACGGTTCAGATTGAATCACGATGAACGGCTCAGATCGCTTAGCTTCCTCAAAAAGCTTCGCCTGCATCATCGTGATGACATCATCATCCTAGATGACTCATCAAAATGACATCATCCATAGACACCTCACATGCTTAGGTGACGCAATGGTGGGGCCCTTGGGACACCTCACCAGCTGACTCACATGGTGCAATCGTGCTACGTGTCCTTATCTTTTTCTTCTTTCCCTATGCTCATGCCATGTGGCGCCTTATGGGTCCCATGAGGACACCTTTCATGTCACCTAATGTACTCTGGATAAGTCTCAAACTTTATCTAATCAATTCTCCGGTTACTACTTCAACCGAGTAACTTTACTTTGCTGAAAAGTACTAAAATAGTATTTTAATGCCACTTGGACCCACGTAAATATTGGGCCACGTTTTTGGACTCTTGGAATGCTGTCTTGGGTCTCCGATCAAGCTCAAATACTCTGATGGCTTAATTCCCAAGAAACATCCCTTGACAAATTACCAAAATGCCCTCGCTTCCTCTTTATTTACTTTAATGAGTCGAGGGGCATTATTACCTTTTTGCACCTTACCAGAGTATTCCCTGACCCTGGTAAACTATTCAAATAACCTTCCTTGGCTGTCTAATCTTATTCAAATGATCAAAATACCCTTCACTCATTCTTTAATTATTTTATAACGTAGGGGTATTTTCGTCATATTGCACCTTTTTCTGGACATTGGCCCCTTTTTCTGATGAACTGATATCATGGATCTAGGCCTCCCTTGGCGTCATCATGGGCCTCTTTGTGATGTCATCTGGGCTCATTCAGTCCCAATTTACTTACTGCTTAATTTCCTAATCGAATATCGGGCGTTCACGAACTCCGTCAAAATTCACTAATATGTGAATAACTTTTTCTACAGAACTCCTTTCGGGATTCTGTCAGTTCCCTGACCTCTGGCTTCACAGGACACACATTCCTATAACTTTTCACTCATATCTGAGGTCTAGGAGATCTAATAAAAATTTCAGATAACTTTCAGACTATTAGATAAATTTTAACTATATAAAATTCTAATAAAATTTCTGTAATAAACTAGATTAACCAGCATCATTTTCTCTATCTACTGATGAAATTTGGGACTAAAATACTTCTGGGAAGTTCTAAGCCACTTCCGACTCAACTTTCTATAATTACCATTTTGCCCCTGGAAACTTTTCTTCTTTTCGATTAAGTCCTTTAACTTTTCATAATTACACTTAATGGCCCACAACTTGTGTCTACTTTCATCTTTGTACCATAGAACTTTTAGACTTAGACACTTTAGTCCCCTTCTTTTTTAAAATGACCATTATGCCCCTAGGGACTTTCATTATTTACATATAAGTCCCTATATTTTTACTTATTTACAGTTTAGCCTCTGAAAACCCTCTGTATGTTTTTGGGACTTCTGCTCAAAGAGGTCTGATAGCTTATCTATTTCAAGGTACTTTCTGAATCTCTAGGCCTAAAAATTAGGATATTACACTAGATACAAGGCTGGGGATGAGGATCTTTTGCATGTCCTATGAGATGGTATAGAGTCAAAGTAGATTTGGTATTCTCTAAGCATAAATATTACTGACATGAATTTTTTTGGTTGCTTATTAAAAGATTGGTTTTGTAGAAACTTGTTGATTAAGGGGGGCTGGGCGGTGAGGTTTGGAGTTGCGTGCTGGTGGAGTTGGAACTGGAGGAACAGATTGCTATTTGAAACTAATTTTGTGATGCCTCCGAGACCTGATCTGATTATTAATAAATATGTATAGGACTGTTTGACTCTGAGCACAAAGTTTGATAGCAATTGTGTTCAGAGGACTCTAATAGATGTTAAGTGGATTTTCCCTCCATTAGGTTGGATTAAATTGAACTTTGATGGTGCTGCTAATGGGTGTCCTGGAGTAGCTGGATGTGGAGGAGTATTTAGGAAGGAGGATGGATCTTGGTTTCGTGGGTTTATGAAGAAAATTGGTATTTGCAACCCTTTGAATGCAGAACTTTGGGGGGGCTGTGCATGGTTTGTTACTTGCACAAGATATGGGAATTTTAAAACTTATTGTTGAGGGTGATTCCTCTACTTCAATTCGAAAGCTACAGGAGGCATGGAGGGAAGGAGTGTCACAAAACAGGATTTTGAATTACTGGCTGCGTGGCTATGATAAAAATTTACGGATTCAATTTGTTCATACTTATAGAGAGGGCAACTTGTAGCTGATCGGTTTGCTAAGTATAGTCTTACTTTAGATGATAAGTTGTATAGGCTTGAATCACCACATTGTGGTGTGATGGATGTATATCTTAAGGACTTGATGGGTGTTTCTGTCCCACAGTCTGTTGCAGTTGATTAAATAAAAAGAGTATATGGGCTTCTCGCCCCAGTTTTTACCAAAACAAAAAAAAAATCATCAATCCTAGAAAATATTTCCTACCATGTAATATTGGTGAGTTGAGAGGATTTGACAGGAAAATGCAAGAAGCATGTTCTAACCCAATAAGCAACAAGTGGAGGCTTAGTATCAGATGCAATGAGTCCTGAGTTTGGACTCCAGAAGAGTGAAGCTTCAAAGCATTTTGGATAGGGAAGTAGTCCCAGGGGTCAACCGATTTCTCCATAGGAATTCCTTTAAAATTGATCCACTGAAGTAAATGATCCCATGGCAGAAGTGTCCATATGGATTAAAATATATCCTATACTTAAATATGGGTTATTATCTCCTTTCTGTCAGTGCAAGAGAAAGCCAAGGCCGAACAAGCACTAATGCGCTTTACTTCCTGTATTATGGACCTTGAAGTAACCATTTCGTTCACTTCAAAAACGCTCCCATAGGTATTAGATATGTGAGTGCCCTTTTGAACAAAAACTCTCCCTTAAACTGACACCTTGTGGATCTGGTTTGGGTGCTCATTAAGTGTATGAGAGATTTAGACCATTGAAATATAATTTTAATGGTTTAAATTTAAAATTCTAAACTTATAATATTGAAACTTTAAAAAAACTGCTATTTAAGAGATTATTTTTATTTTAGATTATGTATCTATTAAAATATTTTTTAAAAATATAATAAAAGAGAGTCGAGATTGGGTGCCCATTACCAGCTCATTCCACACATTGAACCTTTGTAAGTTTCCCATAAGTTGTACCAATGGAACCTTTTTCTACCATATATCCTATTTTTGTAGGAATGCTTAGGCGAACCTTCTATTTGCTTATATTAGCTATCCTTTGCCTACTTAACTAAGCCTTAACTTTGCTTTGGAGAACTGACTCTAGAATTTTATTTCATTTGCGTATACCTTGCTTGAATGGGCACATTAATGCCTAAACAAAAGTTTTCATGTGGAGTTATCCCTTTTAACGCTGCGTTACGTTTGAAGGGATGAGTAGCATCCCACACTCAACATTCTTTTTAAATTTTTTGTTTATTTATTTTTGTGAAAATATAATAATAGTAGTGACATTCAGTAGTTTAATGCTCTGCTTGGATTGAGGGAAAAGAGGAAGGGAAAGAAAAATAGGGTGAAAAATTAGAGAGGAAATGGGTTTTTCCTTACTTGGACAGAGGAGAAAATACGAGAGAAAGAAAAAGTAGAAGGAAAAATGGAGTGGGTCCCACGCCCTATTCCCTCCCCCCAAAATTTTCACTCCACTTAAAGAGAGATTTGGATAAAAAAATTTCTTTCACTATCTGTCCTCCCGCGGGCAAAACTCTCATCATCCACAAATGTTTAAATAATAAGGGTATCTTAGTCATTATAATATTTATTCATTTTCTTTCCTCTATATTTTCTCTCATTCATCCAAGCAAGATGGGTGCTTATATTATCATTCAAATTTTCTCTTCTCTTTATTTTCTTTCTTCTCATTTTCTTTCCTTCCAAATTTTCTTTCTTCCAAATTTTAATAGCATATGTATCTTAGAATAATTTTTGTTGTATTCAACACACTAATATATTTTTTAGAAGCACACAATATACTAAATTTAGAGTACTTATTGCTATTGATAAAATATTTTAAAGGAAAAATTGTGTCAAAAATTACTTTAAAATAATGTGTGTTATTGAAAAATATTTTAAGATGCTGAATATACTAAAAGTTACTTTAAGATATTAGGTGCTTTTGAAAAAATTATTTTAGGGTGATAAATGCACAAAAGATTACTTCATAATATTAGTGGTTAATAAAATAATACTTTTAGCGTGTTTAATATACCAAAAATTACTTATAATATTGAGTGTCACTGAAAAAATATTTTAGGTAATGGATGAATAAAAAATTATTTTAGAATACTAAGTATTATTAAAAAACACTTTAAAGTGTTATATGCAGAAATACTTTTAACGTGTTAGATGTATAAAAAATTATTTTAGAATATTAATTGTTTTTAGAAAAATATTTTAGGGTAATAGATATACAAAATATTATTTTAAAATATTGAGTGCTCCTAAAAAACTGCTTTATTATATTAAAACAAAAAAAATATTTTAGAGCGTTGAATGCACTAATTTATTTTAAAAAAAAAAAAGTGTCACAAAAAAAATACTCCTCCAGTGTTTAATATATAACATATTTAACTAATTTGATTATATTAAGGATGTTAGTTAATATGAGATATTTTTTATAAAACACCTTAATCATTTTTCTTCACTCTTCTCCCCCCAATAATAATTTACTTATATGCATGTAAATAAAATAATAATAATTATTCCATCAAATGATTTTCTTAAAAAAAGTATTATTAAAAATATCAATTAAGCTAATGATGAGAGGTAACTATAAGTCTTCCGTTATATCTCATATAAACTTCGTACATATATATGTTATAATCTAGAGTGATTAAATTATGTATGAGATGCTTTTATCCAACATAGAAAGGAAGAAGGAGGTGATGCAAGGAGGTAGGTTTGAACTTCTTAAATTAAAAAAATAGTTGTTCAATATGAGATAAGGAATTAAACATAAATAATACTCTTTTTTTATATGATTTACTCGATCATATTATTAAGTATATAATTTTAAAATTTATGACTATCCTTTCTAATATAGGTATCTTTTCTAGAAATCGAATAAAAATACTCTCTAAATATGCATATTTAAGAGAATATCTATCAGTGACCATAACCTTCTCTATAGCTCTTCCAATCAACTTATACTCTATTCATATGATTCATATTAGTATATGTGGTTTAGAATGTTGAAATTAAAAAGACACGGCTGGAAAAAAGGCTTTCTAAATCGGTTAAAAATAGACTTCTACACTGGACTTTGATCCGGTGTAGAAACAACCCGTGTAAAAAGTTTAATATTCTACACCAGTTGTATATGACCGGTGTAAACAATCAGCTTTTTTAAATCGGTTATTCCATACAACCGGTTTAAAAAGTAATGTCAAAATAAAAAAAAATCCAGAATAAAAAAACTCTATGTCCGAAATTATTTCCTTCTTCGTCACAAATCTAAAGGAGGAGAAGAGTGATGAAGAAGAATAGGTACCTGTAAAATGCAAGTAGAGAATAAAAAAGAGGAAGAAAGAAAAAGTCAGAGAACCCATAAACGAAAGAAACAAAAACTCAGATATATGCACAGAAATGAAAACCTATAAACGTCGTCACCTAATTGAAGATATCACAAAAATATCGTCACAATTCCTTTTGGTTACCTGCTCAAAAGCAAACAAAAATATATTTAAATAGAACCCAGAAATGAATGAGACAAAAACCCAAATATATACACAGAAACGAAAACCTAGAAACGCCGTTACCTAATTAAAGATATCACAGAAACATCGTCACAATTCCTCCGACTTACCCAGTTAAAAGTGAACAGAAATATATTTAAACAAAATTGATAAAAAAAGGAACAAAAAAATAGACACCCACCATCGCAGATCTGGGTCTTCTTCTTTGGCGAGCTTTAGAGGCTACAACGACTGACTTCAACAATAGAGAACGACGAGCACAGGTATGGGTCAGTACATATCTAGGTCTTCTTTTTCGGCGAGCTTTAGACGATGTGTTATGAAGGTGGAGCTTCCTGTCACTATGTGTTCTCCCTTGTCTAGTTTTCTCCATGGACGACGATATGATTTGTGAAGATAGGGAATCGTAAAAAATTAACGCTTTTTGTTAGATTTTTAATAGCAAAGACATTCTACACCGGATGTAATTCTATCAGCTGTAGATAAGACTGGTTTAAAAATATGCTTTTTAAAGCCCCATTTTTAAATCGGTCACTGCAGAATCGGTTTAAAAAAAACTGACCGGTGTCATTTTTGTAAATAAGATAAAATATTTACACCGGTCATGACTTTTTACACCGGTCATGTTTTACAACCGGTGTAAATATTTCATCTTATTTACAAAAATGTCACCGGTCATGACTTTTTACACCGGTCATGTTTTACAACTGGTGTAAATATTTCATCTTATTTACAAAAATGCCACCAGTCATGACTTTTTACACCTGTCATATTTTACAACCGGTGTAAATATTTCATCTTATTTAAAAAAAATGCCACCGGTCAATTTTTTTAAACTGTCTTCGCTGTGACTGGTTTAAAAATAGGGTTTTAAAAAGCCTATTTTCCACTAGTGAGAGTTAAATACTGTCAAGTTCTCTTCCAATTGTAAAATATAATTAATTTGGAAAAGGGTCAATCCTTATCTCATGAAATTTTTTGCTTGGCATGTTTTCAGATCATAGACATAATTTTATTCTTCTTTCTATCATTATCAGCGTATGTCATTATCTGGTAGTTTTGTGTGTCGGTTTCAAGTTACTTGATCCATCAAGATTCTCAAATGCATCATAGAACAGCCTTGCTTATGATATTTGCTCCAATAGAAATTTGTTTAGCCATGTTTCTTTTCTAGCTTCTCATGATATTTCCTCGTGTTTTAGGGTTTCTATCCATGGAACTCTTCTATTGAACTTGTATTTTGAGCATTTTATCTTTTAAGTATAATATACGGTAAAAGTGCATCCAGTACCTCAAATAAATTTTAAAAGAGCAATTAACACTCTAAAATATTTAAGGGCGTAATTAGCACCTTGAATTAATTTTAGAGGTGCAATCAGCACCCTAGAATATTTAAGAGTACAATTAGCTCCCTAAACTAATTTTGGAGGTGTAATAAGCACCATAAAGTATTTAAATTAGTACAGTTTTATCCTTTCACTGACAGAAACACAAATTTCTGTCCGATTCATGTCACGTGAGCGTTTCATTTCGATATATTATTATTTAAAAGGTCATATGTGTCATATTGTTTAAATAAGAGTACTGAATAAACTTTAAAATTGACATTGTATATAATTCATATATGAAGATTGAAAAATTTTATAGTTTATTTAGTACAATTTATTAAAATAATATCACATATATAGCTTTTAAATAATAATATGTCAAAATAAAAAGTTTATATGATATGTATCAAACAAAAGTAAATATTTTTGTTTGTGAAGAGGTAAAATTGCACCAATTTAAATATTTTAAGGTATTGGTCATACCTCCAAAATTAGTTCAGGGTGCTAATTGTATATTTAAATATTTTAGGGTGTTAGTCACACCTCCAAAATTAGTTCATAGTGCTAATTACACCTTTAAATACTTTAGGGTGCTAATTGTTAATACAAAATTATTTTAGGGTACTAATTGCTAATCTAAAATTATTTTAGCATACTGGATGCACCTTTACCTTATAATATAATTGTTTTTAAAGCAAACATATAATTTTAACAATAAAATTATATGTTATGAGCATCCAATACCCATTAAATTTTCGTGGGTACAAAAATATGTATAAACGTTATAAAAGGGTGTAAAAATACCTCCGGCAAATACCTCCGGCAAATACCTCCAAATGTCCATTATTTTTATTATGTGAGTCCCATCTAGTCTAACATTTCTCTCTCCTCATTGTCTCCTCACCCTCCCACCCTCTTCTCTATTCTCTCTGTCTCTGTTGCTTGCATACAGGTTCCAAATCATCAGAGCCGTCTTCTTCCTTCAGCCTTGTCCATAGTCCTTCAATCCCTTTTAAAATGGGTTCTCTCATGAAATCTGATTTGGCATTGAAGAAGTTCTTGTATGATGATTTTCCTTAAAGAAGGACCGAAGCTTACCCCTCCACCTCTTCTGATTGCCCAAAACAAGTTTTCTCCCGTGCCTTCTCTATCAAGGATTTTGCCATAGGCATCCACCAGTTGTGCGTCCACCACATTGCTCAAAATTGCCTAATTGCCGTAAAGTTTTAAAAGATAATTAGGAGATTAGATTTTGTAACAAAATTATTTGAATGTCCTTAATTTAAAATAAAAAAAAATAAAAAATATGAAATGGTAACAATGATTTAATAAGTAATAATTTTAAATTATTAAATAACGATAACAATTAAAATTAACTAATTTTACAAAAAAATTTATTAATGATTAATGACAATAATAATTTAATAAATAATAATTTTAACTTATCAAATAATAATATCAATCTATATAATGATAACTAATTTCATTAAAGGCAATTGCCAATTAAAAAACAGAATAATCTTTAAAATTTTATAGGAATTAAGTTATTTTGAGTCTCACTTTGCAATTTCTATATTTTTGAGTGGTTTTTCTATCACTTTCTCCCAAAAAATATCTTCCGCCATGAAGCAAGCAAAATTAATCAGTCTCACAACATTAATCTGCCGTTTTAGTGAATTTCAAGAATGAAAAAAAAATTAGCCTTGGATCTGATCGGTGAAAAATCAACAAAAAATAAAAATTCCCAAATAAAAAGGAAAGGAGGCAGCTGTAGAGGGAGGAGGAAGAAGGAAGTTCGATCAACGAATATTTTGATCGCAGAATGTTCTCTGCTCGCCCTGAGCTGCAGCTATGAAACATACTTATCTATGGATCATCAAATAAACAAAACCAATTTGGACATTCCTTTCGAAAGATCAGAATTTTGGGATTCTTCAATCGAAAGCAGACTTGTATAGAATTTGTAACCAATTGAGTAGATTTGTATCCTCTGTAAAATTTTCATTTTTAGGCTATTATGATTGTTGTGCTAAATTAATCAGTAGACGCAGGAGAAGAAACTTTTTGGTTGAGCATCGATTCTGTAGTAGAATTAGTAATTGAGTTGATTGATTCCTTGAGGTAGCCATCACGATGCACGCTCGCCAGCGTAGCCCTGGAAATGGTTATAGGTCAGGTTCCATGGGGATGGGTATGAATCTAGCTGAGGGTTCAGTCAGAGGAGGCCATGGTTTTTATGGAAATCGTGATGGTGGTTTTGGAAGGGGTCCTGGCAACCCCAAAGCTTTCGCTCATACCTCGCAGCCACCTTTTCGCAAGGGCGATATTTTCATGGAAGCTGGTCGTCTTGCTGCTGAGTATTTGGTTTCTCAGGGTTTGCTTCCACCTAATACTCTCCCTATTAAATGGCATAATTCTAGTTTCAAGAAGCACTCTGGTGAATTTAGGGCACAAGATGGAGATACTTCGCAATTGCCAGTGGAAGGGCGTACGTCAGTCCTTGCTCGTCTTGGAAGCTCAGTTTCAGATACGTCGTCATCTGGTCGGAGAAAGTTTGGTGTTGATGACTTTAAAGACAAAGTAAGGAGAAGAGGGGGAAATTTCCGAAGCAATGGCTTTGAGTGGGGTCGTGATTTCAAAAGGAGTGGCTCCTGGTCTGATAGATCCAGAGCGTCCCCTGAGATAAAGGATAATGATGATTCTGTTACCAAACCCCACGATGAGGAGGAGCAGCAGCAGCAAGCTGTTGGTACTGAGAATGTTTCGCAAAATTCTAACTCTGCTGGGTTTGTACCCAAAAGTGAGGATGAGGGTGATTCAAATACTGGGACGGACAAGGAGCCTGGTTCAAGTGAAACGGAATTGAAAGCAGGAGCTTCTACTGCAGCAAATAATACATATAGTAAGGAAGGGGAAATGATCAAGGTTTCCGATAACTTGGACAGTAGCAGTGCAGGAGATAAGGAGATGAAGGATAGTACCTGCGATGATGATGATATAGAGAAACCAAGTGTCGCAAAGAATATCTCTGTTCCTCTCACTGATCAAGAGAGTAATACCTCTAGCAGGGTTTGCACTGATTTACTGACACTATGCAAATCTGTCAAGGTTCCTACCAAGACCCGTTCCTCACTGATGTACAGGGGTTTGAAGGTTGATCCACTCAGGAACAATGGAAGTGAAAAGACTGAAGATAATGTGTGTACTCAAGAACCTGAAATCTCAGCTGAAGAGTCTGTTAAAGGCTCATCATCCATTGATTTGCAATCTGACAAAACTTCTGATTTAAAACATCTCGGCTCAGAAGTTAACAAGGTGCAATCTGTTCATGCTGTTGACAATGTCAAAGATTTAGTTACTACTTGTAATATTGAGCAGGTTACATCTGCGAGCTCGCAATCTTGTCAAGATAGAGCTTTTGTATATAGTAACAACCTAGAGTCCAGTTCCAGGCTGCCAGAGTATGTAAGTAGCATATCCATGGTTGAGGAAAGAGGTGAGAAGCGTGCAGCAGATGCTGATGATGGGAGAGAGGATACCAAAAAACTAAAAGAGTGGCTTCCTTCCTTTGTCCCAAGGACCAAAGATTATTTCCTGCATGACAAGGAAATTGAAAATAACTCAGGCGAAGATGAAATTTCACCTCTTGATAACGCTACTTTAAATTCTGATCATGGGAGCCTAATAAGTAATCCTCAGTTCACACAAAGTGGAAGGAGACCATTTCTTCAGTGTTCAGAGGAGAAACAACCATTGCCTAGTTCATTTAGAACTTGTGATCTGAATCTCATGGGAACATCTGAGCTACATGATAATCATGATAATGATCCAATTCTTATCTATCCCTCTATTTCTGAAACAAAGAAAGGGACAGAACCAGTTGATGTTGATCTATCCATAAGTCATGCCAGTGTATCTGGTGGATTCAGTACTTGTACAACAGGCGGCAAAGAGATTGAAATAATTGATCTGGAAAGTGATTCTGTTCAAGATGGAAGACCTGCTGACAGTAAAGAGAGAAAGTATGTTCTTCATTTGTGCATGTTTTAAAATACTTTTTTGCACCAGTATGTTGTATTTTTCCTGCTGTATTTTAATAGTAGTGTTTGCTAGGATCTAGTTGACATATTTGAGCCATAAATCTGTTTTTCCAACCAGACTGTTAGCTGCAGCTGATAGTTTAGATTGTCTGTTCCCTCATTTACCTTGCTTTTCACTTGCTGATCTAAATTCATTTAAATACACAGGACAGAGGCTATGTTTGCAGGCCTTGAAGGCTTTTCTAACCATGCTCAAAATGCTGCTGAATTACATGATGTTCAGGATGGTGGTTATGGTCTAATGCTGTCAGAGTTGCTTGGGTCTGATTTCCCAAACTGTTCTTCAGTGCCAGGGGACATGAATCCTGTGCACAATGAAATGGGCCTTCATAATGGACCGGTACTGTTGCAAGCTTGATATTCATTAGGAATTTAATTTATGCCCTGATATATATTTCATGAAAACTTGATGGTTACTGCATTTAACTTTAGTCTACTGGGGAATGAAATGAAATGGCATCATTTTTAGCTGTATTTCTTTTATGTGGCCAGACCTTAGCAATTACCTATGAAATTATAATTTATGATTAACTTATTTGGACATTCAACTTATTGTTTCAGGGAGCACTTGGGGAGGATGATTCAATATATATGACGCTGGGGGAAATACCATTAAGTATGCCAGATTTCAATCAATGGTTTTCTTTTCATTGAGCATTTGCGATTTGTGTTGGTTGATTTTAGATGTCGTTTAAAAAAAGTTTAAAAGATGTAGGAGAATTATTTGGAGAAGCCATAACTTACGTTAGGTTAATAATATGTTCTTATTGTAGACTTTCTGGGGCCTGAATAATGCCGTGCTTTTATTTATTAGAGCTACTAAATTTAAAGAGTACAATTAGATAAAAAATAATAATAATATCTGAGAATATCTTAATCTTATCTGAATTAATCATCCTAATATCTCTCATAATCTCTCATACTATTTTAACTATTTACAATAATTAATTATTTTCATAATTACCACACTCCCCCTCAAGTTAGATCATAAATATTAATCATGTCCAACTTACCTACAAAGCGTTCGAACGCATCTTCTGGTAGTCCTTTAGTAAAGATGTCGGCTACTTGTAACTTGGTGGTAATATATGACAAGTTGATGATTCCATCTTCAATTTTTTCTCTAATAAAATATCTGTCCACATCAACATGTTTGGTCCTACTATGTTGAACAGGATTCAAGGCCATACTCAAAGCTGCTTTATTATCACAGTAGAATTTTAGTGGAGAATCAAACTAAAAATAGGCTTCTTCTGCCACTCTTTTCAACCATAGTCCTTCCATAATACCTTGAGATAGGGCTTTTAATTCGGATTCTTCACTACTCTTGGCAACAACTCTCTGCTTTTGATTATGCTAGGTCACTAGATTACCCCATACAAAGGTGCAATAGCTAGAAGTAGATCTGCTGTTATCCTGATCTCCTGCCCAATCTGCATATGTAAAGATTTTAACATCTCTGATATTATTCTTTTTAAAGAACAATCCCTTGCCATACTATAGAATTTTATAAGCTGCATCTAGATGCTTCTTCTTGGGAGCGTACATGTGTTGACTGGCTACACTGACTGCAAAGGCAATATCTGGCCTAGTATGCAAAAGATATATGAGCTTACTAGCCAGTCATTGATATTGATTTTTATTTATTGCTACCTCATTTGCCTCTTGTTTTTTATCTCGAGCTGTTTCCTTTTGTTTCTTTGCTGGTTTCTTTTTAGTACAAATAGGTACTTTGCTTGGCAGACACCTAAGCATTCATGTTTCCTTGAGGAGATCCAGTATATACTTCACTTGAGAAACATAGAGCCTTTTTTGAGACCTTGCTAATTCCATATCTAGGAAATACTTTAGTTTTCCAAGATCTTTTACTTCAAACTGCTTATTGAGCGCAATTTTAACTCTTTTTATTTTCTTGATGTTATTCCCTGTGAGAATAATGTCATCCACGTATACAATGAGGATAGTTATCAAATCACCCCCCTTTTAACACAAATATGGTGTGATTTGACAAGTTTTGTTTGTAGCTTTTAACTTTGAGTACTATAGAGAATCTGTCAAACTAAGCCCGTGGTGATTGCTTTAAGTCATAAATTGATTTTTTTAGTCTACATACCTAACCATTTTTCCCTTTATCAAATCCGGGTGGGATACTCCTGTAAACCTTTTCCCGCACCATTAAGGAACGCATTTTTAATGTCAAGTTGTTGGAGTGGTCATTCAAGATTTGCAGCAATGGAGAGTAGGATCTGAATGGTATTTAACTTAGCAACAGGGGCAACATTTCATTGTTGTCTGATATATAAAATATAAATAAGCAATTTAAGTAGTTTTATTATTTTATTAGAAGTCATATTAGATATTCTGCGATATTATGATTAGATATCATAATATATAATATTATTATATATTAGGATTAGATATTATAATATATATCATGATTAAATATTATGATATATTAGCATTAGATATTTAATTTGGATTAGGATTACCTATCACTTATAAATAAAGGTGATCATCAATCTTATTGGGATATGCCTTGATTATGTTTGAACTCTGGAGTATTCAGTATAATTTCAGTTTCTCTTTTATTCTCTTTCTATTATTCTCTATTTCCCTTTTCTTTCTACAATTATATAACAGTGGTATTAGAGTGGTCGTTCCTCAGCCACCCACAAGAATCAACGACAGGATGAGCATGGATATAAAACGGTGTCTTCAAAATATGGCGAGGAATCTTGACAGGATGAGCATGTATATAGAGCGGTGTCTTCAGAATATGGCAAGGAAATTTGACAGGATGAGCGCCCTTCTGTAGAAAACTCAGCCGATAAAGAAAGATGTGGTGGAGTCACGAAAAATATTGCAAAAGGAAAGGGAGGTTCTGGTGATCAAGAAGAGTGCCCGGCAGCTCAAGAAGATGAGTCTTTCCTTTTGGCACCCATTGATGAGCAAAAAGATATGTAAGAAAGTCCCAAGAACTCCAACCAGACTCAAGATTCTAATGCGGTGCAGATAACAGTTCAGGAAGGGTTGAAAATTCAGCCTATCATTCTCCCAAGATGCAAGAAGTTTAGTATGTTCAAAGTAGATCAATTTTCAGAGCACAACTGATAGTTTACAGGAACCTTCATACATAACGTGCAAAAGGGAAGTGATGAAACCCAAGTTTATTATCAAGTCTAAACTTTTGTGAGGGGTTTAAGCGTGCACTTTGCAACATGTCTTCAAGTTTGGCACTGATAATGCCGGTGCTCTCAAATCTGCTAGTCCAGATTTGGTTCAAAGGAGAATTGATTAAAATGCTTCTTGGCTCTATTTTAGTATCATTCTTGGTACTCGACCCTTGGGGACAAGGGTTTTTTGGGGAGGGAGTATTGATATGTAAAATATAAATAAGCAATTTAAGTAGTTTTATTATTTTATTAGAATTAGTATTAGATATTCTGCGTATTAGGATAAGATATCTTAATATATATATTATGATATATTAGGATTAGATATTATAATATATATTATGATATATTAGCATTGGATATTTAATTATGATTAAGATTACTCATCACTTATAAATAAGGGTGATCATTAGTCTTATTGGGATATGCCTTGCTTATGTTTTAAGCTTTGGAGTATTCAGTATAATTTTAGTTTCTCTTCTATTCTTCTCTATTTCCTTTTTCTTTCTACAATTATATAACATAGTCAACTCTATAAGTTTGGGTGAATCCCTTGGGAACTCGCCTTGCCTTGTACTTATTTAATGAATCATCAGTATTAAATTTTGGTGTAAACACCCATTTGCATCCCACGAGTTTAGTTCCTTTTGGTAGTGTAGCGAACTCCCATGTCTTATTCTTTTCTAGTGCTCTAATTTTTTTCATTACTGCATTTTTCCATTTTGGACTCTCAAGAGCTTCATATACAGTTTTAGGGACTTGAATCTAATAAAGATTAGTAACAAAGTTGTAATGCTTTTCAGACAGAGTGGAGTAGGAAACGTACTTCTGAATAGGATGCTTGGTACATGCTTGAGTTTTCTTCCTTAATGCAATAGGAAGTTCTTCCTCTCTTGTCTCTGTTGCCCGAGTATCCTCATTAGCATTCACAGGACCTTCCACCGGTACTGAGATTGGGACATCCTGGGGCATGCTAGACCTAACTACCTATTTATTTCTACATGAGTAAATATTATCAAACTCTTGAGCTTGAACCTCCAGTCGTGGCATGACATTTGGCATAACACAGGATGGGTCTGTAGAGAGCGGAATGGGAGTAGATGGAGGTATGGGTTCTGGAATACACTCAAGCCGAAGCTCACTCCAAATCTCCCCTTGAGTTGAATAAGTGGTGAAATAGGGTTCGTGTTCTACAAAGGTAACATATTGACTGATGAAGAGGTGTTTAGTGATAGGATCATAGCACTAATATCTTTTCTGGGAATTGGAATAGCCTAAGAAGACACATTTGACAGATCTGGGATCAAACTTAAATGGTGATGATGTTGATAGACAAAGAACAACCAAAGACTCGAAGTGGTAAGGAGTATTCAAGGTGAGTGACAGTGTGGGTTTTATGAAGCTTATCTAGTGGTGCAATGTAGGACAGAACATGGCTAGGAAGACGGTTAATTAGATAAGTAGCCGTGAGTATGGCATCCTCCAAAAAAAACTTGGAGTATGACAGGTATACAATAGTGCACGAGCAACTTCAAGAAGTTTATTTTTCCGTTCGGCAATATCATTTTGTTGAGGACAGTAAGGACAACTTTTTTTGTGCACAATAACATTGGTTTTAAGAAAACTCTCGAGGGATTGATTAAAATATTATGTCCCATTATTCGTGTAAAGGACTTGCAATGTGGTGTTAAACTAATTTTTGACATAGTGATAGAATTGGATAAAAATAGAGGTAACAGCTGACTTGTCTTTTAACAGGTAAACCCTGCACATGTGTGTGTGGTCATCAATAAACGTAAACAAATATTTGGACTGGGTATGGTTTGGGATACGACAGGGACCCTAGACATTATTGTGAATAATGGAGAAAGGGCGAGTGGACTTATAGATAGATGGTGTGAAAATAGAACGATGGTGTTTGGCTAATTCACAAACATCGCAATGGGAAATAATACTTTTATTCAAAGGTAAATGGGGAAACATTTGTTGTAAACAAGAAAAACTAGGATGACCCATTCTTTTATGTCATAATACAATATTATTGTCATTTGTGGTTGAGGTTAGACTACTTATTCTACAACTTAAAACACTCACGTTAGAAACATCAAGGTAGTAGAGCCTTTAATATTCCTTAGCTGTGCCAATCGTCATCCCTGATGAGAGATTCTGAAAAACACAATAAGATGGAAGGAAATGAGCCGAGCAATTGATTTGTTTAGTCAGTTTACTGATAAATAGTAAATTACAAGACAAGTGTGGGACATGTAAAACAGAGTCAAGATGTAATTTTTCTGACCGATGGATCGTCCCAATGCCTGCTATAAGAGAAGAGGAATTTGTAGCTGTTTTAATTGATTGACTTCTAGTTAGAGGAAGATAGGAATCAAATATTTTGACTTCTGAAGTCATATGGTCGGAAGCCCCTGTATCAACAATCTATTTAGTAGGGACAAAGATCTGTAAGGCATCAACTTGATTATCTCGGTGAGCAACAGTAGTAGCAGATGCATACTGCTGTATGAAGAGTTTTAAAATACTTGAACAATTGACCCATTTGCTTTTTGCTCATAGTTGGGACTGGTGGTAGAGTACTCTCTTGAGATTGAGAGACTTGATTAGCACAAGGCTTATCTTTTTTTGACTTTCAGTTAGCAGGTTTATCATGGATATCCCAACATTTATCTTTAGTATGACCCACTTTTTTGCAGTGGTCGCAGGTTACTTTTCCACGAGTTAAGCTATAGTTGGTACCCTGACTTACAAAAGTAGCAGAATCAGCAGAAGCAGGTGATTTAGATACAGGCAACATTACCTCACGTCGAGACTCTTCACGTAAGATCTCAGCATATATGACCCTAGGAGGTGGAAGAACTTGTGTGCTTAATATCCAACCTCGAACATCATCAAATTCTAGGTTGAGGCAAGCCAAAAAATGTAACACTCGTTTATTTTCGATGTTTTGTTTGTTACGGGCAGCATCATGTGGAGGGTTCCACGTATCCTCTGTTATTAAATTAAGTTCTTGCCATAGAGCCACAAGCTCAAACAAGAATTCTGTAACACTTTATGTAACCTGTGTGGACTTCCAAATTCTACACCTCACACTATATTCCCGAGAATGGTCTTTCCCACAAGAATAGGAGTAACGAACAGTCTACCAAATTGCTGTAGCAGTGGGGAGATGCATGAAACTTCTCTTAAGTTAAGGAGAGATAGTATTTACCAACCAAGAGCATACATGTAAATCATCTGTTTTCTACTGGTTCATGGCTACAGGATCAGATGGTGCTGGTGTGTCTCCGGTTAAGTGACCCAACTTGTCGCGACTACCCACGGCGAACTGAACTGCTTGTGCCCAGTCCCTGTAATTTGTGAGAGTGAGCTTTTCTGAAAAAATCATCATAGGCGAACCATCAAAATTAGAGATTGATCCCAGGGGACCGCTAGGTCTTGGAGAATCCATTTTTAAAGAACCATCAAATGAAGTGTCCATCACAAACAAATAACTAATTGGGCTTGTAGGAATAGAAACCCTCTCATTTTTTTTTTCTTACAACTTAGCAAAAGACGAAATAAATCAGCTGCAACCCGACTTCTGGCCTCACTCTAATTGGGTACGCTAAACACTGGGCAGCGTCGCCTCGTCTGAGGCTCTCGCTGGTCGTCGGGGGATGGTTTGTCGCTGGCTGCTCGCTTGTGGCTGGAGCAGAACAGAAAACGAGGTTGTCGAAGGCTCTCGTTTGAGGCTCTCGCTGGTCGTTGGAGGTTGGTCTGTCGGAGGCTGGCCTTCGGGGGATGGGCCATTAGGGGCTGGGTTGTTGCTGTCGAGACTCGTATGTCGCTGGCTGCTCATTGGTTGTCGGACTATGGGCCGTCGAAGGCTGCCTTGTCATCAAACTGTGGGTCGTCGGACTATCAGCACTTCTCTCACGGGAACAGAACAGAGTCAACGATGTTGAGGTATGGTGACTGCACTGGCTTTGATACCATGTAGACTTTTTGGAGCCTGAATAATGCCATGCTTTTATTCATTGAAGTTACTGAATTTATAGAAATCAATTAGATAAAAAATAACAATAATATCTTAGGATATCTTAATCTTATCTAAATTAATCATCCTAATATCTCCCCATATCTCTCATACTATCTTAACTGTTTATAATAAATAATTATTTTCATAATTACCACACTTATATACATGGTTTATAGAGAAATACGTGTACTAAATTACCCTTAAGTGCTAAAGTTGATGCATGGCAACGGGCCTTAGAGATATAATAACCACGACATTGATCCATTTTGTGCGTTGTTTTCTATACGTGTTCCTATTTATGCTAGACGGGTTTCCTACAACCTGAATTCCCTAATTACTCCTATGATTAATTCCCAAACTATCCCGAATTCAGATGTAGCACTACACCGCCCCCCCCTCTCCCGGGAAAAAAAGAAAAGAAATGATCCATGTTCTAAAGGATCGGTACAAAGTTACTACTTACTAGATAATGCAAACTTAAAAAATTCTAAAAATACTTTTGGCCTTCTAAACCAGTAAAGATGTTGGATTTCTTCTCTGTAGTAAATCTTTCCCAAGCTATAATAGTTTTGGTCCAATAACTCAATTCGTTGGAGAGAGTCCGTTTGGTGACAACTTTCACCTTGAGGCCCTAATGCTCTCCCTATAAGCCTATCTTCACATTTCACTCAAGCTCAATAAGTGATATAGCCATGTTATGCCTCCAGACTGCATGTGCAGGCAATTTTTTTTGTGGCCAAACATGTACAGGCAATTGATACTTATCTATAACCACGAGACAAAATTCCAACATAGCAGGACAAATAAAGAAGAGGAAAAGGGACATAAATCTTGTTTATTTTTTTGGGGTGGGGTTGGGACTATGGACAAATGGGGTCAAGAATATATATTCTTGACGCAAGATGGGGAGGCAATTAGAAGGGCATAGGGGCAATAATGCAACTAACAGAGTGCAGCAATATGGGGAAAGGGGGTGAGCTGGAAGAGTGAGAAGTTGGCTAGAGCTGGAATACCTAATTTGTGATCTGAGTGGATGAGGTGAGGGAATTCTGAAAGGAATATTGGGAGAGGCTTTAGCCCCTTGAATGCCAGGGAGTATTCTGTGCTTGCTAGTTGCTGCAGCTTTGCTTTTCTGCCACTGTTGTTTCCACATTTTACTGTTGTTCTTCTTGTCATAGTAAATCCCTATATTAATTCTTGTCATTTGCACTAATGTGGTAGGATTTCTCTTGTTATTCTTTGTGATTAAATAATACTTTGTTTTGGGGGGAGGGGGGTGTCTATCATGTTCTTTGATACAAAAGCCCATTGTGGATGCAGCATTGTCCAATCATAACTTATGCCGAAACTTCTGTGAGAGAAAGATGGAATGATATCGATCAAATTCTTTGCTATTATGTTACTTTGTTAAAGGCTGTTTCATTTCATGTCTTCTGTTGTTTCTTTGTGAAAAGTGGGATGTCTGGATGCTTAAAAACCATAACAGGATAGACACGAACCTGGACTCATGCATTTTGGGTTGTTAGGGTGGAGCTACTACACTGATTTCATGGTCCATGGTAATATGTACGACTGAATCTGATATGTAAACATGGCTAGCTAAGATGAAGGCGATGAATTCTATTCTATCCCACTTTCTCAGCCTCAAATCAGATCCTAATAATATAATGAATCTGTCAACTATTTAAAATAATTTACATTGAACTCAATTTCAAACAATTCTCTCCATGCTCCCCCTCAAGTTTGGTCATAGGTGTTGGTCATGTCCAACTTATGCAGTCTTCAAAACTTTATCTTAAAATCCCTTAGTTAGAACATTTGCTGATTGATCTTCAGTTGGGGCATATGTTTCAACCTTCTCTTTGATAAAATGTTTGTCCACTTCAATATGTTTGGTTTTGTCATGTTGAACTGGATTGAGTGATATTCTTATAGCCACCTTGTTATCATAATAGAGTTTTATAGCTGACTCGACATCAATTTGTAGATCTCTTATCAGTATTTGGAGCCACAGGCTCTCATAATTCCCTTGAACTATTGCCCTAATATTTATTTTTGCACCGCTTCTTGCCACACCATTTTATTTCTTCTCCATGTGACCAAATTTCCTCACACATGTACAAGATCCCAAGGTGGAGCTTCCTGGGGTACCATTTGGGTACCTTAGATCTGTTACATTGCGTCAAAGTATACTTTCTTAGGCGAGTACATATGCTAGCTAACAACACTTACAATGAAGCTATGTTATGTCTAGTGTTAGAGAGATATATCAGGCGTCCAACTTGTTTTGATCTATCTCCTAGTAGAACAAGTTCTTAGCATCTATAGGAGTGCCACTTGGTTTGCATCTTAGCATCCCTATGTTAGTTTGAAGATCAAGAATGTCTTCTTTCATTTTTGATTGCACAATCTTTATGTCAAAGAAATATTTGTCATAGGTCTTTCACCTTTGAACTCAAGTAGCTGGTACCTTCTTTAGTCTCTCCATTTCTTCGTCATCTCCAATCAAGATGCTGTCATCGACATAGATGGCCCTGTTTGCTTTGCTATATATGAAGAATATAGTATGATTGTGGAGATTTGAAGGATTGAAAGTAGAGGGAAAAAGCCTCAAAATATTATTAATTCTTTTTAATGAATGAGAATACAGATAGGCCTTTATATAGGCAAAAATATAAGCTAATAGGCTAAACCTAGAATCTATCATAATCCTAATATTTCATATTTATTCTTCTAAGATATGATAATTTAATATTCAAATTTGATCCTAAATAATATCCAAACTTAATGTTTAGATAATTAATTAAATAACAAAATATAATATTAATTAATAATTAATTCTAAACTAGTGCATTTCAACACTCCCCCTCAAGCTGGATCTACAGCTTGAATATTTGTGTTTCTCAACACTCCCATTCAAGCTGGGAGGCAGTTTGGATGTGAGCAGCATCATTATAGAAAAACCAAAACTTTGAATCCTTAAACCAGTAGTGACCACTGAACTGAAGTTGATTGGATCTTAAATTTGGATCTTAAAACAAAGTTGTGAACTTGATGAAGAACATCATTGTTGGATATCTGGCAAGAACATTTGCAAGAGAGGAACTTGATGAAGAATCATATGTATTATTCAAGAGCAACATGCTAATACAATCATGGTAATCCACTTAGGTTTACACAGTAATCTAACCTCACTTGAGGGAGATGAACTAATCCCATAACCTATGAGATTTTGTGAGAAGATATCCAAGTTATCCTCTTCTATCATAGAGCAACTTGCTCATACAATCATGGTAACTCACTTGAGTTTACACACTAATCTAATCCCACTTGAGGTAGATGAACTAATCCCATAACCTATGAGATTTTGTAGGAAGAGACCTAAGTTATCCTCTTCCATCGTAACCTACACACTAATTTAACCTCACTTTAGGTAGATAAACTAATCCCATAACCTATGAGATTTTGTGGGAAGAGACCCAAGTTATCCTCTTCCATCGTAACCCACTTGAGTTTATACACTAATCTAACCTCACTTGAGGTGGATGAACTAATCCCATAACTTGTGAGATTTTGTGAAAAGAGACCCAAGTTACCCTCTTCCATCATATGTAACTAATTTTTACTTGAAGGCATGCCTTCTCTTTAAGCTTGACCTTTTTCTTCTTCTTCTTCATAAAGACCTTAACCAAGATTTAATATTCTTGCTTTGATATTATGTGGATATTTGAAGGATTGAAAGTAGAGGGAAAAATCCTCAAAATATTATTAATCCTTTTGAATGAATGAGAATATAAATAGGCCTTTATATAGGTAAAAATATAAGCTAATAAGCTAAACCTAGATTCTATCATGATCCTAATATTTCAGATTTATTCTTCTAAGATATGATAATTTAATATTCAAATCTGATCCTAAATAATATCCAAACTTAATTCTTAGATAATTAATTAAATAACTAACAAAATATAATATTAATTAATAATTAATTCTAAATTAGTGCATCTCAACAATGATCAGTTTGACCTTGCTTGTAGCCTTGTCTTGAGAACTTTTGTAAACCTCTCAAACCAAGCCTTGGAAGATTGCTTTCGTCCATGCAAGGACTTTTCAACTTGCAAACTTACTCCCTTGTCTGTTGAAACCATGAAGAAGTGTCATATATAGATGCAAGGACTTTTCAACTTGCAAACTTACTCCCTTTTCTGTTGAAACCATGAAGAAGTGTCATATATACTTCTTTCAAGTTTCTGTTTAGGAAAGAATTTTTAATATCATACTGTTGAAGAGGCTTATCTAAATTGGTAGCTAGGGATAGTTGAAATTTGATTGTTTTGAATTTCGCTATTAGTGCAAATGTTTCTAGGTAATCCATGCTAATCCATGCTATAGGTTTTTAAATCTTTTGGCAACAACTCAAGCTTTATAACTTTCCACTATACCATCTATATTGTACTTCATTGTGAAGATCCATTTGCATCCAATAGGTCTCTTCCCTCTAGGTAATCCCTTGCTCTTTTTTCCTGGCTATATCCAGCCTTGATTTAGAATTCCCTTCAGTTACCTGCTCATATGAAGTGGGTAATGGCCCAAGTGGTGAGATAGCTGATGAGATTGGTGTCAAAGATGGTTGTGAAGTCTAAGGGTCCCATGCCTTAAAGTAGTTGTGTTCCTTTTCCTCAGTTTGAGATTCATTCAACCTCTCCCTTTTTTTATTTTATTTTTGGGTTTCCAATCAACCAGTTTCTGTCAATTTCCCAACAAGTTTTGTTTTATGTGTCTTATCTGACATTGTTCACACCATTTATATCCCTTATCCCTTTTTCGGCTTCAAGACATTGCATGACACCATAGGAAAGTCCTCTGGTTGCAGTGGTTGTCTCTTCATTCGTAATAACTTTGCGTCATGATTCTTCACTTCATTTATGGAAGTAAGTGGATGGCTAGGGTTTCCTATTGAGAATCCTTCCTTGGACATCGGCAAGACTCCAATTTAGACCTAGAAGAAACTCAATAACCCTTTATAAATTTTTTGTTTAAACGATGCTGCATCTTTAGAGCATTTCCACTTTTCTTCACTACTTAGATTGAAGTCCTGCCATATGAAACCATCTCCAAATAATAGTCACATCATGATCCCCTTGTCTCATTTGCCAAGATTGGGTTTTAATCTTGATGACTTGGCACACTTCCTTATTGTGCCAGTAGGCCTCTCAAGCTTCCCCCTAAATTATTTTTTTCCAGTTGAATAACAAGGCTATGTAATCAATATATACAGAAACTTACTAGTCTTTACAGAAACCAGAAATAATTAGTATTCTGGCTTCCATTACGCATGTCAACAAAGAAAAGGTTGATGCAACTCTAAGGAAAGTTATCAATGATCATAAAATCAGTATCACTGATGGGCTTGTCAGATCATCTACTTGGCACAACCGTTTGCTTTGCTGGGCATGTAATTGAAAGTGATAGACTTTGATCACATGATAAGATCTCTAATCCCACATAAAGTGTTGATCAGTGGATAAACTCAGAAAATAATTCCTGGATGAGTCTTAATGCTTCTGTAGAATCACTATAAACTCAGACTTCACTGCAACTTTGTGCCCAGCTAGATTTCACAAGCCATGGGAAGGAACATATAGGGGTCTTTTAAGATTGTTGGGACCATGGCATTCACCAATAACACCATCTGTGACATTGGGCTCCTTCGATTTTCTTGTGATATATTTGAGCTTGCTTGAGATTGGTTGAAAATGGTAGATAATCGTTTGAGGTGGTTTGAGCACATACAAAGAAGGCCATTAGATGTGCCGGTGAGAAGGGAGGATCAAGCAATATGGAGGCTTGTAAAATGGGGTAGAGGAAGGCCAAAGAAAACGTTCAACGAGGTTATTGAGAGGGACCTCTTAGTTAACAACTTATCCAAAGACTTTGTTTTTGATAGAGCACAATGGCGCCGTGCGATTCATGTAGCTAACCCCATATAGTGGGATAAGGCTTGTTGTATATTTGAGCTTGCGTATACCACCTATTGTTAGTCGGATTGCCTGTGCCCACTTATGACAGTTTCTTCCATCAAGCTTCTTGTTGGCAATTTGGAAGGTGGAGCCATTGAAGCTTGCATCTATGGTGGGAGGCATGTTAGCCAAACCTAAGTTCAACCCCTTCACCTCTGAAACTTGCTTCTCAGCATTATCTCCCATGTTTAAAGAGTCAAGCTTCACTTTGGAACCCAGTTCTAATACCATGTGGAGCTGATAAGTTGATTTCATTCCAAGCTAATCTGCATACGTGAATATGATATATACACAAGCCTAAGAAGGCAGTAAATCCTATTCTAGCCCACATTATGAGCCTCAAATCCTAATAAGATTATGAATCTGTTAATGGTATACATTAAATGTAATTTCACACAAATATCACCACGTTGAGGCTTTGTTTGCATGCAGCATGTTAGGCATGTGAGAGAGAGATTAAGGATAAGAATGAGATGATCTCAATATATAATTAGAACTGATAATTTGATGACTATTTGTTGGAAACCTTGGTTTGAAATATTAATCTAAATAGAGTATTTATGGAGCAATGATCAATATATTATTTTGCAAAGAATTTATTTTATGTTTGTTGAATTGATTAGTGATTCAGATTTACATCTCCGGTGAAATCTCTGAGGAATGTGACGGTGAATGGGTGCATAAAACATAATTTGATGAACATATACCTGGAGTCCAGGACACATGAACCTTGTGTTGTACTTACATATTCAGAACTCTGAACTAAAATTTGGATAATTTGTTTTTTTAAGCCTCTAGAAAAGCATGACTGAATGAGTCTAATATAGCAATTATAGAATAATGTCGTATAATGTTGCTGTGCATTTTTTTTTTAAAAAAAAAAGAGATAAGAATGATGCGTCATATGCTGCTTGCTAAGAACTCTCTCTTTTTGTAGGCTTTTTGCAGAACTGGGAGCAGCCACCACCACAGGAGTACGAGAAGCACTTCTGATCTGGCCCTTAATTTCTCTAAGGGGACATGATATGTTGGTAGGTAGTCATCAAGTCTTTTGTTGAAGTCACTGGCTCTATACTTAAGCGATGCTGCTTTTGTTTTTATAAATGATCTGTTTGGAAGAACATGCTGATCTCCTACCTTCCATTGCCTAGATATTTAATGTTTAGAAGGGTGACTTATTGTTCTGTATTTTATGATTTGATATTAAAATGGATTCTCTCTCTCTATATATCTTTATCTGTCTCAAGTCTCAACGAAAAAATGCCTGGGCTCATACCATTTGAATAGATGATTCTTTCTTCCACTACAGCGACTTACCCAGAATAGTAGAGTTCACTACACCAGAAAGTAAGATACTAGTTTGGAATGCATGATAATCTCAAAACACCTTGTGGAAATGGTTCTGCAACTCTAGGTCATTCCTAGTAAACCCTTGTGGATCAAACCACCATGGAATTTCGAAGCGAAATCCTGCATTAATCAATTTGTGAACCTTTCTTTTTATTATTAAAAATCAGTTTGTAAACCCTTGCATTGCTTTCTATACCATTATCAATGGTGGACCCAAGTCGGGTTTTAGAGGGAAGCATGGAGTCAAGCCAGGGTATTCTCTTTCTCCATCCCTTTTCACCCTTATTCTTTGTGGCTAGTCTTGGAGGTTGTGTTCATCCTCTGTATTAAACTCTCAACTGTGGGTTGGCTGAGATAAATGCACGTGATACAATTGCCAGAACATCAGGTGAGATAGCTGGTTGTGGGGCTTCATAGTTGCCATTTGTTGCATTGGAGCTAGCTTATTAGCTTCATCTTCTCCAGGTCTTTTGGTGGGAAAAGATTGCCAAAAGTCTTTGACAATTGAGGGGATATTTTTTCCACTCTTTATGGGCAGGTCACTTTACTGTAGATAGGTGGAGTCTAAAAGGGAGGGGAGGTGAAATTTTTCTAAGTTGGATTTTAAAAAAAATTAGAAAAGTGGGGTTACAAGTTTTTAATTAGTTTTTCTTATTATTTTATTTTATATATTCTTTTTATTAAAATTTTATAACCCCACTTCTCCAAGTGTTTTAAATCCAACTCAAATTTTTTTTCTTCCCCTCCATTTTCTTCAAAACAAACAAATTGCACTCATTTGGTTCAAAATATCATAGGGAATGTAATATGATAGGATGATTGCGGAGTATTTGTTTGATGCCATCAACAAATTATGGAATGAAATTTATATTTTATCTAAACAATAAAAATAAATATTATATTATCTTTTCAAATCTATCGGGCAAAAAATAGAGTATAAATGTCTATATGTTGATGTGGGTTATTTGATTTGTTGCAATCTATTGTAACTAGGATTACAAATAATCCTAATACATGGAGTTGAGAAACGAAGAAAAAGAAGATAGGAATATTAGATCAGTCAATCACAACCATGAGGGAGGTCAATAGGGTATTCATAAAAATTTTGATTTTTCATAAAATGTTTGCTTGAAATACTTGTTGCTAAAATCACATTGAAATCGAATTGATCAAAATACAATAATTATATGAATCAATAAGAGCTTAAAAATTTAGTATCTAGTTTATAAGTTGACTGCTGCCATTCGATAGATTAATTTCATTTGAAAACTTAATTTACTTTTGTTAGAGTAGCAACTATAAGTCAATGTTTTGAATATGATAATCACAAGTTTTAATCCAAAAATTAGAGCACGCTTTAATATTTGGTTGGATTGATGCAAAAACTTGTTTTCAAGCGAACAAGACCCTTTTTGCTATATCTCTTGCACAATTGGTAAACTTAAAATATGCATGAGCAAAGGAATTAAGTAAGGTATAATCAACTCTTCATTAAAGATTATCAATGTTTAAAATATAGCATCAACGAAAAAGTAAATGGAGTAAGGGATAGAGATTGCAAACTCAAGATGAAATTCTCACTTATATTTAGTTTTAAAAATATATTGATATTGATTATGTCCTCCCTCTAATTTTATACTCCCTCCGTCCTTTCTTTAAGACACATTTATGAACATATGACATGTTCTTATTTATAAGAAATATTTAGAGGTTGTTTCAATTTTTTTATTAGTTTTCTATTGTACTCCCATTTAATTCCTCATATTGACATATTTAATTCTCATTTTTTACTTAACTTACTCCCACCACCACACATTTTCTCTCTTCCACATGAGGGTAATTTTGGAAAAAAGTTACAATTTTTACATATTATATCCAACTAATTTAACTAACTTTTTTAACAATGTTCTTTGGTTATTTATCTATTATAAAAAAGATGGAGGGAGTATATAAGATATAAATAATCGAGTTATGTGTTGAAAATTGTGCCCTAGGGGCCAATCATTGTCTTATAAACATTATTGTTTTATGAATTTTTTAATTATGTTATCACATTATTTGCATGTTTACTGTGATGACCATCCTTGGATAACTTATGATCTTATCCTAAATGTCCCTGGTCGGTCATCTATGCGGGAGCAGAGATGAAATAAGACCAGTATGACTTTGAAGATATATAGAGATATAAATCAAAGTCATAGGCACATGTAAGAGTACAAGGTTTTGGACCGACCCGCTATGAGAGAGCTGCATGGGTTAAGTCATAAGCTTCTCTCATATACAAGCCATGTCACTATGCCCTTTGACCTGAGATCATCATGGATTCCTACATGACAAAAGCTCAGCTTTGACCTAGTCAAAAGTCACTTTTGACCGAGTGATCATAAAGGCTATGTTTGGGCTCAGTGATTTTTCATGCGGAGGAATGTGAATGGTCAAGATGGAATTGGTCTCTCACATTCGTAGAGAGATATTACTGGGCCCCTCGATGAGTCAGTCTAAGAAATGTATGGTCATACTGTAATGGAAGGGTAGTTCCATTTCTATCGTCAGACTACTCAGGGATCGAGAAAGTAATGGTCAGGAATAGGAGGATGACGTTCACCATGCCTCATCCATGACCGAAATATCGTGTGACAAAAAGGATGTGATATGGTTGTATGAAAGGTAACATCGTTCATCGATCCTCATATATTTTGGGTAGTCGTAATGTCTTGCTAGAGGCCGCTTACTACTTGTGGGTTAGTATAGTAACTGGCCCACTACCAACTTCATATGGCCCTATAGGGTCGCACACAAAATAGCCCAACTCGAGCTGTGATGTCCAGATTTATTGAATCTAAGAGATGTCTAGATTCAATGAATAGTCTAGGGTGGATTTATATATTTTATATATATATAAATTTGTATATATATATTATATATATAATATAAGAGATATTTGCAAGATTTAATTTATAACGATAAATTAAATTTCTATCACTTTTGAATTTGAATTTAAATGGATATGATCTATTTGAATTTGAAATTCAAATTGATAAGATATCTCAAATTTGATTTATGAGAATAAATCAAATATAATTCCGTCTTATCTTTATTTTAAATTAAATAAATAGGTGAATTAAATCTGTGAGACGGATTTAATAAAAACCGTATTTATTTAATTAGTTTCTTATCAAATTATGCAATATATGATATTGTATTAATTTCAGAATTAATATAAAATTAATTCTGAAGCCCGGCCCAATTAGAAGCCCGATAGCATCCTATATATTTGACATTAGGAGTTAGGATTCTACACACAACACAACTCATAAGAGAAAAAGGGGCAAGAGAGTGCAAAAGGTTTGCAGATAAGAAACTGCCAGAATAGAGACGGTGATGACGGAATCTTGAGAAAACCCTAGAGGGACAAGAGGCTCTAGCACGTCGTTCGTGGTTAGAACGCTATTCGTGTGGATACCGGTAGAGGAAGCCGATCTGAGTTGTCGACTTCTCATGAACGAGAAAAGAGCACCAGGTACGACGAGGTCGCGACCAGTTGACTTAGAGGTCACGACCAAATTGGCTTCTGAACGTCAGAAATCCGTAAAGAGACTACAGGTCGCGACTAGTAGCAGAGGAGGTCGCGACTAACAACTCCAGAGGCGACAGGTCGCGACGAGAAGCTGAGTAGGTCGCGACTGAAAGTTCTAGAGGCGACAGGTCGCGACGTAAAGCTTAGTAGGTCGCGACTGAAAGTTCCAGAGGCGACAGGTCGTGACGAGAAGCTGAGTACGTTGCGACTGAAAGTTCCAGAGGCGAGGAGTCGCGACTAGTGGATACAGAGGTCGCGACTAAAGCTCGAATACCGAAGGTAACACTTCTTTCTCCTTGACTTAAACACATTCGATAGATCCTGGCTGAGAATGGAAAAAAAATTTAAAGTTAATTTTCGCTGCGTGTCTTCCACTTCCCTTCATTATGTAGATAAAAAATTGCTAAAAATTAGTTAAAGACAATAAGTGTGATAAAAAATATATCTTATTTTTTTAAAATACCCATATTTACATAGGGAGATAGAGTAAAGGCATGTTTGGATAAGAGTTTGAAAAATGACTTATTTTTAGGCAGCTTTTAGAAAAGAGCTTTTGGAGAAGAGTTTATGAAAAAAAAAATGGTTCTAAATAAATGAGTGTTTGAATAGCTATTACTAGAAGGAATTTTGTAATTGAAAAATTACTAGAAAGTGTATAATTTTATTAAAAATAAGATAGAGGAGAGGAGAGAAGAGAGAGGAGAGATGGTTTAAGAAAAAGTAAGGGTAAAATAGTAATTGGATAGTCCATAAGCTCTTTTACTGTTCCAGAAACTAGTCTCAGTAGCTTATCTAAAATTTTAATTTTAAACTATAGTTTGATCCAAAAGCCTTTTTAAACAAATATAACTGTTTATTTTAAAATTTTCTCAAACTAAAGTTTGGGCCAAAAGCACTTTTAAAACCTTGGTTTAAACTCTTTCCAAACACACATTAATTGGGATAATTAAGTAGTGATATAACATGTTATTAATGGGGACAAAAATGGAAAAAGTTGGTTAAAATTTCATACATCCTTCAAGTGAATTTTACAAATAGGACTAGATCATCTCTAAATTTTGTATCTTATATATAAGACAGGAAATATTATAGTTTATTGCTCAAAATTTGTATATGAAAAACGTGCCTAATTATATGCAAATTTTAATGAAAGATTTATCATGACTTTGCCTTAAAAAATCTGTTTTTACTGGGCAATATCAAGTGATTATGTCTTAAGAAACGTGGATTTATATTAAATAATTGGCCAATCATACTCATCATAAATAAAAGGTAAAATTGTACATATGAACAATTTAAGATGTAATTTAATGAAGGGTAAAATATTTGATTCCGAGGCACTTGGCTGCAGGAGTTTGGTCAAATGTAAATTTTGATCAGATTAATTGATCTTTTTCCTCATGACTTGAATTGGTTATATTTATGCATCGTTTACTTCCTCTATCTATATTTATTTATGACTTAAAGAAAGAAAATTTTGTTCCTTCTTATTGTCATTTTAGAGGTTCAAGATAACATTAATTGTCATTTTTCCAATTTTGTACTTACAATAAAACATTTTAATATATATATATATATATATATATATATATATATATATATATACTCCTTAGTATAAGCAATTAGTCTCATTGGATACCTGAATACTGTTTATTACTCATCAAATTTCCCAATAACAAATAACTTAAATTTCTTTTGAATAATTTTCCCAAACTTCCTCTTAATACCAATTAACTAATAAGGGTATATTTGAAAAACTTGAAGAAATTTTAACAAATTAGTTACTTTTCTTAATCCATGTGAAGAGGAACACCAAGGTATTTTCCCAAGGTCTGCAGCCATAGTGTACCCTAGGCACTCACTCAACTGGGAACGGACGTTGTGATTGACGTTATTCGAGAAGAAAACTCTTGTTTTTGCTGCTTTAACCCGTCGTCCAGAAGCGTTGCAATAGTTTTCGAGACATTGCTTGACTACATTCACTTTATCCATATTGGCCTCGGTGAAGATAACCAAGTCGTCCCAAAGAAAAGATGAGATATCGGCGGCCCATTCTTGTTTAAACAAATTGGTTTCCCATGACTAATATTCTCTTGTATAAGGTGCGCAAGCTTCTCCATACAAATCACAAATAAATAGGGTGATAGGGGATCACCTTGTCATGGGGGATCACCTTGTCGAATACCCTGGAAGGAGAGAAAGATGACGACTTACTCCCATTCCATAATATTTGCATGGACCGCCGATTTTGTAAGTCTCCTATTAACGTTATGTGATTCTGTGAGATAGTGGGGAAGCTAACATTCGAGACTAGACGACGTGCTCCATCAAAGAAAGTGATAGCTTCCCGTTTGATTTGATCAACATCATACAACCACTCCCCATTGGCATTCTTGATAGCTTCTATCTGTTATGCTTCATCCGCCCTTTCCCGCGCAGATGGAAATATCTAGTTTTCCTGTCTCCCAAAGCATACTAGTCACACCTAGCTTTCTGAGCCCATAAAATATCTTTGTGTAATATAATCTCCTCAAGCTCGCTCCATAAATCTTTCTGAAGTCTCAAGATGGACGAATTATGACCCTCATCTCGTAGGCTGCGATTGATCCCATCCAAACGGTTAAGGATTCGCCGTTTGTGCCGTACCAAATGTCCGGAAACCTCTTTACTCCAAACTGACACCTTCTCAGTAAAGGACTTCACATTCTCGACCCAGGCTTCATTGCTCATCCACGTTTTGTCCATGAATCTGCCAAAATCCTCATGCATGAACCAAGAAGCAGCGACGCGGAACGGTTTCTCCGTCCTGGTCGAATTCTCTTGCTCTGTCATGCTCAATAAGACGGGCCTGTGGTCAGACTTAAACTTATATAGAATAGTAGCCATCGCGTCAGGACATGAGTCTAAGAAAGGATCATTAATAAAAGCTCTATCAAGCTTGCTCTCACACCCGTCGCGTCCCCAAGTGTAGAAAAGTCCTACCGTATGCAAACTCGAGAGACTAGACCGTTCAAACCAAGTAGCGAAATCCTTGTCAATATTTGAGTGGCTACGGGTACGAGATTTCCTCTCATTCTCATACAAAATACTGTTGAAATCTCCTCTGACACACCATGCCCATCTATCTCCTTCTCTAACTCCGCTAAATCTCACCATAGAGCGCGTCGTTTGATGGCATTGTGGCTAGCATAGACGCAGGTAGTGCAGAAATTCACGCTGCTTGATGTTATGCTAAGATGGATGAATGAGATATTTATTATAATAATATAATTTAGATATTAATTAGGATAATTAATAAATATTTTTTAGTGTGGCCTGTAGTCATTTAGCCCAATCTAAGGCGGGTTCTTGACTCAGTTTATTAAGGCTAATTTTCTGGTAGTAAAAATTAACAATTGATAATTATTCGTGCGATAGTTTTTGAGTCCCAGAGTGATAACATAGTTTCTCTACTCACTCTTAAAGGTTCCCCACTGGTGACGACAGTATATAAGTTGTCATCACTGTGCCTAATCATTAGCTGGAATAACCTGTTATTTATCTAATAGTATTTTCTGATTGACATGTCTATGAGTTAAGTTCCAGTTCTTTCTCAAATCAATTAAGCTAATGGCGAGAGGTAACTTTAATTTTTCCGCTGCATCTCATATAGGTTTTATACTTATATATGTCATAATCTAGATTAATTATATTATGCAAGAGATGTTTATATTCTAACATGTGGCATCAGAGCCTTGTTTAGGATCCTCTTACCTTGTTAATTTATAACCCTAATGAAAAATAATCTGAAATAGAATATAAGATATATAGAACTGGAGATATTAATTTATTTTATTTTTTATCTTTGACCATTTATTATTGTTTATCAAGAGAGAGAGAGAGAGACTTTGCTGCTTCTGTCCAAAAGCTTTCATTGAGAGGCAATACGAGAGAGGCTCCAAAAGATTTGGCGCATAAGAATTGGGAAACTTACAAGAGGGATCAGTCAGAGACTCATGGGATATTGTTTTTTTTTTTTTTTTGGTATACTCATGGGATATTGTTGTTCAGCGAGTTGGGAGCGAGTTGGGAACAGGTTGTTTTCTTATAAGAGGCTTGACTACCATGGAGGCTAGGGTTCACATGCTTCCTTTTCTTCATGCATCAATGACGGGCCCAATAAAGGCCTTTTGGATCTGCAGTTCCCAAGCACAGTGATTGGGCTAAAAATTATTTATTTATTTATTTTTACTTCAGTTCTGGGCTACACGCATTGGGCTGTCCACAATTTTTTTTCTATGCTGGACCCCATGCATTTGGGCCTAGAATGAAATTTTTTTTTGTGTTTTGCTTTCTGGACTAGAGTTTTAGGCATGGATAATTTTAGTTTTTATTTTTGAAAAAATATTCTTGAGCCCTATTTTAAAATTTTATGTATAGGTCATTTGGTTTTCTTTTTAGAAAATTATTTTAGGCCATTTAATTTAATTTTTTAGAATATTTTATTCAAATTAAATTAAATTCCTTTTAGTTTTATATGTCATTTTTTAAATACTATTATAAGCACTATAAATATTTAAATAAATAAAAAATTAATTTCATTGTTTTGACTTTCCATTTGAAAAGGTATTTACAAATTTTAATTTTTTATATTATTTAATTGTCTATTTTGTATATTAATTTCTCTTTTGACAATGAATTAACTATTTAATTTTTGTAAAAACCTTTTGAGTTGAAATTAATTTATTAAATATTTTTTGGGTGCATGAAATAGTAGTAGAATTTAAATTAAATTATTTAGTCACATGTTTTTATTAAATTACATGATACTTAGTCACATTTGTTGATTAAATTAATTTATTAAATGCTCCATTAAGTTGTGCATATTTGGATTTATATGCACAATAATGATATTTGTTATTAGCATACAATTTTGTGAGGAGTAGCCACTGTTGGATATTGTGCCCTAGGGGCCAATCATTGTATTATGAATATTATTGATTTATAAATTTCTTAATTATGTTATCATATTATTTGCATGTTTACTGTGATGACCATTATTGGATAACTCATAATCTTATCCTAAATATCCCTGGTCGGTTATCTATGCGGGAGCAAAGATGAAATAAGACCAGTATGACTTTGAAGAGGTATAGAGATATAAATCAAAGTCATAGGCACATGTAAGTGTACAAGGTGTTGGACCGACCCGCTATGAGAGAGCTGCATGGGTTAAGTCATAAGTGAAACATCCTCCCTTAGACTCCTCAGAGTACACTTGCGGAAGCAACATTAGCTTGATTATATCTTAACTTAAGCCCAGAAATTCAAAATTTTACTCTTAAGTTCCTTATTCTGGACCTTTAATTTGAAAATTAATTAATCTCATTCTACACATCCAAACAAGGCTTATTACCGATCCACGTAATGCCCCAGATGTGTATCACTGGCTCACCAAATTTCGTAGCCAAACTCCTTCGTTTACTAGGTCAAACTGAGGCCAGAACACTGCTGCCTCAGGACCTACGAATTTCTCCCTTTATTCCCCATTCACAAATTGAACATGCCAAACAATATTTATTATTGAATAATAAAATGTCATACAACAAGGCATACACCAAATTATCATATTTCTATTACATCTTTTCCTGTCTAAAATTCGGCAGCATAACTGCTACATTCCTTCTGTAGAAAGTAATCGATCTTGTACCGATTCGGTAATTCCCGTAGGAGCTAACCATTCTACGTAAGTACCCAGGAAAGACTGGATGAACCGGCTAGGTCCACTCACTTCCAGCCTCCTTAGATAGCACCTACGTACACAGTACGTATCAGTTCCTTTCTTTGTTCCTTCTTCGTTGCCAGAATTTTGGCAGCCTAACGGCGTCTCTTAAAATTTCCAGATTTTATTTTGACAGAACCTCTCCTGTAATGTTATATATGGGAATGAGATTCGGGGGAATCTCAGTAGTAATAATCATAACAATATATGTAATGCAGAGTGACGGTGCTTGCTTGTGATTGTGTATAGATAAGTATGCTGCGTGCTTCCATATTCAATAACATATGATCATAGCATTGTAATAGAGCTTCAAGCATAACATATAAGACAACAATCCAACCAAATAATAGCACAACAAATCACAAAGACATTACATAAGAGCTAGGATTAGTTACTACCTCAAAAGCAGAACTCCAGAACTTCTATACTGCTTCCAACTCCACCAGAACTTCCTTTCTTTCTTTCTTTCTCCTTCTCTCTCTTCTCTCTCTCTCTTTTCTTGCCAAAAACGTGGGATGCATAAAATGGGAGGGGAAGGGGGTATTTATAACTTTAATGGATGGCATTTCTGTAATTTTGAAGCCATCTGAACATGTGGTCCTGGTTTTTCCTGGATTTTCCTATTTTTCTTTATTCCTTTTTACTGGATCATGCATGACATCATCCAGGACACCTCACCGGGACACCTCATCGCCACATTCTTCACATGTCACAATTCCTGGACACCTCATCAGCTGACTCAGCAGTTCAGTCCAATCCAGTACCGGTCCAGAGTCTTGCACTGTAATACGTGTCCTCAACTTTTCTTCTGCCTATAAGATTGTGCCATGTGGCACCTGTAAGGGACCTTTCATGCCTTCCAATGCTATCCAGATAAGTCCCAGACTTTATCTGATCACCTCATCGGTTATCGTGCCGACCGAGTAACTTTACTTTATTGAAACAGCATTAAAATAGTATTTTAATGCCACTTTTTCCCACATATCACTGGGCCTACGTTTTTGGGCTCTGGGTATGTTATCTTGGATCCTGATCAAGCTCAAGTACTCTGATGGCTCAATTCCCAAGAAATATCCCTCGGCAAATTACCAAAATACCCCTGGGTGCCCTTTCTTGCACTATTTTAACCCTAAGGGTAAAATCATCATTTCACACCCTTTTGTACTCTGTCAGGGTATATACTGACTCTAAGTAACTTTATCTATATGTGCCCTGGCTTCTGGGCTGTCCAGAATGACCAAAATGCCCTTATTCATCTCCTACCCCTTTAGTACAACACAGGGGCATTTTCGTAATTTCGCACTTTTCCGGGGTTCTGCCGGACACTGGCCCACCTATCAGTCCAAGGGTCTTACTGAGCCTTGTTGGCGCCATTATTGGGCCTCTCAAGGTCTATTACCTTCATGGCACGCGTTACGAGGAATCTCCCCCCGTTAATGTTTATTGAATATTTAATCTATTTTTCACCGTTTATACACATATCCGGACACCGGCTCCTTCTGTTCGATACACTGGTCTGCGGTGTTCATACATCCCTGTGAGTCATATCAGTCATCTGATTGAGGTCATCCGAACTCATTCAGTCCCTTTTCAAATACCGATAAATCTCCCTATCGGATACCCGGAGGCCTCCCACTCCGTCTGGATTTTCTAATTTGCGAATAACTTTTTCTACAGGCCTCCTATCGGTATTCTGTCAGTTTCCTGACATCCGCCCCATAAGGACGTATCATCCTGTATTTTCTCACCTAGATCTGAAATCTAGGATATCCGGTATGAATTTTTATAACTTTTGGACGATCAGTCCCTTGCTCTCTCTACCGGTGAAATCTGGGACTAAAATGCCGTCGGACAGTCCAAACCACTTCCGGCCTGACTTTCTTTAATTACACTTTAGCCCCAAGGAACTTTTCTTCTTTTCACTTAAGTCCCTTTTTATTTGGCTAAAATTACACTTAAGGACCCCACCTTTTTCTCTTAAACTTTCCATAATTCTTTCATACTCATAGAGACCTCATATGCACATTTCACAGTTCAGTGAAATGATCAGCATAATTTTCTCTATTTTCTGGCAAAATATGGTACTCATCGGCTACCAGCCCGATCTTTCCCATAATTATGATTTTGCCCCTGCATTCTCTTTCTGGCCTCATTACTCATCTTCTAATCCCTTATCTTAAGTTCTAGAAATTCCCTTTCAATAACTCATCCCTTAAGCTCTTCGGAAGTCATCGTTAATTGAAAAGCCCGACAACCCGCCCATATCAGGTTATCTTACACAGGAGCCAGCCCATATCAAGCTTCCTGCAGAATTCCTAGGCTTAAGACTTAGGATATTCCTCACATTCCTCATTTTGAACCTAGGCGAACTGTCCCGATTCTGTAGGTTAAAGACTTATCTCATCTTTAAGTAATCCGCCCATATCAGATTACTACCCTGGGACTACGGTTTTAGCAGCCTGCCCATATCAGACTACTTCCCAGTTCTCCTAGACCAAAAATCGGGATGTTACAATAAGCTTCTCTCATATACAAACCATGTCACATGCCCTTTGACCTGAGATCATCATAGATTCCTACATGACAAATTCTCAGCTTTGACCTAGTCAAAAGTCACTTTTGACCGAGTGATCATAAAGACTATGTTCGGGCTTGGTGATTTTTCATGCGGAGGAATGTGAATGGTCAAGATGGAATTTGTCCCTCACATTCGTAGAGAGATATTACTGGGCCCCTCGATGAGTGAGTCTGAGAAATGTATGGCCATACTGTAATGGAAAGGTAGTTCCATTTCTAAAGTCAGACTACTCAATGATCGAGAAAGTAACGGTCAGGAACAGGAGGATGACGTTCTCCATGCCTCATCCATGACCAAAATATCATGTGACAAAAGGGACGTGATATGGTTGTATGAAAGGTTACATCATTCATTGATCCTCATATAATTTGGGTAGTCGTGATGTCTTGCTAGAGACCGCTCACGACTTGTGGGTCAGTATAGTAATTGGACCACTGTCAACTTCATATAGGCTTACAGGGTCGCACACAAAACAGCCCCACTAGTCACGACTCCTCGCCTCTGGAACATTCAGTCGCGACCTCATTAGCTTCTAGTCGCGACCTGTCGCCTCTGGAGTTGTTAGTCGCGACCTACTCTGCTTCTCGTCACGATCGGACGTCTCTGGAGTTTGTAGTCGCGACCTCGTCAGCTTCAAGTCGCGACCTATCTCCTCTTTACATATTTTTGACATTCAGATGCCCGTATGGTCGCGACCTCAGTGTCAATAGGTAGCGACCTTGCTTCGTGTCTCGTCGATCGTAAGAATTCGACAGCTCAGATGGCTTCCTCTACCGGTATCCACACGAATAGCGTTCCAATCGCGAACGACGTGCTAGCGCCTCTTGTCCCTCTAGGGCTTTCTAGAGATTCCGTCCTCACCGTCTCTATTTCGGCAGTTTCTTATCTGCAAACCTTTTGCACTCTCCCTGCCCCTTTTCTCACGTCTGAATGTGTGTGTAGAGATGTATTGTCTGTAGAACCCTAGCCCCTAATGTCAAATATATAGGAAGCTATCGGGCTTCTAATAGGGCCGGGTTTCAGAATTAATCTTATATTAGTTCTGAATTAATACAATATCATATATTGCATAATTTAATAAGAAACTAATTAAATAAATATGGTTTATATTAAATCCGTCCCACATATTTAATTCACCTATTTATTTAATTTAAATAAAGATAAGACGGAATTAAATTTGATTTATTCTCATAAATCAAATTTGAGATATCTTATCAATTTGAATTTCAAATTCAAATAGATCATATCCATTTAAATTCAAATTCAAAAGTGATAGAAATTTAATTTATCCTTATAAATTAAATTTTGCAAATATCTCTTATATTATATATATAATATATATACAAATTTATATATATATAAAATATATATCCACCCTAGATTATTCATTGAATCTAGACATCTCTTAGATTCAATGAATCTGGACATCATAGCTCGTATTGGGCTGTTTTGTGTGCGACCCTGTAGGCCCATATGAAGTTGGCAGTGGGCCAGTTACTATACTGACCCACAAGTCGTAAGCAGTCTCTAGCAAGGCATTACGACTAACCAAATTATATGAGGATCGATAAACGATGTTACCTTTCATACAACCATATCACGTCCCTTTTGTCACACGATATTTTGGTCATGGATGAGGCATGGTGAACGTCATCCCCTTATTCCTGACCGTTACTTTCTCGATCCCTGAGTAGTCTGACGATAGAAATGGAACTACCCTTCCATTACAGTATGGCCATACATTTCTCAGACTCACTCATCGAGGGCCCAGTAATATCTCTCTACGAATGTGAGGGACAAATTCCATCTTGACCATTCACATTCCTCCGCACGAAAAACCACTAAGCCCGAGCATAGCCTTTATGATCACTCGGTCAAAAGTGACTTTTGACTAGGTCAAAGCTGAGCGTTTGTCATGTAGGAATCCATGATGATCTCAGGTCAAAGGGCATAGTGACATGGCTTGTATATGAGAGAAGCTTATGACTTAACCCATGCAGCTCTCTCATAGCGGGTCAGTCCAGCACCCTGTACTCTTACATGTGCCTATGACTTTGATTTATATCTCTATATATCTTCAAAGTCATACTGGTCTTATTTTATCTTTGCTCCCGCATAGATGACCGACCAGGGACATTTAGGATAAGATCATGAGTTATCCAAGGATAGTCATCACAGTAAACATGCAAATAATGTGATAACATAATTAAGAAATTCCTAAAACAATAATGTTTATAAGAAAATGATTGGCCCCTAGGGCACAATTTCCAACAGATATGTGGTACCATCATGTCTGAATTATGTGCTATGAAGCTTACATGTATTGGGGGTGTGAGGCAACATATAATAAAGATGAGAAGTTTGCTTTCATCTTTTGTTACTTTTGAATTTAATTTTTCTAGCATTAATGATGACATTAAGTGGATTGACACTGGTTCGAAGATCCATATTTCGATTATCATGTAAGGCTTTCTATCAAGCAGGCCTCAACATCCCAATGAGAAAACTGTCCTTTCAGGCAATGGGAGAGGAGATCTTGTAAAAGCTGTTGGAACTTTTTGTATAATATTTTTTATTAATCATGTTTTGAAACTTTATGATATTTTTTATATTCCCTCTTATAAAAGAAATTTGATTTTTATGTCAAAACTTATTCTATTTGATTATCATTTAGTTATTTCTAAGAAACTTATGACTTTGACAAAGGATTATATTTTGATTGTGAATTTAGTTATGATTGATGGCTTATTTAAAATTATTTCTGATTCACCTCAATCTTTTTCTGTTTCGCCTGGTACTAAGAGAAGTGTCATTGATAAGAATTCTTATAGCCTGTGGCATAGGAGATTAGGACATATCTCCATTGACAGAACAAAAGGTTAAATAAAGAAAGAATTCTTCCATCTTTAAACTATTCAGAATTTGATTCTTGTGTGGACTGCATAAGGGAAAAGCAGATCAATAAGTCACATAAAGAGGCTAAGAGAAGTTCTGAATTGCTAGAAATTGTACACACGGATATTTGTTGCCCTGATTTGACTGCGCATGGTCAAAAATACTTTGTCACCTTTATTGACGATTACTCACGATACATGTATATTTACATGCTTTATTATAAAAGTGAGGTACTAGATGCTTTCAAGGAATATAAAGTAGAAGTAGAAAAATAGATTGGGAAACCAATCAAGATCATGAGATCAGACTGTGGTGGTGAGTATTATGGCAGATACACTAGTGAAGGACAAGTAACAGGTCCATTTGCTGATTTTCTTTGAGAGCAAGGTATAGTAGCCCAATTATTATGCCTGGATTACCTAGTATGAATGGTGTAGCTGAAAAAAATAGGACCTTGCTGGATATGGTTATGAGCATGATGAGTAGCTCCAAACTACCATCTCCCTTATGGAAGGAAGTACTCAAGATAGCCACATACATATTAAACAAGGTTCCAACAAAGGTAGTGTCTAAGACTCCATTTGAAATCTAGAAAAGATGAAAACCCAGTTTAAATCATTTCAAGGTATGGGATTATTCTGCTGAAGTAAGAGTGTACAATCCAAAGGAGAAGAAGTTATACCCTAAGACCATTAGAGCTTACTTTGTAGGCTATGCAAAGAGGTCAAAGTGTTATAAGTTTTATTATCCTCCACCTTTTAAAAGGTTTATAGAGTTTAGGAATGCTAAGTTTCTTGAACATGATGTTATTAGTGGGAGTGATTGTCCACTAGATGATCAAATAGAGTGAACCACTGACATTATTCATGAAGGGACATCAATAGTTAATGATCATCCCACTGCTAGGATTGACATTAAACGTGATGTAAACTGTATGGTTCAAGTTGATGATGCTAAACAAGATGGACATATACCGGATGGTCAACCCATCACACAAGTGGAACCACCATAAAATATGATAGAGGATATCTCTTTTCAATAACCTGGATCAACCCAAGAGGTTGAATTAAGGAGGTCAACTAGAAAAAGAAGATCGGCATTGCCTGATGACTACATAGTGATTCTGCTAAAGTTGATTGTTATGTAAGTATTAAGAATGATCCTTTAACGTTCACTCAAGCCATGAAGAGTGCGAACTCTAAGTTGTGGCATGATGCTATGATTGTTGAGAACATCCTAGATAATTGTATATACCACAAGGCTAGTGAGAGTATGATCATATTCTTGATTTTGTATGTGGATGACATTTTACTTGCTACTAATGATATGGGACTATTGCGTGAGGTGAAGCAGTTTTTGTTCAAGAGTTTTGATATGAAAGATATAGGTGAGGCATCTTATATCATTGGCATAAAGATCCATAGAGATAGAACCAAACGTCTTGTAGGTTTGTCTCAAGAGGCTTACATTGTCAACATTCTTGAATGATTCAAAATGTAAAACTGTTCATCTAATGTGGCTCCTATTAAAAAGGGAGATAAATTTAGTCTAAACTAATATCCTGAAACTGAGCTTAAAAGGAAACAGATGAAAAATGTCTCATATGCCTTAACGGTGGGAAGCTTCATGTATGCATAGGTTTGTACAAGACTTGACATCGCTTTTGTTGTGGGTATGTTGGGAAGATACTAAAGTAATTCTTGGGAAGCACATTTGGATAGCTGCAAATAAGGTGTTTAGGTACCTACAAGGCACTAAACACTACATGCTCACATATAGGAGAATGGATAATCTGGACGTAATTGGATACTCAGATTCAGATCTTGGAGGATGCGTAAACACAAATAAGTCTACATCTGGTTATATCTTCCTATTGGCAGAAGGAGCTATATCGTAAAGAAGCCTAAGCAAACTCAAACAGGTCTTTCTACCGGTGATGCTGAGTACATTGCGTGTTTTGAAGCAAGTTCACAAGCTTTGGATAAAGAATTTTATTGTTGGGCTTAAGATTATGGATTCAGTCTCTAAGCCAATCAGAATGTACTGTGATAACGTAGCTGCGGTGGCCATAGTGAACAACAAAAGGAATAAAAGTTGAAGCAAGTTTGTCGAACTTAAATTCCTTTGCTTGAGAGAAAGAGTTCAGGATGTCCAAGTTTCCATTGAACGCATCAGTACATTGGATATGTTGGCTGATTCTTTCACGAAAGGATTGAAGCCGAACATATGTGTCATACATGTACCTCATATAGGACTTCGTTCTTCTTTTGACTAGTGGCGGTATGAGTGTAACATCCCTAATTTCTGTACTAAGTTGTATGTACAGATTGAATAAAATATATGAGATGTTTAGGAAAATATGTGGTCATGTTTATGTAAAGAAAAGGATTAATTGGAAGAGGAAGAAAGTCTAAGAGCCAAAGTGCAAAATTACGAAAATGCCACTGTGATGCCCTAAGAAACCAGAAGTAAATGGAGGGCATTTTGGTCATTTCACACAATGGATGGATATCAGAGGAAATTTGATAGTAAATTATTATAATTAATATGAGAATTTATGGAGTTGAAAGAAGTCAAAAAGGAGTCCTGTAGAATTAATTATGGAATTTACGGTGAAAAAGAACACCGATAAAGGGTTAAAGGAAACATATGTAATTTTTAACAGGACTTCTGGGTCTCAGAAAATTATGAAACTTTGTAGAGAATTCATTTTATATTAGAATGAATTTCTAAAAATGTTAGAACAATTAAAAGAGGTGTTTAGCATTTATGCTAAGATCAGGGTAATTTACGGATATCGGTATGAGGAAAGTACATTGGGATTTGGGCCAATTAGCTATTGGACCTAAAAGAGGCCCAACATTTCGTCCTAGGCCAGCCCAATAAGGCCCAAAAGTTATCTTGGAGCCCAAATCCAATAATGAATAATTTATGGATTTTTGAAAAGAAAGAAAAAGAGAATAAAGTAAGAATTAGGTGTTGCACATGGTGGGACCCACAAGGACTACAAAATGGCACCCAAAAAGAGGAAGGGTTAGGTGTACCAAGTGAGGCTATGCTAGTGATGTCATGGTGGTAAGGTCTTGAGTGAAAAGTGAAAAGACATTCCATGATCAAACCTTTAACCATTAGATCAAATAGTTTCCAAAGTGATCTTGGCCTTCAAATGGCACATGACTTTTGCTATAAATATCCCCCCTTTCCATTCATTATTCACACCCAAGAGCTCCTTTAGAAAGAGAAGTGAGTTCTAGAGAAAGAAAGTGGAAGAAAGCAAGGAAGAAGCAAGGGTCTTGAAGGAGCAAGTAAGGTAAGTTGTCTCCTTGCTTCTACCTTTTGTTCTTATGGTTTGTGCTTGAGTTTAAGTGATTTTTGAGGCTTAAATCTTGGGGAAATGCTGCTGGAATTTTTGTATATATGTGAAAGGAATATGAGTTTTAAGTCATAGATAGTTAAGACAAGCTTAAACAAGTTAATTACATGCTTGGTTGTGAAGTAAGTTGATGTTCTTGACTTTACCATTTCGGTTTGCACTGTTCATGATAGAAGGAAATGGAATTTCAATGATTTAATGCTTCCATTGAGTTTATATGATGATTTTGTGTAGGATTGGAAAGGTTTTGAACCTTGGAAACCATTGGACTTAAAGGTTATAATGTTGAAAATTTCTCACGGTACTGTTCACTCGCGTGAACAGTGATTTGAATTTCATGATTTTGATGCTTCCAATGGTCTTAAAATGAGATTTTGTGTGGGGGAAAAGTGGAGGAACAAGTATGGGAAGCATTGGAATCAAAATGAGAATTTTTGAAAGAATTATGCATGTTTTTCAAATCTGTCCGGAACAGTGCATAGTTGCTAGAATTTGGTTGTTTTGAGTTTATAAATGGATTCAAAAGGGCCAAATTGTGTAGGGTAAGGTCAAGACATCAATTGATTCAAAGGCTAAGTCAATTGGTAAAGATTAAAGGAAGTTATGTTACTTAAAGTAAGCTTAGTGTTCAAGAGAAGTTAGATTGTAATGGTTGGATGGTAATGTGATGTTAGGAATTGCTTGGTGTGCTCAAAAGAGGGCAGCCACATAGCAAGGAAAAGTAAGAAGGAAGAAGCAAAGTTAAAGTGGAAAGAAGTAAAGCAATAAGGTAGTAAACTTACCCTAAACTTGTATGTATTGAATGTTATGCTTGATTGTGCTATGACTTTGTTGAATTGTGTGCATATGTGTATATGATTGAAGCTCTGTTTCTATGATTACCTTGGCCAATTGTATTTCATATGTTACATGGAAGCATGCACATTACACAATGTTTACACTTTCACAAGCAAGCACAAGTATTTACTTTAATGCATGCATTGTTTAGTACCGTTTGCTACTGAGATTCCCCCGAATCTCATCCCCTATTTATAACCCATTACAGAGAGGTTATATCGAAGTGAATTTTGAGAATGCTGTAAGACGCCGTTATGCTGCCGATTTTCAGACTGAACATAAGGAGATGATACGTACTGTGTACGTAGGTACTGTCTAAGGAGTCTGGAAGTGAGTGGACCTAGTCGGTTCATCCAGCCTTTCCTGGGTACTTACGTAGAATGGTAATTCTCACGAGAATTAGCGAATCAGTACAAGATCAGTTATTTTTACAGATGAAGTATAGTAGTTATACTACCGGATTTCAGGCAGGAAAGATGTAATAGAGATACGAGGATCTTGTTCATGCCCTATTGTATAAAGATTTATTATTTAATGATAAGTATTGTTTGGCATGTTTGTTTGATATGTGATTAATGTATGCATATGTATGTAAAGTTGCTTGCTGGAATTTGCCACCATGAACAGTAACTCGTGGTGATATAGTGATGTTTGATCTATAATTAAAAATAGTAAATGATTAAATAAATGTATAATATGTTTATGATAAATAGTAGACATACCAAGCTTCGATTTGATATATAGAATGTCTCATTTCGATGTCTACACATGGAGATATAAATTATCAAAGTTGGGACCAAAATGCTGGATTCAAGAGAAAAACGCTAGATGAACAGTAAAGTTGTAACTTTGACTGACGTTGACTTGGACAAGGAATGGTCAACGAGTTATTTTTACTTGAAATAGTATTGAGTTAGCTTCATGTAGAAATTTGAACCACTGCATTCCGATTTTTCTAGAATTAGTTATGATTTTTTGAAGTCAGGTCACTCATCTGGAATTTACACAGTGAATAGTGCTCGATAAGAGTAAAACTCCAGATTGAGAAATTGGACTTTAATGACCTTGAAAGTGGTTCTAAATATTACCAATTGGTCCATAAGATGTACAAAAATAAGGATGTTTCAATGAGCAATGAAATTAGATTTTGTGGTTTATGATTTCAAATTTGTGATTGTATACACTTGTGTTATTGAAATTAATAAATATTGAGATAAGAACCGAATGAACATTGAGTTCATGTATAATGTGATACCCATTAAGTGATGGTGTTACCTGTAATATATGGAAGGTAATACTCGATAAAAGGGGACTATCACCATGATTCTTGTAGCATGACAACAGTTTACCTAGATAGGGCAATGACATTGAGTATACGGACCAAGTGGGAGAATATGAGATATTTATTATTATAATATAACCTATTTAGATATTAATTAGGATAATTAATAAATATTTTTGAGTGTGACCCGTAGTTATTTGGGCCTAGTCTAAGGTGGATTATTGGCTTAGTTTATTAAGGCTATTTCTGGTGGTGAAAATTAATAATTGAGAATTATTTGTGCTATAATTTCTGAGTTCCAGAGCGTTAACCTAGTTTCTCTGCTTACTCTTGAAGGTTCCCCACTGGTGATGGCAGTACACAAGTTGCCATCACTATGCCTAATCATCAGCTGGAATAACCTGTTATTTATCTAACAGAGTTTTTTGATTGACAGCTCTTTGGGTTGAGTTTCAGTTCTTTCTCAGATCAATTAAGCTAATGGCGAGAGGTAACTTTAAGTCTTCTGCTACACCTCATATAGGTTTTATACTTATATATATCATAATCTGGATTGATTATATTGTGCAAGAGATATTTATATTCCAAGAGGATGAAAGAGTGTTGAAAGCTCATTTTTCTATCACCTTCACCTCCCAGTCCGTCTCATTCAATAGTACCCAAAAGCAGCCGCTAAAACCATTAGCATTCACAATGAAAGAGTGTTGAAAGCTCATTTTGCTTGCAATTTTCCTTGCCTTGGACCCACTAGAACGGGTTTCCAATAAAGCCACACAATTTGCTTGTTTCAACTTGTAATAAGGCTCGTTTAGATTTTATCAAAAATGAATTATTGTTGACAAAGCCACGGTTTTCTTAAAAAAAGTTCAGACATAAAAGTTCTTCATTTTCTCGGAGAGCTTTGTCTCTCTAGTCGGCACCATTTTTTGGTGCTTTTCTGACGTTCTTTGAACGCTTCTCCGGCATCTTTCTGACGCTCTGTCTTCGGCTCCTCTATTCTTCGCCCTTTTTTTGTCAACTTTGCTAGACTCTCCGTTGTTCTTGCATGTGTAGTTGTGTCGCCGCCTCCATCTTTGTTTCTCTGTAATCCTTGTCTTCTACATTGTTGTTTTTATCCCTGTTTCTCTACTATACTTCTCTGTTCCATTCTCCATCGTCTTTCATCTTTCTCTCCCCTCCACCACCTTAATCCCCATTCTCCAACCTCTTCTCCATCGCTTCTTCCTTTGTTCCACTGCCTTATCTTATTTTTAGTTCCACTGCCTTCTCTTCCTTCTCATTACACGGCCTTCTCTCTTCCCTTGTTTTCGCTGCCTTACTTTCTTCCCTATTCTGTCTCCTTGTCTCTCCTCTATTCCTTTAACTTCTCTGCCTTTCCCCATCCTACGTTTTTGTTTCTGTTAGGAAATGGGCCAGTCCACCCATGGTGGATTAGGCCCAAGTCCAAATGAGAAGTGAAAGGAATGGAGGGAACGGTTGCATTTTGAAGGGAGGGAAATGAGGGAGTGGGCAGTTGAGACCCCACTCCTCATAACACACATACACACGTAGAGGCGAATACGCATGTGTGTGATCGAAAAGGATTCCCGAGTGTATGCAACTTTGGCTCTGCAGAAAAGGCGAAGGTTTTCCCTTTTCTTTTTATCCTCCTCTGTTTTCTTTTTTGCTTGGCTTTTTCGTTTTTCCAGTGAGCTTCTCGGTACTCTTCTGTTCTTCGGTGCATTTGCTGTGTATACGTGCCAGAGTCCACAAAGGTGCTCCGGCGACGCGTGGCTATCTCGGTGAATAGGGAAACAACCAAGGTACGCCCGAAAACCTACAGTTGTATCAAAGCAAGGTTCAGTGCTTCGACAAGTTTCTGTGATTTTTTGTTTTTTATGGTAGCATGCTGTTCTTGCATATATTTATATTTAAACATGTTTGTTTTATGCCAAGATACATATAGCATGCGTTTAAACCATAAACAGAGGCAGTTTCACAGTGAACCGAAACAGAGTTTCGTTTTTCAAATTGGGTCATTAGAAAATAGTGTTTTTAGGTTATGATATTAGTCCCATTGCGTAGATCTCGAAAAAACGAAGAAAATGACACCAAGAACATCGAAATCGGACGTCGGACGGAGAAGTTACGGAGGAAAAACGAGTCGGGTCCGTCGGACCCGACCCGTTTTACAGTCGGGTCTGTGTGACCCGGCTGGAGGTCAGGGACGATCAAAACGGCATCGTTTTGATCCTCCCCTAAACAGCGTCATTTTGCGTCTGGCAGAAAACCAAAAAAAAAAAACAGAATGCTTTCTGTTTCTGCGGACTGGGCTACGTTCAGCCCAGTCCGTCCAAAAAAAAAAATTTGGGCTACAGTGAGATGGCCCATTTATTAAAAAAAATGTTTTTTTGGAGGCTGCAGGGTAATTTAAAAAAATAAAAATAAAATAAAATAAAAATATTATTATTTTTTTTTTATTTTATTTATTTTATTATTATTTATATATAAAAAAAATATAAGGAAATTCTGGTGGCTGATACGTGGCAGTGGCCACGTGGCAGCACCAGACTGGCGCGTGTACTACACGCGCCAGCGCTGAGAGTGGGCTTCGTTCAGGTTTTTTTATTTTTTATGAATTAAACCTTCTTGGGGCGCGTGAGGGCGCGTCGGAGCTCCGATTGAGGTGCGGTTTGTTCCTAAAAATCCCTAAAATCAAGATCTTTATTTTTATATATAATTTGCCTAATTTAGAGGCAATTATAGACCTATTTGTGGATATTCAGTGTATTTTCTGGTATTTTTTTGTGTTTAAAAATTCCAGAAAATTATAATAATTAATATTTTTTATTATTTAGGTGAAAATGGCTTCATCTAGCACTGAATCTCTGGGACTAAGCTTAAATGAAGACATATCATTTCTGGATGATGTCAATAACCCGGAGGAGGACCTTCAAGAGGATCCCGAGGGGGAACCTGACGAGGATCCAGAACAAGATCTTGACGAACTTTCTGAAGAAGAACCAGAGGAGTTGATGGAGGAAGTTCCACAAGAGGAACCACATGTAACGTGTATTTCCGGACCGAGGTCGGAAACTTTATTCCCCATCGAACCCCTTCATTTGCAGCCTTTCATGGATTCTTCAGACTCCAAGTCGGTGCCTACTCTTCACGACGAATCTCCAGTTGAGGATGGAGAGGAAGTGGATCAACCTCTTACCCCTGCTTTGGCTATGAGTATAACTGAAAGAGATGCAGCTAAATTAACAAATATAAAAGCGTTAATGGCGTGATTTACGACTACATTGATTTAATGACAGATAAGAAGAATACTGCATTCTACTTGAAAGTCATAATGGAGTATATAAGGGCAGTTAGGGTTAGAGGAAAGCCTAAACAAGGACGCTTAGGCAAGAAATATTGGCTTAGAGTAATAGAATTTGTATCTAACCTTCGTAAGCCGCCTCGTAAGCTTAAAAAATTAAGAAAAGCAATGTTAGATTATTGTAAAGCTCATATCGAATGATGCATATTTGTATTTGATTACCATTGCTTTACTTAGTTAAGGTCATATTTTATTTGTAAAGACTTGACATTTATTACATGCCTTATATGCAATGGAATTATATTTTATTTAATTTCTTTACAAGTTATGATTAATGTATGTCTTTTATAAGTGGGAGCCTTTTAGATAATGAGTATTCTAAAAGCAAAACATGAGAGTGCTTATATTAATTTTTGATAGAAAATAATGACGCTGCTAGTGCCTATGTGATGGGAGGTACAAACGTATTCTCCTGATCGTGGGTCTAGTAATGTTATTATTTTCTGATCAAAAATGATAAAAGTACATGACATTGTATACTTTACATGTGCTATATAAATTCACTTAAATGTTCCATGGTTCAATAAATTAATGTGGGATAGGTTTGTCACAGAACCGATATTGAACAATGGCTTCAAAGAACATTATTGCTGAATTAAACAAAGGGGAAAAACTCAACGGGGATAACTGGGATATTTGGCACCGAAAGGTCCAATATATTCTAGAAGAGCAGGATGCAATTGAGCCATTAACCATGGCACTGGTAGAGCCTGAAGCGGGAAATACAGCCCAGCACAGGAGGGACCAAGAAGCATACCTGTCATGGAAAAAGAAGAATAGTATAGCAAGAATTACATTTCTAAGTGCAATGGAAGATGATTTGATGTGTGAGTTTGAGACACACAGAACGGCACAAGCTATGTGGATTGCCTTAAAGGATAAGTTTGGTGGAGTTTCCACGACTAAGCTTAGAAGGTTGACGATTAAATTCGATACCTATAAGCTGAAACCGAATAATCCTATGAGGCAACATCTGCGAGAGATGTCCACAATGATCCGTGAATTGAAGGAGGCTGGACATAATTTATCTGACAAGCAGCAAGTGCAAGCTATAATCAGGTCGCTCCCTGCCAGTTGGGAGCACATGAAAGTCAATCTGACCCATAATGAGAACATCATCACTTTCAATGATGTAGCTAAGCATTTGGAGCTAGAGGATGAACGTCTGGAGGCTTATAAGGCCACTGGACAAGCCTATCTGACCGAAGGTGCTGGTCCTTCCCAATCTAAGCCTGAATTTAAAAAGGGCAAGAAATTTCAGAAAAATGGGAAGAAAGGCGGTCCTCCGCCTAAGAAAGGCAAGCAACAATACAAGAAGAAGGGAAAGAAAGGAGGCAAGAAAAAGCTAGACCTAAAGAAGGTCAAATGCTTTGCATGCCATAATATGGGACATTTCGCACGTGACTGTTCTAAACAGACCGAGAGCGGAAAGGTAAAAGTGAATTATGTGAATTCACATGTCTCATTTGTTTCTAGTACTGTTTTTCTAACAGAACCTATTTCCTTTTCTTGGATTATTGACTCAGGCTCCACAGACCACGTAAGCCGAGATCGAGGATCCTTCGTGGAATACCGTCGGTTGCCATTTCAAAGCAAGTGGCTTTTCATTGGTAATAATGCAAGGATCGAGGTTCGAGGCATTGGCACCTGTAAACTTATTTTGCGTGGTGGAAAGACCTTGATGCTGTATGATGTGCTTCATGCTCCTGACATCCGACGGAATTTAGTTTCTGTAATTTGCTTATTGAACTTTGGGTTTAATGTAAACTTTCATGGTAAAGTTGCAGACATTTATAGCAACTCAATATTTTATGGTTCAGCTTTTCAATTTCAAAAGTTCTTTATTTTGGATCTTGCTGGTGATTTTAATGTTCATGATTGCTTTGCTATTACTTCGAATAATCCTGATATGAATATCTGGCATGCTAGACTAGGACATATTAATCAAAATAGAATGATCAAACTGGCAAAAGAAGGCTTGTTGGGGGTAATCCCTAACATGGATATGTCATTATGTGAAAGTTGTCTAGCAGGTAAGGCTACCAGAAAACCATTCGGTAAGGGAACACGAGCCGAAAATCGATTGCAATTAATTCATTCCGATATTTGCGGTCCAATGAGTATGAGGGCAAGACACGGAGCTTGGTATTTTATTACCTTTATTGATATTTTTTCACGATATGGTCATGTCTATTTGATTTCACACAAGTCCGAGGCACTAGAGTGCTTTAGACGATACATAAATGAAGTAGAGAATCAAATGGACAATAGAATCAAGGCATTACGCACTGATCGAGGTCGTGAATACCTTTCGGATCAATTCAAACAGCTCTGTGAAGAAAAAGGGATTATTAGGCAACTAACTATCCCTGGCACACCTCAACAAAATGGGGTTGCTGAAAGAAGAAATAGAACTCTTCTAGACATGGTTAAGTCTATGATGGCTCAGGCAAACCTTCCAATTTCACATTGGGGTGATGCTTTATTGACAGCAACTTTCATACTTAACCGTGTGCCCTCCAAGTCAGTCGCTTCCACACCCTACAAGTTATGGACTAAATGCCAGCCAGATCTAAGCATCCTTAGACCATAGGGTTCGGCGACCTATATCCATGACACTTCTCATAGACATGGGAAACTGGGTCCTAGAGGGAAGAAATGTATCTTCATAAGGTACTCTGAACCCTAAAAAGGATATGTATTCATAAGTGAAATTAAAGATGGAACAGTGACTGAAACAGAATCTAGAGATGCTGTATTCATTGAAACAGAATTTCCCAGTAGGGGAGATGTTGACCGCACTGTATCTCTTTATGAGACTCAGGAACAAGACAGTGCCGAACAAATTGACAGACCAGGATCTTCCAGGTATGTCAATCTGAGTGGGAGCCAAGAACGGTCAACACAAAGACCGAGGCAAATGAGAAAAGATAAGCAAGTTGTTGTTGCTCCTACCAGAAAGAGTAACAGGGAAAGTGTTCCAAAGAGACGATTCCAAATAGAAGGCGAAGCACTCTTAGTTACTCCAGAAGGGGATGATGAACCCCGCACTATTCATGAGGCCTTGGCAGGTCCTACTAAGGAGGAATGGAAGAAAGCAATGAAAGAGGAAATGGACTCAATGATGAAAAACCAAGTCTAGGAATTGGTTGATCTGCCAAAAGGGCGTAAAGCCATTGGGAACAAGTGGGTTCTCAAAATCAAAAGAAAGGTGGATGGATCAATTGACAAATTTAAAGCTCGATTGATTGCAAAGGGATATACACAACAGGAAGGTATAGATTATGAGGATACTTTTTCACCTGTTGTGCGCTTCAACTCTATAAGACTTATTCTGGCAATAGTAAACAGTTTAAACCTGGAGTTGCATCAGATGGATGTAAAAACCGCATTCCTGAATGGTGATCTGGATGAAGAAATCTATATGGAACAACCAATAGGTTTCATTGAAAAAGGGTTTGAACACAAGAAGTGTAAACTCAAAAGATCCATTTATGGATTAAAACAGTCATCCAGACAGTGGTACTTGAGGTTTCATAAGGCGATAACCTCATATAACTTTCAAATGATAGAGGAAGACCACTGCGTCTATGTTAAGCGGTTTGAGGGTAACTTTGTAATATTATCCTTATACGTAGACGATATACTATTAGCCGGAAATAGTCTTGACTCGGTGATAGCTATTAAAGAATGGCTTTCATCAAACTTTGAGATGAAAGACATGGGTGAAGCAGAGTACATACTTGGAGTCAAGATTCAAAGGAATCGCTCCAAGAGAATCCTCACTCTTTCACAAGAGAGTTATATCAAGAAGATACTTGAGCGATTCAATATGACCGAATGCAATCCCATGGGTATCCCTATAGCCACTGGTGTGGCATTGAGTTCAGACATGTGTCCCAAAACTGATATAGACAGAAAGCAAATGGAAAGAGTTCCATATGCCAGTGCTGTTGGTAGCCTGATGTACGCAATGCTGTGCACAAGACCAGATATTTGTTATGCAGTGGGGCAGGTTAGCAGATTCCAGTCCAACCCCGGTGAGAAACACTGGAAAGCAGTGAAGAGGATATTGAGATACTTAAAGGGCACATCTGATTATGCGTTGTGTTATCAAGGAAGCGATCTGCGCCTAGTAGGTTATTCCGATGCTGATGTAGGCGGTGATGAAGAAGAACGAAGATCTACTTCAGGATACACCTTCTTGCTTAACAACGGAGCCATATGTTGGAGTAGCAAGAAGCAGACGTGCATTGCTTTACACTCTATGGAAGCTGAGTTTGTGACATGCACTGCAGCAGCACAAGAGGCTGTTTGGCTGAAGAGATTTATCGAACACCTAGGGTTTGGGAACGAGAGTACCAATCCGGTGTTGATACACTGTGACAATACTGCAACCATAGCCTACACCAAAGACCCTAAGTATCACAGCAAGACCAAACACATTGATATCAAGTATAACTTTGTGAGGGATTATATAACACAGAAAATTATAACTGTACAATACATTTCAACCAAGTGTATGGTTGCAGACCCCCTGACTAAGCCAATAGGCAAAGAAACATTTAAGAAACATGTAACGGCCATTGGCATGCGAAAAATGTAAAGTAGCAGACTGCATGTAATACTTTTGTTTTTTATTAATGATATCATGTCATTTATTATTACTTATATGTCTGAGTGAAAGTATACAATGTCTAGTATGTTGTACAGGTTGAAAAGGGTAGCTCTCTCACACGAGCAACCGCCTTTGATGCTAGAGAAGCGTTCAAAGATGAGACATGTGTTCACCAGCAAAGCAGCAAGAGTGCTGATATGGTAGAGAAGAAACACAATGAATGTCGCCTTGGCTTAAATAGTGCAGTAAGTCAAGATGAGATCCATGAGTATGGATATGGATCGAACAATGGATACCCACATCTATGAAACCTGTAGCCAGATAACAAATTCTTCAAAATTGACGTCATATTATGTGAATAGAGTTGAAGAGTTTGGGTTTAGATACTATGAGTGTCTGGACTTAAGTCTGTACGGTGTGATTGATAGAATCAAAATGACGTATACTCTTATAAGATAAGAGGAACACCGTAACATGTGATTCATACCACATGTGCTAAAGAACCGCAAATGGAAAGCAAGTGAACAATCCCTGCTTCATTGTTGTGTGCTCCAGAAAGGTATCATCCTTTCATTAATGTCCTTTGACTTTGACAGTATTATGGAGATATGTTTCAGCGATTGCTACTTTAGTATATGTCCTATGGTCAAATTACATATGAACCAAAAGTATTATGCTAGGAAAGAGGTTGATTCATATCAAAATGATACATGGGCGAAAGAAAGATTGCCAGAATATACACATCCATGCTAGTGTCTATGACCGGTCCCTTATGATATTATTTTGTTGATTTCATAAGTGTGGATACTATGCATAAGTGGAGGCTATCTGAGTTATATACTGACTCAAGAGGGATTAGATTAGCCATAAGAAAGTGTATATGGCCAAATCTAGGACATTCAAGGAACTATAACTTATTTGATCAAACTGCACTAAAGGGTTGCTTTGTGTTGGTCTCTGTGAAAGGGATTTCTAGTACAAATGCCCAGAAGGAGACGTCATGCCTACGCGGTCACGGCAAAGCACCTAGTATGAAAGAAGGAAGAGAATGTGATTGGACCTAAGACATCTAATCCACCAAGTGTGAGTGGGAGATGTTAGGAAATGGGCCAGTCCACCCATGGTGGATTAGGCCCAAGTCCAAATGAGAAGTGAAAGGAATGGAGGGAACGGTTGCATTTTGAAGGGAGGGAAATGAGGGAGTGGGCAGTTGAGACCCCACTCCTCATAACACACATACACACGTAGAGGCGAATACGCATGTGTGTGATCGAAAAGGATTCCCGAGTGTATGCAACTTTGGCTCTGCAGAAAAGGAGAAGGTTTTCCCTTTTCTTTTTATCCTCCTTTGTTTTCTTTTTTGCTTGGCTTTTTCGTTTTTCCAGTGAGCTTCTCGGTACTCTTCTGTTCTTCGGTGCATTTGCTGTGTATACGTGCCAGAGTCCACAAAGGTGCTCCGGCGACGCGTGGCTATCTCGGTGAATAGGGAAACAACCAAGGTACGCCCGAAAACCTACAGTTTCTTTCTTCCAATAGTCTTATCTTCCTTCTCTCTTCCCACTTCCTCCTTTCCTAACTGAGTTTCCATCTTCGTTGCTTTCCTTTGCCTGATTCTTCCTTTGACAGGAGGTCCTTTTCTGGGCTTCAATGTTTTTCTTAATCCCTCGCTCCTTTTATTCAATAGGTTTTTTCTCCTTTTCTTGAATGTTTGTCAAAGAATAGGTAAGGTTGTGGCAACTCGCGCTAATGTTTTTTGCCTTAGGCTACTCATTATATATATGTTATGTGTGTGTTTTGGTTTTGGTTTTGGTTTGATTTTCTTTTGCAGGTTCCATTGTGGATGGTGGTTAGCTATAGTTTTACTACTGGATTGCTTCAGTGTCAGTTGCCCTCATGTTTTAAAAGGTGTGCTTTGCGCTATAAAGCTATCGAAGCCCCCACAGGGGCGATGACGTCATGAGCCGTCAGGTGTGATCGGTAGTTTGTGGAGGCGTTTTCATATGGATCTTCCTTGTAGGTCTTGCAAGTTAGCACTTAGTCTCTACTTAGTTTTTTTTTGTATAAAAATTTTTGAAAAGGTGTTGGGCTCACCCACGATCTAAGGGCAGGACGAAATCTCCCTATAAAAATTTTTTGAAAAGGGGTTGGGCTCACCCACGATCTAAGGGCAAGGCGAAATCTCCTTTCTTCTTAGGCGATACTAATGTCGAGTAGGGCGAGGTTTCTGACTTAGTTCTTCTGTCACAATGTTCGCACATGAGAATCATGCATGTGTGGGCTTTGGCTCACGCTTATTCTATTGGCTTGAATATGGGCCTCATGTATGATCTAGCTTAATAGAGGTAGATTTTTTTTAAGCTATGTTTAAGTTTTAGTATTGCTCCTAATCACCTATCGTCTATAGGTTTAGCTGGTGAAGAGATGAGGCATACAACTATTTGTAGTATGTTTGATCCTAAGGAGTATAACTTTGTTGTGGTTTCAATCACAGCGGTTAGGGAGGCATCCTAGCTCCTGGGTGTCTAGGTTTATGTCTCAGGGTAATTAACGACTCACCCTACCCAATATTAGTATTGCTTAGGAGAAAGGAAAACTTCACCCTTCTCTAAGATCGTGGGTGAGCCCAACCCCCTTCCAAAAATTTCTCTATTAACCAAAAAAAAAAAGTATTGCTCCTGGCCTCCCAATTATGAGCCTAATCACATATGCTTGACTTACTATCCAAACTAAAAAAAACCAAAATTTGTAGCCCAAAATCTTACAAGTCATTTATACTAAACAAAATATTTTTTCAAAATCATAATTATAAATTAATTTTATTTAAAATCTATTCTTTCCCCCCACAAATCTAAATTTTAAGTGTCTCAAAAATAATCTGTCTCCAAAATCATAATAAGATATCATTCTTATATGCTGTGGAAATCAAATTATGAGTACTTTGATTGAGTCTTCTTAGAAATATAGGCAACGTTTGATACATAACATTGAGGGCTTGAGACTAGCACAGGGACATTGAATAAGTTAAATTAAGCTATTTGGTATGTAGCATTAGATAAACTTTGAGATTAGGCAATACCATATAGGTGAGATTGGGTAATCTTCTACCACGTTTCCGTTACCGATAACAAGTAGAAGGAGTGAAGAAGATAAGGGCAATTGTATCTTTTGCCTTATTTTTGTTAGATATGGGCCTCACTTTTATTTTATAATCCCATGTCATACCAAATGTAATTTTGAAGTCTCCCAATCCCATTTCTATTACTAATCCCAATCTTTTAAAGTTCAATGCTATATACTAAACAGGGCCATAAGGTGAAGGAAATGATGTACCTTTTGATGAACTAATAGATTTACTCAGACGAAGCAAGATCACAATTCAATCTCCGTTTATGTTCCATGATAAAAACCACAAATGAAGACCGCTCCATCCTTTCAAATCAAATGAGCATATTACAATATTTATCCATTGTACTTTATTTATAACGGCATTGTGCTTATCTATCAGATTGGTAGACTTTTTCTAATATAAGGGTTTGGGGGATAAGTTACCGTAGAAGTACGTAACACAATCTCAAGAGGGAACAAGGCAGAAAAAGGTTGAGATCACAATCTTAAATATGATGAGGTGGAGATCACGCTAACTAATATTTGAAGCTTGTGTCTGACAAATACTTAACGTTTCCAACCATCAAGTATTGTTATCATATTTTATTTCTTTAAAAAATAAAATCATATATACAAACAACTGTCAAGTAAAATTTTTTGAACAATTCATCTTTCAACATCCGTGTTGTGCCTCCCGATGCACAATAACCCATAAAGGCAAGTATTCTTATACTACTCAATTTAAAAGGTTTTAAGGATTTTGATTCGTCTTGTATGTGAAACAAGTGGTTAGGTTTGCCTAACTTTGAACATGTTTGTCCGTTTGTTTTGGATTTGTTTGGTAAAGTTGGGGAAAACGTTGGATTTGGACTGTAAAACGGAGAGACAAACACACACTTTGTTCTCATCTTTAATGATAGAGATAATCTTTTTTATTGATGAATGTCTAGCTCAATTAGCAGCCTAATGTCCTTTACTGAGTGTTGTGTTCAAAAGGTTGTGTATTTCCGTTATTTTGTTTGTTTCCGTTTGTTTGTTTTTGATTTTTAAATGCATTACTTTTTTTATTATTAATAAACAAATATGTGTCCGTATGAATGATCAACATAGACGCAATGCCAATAATATAAGTATAATTGAGACATTTAATTCGTTTTATCCTTGAGAATGAAAGATTTACTTCATTCTTATTCCCATATTATGAGAATTATTTTCCCAAATCTAACTACTATCCTTTGAACACCAAAATAGAGGCTTTGCTTAATTGATGAGGGAGAAAACATTGTGAAGGAAAATAGAAAGAAAATATTCTCTCATTATATTTGGATAAACAAGAACGAAAGAAAACAAATGAGAAAATAAACTAATTTCATATTAAAAAAATTTTAGGCCCCCTGCCTATTTTCCTTTTTTTATTTTTTTTCTTAATATCTGTTTATTTTTCATGAGAAAACATAGGAAATAAAATATGTAGACTCCATAACTCTTTTTTTCCTCAAATTTTCTCGCTTCTTATTTTCCCTCAAAAAATTTATTTTCCTTCCTATTTTTTTCTCATAATATTTACCACCTATATTTCTCCCGCCTCCATCCAGTTAATACCCTTTGGCTATGCCATCGAATTGAGTTTTGGGCTAACTCGAATGAGTTGAAATGATGTAATGAATTATACATATCTATAACAATAAATTAAGAGTTAGTAAATCACAAATTAATAAATTTGCAACTTGAGCACACGCATATATATATTAATATGTATTAGTTCTTTTCTATTCAAAGAATGGAAAATGTTACATATGAGGTCCCAGTGGCATCCGACTCATTATATCTTGGTATACTGATGAACCAGCAGGCACATTAAGCCCGTGATCTGGAATGGGCTCCAAATTGGGCTCTCCTTTGGGCAACATGAAGCCCATGTTTGGTGGACGTTGATTGGGCAAGAACGGATGAACAGGCATGACTGGAAGCTTGGCATGGGCTGGGCCCAAAGCTGCCATGGCGGCTAGGTTGGGGAAGCCGGATTGATTCATTCCAATTCCGAAGGAAAAGCCAGGGGAAGGCCCAAGCTGTGGCCTGCCAGGCCCAGGCCCAGCTCCAGGTAAGTTGAATGAGCCCAGGCCCAAAACAGGCCTCTCAAGTCTCCCAATACTATCATGAACTTGTGAAGCTTCAGCACTGTGACTATGAATAACGGAAGAAGCCTGAGCAGTAGCAGCACTAGAAGCTGCAGAATTGCCTTGATTACTATTGCGAGCTGCAGGAACATCATGATTGTGCTTTCCTTCGTATGTAGTGATCACAGATTTCAGGTCATGTGATGCTCTCTCCACATGCTTCCTTACTCTGCAACCTACATTGGTGCACTTATAGTAACTCCTGCACCAAAACCCATTTCTCATCTCATCCATTCTCAGCTATATACATGCATAAAATATGGGAAAATTAATTTTTTAGTCTATATAATTTTGATTCAGTTGAAACTTATTTCATAAATTTTAACTCACTGCAATTCAGTCCTTATAGTTTTAACCATTTAAATATTAGTCCCAAGCTTCATGAAATATATAACTTTATTTTCTAACATATAAGAACTAAAATTTTAAATGATTAAATTATAAGAACTGAGTTGTATCAAGTCAAAATTAAAAAAATTACAACTAAATCAAAATAATAAGGAGTAAATTGCACCGAGTTAAAGTTTATGAACTAATTACAACCAAATCAAAACATAGTCATGTACATATACATGCATTATGCAAGTGTGTCTTTGTGTGCTAATATATGTATGTATATGTATCTATATGACAGAATACAGCTGCTAAGGAATGCTCACCTGGGATTGGGATTTCCTTTGACAACTTTTTGTCCGTATTTGCGCCAACGATATCCATCGTCAAGGATATCAACTTCGCTGGTAGTTTGAACAACAACTCTAGGCTCACGGATAGCTCTAGTGGCTCCACTCAATTCTGCTGTATTTGGATAAGATTCCAGTTTTCTGGGAAGATAGTATATTGTTGATTTTAATAATTGACAGAGATGTTATTTTTTAAGAAATTACAAAGAGAACAATGGATACCTTCTTTTAGACTCTGATTCATCTCCTTCTCCATCATAACCTACTGATACACTTCCATGAGTGGCCCTATCATCATCATCATCGTTAGAGAAAGTAGATGAGGCGTCCACTGCTTCTTCTGATTCGAATTGAGTACCATTCTGACCCTGCAAATTGGTGGACTGGTTGCCGAATTCAGGGCCCACGGATGCTGCTGAAGAGGTCAGTTCAAGGTTCTCATGCTTCCAATCGCCATTTCTAGCTATATTTCCCCTTTTTGTGCTTGCCCAGCCAAGTTCACCATCACCCCCACCATGTGGTTCAGTACTTTCAGATACGTCTGCTTGCATGTCACCGAGAGGGTTAACAGACCCTATCGCAGATCTACGATTCGTGGGCGGTTTTGGATGGTTGTGATTCCCCTTGTAGATGATTTCTGTTATGTGGCCCTCATGAGATCGTTCCACTTTCTTCTTTACCGTACAATTTGTATGCGTACATTTGTAGTAACTTCGTGGATACTCACTACCTTTAACTTGTTTCTGTCCGTACTTTCGCCAGTTATATCCATCTTCAGATGGTGTGCCCCCAACACCAGCAGCCTGTGAATCTCCATTTCCTCTTTGACATCCCTCTTCATCTGCTGGTTCCTCAACTGATGCTCTACTATCATTTTGAGTGGGAGGATCAGTCATGTCTGGAGCTGAGACCTCAGCAGTAAGATATTGTTCTGGCAGCGTCGTCGGATTCATCTATGAAGAAGATACCGAACTGTGTCATTGCCTTTTACATAGTTGTCCAATAATGCATCGGGAGGTAAATAAACTATATTTAGAAATAGTTAAAATGTTTTCCACAAAGTGATTACTTTTCTAGCAGCACCATTATAGAAAGAGCCCAAATCTGTTGTTGTAGTCTTGAAAGCAAACGATGATACATAAATGTCATCAAAGTTGTTATCTTTAGTCTTTTCAGGAGCACCAGAGTTCAGTTCTGAACCCCGGAAGTAGCCATTTGAGATAAATGGAAACTTTCCAGTTGTTGGAGACGGTTGTGCCTGCAATTAGACAGTTTCATAATTCAGTAGGAGAACAAATCAGATTTTAGCTTCCAAAATATTAAAATGATGATTGCTGGTATCTCCGGCTGAAAGTATATTGAAACAATAAAAATGTATAGCTATGCTAGCTGAGAACTCTGACATTTTACTAGATGCAATGTACAGGACTATAATGTATGGACAAAAGCATAAAATTTTAGTTCAACATAAATTAGGCAAATAGTACCAAGATACTAGTTTTTTTTATACAAGAAAATTTAGGTTAGTTGGGGGGGCCTCACCAGAGAATACCTCTAGACTCAAAGAGCGCTCAGCACTCACAGAGGTACTTATAGATCACCTGCCAACAAAATCCTCATATCGGTAGCGGGATTTGAACTCACAACCTTGTGGGTTATAAGCTAACTCCTTTTACTAACTGGACTAACTTTTATTAGCAGTACCAAGATACTATTACCATAATAACAATAACAGCAAGTCTGATCACACGCTAAATGAAATTTTCAGCACTCAAGTGCGTTGGAAGAAAATAACAGAAAGAGGTAAGCAAGAAAGTTCATGAACTGTAACCAGTCAAAATTCAAGCCATGAAAACTAAAGTTACCCATTAAGGCCTATATTTTAATTGGGAAAAAAGCATCCAAGACTCCACCAAAAACTACATTGGCAATGCATAAATGTGTCAAATATTCAGCCACTCAAAGCATTCTATCCTATCAGACATTTGTGTGGTGAGGGATAACGGACATTTGCATTTTTTAGCAGCGCAATAAACAATAGGATTAATTATTGTTCTGAAATTATTTTGATGCCACAGAAGGGAAGAGGGAACGATAACACATCATAATTCTACATCAAGCAGCTCCCATCAAGGTATAAAAACAGTTCCTCTACAATCAATAGCATCCAGAAAAAGCAACATGAGATTAATTTTTATCAGAACTCAATTTCAAAGGGACATCTCCTAATCCACCTCACAAGAATACACTTCCAGAGCAAATACCAAACGAGGACTGGTAAACGAACCACAAACAAAACATTCCCCATGATACTTTAGATTTAGAGCTCACTCACCAGCGAATTAGAAAGGAACACTGGAGACTCTAATAGCGTGGTTGGACTGAGGCCAGGCGGTATGGTAAAGTAAGCAGATCGAGTATCCGAATTCACCATAGGATCCGCTGATCTAATGCTTTCTGTATTCAACCTTGGGGCATTAAATCCAGCTCTAGCAGCTATCCTTTCAACAAGGTTCCCTCTTGAGCTAGACTTAGTCTCAGACAAAGAAGCTGAGTCAGTTAATTGGCCACCAGAAGCATCATCTTGTGGTGTTGCATCTCTCCTGTTGAAATTTCCAGTCATAATGAGCCCTTGATTTTGCTGCAGAAATGACTCCTCAGTTCTACCACTTCCAGGAGTCTCTGAGATTTATCTTGTAAGATTATCTTCGCCTAACATTTTAGAGAAAAAGGTTCTTGGACTCGGACTAGGATGACCACCTAGACTGCAACATCGTATTTCTCAAAGGTCCATAAATTATACAACAATGGAGAAGAAAGCTAACATTAACAAATATAAAAATGACATTCTAATTCCCTCGTCATTACCAATAAAAAAATGGAAGTTAAACTGTTCATGTACGTGAGTTTGAAATCAACGATGAACTTTGTTTAATCAGAAGCAGAAGGAAGCTAAAGACGACCTTAATAAAGAGCTAATTGCAGATCGTAAGAACGAAATGTAATAAATAAGAATATTGATTGGCAGTTTCAGCCATAAATTTCAAACTCCACAGCTCCGAGAAAAACAAAAAGTAATTCCAGAAAAGCTAAAACTTAAGATCTATTCATACCAAACCTAGGGCATCATCGGCTCTTACAAAAAGGAAAACAAGATACTGAAACACGACGAAATGAGTAAACGAAGCAAATACTGGTCGCGAAAATGTCGATGAACAACATTTATTTGAGATTATCATCCACGTAAGGAGGGGAGAGAGAGAATTCCCAATATTGTAATGAACAGACAAATTGTGTAAGACAGAAGGAACCAGAATTAATAAATTCAAAAAAACAGAGAGAGAGAGTGAATGATTAATTGCTGATTGGAAGGCAAAATAGGATTCAGAAAATAATACCACACGAGGAAGCGCAGACGAAGAAGAAGAAGAAGGAGCAGACCAGAGCAGAGAGAAAAACCCGACTACTTTGACCCGACCCAGATCCAGAAAAACTGAACGTTGCTCCGTTTCTTCCCTTTCCTCTCAAATTCAGAAGGAAACCTGAGGAAAAAACAGAAAAAAAGCAGAGTATCCTTCTGGGTCTGTGAAAGATGCCTCTGTGGGTGTGTCTTTGAATTCACATCCCCAAATTGAAATGAATGAAGATTATGCGGAAGAAGAAGAAGAATAGTTACAAAAAGGGAATTGAATATATATTTTTATAGCATTATATAATAATTATTAATAAATAATTAAAAGCAAAAGCTAGAAGGAACTTTGTGGGGAAGGTGGGGGGAAGGAGAGATGATTGTGTAATGGTGGTAGACCGGAAAATGGATGGAATCTTTGACAGATATATGGTGAGAGAGAGAGAGCAAAAGCTTGGATCTTTAAACCTTTTTCTTCAGACACTCACGCAGTTTGGTTGCGAGAATAAATAATCATTAATTTTGATTTTAAATGCCAGTAATTTGTCATTTACTTGTGTTTAAGAATAACAATAATAATCAATTGTCGCGTACAAGTAGTTATTTATTTATAAATAATAATATGAAAAATATGTGAGAATGATGAGGGGCGAGTTAATAGTGATCTGTTTTTGTTAAGGTTATTATGTGTAAAGCTGTGATTGGATGTGAGACTCAGCTCTAAGATTAACCACAAAATTGCAATTTCATGTTTTAACCTAACCACCTATTCTCATCCCTTACAGCTCGGATTTCTGGTTTCTTCTGGTAATCTGTTTTCCTATATATATACACTTTGCAATATTTCAGTAAAGAGATAATAATGAAAAGGAATTTCCTCCAAAATTCTAGTACTTTTCTTTTCAATATTTAAATCCGATCTGATCTCTATGTTGCAAGCAACACTTGCTCATTTGAGAGAGAAACTCGGGATTTAGATAAGTGTCAGAAACAAATTAGACCTATCTCAACTCATGATCTCTAACTTTAATCAGAATAAGATTTTTTCTCGGTCATGATTTTTTTTAGTACTCTCTGATAATTAAAATATTAAAAATTTGACCCTTCATTAAATCGATTGAGATAATAAATTAAGATAAGGTACTAAAAATCCATAAAATAATAAGTCATGAGTCAATGATTTATATTAAATTTAACTCGAAACTAGATTAGTGATACATGCATAAAATTTAGTGTTATAGTAAACCTAACAGGAAATGAAGATAGCCATTAGGAGAGGTAGCCAAACCAAACATGTGGAAAAGTATTATTAAGCAATAAAAACAACTTCTAATAGCTTTTCTATATTGATTTATTAATTATTAATTTGTTTAAAATGGAATATCAATTATTAATATTAATCTGATTTGATCTCTCTGCTACCTGCAACACCTGTTTAATTGAGAGAGGAACTCGAGAGTTGGATAGACGCCATGAATTAACAGGGCCCATCTAAATTCATGATCCCTAGTTTTAATTAGAATAAGATTTTTTTCTTGGTTATTATTTTATATATTCTTTAATAATTAATATACTAAAAATTGGATTAGTTATTGATCTGATAGTTAAGAGATGGTATTGAAAATTGGATCGGTTATTAACCTAATTTAGATAATTAATCAAAATTTAATAATTTAGATCATAGTTAACTCAGGTTCAGAAAAGTGATACATAATACCTAAAATTTGAAGTGTTATGGTGCATTTTAGTAAACCTAGAGGCGACTGAAGGGAAGCAGTAAAAAGAAAATTATCCCTAGCCTAACCAAACGTGTGAGGAAATTAAAAAAACTAAAAAAATGAAAAGTTACACAAAGTTCAAGAGGGATTAGACTATTCATAAATTAATTTTGAGTAGTACGACTTTTGATATCTTTTCTATATTGATTCATTAATTATTAATTTATTTAAATGGAATATCAATTAACGTTAATTTGGATGTGCATTACATGGAATGCCAATTTTTGGGTCACATTAGATGAATCATTTCCTTGTGAAAAAACATTTCTTTTTAATAATAATGGTGTCATATATTAATGTTTGCAAGGGGAATGTATTCCTTTGAAGCCAATCATGTGTTATGGGTCCAACAGCTAGTTTTTTAAGAGCACATTGGAATGTCTTCGTGAACAGACAAGTTCCCATAGTTAATGTACGGATCTCCCAAAGAAAGAAAGTAACAACCAAGTAGCGTGATGAGCGTCATCATAAGCCTGTGACACTTCAGGCTTTTAGGCAGAAACTGATCACAACAGCATAACCATACATAATGCAAACTGTAATCTGCCTTTGATAAAAAAATAGAAAAAGTTAATATAATTTCAATAATTCTATCTCATTTTTAATTAAGTTCATGTAATTTTTTTCAATTAATTAATTATAGATATTAATTTCTATACTCATAATTTATTAATTTGAAAGAGATGCGACATTAATAATGGATGATGTGGCTCTCATTTAGCGTATATCTGAATTAATTTTGTCACATAAATCTAAATAAAATTAAAATCAATCAAATTATAAATTATAGATAGATGCAAGAAGATAATTATGAGCATAATAACTTTTTATTTTTATATTGATAATAAATAAATTTTATTTTAATATTTTATTTATAAAAAAAATTCTTGTATTTTGTGGCAACTTATATATCATTTAATATGTATCCACATCAATTCAAATTAATAGATTATAAGTATAGAGACTAATATTTATAATTGAGAAAAATAGAAAACACCTAATAAAAAGAAAAAAAATTACATGTACCTGATTAAAAATCAAGTGAAAACAGTGACAAATTAATTTTTCCTATATTCAGATTTTTGAAAAAATTGTTTGAATTAACAAGCTAATGAAATGATTCTTAAAACCTGTCCTGATCTGATGACTAAGCATGAAAGTAAATCTTCGTTTTTAACTTTTATTCCATGATGGTAGAAGTTTGAAGGCTATCCAATTGTTGGCCAAAAAAAATGTAATTTTATTTGAAAAAAATTGTGAGTTAACTAGATGCTTAAATTATTCTTAAAAATTGAACTGATGGTTGTGCATGATGAAATTCCTTTTTATATTTTTCTTTCCATGTTGATGCAAGTTTTAAGGCTATTCAATTTGTACTTATTATCTGTTGTCCCAAAGGCAAAATGTACTTCTTGTTGTTGGTGGTGTAATTTTATATTCTAATGTACTAGTTAGTTTACTTGCACGGCAAATTTGTTTGTAAGTAAACCGTAGACGCTTCTAATTTGGTTTTTTGTGGGGGTTTTGAGGGGGGGGGGGGTGTTATACAAAATTTGCCAAAATGATGGTAAGGAGAGGCAAATATTCCACAAACTTCTAAACTATTAGCAACGTTGTTCAATCAATATTATTTAATATAAAATTTATAAAAAATACCCATTTAATAAGTTATAAAAAATATAACCCATTCTTCTTCATATTAAGACACACAGATATTACCTAATCATGAAATTAAAAATACCCCAAAATTTTCCTACGTAAGAGACAGTTGAAAGTTTTGTTTTGTTTTTAAATATAAGAATCTCAATTCATTTTACTCTTAAATATATAATTTGTTCTCAAACTATCTTGGGAAAATGACATTTGAGTCCCATAGAAGCAATTAAATGACAAAAAAGTTCCAAGAAATAATATAATTAATTTCAAATCTCATGGGACTGTAGATGAATTTTTTCCAATTATAAAAAGATAAAGCTGCCCTTGTGAATTAAAAACAGTAAAAGCAGAAAGAATTTGGTGTTCTGCTGTGAAAAGAAGATGAGAAAGCGTGAAACCAAAGGCGTAGCCCCCTTTCAAGATTGCAGTATGCTCCTTTGTCGTCGCTTGCACTCTACTCCTTCGTCTCTGCTTGGTCGCCTTTCCTCTTCCAGTCATCGTCGCTGCCACTCGACCTTCCAGCGGCAACCACTTGCTTCGTTGTATTCGATCGTCGCCATCATCTCTCCAGTAGTGCCGTTCGTTCTCGTCGCTCTGAGTTTGTTCTCTCTAGGTGAATCTGTCTCTGTAGCTATTACCTTTGCTAATTTTTTTATGTTTAAATTTGTATGCTCTACGTATTATATCATAATATGAAGTCATGTTTCTTTGGATTCTGCTCTAACATCCCTTTCATTGGAAAAACTTATCCCTTTAAAAGTTATATTCGGTTTGCAGAAATTTGTGGTGTGTTTACTTTAGTGTAGTAAGAAAATATGAACATTAGAAATGTTCCTTCAAAGTGTGAATGACAGATCATGATCTGATATGCGAGGCAATGTGAGTTGTTATTATAGTACGCGATAGTTGTTAATATAAGTGCTAGAATTGTTAATATTATATGTCTGGTGCAGTTTGTCATGGTTGTTATGCCTTTACTATGGGGTTGTTATTTCCTACTGCTAGAGTTGTTATTCCTTCACTACATGGTTGTTATTTATAAGTGCTAGAGTTGTTATTTTTGCTGTCATAGATAATTTATTTTTCAATTGTCAAGTTCTTGTTTTTTCACTATGGGGTTCTTATTTTCTACTGATAAAGTTGTTATTTTTGCTGTCATTGGGTAGTTATTATTTACAAGTGGTTGTTATGCCTTCACTATGGGGTTATTATTTTCTACTACTGGAGTTGTTATTCTTTCAATATAGGGTTATTATTTTTAAGTACTGGAGTTGTTATTTTTGTTGTCATGGGTAAGTTATTTTTCAGTGGTTAAGTTGTTTTTGCTGTTATGATAGAATTCTTTTATTAACAATATAACAAGTTGACATGTCTTGAACATATTTTAATACACGTATTGCTGATAGTATCATTGCTACTATATCTTGCTCCTCTGAATACTATCTATTTTGTTTGGTTGGATTATGTTTCGATTCGTAGATCTTATAGTTGCTAATTTTCTTTTCTTTCAACACTATTTTTTTTCAATTTATTCCTTTGCTTGAATTGCATATGCTACTTTGTTATTTCAGCTTTAGAACCAAAGAAAGTTGCATCTTCGACCATTATAAATGTATAGGTTTTAACTTGACATTTTCAATATAGTCATTAGCCAATGATTTGAACCATTAAGAGACATTGCAATAATACAAGGTTGATAAGCTTGGCTTCTCAAGTTTGAGTGTCAAAAGTAACCCTACCATAGTCTTAAAATCTTTGAGTCTTTCTGTTTTGAAATTGAGACTCAATTTTTTTCTCTTTGACCTCCCCAGAGGCCATCTAGTAATTGGGGGCTCAATAGACCTTTCTTTCAGTAGTTCAGACTCTATCGGCTGTGTACGTATTTCTTAATGTATATGTTGTTATTTACTTAGGTATTACTTGTCATTGTCACTGGCAAAGTTGAATTTTTTTTTTTGCTTTTGCTTATGATTGAGTGAATTCATGTTCTTGTATTACTGGACAACTTGCAGGTGTTCATGCGGGGTTATTGTGTCCGAACTAATGAAACAAAGGTTCCTTGACCCCCCCAATTACTATAAGGCCTCCGGGAATACCAAAGAGAAAAAGGATTGAGTGTCAATTTCAGAACAAGAAGACTTATCATATGGAAGATGCCATGAAGATGGACACACAGTGAAGACATGGAAGAATCCAAACCCGAGCTAAGGAATGGCGCTGGGTTGCTCTATTTTTTTGTGTAAATACATAGCACACTGATTTTTGCTTTGTATATATCTATAGAAAGTAATGAAAGTCATTTTTTGTAACCTTGATCAATCTCCATCTTGTTGGAAGGTAGGATGGATCTTGATGAAGGTGTCTATGTTTGCTGTATGCCATTTACATTTGTTGGCAAGACCTGATGTAATTGGATAGTGCATATATATGAATCAGATCAAATACTATGTTTGCTGTCATTTGTTAATTGCAGTCGCAGGGGTTGTCATTCTCGGGTGCTGGGGTTGTAAGTCGCAGGTGCTGGGGTTATCATTCCTAGGCGCTGGGGTTGTAAGTCGCAGGTGTTGAAGTTGTCATTCTCAGGCGCTGGTTTTCTAGAAGCTTATGTGAACAAGTGTCGCAACCAAGAACTCCCGAGACTTCCAGTCGCGGCAAGATGATCCACCAGTCGCGGCAAGAGGATCCACCAGTCGCGACAGTAGGTGCTGGGGTTGTTATTTGTTGGTGATAAGGTTGTTATTCGTAGATGGTGGGGTTGTTATTTGTTGGTGGTGGGGTTGTAGTCGCAGGTGCTGGGGTTGTTACCGCAGGTGCTGGGGTGGTTATTTGTTAGTGATGGGGTTGTTATTCGTAGGGGTGGAGTTGTTAATATTCCCTCCTATAAACTTGAGTTAGGTCAATTTGTTGTACATGATAACATAAAAAACAAAACACCTAGGTATTGAACATGGTAACATTCTTTCCCCAACAGGTGACGACTTGACATTTGTTGAAACTGTTCAATTACACGTATTATTTGTTCATTTTACAGTCCAAAACACACTTAAATAGTCACTATTTTCTTGCAATGTCTGGACCCTTTGCCACCTAGCCTAGACAACACTTGTTCCCATTATAAGTTGTTGGGGTGAGTCATCAGCCTAAACAAATAGTCAACCCTTATTTGGTGGAGGTCTTTAATTGAGTAAGTTGGCATTGTATAACCTTCCTCATCTACTGTGTTGCCATCCCAAGTCTTTAGCCACGACAACACAATAACCCCGCATGAACACCTGCAAGTTGTCTAGTAATGGAAGAACATGAATTCACTCAGTCAAAAGCAAAAGCAAAAAAAGGCTAATGATTGTGTGGATAATGCTGGTTCTATGTTAGAGCAATGCACACTGAGATATGGATAAGGTAGTGGTCAAGATGAAAAACCCTCTGGCTATTAAAATGACAATTCATCTCCTGTTCTACCAAATGTGATAAAAAATATGCCCTTAATCAGTGACTCCATCACCATAGCCACTATTGGGTTTAATCAGTGACTCCATCACCATAACTCCATATTGGATGAATAACAACACCACCGTGAAAATAACAAACATGCAATAGGAATAATAACAACTCCACCGCTTGGAAATGACAAGTCCATTCTGAATGAATAACAACTCCACCACTAGAAAATAACAACAGCACAGCTGGAATAACAACAAGAAAAATAACCCCACAACTGAAAGAATAACAACTCGACCACTAGGAAATAACAATTCCATGCTAGACGAATAACAACTCCACCACTGAAAAATAACAACTGTATAGCTGGAATAACAACAGGAAAAATAACCCCATAACTGAAAGAATAACAACTTGACCATTAGGAAATAACAACTCCATGCTAGACGAATAACAACTCCACCACTGAAAAATAATAACTGTATAGCTGGAATAACAACTTGGGCACAAATGTTTCCAACATTACTCTGGTGAGAATATAACTTCATATATATATACACTTTACATTTATAACAGTTAAAAGGTGTACAATAAATATAGTCACCTTGATCAAAATCCACCCTATCATCCAAAATGTGGACCTTGATGAAGGTTACAAAAAAATGAGATTATCACTTTACATAGTTATTTACAAAGTAAAAATTAGTATGCTCTATATTTACATAGAAAACTATACAAACAAGCACCCTTTGTCAGCTCGAATTTACACAGAAAACTAGCATATATTTTCTATTGGGCAGTTAATCTATAGCAATTGTCCACAAACTATTTTGAACTCATCATATGTTGTACCTTCCTTTATGGACATTATTCTCACTTGACCACCAATCTATGTATGACTTCCTCTATCATTGCCAAATTGTCCCCCCATATGAACATAATAGGGAGGCATTACAAACAAGCATGAGAGTTTCAAAGAATTACAAGAGAAAAGTCAACTGTAATTATAGGGAGGCATGTAAAGCCACAACAATACCAAGGGTCATTATAAAGATAATGCATGGCAGCAGCAGAATTTTCTTGAAATATAAGCAAGTACTTCTCATCTCCAAATAAAAAATAAGCCTGAGAAAATTCATGAATGAAGAATTAGAGAACATCCTTGCCTTCTAACTAACTCTAAAAATGAAATTATAGGGTAACATAAAAAAGATATTTACATACTTATGAGTTGGTACCATGGAAAACATTAGCAAAAAAATACAGCACGTATGATTCAATAGATTGGCAGAATAAATATACTAATTTTATATGCTTTAAATAAGTACATGACCCTTCATGCATACATTGAAATCAAAATTGAGTAATTAGTTTTATATGTTTATCTTTTGACAGGGGAGAATTTTTGTTGTTGGTTTGGATAGAAGGATTCCTTTATGAAAGAAGAAACCACAGAATCAGAGGATAAGGTTCCTACCTTGCCTTCTAAACAGCCAACAACAACCAAGGTAAAGCAAAACAGAAATGAAAAGAAGAGAATAACATTAGCAAAAAAAAAAAGAGCTATATGATCCCTGGAAGTCTAATTAGGAAGCCGATTCGATAGAACCATGAGCTAGGCACTAATGATGTTTCAAAAGATATTAGTACTCTATTAACCAAAAAATCCAATCACATTGTGTCTACAAATGATTAAAGGGAATCAAGATGGTGACTAGGTAGAATAGTGAATTACCATGCACAGAAATAAATAATGAGAAGTAGAAATCAACTTCAGTGATTCTTCTAATATTGAACTTTCAATAAGTTTATTAATAAAATGAATATAGTAAGAATTTTTCTGAAGAATTGACATAGATTGAAAGACAAAAGATCTTTTGCATTATTCCTCAATAAGGTTACGAACTCAAGGGAAGAAAATGAACCCTTTAATTAAGTGTTGCAACCATGCAAGTGTTGGCGTCGCAATGCAAAATGATGCATGTATTTTTAAGGGGGAAAGGGATATTGTGAAATGTAAGATACTGACCATATTAAGATAATTTAATTGCATAATTTTACAAGTAATAGCGACCATTACAAAAATCTATGTCTGGTAGTATCTAGCTTCATTTATCCCCTCTAATGTAAGTTCTATTGAAAGGACAATTGCTTTTACACTCATGACTTGTGAAATAATATATCAGAAATGACAAAATAAAAGGCAGTAAGCAACACATGACCAAAATCACAAAAATGTTATTTCTTTCAATATTGATATGGTATCTATTAGCGTCACTTATTGTCAATGATCCAATTACAGAGCATGTTCCAATGTAAATCAAAATATTAGTTTGATCATAGCGAGGAGCACAATACATAGTCAATAACAGTGTTACGACTATTGCTGAGGCCGTATACAAGAGGAATGTTGGATGCTAAAATAGAATGTACAAGTCCAAATAATCCCATAAGCACGCACGCACTTCAAAGTGAATATCAATCAGCATACCAGTTGAGTGCCTTGTTGAGGAACTAGGTTCTTAGGTGTACTCCAACTTGAGTTAATTGGGTGCCCAATTCGGTACTTAGGCAACTGCTGCAGCAAAGGAACAAATATCTTTCCTATTGAGTTGTTCAAAGCATAATCACCTTCAGGTTTAGAAGAATGGCTATCCTCAATGTAACTGAGGCTGCGGAGCTTCTCGACAATTCGTTGGACGACAGATTTGGGTAAGGTCTGGATGTCAGCTGTGGAAGTTCTTGACAAAAAATTTGGGGGCTCGGGTGACCGTGGAACGAGTGTTTTAGATATTGGAATAGGGAAGAAGAACAAAGATGACGAAGAAGATTACTGTTATGGGAGTTTTGGTGGGATGGAGAAGGTGTGGGAGTAGGCTGCAGGAAGACATTTCATTCTGCAGAATGGAATGCTATGGAAAAAGGTATTTCAGACACGAGGAAGTGAAAGAAGATGCTTACCTGGCACAAGGAATGTAGAGGGGCAGTTATGTCTTTTCACAATTACAAAAAATTTATTTGAGGTCCCATGGGACTTGACATTAATTATGCCATTTTTTGAAACTTTTTTGGCATTTGATTCCTTCCACGGGACCCGGACGTCATTTTCCCAACTATCTTTATTAGATGTTTATATCAAAAATGAGTTTTATCATTAGGAATAATGATTAGCTAAGTTATTTTAAAAAAATTGACATATGTTAATTATAAATAATTAATTTAATTTTTTTATTTCTATAAATTAGTTATTTAATTTTTATATTTAAAATGGGAGGAGTATGTAGCTTCGCAATTTTACCTCTTTGGTCCACTGTTCACCCCTTGGTGTAAAATATTGATGCTAAAACACTTTTTTTATAGAGTAACATATAGCACCTTGAACTTTTTTTTATAAATATCTATTATCCTAAAATAATTTTTGATACATTTAAGGGTAAAATAACACCCCATATTCTAATCTTATTTCTCATATGCGACGAGTATCCTAATTTTATTTGTGGTATAATTTCATCCATAATTTTTTTAATTTGATACAATTACACCGATAATCTTTCTAATTTCGTGTAATTTTACCCATAATCTTATTTATCAAGTACTAAGAATTGTATCAAATTAAAAATATTATGGGTAAAATTATACCAAATTAAAAAGATTATAAGTAAAATTGTACCATTAAGAGATACTAGCAACATATGAGAAATAAGATCAGAATATTAAGTGCTACTTTACTCTACATTCAACATCCTAAAATATTTTTTTTGTAGCACTTATTATCAAGCATCTAATACCTTGAAATATTTTTTTAATAATACCCATTATCCTAAACTAACTTTTTGTGCATCCAACACTCTTAAATATTTTTTTAATAACATATAGTGTCTTGAAAATTAGTTTAGAATATTAGATGATATTGAAAAAATAAATACTTCAAGCATTGAATAATCAATATTGGATTTTATTGAAAAAATATTTTAGGGGAGTGCAGTAAACATAATTTTAGCATAATGAATCCATTTCTAACAGTAATTCATGATGATACTGATGCTATTCTACCAAAAAAAGAGTGTTTAGCATCAATATTTTATACCCAAAATGGTGTAGTCTTGGGTAGAGGAGCAGTGGACCGAAGGAGTAGATGAGAGAAGCCACGTCCCTTCAAATTTAGGCTCCTCTATTCATTTCATGGTTAACTCCATCCGTACAAGTTAGCATTCAATCATTGACGCCTTGTTTCTAGATGAACGAAGATATGCATGCAAAGAAAATACATAATTTAATGTGAGATTGTTATAAACAAAGTTAAGAAATAAAACAACAGCAATGCTCAAATCTTAAAGGACTTGAATCATCAAGGAGGTTGAAGGAAGTATTTCCAACAGTCTAAAAAATGAGAGGGGTATTTAAATTTTTTCGCCATTTAAATCTTGAAGGGCTTGAATCATCTAGAGGTTGAGACATATACAAAAAAGGCTACTAAAAACGCTAATAACAAAAATAAATCACAGTATATAGTCCTCTAAAAGGGTTAGAAACATACTAAAAAAAATATTTAATAAAGTTATTGAATAAAATATTTTAATTAATAATTTAATTGTTCATTATGAAAAAAATGAGATCTATATAGTCAATTCTACCTAGTAAGATAAAATTTATTTGTTGTTGCTGTTCTACCATTCAGCTTGGTCCATATTAAAATTTATGGCAACCACATAAATAATCATGTTCGAAATTTAAAAACTAGGCAGCCTACACAACTTCATAGGCACAATAAGACGCAACAAACACACAAGCAGCTTAAATCTTTTGTCAATTCAGATGCAACAACAATATTACATGCATCAATACTTATAGACCCTCATCGAAGTACACAATGAATGAAGGCTATGACGATCAATGCCCAGCTTCAACCTTATTTAATCACAAGGAACAAGATGACATATTCAAACTGGGTGCTCATTAAGCACATGAGAATTGAATTACCAATGCATAAATTTCTTGCCAGACCTGTTTATTTGAAAAGCATCATATGATAAGAAGTTGGAGCCGCTTCAGAATTCAGATTGATAGCTCAGTCTTGGACACAATGATACCATCATTATCAGCATACAACCATTCTCCTTCATGAATCAGAGCTCCTGCAATATGAACAGAAACATGCATTTCACCAGTTCTTTTCTTGTTCGATTTCAATGGATTCGTCGCCAAGGCTCTCACACCGATATCACATCCATTGATCTCATCGACATCTCTAATGCATCCATTAACCACAATCCCAGCCCAGCCATTGTTTTGAGCTATTTGCCCCAAGTTTCCACCCACCAAAGCACATCTTGTGCTTCCTCCTCCATCTACCACTAGAACTCTTCCTTCCCCCTTTGTTTCAAGAAGTTCCCTCACCAACACATTGTCCTCAAACACCTTCAGTGTCACAATTGGACCTGAGAATGCTCTCCTTTGACCATAACTCTGGAAAATTGGTTGCAATACACGCAATTCACCAGTTGGTACATGTTTTGCATTTGAATCACAAATGTCTGCAGTTGCTAAAGAGGCCATATTTCTAATGCAGCTCACTACAAATCACACAATCAAACATGACAAATTCAGATTGTTTCCAGTTCTGAAAATTTCACCAAGAACAAACACCTCATGAAAGAGGAAAACCCAAACTCACCTTGACCAAATCTAAACTTGATGTTACAGACTGAAGTAGGTAGGGAAACGTGTGGGCGTGAGAAGGGGATGCTTGTGATGGGTCTCAAGCTTCGAAGATTTGAAATGGAAGTAATTAAATTTCTGAATCTGGTGATGGTTGTGAGTGAAGTACTTCTGCAAAAGAAAGTCATCCGCACTGCAATTTGATGGGTGCTCTGCTCCAAGTCTAATAAAAGGGCAGAGCTAATAAGATTTGGGAGGCCAAGATTGCTTGAAAGCATTATAAATGTCAAAATTACGAGCAACAATTCACCGAAAATGAACGAAAAAATTTACTGAAGAGATTGAATCCGACTTTAATTTAAAGCTAGTTAGGTCAAAACTATTGAAAAATTCAGCGAAATGTAAATTTACCAGTTCAAGATGAGATTCAAGATACGAACAAGTACAAAGAATAGGGTTAAGAAGGCTGATGATTACCTGAACGAGAAATGAGAAAAAAGGTTGTGGATTTCAGATTACCATCGTCTTCACCGGCTGGCTGCTCTCTTCAGTGTTGACCCTAAGATATTTTGGTTTACCACCAAACTTGTCAATCCCTTCTTTGACCGATAAGTATTCTTTTGTTGGACGCATGTCTACGTGGCACGAATCTGACAACGTATATACTAATTGCCATAATATTATTATATATTAGAAAAACCATATTCCCTTAATTGTATAAAGGGCCTTTGATTTTCCTCTAGTGAGATAAACTAGAGAGAGAAGCTGTCATTCCTTCTCCCTAGAGAAACAAGACTCTTAGGGTTCGTTTGACATCGGGTATTTGAGGGAGGGAGGGAGGGAGGGAGGGAGGGAGGGAGGGGGAGAGAAGGGATTTTGCTACTCTCCCCTTGTTTGGCTCATTAAAACATTTAGGAGGGAAGAATTTTTTTTTTAAATTTTCCCTCCCCGACCCAATTTTACCTCCACTCCAAAATTGGGGGAATTTGGAGGGGAGGTATAATATTATTATTTTATAATATTAATATACTAATAATTTTTTTAATATCCTAATATTACTCCTATATTATATTTTATTAAAATATTATGTAAAATAATATAAGGTAAATTTATCTATATAAAAGTATTTTTCCTCCCCTCCTTTCTTGAACCAAATAAGGTAATATGAAAATTCTTCCCCTCCCCTCCTTTAATGTTAATCCAAACAAGTTAATAATAAAATCTCTCTTTTTCCCTCCCCTTCTTTTCCCTCTATTAAAATCCCTCCCCTCCTCTTCCTTCCATTGAGCCAAACACACTCTTAGTCTTCTTCTTTTTTCAGGGTTCCTTAGGTTTTAACCTTGCTTACTTCATGATTACTCTATTCTATCACCCCTATCTCATCTACCATTGGTCAGCCCCTTTTCACTCTTACCTTAATCTTTTCCTTTTCAGACGTTAACCTCTTTCATTGCCTCATATTCCACTCTTCTGCCCCATGCGGCTTCCGATGATGATTGTTGGTAATCTCATAGGAAGCTAGCTACCTTTCATTCATTGGTCCACTCCGCTCTAAAGCCATTTATCTCCTTTTTCACCTCACCATTGTCTCCTTTTCATCCTGCTCCTTGTTTTCAATCATTAGTCTCTAATATCTCACATTTTTTTCTTTCCAAAGTGCGTCTCTTCTAACCTGCCCTCTTCTTCTTCCATTGGTCACCCCTATTTATATGCCTCAAGCTTCCCGTCTTACCTCCCTTCTATCTTTTGTGTTCTTTTGTGTTAATCACTAGCTCTTCTAATTGTTCAAAAACCTTTCACCGTTTTCTTCTTTCCCCTTTATGGTTCGTTGCTAACCTCTATTTATCGGTTCTCACCATGCATCCATTCTCTAGATACAACAAAGATTCACCTTTTCCTTCGTCTTTCAACCTTGAACCTTTTCACCACACATCAAAGATCTCATTATTATTCCTTTGTGATTATTGTTTTAATTGATGTTCATCAATTCTCCAAGAGGAAATTCAATCTGCATGGCTACTTCGTGACACTTTCAACGTAGTGGAGAAAGTGGGTAGCTTTTATTTGATTCACTTCACCAATATGCATGATAGAAACTTTGTTGTGGCACGTGGTCCTTGGGCAGTTAACAACTCACTCCTAGTGGTTGACCAAAGGACTCAGAATCGCCTACTTTGTGAGCTCTCCCTTGCTTCATTTCCTCTCTTGGTTTAGTTTTGGGGTCTCCCTCTGGAATATCACTTTAACGGTTGAAGATCTTAGAGATGCTGTTGGTCATACGGTTATTAACATTGAAAGTGTCTCCTTTACTAATCATCATTATTTCATGAGAGTGTTGGTGTTGATCAATCCACTTCTTTCACTCGTTCAAAATATAAGAGTTCAACTTGATAATGGTAATGTGGTATGGGTTGAATGCAAATTCGAGCGTGTCTTTCGCTGCTATAACTTATGCCAGCTTATAGGTCACTCTACCCTGGAATGTAATCGCCCGATTATTGATATTTTCCAAGCTTCAACACCATGTTAGAACAAGTACTTTGCCTTTTTGGTTGCTTTCTTTTCTGTAAATTTGAACCTCAACAAGCTTCACTCATCTAGCAGGATTAGATTAGACAACATCAGTTCAGAGCCACTTCAAGAATCCACTATTTTGGCCTTAATAGAAGCATGTATAGAGTTTATAAAATCCAGCCACAAGATTTTTTGATGATGGCTAACCTCAATCAAGGTATTTTCAAACTTTTTTCAGATGATTCCTCTAATTTAGATGACTTGGACAATAAAGAAGAGGAGCTTTTTGACCCCTACTAACCATCAATAGGATGAAGCCATAGTGATCGACCACCCAGCTAACCCAGTTCCTCCACCTCAAAATGAAGTAGACCTAATGGTCAACGAAATGCTAGCCTCAAACTCTGACCCAACCTTGAACCTAGGCCCATATGCGTTTAATCCTCAAGTTGAACTCCAATCTGCTGTCCCAATCACTCAAAATCCAATCCAACCTTTAAGGCCTAATACCTAATCCATGGAAGACCTGCCCGACATCCAAACCACTTCAAACCAATTTTCTTCCCCATCTCCAATCCTAAACTCATCTACTCACCTTAACTCCTCTACATCCTCTTTGCCACAACCATTAGACCCATCCCTAATCCCTCCAGCTTTATCCCTCTCTCAGTTGGTGTGCCCACTCACAAAAGATGCCTTCTTAACTCCAACTTACAAGGTCTTTTTGCGAAAGTGGATGGTTTCTTCCGTGAATGTTTCAAGATTTTGGGAAAAGCTTTGCAATTTTTTGGTGAACACAAACATTTCCCCCCTCTTGATGACATCCCCATCATCAAAGAGACTATTTGGCAAGTGGCCAATCATGCTCCTAAGACTCCACAGGCTCTGATCAATTGGTGGAATTGTTGTCGAGAAGTTGCTAATTGGAGCCCTGTCGGCTTTTAGTGTTCTTTACCTTTATGCAAACAATGATATGTATGATTGGCAACTTCTTCTTGTTGGGCATGAGGATTTCTCCAAAGCTTTCTATGATAGTAGTAGATTCTATTACTTAGTCCCCTCTTGTGGTCCCCTGGCCTTTGACATTGAACACGTAATCCTGGACCCAAATGGGTGATTTTTTTCTCTATGGGTCTCACTGAAAGCAACCTTATAATTATTCCAGATGTTAATGTTCCAGGGCCAGGGCATCATCTTCTCAGATAGCTTCACGTGAGATTGGGAATGATAATTTGGATAGGAATGAACTTAACCTCAACTCTTCTCCTGATCATGACTTCTTGGAGTTCTTCTTTCAGGATACTAGTCACAAATAAAGATTGGAGCTAGCTTAAACTCTGGATGATGTCAAGAAAAAGATGAAAATAGAAGCACTAGCTATTAGAAATGCTCAAGTGTTGGAAGATGCCTCTTAAAAGCTTATGGGAGAGCCATGAAAATACTTAGCTACAACTGCAAAGGTTTTTGAAAAATCTCAGTAGTTCATAGATGCAAGCAGCTCTTGTCCCGACATAACCCTAACTTTGTTTACCTATCTAAAACAAAAATCTATTTTGAAGCTACTTGTATTACATTTCATAAGCTAGGTTTTTATGTTTATGCTAGTACTAATGCCTTCAGTTTAGGTGGTGGAACCTCTGTAGCTTGGAAGGAATATTTTAATGTCACTATTTTAGAACTCACCCCAAACATATGTCATTGTAAGGTTCAATGTAATGAAAATTTATCTTCATCTTACATCACCTTACCCAGTGGCTAGTCACAAATACTTTCTTTGGGACTGGATTAAATCATCATGTGATATGATTCAATGTCCCTAGTTACTTATAGGTAATTTTGATCAGATTTTGTCATGGGAAGATAAATCTAGACTTATCAATTCTTCCACTAATATTACCAATTTTCGAGAGTGTCTTGACTATGGTAATCTACTTCACATCTCTCAACATAGTCCGGCATTCACATGGTCTAATCATCGAAAAGGGGACTCTCATATGTTGGAATGTATTGATATTGCCTTCTGCAACCTTGAATGGTTAAACATCTTCCCATCCTCACTAGTAACAACTTTACCTTTATAGTCCTATCTTACTCTCTACTAAAGCTGTCTTTCAAAGAAATAGGCAAAAAAGATTTTAGAATTTTTGGTATTCTTTCAAGGAATATGATCAATTAATCAAGAATTCTTGGTCCTAATTTGCCTTAGGTTCCCTCAACTTTAAAGTTCTCACCAACCAATCAAGGACCCTTCAAGCTCTCTCAAATTATAGCCAAACAGAGGGATAATATAGGGTGATCCTCTTTCACCATTTATTTATATTATTACTGCTAATATGTTGTATGCTATCTTGCATGATTGCTTCCCTCGAGCAAGTTAACCTTTGAAGGGAATTAAAGTATGTCAACAAGCTTAACTAATAACTCACTTGCTATTTGCTGATGACTAGTTGTTCTTCTTTGAACGCGTAAATCACAATTTTTAGTCAGTGAAAATGGTACTTGATATGGTCAGGACAGGTTTGTAATAAGAGTAAATCATTTCTTGTATTCATTCCAAATGTAAATTATGCCAACAAGATCATTCACTTGAAATACATTGGATTCATATATATCAATGGGTGATTGACTTTATTGATAGGAGAATTCAAGCTTGGCAAGTCAAACTCCTTTTCTCAAACCTCAAGACTTGCTTTACTCAAATTTGTGATAGCTGGAGTGAACATTCATATAATGTCTTATGTCAGTCTACCAAACTATATATGTGACAAGATAGATGCTATGTGTGACAACTTTTTCTAAGGCTCTTGTAGTGATTGAAGAAAAATGCATCTTCTAAAAAGGGACACCTTATTTCTGCCCACTAATAAGGGAGGACTTGGACTGAGAAGTTCCTCCATTGTTAATAAGGCCTTCTTGCAAAACGAATATGGTGCCTTATTGATCTTGGAGCTTCAGAAATTCTATTCAATACTCTCCGGGTTAAATACATTGACTTAATTAATACCCCCATTATGAATCTTCTTTATAATTCTTCCTGGACGTGGAGAGGGATTCACCAACATGCTCATCTCATTGTAGATAAACTCTCATGGAAACTAGGTAATGGGTCTAGCATTCCAATTGAATCACCTTCTTTGGTGCCCTATATAGTCAGATCGGCTTAATACAATTTAAGTTTGCAATATGGCGGATTTATTAATGCATAACTTTTCTACTTGGAACATACCATTAGTTAAAAATCTATACTCAGATGATAGAGCACTCCAAATCCTCCAAACTCTAGTGATGTTGTTAAATACTCTAGACACTTTATATTAGACTGGAAATCATTCTGGTTCTTACTCTGTCAAGGATGGAGTCAAATTAATAATGGACACCACAATGGTAACCATTCTCATCTTGCTCATTTTTGGATTGGTACTGGAAGCTTCAATTGCTTGTCAAATATTACTCTTCTTCTAGAAATTGATCAATAATACCATTCCATCTAGTGACATTTTGAACAATCTGAAGGGAATTGGAAGACACGCAGCGGAAATTAACTTTAAAAATTTTTCCATTCCCTGCCAAGATCTACCGAATATGTTTAAGTCAAGGAGAAAGAAGTGTTACCTTCTGTATTTGAGCTTCAGTCGCGACCTCAGTATCCACTATTCGCGACTCTTCGCCTCTGGGGTTTTCAGTTGCGACCTCCTCAGCTTCTAGTCATGACCTGTCATCTCTGGAGTTTTCAGTCGCGACCTCCTCTGCTACTAGTCGCGACCTATAGCCTCTGGAGTTATCATTCGTGACTTCCTCTGCTTCTAGTCGCGACTTGTAGTCTCTTTTCAGATTTCTGACGTTCAGATGTCAATTTAGTCGTGACCTCTGTGTCAACTGGTCGCGACTTCGTCGTACCTGGTGCTCTTTTCTCAATCGCAAGAAGTCGACAACTCAGATCGGCTTCCTCTACTGGTATCCACACGAACAGCGTTCCAATCATGAACGACGTGCTAGCGCCTCTTGTCCCTCCAGGGCTTTCTTAAGAATCCATCCTCCCGTCTCTATTTTGGCAGTTTCTTATCTACAAACCTTTTGCACTCTCCTTGCCCCTTTTTCTCTTATGTGTGTTGTGTAGAACTCTAGCCCCTAATATCAAATATATAGGATGCTATCGGGCTTCTAATTGGGCTGGATTTTAGAATTAATCTTATATTAATTCTGAATTTAATACAATATCATATATTGCATAATTTGATAAGAAACTAATTAAATAAATATGGTTTTTATTGAATCAGTCTCACAGATTTAATTCACCTATTTATTTAATTTAAAATAAAGATAAGACAGAATTATATTTGATTTATTCTCATAAATCAAATTTGAGATATCTTATCAATTTAAATTTCAAATTCAAATAGATCATATCAATTTAAATTCAAATTCAAAATGATAGAGATTTAATTTATCCTTATAAATTATATCTTGTAAATATTTCTTATATTATATATAATATATATATACAAATTTATATATGTATATAAAATATATAAATCCGCCCTAGATTATTCATTGAATCTAGATATGTCTTAGATTCAATGAATCTGGACATCATAGCTCGTGTTGGTCTATTTTGTGTGCGACCCTGTAGGCCCATATGAAGTTGGCAGTGGGCCAATTACTATACTGACCCACAAGTCATAAACGGTCTCTAGCAAGACACTACGACTACCCAAATCATATGAGGATCGATAAACGATGTAACCTTTCATACAACCACATCACGTCCCTTTTGTCACACGATATTTTGGTCATAGATGAGGCATGGAGAATGTCATCCTCCTGTTCCTGACCGTTACTTTCTCGATCCCTGAGTAGTCTGACTATAGAAATGGAACTACCTTTTCATTACAGTATGGCCATACATTTCTCAGACTCACTCATCGAGGGGCCTAGTAATATCTCTCCACGAATGTGAGGGATAAATTCCATCTTGACCATTCACATTCCTCCGCATGAAAAACTACTGAGCCCGAACATAGCCTTTATGATCACTCGGTCAAAAGTGACTTTTGACTAAGTCAAAGCTGAGCATTTGTTGAAACATCCTTCCTTATACCCTTCAGAGTACACTTACGGAAGCAATCTTAACTTTATTAATTCTCTCCTGCCGATAATCCTGGCAGAAAATAACTGTACTGATTCGGTAATTCCCCATGAGAACTACCATTCTACATAAGTACCCAGGAAAGACTGGATGAACCGGCTAGGTCCACTCACTTCCAGCCTCCTTAGACAACACCTACGTACACAGTACTTTGTATAGTCTACCAGCATAACGGCATTTTCTAGAAAATATCTTTGAATCTTAACCTTAACCTTAACCTTAACCTCAAAAACATGAATTTTCCATTAATTGTTCCAACACACATAACCAATCTCTTTGGCCTTTCATACATTCATATACATTATGGGGTTATGCTATAATTATTTGATACATTTATTTCATCATTTACTATTATACCTTTTCATCATGAACATTGTTGCTCTAACTTGTCATATAACAACATTACATGCAACAATTCGCACATTTATTACATAATATTCAAATCTTCCAATTCCCAACCTCTCTTCATGCCTCTTTATCTTCTTTATTCATTCGTAAACCTGTGGGTTTGGGATTACATGGATGGGGTGAGATTTCTGGGGAAATCTCAGTAGCAAACGGTACTAAACAATGCATGCATTAAAGTAAATACTTGTGCTTGCTTGTGAAAGTGTAAACATTGTGTAATGTGCATGCTTCCATGTAACATATGAAATACAATTGGCCAAGGTAATCATAGAAACAGAGCTTCAATCATATACACATATGCACACAATTCAACAAAGTCATAGCACAATCAAGCATAACGTTCAATACATACAAGTTTAGGGTAAGTTTACTACTTTGGATTTAAGCTCTCTTTCTAATGCTTGCACTTGCTTCCCAAGCTTTTTGGTCAATCATTCCCCAACATCTTCTTAGAGGTTTCAAGGTCCTAATCACATTCATATTCATTACATAATCCATTAGGACCATGAACTCAAACACTACTCAAGACTATCTCTCTTGAACCTTTAACTTGCTTTAACTAACATAACTTTCTTTAATCTTTGCCAATTAACTTGGCCCTTGAATCAATTGATGTCTTGACCTTACCCTACACAATTTTACCTTTTGAATCCATTTATGAACTAAAAATAACCAAATTCCAGCAAGAATACACTTTTCTGTACAGATTTGGAAAAACATACATAAATGTTCCAAAAATTCTCATTTTGATTCCAATGCTTCCCATACTTGTTCCTCCACTTTCCCCCCATACAAAATCTCATTTTAAGACCATTGGAAGTATCAAAATCATGAAATTTAGATCACTGTTCATGCGAGTGAACAGTAACCGAAAGGAATTTTCAACATTACAACCTTTAATTCCAATGGTTTCCAAGGTTCAAAACCTTTCCAATCCTACATAAAATTATCATATAAACTCAATGGAAGCATTAAATCCTTGAAATTCCATCTCTTTCTATCATGAACAGTGCAAACCGAAATGTTCTTCCATGGTAAAGTCAAGAACATCAACTTAATCCAACAACCAACCATGCAACTAGCTTGTTTAAGCTTGTCTAAACTATCTATGCCATAAAACTCATGTTCCTCTCACATATACATAGAAATTCCAGCATCATTTCCCCAATATTTAAGCCTAAAAATCACTTAAACTCAAGCACAAACCATAAGAACAAAAGGTAGAAGCAAGGAGACAACTTACCTTACTTGCTCCTTCAAGACCCTTGCTTCTTCCTTGCTTTCTTCCACTTTCTTTCTCTAGAACTCACTTCTCTTTCTAAAGGAGCTCTTGGGTGTGAAGAATGAATGGAAAGGGGGGGGTATTTATAGCAAAAGTCATGTGCCATTTGAAGGCTAAGATCACTTTGGAAACTATTTGATCTAATGGTTAAAGGTTTGATCTTGGAATGTCTTTTCACTTTTCACTCAAGACCTTACCACCATGACATCACTAGCATGGCCTCCCTTGGTACACCTAACCCTTCCTCTTTTTGGGTGCCATTCTTGTGTCCTTGTGGGTCCCACCATGTGCAACACCTAATTCTTACTTTATTCTCTTTTTCTTTCTTTTCAAAAATCCATAAATTATTTATTATTTGGACTTGGGCTCCAAGATAACTTTTGGGCCTTATTGGGCTGGCCTAGGAAGAAATATTGGGCCTCTTTTAGGACCAATAGCTAACTGGCCCAAATCCCAATGTACTTTCCTCATACCGATATCCGTAACTTACCCTGATCTTAGCATAAAGTCTAAACACCTCTTTTAATTGTTCTAACATTTTTAGAAATTCATTCTAATATAAAATGAATTCTCTACAAAGTTTCATAATTTTCTGAGACCCAGAAGTCCTGTTAAAAATTACATATGTTTCCTTTAACCCTTTATCGGTGTCCTTTTTCACCGTAAATTCCATAATTAATTCTACAGGACTCCTTTTTGACTTCTGTCAACTCCATAAATTCTCATATTAATTATAATAATTTACTATCAAATTTCCTATGATATCCATCCATTGTGTGAAATGACCAAAATGCCCTCCATTTACTTCTGGTTTCTTAGGGCATCACAGTGGCATTTTCGTAATTTTGCACTTTGGCTCTTAGACTTTCTTCCTCTTCCAATTAATCATTTTCTTTACATAAACATGGCCACATATTTTCCTAAACATCTCATATATTTTATTCAATCTGTACATATAACTTAGTACAGAAATTAGGGATGTTATATTTGTCATGTTGGAATCCATGATGATCTCAGGTCAAAGGGTATAGTGACATAGTTTGTATATGAGAGAAGCTTATGACTTAACCTATGTAGCTCTCTCATAGCGGGTCGGTCCAACACCTTCTACTCTTACATGTGCCTATGACTTTGATTTATATCTCTATATATCTTCAAAGTCATATTAGTCTTATTTAATCTCTGCTCCCGCATAGATGACCGACTAGGGACATTTAGGATAAGATCATGAGTTATCCAAGGATGGTCATCATAGTAAACATGCAAATAATGTGATAATTTAATTAAGAAATTCATAAATCAACAATGTTTATAATACAATGATTGGCCCCTAGGGCACAATCTCCAGCACAATCATCACATGGAAATATCTTTGGACTATGTCTTTGGTTGTTAGACTCAGGATACAATTCATCACATTTTCTTCTGTTGTCATTTGGCTTGATTGCTGTGGTTTACTTGTGTAAACATCAGAATACCTGAGATATCCTTTCATTTTCTAAAAGACTAGTTGATCAATCTTCTAACTTTGCTCTGGCACAATCTGATTTGCATATAATTTGTAAAATTATATGCATGTTAGGTGTCATTTGAAAAACAAGGAATTTGTCCTTCAATAAGGAGTTTTAGGGCTCCTGGAAAAGATTTCAAGAATGCTCTAAAATAAAAGAGAAAAATATATTTAAGCCTCAAATTGTTGTTTTAGTGGAAACTCAGTGTAGTGGACACATGCTCAAAAGGTTATAAAATAGTTGGGTTATCAATTCCAAATTATGGAGGAAGCAATAGGCATGTCAAGGGCATTTGGATAATTTGGGTTGATAACGATATTAGTATTAAGTTGTTAGAAAGGCATAAGCAATATATCCATTGTGAAGTCACAGGTATGGGGAGGAGTGCTTGGCATTTTACTGCTATATATGCTATCCTGAGAGAATTAGAAAGAAGATAATTATGGAATAATTTATGGTGTAACCTTGGTTGTTGGTAAGGGATTTTAATGATATAAAAAATGCTGAGGAGCAAAGAGGAGGAGGTATGGTGAATGAGTGCAAATGACAGAGATTTAGCACTAACATTAATAGGTGCAATCTCACTGACTTAGGGACTGAAGGGGCCAAGTATACTTGGAGAGGGCCTTTAGTACAACATGCCACTCGGCTCCATAAAAAGCTTGACAGGGCACTGTGCAACATAAATTAGAGAAATGCCTTTTTTGAAGTAGTAGTTAAGGTGGGACCTAGGATACAATCGGATCACCATCCCTTATTCATATATTCCAACAAGTGCAAGGTTACAGGATGGCTTGGCCATTTCACTTTAAAGCTATGTGGATCACTCACAAAGAATTCCAAGAAGGAAGTGTGGACGTCACTTGAGGAGCTAGAAACACATTTAATTAAATAACTGGAATCACAATATATTTGGGCATATCGCCAAAGAGAAAGAGAAATTATTATGCAAAATTGAGGGGATACAACAACATCAAAGATACCACGATAGCACTTATTTATAAGAATTCGAAAGGGACCTTAATGATGAATTAAGGGAGGTGCTCCAGCAGGAAGAGATTCTTTAGTTCCAAAAGGCTCGAAATCAATAGTTAAATGATGGGACTATAATACTTCTTACTACCACACAAAAATAAACATCTGGAGAAGGAAGAATATAATATCCACTTTAAAGGATGAAAATGGTCAATGGGTTGAAGGGAAGGAAGAGGTGGGCTGTCTTGTAAATTCCTTAAGGACTTGGTTAAGGAAGAAGTTGCAAACAGGCCCTAGGTTCAAACAAAGCATGGATAGCCTTTAATTGACTCAATAGTGGGTAGAATTATGTAAAGATATCTCAAGTAAAGAGATAAAGTATGTAATGTTGTCAATTGGAGGTTTAAAAGCGCTAGGTGAAACATCCTTCTTTGTATCTCTCAGAGTACTCTTACTACCATTCTACGTAAGTACCCAGGAAAGACTGGATTAACCGGCTAGGTCCACTCACTTTCAGCCTCCTTAGACAGCACCTATGTACAGAGTACTTTGTATAGTCTACTAGCACAACATCATTTTCTAGTAAATATCTTCAAATCCTAACCTTAAATTTTAACCTTAAATCTTAACCTTACATATACTCAATTGGAATTATCTTAGATCATTGGAATACCTCTTAACCTTAAAAACATGAATTTCCAAGAGTTAGGCTTACGGGTACTGTTCATCGCCACTATTCACTTGGTAATTCCAGATTACAGCCTAAACTTTGGAAATTCATAATTAAATATAGAAAAATCATATTGAGGTGATTCCAATTTCTAATTAAAACTCTTTCATTTAAATTTGAGAGAAATATATGAAAATGAGGCTTCCTTGTCCAGATCAAATCAGTTTATTCATTGGGTAAATCTGGAAGTTCCAGTTTCTTTGCCCCATTTTCAAAAATTCATTTCTCCTTGTATACTTATCCAATTGAGTCAAATTACATATGTATTTAAATATCATAATGTTTACTTTAATATCATAAAATTTCGTGGAAAAAATCATTCATTTACTATATGAAATTAGCGCATGAACCTTACTGTCTCTAAGTAGTCGTATTATCTTATTCCAGATTTTAACTCCCGACTTTGAAAAATCATAACAATTCGAGTTCTTAACCAAATGAGGAGTTATTGGTGTCCAATTAAATATATAGATCTTAGCTATTTTCATGCCAAATTTCACGTGAAACTGAAACTGATAAGTCACTTAAACTATCGTTGGAAGCACACTACCTCGGATCAGATTTGGGAGTAGCACGCAACATACACATCAAAACATCATCTTGTAAGTAAAGTGCACACTCTTTAAGTTATATACAGTCATCCATCTACATTTACCCTTTTGCCTTGAGAAGATCTAGTACCTATAGCATGGTTATTTATATGGAAGGAATGAGATTTCATGGAAATCCCAATAGCAAGTCATACAAACTATAAGGTTATGCATGTTTGATTAAATGCCTAACATGTTATCATGCAATATGAGCTAATTCATGCTTATACATAAGCAAACTCTAACATGCATATTGTCATGACATATATTGCAAGGAGTGGCACATATTCATAGCACATCATCATCATCATAAACATCATCACACAATATTCCATGCTCAACCAAACCTTCATTCATAACAAGTAAGCAAATCAATCAAAGCACATAAGTTTATAGTTAGGTATTGTTGCTACCTCTTGTGGGTCCTTGTCCTTCCCTTCTTGAAGTGGTCTTTCCTTACCACAAATGTCAAAACCTAGACATTACAAGACAATTACCAAATTATAACTCCATTCCAAACAAATTCCAAGTCTAGTTTCAATAAGCTCCTTTCTTTCTCTACTTTGTGACATTTGTTTACATCTTTCTAAACTAAATTCTCATGGTTCATTTCCACATAATTTTTCATGTAGAATCTAAATATGTAATCAAAAATTCTAGAATCCAATTGCTTCCCAAAGTTCTGCATAGTACCAAAAAGTAGCTCCCTTTTTCCAAAAATTCCTATTTTGGTTCCAATGCTTCCAATACTTGTTTCCCTACTATAACCCCGCATAAAATTCCATTATAAACCCATTGGAAGCATCAAAACCATGAAATTCCAACATATGAACAGCAATTTTGTACTATACAGAACATAACACCTTCATGGATTCATAAGCACACATGGATTCCTAAGCCATTATCAAGTGATTCAAGCTTGTTTAAGCTTGTGCAAACTATCTAGAACATAAACACATGTTCCTATCACATATCCACAGAAATTTCAGCAGCATTTCCCCAAAATTGAAGCCTCAAAACCAACTTAAACTCAAGAAGAAATCATGAGAACAAAGTCTAGAAGCAAGGGAGCAACTTACCTTACAAGCTTCTTCAAGATCCTTGCTTCTTCCTTGCTTGAGAGAATATTTTGCAAGAGGTTCCTTACTCTTTCTTGCTCACGGTTTTGGCTAAGAATGAGGGGGTATTTATAGCAAAATCTTGGGAAATTGAAGGCCAATATCACCTTGGAAACTATTTGATCTAATGGTTAAAGGTTTGATCTTGGAATGTCTTTTCTCTTCTCCCTTATGACATCACCACCATGACATCACTTGGGACACCTAAGCCTCCTCTTTGGCGCCATTTTGAAGTCCTTGTGGGTTCCACCATGTGCAAACCCTAATTTTTTACTTTATTCTCTCTTTTTTTTCTTTTAAAAAATCCATAAATTATTTATTATTGGACTTGAGCTCCAAGATAAATTTTGGGCCTTATTGGGCTGGCCTAGGATGAAATGTTGGGCCTCTTTTAGGTCCAATAGCTAATTGGCCTAAATTTTAATGTACTTTCCTTATACCGATATCCTTAAATTACCCTGATCTTAGAATAAATGCTAAACACCACTTTTAATTGTTCTAACATTTTTATAAATTCATTCTAATATAAAATGAATTCTCTACAAAGTTTCATAATTTTCTGAGACCCAGAAGTCCTGATAAAAATTATATACATTTCCTTTAACCTTTATCGGTGTCCTTTTTTACCGTAAATTCCATAATTAATTCTACAGGACTCCTTTTTGACTTCTGGCAACTCCATAAATTCTCATATTAATTATAATAATTTACTATCAAATTTTATCTGGTATCCATCTATTGTGAAATGACCAAAATGCCCTCCATTTACTTTTGGTTTCTTAGGGCATCACATGGGCATTTTCGTAATTTTGCACTTTGGCTCTTACACTTTCTTCCTCTTCCAATTTAATCCATTTCTTTACATAAATATTGCCACATCTTTTCCTGAAAAATCTCATATATTTTATTCAATCTGTATATACAACTTAGTACAGAAATTAGGGATGTTACACTAGGAGACTATGGATTCCCAGCCATCTTCTTTCAAAGGAATTGGGAAGTTATGGGAGCAAGTATGATCAATTCGGTTAGGAATATGTGGTACAACCCTGAAAGTATTAGAGAAGTGAATAGTATACTTATCTTACTTATACCAAAAGTTAGTGCTCCAAAGAAAGTCAACCAGATTCGACCGATCTCATTATGTAATGTGGTGTACAAGCACTTGTTGAAGATTATTGTAATGAGAATGAAACCAATTATGGTGAAAATGGTTTCCCTATACCAAGTTAGCTTTGTCCCTGGGAGGAACATTAATGACAATGCCATCATTGTGAATGAAATCATACACTCAATGAGAAGAAAAAGAGGAAATAAGGGGTTTATGGCTATTAAAGTGGATTTGGAGAAGGCTTATGATAGAATAAGTTGGAAATACATGGAGAATGTATTGAGGGAGCTCCAATGTCTTGAGGAAATGATATTTTCACATCTAATACTCGGATTCTCTAGCATGAAGATAAGTTATAGGGTTTTAACACTTCTAGAGGGCTAAGGCCAGGGGATCCCATCTCCCCTATCTATTTGTGCTTAGCATGGAAAAACTCGTACATCTAATCCTTGATAGAGTGAGAGCAAAATAGTGGAAAGGAATAGATCAGGCGGTTTTGGCCCCATAATTTTACATATGATTTTTGCTAACGATCTTGTTCTTTTGTAAAGACAGATATTTCCCAAATTGAAACTATTTTGAAGAGTTTGTAGGTATTTGGTAACATGTCAGGTGTAATATCCTAATTTTCAGGCCTAAAGACTCAGTAAGTAGCTTAAAATAGATAGGTTACCTAACCCCTTTGAGCAGAAGTTCCAGAAATGTACAAATTATATTCAGGGACTAAACTATAAATAAGAGAAAGTATAGGGACTTATATGTAAATAGTAAAAGTTCCTAGGGGCATAATGGCCATTTTGGAAAAGAAAAGGACTAAAGTGAAAGTTTAAAAGTTCCATGGTGGAAAAACGGATGTAGACACAAGCTTTGAGCCATTAAGTGTAATTATGAAAAGTTAAGGAACTTAATTGAAAAGAGGAAAAGTTTCCCGGGGTAAAATTGTAATTATAGAAACTTGATCCAGAAAAGGCTTAGAATTGCCCGGAAGCATTTCAGTACCAAATTTCATCAGTAGATAGAGAAAATTATGCTGGTTAATCTAGCCTAATACAGAAATTTTATTAGAGTTCCAAATATCTGATATTTATCTGATAGTATGAAAGTTATCTGCATTTCTTATCAGACCTTCTGGACCTCAGATATAAATGAAAAGTTATAAGAATGTGCGTCCTATGAAGCCAAAAGTTAGGAAACTGACGAAACCCCGAAAAGAGTTATGTAGGAAAAGTTATTCATATTTTAGTGAATTTTGACAGGAGTTTGTGAACACCCGATATCCGATTGGGAAATTTAAGCAGTAAGCAAGCTTAGTCTGAATGAGCCTATATGATGTCACAGGAGGCTCATGATGATGCCAAGTGAGGCCCAGGCCCATGATATTAGTTCATTGGTTGAAGAGGCCAGTGTCCAGAAATATTCAGAAAATGTGCAAAATGACAAAAATACCCCTATATTATAAAATAATTAAAAAATGAGTGAAGGGCATTTTAGTCATTTTATCTAGGTCAAAAGGTCAAAGAGAGCTACAGAAGTAGTTGACTAGGGTCAGGAAATATTCTGTTGAAATGTGAAAAGATAATAATGCCCCTAGAATTATTAAAGTAAATAAAGAGGAACCAAGGGTATTTTGGTAATTTGTCAAGGGATCAGTAATTAAGTTAATACCTAGTCTAAGAATGTCACTGGTAGGAAGAACCCAGATACTAGATTTAGGATCAAAATATATATTATGGAATGTTAGAAAAATTAGGTTTAGAAAACATTTTGGTTTTTGGGAAATTGGACTGAGCTGGTACATGATTGGACATAATGGACTGGAGGTTTCTAGAAGCGATGACTCACCAGGTGAGGTGTCCCATAGGACCCACAAAGGCGCCACCTAGCATGCAAGGTGTCCCTTGATGATGTCATCATGGTGATGCAAGCAAAGCTTCTTGAGGAAGTGATAAGACACAATGTGTGTATGGTTTCTGCGACATTTTTAAGGGTTTTATAATAACTTTACCATTCATTTTATGATTGCAATTGTGTTTTGGTGGTAATACATGATTGTGCTTAGCAATGTGTTATTTTAAGGGTAAAATGGTAAAATAACTCCTCTAAATTGTGTATATGTTATTCCCTTACTGGTGGGACTTTTACAATGAGATTTGGTTTTAAATTGTAGGTATTTTAGAGGAGCAAGGACTAATGTGAGCAGAAAAGAAATCACAAGACAGAGAATCAAAGCAAGGAAGCAGCTTCTGTGTGTTTCAGTCATGACCAAAGTGTCCATATGTCGCGACCTAATTTCTCCTAGGAAGCTTCTCTTCGTTTATAGGTCGCGACCAAAACAAGATCTGGTCGGACCAGAGAAGACAGTCGTGAAGCTGCGCATTTTTGATTAGGTCAAGCTGCTGTTAAAAGGAGAGGGAAGCTGCAGACGTCAGGGAGGCTAATTTTTGACCTGATTAGGCTAAGAAGCAGTGCTCGAACTATCTCTACACTCTCTCCGCTACCTACAGATATCTGCCATCATTCATCTCCTCATCTCACTTTCTGCTTTCTCTATAGCGTCATATTTGAACAGCGATTGCAACATAATAGGAGTCATGAGAGGCTAAATCCTTAGTCTCTTGGTGATGGATCTCGTGTCTTGAGCTCATGGACTGCACTGGGGAGTTTTCTATTTTAATCTCTACCTACTTCATGTTTTGATGCTTCTAGATCTAGGGTTTCATTATATGAACAAAGTTTTAAGTGTCGATTGATTATTCTTAGATTAAACAATTGTAATTAACCTCGGATGCTTTTAATGTTGTTTTAATATAATATTTCAGTTTCGATTTTAAGGTAGTTGAACTTTTATCAACGATCGTTGCTAATTAATTCAATTGCTTGAAATCTAGGGTTTATCGATCGACGATCCTTCGAGGGCATTTTCATCATCCGATTTGAATTACACACTAAGTGGATTTTAAACAATGCATTAAGAGTTTTAAAATTAGCTTTGATCAAAGGAGTTTAAAGAATATTAATGCTCTGGACTCAATTGATAGATTGAGATTTTGTTTAAGACTTAGTGATTTCAAAAACTCCATATCAAATTAAGAGCAAGGATAGATACGTTTTCATCATCAAGAATCTGTTATCACATACTACTTTCACAAACCAACGCGTTTTCATCTAAATCAAAAATACAAAAAACATTCACTATATTGCACTTTTACTTTATTGCATCCAAAAACCAATCAAACCCAAAATCCCATTTTACTTTCACTCAGGTTTTTAATAGTTTTGTCATCAATACGCTAGGTCTCCAATAGAAAAGTTCCTTGAGAAGAACGATAGGGTTGTGCCTTATACTACATTATTAGGTGCAAACATCACTTATTTTAATGGGTCAAAAAACGACAATCCGACCTGCTCATCAATGGCGCCGTTGCCGGGGAGTCAAGTAATTGGTTCCTTAGTGATTGATTGCCAATTTCATTATTTACCTGAGTCATTTTTTATTTTGAATTTTAGTTTTTGTCATTTTTAATTGCATTGCATTCTGCTTTGTTCTCAGTTTCTGTGAAATCACTATCTGTGACATTGAGTCGCGACCAAACTAAAATTGCTTTGTTGTGGTACTGATAACTCTGTGAACTTCAGTCGCGACATCCACAACTTCTAGTCGCGACCAGTTGACACTTTTTGCTATGAAACTTCTGTGTTTAATTCTGATTGCTCTCCTAGCTATTCTTGATTATTTCTGAGTTTCATGCGTAGAAGGACTAGACCATTAGTGCCTTTTGAACCTGAAATTGAGAGAAGACTTAGGAAACTAAAGAGGGAATTTAGAGAATTTAGAGAAGAAGAGGTAAGATCAATAGAATATAGTTCATCCTCTAGTGTTTCGGAGTCTGAAACTGAACTGAATTTAGAGTTTCCATTAGAAACTTCTAATATGGCTGAGATAAATCATAATGGGCGTAATAGGCTTGGAGAAAATGAAATGAATGTGGAAGATAATAGAAGTGTGAGGGAAATAAATCATTCGCATTTGAATTATGATTCTTATGGTTTATGTACTGAAGAAGCTAATTTTAAAATTAAAGGAGCTGTGATTGTAGCCTTACCTAAATTTCATGGTTTTGCAGGAGAATGCCCACATCGCCACTTGCAAACTATGCATATGATCTGTTCTTCAATGAAACCTCCAATGACTGTATTGGATGACGTGTTAAGGAGATATTTCCATTTCACTATGGAAGGGAAGGCTAAGGAATGGTTATATAATCTGCCAACCCATTTCTCAACTCTTACATGGGATTAGCTGAAATCAACATATCTGGAGCAGTTTTTCCCATCCTCCAAGACTACTCGGATGAAGAAAGAGATTACAAATATCCTACAACAGGATGGGGAGTCATTACATGAATACTAGACCAGATTTATCAATTTGTTGGCTCGATGTCCCCATCATAACATCACGAAGGCTGATTTAGTAGACATCTTCTTTGATGGTGTACTTTTTCACAATAAGGTATCCTTGAATACAGCAGCAAATGAGTCTTTCAGAGACAAAACTCCACAATCAAGTTGGGAGTTATTCCAGAAAATGGCTAATGAAGACAATCAGACTGAAGATCCAAGGAGAATGCCCACATCATCTTTGGGTAATTCAAATGAGATTTTAGCAGAAATAGCAGCTCTAGGAAACTGAATGGAAAAGAAGATGAACTTAATTGAAAGAGAGATGCATTCTACAAAACAAGTTCATGCAGTAGGTACCTCACAAACACTGGTTACTGGATGTGAGTCATGAGGTTCAATGATGCATGCTACAAGTACATGTGATAGACAGTATGAAGAAGTAGCAACAATATATCAAGGTAGAGACAACCAGTACCAGAGGAGAGACCCATACTCTAACATATACAATCCTGGCTGGAGAGACCACCTAAATTTTAGGTGGGAGAATAGGGAAAATAGACTAAACCAATTCCAAGGAGGTGGTGCCTCATCAAGCAACTACCAAGGTAATGCAAGGTTTATGTTTTCAACTCAACCTAACACTTTAATGACATCAAGACTGGATTAGACTTCTCAATTATTGAAGAGTATGGCAGCACAAATGAATAATATGGACAGTAGAATGACCAATATAGATAACAAGCTCAAAGAGAATGATGGTCAATTCACCTCTATAGCTTTAATTCTTCAAACTATGCAGAAGAATAATGCATATGTGAAAAGGAAACTTGAGGAGTTAAGTTCCAAGAATGTAGATATTACTAGTAATCTAACTCAAGTCTCCAATACAGTGAGTGACATCTGAACAAAGAGCAGTGGCAATATACCTTCAAACACTGTCATGAATCCAAAGGGTCTGAATGCTATATCACTCAGAAGTGGAAGACAAGTGCATTTTAAGGAAGATGATGCACTAAAGGAAGATTTTGAAGATGATGAAGTTGAAAATTCCATATTGCCACAGATAAAGATTGGGAAATCAGAAAGTCTTAAAGAATAACAGCTCATGATTAAGAAGGCAACCCAAGAAGAGAAAGCACAAGCACAAGAGGGACTACAAGAGAAGCAAGAAGAGGAAGTGATCGTGCAGAGTCCAGCATAGAAAGGAAAGCCTGAGGAGAAAGCGGAGTCTAGCAAGCAAGGAGCCTCTAAGCACATAGGTAAGGAGGTAAGTATAAAATATCTCCCTTTTCCTAAATCTTATTTTACTGGAAAGAAAAATGTTGACCCTGACTTCGCACAAGATGCGTACAATCTCTTCAATAAGTTAGAAATAAACATTCCTATGGTTGAATTCCTCAAGAGAAACCCTAAATATGCTAAATTTTTAAAAGAATTATATGCTGATAAAAAGAAGTTTAGGCCTATTGAGAGAATACAGGTGAGTGCTAATGTGTCATCACTTTTTAAGGCTGAATTACTAGTTAAATGCTAAGACCCAGGATCCTACACAATCCCATGCATAATAGGAAAAGTTCATGTCAAGGGAGCGTTATTAGATCTAGGGTTGCTATTAATGTAATGCCTTGGTCGGTATATCAAGCTTTGGGTATTAAGAATCTTAGAGACATAAATGTAGTGCTACAACTAGATGATAGGTCAATTAGGTATCCTAAGGGAATCCTTGAGGATATTCTAGTACAGGTCAAAGACCTAGTGTTCCCAACTGATTTTTATGTTCTGGACATGTCCAGTGAATTAGTAATGAGAGCACTCTGATCCTAGGAAGAACTTTCCTCCAAACTTCTAAGACAATCATTAGTATGAAGTATAGTTCCATAACAATAGAAGTTGGAGAACATGTGGTAACTTTTAACATGAATAGAGCAATGAAATATCCTTTTGATAATTCTGCTTTTGCTGAGTTGAATGCCATTGATTATGCTGTTGAAGAGACTAGGGATGAACATGAACTGAGTTTGCATGATAATGATAATGTGTTTGCAAAAGAGTTGTTGAGTGATCTGCTTAGATGATCTAGTCTTAAGTTCCAGTCCTTATTGGATGGCTTGACAATCCTCTCCAGTATGTGCTTTATTTCCCTATTAGAAACCTCCGCTAGACCATTAGTTTGAGGGTGGTATGTGGTTGATACTTTATGAGTTACACCATATTTTGCCAATAGGTTATTGATCAACTTATTGAAAAAATGGGTACCTTGATCACTAATTACTGCTCTTGGTACTCCAAACCTACTAAAGATGTGAGACCTTAGGAACTTCAAAACTGTTTGGGCATTATCTAGCCTTGTGGGGATGGCCTCTACCCACCTAGATAAGTAGTCTACAGCCAACAAAATGTACTAAAACCCTGCTGAAGGTGGAAAAGGTCCCATGAAGTCTATCCCCCATACATCAAAAACCTCACAAAATAGAATAGGGTATTGTGGCATTTCGTGCCTCTTTACTAATCCCTCCAAATCTCTGGCACCTATCATAAGCTTTAAAAAACTCAAAAGCATCTTTAAAAAGGGAAGGCCAATAGAAACAGGATTCAAGGACCCTACGTGCAGTCCTTTTCCCTCCAAGATAACCCCCACAAACCCATGAATGGCATGCTTCCAAAACTGATTTGTGATCTTGATCTGGGACACATCATCTTAACACTTGGTCTGAGAACAGCTTCCATAGAAAAGGTCTGTCCAAAATGAAGTATTTAGATTCACTCTTGAACTTTTGGGTCTGAAATTTAGTCAAATGAGAAGGGATTAAGCCAGTTTTAATGAAATTAACTAAATGATCATACCAAGGTTCTATAACAGTAACCAAACAAAGAGATTGGCCAGGGAAAGAATCACAAATAAGATCAGAACTAAGTACTCCCTGTGTCTCTGTTGGTAATCTGCTTAGATGATCTACAACGTGGTTCACATTTCCAGCTCGATCCATCACCTCTATATCAAACTCTTGAAGCAGTAACATCCATCGTAGGAGTCTCAGTTTAGATTGAGGTTTGTGGAACAAATACTTGACTGCTGCATGATCTGTGTAAACACCTACCTTGGAATTAATTAGATATGCTCTGAATTTATCCAAGGCTACCACAATGGCATACAATTCTTTCTCAGTAGTGGTGTAATTAATTTGAGCAGTATCAAGTGTTTTCGAGGCATAGGCAATCTGATATGTGAGATATATTTAAGTAGTTTTATTATTTTATTAGAATTAGTATTGGATATTATGTGATATTAGGATTATATATCATAATATATATTATGATATATTAGGACTAGGTATTATAATATATATCATGATTAGATATTATGATATATTAGTATTATATATTTAGTTAGGATTAGGATTACCCATCACTTATAAATAATGGTGATCATCAGTCTTATGAGGATATGCTTTGATTATGATGTGAACCTTGAGTATTCAGTATAATTATAGTTTCTCTTCTATTCTCCTTCTATTCTTCTTGATTTCCCTTTTCTTTCTACAATTATATAACAGTGGTATCAGAGTGGTCGTTCCTCGGCTACTCACAAGAATCAATAACAAAATGAGCATGGATATAGAACGGTGTCTTCAGAATATGGCAAGGAATCTTGATAAGATGAGCATGGATATAGAGTGGCATTTTCAGAATATGGTAAGGAATCTTGATAGGATGAGCTTCCATTTGCAGAAAAATCAGCCGATAAAGAAAGATGTGGCAGAGTCACGGAAAATACAGCAAAAGGAAAAGGACATTTCTGGTGATCAAGAAGAGTACCCAGCAGCTCAAGAAGATGAGTCTTCTCTTTCGGCACCCATTGATGAGAAAAAAGATATGCAAGAAAGTCCCAAGAACTCTAGCTGGACTCAAGATTTTATTGTGATGCAGATAACAGTTCAGGAAGGGTTGAAAATTTAGCCTATCATTTTCCAGGATGCAAGAAGTTTAGCATGTTCAAAGGAGATCAATTTTTAGAGCACAATTAATGGTTTACAGGAACCTTCACACATAACTTGTAAAAAGAAAGTGATAAAACTAAAGTTTAGAGTTGATGGATGAAACATCCTTAATTTCATCCTTACATATACTTAATTGGAAGTATCTTAGAATATTAGAACACCATTTTACCTTAGAAACATGAATTTCCAAGAGTTAAGCTATCGGGTACTGTTCACTTTACTGTTCACTGGGTAATTTCAGTTTACAGCATGAACTTTGGAAATTCATAATTAAATCTAAAAAAATTCAAATGAGGTGGTTCCAATTTCTAATGAAATATATTTATTAAAAATTTGAAGGAAAAATATGAAAAGGAGATTTACTTGTCCAAATGAGATCAATTTATTCGTTGAAAATCACTGTTCATTTGGTAAATTTTGAACTTCCAGATTCTGTGTCTCATTTTCAAAAATTCATTTCTCTTTGTATACTTATCCAAATGAGTCGTGTTACATATGGATTTAAATATACATATGTGTACTTTAAGCTCATAAAATTTCACGGAAAAATTCATTCATTTGCTATATGAAAACCGAGTAGAATCTCACTGCCTCTCAGGGCTCGTTTTATCTTGATCCAGATTTTAGGTCCAACTTTGAAAAATCATATCAATTCGAAAACTTAACCAAATTGGGCGTTCTTGGTGTCCAATTAAAGATCTGGATATTAGATATCTTCATCCCAAATTTCACATGAAAACTCATTGGATAAGTTACTCAAATGATTGATGGAAGCGTTCGGTCTCGTATGGTTTCAGTGAGTGTATACGTTTTTACATACCATACCTCATCTCCTAAGTTAAATACATGCTATCTAGGCCATATATACATTGTTCATTCACATTTACTCTCTTCCATGAGAAGTTCCAGCACCTAGAGCATGATTATATACATATGGAAGGAATGAGATTTCATGGAAATCCCAATAGCAAGATATACAAACTATAAGGTTATGCATGCTTGATGAAATGCTTAACATGTTATCATGCAATGGGAGCTAATTCATGATCATACATAGGCAAACTCTAACATGCATACTGTCATGACATGGGTTGCAAGGAGTTGCACATATTCATAACTCATCATCATCATAAACATCATCACATAACATACTAAGCTCAACCAAACCTCATGCATAACAAGCAAGCATATCAATCACAACATGGCATAAGTTTATAGTAAGGTATTCTTGCTACCTCTTAGGTATCTTTGCCAATTCCTTCTTGTCTTGATCCCTCCTTTCCACAAATGTCAAAACCTAGGCATAACAAGACAATTACCAAGTCACAACTCAATTTAAACCATTGTCAAGACTAGGGTTCCATTAAGTCCCTTTCTTTCTCTACTTTATGACTTAGGTTTACATCTTTACAAACTAAACTCTCATGGTTCCTTTCCACATAATTTTTCATGTAGAATCCAAATATGCATTCAAAAATTCCAGAATCCAATTGCATCTTTCATTTCTGTACAGAACCGAAAAGTGACCTCTTGTTTCCCAAAAATTCTCATTTTGATTCCAATGCTTCAAATACTTGTCTTCCTACTATAACCGCACACAATTTTCCATTTTAGACTCATTGGAAGCATCAAAATCATGAAATTCCAACATATGAACAGTGATTGCGTACTGTACAGAACAGAGCATGATCTTGGATTCACAAACATACTTGAATTCCTAAACCATTACCACTTGATTCTAGCTTGTTTAAGCTTATCTAAACTATCCATAACATAAAACTCATGTTCCTTTCACATGGGTACCAAAATTCCAGCAGCAACACATCAAGGTTTATGCCTCAAAAACCACTTAAACTCAAGAGCAAATCTACTAGAACATAGTCTAGGATCAAGAGGAGTAGTTACCTTGATGTTTCCTTCCAAGTGCTTGCTTCCTCTTGGCTTGAGTTTTCAATTTGCAAGAGTTTCCCCAAGGGTTCTCAAGGCCACGGCTTGCAATCAGATTTGGGGGTATTTATAGAAAATTTTGGGGAAAATGGAAGGCCAAGATCATTTTGGGTACTATTTGATCTAAAGGCCAAGATTTAATCTTGCCTTTTTTTTACATCACCATTTATGATATCATCCAAGGGACACCTCATGGGACACCTCATACCTCACATGGCGAAAATGAAGCCCCTGGAAGCCTCTGGAAAATTTCAGTCCAATCTGGTACCGGCCCGGTCCGATTCCTCGAAAACTGGACTGTTTTCTGAATCTAATTTTTCTGAAAATCCATATTATGTCTTCTGACCTTAAATTTAGTATCTGGGTCCTTTATATCACTGACATTTTATACTGGGTCTAAACTTAATTACAGATCCCTTGCAAAATGACCAAAATGCCCTTGGTGCCCTTTCTTGCACTATCTTAACCCTAAGGGCAAAATTGTCATTTTACACCTCTCTGTACCCTGCCAGGGCATATACTGACTCTGAGTAACTTTATCTGTATGTGCCTTGGCTTCTGGCCCTATCCAGAATGACCAAAATGCCCTCCATTCATCTATTACTCTTTAGTACAACACAGGGGTATTTTTGTAATTTTGCACTTTTCCAGGGTTCCACCGGACACTAGCCCACCTATCAGTCCAAGGGTCTTACTGGGACTTTGATGGCACCATTCTTGGGCCTTTTAGGGTCCATTACCTTTATGGCACACATCGCAAGGAATTTTCCCTGGCAATGTTCATCAGGTATTTTCACCGTTATACACCGTTTATACACATCTCCGGACACTGGCTCCTTTTATCAGATACACTGGCCTACTATGTCTAGGCATCTCTTTGGGTCATAACAGTCATCTGACTGATGTCATCTGACCTCATTCAATCCCAGTTCAAATACCGATAAATCTCCCTATCGGATACCCGGAGGTCACACACTCTCGTCTGAATTTACTAATTTGTGAATAACTTTTTCTACAGACCTCCTATAGGTATTCTGTCAGTTTCTTGACATCCGCCTCAACCAGACGCATCATCCTGTAATTTCTCACTTATATCTGAGATCTAGGATATCCGGTAGGAATTTTTTATACTTTTGGACTATCAGATAACTTTTGGCTATTTGGAGTCTTGAGAAAATTCCTGTATTAAGCTGTATTATCCAGCATCACTTGCTCTATCTACTGGAGAAATATGGGGCTGATCTGAATACGATCACTATTTTTGCCTGTTTCTGGTCCAGGTTTTCATAATTACACTTTTGCCCCAGAAACTTTTCTTCTTTTCAATTAAGTCCCTTTATTTGGCTAAAATTACACTTAAAGACCCCACATTTTTTTCTACTTTTCCTTTTTAGCCTTAAACTTTTCATAATTGCACTTAAGTCCTTACATTTTCTTTCTTTTTCAATTTAATCCCTTTCTTTACATAAATGGCCACATCTTTTCCTGAAAAATAACTCATATATTTTATTCAATTTGTACATATAAATCAGTACAGAAAATTAGGGATATTACAATGGATCATCAAGTCTCAATTGTTGTGAGGGGTTTGAGAGTGCACTTTGCAACATGTCTTTAAGTTTGGTATCGATAATGTTGGTGATCTCAAATCTCCTAGTCCAGATTTGGTTCAAAGGAGAATTGATTCTGTAATATCCCAAATTTTTTGTACTGATTTGTATGTACAGATTGAATGAAGTATATGACATATTTTTCAGGAAAAGATGTGGCCATTTATGTAAAGAAATGGATTAAATTGAAAAAGAAAGAAAGTGTAAGGACTTAAGTGCAATTATGAAAAGCTTAAGGCTAAAAAGGAAAAGTAAACAAAAATGTGGGGTCTTTAAGTGTAATTTTAGCCAAATTTGAGGGACTTAAGTGCAAAGAAGAAAAGTTCCCCGGGGCTAAATTGTAATTAAAGAAAGTTAGGCCAGAAGTGGTTTAGACTGCTCGAAATCATTTCAGTCCCAGATTTTATCAGTAGGTAGAGCAAGTGATGCTGGGTAATCCAGCTTAATACAGGAATTTTCTCAGGACTCCAGATAGACAAAATTTATCTGATAATGAAAAAGTTATAAAAAATTCTACCGGATATCCTAGATCTCAGATATAAGTGAGAAATTACAGGATGATGCATCCTGTTGAGGCGGATGTCAGGAAACTGACAGAATACTAATAGGAGGTATGTAGAAAAAGTTATTCACAAATTAGTAAATTCAGATGGGAGTGTGTGACCTCCGGGGATCCGATTAGGAGATTTATCGATATTCAAACTGAGACTGAATGAGGTCAGATGATATCAGTCAAATGCCTATTATGACCCAAAGGGATGCCTTGACGCAGTATGCTAGTCTATCTGATAAAAGGAGCCGGTGTCCGGAGACGTGTAGAAACGGTGTATGGCAAAAGTACCCGATGAATATCGTTGGGAGAGATTTCTCGTGATTCATGTCATAGAGGTAATGGACCCTAAAAGGCCCAAGAATGACGCCATCAAAGGCCCAATAAGACCCTTGGACTGATAGGTGGGCCAGTATCCGGTGGAACCCCGGAAAAGTGCAAAATTACGAAAATACCCCTGTGTTGTACTAAAGAGTAATAGATGAATGGAGGGCATTTTGGTCATTCTGGACAGTCCCAGAAGCCAAGGCACATACAGATAAAGTTACTCAGAGTCAGTATATGCCCTGACAGGGTACAAAAAGGTGTGAAATGACAATTTTGCCATTAGGTTAAGATAGACCAAGAAAGGGCACCAAGGGTATTTTGGTCATTTCACAGTGGATCTGTAATTGAGTTTAGACCTAGTATAAAAATTTCAATGATATAAAGGACCCAGATACTAAATTTAAGGTCAGAAGACATATTATGGAATCTCAGAAAAATTAGATTCAGAAAACAGTCCAGTTTTCGAGGAATTGGACCGGGCTGGTACCGGATTAGACTGAAATTTTTCCAGAGGCTTCCAGGGACTTCAATTTTGCCACATGGATGATTAGGTGTCCCATGAGGTGTCCCTTGAGTGATGTCATCAAGTGATGCAATAATTCAAAAAAGAAAAGAAATTCCAAGATTAAATCTAAGCCACAAGATCAAATAGTAACCAAAATGATCTTGGCCTTTCATTTCCACCCAAAATTGTCCATAAATACCCCCACTTTCAGCTTCATTTCGGCTTGCATAGAACCCTTGGAGAAACTCTTGCAAATTGAAAACTCAAGCCAAGAGGAAGCAAGCACTTGGAAGGAAACATCAAGGTAACTACTCCTCTTGATCCTAGACTATGTTCTAGTAGATTTGCTCTTGAGTTTAAGTGATTTTTGAGGCATAAACCTTGATGAATTGCTGCTGTAATTTTGGTACCCATATGAAAGGAATATGATTTTTATGTTATGGATAGTTTAGATAAGCTTAAACAAGCTTGAATCACATGATAATGGTTTAGGAATCCATGTGTGCTTGTGAATTCAAGATTGTGTTCTGTTCTGTACAGTACGTAATCACTGTTCATATGTTAGAATTTCATGATTTTGATGCTTTCAATGACTCTAAAATGGAAAATTGTGTGGAGTTATAGTAGGAAGACAAGTATTGGAAGCATTGGAACCAAAATGAGAATTTTTGGAAAACAAGAGAGAGGTTTCGGTTTCTTTACAGAACATTAGGAAGCAATTGGATTCTGGAATTTTTGAATGCATATTTGGATTCTACATGAAAAATTATGTGGGAATGAACCATGAGAATTTAGTTTGGAAGGATGTAAATCTAAGTCACAAAGTAGAGAAAGAAAGGGACTTAATGGAACCCTAGTCTTGAGAATGGTTTGAATTGAGTTGTGACTTGGTAATTGTCTTGTTATGCCTAGGTTTTGACATTTGTGGAAAGGAGGGATCAAGACAAGAAGGATTTGGCAAAGACACCTAAGAAGTAGCAAGAATACTTAACTATAAACTTATGTTGTTTGATTGATATGTTTGCTTGTTATGCATGAGGTTTGGTTGAGCATGATATGTTATGTGATGATGATTATGATGATGATGATGAGTTATGAATATGTGCAACTCCTTGCAACCTATGTCATGACAATATGCATGTTAGAGTTTGCTTATGTATGATCATGAATTAGCTCCCATTGCATGATAATATGTTAAGCATTTCATCAAGCATGCATAACCTTATAGTTTGTATATCTTGCTATTGGGATTTCCATGAAATCTCATTCCTTCCATATGTATATAATCATGCTCTAGGTGCTGGAACTTCTCATGGAAGAGAGTAAATGTGAATGAACAATGTATATATGGCCTAGATAGCATGTATTTAACTTAGGAGATATGGTATGGTATGTAAAAACGTATACACTCACTGGAACCATACGAGACTGAGCGCTTTCATCGATCATTTGAGTAACTTATCTGACGAGTTTTCATTTGAAATTTAGGATGAATATATCTAATATCCAGAGATTTAATTGGACACCAAGAACGCCCAATTTGGTTAAGTTTTCAAATTGATATGATTTTTCAAAGTTGGACCTAAAATCTGGATCAAGATAAAACAAGTCTTGAGAGGCAGTGAGATTCGTACGCGGTTTTCATAGCAAATGAATGAATTTTTCCACGAAATTTTATGAGCTTAAAGTATACATATGGATATTTAAATCCATATGTAACATGACTCATTCGGAGAAGTATACAAAGAGAAATGAATTTTTGAAAATGAGACACAGAATCTGGAAGTTCAAAATTTACCAAATAAACAGTGAATTTCAACGAATAAACTGATTTTATTTGGACAAGTAAATCTCATTTTCATATTTTTCCTTCAAAGTTTGATGAAAGATATTTCATTATAAATTAGAACCACCTCATTTAGATTTTTCTAGATTTAATTATGAATTTCCAAAGTTCATGCTATAAACTAAAATTACCAAGTGAACAGTACCCGGTAGCTTAACCCTTAGAAATTCATGTTTCTAAGGTAAAATGGTGTTCCAATGTTCTAAGATACTTCCAATTGAGTATATGTAAGCATGAAATTAAGGATATTTCAGATTCAAATGCTTCTTGGCTCTAATATAGTATCGTTCTTGGTACTTGACCCTTGGGGACAAGGGTCTTTTGGGGAGGGAGTATTGATATGTAAAATATATTTAAGCAGTTTTATTATTTTATTAGAATTAGTATTAGATATTATGTGATATTAGGATTATATATCGTAATATATATATTATGATATATTAGGACTAGATATTATAATATATATCATGATTAGATATTATGATATATTAGTATCAGATATTTAATTAAGATTAGGATTACCCATCACTTATAAATAATGGTGATCATCAGTCTTATGAGGATATGCTTTGATTATGATGTGAACCCTTGAGTATTCAGTATAATTCCAGTTTCTCTTCTATTCTCCTTCTACTCTTCTCAATTTCCCTTTTCTTCCTACAATTATATAACACAATCACTCTAGATAGATTACCTTCCATTTGACCTATGATAGCTCCCACAATATAATTGGAATCATCACATGATAGTTCAAATGGAAGATCCCAATCCGGTGATGTTAGAACAGGAGGAGAAATCAACCTATCCTTTAATTTTTCAAAAGCCTCTTTACAGTCATTAGAGAAAACAAAGTTAGTATTCTTTTGCAGAAGTTTTGAGAGTGGTAAAGCAATTTTACTAAAGTCATTGATGAATCTTCTATAAAACCCAACATGCCCTAGAAAAGATCGAAGTTCTTTTAAAGTTGTGGGGTAGGGCAATGAGAAAATGACTTCAATTTTTGCTTTATCCTCCTCAATTCTCTTATTAGATATAAGATGTCCAAGTACTATTCCACGATCAACCATAAAATGGCACTTTTCAAAGTTTAAAACTAGTTTTTTCTCAATACATCTAACAAGGATTTTATCAAGGCTTACTAAACATTCATAAAAAGAAATTCCATAAACAGAAATCATTTATGAACACATCCATGCATTTCTCAATGAAATCAGAAAATATAGAAAGCATGCAACGTTAAAATATGCCAGGGGCATTACACAAACCAAATGGCATTCTTTTATAAGCATATGTGCCAAAGGGACATGTAAATATGGTCTTTTCTTGGTCCCTCGGGTCTATGGGAATCTGAAAGTATCCTGAATACCCATAGAGGAAACAATAATGACTCTTACCTGCCAATCTCTCAAGCATTTGATCAATAAATAGTATGGGGAAGTGGTCTTTCCTAGTGGAGTCATTCAACTTCCTATAGTCAATACAAACCCTCCATGAATTCTGCACTCTAGTAGGTATTAATTCATTATTCTCATTTTTAACTTCTGTCAGTCCCCTCTTTTTGGGCACTACATGCACAGGTGATACCTACTCGCTATCTGAAATAGCATAAATTATTCCCGCCTCAACAATTTATTAATCTCCTTCCTAACCACATCAGAGATCAATGGGTTTAATCTCCTTTTGGGTTGTTTAATTGGCTTGGAATCCTCATTCAGCAGGATTCTGTGAGTGCAAACAGTGGCATCTATCCCCTTTATATAAGCTAATTGCCAACCCAAAGCCTCTCTATTCTTCTTAAGCACACTTAATAACCTAGACTCTTCAGTAACAGTCAAAGAATTTGAAATAACACTGGCAATGTTGAGTCTGGCTCAAGGTAAGCATACTTAAGGTTAGAAGGTAAATCTTTCAATTCTAACACTGGGGATTGAACAATAGAGGGGGTAAGATGGGGGGAATCATTGAAAGTAGAAATACTCCCCTTTGTAGCCTCTCGGATGCTGCTCATGTTCAGCTCTGTAGGAATTCCCATCTGACCTGTAATCTCTTCAGTAGTTGCACCAAGCTTAAGTTGGTCTATAGCTGCAACATAGTTGAGATCACACTCCCTCAAACCTGCATCATTGTCAGAAATCAAATTATTTAGGAATGGTAAAGCATGAGAAGTAATTTTGGAATGAGAGGGAGGGGAAGTAGGGTTAGAACACATTGGCCCTTTAACCAAAATAGTGGAAAAGTAATCTGAAGGAATTTTTAGTTCATATCGGGTCACGACCTTTCAATGTATTATTGCGACTGAAGCTGATAGGGTGCACTCTGGAACTATTAGTCGCGACATTATCTTCATCTTGTCACGACGTGTGTTCTCTGGAGTTTTGTGTCGCGATAGAAAATCTATATGGTTGCGACCTATATGCCCAGTGAGTCTCTCTCTCAACAGATTGAGGTTCCATCATGACATCTTTGTCTTTGTGTCGCTACCGGTCGCCTCTGGAGTTGTGTGTCGCGACTTGAAATTTATTTGGTCGTGACTCATGTTCACAGTGGGCTACAGATTGATGTTTAGTCACAACGTTATGGGCATTGGGTCGTGACCTTTTATCACAGAAACTCGACCCATCTTCAATTGTTGGACTTTTAGCTTCCAGAACACCTTGGAATCCTGCAAAATCACTCAACAACCCTTTTGCAAGTGCATTATCTCTATCATTATCATGCAAACTCAATTCATAGTCATCCCTAATTTCTTCAACAGCATAATCAATGGCATTTAAAGCAGTAAAAACAGAATTATCATAGGGGTATCATATTGCTTCATTCATGTTAAAACTTACCACATGTTCTCCAACTTCCATTGTAATGGAATTATGCTTCATACTAATGATGGTTTTGGAAGTTTGGAGGAAAGGTCAGCCTAGGATCAAAGTGCTATCATTTACTAGCTCATTAGACATATCCAGAACATAAAAGTCAGCTGGGAACACTAAGTCTTTGACCTGCACTAGAATATCCTCAAGAATTCCCTTGGGATACCTAATTGACCTATCAGCTAATTGGAGTACTACATTTGTGTCTCTAAGATTGTTGATACCTAAAGCTTGATAAACCGACCAAGGCATTACATTAATGGCAGCCTCTAGGTCTAGTAACGCTCCCTTAATAGGAATATTTCCTATAGGCATGGGATTGTATAGGAGCCTGGGTCTTGGCACTTAATCGGTAGTTCAACTTTGAAAAGGGATGACATATTAGCACACACTTGAATTCTCTCAAGAGGCCTAAATTTCTTTTTATTAGCACACAATTCTTTTAAACATTTAGCATACTTAGGGTTTCTCTTGAGGAATTCAACCATAGGGATGTTTATTTCCAATTTATTGAACAGATTGTAAGCATCTTTTGCAAAATCAGGATCAACCTTTTCTTTCTAGCAAAATAAGAGTTAGGAAAAGGGAGATCTTTTATACTTACCTCCTTACCAGTATGCATAGAGGCTCCTTGCTTGCTCAACTCCAGCTTCTCCTCAGGTTTCTTTCCTTTATATGCTGGAGTTGGTACTATTACCTCTTCTTCCTGCAGCTCTTGTACTGCAGCTTGTGCTTGTGAGTTCTCCTCTTGGGTTGCCTTCTTACTCACAAGCAACCATTCTTTGGCACTTTCAGAATTACCAATCTGCATCTGTGGCAGTGATGAATCATCAAATTCAGAATCTTCCTTATCCTCCTGTGGTGCATCAGCTTCCTTAAAATGCACCTATCTTTCACTTCTTAGAGATATGGTATTCACCCCTCTTGGATTAATAACAGTGTTCGAAGGTATGCTGCCACTATTCTTTCCTTGGATGTCACTCACTGTATTAGAAACTTGAGTTAAGTGGCTTGTGATATCTGCATTCTTACAACTTAACTCCTCAAGTTTTCTGTGTACATCTGCATTGTCCTTCTGCATACTTTGGAGAATTGAAGCTATGGAGGTGAACTGACCATCATTCTCTTTGAGCTTATGATCAATATTGGTCATTCTACCATCCATGTTATTCATTTGTGCTACCATACTCTTTAACAATTGAGAGGTCTCATCTGGTCTTGAAGTCACTAAAGCATTAGGTTGTGTAGGGACCATAGACCTTTCATTACCTTGGTAATTTCTTAAGGAAGCACCACCACCTTGAAATTTATTAGATCTATTTTCCCTACTCCCCCACCTAAAATTTGGGTGGTCTCTCTAGCTAGGATTATATGTGTTAGAGTATGGATCTTTCTTCTGGAAATTATTCTCTTTCCCTTGATACATAACTGCCACTTCCTCATACTTTCTATCACATGTACTTGTAGCATGCATTATTGAACCACATGATTCACATCCTGTAACTAGGGCTTGTGAGGTATCCACTGCATGAACTTGTTTCGTAGAGTGCAGCTCCCTTTCAATCAAACCCATCCTCTTTTCCATTCGATTTCCCAAGGCTGCTATCCCAGCTAAGATCGTATTCGAACTACCTGAAGATGTGGTAATCTTCTTGGATCTCCAGTTTGATGGTCCTCATTAGCCATTTTCTGGAACAAATCTCAACTTGCTTGTGGGGTCTTATATCTCAATGAACCATTCACAGCAGCATTCAAGGACACTTTATTGTGGGGTAGTAGACCATCAAAGAAGATGTCTACTAAATCAGCCTTAGTGATGTTGTGGTAGGGACATCGAGCCAAAAGGTTAATAAATATTGTCCAATACTCATGCAAAGACTCTCCATCCTGTTGCATAACATTAGTGATCTCCTTTTTCATCCGAGTAGTCTTGGAGGCTGGGAAAAACTGCTCAAGATAAGTAGACTTCAGCTGATCCCATGTAAGGGTTGAAAAATAGGTTGGCAAATTGTACAGCCACTCCTTAGCCTTCCTTTCCAAAGTGAAATGGAAACACCTCCTCAAGACATCATCCAAAGTGGCCATTGGAGGCTTCATTGAAAAACAGATCATGTGCATGGTTTGTAAGTGCCTGTGTGGATATTCTCCTGCAAAACCATGAAATTTAGGTAAAGCTGCAATCAAAGCTCCTTTAATTTCAAAATTAGCCTCTTCAGCATAGAAACCATTAGGATCATAATTCACATGCGAATGATTTATTTCCCTAACACTTCTATTATCTTCTACATTCATTTCATTCTCTCCATGCCCATTATGCCCATTATGATTAATCTCAGCCATGTTAGAAGTTGCTAATGAAAACTCTAAATTCAATTCAGTTTTAGACTCCGGAATACTAGAAGAGGCACTAGATTTTGCTTCTTCTTCTCTAAATTTCCTAAATTCTCTCTTTAGTTTCCTAAGTCTTCTCTCAATCTCAAGTTCAAAAGGCACTAATGGTTTAGTTCTTCTGTGTATGCAATATAGAAATAATCAAGAATAATCAATGCAAATGATCAGATTCAGATCCAGAAGTTGCACAGCAGAAAATTTTTAGTAAGTCGCGACCCAAAATTACAGAGAGCTGTAGTTGTACCTAAAAGTTTTAAATGTCGCGACTGGTTTTCGCAGAGAGCAGTCAGATATCACATATAGCAATACGGTCGCGACTCAAAGTAGTTTACGTCACGACTATAAGAGACAGAGAGTAATTTTGCAGAAAGTCAGAAAAAGATGCAGTATGCAATGCAAGTTAAAAACTACTAAAAATTAAAATTCAATGAAAAGCAAGGAAAATGACTCAGGTAGGCAATAGAGTTGACAAACAATTACTAGGGAACCAATTACTTGGCTCCCCGGCAATGACGCCATTAATGAGGCTGTCGGATTGTCATCGTTCGGCCCATCATAATAAAGTAATTGCACCCAATATAATGTAGTATAAGGCACAACCCTATCGTTCTTCTCAAGGAGCCTTTTTATTAGAAACATAGCAAATTGGATGTCAAAATCAATGGTAAACCTGAGTAGTAGCAAAAATGGTTTTGGGGTTTTGGGTGTTTAATGCAATAAAATAAAGGTGCAAAAAAGTAGATATTTTTGGATTTTTTATTGAGATGAAAAGAGTTGGTTTATTGAAGAAATATGTAATGGTAAACTCTTGATGATGAAAACTTATCTATCCTTACTATTATATTAAATCAGAGTTTTAAATCACTAAGTCTCAAAGAAAAACCTCAATCGATCGATTGAGTCCAGAACTCTAATATTCTTTAAACTCCTTTGATCAAAGCTAGTTTAAGAACTTATTAGTGAACTGTTAGAAACCACTTAGCGTGTAATCAACCCTAGATGATGAAAACATGAAAAATCCTACTTTTAACACCTCAGAGTACGTATTCGAAAGCATACTTGATTAGCGGAAGCATTACATTAACCCAAAAATTAAAATTTTAAAACTTACTTATCGGGTACTGTTCATTATGTAATTTCCAGATTGACAGTCCAACTTTAAAAATTCATAACTAAATGCAGAAAAATCGTATGGAGGTGATCCAAATTTCTAGTTTAAGCTATTTCATAAACATTTAAGGAAAAAATATAAATATGGACATTACCTTGCCAATTGATACAGTTAAATTGTTAATTTTTACTGTTCATATAACAAATTCTGGAAATTCCAGATTCTGTTTCTTAATTTTGGAGATTCGTTTCTATTGATATACACATCCAATTGAAACATATTACCTATGCATTTAAATATCTGGATGTATACTACATGATCACAAAATTTCGTGAATTAATTCCTTGATTTACTTGGTCAAACTGAAGCCACAACAAAACTGCTTCAGGACCTACGTTTTTACCATTTCAGTTTCCTTTCTTCAATTCTCAATAATTGTTCCAGCATGCATAAACCTTCGCTTTGCCTCCCATGTATTCATATACATGATGAGGTTATGCCATAATTAATTCATACATATTCTTTACATATAATGGCATATTACATAACCTTACATACATGGAAATTCATGGCATCTACTAAGACATCCATTACTTCATTTCCTTTCTCCCATTCTTTAGCTCTTCTTCATACATACATTTCCTTCATGCTTGACCTAAATTGGTTGGTTGTGGAAGGGTGAGATTCTAGGGAATCTCAGTAGCAAACATTACCACTTAAATATGCAAGATGGATGCTAATGCATGATATGTAATTTCATTAAACTTTCTTTAATTAGTGACATGACATCATGCTATAAACTTTGCATAAAAATGCATGGCCATGGGAAACATGTTCTTCATAACATATTCAACATCTTTTCTCATGTCACAACTTCATTCAAATATCATATACATGTCAACACATAAGCATACCATATCAAGCACATAAAGAGATAAGTCCACTACCTTGAACTTAAGCTTTCTTCCTTATTCTTCCACTTGCTCCCTAAGCTTTCCAACCATGAAACCTTTCGGTCAACTACTTCTCAACATCTTCTTGGATGTTGCAAGTGTTGGAAATTGTGCCCTAGGGGCCAATCATTGTATCATGTTATCATATTATTTACATGTTTACTATGATGACAATCCTTGGATAACTCGTGATCTTATCCTAAATGTCCCTGGTCGGTCATCTATGTGGGAGCAGAGATGAAATAAGACCAGTATGACTTTGAAGATATATAGAGATATAAATCAAAGTCATAAGCACATGTAAGAGTACAGGGTGTTGGACCGACCCGCTATGAGAGAGCTGCATGGGTCAAGTCTTAAGCTTCTCTTATATACAAGCCATGTCACTATGCCCTCTGACCTGAGATCATCATGGATTCCTACATGACAAACGCTCAGCTTTGACCTAGTCAAAAGTCACTTTTGACCGAGTGATCATAAAGGCTACGCTCGGGCTTAGTGGTTTTTCGTGCGGAGGAATGTGAATGGTCAAGATGGAATTTGTCCCTCACATTCGTAGAGAGATATTACTGGGCCCCTCGATGAGTGAGTCTGAGAAATGTATGGCCATACTGGAATGGAAGGGTAGTTCCATTTCTATATTCAGACTACTCAGGGATCGAGAAAGTAACGGTTAGGAACAGGAGGATGACGTTCACCATGCCTCATCCTTGACCGAAATATCGTGTGACAAAAGGGACGTGATATGGTTGTATGAAAGGTTACATCGTTTATCGATCCTCATATGTTTTGGGTAGTCGTAATGCCTTGCTAGAGACCGCTTACGACTTGTGGGTCAATATAGTAACTGGGCCACTGCCAACTTCATATGGGCCTACAGGGTGGCACACAAAACAGCCCAATACGAGCTATGATGTCCAGATTCATTGAATCTAAGAGATGTCTAGATTCAATGAATAATCTAGGGTGGATATATATTTTATATATATATATATATAAATTAGTTTATATATATATTATATATATAATATAAGAGATATTTGTAAGATTTAATTTATAAGGATAAATTAAATCTCTATCATTTTTGAATTTGAATTTAAATGGATATGATCTATTTGAATTTGAAATTCAAATTGATAAGATATCTCAAATTTGATTTATGAGAATAAATCAAATATAATTCTGTCTTATCTTTATTTTAAATTAAATAAATAGGTGAATTAAATCTGTGGGACGGATTTAATATAAACCATATTTATTTAATTAGTTTCTTATTAAATTATGCAATATATGATATTGTATTAATTCAGAATTAATATAAGATTAATTCTGAAGCCCGGCCCTATTAGAAGCCCGATAGCTTCCTATATATTTGACATTAGGAGCTAGGGTTCTACACACAAGATAGATCTCTTCACACACATTCAGACGTGAGAAAAGGGGGCAGGGAGAGTGCAAAAGGTTTGCAGATAAGAAACTGCCGAGATAGAGACGGTGAGGACGGAATCTCTAGAAAGCCCTAGAGGGACAAGAGGCGCTAGCACGTCGTTCGCGATTGGAACGCTGTTCGTGTGGATACCGGTAGAGGAAGCCGATCTGAGCTGTCGACTTCTACGATACGACCAGACACGAAGCAAGGTCGCGACCAGAACACGCTGAGGTCGCGACCATACGGGCATCTGAACGTCAGAAATCCGAAAAGAAGAGGCAGGTCGCGACTTGAAGCTGACGAGGTCGCGACTAAAATCTCCAGAGACTTCAGGTCGCGACGAGAAGCAGAGGAGGTCGCGACTAAAATGTTCCAGAGGCTAAGAGTCGCGACTAGTGGACACTGAGGTCGCGACCAAAGCTTGAAACCGAAGGTAACACTTCTTTCTCCTTGACTTAAACACATTCGGTAGATCCTGGCTGGGAATGGAAAAAATTTTAAAGTTAATTTCCGCTGCGTGTCTTCCAATTCCCTTCAGCAAGGTCCTAAGTACATTCATATTCATCACATAATTCCTTAGGACCATGAACTCAAGCATTATTCAAGACTATCTTGTAATATCCTTAATTTTCTGTACTGGTTCCTATGCACAGATTAAACGGAATATATGAGCTCTGTTTCAGGAAAAATATGTGGACCTTTATATAAAGAAAATGATTAAATTGCAAAAGAAAGGAAATTAAGGGACCTAAATGCAATTATGGAAAGTTTAAAGTTAGGAATGAAAGGTAGATAAAAATGTGGGGTCTTAAAGTGCAATTTTAGCCAAATTAAGGGACTTAATTATAAAGAAGGAAAAGTTCCCTGGGGCTAAAGTGTAATTAAAGAAAATAAGCCAGAAGTGGTTTGCACCGCCCGACAACATTTCAGTCCCAGATTCTACCAGAAGGTAGGGTAGGTGACGCCGGGTAACCAAGCCTAATACCGGAATTTTTGAAGACTCCAGATAGCCAGAAATGGACTGATCATCCAAAAGTTATAAAAATTTATACCGGATACCCTAGATTTCAGATATAAGTGGGAAAATACAGGATGATGCGCCTTTATGGGGCGGATGTCGGGAAACTGACAGGATACCGATAGGAGGTCTGTAGGAAAAGTTATTCACAAAATAAAAAATACAGACGGGAGTGTGAGGCCTCCGGGGATCCGGGTAGGAGATTTATCGGTATTTTTAAAGGGGCTGAATGCGATCGAATGACTTCGGTTAGATGACCGTTATAACCCCCAATGATGCCTGAACACAGTAGGACACTATATCTGGAAAAAAGAGCCGGTGTCCGGAAAAGGTGTATAATCGGTAAATAATAGTTAAAATATTCAATGAACTGTGTTAAAGGAAGATTCCTCGTAATGCGTGCCATACAGGTAATGGACCCAGGAAGCCCAAAAATGGCCCCATTAGAGGCCCAATAAGACTCTTGGACTGATAGGTGGGCCAGTATCCAGCAGAACCCCAAAAAAGTGCGAAATTACGAAAATGCCCCTATGTGGTACAAAAAGGGCAGCAGATGAATAAAGGGTATTCTGGTCATTTTGGACAGACCCAAAGGGCAAGACATGTCTAAATAAGGTTGACTAGAGCCAGTATAAGCTTTGACCGTGTCCAGAAAGGTGTGAAATGATGATTTTGCCCTTAGGGTTAAAATATGACAAGATAGGGCACCAAGGGCATTTTGGTCATTTCGCAGGGGATCTGTAATTGAGTCTGGACCCAGTATTAAAAAGTTAATGATATAAAGGGTCTAGATACTAAATGTGAGGTCAGTAGGCATAAAAAGGATCCTCAGAAACATTAGATTCAGAAAACGGCACGTTTTTCGAGGCGATAGACCGGGCCGGTACCGGATTGGACCGAAAAGCTTCCAGAACCTCCAAATTTCGTCACATGAAGTATATGGGTGGTGAGGTGTCCTATGAGGTGTCCCATGAGGTGTCCAGGGTGATGTAGTAAAAAAGAATTAAAGAAAATAGGAAATTCCAGGAAAAACTAGGACCACAGGATCATAAGTCTTCCTAATTACAAGATTGCCATTGCTCAACACTATAAATACCCCCACCTAGCCCCTCATTTCGGCATAAGCAAGGAAGAAAGGAAGAGAGAAGTTCTTGAGAGAGAAAGTGTGAGAAAGAAAGAAGTAAGGAAGTTCTGGTGAAGTTGGAAGTAGTAGGGAAGTTCTAAAGCACTGCTTTTGAGGTAACAACTAATCCTAGCTCTTATGTAATGTCTTTGTGATGTGTTATTTTGTTTGGTTAATTGTTGTCCTATATGTTATGCTTGAAGCTCTATTCCAATGCTATGATCACATGTTATTGAATATGGAAGCATGCAGCATACTTATCTGTACACAGTCACAAGCAAGCACCGTCACTCTGCATTACATATTTTGTTATGATTATTGTTACTGGGATTCTTTTGAATCTCATTCCCAAACATAACATTACAGGGGAGGTTCTGTCAAAATAAAATTTGGAAATCTTAAGAAACGCCGGTAGGCTGCCGAAATTCCGGCAACGAAGACGGAACAAAGAAAGGAACTGATACGTACCGTGTACGTAGTGCTGTCTAAGGAGGCTGGAAGTGAGTGGACCCAGCAGGTTCATCCAGTCTTTCCTGGGTACTACGTAGAATGGTAGGTCTCATAAGGGAATTACCGAATCGGTACAACATCGGTTACTTTCTAAAGAAGAATTGTAGCAGTTATGCTGCCGGATTTTAGACAAAGAAGGATGTAATAAGATATGAGGGAGTTAATCATGCACTGATATATATAACAGTTGATTATTTGATATTAATTGTTATCTGGGCTGTATGACTGATATGTGTTGGTTGTATACTTGGGTATGTAAAGACTAAATGCTGAAAATAGGCTCAGTGAACAGTAACTCGTGAAGACCCATTCATGTTTGATAAATCATTAAAAATAGTAAATGATTGAATTAATGTACGAAATTTTTAGGGTAAAACTTAGACATACTAAGATTTAATTTGATATATATAATGTCTAATTTGGATGTATACACAAAAAGATATAAATTGTTAAATTTGGGACCAGAATGCTGGATTCAGGAGAAAGTCATTGGATGAACAGTAAGATTGAAACGTTGACCCAAGTTAAATTTGTCAAGGATTGGTCAACCAATGATTTTTACCTGAAATATATTTGAGTTATCTTCATGTAGCAATTTGAACCACTTCATTTCTATTTTTCTAGAATTAGTTATGAATTTTCAAAATCAGGTCACTCATCTGGAATTTGCCACAGTGAACAGTACTCGATATGAATAAAATTCCAGATTAAGTGTTTAGACTTCAATGACCCTGAAAGTGGTTTAAGTGCTACTGAATGGTCCCTAAGATGTATAAAAATAAGGATGTGACATTTTGGTATCAGAGCAAAGGATTCTGGCTTAAGAAATGCTCTGAGTAGATGATTTATAGAAAGATATACCATGATAAAGCCGTCATAATTGACACTAAGTTAGTGTTTGCAGGATGGCTAGACATAGATTTGGGTCTGAAACTACAGTAAACCAATGGGAGGTTAGACAAGAGGTCTCTAGTTCAGATAGTTCAGAAGAGGAGATAATGAGCAATGATTCTGACCCTTGGACACCTTCAGTAGTTGGTAACTCTGAAGAGGAAAGTTTCTCGGTAGGATCAAACTTCCCGAGTGATGATCAGGAGGTGATGGTGATAGAAGGCCCTATTCCTGCCATTCCTATAAGTGTGGTACCCTTGAATATAACAGACAATTCAGGATCCAGCCAAGTACGTGATCAGAGTAATGCGCCAGGTCCCAGTAGGCCCGAAGTGACTCTAGTAGAAATGTATTTGGGAGGGTTAATCGTAAGAATGATCCCAGGGAGGAACCTGAGTAGAGAGCAACTTGAGAGCTCGGTAGCATTAGCCCGACAACTATACGAGTTGAGGCAGACCCTGTTCGAAAACATAGATCAAGATTATTCGGTCTACCAGGAGTTTATCACAAGGGTGAAAGCCATATATCAAGCCTGGGATCCAAATGTGTTAACCATGGGGCTTTGGCTAGAAATTATGAATGAAGTATTGCCGAAGACTCCTACCTGGAGATCGGAGTTGGACCAGTACTTGGATAGAGAATCATATTGTACCATATCCGACTGGATCTACCTAGTAGGAGAATATATTAGAATGAAGTTTAAGAAAAATTAGAGTAATATTTCCAATGTATAAAGGACTAGAATGGTACTGTGATAGGTACATATACTCTGTATGTATATTATGTTTGAAATAAAATGAAAAGGAATTATGTTATTTATCGTATTCCCTTCTGTTTTTAAGTATAACAAAATGGTACGAACGAGGAGAACTTTTCCAGCTGAGGAACCCCGAGAGGCTGGAAACCTTAATCAAATGATTCTAGAACGACTAGAACAGCAACAAAAGATGATAGAAGAAATGAGAGCTGCTCAAGCACGAAATGAACAAGAAAGAGATGCTGCCATAGCCGCAGCAGTAGCAGCAGCTGTAAATAATTTAAGACCGCCAGAGCCTTCAGGAGCAACTAGTAGAGAACCTGAAGAGTACCACAGCAAGCGGAATAGCCCCAGAGAAGGGTTGAATCAAGGGAGGAGATAGTTGGCATCCAACAATGGATGGTGCGATTTTGCAAACACAATCCTCCCATATTCGAAGGGACATTTGAAGTACATGTAGCAGAAAATTGGGTCAGCAGATTAGAGAAGATCTTTAAGGTCCTCGACTGCCCCACTGAAACCAAGGCCCAAATGGCCATCTATCAATTGGAAAAGGATGCGGATAGATGGTGGAAGAATACAGAGTTACTTCTCCAAGCAAGAGACATTCCAGTTACCTGGGAAGTATTTCTTGAGCAATTTTATGAGAAATATTTCCCTCAATCTGTCAAAGATGAAAGGGAGGCTGAATTCCTTGTGCTGAGGCAAGGAGAAAAAGAAGCTTTTGATGAATATTTGGCCAAGTTCATCCGGCTATCTCAATATTCAACTTACCTACGCCAAGTGGATGACGAACGCTGGATGACAGAAAGAATGATCCGAGGGCTGAATTCTATGTTAAAGGAGAAGTTAACTCCCCAATAATACAGCCAGTTCAATAAGGCTATGGAAGCATGTCGAATTGTTGAGAACAGCATGAATCATAGAATGCTGTCCAGATCTGGGAGTAAAGATCAAGTGACTCCTGATAAGGCCGGACGGAATCAAGAAGCGGCCAGTGGGAGCGGCTATAAGAAAAGAAAGCGCCCGTGGCAGACCAAGAGGCCTAATAGGGGAAATTTCCGCGGAAGATCCAGTAACAGGGATCCAAAGGCCCCAGTATGTGAAAAGTGTGGAAAGAATCATGGTGACAGACCATGCTTGATGGGCCAGAATGTATGCTACACCTGCGGAAAGCCCGGACATTTTTCCAGGGAATGTCCTCAAGCTATAACTGATCCAAGGCCAAGGACGGCAGGACGAGTGTTTGTACTCACTAGAGAGGACGCTCAACGATCATCTGAGATGATCCAAGGTACAATCTATCTCAATGATCATGCTGTGACTGCCCTATTTGATTCGGGTGCAAGTCATTCCTTTATATCTTATGAATGTGCTAAATGCCTAGGCCTTCTGATCAGCAAGTTATGTTATGATATACAGGTGAAAACCCCCACCAACGCTAGGGTGATCACATCTGATGCCTGTCTAAATAGTGTGGTGCGTTATGAGCACTGCAGTACCATCCTGGACCTGATCTGTATGCCTTTCCAGGAGATTGCGGTCATACTCGGTTTAAATTGGTTATCCTCCAATAATGTGATGTTGGACTGCAGAAACAAGACCCTAGTTCTTGGTCCAAAGATCACTGATCGGAGCTTAGAAGTACAACTAAACTTCGTGACAGAGGCTCAGGCAGAAAAATGTCTACGGAGAGGATGTCAGGGATATGTGGTATTCTTTTCTGTTCAAACAGAAGTGGAGGAAGGCATCGAGGAGGTTCCTGTAGTTAATGAATTTCCTGAAGTCTTTCCAAAGGAGATTCAGGGATTGCCTTCGGAGCGTGAAGTGGAGTTTGCGATCGACATTGTACCTGGAGCTGGACCAGTATCAAAAGCCCCATACAGGACGGCTCCCAACGAAATGATGGAACTGAAGAAGCAAATTGAGGAGCTATTAGAGAAGGGTTTTATACGACCCAGTGTATCGCCATGGGGTGCTCCAGTACTGTTTGTCAAGAAGAAAGATGGTAGCTTAAGGCTGTGCATTGACTACAGGGAATTAAATAAGCTTACAGTTAAGAACAAGTATCCTCTTCCCAGAATTGATGACCTGCTAGATCAATTGGCAGGAGCGAGCTTATTCTCCAAGATTGACTTGAGATCTGGCTACCATCAACTAAGGGTCAAGCCAGATGATATTCCAAAGACGGCGTTCAGAACACGCTACGGACATTTTGAATTTTTGGTGATGCCTTTTGGACTAACCAATGCACCTGCTATTTTCATGGACTATATGAACCGGATATTTAGGTCTTATCTAGATCAGTTCGTTGTGGTCTTTATTGATGATATTCTGGTGTACTCCAAATCTCCAGAGGAGCATGAAAGGCATTTGAGGATTGTTCTTGGTACCCTTAAAGAGAAGAAGCTCTATGCTAAGCTGAGTAAGTGCGAGTTTTGGCTTTCAGAAGTCAAATTTCTCGGTCATGTCATATCTCGAGACGGGGTAGCTGTGGATCCTAGCAAAGTTGAAGCAGTTTTGAGCTGGGAGGAGCCCAGGATAGTGACGGAGATTAGAAGTTTTCTCGGCCTAGCAGGGTACTACAGAAGATTTATTCAAGACTTTTCTCGAATTGCCTTACCACTTACCAAGCTGACCAGAAAGAATCAGCAGTTTAAGTGGGATGAGAAGTGCGAGGCTAGCTTCCAGCAGTTGAAGCAGAGATTAACGACTACTCCCGTGCTGATTATTCCAGACCCAACTCAGACTTATGTAGTCTACACTGATGCTAGCAAGCAGGGGCTGGGATGTGTGCTTATGCAGCAAGGTCGAGTAGTAGCCTACGCCTCTCGGCAGTTAAAGCCACATGAAGAGAATTATCCCACTCATGATCTGGAGCTTGCGGCGGTGGTCTATGCCCTGAAGATATGGAGGCACTATTTATACGGAGCAACGATAGAGTTGTTTTGCGACCACAAAAGCCTGAAGTATCTGCAGGATCAGAAAGAGCTGAACATGAGGCAGCGGCGATGGATGGAATTGTTAAAAGATTATGATTTCTAGATTAAATACCATCCAGGAAAAGCCAATGTGGTAGCTGATGCCCTGAGTAGAAAGGTGGTGCAGGTTGCATACATGATGATCAAGGAATTGGAACTGATAGAAGATATGCGCGACTGGAGCCCTCTATATCAAATGCAACTGACGGAGAATCCTTTTGGAGGAGCTCATGTCAGAATTTGCATAGAAGATGAGATCAAAGAGGCTCAGGAGCAGGATAAGCTCGCAGCAATATTCAAAGACAAGCTGGAGAAAGGGAAGACAAGGAATTTTGAGATGTCCCCAGACGGATTACTACAGTTTAGGGGAAAACCCTATATCCCAAATGTTGGGGGATTAAGGGAAAGGATTATGGAGGAAGCACATAAAAGCCGATATACGGTACATCCAGGTATGACCAAAATGTACCATGATGTTAAAAGGTTATTCTGGTGGCCTGGACTGAAGAAAGATATTGTAGCTTACGTATCTAAGTGCTTAACCTGCCAGAAAGTGAAAGTTGAACATCAAAAGCCAGCAGGAACGTTGCAGCCCTTAGATATCCCTAAGTGGAAATGGGATGGGATTGCCATGGACTTTGTGGAAGGACTACCCTTGACACCAAGTAGACATGATGCGGTTTGGGTAGTAATCGATCGACTGACAAAGTCAGCACATTTCCTGGCAATCAATAAGAGAGATTCTCTAGAAAAGCTGGCAAAGCTGTATATAAAGGAGATCGTTAGGCTCCATGGTATCCCAAGCAGCATTGTGTCTGATAGAGATCCTCGATTTACTTCAAATTTCTGGAGGGCTCTACAGGAAGAAATGGGCACTACTCTCAGATTCAGTACAGCTTATCATCCTCAGACAGATGGTCAATCTGAAAGAACAATACAGACGTTAGAGGATATGCTGAGAGCATGTGTCCTAGATTTCAAAGGCAGCTGGGATATCCATTTACCCCTTATAGAGTTTGCATATAACAATGGTTATTAGGCCAGTATACAGATGGCACCTTTTGAAGCACTCTATGGACGAAAATGTAGATCCCCCTTATGCTGGCTAGAGTTGAGCGAGAGAAGAATGCTTGGTCCGGATATAGTGGATCAAACTGCAGAACAAGTTGCGGTAATTAGAAAACGATTGTTGACAGCTCAAAGCAGACAAAAGAGCTATGCATATGTCAGAAGGAAGCCGTTGGAGTTTGAAGAAGGAGAACATGTATTCCTTAAGTTAACTCCAACCACAGGAGCCGGACGATCGATTAAGGTGAAGAAGTTGCATCCAAGATACATCGGGCCATTCCAGATTCTCTCAAAGATAGGAGCAGTAGCCTACAAATTGGCTCTTCCTCCGAATCTCAGCCAGATACATGATGTGTTCCATGTTTCCCAATTAAAGAAGTATATTCCAGATCCATCTCATGTGATTAAGCAAGATGAGGTTACACTGCGAGATGACTTGACCTATGAGATTGGACCGGTGCGAATTGCTGATAGAAAAGTCAAGCAGTTGCGGAATAAGCAAATTCCTTTAGTTAAAGTGATCTGGAAAGGCTTGACTGAACAAGAGGCTACATGGGAAACAGAAGAAAAGATGAAAGAGAAGTATCCAGAATTGTTTCTATAGGATAGGTGTAATGTAAATTTCGGGGACGAAATTTATTTTAAGGGGGAGAGAAATGTAATATCCTTAATTTTCTGTACTGGTTCCTATGCACAGATTAAACGGAATATATGAGCTCTGTTTCAGGAAAAACATGTGGACCTTTATGTAAAGAAAATGATTAAATTGCAAAAGAAAGGAAATTAAGGGACCTAAATGCAATTATGGAAAGTTTAAAGTTAGGAATGAAAGGTAGACAAAAATGTGGGGTCTTAAAGTGTAATTTTAGCCAAATTAAGGGACTTAATTATAAAGAAGGAAAAGTTCCCTGGGGCTAAAGTGTAATTAAAGAAAATAAGCCAGAAGTGGTTTGCACCGCCCGACAACATTTCAGTCCCAGATTCTACCAGAAGGTAGGGTAGGTGACGCCGGGTAACCAAGCCTAATACCGGAATTTTTGAAGACTCCAGATAGCCAGAAATGGACTGATCGTCCAAAAGTTATAAAAATTTATACCGGATACCCTAGATTTCAGATATAAGTGGGAAAATACAGGATGATGCGCCTTTATGGGGCGGATGTCGGGAAACTGACAGGATACCGATAGGAGGTCTGTAGGAAAAGTTATTCACAAAATAAAAAATACAGACGGAGTGTGAGGCCTCCGGGGATCCGGGTAGGAGATTTATCGGTATTTTTAAAGGGGCTGAATGCGATCGGATGACTTTGGTCAGATGACCGTTATAACCCCCAACGATGCCTGAACACAGTAGGACACTATATCTGGGAAAAAGAGCCGGTGTCCGGAAAAGGTGTATAATCGGTAAATAATAGTTAAAATATTCAATGAACTGTGTTAAAGGAAGATTCCTCGTAATGCGTGCCATACAGGTAATGGACCTAGGAAGCCCAAAAATGGCGCCATTAGAGGCCCAATAAGACTCTTGGACTGATAGGTGGGCCAGTATCCAGCAGAACCCCGGAAAAGTGCGAAATTACGAAAATGCCCCTATGTGGTACAAAAAGGGCAGCAGATGAATAAAGGGTATTCTGGTCATTTTGGACAGACCCAAAGGGCATGACATGTCTAAATAAAGTTGACTAGAGCCAGTATAAGCTTTGACCGGGTCCAGAAAGGTGTGAAATGATGATTTTGCCCTTAGGGTTAAAATATGACAAGATAGGGCACCAAGGGCATTTTGGTCATTTCGCAGGGGTCTGTAATTGAGTCTGGACCCAGTATTAAAAAGTTAATGATATAAAGGGTCTAGATACTAAATGTGAGGTCAGTAGGCATAAAAAGGATCCTCAGAAACATCAGATTCAGAAAACGGCACGTTTTTCGAGGCGATTGACCGGGCCGGTGCCGAATTGGACCGAAAAGCTTCCAGAACCTCCAAATTTCGTCACATGAAGCATATGGGTGGTGAGGTGTCCTATGAGATGTCCCATGAGGTGTCCAGGGTGATGCAGTAAAAAAGAATTAAAGAAAATAGGAAATTCCAGGAAAAACCAGGACCACAGGATCATAAGTCTTCCTAATTACAAGATTGCCATTGCTCAACACTATAAATACCCCCACCTAGCCCCTCATTTCGGCATAAGAAAGGAAGAAAGGAAGAGAGAAGTTCTTGAGAGAGAAAGTGTGAGAAAGAAAGAAGTAAGGAAGTTCTGGTGAAGTTGGAAGTAGTAGGGAAGTTCTAAAGCACTGCTTTTGAGGTAACAACTAATCCTAGCTCTTATGTAATGTCTTTGTGATGTGTTGTTTTGTTTGGTTGATTGTTGTCCTATATGTTATGCTTGAAGCTCTATTCCAATGCTATGATCATATGTTATTGAATATGGAAGCATGCAGCATACTTATCTGTACACAGTCACAAGCAAGCACCGTCACTCTGCATTACATATTTTGTTATGATTATTGTTACTGGGATTCTTTTGAATCTCATTCCCAAACATAACATTACAGGGGAGGTTCTGTCAAAATAAAATTTGGAAATCTTAAGAAACGCCGGTAGGCTGCCGAAATTCCGGCAACGAAGACGGAACAAAGAAAGGAACTGATACGTACCGTGTACGTAGTGCTGTCTAAGGAGGCTGGAAGTGAGTGGACCCAGCAGGTTCATCCAGTCTTTCCTGGGTACTACGTAGAATGGTAGGTCTCATAAGGGAATTACCGAATCGGTACAACATCGGTTACTTTCTAAAGAAGAATTGTAGCAGTTATGCTGCCGGATTTTAGACAAAGAAGGATGTAATAAGATATGAGGGAGTTAATCATGCACTGATATATATAACAGTTGATTATTTGATATTAATTGTTATCTGGGCTGTATTACTGATATGTGTTGGTTGTATACTTGGGTATGTAAAGACTAAATGCTGAAAATAGGCTCAGTGAACAGTAACTCGTGAAGACCCATTCATGTTTGATAAATCATTAAAAATAGTAAATGATTGAATTAATGTACGAAATTTTTAGGGTAAAACTTAGACATACTAAGATTTAATTTGATATATATAATGTCTAATTTGGATGTATACACAAAAAGATATAAATTGTTAAATTTGGGACCAGAATGCTGGATTCAGGAGAAAGTCATTGGATGAACAGTAAGTTTGAAACGTTGACCCACGTTAAATTTGTCAAGGATTGGTCAACCAATAATTTTTCCCTGAAATATATTTTAGTTATCTTCATGTAGCAATTTGAACCACTTCATTTCTATTTTTCTAGAATTAGTTATGAATTTTCAAAATCAGGTCACTCATCTGGAATTTGCCACAGTGAACAGTACTCGATATGAATAAAATTCCAGATTAAGTGTTTAGACTTCAATGACCCTGAAAGTGGTTTAAGTGCTACTGAATGGTCCCTAAGATGTATAAAAATAAGGATGTGACATATCTCTCTTGAACATTTAACTAACATAACTTCCTCTAACCTTTACCAATTGCCTTGGCCTTTGAATCAATTGATATTTTGACCTTACCCTACACAATTTTACCTTTTGAATCCATTTATGAGCATAGAATAATGAAATTCCAGCTCTTATGCACTGTTCTATACAGATTTGAAAAATATGTATAATTCTTCCAAAAATTCTCATCTTGATTCCAATGCTTCCCATACTTGTTTCTCTACTTTATCCCACACAACTTTTCATTTTAAAACCATTGGAAGCATCAAAATCATTAAAATCCAATCACTGTTCATACGAGTGAACAGTAATAGAGAAGAATTCCAAACATTACAACTTTCAATTCCAATGCTTCCAAGGTTCAAAACCTATCCAATCCTACACAAAATAATCATATAAACTCAATGGAAGCATTAGATCATTGAAATTCCATCTCCTTATATCATGAACAGTGCAAACCAAAATGGTTCATCCATGGCAAAGTCAAGAACATCAACGTGATTCAACAACCAATCATCTAACTAGCTTGTTTAAGCTTCAATCACATAACTCTAACTTTAATTTCTTCTTTCTCCTTTCATCTAAGGTTTTGGACAGCATATATACCTTAGAGAAAACTCAACTTTCTTCCATGGAAACCCTAAGTTCAAGCTCCCAAATCAAAGGAAAATAAGCTAGGATAGATTGCTTACCTTTAATCTCTAGCTTGCTTGAACTTTGGACCTTGGATTCTTCTTTGTCTTGGCTTGAGTTTTCATTTTACAAGAGGTTTCCCAAGGGTTCTTGTGCTCACGGTTTTGCATCAGATTTTGGGGGGTATTTATAGAAAATTTCATGGAAAATGGATGGCCAAAATTATTTTGTACACTATTTGATCTAATGGCTTAAATTTATTCTTGGATTTAACTTTTCTTTAATAATTATGACATCATCATCCATGACATCATCAAAGGGACACCACACAAGACATGTGCCAAAATTCCAAGGGCAGGAAGCTTTTAGAAAAATTTCAATCCAATCCGGTACCGGCTCAGTCCGATTCCCCATAAACCAGACTGTTTTCTGAATCTAATTTTTTTGAGATTCCATAATATGTTTTCTGACCTTAAATCCAGTATCTGGATTCTTTCTACCATTGACATTCTTATACTGGGTCTAAACTTAATTACAAATCCCTTGGAAAATGACCAAAATACCTTTGGTGCCCTTTCTTGCACTACCTTGACCCTAAGGGCATAATTATCATTCCACACCTCTTTGTACCTTATCAAAGCATATATTGACTCTGACTAACCCTTCCTGTACCTGCCTTGGCATTTTGCCCTATCTAAAATGACCAAAATACCCTCCATTCATCTCTTGCTCCTTAGTACAACACATGGGCATTTTCATAATTTCGTAATTTTCTGGGGTTCCTCTGGGCACTGGCCCACACAACTATTTAAGTACCTTACTGGGCCTCTGGGATGCCATTTTGGGCCTTTGTATGGTCCACTACCTTTATGGCATAAATCCCAAGAAACCTCTCCCGAAGGTATTTATCAGGTATTTTATTCTACTGTAAATTCCATTAAAAATTGTATAGGATTCCTTTTCTGATCCTATCAGTTTTATAAATTCTCATATTAATTGTTGGAATTTACTATAAAGTTTCATCTGATTCTGAGGTCTAAAAAATACTATAATAATTTTATCTGACTTCCAAAATTTATATTAATTTTTCGGGACCTCAAATCAAAATTCTGTGTTTTGTCAAACTAACCGGAATAATTTCCTCTATCTACTGGTAAAATTTGGGTCTGATCTGATTCTGGTCATTTTTGGCCTGTTTCCGATCCAAGTTATTCATAATTACACTTTTGCCCCTTGAACTTTTCATAAATGATATTTATGTCCTTAACTTTTTAAAATTACACTCAAGGGCCCAACATTTTTGTCTACTTTCTATTTTGGCCTTAAAACTTTTGTAATTTCACTTAAGTCCTTGCATTTTCTCCCTTTTTCAATTCAATCCCTTTCTTTACATAAATGACCACATTTTTCTTAGAAAATTTCACATATATTACGTACAAAATGTACACACAAATCAATACAGAAAATTAGGGATATTACAGAATACCCTCGAGTGGTCGTCAATCGAAAACCCTAGATTTCAAGCAATTGAATTGATTTGCAACAATCGCTGAAAATAACCCAACTTTCTTAAAATCGAAACTAACATATTCTATTAAAAGCAAACATTCAAATCATCCAAAATCAAATACGACAGTCTAATTCGAGAATGATCAATCAATATTCAATCCTTAAACATAGAATGAAAACCCTAGATCTAGTAGCAATCATGACATGTAAAGGAATACAAATTAGAACAGTAAAAACTCCGTATTTCAATTCGTGAGCTCAAGATATTAGATCCATCACCAAGAGACTAAAGGTTTAGCCTCTCATGACTTCTACTGCACTGCAATCGCCATTCAGATGTGATACCATGAAAAAATGATGAAGAGATGATGGGTGAATGGTGTAGAGATATATAGAGATCTGTGGAAAGGTGTAGAAGGATGGAATATATGGAGAAGGTGTGTGGAGAGCACTCGAGTACTGCTTCTTAGCCTAATCAGTTCCAAAAACCAACTTCCTCCCTGACGGCAGCCTCCGTCTCTTCTTATAACAGCATGACCTAATTCAAAATGCGCAGTTCCAACAATTTCGCATTTTAGTCATGACCATATCCATATTTTGGTCGTGACCTATGAACATTGAGAATTTTTTAGAAGAATTATAGGTCGCGACCGACGGACTCTTTGGTCGCGACTAAATAGCACAGAAGCGTGATTCCACTTTCATTGACTTATGATTTCTTTCCTGGTCCTTGCTCTCTTCCAAAGTACCTGCAATTCAATATAAAAGCTCACTGTAAAAGTCCAAATTAGTAAATAACAGAATATATGCAGTTTGGAAGGTTAATTTACCATTTTACCCTTTAATTAGCACATTGCCCCGCATAATCATGTATTAACACAAAAGCACAATTTAAGGCATAAAATGAATGGTAAAGTTATTATAAAACTCTAAAAAATGTCATAGAAATCATATACAAAATATGTCTTATTAGAGACCAAGGGCAAAGCAAAGTGTCCTGATGAACCAAACATGAAATCTACGAAAGGGAGTATTTCAAACTTGAATGAATGCCCTATCTTATTCCTTCTGTTATTCAACCCCCAGATTTAGAGTTAAAAGAATTGCCTCCTAACCCAAAGTATGCCTATCTTGAGCCAGACTCAAAATTGTCAGTAATAATTTCTAGTTCTTTAACTGTTAATGAAGAGTCTAGGCTATTAGGGGTGCTTAGGAGGAATAAGGAAGCTCTGGGTTGGCAATTAGCTGACATAAAAGGGATAGATGCTACTGTTTGCACTCCTAGGATTTTACTGAGTGAAGATTCCAAGCTGATTAAACAACCCCAAAGGAGATTAAACCCGTTGATCTCTGATGTGGTTAGGAAGGAGATTAGTAAACTGTTAAAGGCAGGAATCATTTATGCAATTTTAGATAGTGAATGGGTATCCCCCGTGCATGTAGTGCCTAAGAAGAGCGGGCTGAAAGTAGTAAAAAATGAGAATAATGAGTTGATACCTACTAGAGTACAAAATTCATGGAGGGTTTGTATTGACTATAGGAAGTTGAATGACTCTACTAGGAAAGACCATTTTCCCTTACGTTTTATTGATCAAATGCTTGAGATTAGCAGGGAAAAGTCATTACTATTTTTTAGATGGGTATTCAGGATATTTCCAGATTCTAATAGACCCGAGGGACCAAGAAAAGACCACATTTACATGTCCCTTTGGTACATATGCTTATACAAGAATGCCATTTGGTTTCTATAATACCCCTGGCACATTTCAGCGTTGTATGCTTTCTATATTTGCTTATTTCATTGAAAAATTCATGGATGTGCTCATGGATAACTTTACTATGTATGGTAACTCTTTTGATGAGTGTCTTGAGAGTCTTGATAGAATCCTTGCTAGATGTATTGAGAAAAAACTGGTTTTAAACTTTGAAAAGTGCCATTTCATGGTTGATCATGGAATAGTACTTGGACATCTTATATCTAGCAAGGGAATTGGATAAATCAAAAATTAGAGTAATTTCCTCATTACCCTACCCTACAACTTAAAAGAACTTTGATCTTTTTAGGACATGTTGGATTTTACAGAAGATTCATCAAAGATTTTAGCAAAATTGCTTTACCACTCTCAAAACTTCTTCAAAAAGACACTGACTTTGTTTTCTCTATTGATTGCAAAGAGGCTTTTAAAAAATTGAAGAATAGGTTAGTTTCTCCGCCTATCCTAACTTCAAAATTGGGATCTTCCTTTTGAATTGTCATGTGATGCTTTCAATTATGTTGTGGGAGCTATGATAGGTCAAAAGGAAGGAAATTTATCTAGAGTGATTGCCTATGCCTCAAAAATACTTGATGATGCTCAAATTAATTACACCACTACTGAGAAAGAATTATTTGCGATCGTAGTGGCTTTGGATAAATTTAGAGCTTATCTCATTAACTCTAAAGTTGTTGTTTACACAGATCATGCAGCTGTCAAGTATTTGTTCCATAAATCTCAATCTAAACCAAGGCTTCTATGAAGGATGCTACTGCTTCAAGAGTTCGATATAGAAGTGAGGGATCGAGTTGGAAATATGAACCATATTGCAGATCATCTAAGCAGACTACCAACAAAGACCAAGGGAGTACTCAGTTCTGATCTTATTTATGACTCTTTTCCTGATCAATTTCTTTGTGTGGTTGGTATTATGGAGCCTTGGTATGCTCATTTAGTTAATTTCATTGAAACTGGCCTAATCCCTTCTCATTTGACTAGATTTCAAGCATAGAAGCTCAAGAGTGAATCTAAATACTTTATTTAGGACAAGCCTTTTCTGTGGAGGTTATGCTCAAACCAAGTATTGAGACGATGTGTCCCAGACCAAGATCACAAATTAGTTTTAGAAGCATGTCATTCATGAGTTTGTGGTGGCCATTTTGGGGGGAAGAGGACTGCATGTAGGGTCCTTGAATCTTATTTTTATTGGCCATCTCTTTTTAAAGATGCTTTTGAGTTTTGTAGAGCTTGTGATAGGTTCCAAAGATTTGGGGGGATTAGTAAAAGGCATGAGATGCCCCAATAACCTATTCTATTATGTGAGATTTTTTATGTTTGGGGAATTGATTTCATGGGACATTTTCCACCTTTAGCAGGTTTCATTACATCTTATTGGCTGTAGACTATTTATCTAGGTGGGTAGAGGCTATCCCTACAAGATTAGATGATGCTTAAATGGTCTCCAAGTTTATAAGGTCTCATATCTTTAGTAGATTTGGAGTACCGAAGGCAAAAATCATTGATCAAGGCACATATTTTTGCAATAAGTTAATCATTAGCTTATTGGCAAAATATGGTGTCACTCACAAGGTCTCAACCCTATACCACCCTCAAACTAATGGTCTAGCAGAGGTTTCTAATAAGGAGATAAAGCATATTTTAAAAAAGATTGTTAAGCCATCCAATAAGGATTCGAACTTGAGACTTGATGATGCTTTAAGGGCGTATAGAACAACTTTTAAAACCCCTCTAGGCATGTCTCCTTATAGAACAATTTATGGGAAAGCTTGTCACATGCCTATGGAGATAGAGCATAAGATATTCTGGGCTGTGAAGGCTTGAAATGAGGACCTGGTAGAAGCCAGTTCAGAGCAGTTGTTGCAGATTCAAGAGCTAGAATAGATTAGATTAGATGCCTACAGCAGCTCTAAGATCTATAAACAAAAGTCAAAGGCATTCCATGATGCCCATATCCTGAGGAAGAGGTTTAAGGAAGGTGATAGGGTGTTGAGATACCAAGCTAGGTTCAAGTTCAAACATGGCAAATTCAAAACTAGCTAGGATGGACCTTACACAGTTATCAAAGTAAATGACTTTGGGATGATCGAGTTGAAAGGGGAGGCAACGGGCAAAATTTTCCAAGCAAATGGCCACCTCTTAAAACTTTATGAGGAATCCATTTTGCCACCTTGAGGCCAAGTTGTCCCTTTCCTATCTCTTACCTTTTGCAAGTTTCTCCAATGCAATATGTTTGATATGTTGGTTTAATGATTGAAAAGGGATGATTCAGTAGGATAGTGTTTATTTTCACTTTATTTCTATTTATTTTCAGTTCATTTCTATTTTGCATAACACTCCAGTGCCATCCATGGTTTGTTTACTTGTTGCCTCTACCCCGAGTTATTTACAAACTCAATTGCATGCTATAGCTTACCCATCATGTCATCTTTGCTTTACTTGTATTGCTTTGTATGATTGGAATGTGACTGCGAGCATCATTGTCAAGTTTGCATTGAGTACGTATTTGCCTGCTGTGTTAAAGCTACTTGACCTTATATAGTTCTATGATTTCCATATCCTTGTTGACAGTGAAGACACTGTCAAGTTTAAGTATGAGGGAGTTATTCTTGTTCTGTGCTAATTAATGTAAAAAATCTTCAATAAATCCAATCTTTCATCACAAAGGTTTTGGTTTTTGACAAAATCTTATTATAAAAGATGCTTTGGGTTTTGAAAACTATCACATGGTAGTCTCTGTGAACTATGATCGTGACCTTTACTATTTTAGACGCGACCTAGAATGGAATTTTGGACTTAGTATGGTCTCTGTGTTGTTTAGTCATGACGTATTGTGAAAATGGTCACAACCTGGAGTGGAATTTGGCATTAATATGCTCTCTATGTTATTCAGTCGTGACGCTAGTGTCTTTAGGTCGTGACTACACCTCTCTGTGAGTTTGCTTCACGACAGGAACCTTTTCTAGTCGCGACTAGTTGTGGAAGTTTAGAGCTTGCACTCACTGTAGAATTTGGTCGCGACCTTGATTGTTTTGGGTCGCGACCTAAGTGCAAAAATGTCCAAATACTTTCTCTTTGCTTTGTGCAATATTGTGTAGAAGGAATCATTTTGAGCTACTAAGGTACTTTATAAATGTTTCATTACCGCTTGCTCTTTAACCTCTTGCATAAAAAGTTTACATAAACCATCTTCCTACTTGAATTTTTTGTTTAAATTTCTTGGAAATAGAATTGGAAACACATGAGTTGTTGCTATTAGATTTGAGATTATTGCATGATTCTAAGTGATTACTTTGAAACTTTTAATCATCATTTAAGAGGGTTTTTAGTTGTGATAAGTGTTTTAATGCCAATTGAATGATGAACATTGTTTGAGACTTAAGCTTATGAGCAATTTAGATAAAAACCTTAATTGGAAGGATTCTCGGCCTTAATTCCTATACTAAGTGATTATTCAATTAGTTTATATTCTCTAGAACTTGTCTTGGCTCTGAGTTGAGAATTACTTGCGCATTTATGTTATTGAAAATGATAGAGGCATTCATTTCTAAACCCGTTTACCCTAACACAAGCTCGTCACATATTATATCCGTAGTTACCCCTTTTGAGCCCATCACTTTTCTTTTTTCACCATAGAAAGTTATATATGCATGAACATCTTTCCAAAATAAACTTGTTATTCATGTCAAAACTTATTATTATTGTGATGTTGTGCTACACCTTCTATGTATAAGGTGCCAAATAAAAAAAGAAAAGAGCATATTGCACGGAAAAAAAGTGAAAGAAAAAAAATTGAAGAAAGAAACAATGAAAAGAAAAAAAGAAAAGAGAAGTGAAGAAGGCACTATTATCAACTCCTATTAGCACAATTATCATCTATACATCTTGGAAGACATGAATTGATGCTACATATTCTCTATTTAATGCATATAGTACTTTTCACCCTTCATATTCCATTCCACGGGGCCTATCTCCATCATTTAACCCCTAAAAGACCTCTTGATTCTTTACATAAATGTTATATAGTTACTGAGATTTAGAGTCATTACAAGCATATGGTAGGATGTTTTCTAATTTGAATCTGAGTGAAAGAACCCTAACAATGAGAGGATATAGATAGCTAAACACTTACATCCTTAGAGAGAATCTATTGCTCTTATATAGTTAAGGTTGATTTCATTTAGTAGTTGATTACTTGGCATTGCTCATATTATCACTTTTGTATTCCAAAAAAGATGGTGAACTAATTGTCTTCAGGTTACATTGTGGATTATGTTGTTATCTCGGATTTAATAGCTTTAGCTTAATTGTAATTCATTTCTTTGTCCAGGAGTACAAAGGTTCAAGTATGGGGGAATTGATAAGACACAATTTGTGTATAGTTTCTGTGACATTTTTAAGGGTTTTATAATAACTTTATCACTCATTTTATGCCTACAATTGTGCTTTTGTGGTAATACATGATTATGCTTGGCAATGTGTTGTTTTAGGGGTAAAATGGTAAAATAACTCCTCTAAACTATATATATATTATTCCCTTACTAGTGGGACTTTTACAATGAGCTTTGGTTTTGAATTGTAGGTATTTTAGAGGAGCAAGGACTAATGTGAGCAGAAAAGAAATCACAAGGCAGAGAATCAAAGCAAGGAAGCAGCTTCTGTGTGTTTCAGTCACGACCAAAGTGTCCACAGGTCGTGACCTAATTTCTCCTGGGAAGCTTCTCTGTGTTTACAGGTCGCGACCAGAGAAGACAGTCGTGAAGCTGCGTATTTCTGATTAGGTCAAGCTATTGTTAAAAGGATAGGGAAGCCGCAGACGTCAGGGAGGCTGGTTTTTGACCTGATTAGGCTAAGAAGCAGTGCTCAAACTCTCTCTACACTCTCTCCACTACCTACAGACATCTTCCATCATTCATCTCTTCATCTCAATTTCTGCTTTCTCCATGGCGTCATATTTGAACAGCGATTGCAGTATAATAGGAGTCATGAGAGGCTAAATCCTTAGTCTCTTGGTGATGGATCTCGTGTCTTGAGCTTATGGACTGCACTGGGGAGTTTTCTGTTTTAATCTTTACCTACTTCATGTTTTGATGCTTCTAGATCTAGGGTTTCATTGTATGGACAAGGTTTTGAGTGTGGATTGATTATTCTTAGATTAAACAATTGTAATTGACCTCGAATGCTTTGAATGTCATTTTAATATAATATTTCAGTTTCGATTTTAAGGTAGTTGAACTTTTATCAACGATCATTGCTAATTAATTCAATTGCTAAATCCTTCGAGGGCATTTTTGTCATTCGATTTGAATTACACACTAAGTGGATTTTAAACAGTGCATTAAGAGTTTTAAAACTAGCTTTGATCAAAGGAGTTTAAAGAATATTAATGCTCTGGACTCAATTGATCGATTGAGGTTTTGTTTAAGACATAGTGATTTCAAAAATTCCATATCAAATTAAGAGCAAGGATAGATATGTTTTCATCATCAAGAGTCTGTCATCACATCCTACTTTCACAAACCAACTTATTTTCATCTAAATCAAAAATACGAAAAACATTCACTTTATTGCACTTTTACTTTATTGTATCCAAAAACCAATCAAACCCCAAAACCCATTTTACTTTCACTAAGGTTTTTAATGGTTTTGTCACCAATACACTAGGTCTCCAATAGAAAAGCTCCTCGAGAAGAACGATAGGGTTGTGCCTTATACTATATTATTGAAGGGAATTGGAAGACACGCAGCGGAAATTAACTTTAAAAATTTTTCCATTCCCAGCCAGGATCTACCGAATGTGTTTAAGTCAAGGAGAAAGAAGTGTTACCTTCGGTATTCAAGCTTTGGTCGCGACCTCCGTATCCACTAGTCGCGACTCTTTGCCTCTGGAACTTTCAGTCGCGACCTTCTCAGCTTCCTGTCACGACCTGTCGCCTTTGGAGTTTTTAGTCGCGATCTACTCAGCTTCTAGTCGCGACCTGTCATCTCTGGAGTTTGCCGTCGTGACTTCCTCTGCTTCTAGTCGCGACCTGTAGTCTCTTTTCGGATTTCTGACGTTCAGAAGACAATTTGGTCGTGACCTCTGTGTCAACTGGTGGCGACCTCATCGTACCTGGTGCTCTTTTCTCGTTCGCAAGAAGTCGACAACTCAGATCGGCTTCCTCTACCGGTATCCACATGAATAGCATTCCAACCACGAACGACATGCTAGCGCCTCTTGTCCCTCTAGGGTTTTCTCAAGATTCCATCCTCACCGTCTCTATTCCGGCAGTTTCTTATCTGCAAACCTTTTGCACTCTCCTTGCCCCTTTTTCTCTTGTGTGTTGTGTGTTGTGTGTCGAACCCTAGCTCGTAATGTCAAATATATAGGATACTATCGGGCTTCTAATTGGGCTGGGCTTCAGAATTAATCTTGAAATTAATACAATATCATATATTGTATAGTTTGATAAGAAACTAATTAAATAAATATGGTTTTTATTAAATCCGTCCCACAGATTTAAATCACCTATTTATTTAATAAAGATAAGACGGAATTATATTTGATTTATTCTCATAAATCAAATTTGAGATATCTTATCAATTTGAATTTCAAATTCAAATAGATCATATCCATTTAAATTCAAATTCAAAAGTGATAGAGATTTAATTTATCCTTATAAATTAAATCTTGCAAATATCTCTTATATTCTATATAATATATAAATACAAATTTATATATATATAAAATATATAAATTCACCCTAGATTATTCATTTAATCAAGACATGTCTTAGATTCAATGAACCTGGACATCACAGCTTGAGTTGGGCTATTTTGTGTGTGACCCTATAGGCCCATATGAAGTTGGCAGTGGGCCAGTTACTATACTAACCCACAAGTCGTAAGTGGCCTCTAGCAAGACATTACGACTACCCAAAACATATGAGGATCGATGAACGATGTTAACTTTCATACAACCATATCACGTCCCTTTTGTCACACGATATTTCGGTCATGGATGAGGCATGGTGAACGTCATCCTCCTATTCCTGACTGTCACTTTCTCGATCCCTAAGCAGTCTGACTATAGTAATGGAACTACCCTTCCATTACAGTATGGCCATATATTTCTCAGACTCACTCATCGAGGGGCCCAGTAATATCTCTCTACGAATGTGAGGGACAAATTCCATCTTGACCATTCACATTCCTCCGCATGAAAAACCACTGAGCCCGAACATAGCCTTTATGATCACTCGGTCAAAAGTTACTTTTGACTAGGTCAAAGCTGAGCGTTTGTCATGTAGGAATCCATGATGATCTCAGGTCAAAGGGCATAGTGACATGGCTTGTATATGAGAGAAGCTTATGACTTTACCCATGCAGCTTTCTCATAGCGGGTCGGTCCAGCACCCTGTACTCTTACATGTGCCTATGACTTTGATTTATATCTTTATATATCTTCAAAGTCATACTGGTCTTATTTCATCTTTGCTCCCGCATAGATGATCGACCAGGGACATTTAGGAAAAGATCATGAGTTATCCAATGATGGTCATCATAGTAAACATGCAAATAATGTGATAACATAATTAAGAAATTCATAAATCAACAATGTTCATAAGATAGTGATTGGCCCCTAGGGCACAGTCTCCAACAATTATTGGGTGCAAACATCCCTTATTTTGATGGGTCGAAAGGCGACAATCCGACCTGCCCATCAAGAAGCTAAGCAGTCTGAGCCATTCATCACGATTCGATATGGACCATCCATTCCACCTCCCTTCACCTATAATACCCACCCCTCTCCATTCCATTCCACAACATGGCAAGGAAGAGAAAGAAGAGAGAGAGTATCACATCCTTAGTTTTATATATCTTAATGACCATTCAGTAGCATTTAGAACCACTTTCAGGGTCATTGAAGTCTAAACTCTTAATCTGGAATTTTATTCATATCGGGTACTGTTCACTGTGGCAAATTCCAGATGAGTGACCTGACTTTGAAAAATCATAACTAATTCTAGAAAAATTGAAATGAAGTGGTTCAAATTTCTACATGAATATAACTTAATTATATTTTAGGGAAAAATCATTGGTTGACCATTCCTTGACAAATTCAAAATGGGTCAACGTTTCAATGTTACTGTTCATCCAATAACTTTCTCCTGAATCCAGAATTCAGGTCCCAATTTTAACAATTTATATCTTTTCGTGTATACATCCAAATGAAGCATACTATATATCAAATGAAAGCTTAGTATGTATAATATTTACCATAAAAATATCATATATTTATTCAACCATTTACTATTTTTAATGATTTACCAAACATCAATAGGTCTCCACGGATTACTGTTCACAGAGTCATTTTTCAGCAATCAACCTTACATATCAATGCATCCATACATCACATATCAGTCAAACATGCCAGATAACAATCATTATTAAATAATGAACTGTTATACATCAGTGCATGATTAACATCCTCATATTTTCTATTACATTTTTCGTTGTCTAAAATCCGACAGCATAACTGCTACATTCCTTCTGTAGAAAGTAACCGATCTTGTACCGATTCGGTAATTCCCGTAGGAACTACCATTCTACATAAGTACCCAGGAAAGACTGGATGAACCTTCTAGGTCCACTCACTTCCAGCCTCCTTAGACAGCACCTACGTACACAGTACGTATCAGTTCCTTTCTTTGTTCCTTCTTCGTTGCCAGAATTTCGGCAGCCTAACGGCGTCTCCTAAAATTCCCAAATTTTATTTTGACAGAACCTCCCCTGTAATGTTATATATGGGAATGAGATTCAAAAGAATCCCAGTAGCAACAATCATAACAATATATGTAATGCAGTGTGACAGTGCTTGCTTGTGATTGTGTACAGATAAGTATGCTGCATGCTTCAATATTCAATAACATATGATCATAGCATTGTAATAGAGCTTCAAGCATAACATATAAGACAACAATCCAACCAAACAATAGCACAACAATTCACAAAAATATTACATAAAAGCTAGGATTAGTTACTACCTCAAAAACAGAACTTCAGAACTTCTTTACTGCTTCCAACTCCACCAGAACTTCCTTTCTTCTTTCTTTCTCTCACTTTCTCTCTCAAGAACTTCCTTATCTCTCTAAACCTTGCTTGGGCCGTGCTGAATGAAGAGCTAGGGGTATTTATAGTTTTGGTCAATGGCATTCTTGTAATTTTGAAGCCCTTTGTTCCTGTGGTCCTGGTTTTTCCAGAATTTCCTATTTTTCTTTATTCCTTTTACTGCATCATGCATGACATCACCCAATGCCACCTCATGGGACACCTCACCACCCACATTATTCACATGGTGAAAATGGAGAGGGGAGAAACCTTCTGGAAGCTTTTCGGTCCAATCCGGTACCGGCCCGGTCCGTCGCCTCGAAAACTGGACCGTTTTCTGAATCTAATTTTTCTGAAAACCCATATTATGTCTTCTGGCCTTGAACTTAGTATCTGGATCCTTTATATCATTAACATTTTAATACTGGGTCTAAACTCAATTACAGATCCCCTGCAAAATGACCAAAATGCCCTTGGTGCCCTTTCTTGTCCTATTTTAACCCTAAGGGCAAAATCGTCATTTCACACCTTTCTTTACCTGGTCAAAGCATATACTGACTCTAGTCAACCTTATTTATATATGTCTTAGCCTCTGGGCTTGTCTAGAATGACCAGAATGCCCTCCATTCATCTGCTAACCTTTAGTACAACACAGGGGCATTTTCATAATTTCGCACTTCTCCAGGGTTCTGCTGGACACTAGCCCACCTATCAGTCCAAGAGTCTTATTGGGCCTTTGTTGGCGCCATTTTTGGGCCTTTTTGGGTCCATTACCTTTATGGCACGCGTTTCAAGGAATCTTCCTCTGGCACAGTTCATTGAATATTTTATTATTTTATGCACCGTTTACACACATATCCGGACACCGGCTCCTTCTGTCAGATACACTGTCCTACTGTGTCTGGGCAGCCATTTGGGTCATAACGGGCATTTGACTGTTGTTACCCAACCTCATTCAGTCTTAGTTTAAATACCGATAAATCTCCCTATCGGATCCCTGAAGGCCTCATACTCCCGTCTGGATTTTCTAATTTGTGAATAACTTTTTCTACAGACCTCCTATCAGTATTCTGTCAATTTCCCAACATCCGCCCCATAAGGGTGCATCATCCTGTAATTTCTTACTTATATCTGAAATTTAGGGTATCCGGTAGGAATTTTTATAACTTTTGGATGATCAGTCCATTTTTGGCTATCTGGAGTCTTCAAAAATTCCGGTATTGGGCTGGTTTACCCAGCGTCACTTGCCCTATCTTCTGGTGAAATCTGGGACTGAAATGCTGTCGGGCGGTCCAAACCACTTCTGGCCTATTTTCTTTAATTATACTTTAGCCCCAGGGAACTTTTCTTCTTTGCAATTAAGTCCCTTAAATTTGGCTAAAATTACACTTTAAGACCCCACATTTTTGTCTACCTTTCTTTCCTAACCTTAAACTTTCCATAATTGCATTTAAGTCCTTTCATTTCCTTTCTTTTGCAATTTAATCCTTTTCTTTACATAAAGGACCACATCTTTTTCCTGAAAAAGAACTCATATATTCCATCTAATCTGTACATAGAAATCAGTACAGAAAATCAAGGATATTATAGAGAGAGAGAGAGAGAAAGGAAAAGAAAGAAATGAAGAAAAAAGGAGGAGGTCTGACTGAGCTAAGAGCAATCTAAGGAGCTTAGGGACTAGCCAAGCTTAGGAATAAGGTAAGTAATTTATCTTAGTCCCTACTATAATAAATTAAAGGATTGTTCTTATGAGTTTAATAGTTAGAATAGAGAAACATCTTTCTCTTGATAAGGTTAGCTATGGATAGAAGGAAAGTAGGGGATTGTCGGATTAAGGGGATTACCTCAAATTAAGTTTGAGCTAAGTAGAGCTATACTGGATAGGATAATAATGAGAATATTATTATACTTTGTATAGGCTCTAACCTTAGTAAAGAAGGAACCTCAGAACAAAGATTAAGAACTGAGGAAAGGCTATCCTACAGGTAGTGAACTTACCTACTTGTATACTTATGTTGCTTGGATGTTTTATGTGATGTTTACTTACTTTGATGATGTGAAACTTGTATGATTAAATGATGCACTGTTTCTTTTTATGTTATGGCCATATGTTATAATTAAGGGACATTGAAGCATGTAAATTATCACTATGCAAGCATAATCATTAAGTGCACACATATAATATCAAGCATATAGTTGCATATATTGTATGGTTTCGTTTGCTATTGAGATTTCCCCTGAAATCTCAGCCATATCTTTTTCAAACATAACAGGATTCTATTTTGGAGAAGATGGAGCTTAGGAAAGTGAGGTATGATATTTTGGTATTAGAGCATAAGATTCTGGCACAGAACAAAAGGTTCTAGCTTAGTGATGCTCTGATTTAGTTAGACTGACTCCCTTAAATGTAACATCCCTAATTTCTGTACTAAGTTGTATGTACAGATTGAATAAAATATATGAGATGTTTAGGAAAAGATGTGGCCATATTTATGTAAAGAAAATGATTAATTGGAAGAGGAAGAAAGTCTAAGAGCCAAAGTACAAAATTATGAAAATGCCACTGTGATGCCCTAAGAAACCAGAAGTAAATGGAGGGCATTTTGGTCATTTCACACAATGGATGGATATCAGAGGAAATTTGAAAGTAAATTACTATAATTAATATGAGAATTTTTGGAAGATTTATGTATGTTTTTCCAAATCTGTACAGAACAGTATATTCTTGCTGGAATTTGGTTATTTTTAGTTCATAAATGGATTCAAAAGGTAAAATTGTGTAGGGTAAGGTCAAGACATCAATTGATTCAAGGGCCAAGTTAATTGGCAAAGATTAAAGAAAGTTATGTTAGTTAAAGCAAGTTAAAGGTTCAAGAGAGATAGTCTTGAGTAGTGTTTGAGTTCATGGTCCTAATGGATTATGTAATGAATATAAATGTGATTAGGACCTTGAAACCTCTAAGAAGATGTTGGGGAATGATTGACCAAAAAGCTTGGGAAGCAAGTGCAAGCATTAGAAAGAGAGCTTAAATCCAAGGTAGTAAACTTACCCTAAACTTGTATGTATTGAATGTTATGCTTGATTGTGCTATGACTTTGTTGAATTGTGTGCATATGTGTATATGACTGAAGCTCTGTTTCTATGATTACCTTGGCCAATTGTATTTCATATGTTACATGGAAGCATGCACATTACACAATGTTTACACTTTCACAAGCAAGCACAAGTATTTACTTTAATGCATGCATTGTTTAGTACCGTTTGCTACTGAGATTCCCCCGAATCTCATCCCCTATTTATAACCCATTACAGAGAGGTTATATCGAAGTGAATTTTGAGAATGCTGTAAGACGCCGTTATGCTGCCGATTTTCAGACTGAACATAAGGAGATGATACGTACTGTGTACGTAGGTATTGTCTAAGGAGTCTGGAAGTGAGTGGACCTAGTCGGTTCATCCAGTCTTTCCTGGGTACTTACGTAGAATGGTAATTCTCACGGGAATTACCGAATCAGTACAAGATCAGATATTTTTACAGATGAAGTATAGTAGTTATACTGCCGGATTTCAGGCAGGAAAGATGTAATAGAGATACGAGGATCTTGTTCATGCCCTATTGTATAAAGATTTATTATTTAATGATAAGTATTGTTTGGCATGTTTGTTTGATATGTGATTAATGTATGCATATGTATGTAAGTTGCTTGCTGGAATTTGCCACCATGAACAGTAACTCGTGGTGATATAGTGATGTTTGATCTATAATTAAAAATAGTAAATGATTAAATAAATGTATGATATGTTTATGATAAATAGTAGACATACCAAGCTTCGATTTGATATATAGAATGTCTCATTTCGATGTCTACACATGGAGATATAAATTATCAAAGTTGGGACCAAAATGCTGGATTCAGGAGAAAAACGCTGGATGAACAGTAAAGTTGTAACTTTGACTGATGTTGACTTGGACAAGGAATGGTCAACGAGTTATTTTTCCTCTAAATAGTATCGAGTTAGCTTCATGTATCAATTTGAACCACTGCATTCTGATTTTTCTAGAATTAGTTATGATGTTTCGAAGTCAGGTCACTCATCTGGAATTTACACAGTAAACAGTACTCGATAAGAGTAAAACTCCAGATTAAGAAATTAGATTTCAATGACCTTAAAAGTGGTTCTAAATACTACCAATTGGTCCCTAAGATGCACAAAAAGTAAGGATGTTTCATTTTAGTATCAGAGCAAAGGATTCTGGCTTAGGAAATGCTCTGAACAGATGATTTCTAGCGTTAGTACAGAATAAAGTTAGCACAGAACAAAGGGTTCTGGCTTAGAGCATAAGATTCTGGCACAAAATAGAAGGTTCTGGCCCAGTGATACTCTTGTTTAGTTAGACTGATCCCTTAGACAAATGAGAAATTTGAATGGTTCTTTCCCTAAAGTATGATATAGGGATGGTGTTCACTACTTGGAAAGGTTTAGACAGAAGACAGTGACACCCAGACGAATGAGACTGTACCCTGAGCTTTATAGTCTTACGAAGGATATGATTACGATAGGCTAATCCTAGTCAGCCGATACAGCTGAGGTCTCTTGTTTATTAACACAATATGGCTGGACTAAGTAGAATAATGTTTAAGGAGCAATTTCCTTTAGGGATAGAGACAGAAGCTTATCAGTTCACAACTAAGGAAGCTGCGAGAGTAGCTCGAGGTATCATCCTGTGACCAGATACTACAATGAGGATGCCAGATGTCCAAGTTGCGACAAGTTAAGTCATAAGTCATGATGAAAGAAGACTTTTGGTCACAACGACAGAACACAAAGTAAATGTTGCAGCAGTAGACATGGGGATTCATAAAGTTAAGCTTGAAATATCAGTTAATCAGTGAGACCCCCAACCTGTAATGCTGTATAAAGATGAGGTACACCTAGACTTTGACTCTTCAGGTAGTGAAGAGAGTTCAGATGACAGCATAAGGGACTCAATCAGGAAGGTTTATAGTAAGGTACCCCATGCATATTTTTGTAGACTCAAATTTACAATCTAGAGATTATGAGAAATTCAGTCAGATGTTGTGTATGTACCAGATAATGCTGCACTAGATAATGATGGGTCTAGTAATTATGTACAGGATGAGTTTGATAGAGTGCTCTCTAACCCTGAGGTAAGCTTTCTTCCTTCGATAAGAGGATAGATTACGGTTGAGGAAGCTGAGAACTAATACTGAATTATAGGTAGGTCAGATATTATTCCTCCTCTACTAGAGTTTGAGGATAAGTTTGATATGAGTAGCCTAAGATCCAGTTATAATCTGTGACATCCCTTCCTTTTATCCCAGTCCAGGAATATACGAGGTTATAGATAAAGATTAAAGGAATATTTCTAGGCCTAATCCACCCCAGCCTTCTTTATGAAAGACAGACAATGTGACTATACTAGTATCAAGAAAGGCTGTGGGAAGTAAACTACTTAGTTTAGGTTATGGGATGGAAGAAAGTAGAAATCAAGAGCAGTCAGTTTAGCTACAGTTCCTCAATGCCGTAGCAAGGATGATAAACAGAGATGTGATAGAGGGCATTAACCTGAATTAAGTTTTCATGTTAGTAGCATGATATGAGATGGCCATAAGCCAGATATTGCCATATACCCTACGTGGCATGTAAAGCTAAGTGAGCTTTTAGCAAATGGTTCATAACTGATGTGCAAGGATCGGCCATTGCTAGGGTAAAGACTGGACAAGAACGTTATAAAGGAATGTTTAAAGCAAGTTAGATCCAGGTCGGATGTAAAACAGTTTGGGACACAGCTAGAAGTCCTCGAGAAGTTAGGCCAAGACGAAAGGTGACTCGAGGTCGTGACTAAAGAATGCAGAGCTGTCCAGTCATGACAAGTAGAATGAGATGGGACAATATCTTCCGCTACATAGCTATGATACCTAGAGGACGCATTTTTGGGTGCCTAAGGGGTTAAAGTCCTCATGTGCCTGGGAACAAAACCGTGCTCTCGTGTGGCCTCAAGGCTGCTTAAAGGAAAAGCGGACAATATCTATGTGGAAGGGTGCTGAGCTGTTAGAGAACATAAGTAATGGTGCTGGATGATGAATGAGATTTATGTGATCTAAGTTGGTTAGAATCAAGAAAAAGACTAGGAAGGAACCATAATCCGGTCAAGAGTAGACTGAGACTGATGTATACGCGCGGAAAGAGTTAAGAGATAGTAGAAAGATACCAATGTTACTCCAGAGAAATGGAGACTGTTTCGCTCACCTGAGAAGTATTCCTTGAGTAAAGTTTATGAAAAGTATTCCTCTCAGTTAAATAGAGATGAGCGTGAGGCTAAAGGTTAAATAGAGAAAGAGAAACCCTTTTGATGAATGTTTAGCCAAGTTCATATATATGAACAGAGAGTTGAATAATTAAAGAGTTAATTTATGGATTGGATTTCATGTTACAAAGGATTTCTCGGGTAGTCATAGAAGTTCAATAGAGCGGTAGATGTATACAAGATTAGAAATAGAAATGTATAATGCCTAGACAGGGAAAGATAGCCACAATTTTAAAGATAAAGTAACTCCCTTATTCGATAAAAGGGTCAAGTCTATACCCTGATAAGAGGGTAGCATGTCAGCCTAAGTGAAATAGATAGATGTTTCAGGATGATTAATCAGGATATGATAGGCAATATGATAAAGGAAATATGTTTTGAGGCTTACTTAGTTCATTACAATGTCTGATGGATGGTTGAGCAAATTATGATGATGAATAGTTGCATCTCCTTGCAGTTGTCATATAATGACATGCATGTTAGAGTATGCCATGATGAATACTCCCATTTCATAGTATATGCAGGGTAGAGTATATATGGTGAGGAAGTTATGAGAAAATTTTGTTGCTCCCATACCATATGATATGCAATAAGGAATGTATTGAGGATGATAGATAGTCTCAGTTTATGGGATGATAAGTTATGATATGATATTCTGATATGATTTATGATTGGGGTGATTTAGGTTTTTCTATAGGCTTGCGAATGCAGTACTCAGAGCCATTTCTATTGAAAGGAATGGTATACAGAAAGAGTTAGATTTGAAACAAATGAATCTGAGATAGAGACTAGATTCAGATGAGTACAGATCACTCTTCAGATAAGAGTTGGATCTGATACAGTCTGCTCATAGTTAGAGCACAGATTTACATGAGAAGTTATGATGAGGCCATAACAGCAGAATGCAATGGCAGGTGGTTAAACCATGATTGCATAAGGCATGGTAAGCCACAGTAAGAGAAAGATGAGAAGGAACTCCTGAGTAAGAGAGGAAATAAGTAAAGTCTTGGGAAATAATATGGGCTACTGAACGTAATATTTTTAAATTTTTATTGAGTTATCAACAAGTAGAAGCGGTGAACCCTATAACTTAGTCTGTTAGTTTAAGATCTTCGGGAGATATACAGAATCGCAGTTAGATTCTGGAGGGTCGCAGTTAGATCCTAGCATGGCTCCAGGGTCGCAGTTAGATCCTAACAGTTCCAGAGTCGCAGTTGATTCTGAAGAGGCTGACGGTTGATCGCAGTTAGATCCCGAGGTCGCAGTTAGACCTAGCCTAAGGAAAATAATGAACCATGAGATATGAGTACAATGTAGTATCTCTTTGGGAAGATGAATGCCAAAGACGAAGTTAAGGTAAGGAAGCTTCACTAGTTGATAAACTCATCCAGAAAAATTATTTATAATAATTTTCCTTAGATAGCCTATATTATACAGACTGAACTTAGTTTTCTTTAAACAAAGACGTTGTCCAAGTTAAAGTCTGAGTGCTGATATTCAAAAGTTTTATAGAAGTATGCCTGAAGAACAAAGAAGAGAACCCCATATATTTTGAGAACAGAAAAGTATGAGCAGATAAATCCTCCAGATGAGGATAAAAAGATTAAAAGGCTAGAGAGACCTAGAGAAGAAGGTATAAAGTAAAGATAGAACCCAGTAGTTATATGAGATAGAGAATGCTAAGGCTTAGAAGAGTAAGGTAGCCTTCGTCCAGAAAGATGTTAAGGCAAGAGTAGTCTAAGAAAGAGTAATGAAAAAGGGTCCAATTGTCACAGAAGTTGGTATAGATGGACAAGGTAAGAAAAGTGAAAAGTTAAAGTAAGATAGACCCTGGAGTTACACCAAGATGTTAAGGGGTAAGATATGAAAGAGTGTAAATGCCATAGAAGTTTGGCATATATATGATGAATGATAAACAAAGTTATGAAAAGTTAGAAAGGTTATGAACATTAAAGGATTAAAACCCTTCTGCCAAGTCCAAATAAGAGTGGATTTGAAATGAAAGATTTAAATTATGACTTTGTTCAGGAGAACGATAAGCAAAAGAGCAATACTCTCCTGAGAGGCTGATAAAGTCATAAGAGAATGTTAGAGCTTTGCATTTAGGAGCAAGTATACAGTCCTACAAGATATTGGCCAGGCATTATGCATGTTAGAGTATATGCTCCTACTTAGCAGTAAAGTAAAGAAAAGAATAACTGCATAAGTCCTCTCTCTGTATGATGTTGAATCATTAAAGATGGTAAGAGCAACAATAGAGTTATAAGAGTTTCTGGTACAAAAAGAGTAATGACAGCAAGGACATGAAGCGAATATTGAAAGTACTCCGCTAGATAATAAGATAAAAGGTAAGAGATGGATACCCCAATTCTTAGTCATAAAGCAGAAAGAGATTTAAAGAGGATGTATATTTAAGATTGTTGACTAAGATACAAGTAAATTTCGAGGACGAAATTTATTTTAAGGGGGAGAGAAATGTAACATCCCTAATTTCTGTACTAAGTTGTATGTACAGATTGAATAAAATATATGAGATGTTTAGGAAAAGATGTGGCCATATTTATGTAAAGAAAAGGATTAATTGGAAGAGGAAGAAAGTCTAAGAGCCAAAGTGCAAAATTACGAAAATGCCACTGTGATGCCCTAAGAAACCAGAAGTAAATGGAGGGCATTTTGGTCATTTCACACAATGGATGGATATCAGAGGAAATTTGATAGTAAATTACTATAATTAATATGAGAATTTATGGAGTTGACAGAAGTCAAAAAGGAGTCCTGTAGAATTAATTATGGAATTTACGGTGAAAAAGGACACCGATAAAGGGTTAAAGGAAACATATGTAATTTTTAACAGGACTTCTGGGTCTCAGAAAATTATGAAACTTTGTAGAGAATTCATTTTATATTATAATGAATTTCTAAAAATGTTAGAACAATTAAAGGAGGTGTTTAGCATTTATTCTGAGATCAGGATAATTTAAGGATATCGGTATAAGGAAAGTACATTGGGATTTGTGCCAATTAGCTATTGGACCTAAAAGAGGCCCAACATTTCGTCCTAGGCCAGCCCAATAAGGCCCAAAAGTTATCTTGGAGCCCAAGTCCAATAATGAATAATTTATGGATTTTTGAAAAGAAAGAAAAAGAGAATAAAGTAAGAATTAGGTGTTGCACATGGTGGGACCCACAAGGACACAAGAATGGCACCCAAAAAGAGGAAGGGTTAGGTGTACCAAGGGAGGCCATGCTAGTGATGTCATGGTGGTAAGGTATTGAGTGAAAAGTGAAAAGACATTTCAAGATCAAACCTTTAACCATTAGATCAAATAGTTTCCAAAGTGATCTTGGCCTTCAAATGGCACATGACTTTTGCTATAAATACCCCCCCTTTCCATTCATTCTTCACACCCAAGAGCTCCTTTAGAAAGAGAAGTGAGTTCTAGAGAATGAAAGTGGAAGAAAGCAAGGAAGAAGCAAGGGTCTTGAAGGAGCAAGTAAGGTAAGTTGTCTCCTTGCTTCTACCTTTTGTTCTTATGGTTTGTGCTTGAGTTTAAGTGATTTTTTATGCTTAAATATTGGGGAAATGCTGCTGGAATTTCTATGTATATGTGAGAGGAACATGAGTTTTATGTCATAGATAGTTTAGACAAGCTTAAACAAGCTAGTTGCATGGTTGGTTGTTGGATTAAGTTGATGTTCTTGACTTTACCATGGAAGAACATTTCGGTTTGCACTGTTCATGCACTGTTCATGATAGAAAGAGATGGAATTTCAATGATTTAATGCTTCCATTGAGTTTATATGATAATTTTGTGTAGGATTGGAAAGGTTTTGAACCTTGGAAACCATTGGAATTAAAGGTTGTAATGTTGAAAATTCCTTTCGGGTACTGTTCACTCGCATGAACAGTGATTTGAATTTCATGATTTTGATACTTCCAATGGTCTTACAATGAGATTTTGTGTGGGGGGAAAGTAGAGGAACAAGTATGGGAAGCATTGGAATCAAAATGAGAATTTTTGGAAGATTTATGTATGTTTTTCCAAATCTGTACAGAACAGTGTATTCTTGCTGGAATTTGGTTATTTTTAGTTCATAAATGGATTCAAAAGGTAAAATTGTGTAGGGTAAGGTCAAGACATCAATTGATTCAAGGGCCAAGTTAATTGGCAAAGATTAAAGAAAGTTATGTTAGTTAAAGCAAGTTAAAGGTTCAAGAGAGATAGTCTTGAGTAGTGTTTGAGTTCATGGTCCTAATGGATTATGTAATGAATATGAATGTGATTAGGACCTTGAAACCTCTAAGAAGATGTTGGGGAATGATTGACCAAAAAGCTTGGGAAGCAAGTGCAAGCATTAGAAAGAGAGCTTAAATCCAAGGTAGTAAACTTACCCTAAACTTGTATGTATTGAATGTTATGCTTGATTGTGCTATGACTTTGTTGAATTGTGTGCATATGTGTATATGATTGAAGCTCTGTTTCTATGATTACCTTGGCCAATTGTATTTCATATGTTACATGGAAGCATGCACATTACACAATGTTTACACTTTCACAAGCAAGCACAAGTATTTACTTTAATGCATGCATTGTTTAGTACCGTTTGCTACTGAGATTCCCCCGAATCTCATCCCCTATTTATAACCCATTACAGAGAGGTTATATCGAAGTGAATTTTGAGAATGCTGTAAGACGCCGTTATGCTGCCGATTTTCAGACTGAACATAAGGAGATGATACGTACTGTGTACGTAGGTACTGTCTAAGGAGTCTGGAAGTGAGTGGACCTAGTCGGTTAATCCAGTCTTTCCTGGGTACTTACGTAGAATGGTAATTCTCACTGGAATTATCGAATCAGTACAAGATCAGTTATTTTTACAGATGAAGTATAGTAGTTATACTGCCGGATTTCAGGCAGGAAAGATGTAATAGAGATACGAGGATCTTGTTCATGCCCTATTGTATAAAGATTTATTATTTAATGATAAGTATTGTTTGGCATGTTTGTTTGATATGTGATTAATGTATGCATATGTATGTAAAGTTGCTTGCTGGAATTTGCCACCATGAACAGTAACTCGTGGTGATATAGTGATGTTTGATCTATAATTAAAAATAGTAAATGATTAAATAAATGTATGATATGTTTATGATAAATAGTAGACATACCAAGCTTCGATTTGATATATAGAATGTCTCATTTCGATGTCTACACATGGAGATATAAATTATCAAAGTTGGGACCAAAATGCTGGATTCAGGAGAAAAACGCTGGATGAATAGTAAAGTTGTAACTTTGACTGACGTTAACTTGGACAAGGAATGGTCAACGAGTTATTTTTCCTCTAAATAATATTGAGTTAGCTTCATGTAGCAATTTGAACCACTACATTCTGATTTTTCTAGAATTAGTTATGATTTTTTGAAATCAGGTCACTCATCTGGAATTTACACAGTAAACAGTACTCGATAAGAGTAAAACTCCAGATTGAGAAATTAGATTTCAATGACCTTGAAAGTGGTTCTAAATACTACGAGAAATGTAACATCCCTAATTTCTGTACTAAGTTGTATGTACAGATTGAATAAAATATATGAGATGTTTAGGAAAAGATGTGGCCATATTTATGTAAAGAAAAGGATTAATTGGAAGAGGAAGAAAGTCTAAGAGCCAAAGTGCAAAATTACGAAAATGCCACTGTGATGCCCTAAGAAACCAGAAGTAAATGGAGGGCATTTTGGTCATTTCACACAATGGATGGATATCAGAGGAAATTTGATAGTAAATTACTATAATTAATATGAGAATTTATGGAGTTGACAGAAGTCAAAAAGGAGTCCTGTAGAATTAATTATGGAATTTACGGTGAAAAAGGACACCGATAAAGGGTTAAAGGAAACATATGTAATTTTTAACAGGACTTCTGGGTCTCAGAAAATTATGAAACTTTGTAGAGAATTCATTTTATATTATAATGAATTTCTAAAAATGTTAGAACAATTAAAGGAGGTGTTTAGCATTTATTCTGAGATCAGGATAATTTAAGGATATCGGTATAAGGAAAGTACATTGGGATTTGTGCCAATTAGCTATTGGACCTAAAAGAGGCCCAACATTTCGTCCTAGGCCAGCCCAATAAGGCCCAAAAGTTATCTTGGAGCCCAAGTCCAATAATGAATAATTTATGGATTTTTGAAAAGAAAGAAAAAGAGAATAAAGTAAGAATTAGGTGTTGCACATGGTGGGACCCACAAGGACACAAGAATGGCACCCAAAAAGAGGAAGGGTTAGGTGTACCAAGGGAGGCCATGCTAGTGATGTCATGGTGGTAAGGTATTGAGTGAAAAGTGAAAAGACATTTCAAGATCAAACCTTTAACCATTAGATCAAATAGTTTCCAAAGTGATCTTGGCCTTCAAATGGCACATGACTTTTGCTATAAATACCCCCCCTTTCCATTCATTCTTCACACCCAAGAGCTCCTTTAGAAAGAGAAGTGAGTTCTAGAGAATGAAAGTGGAAGAAAGCAAGGAAGAAGCAAGGGTCTTGAAGGAGCAAGTAAGGTAAGTTGTCTCCTTGCTTCTACCTTTTGTTCTTATGGTTTGTGCTTGAGTTTAAGTGATTTTTTATGCTTAAATATTGGGGAAATGCTGCTGGAATTTCTATGTATATGTGAGAGGAACATGAGTTTTATGTCATAGATAGTTTAGACAAGCTTAAACAAGCTAGTTGCATGGTTGGTTGTTGGATTAAGTTGATGTTCTTGACTTTACCATGGAAGAACATTTCGGTTTGCACTGTTCATGCACTGTTCATGATAGAAAGAGATGGAATTTCAATGATTTAATGCTTCCATTGAGTTTATATGATAATTTTGTGTAGGATTGGAAAGGTTTTGAACCTTGGAAACCATTGGAATTAAAGGTTGTAATGTTGAAAATTCCTTTCGGGTACTGTTCACTCGCATGAACAGTGATTTGAATTTCATGATTTTGATACTTCCAATGGTCTTACAATGAGATTTTGTGTGGGGGGAAAGTAGAGGAACAAGTATGGGAAGCATTGGAATCAAAATGAGAATTTTTGGAAGATTTATGTATGTTTTTCCAAATCTGTACAGAACAGTGTATTCTTGCTGGAATTTGGTTATTTTTAGTTCATAAATGGATTCAAAAGGTAAAATTGTGTAGGGTAAGGTCAAGACATCAATTGATTCAAGGGCCAAGTTAATTGGCAAAGATTAAAGAAAGTTATGTTAGTTAAAGCAAGTTAAAGGTTCAAGAGAGATAGTCTTGAGTAGTGTTTGAGTTCATGGTCCTAATGGATTATGTAATGAATATGAATGTGATTAGGACCTTGAAACCTCTAAGAAGATGTTGGGGAATGATTGACCAAAAAGCTTGGGAAGCAAGTGCAAGCATTAGAAAGAGAGCTTAAATCCAAGGTAGTAAACTTACCCTAAACTTGTATGTATTGAATGTTATGCTTGATTGTGCTATGACTTTGTTGAATTGTGTGCATATGTGTATATGATTGAAGCTCTGTTTCTATGATTACCTTGGCCAATTGTATTTCATATGTTACATGGAAGCATGCACATTACACAATGTTTACACTTTCACAAGCAAGCACAAGTATTTACTTTAATGCATGCATTGTTTAGTACCGTTTGCTACTGAGATTCCCCCGAATCTCATCCCCTATTTATAACCCATTACAGAGAGGTTATATCGAAGTGAATTTTGAGAATGCTGTAAGACGCCGTTATGCTGCCGATTTTCAGACTGAACATAAGGAGATGATACGTACTGTGTACGTAGGTACTGTCTAAGGAGTCTGGAAGTGAGTGGACCTAGTCGGTTAATCCAGTCTTTCCTGGGTACTTACGTAGAATGGTAATTCTCACGGGAATTATCGAATCAGTACAAGATCAGTTATTTTTACAGATGAAGTATAGTAGTTATACTGCCGGATTTCAGGCAGGAAAGATGTAATAGAGATACGAGGATCTTGTTCATGCCCTATTGTATAAAGATTTATTATTTAATGATAAGTATTGTTTGGCATGTTTGTTTGATATGTGATTAATGTATGCATATGTATGTAAAGTTGCTTGCTGGAATTTGCCACCATGAACAGTAACTCGTGGTGATATAGTGATGTTTGATCTATAATTAAAAATAGTAAATGATTAAATAAATGTATGATATGTTTATGATAAATAGTAGACATACCAAGCTTCGATTTGATATATAGAATGTCTCATTTCGATGTCTACACATGGAGATATAAATTATCAAAGTTGGGACCAAAATGCTGGATTCAGGAGAAAAACGCTGGATGAATAGTAAAGTTGTAACTTTGACTGACGTTAACTTGGACAAGGAATGGTCAACGAGTTATTTTTCCTCTAAATAATATTGAGTTAGCTTCATGTAGCAATTTGAACCACTACATTCTGATTTTTCTAGAATTAGTTATGATTTTTTGAAATCAGGTCACTCATCTGGAATTTACACAGTAAACAGTACTCGATAAGAGTAAAACTCCAGATTGAGAAATTAGATTTCAATGACCTTGAAAGTGGTTCTAAATACTACGAGAAATGTAACATCCCTAATTTCTGTACTAAGTTGTATGTACAGATTGAATAAAATATATGAGATGTTTAGGAAAAGATGTGGCCATATTTATGTAAAGAAAAGGATTAATTGGAAGAGGAAGAAAGTCTAAGAGCCAAAGTGCAAAATTACGAAAATGCCACTGTGATGCCCTAAGAAACCAGAAGTAAATGGAGGGCATTTTGGTCATTTCACACAATGGATGGATATCAGAGGAAATTTGATAGTAAATTACTATAATTAATATGAGAATTTATGGAGTTGACAGAAGTCAAAAAGGAGTCCTGTAGAATTAATTATGGAATTTACGGTGAAAAAGGACACCGATAAAGGGTTAAAGGAAACATATGTAATTTTTAACAGGACTTCTGGGTCTCAGAAAATTATGAAACTTTGTAGAGAATTCATTTTATATTATAATGAATTTCTAAAAATGTTAGAACAATTAAAGGAGGTGTTTAGCATTTATTCTGAGATCAGGATAATTTAAGGATATCGGTATAAGGAAAGTACATTGGGATTTGTGCCAATTAGCTATTGGACCTAAAAGAGGCCCAACATTTCGTCCTAGGCCAGCCCAATAAGGCCCAAAAGTTATCTTGGAGCCCAAGTCCAATAATGAATAATTTATGGATTTTTGAAAAGAAAGAAAAAGAGAATAAAGTAAGAATTAGGTGTTGCACATGGTGGGACCCACAAGGACACAAGAATGGCACCCAAAAAGAGGAAGGGTTAGGTGTACCAAGGGAGGCCATGCTAGTGATGTCATGGTGGTAAGGTCTTGAGTGAAAAGTGAAAAGACATTCCAAGATCAAACCTTTAACCATTAGATCAAATAGTTTCCAAAGTGATCTTGGCCTTCAAATGGCACATTACTTTTGCTATAAATACCCCCCCTTTTCCATTCATTCTTCACACCCAAGAACTCCTTTAGAAAGAGAAGTGAGTTCTAGAGAAAGAATGTGGAAGAAAGCAAGGAAGAAGCAAGGGTCTTGAAGGAGCAAGTAAGGTGAGTTAATGCTCTTCACTTTACCATTTCGGGTTGCACTGTTCATGTACTGTTCATGATAGAAGAAAATGGAATTTCAATGATTTAATGCTTCCATTGAGTTTATATGATGATTTTGTGTAGGATTGGAAAGGTTTTAAACCTTGGAAACCATTGGAATTAAAGGTTATAATGTTGAAAATTCCTCACGGGTACTGTTCACTCGCATGAACAGTGATTTGAATTTCATAATTTTGATGCTTCCAATGGTCTTAAAATGAGATTTTGTGTGGGGATAAAGTGGAGGAACAAGTATGGGAAGCATTGGAACCAAAATGGGAATTTTTGGAAAAAGGGAGCTTATTGAAACTAGACTTGGATTTTGTTTGGAATGGAGTTATAATTTGGTAATTATCTTGTAATGCCTAGGTTTTGACATTTGTGGCAAGGAAACACCATTACAAGAAGGAAAGGAACAAGGATCTACAAGAGGTAGCAAGAATATCTAACTATAAACTTATGTGCTTTGATTGTTTTGCTTACTTGTTATGCATGAAGGTTTGGTTGAGCATGGAATGTTGTGTGATGATGATGATGATGTGATATGAGTATGTGATACTCCTTGCAATATATGTCATGACAATATGCATATTAGAATTGCTTATGTATAAGCATGAATTAGCTCCCATTGCATGATAACATGTTAGGCATTCAATCAAACATGCATAACCTTATAGTTTATATTACTTGCTATTGGGATTTCCATGAAATCTCATTCCTTCCATATAATTAAACATGCTCTAGGTGCTGGATCTTCTCAAGGCAAGAGGGTAAATGTTGATGGATGACTGTACATAATTTAAAGAGTGTGCACTTTAATTACAAGATGATGTTTTGGTTTGTATGATGCATGCTACTCATAAATCCAATCTGAGGTAGTGTACTTCCATCGGTAGTTTGATTCACTTATATGATGAGTTTTCATATGAAATTTGGTATGAACATAGATAAGATCTATAGCTTTAAATGGACACCAATAAATCCTCATTTGGTTAAGAACTCGAATTGTTATGATTTTTCAAAGTTAGAAGTTGAAATCTGGAATAAGGTAAAACGACTACTCAGAGGCAGTGAGGTTCATGCGCTAATTTCATATAGTAAACGAATGAGTTTTTCCTCGAAATTTTAAGAGATTAAAGTAGACATATGTATCTTTAAATACATATGTAATTAAAATCAATTGGATAAGTATACAAGGAGAAATGAATTTTTGAAAATGGGGCAAAGAAACTGGAATTGCCAGATTTACCAAATGAACAGTAAAATTCAACGAATAAACTGATTTGATATGGACAAGAAGATCTCATTTTAATATTTTTATATCAAATTTAAATGAAATACCTTTCATTATAAATTGGAATCACCTTAAAATGATTTTTCTAGATCTAGTTATGAATTTCCAAAGTTCAGGTTGTAATCTGGAATTACCCAGTGAATAGTGGTAGTGAACAGTAACCGTAAGCCCAACACTTGAAAATTCATGTTTTTGAGGTTAAGAGGTATTTCAATATTCTAAAATAGTTCCAATTGAGTAAGGTTAAAGTTCAAAATTAAGGTCAAGGTTTTAAGGTTAAGACTTAAAGATATTTGTTAGAAAATACCGTTGTGCTGGTAGACTATATAAAGTACTGTGTACGTAGGTGCTGTCTAAGGAGGCTGGAAGTGAGTGGACCTAGCCGGTTCATCCAGTCTTTCCTGGGTACTTGCGTAGAATGGTAGTTCTCATGGGGAATTACCGAATCAGTACAGTTATTTTCTACCAGGATTTTCGGCAAGAGAAATATAATCCACTTCAAGAGAGCTATAGCAAGAGTACTTTGAGAGATATAAAGGAGGATGTTTCATTCCCTTAAACAAGTTAGAGTTTGAACCAAAGAGGTTCCCTCCCTAGAGTACAATATGGGGATGGTATTCACTAGGTTCAGACAAGAGATAGTGACAACTAGATAAGTAAAACTATACTCGAGTTTTATAGTTTTATGAGGTATTCTTCAAGGATACGACTACGATAGACTAGTATTAGTCAGCCGTTACCATCAAGGTCTCATGTTTCTTAGCACGATGTGTGTAACACCTTACTTTTATACATCTTAGGGACCATTTGGTAGCATTTACGGTTACTTTTCATTTGGTAATTCCAGATTTAGTGATGAACTTTAAAAATTCATAAATAATTTTAGAAAAATTGAAATGAAGTGGTTCAAAAGGATAATTGAAGATAACATCTTGATATTTAAGTGAAAAATACTTACTTGGATCAATTGACTAGTCAACTGAGTCAACTATGACGTCAAAGTTTACTGTTCATTTGGTCAAAATTCTGAAAAACAGATTCTGATCCCCAACTTTGGAAAATTTGTTCTCTTTGTACAGACATTGAAATAAGGCGTACTTGGTGTCAAAACGAATCTTGACATGTTAAATAACTACTGCTAAAAGATCATACATTTATTATATCATTAACTATTTTTAATTACAGACCAAGTACCATAGCTCCAAACTGTCTATTGTTCAAGTGCAGAATTTTAACAACTAACTTTACATACATTCATCTCAAAACTTATCTATATATAACCATACAAGCAAACCATATCATCATCTAACAATCTTCCTCTCTCATGCTTGAAGTTCCTGTTGATTGGAGATATAATTTGGGGTGAGATTTCTAGGGAAATCTCGGTAGTAAACGGTACTAAACAATGTATGCATCAATGCTTGGTATTAGTGCTTGCTTGTGATTGTGTCAACATAATGTAATGTGCATGCTTCCATGTAACATATAAAATATAATTGGCCAAAGTAATCATAGCACGGAGCTTCAACAATTACATATGAATAATATCAATCAATCAAGCCATAACACAATCAACCATACATTCAACACATACAAGTTTAGGTAAGTTTACTACCTTGATGCTTCACTTTTCTTTTATCCTCTTCCTTGTCACCTTTCCTTGAAGTGAGGTTGTCTTCTTGAATACACAAATCAAATCCTAAGCATTGCATATTCATACACATACATTACCATTAACCCATTACAATCCAACTTCCTTGAACATTGAACTTTATCTACTAAAGTAACTTTCTTTAATCTTTGTTAATTAGGTTGATCTTTGAATCAATTGATGTCTTGACTTTGCCCTACACAATTTGACCTTCTGAATCCATTTTTGAACTCAAAATGATCAAACTCCAGTTCCTTCATCATGTTCTGGACAGAACCAAAAACTTTTCTTTTTCTTTCAAAATTCTCATTTTGATTCCAATGCTTCCAATACTTGTTTACCTACTTTAACCCACACAATTTTTATTTTTAAAACCATTGGAAGCATCAAAATCATAAAATTCCAATCACTGTTCATGCATGTGAACAGTACAGAGAAGACTTAAAAATTACAACTTCCAATTCTAATGCTTCCAAGGTTTCAAACCTATCCAATCCTACACAAAATCATCATTTAAATTCAATGGAAGCATTATATCATTGAAATTCATTCGTCTTGGTCCAGAACAGCCCTAGGACAAATGGCCTCATTAATGGTAAAGTCAAGATCATAACTTAATTCAACAACCAATCACCTAAACTAACTTATCTAAGCCTTAATCACATAGTTATAGCTTTATTTCCTTCTTCCTCCTTCAACTTAGAATTTGTACAGCAAGCATGCTCTAGGTTTAATGGAATTTCCAACCAACAAAACCTAGGTTTTATCCTTCCAAAACACATATAAATAAGCTAGGAAGGATTGCTTACCTTATGCCTTAACTACCTTGACCTTTAAGTGCCTTGAATTGCCTTTATCTTGGTTCAGTTTTCAAATGACAAGAGTTTCTCCAGGGGAACAAAGGGGGCACATTTTTGTGAAGAATGGGAGGGGTATTTATAGCCAAAACTTGTCACCTTAGGTCCATAATAACTCCACTTTTCCTAATTATTATAACTTCTTAATCTTGAACTTGATTTGTTAGTTTTTGGATTAATTATCCTTAATCATCATTAGGTTAATTCTTATATTATTTTATTACATTTTAGCACATATCATAACCCTTTCTTCTTCTTCTTGGTGCCATGTGTAAAGCTTGTGGGGCCCACAAGGACACCTCACATGCTTCTTGAATTCTTTTCTTTTAAAAATATATAAAATATTCTAAAAAATTCATTTGACCACATGACAATTTCTTGGGCTCCATGGACACCTCTATGACGCCATGTTGGGCTTACTTGGGCCTAAACTATAATTTTGGCACATATCCCAAGGTACTTCCTATACCGATATCCTTAAATTACCATAATTTTGAAATAAATTCTAAACACCTCTTTTATTGGTTCTAACATTTTTATAAATTCATTCTAATACAAAATGAATTCTCTGCAAAGTCTCATAATTTTTAGAGACCCAGAAGTCCTGGTAAAAATTCCCTACATTTCCTTTAACCCTTTATCGGTGTCCGATTTCACCTTAAACTTTATAATTAATTCTACAGGACTCCTTTTTTACTTCTGTTAGTTTCATAAATTCTTATATTATTTATAATAATTTAATACTAAATTTCATCTGATTATGAGGTCCAGAGGATACTGTAATAATCTCCCGACTTTAGAAATTAATATCAATTTATCGGGACCTTAAATCAAAATTCTGAGTTGCGTTAAACTGATTAGAATACTTTTCTCTATTTTATGGTAAAATTTGGGACTAAACCATTTATGGGCATTTTTGAACCTTTTCTGGCTCAACTTTCCATAATTACCATTTTGCCCCTGAACTTTTGAAAATTACACTTTAGGCTCTCAACTTTTCATAATTACACTTAATGGCCCAAAGTTTATGTCTACTTCCATTTTACACCATGGAATGCTTAGACTTTCACTTTAGTCCCTTTCTTTTCCAAAATATCTATTATGTCCTTGAAACTTTCATTAATTGCAATTTAGTCCCTTTTTCTTTACAACTTCATACATTCTCTCTTTCTTTAGCTTAAAACTTATCTTAATCATTATCTTCCCTTTTGATTACCATCCCAAGAACTTTATAACCTCTTTCCTCTATCAGTCTTATACAGATAGAGAAATTTTGGGATATTACAATGTGGCTAGACTAAGCAGGTTAACATCTGGGAGTAATTTCCTCTGTTGATAAAGACAAAAATTGACCAGTCTACGGTCAAGGAAGCAACAATCAGACGCTACGATGATGATGATGATATGTCAAAGTCGCGATGTGAATGTGTTTAGGTCACAACTAGTAGTCACAGAGAAGTGAGGTTGCTACGAGTTAGGTCATAGGTCGCTATGTAAGAAGACCTTTGGTTACGATGAAAGAACATAGAGCTGTTTAGTCATGACGAGTAGATTGAGATAATCACAACAGAAGTTCACAGAGAATATAAGTCGCGACTAGCCAATACTCAGGTCACGACTGTGATACATAGAGATGTTAGATACAGTAAGTTAGTATGATGGACAAAGCAACGATAGATTGATCTTAGTTAGCCAATACCTCTGAGGTCTCATGTTTCTTAACACGATGAGGCTAGACTAAGTGAAACAGTGACAGAGAGTAGTTCCTTCTGCTGACAGAGATAGAAGTTGAGCAGTCTAAAGTCAAACAAGTTAACTTGTCCAATATCAAGAAAGCTAAGATACAAGAGATAGTTCAAGATAACGCTAGGGGAATAAAATAGAATCATTACGTGAACCTAAAATCCCTAGAAATAGAGATTAGACACTATAGGAATGACAAGAACAAAGGCGCCAACCTTGCTAAAGTTTATCAGCTAGAGGTTTAGTATGAGGTGCTGGCAAGTTAGATGTATAAGGTACTAGGACACAGAAGACCAGCTTAAGAAGGCGTTCAGAAGCAGGTCTTCCGTAGGATAGTTAGGAGTTGATCTACTCTATGAAGGACTTCCTTAAGTTAGTCTTTCCTAAACAGAAGGTTCAGAAGTATGAGACCGAGACAGAGAGCTAATGTTCCCAAAATAGAGAAATCCCATCATGAAAGGAACCCGTAAACCAATATAGAGCACTCCAAATGGTAGGAGTAATAGTAGCTAATGATGGATGGGATTCTGGCAACTCAAGTTCGCTAGGAACAAGAAAGAAATATTACTATCACGACAGCTGTTGTTGATTTATGATGATTAGAGAGAGAAGTTATCAAGGAGTTATAGTCCAAGCAGGAACAGACCAGGACTAGCAGATGATCAGGATCTGCTGAGGAAGAAGATAATATCTAACTATGGAATGTACAATTCCATAAGCATAATCAGGTTACATTCAAAGGTGCATTAGATGCTCAAGTAACAGAGAGTTAGATGAATCGCTTGGAAAAGATTCCCAAAGCAATAAAATGTCTTATAGAAAGGAAGGCATTATTAGCTGATTACCAGCTAGAGAAAGATGTAAAGAAGTAGTAGAAGGTATAGAAGTTACTCCATGATCCGCTTACCTAGGAAGTTTTTTTTGAGAAGTTTTATGAGAAGCATTCTCCTTAGTCAAATATAGATGAGCGTGAGGCTAAGTTAAAATGTTAAAGTAGGGTAAAAGGAACCCTATGATGGATACTTAGCCAAGTTCATCCCCAAGAACAATGAGAGTTAAATAACTGAGAAGTTAATTCACAGATTGAATTATGTGCTGCAAGAAAGAAATTTTCCTAGGAAGTTGCAGAGGTTAAATGAAGCGGTAGAGGCAAGCAAGATTACAGAGAGAAACTTATGATGCCCATAAAAGATAAAGGCAACTCTGAGAGATGAATCCTTTCGGTGTTTTCGATAGGGATGTTCTAGAAGGCCTTTAGTTTCCAGAAAAGGTAAGAAGAAGTAGTTAAGAAGTAAAAGAGTAGTAAGTTAGGATGCAGACATGCAATCATAGCCTAATATATATGAGAACTGTGGTAGAGACCATGGGAATAGGCTTTGATTGGCAGGTCGAGGAAGTTGCTATAGATGTGGCAAGCTGAGACATTTTTCCAGGGAATGTTTACAGAATAAGAAAGGTAAAAGATTCCAGATGCAGAAGAAAGTTTTGCACTGATATGAGAGGAGGTAAGAAAGTCGCCTGAGGTAATCCAAAGAAATGATTATGGGTTAACAATCGCTAAGTATATGCGATATGTGATTCAGGCGCCAGTTATTTGGTAACAACAATGACTGTAAATGCAATTACTCCCATTGGTTTGAGGTGATAACACCTTATTCATATTTAAATAGTAATGTTCGGCATGCACACAGTAGAGTTATCCCAGACCTGGTATGTTTGCTCCACATGATTAGAGAATTAGATAAGGTAGTTAGTGTTAGTTAATCCTTAAGGGTTAGGATTAAGAGTAGAATGGAAATTAAGATCAGAATTAGAGTTAGACTAAAGTTAGAAATAGGAATCAGAGTTTGAGATAAGATAATGATGAGAGTCAGTTAGCTGAGGAACCTGAAATAGGTAAGCAATAGGAATGTACCAAGAATAATAGACAGTCCTAGTAAGTGAGATAGTCAATTACAGTATGATTGGGGTTACTCATGTATTTCTACAAGCTTATGAATACAGTACACAGGGATATTTCTTATGGTTAGTTATGGCAAGTACCAAGAGGATGGTAGTGTTTTTTTTATCAAAAGAAATGGTATACAGAAAGAACAGTAGACAATAGTAAAGAAATTATTTCCAGATCACTCTTCATATAAGAGTTGGATTTGAAATGAATGGCTCTCAGATAAAGCTAGACTCAGTTGAGTTAAGATCACTCTTCAGATAAGAGTTAGATCTTATACATATTACTCGTGGATAGAGCACATATTCAAATGAGATGAGAAAGTTATGATACTGATCCGTAATAACAGAAGGCAAAGGCCTATGGCAATTACTAATGGTGAATTGCAGATGGCAATTTGCATATGGCTAGGCCATGATTGCTAATGGCAATAGCTCATGGTAAGTCACAAGAAAGAAAGAAAGTTAAGAAGAACTCCTGATTAAGAGAGAGATTAAGTGAAGTCTTGATAAGTAAGATGGGCTAGAGAACATAGTGATGGGGAATTATCTATTTAGTTATCAACAATAAGGAAGTAATTAAACCTATAACTTAGTTCATTGGTTGAAGTCTTTTGGAAGAGTTACAGTTGATCCTAACATGATTCATAGGGGAGTGATATCCTAGAATCCGATAGTTCCTGAAAAGGCTTAGATGACAACGGGTGATTCTGAGTCGTGAAATAACCTAGCCTGAGGACATGATAATGTGAATCATAAAGAAGAGGAATATGACAACTTGATATCTTTCTGATAAGACAATCACCAAGGACAAGATGTTGACTAACTCATACAGAGAGAGTATCCATGGTATTACCAGCTAGCCTTTAGACTGAACTTAGTTTTTCTTAAATGAAGATGGAGTCCAAAGTTCAAATCTGAGTACTGAAATTCAAAAGATTGTAGGAGTATGCCTGAGGAACAGAAGAAAGAACCCCATATGTCTTAAGAATAGACAAGTATGAGCAGATAGATATCACATCCTTACTTTCTTATATCTTAGGGACCATTTGGTAGCATCTGGAACCACTTTTAAGGTCATTAAAGTCAAATTTTTTTCAACCTTGAGTTTTACTCTATCGAGTACTGTTCATTGTCTAAATTCCAGACGAGTGACCTGACTTCAAAAAATCATAACTAATTTAAAAAAAATTAAAACAAAGTGGTTCAAATTCTTAAATGAAGCTAACTTAATCCTCTTTCAGGAAAAAATAACTCGTTGACCATGCATTGACCAAGTCAACATCAGTCAACGCTACAATGTTACTGTTCATCCAACGTTTTGCCCCTAAATCTAGCATTTTGGTCCCAAGTTTGAAAAAGTATATCTCCATGTGTAGACATTAAAATAAGGCATTCTATATATCAAATCGAACCTCAATATGTCTACTATTTTCTATAAAAATATCATACATTTATTCAACTATTTACTATTTTTAATTATAGATCAAAGGTGACTACTTCACCATGAGTTATTGTTTATGGTGGCAAATTCCAGCAACCAACTATGCATAACACACATCAATCACATATCAATCATGCTAAATAATTCTTAACTTCTCTTCATGAATCCTCATCTCCTCCATCTTGAGAAGACCTACTGTAATTAGATTGATATGGAAAGGGTGAGACTTCGGGGGAAATCTTAGTAGCAAATGGTACCATTCAATGTATACAAGATGAATGCAAGAGCATGACATGTGTTACCTTTATCTTTCTTTAGCTTCCATTTGCATACTATCTTGCTCCATGCCTATCACTACTATGCATAACCATAAAATCATAAAGATAGAGCATATATCTTTCATCATCATCACATATCATAATCATATTAACACACAAGCATATACATCAAGCATACAAGAATAGGTAAGTTCACTACCTGGCATATAACCCTTCATTTAGTCTTTAACCTTTGATCTGAGGTTACACCTTTTCATAGGTCAGAGCCTATACATAGCATAATAATATTTTATTATGATCTTATCCAGCATAACTCCACTTAACTCAAGCTTATCTTGAGATAATACCCCTATCCTGTTAATCCCTTAACTTCCTTTCTATCCACGGCTAACCTTATAGAGAGATATTTCTCTGTTCTAACTATATAATCTATAAGAAAAATCCTCTAATTTATTAAAGCAAGGACTAGAATAAATTACTTACCTTATTCCTAAGCTCGTCGAGTCCCTAAGCTCCTTGGATTACTCCTAGCTCAGCCAGAACTCCTTCTTTCTCTGCCTTTCTTTCTTTCTTTCTTTCTTTCTTTCTCTCTTTCTCTCTCTACCTCTTCTTGCTCTCCAAACTGTGGTGTGAATGAAATGGGAGGGGTGAGGGGTATTTATAGGTGGAGGGAGGTGGAACGGATAGTCCATATCGAATCACGATGAATAGCTCAAATCGCTTAGCTTCCTCAAGAAGCTTCGCCTGCATCATCGTGATGACATCCTTCTCCTCAATGACTCATCAAAATGACATCATCAAGGGATACCTCACATGCTTAGGTGGCACAATGGTGGGGCCCTCGGGACGCCTCACCAGCTGACTCAGCAGTTCTAGAGAATTCCAGAGTCTTATCTCGGAATGAACGGCTGAGATCATGCCACGTGTCCTTAGCTTTTTCTTCTTCCTCTATGCTCATGTCATGTGGCGCCTTATGGGTACCTTTCATGCCATCTCATGGTTTCCAGATAAGTCCAGAGCTTTATTTGATCAATTTCCCGGTTATCACTTCAACCGAGTAACTTTACTTTATTGGAAACTCACTAAAATATTACTTTAATGCCAATTTAACTCACATAACTCTTGGGCTACGTTTTTGGACTTTTGGAATGTCATCTTGGATCTCTGATCAAACTCAAGTACTCTATGGCTCAATTCCCAAGAAACATCTTTTGTCAAATTACCAAAATGCCTTTGTCCCTCTTTATTTACTTTAATGAGTCCAGGGGCATTATTATCTTTTCACATATTACCAGAGTATTCCCTAACCCTGGTCAACTATCTAGATAACCTTTCTTGACTGTCTAACCTTAGTCAAATGACCAAAATACCCTTTACTCATTCTTTACTTATTTTATAACACATGGATATTTTTGTCATTTCGCACCTTTTTCTAGACACTGGCCCCTTTTACTGCTGAACTAATATCATGGGCCTGGGCCTCCCTTGGTGTCATTATGGGCCTCTGTGTGACGCCATCTAGGATCATTCAGTCCCAGTTTGCTTACCGATTAATTTCTCAATCGGATATCGGGCGTTCACGAACTCCCGTCTAAATTCACTAAAAAGTGAATAACTTTTTCTACAGAACTCCTTTCAGGATTCTGTTAGTTCCCTGACCTCCGACTTCACAAGACGCACATTCCTGTAACTTTTCACTCTTATCTGAGGTCCAGGATATCTGATAACAATTTCAGATAACTTCCTGACTATAAGATAAATTTCAGCTATCTAAAACTTTGATAAAATTCCTTTATTAAGCCAGATTAAACAGCATCATTTTCTTTATCTATTGGTGAAATTTGGGACTGAAATACTTCCGGGCAGTTCTAAGCCACTTCCGACTCAACTTTCCATAATTACCATTTTACCCCTGGAAACTTTTCTTCTTTTCAATTAAGTCCCTTAACTTTTCATAATTACCTTTAATGGCCTACAACTTGTGTCTACTTTTATTTCTTACCATGGAACTTTTAAACTTTTCACTTTAGTCCATTTCTTTTCTAAAATGACCATTATGCCCCTAGAGACTTCCATTTTTACATATAAGTCCCTGTACTCTCACTTATTTGCAGTTTAGTCCCTAAAAACCCTCTATATATTTCTAGGACTTCTTCTAAAGGGGTCTGGTAGCCTATCTATTTTAGGCTACTTTCTGAGTATCTGGGCATAAAAATTGGGATGTTACAATAAATCTTCTAGATAAGGATGAAGAGATTAAAAGGCCAAAGAGACGCAGAGAAGAGGGTCTAAGGCAGAGTAAAGTTAGAACACAGTTCTATGAGAAAGAGTAATTTAGGGCTCAAAGCCATATGAATAGTAACCTAAGCTCTAACCCAGTAACATGCTTAACTAAAAGGTGCTCAGGCCAAAGTAGCCTAGAGATGGATGACCCACTAGGAAATACAGTGTTGAATCACAAAGTTAGAAAGATGCTCTAGAATAATGAGAAAGAACCTTGCTAACTAGCATAATAAAAAGAAAGAATAGCATAAGCACATAAGAGTATAAGCAAAAAATAACATAAGTTCTCAGTAGAGAAATAAGGGATACTATTATTCCCTTATACTAGTTCTAAATAACGAAACTGTAAAGAAAAAAAGAGATAGTTAGATGACAAGTATTTCCTTATACCAGTTTCAAGAAGAGGAATTGTGGAAAGGAAAGAGACAGATAGATAGACAGAAAAGTTAAGAAAAGTTAGAAAGAGTTATGAAAGGTAAGGGACTAGAACCCTTATGTCAGATCTAAGTAGAGAAGATTTGAAATAAAAGATTCAAGTTATAGTTTTATTTTAGGAGGATGTTGTAAAGGCTTAAGAGCAAGATCCTCCCTAGATGCCGGTAAAGCTATAAGTTAGAGCATTCCAGAATGTAGAAAGAAAAGTGTGATGAAAGATTCACAATGCGTAATGAGAAATATGAAATAAGTAAGAAGAGATACGAGAAGTACGATGTATGACAAAGACTCCAGAATTACATCAAATTTCTGGAAGATTATGTATGAAAGAAATGGACACTACTCATAAGTTCAGTACAGTGAGTTCTCCATAAGTATGAGTAGATAGATAGATGACAGATAAGAACAGAAAGAAGCAAACTTTGACTCTGGTTGAGTTGACTAAGGAAAAGGAGCCTAACCGCATAAGAAAGATATGAAACTCCACTGATGTTAAAAGTACTTCACTAGATACCAAGATAAAAGATAAGAGATAAATACCCCAAGCCTTAGTCATAAAGCAAAAGAGGATAGAAAGAGAAGTTATATCCAATGTTATTTTAACTAAAAACAAAGGTACGAATTAAATTTTGAGGACGAAATTTATTTTAAGGGGGTAGAAATATAATATCCCAATTTTTAGGCCTAGAGACTCAGTAAGTAGCCTGAAATAGATAGGTTACCTACCCTTTGAGTAGAAGTCTCAGAAATATACAAATAAGATTCAGGGACTAAACTACAAATAAGAGAAAGTATAGGGACTTATATGTAAATAGTAAAAATTCATAGGGGCATAATGGCCATTTTGGAAAAGAAAGGGACTAAAGTGAAAGTTTAAAAGTTTCATGGTGCAAAAATAGAAGTAGACACAAGCTTTGGGCCATTAAGTGTAATTATGAAAAGTTAAGGGACTTAATTGAAAAGAGAAAAAGTTTCCAGGGGCAAAATGGTAATTATAGAAACTTGAGCCAGAAAAGGTTTAGAACTGCCCGGAAGCATTACAGTCCCAAATTTCATCAGTAGATAGAGAAAATTATGTTGGTTAATCTAGGCTAATACAAAAATTTTATTAGAGTTACAGATAACTAATATTTATCTGATAGTCTAAAAGTTATCTAAATTTTTTATCAAACCTTCTGAGCCTCAGATATAAATGAAAAGTTATAAGAAGATGCGTCCTGTGAAGTCAGAAGTTAGGGAACTGACGGAACCCCGAAAGGAGTTCTGTAGGAAAAGTTATTCACATTTTAATTAATTTTGACGGGAGTTTGTGAACACCCGATATCTGATTGGGAAACTTAAGCAGTAAGCAAGCTTGGTCTGGATGAGCCTAGATGATATCACAGGAGGCCCATGCCATGATATCAGTTCATCGGTTAAAGAGGCCAGTGTCCAGAAATATTCAAAAAATATGCAAAATGACAAAAGTACCCCTATATTATAAATTAATTAAAAAATGAGTGAAGGGCATTTTAGTCATTTTACCCAAGTCAAAAGGTCAAAGAAAGCTATAGAATTAGTTGACCAATGTCAGAAAATATTATGTTGAAATATAAAAAGACAATAATGCCATTAGAATTATTAAAGTAAATAAGGAGGAACTAATGGTATTTTGGTAATTTGTCAAAGGATCAGTAATTAAGTTAATACCCAGTCTAAGAATATCAATGGTAGGAAGAACCCAGATACTAGATTTAAGATCAAAATATATATTATGGAATGTCAGAAAAATTAAATTTAGAAAATAGTCTAGTTTTTGGGAAATTGGACTGAGCTGGTACAGGATTGGATAGAATGGACTGGAGGTTTCTAGAAGTGATAACTCACCAGGTGAGGTGTCCCATGGGACCCATCAAGGCGCCACCTAGTGTAACATCGTAATTTTTATTTTAGGATTCAAGTAGCATTAGAAGAAATTAATTCCTAGTCGATAAAATTTTATTTAATTACTTAAGTTAAGAGAGTTTATCTAAAGTATAAAAATATATCTAAACAAATAATTTTTTTATGATTAAAAAAAAGCCATGGCTTTCATGAAAAATATATATAAAAAGGAAAAGAAGAAAGAAAGAAGAAGAAACTGACCGTGAAAGCCATTTGTAAAAATAAAATAAAATTAACAAAAGGTAGTGGGTGGCATGTGAGTTACCACCCACTATTACAACCAATGTATAACCCTCAATTACCCACGCACAGATGCTTTCATTTTTCATTTCATCTCCAATGCTCCTTTTCTTCTTCAGCTGGCGAGGCATACTTTGGTAGAGAGAGAGAAATAGCAAGAGTGCGAGAGGAAAATTTGCTTGATATCTCTAATCTATTTAGGTAAGTTATCTTTCTCCCACTTTTAAACTTCTCCTCTTTTATTTTTAGTTTTTGATTGAGGGAGAATTTAGGGTTGTTGGTTTTTAAATTTTTGAACATTCTAGTTGATGATTTAGTTTCTAATGGGGCCAATAAGGTTAGTATAAGAGTTGTATGGTGTAGTTTTTGTTTGGATGGTGGATTTAAGGAAATTAGGGTTAGGGAGTAGCTAGAGATGATTTAATATGAAAATTTTGTTGATTAGATTTGAGTTTAATGATTGGGTTATATTTATTGGAGATATAATTGATATTTAATCGATTTAGATTATGACTAGAGCTTGTAAATTGAAAATGGGTATTTTGTGAGAACCCTAAGTTAGAGAAATTTGGGGATTTTAGTTGAATTGAATAATTATGGGTTAATTGATAGTGCAAATGAGTTATTAATATCTAAGAATGATACGATTTAATATTGAAATGAGGATTTGGATATTGTGAGTGAAATTTAGAAATTAGAGGTAAAATTGGGAACTTTGGACTTATAAAATTAAATTTATTATTTGTTTAGCAATTTGATTGATGATGAAACTCAAGGTTTAGTATATTGTGTTAATTATAAGATAAGGAATTTGATGATTTTGTATAATTGGAGGATTTAGTGGTTGATTTAAGTAAATTAAAATTAGAGTTTGATTGGAAATTATAAATTATGATTTTTGAGATTGATTATGAAATGTGAGCATTAGAAATTTTGGGTGAAACTGTAAAGGTTGTAAATTTGGAGTTTTTGGATTGTTTGAGGGGTTTAATGTTAAATGAGAATTTATATAAATAAAATAAAGTTAGAAGAGAAATATGAGTATTTATTTAAGAGTATATGTTATGTCAAATTAATAAATTATTGATGAACATTTATATAAATTATGTAGATTAACTAGTGAATTGTGACCTAAACACGTGCTCCTCATCTGTAGTATTTTTGTTAGCTTTGGAAAGAGATAACCACTTTCTACTCATTATGTGTGCTAATATGATGTTTGTGAGTAATTGATATATATATCTACGGATGATGATGTGATTATATTGGGAAAATTTTGATTGCTGATTTTATTGAAAATGGTCTTGTGGGACTTAAAGTAACTTGGAAAGTTTAAATGGAGATTAAAAGCTTGTTATATCATGAGATTGATATTTTAATTATTATGATTATCTTGAGAATTATATATATGGTGATTGGGATTGGTGATGATGAAGTTATCTTTCTACCACGTGGTATAGCCTTCATTAGAGCTCGATGGTTGGCTTTTGTCCCACTAGTTTAATGAGGGACTTGCCCCACCAGTTTACCGAGGGGTTACGACACCCCTATCAGGTTACCGAGGGGGAATGAACCCATGGTTCAGTCTTGTGCTCTGTGGATTTTGGCCGATCCATAACACTCTACTGGTTAGCTTTTATTTGAGTGGCCAGTCATATGGTAGTTATCATTAGCCCATGGGTTCGGTCGGCAGGTATAAGGCGGTTTGGATGGTTTGATGGGAGGAATTGGGGTGGTATTTCGGTTTGATCATATTATGATAATGTATTATTTTCTATCTCATGTATTTTATTAATTGTCCCACTTGACACCTCACGAGCATTTGTTGTCTCACCCCGTGGTTATTAATATTTTTTTAGGAGTTAGTTCAGTTGCTAGTTCTCACGGGATGGTGCCAGAGGCATAGTAGTGCTATTTGACCTGTATAGCACCATCCTTTATGTTTATGTGCTAAATAGATGTAAATTGCCACTGTAGGGCCTACTTTTGTTTATACTTTTACAATTTACTATTTTGATGATCATACTATACATGGTGTGCTGATAGAAGGCCGGAGGTCTATCAGGATTATGCATGTGAAATTTGTGGATATATAGTAACTATTTTGCTATATGAATAGTATTATTCAGTATTTTGTTTGTGTTATGGGCTTTGAGGTTGTTTACCAATTTCAACGCTCAGAGGCCCCATTCAAACATTTGGAATTGATAATTATGATAGTGTTGGAAGAGTAATTTGATATTTCCAATCATAGTTATTGGATGATTAAGAAAAATATTTTATAACCATGGTAGTGTTCATTTTGAAATCTTTGTAAAGTTCTTTTCCACTGTCACAACATAATTTTCTTATGTCTTAGGGACCAAACAGTAGCATCTGGAACCACTTATATGATCAATGAAGTCAAATTACATAATCTGGAATTTTTTACCACGGGTTACTGTTCATATGGTAAAATTCCGGACAAGTGATTCAACTTCAAAAATTCATAACTAATTCTGGAAAAATCAAAATTAAGTGGTTCAAGTTGCTATACAAAGCTAACATAAGCCTCTTTAAGGGAAAAATATGAATCTGACCAAACTCCAGACCAATTAATACAGTATTGATGTGGAATATTACTGTTTATTTGGTCAGTTTCACAGTTTCCAGATTTGGTTCCCTAACTTTGAAAAATTCGTTCTCTTTGTACAAATATCGGAATAAGATGTTCTTGGTACCAAAATGAAGTTCAACACGTCTATTATCATATTGTAAAGTCTTATACATTTATTCAAAGGTTAGCTATTTTTCCTAAGTCTCAACAAACATAACGAAAACTAAACAAGTATTTAATACACACATTACATATTTCCATAAAAAGTCTCTTATACAACAACATATTTATGCATCGTAACTTCTTCATTCTCTTGCTGTGATGTTTGTATAATGGAGGGAGTGAGATTTCGGGGAAAATCTCAGTAGCAACGGAAATCAAACAGTGTATGCAACTTAATGCTTGATGTTAATATGTGTTTACTTAATGATCATGCTTGCATAATGATATCTTTACATGCTTCCATGTTCCTTAAATTATAACATATGACCATAGCATAAAAAGAAATAGAGCATCATTCAATCATACATGCTTCACATAATCAAAGTAAACATTCAACACATAAAACATCCAAGCAAGCAAAGCATACAAGTGAGTTAAGTTTACTACCTTGGAATAGCTCTCCTTTAACCTTTTCTTTCTTGGTCTTTTGGTCCTCTCTTTCACAAATGTCAAAGCCTAATTATGGTAGAGTAATACACTTATTACAATCCATACCAATTCAGCTTTGAACTTCACTTAATAATTTAAATTCATTTTCCATAACCGATACACCCCTAACTTTCTTTATTTGTGGTTATTTGCCTTGTCCTTTGAATTAATTTGTGCCTTGACTATATCCCACACAATTTTGCCCAAGGAATTCAAATATGGATTCAGAATTGCAAAATTCCAATGTTTCCTTCAGGTCTGGACAGAAACAAAAATAGCACTGATGAGAGCGTTTGATTGTCGCAGTCCGAGCCATCAAAATAAAGTGAATTGCACCTTAGTAATGTAGTATAAGGAACAACCCTATTGTTCTTCTCAAGGAGCCTTTCTAAAGGAATCCTAGCAAATTGGATGTCAAATTCAGTGAAAAACCTGAGTATAGAGCAAAATGGTTTTGGGTTTTTGTGGGTGCATAAATGTAAAGGTGTGGTAAAGTAAATGTTTTTGTGTTTTTGATTTGTGAAGTAGTTTATGGTGGCAGACTCTTAATGATGAAAACGTGTCTATCCTTGCTCTCAATTTATATGGAGTTTGAAATCACTAAGTCTTGAATAAAACTCAATCGATCGATTAAGTCCAGAACCCTAATATTCTTTAAACTCCTTTGATCAAAGCTAGTTTAAAGACTATTAGTGAACTGCTAAGAATCACTTAGTGTGCAATTTAAACCAGATTGTAAAGAATGCCCTCAAATGAGCGTCGATCGACTAACCCTAGAATTCAAGCAATCGAATCAATTAGCAACAATCGTTGACAACCGTTCAACTAGCTTAAAATCAAATCTGAATTATTGCATTTAAACCAGCATTCAAAACATCCAAAGTGAATTACAATTGTCTAATGTGAGAATAATCAATCGATATTCAAAACTTGTTCATATAATAAAAACTCTATATCTAGCAGCAAACATAATATGACAAGATGCAAATTAGAACAAAAGAAACTCCCCAATTCAGTTTATGAGCTCAAGACACGAAATCCATCACTAAGAGACTATGAGTTTAGCCTCTCATGACTCCTGCTACACTGCAATCACGGTCCAGGAGTGGTGCCATGAAGAAACTATGGAAGGATGGAGAATGGGAGTGAAGAAAATCTCTTCAAAGTGGTAGAGAAGGTGGAAGATGAGGATGAAGGTGTGAGAGTTGCCTCTTGACCTAATCAGGTCTCCAGAAAATTGACCCCCCGCATCTGTGGCTTACTACCCCTTTTAAAGGCAAGTTGACCCAATCAGAAACACACAGCTTCACGTCTATGAAATTTGGTGGCAACCAGATCCATATTTTTGTTCGCGACCTGTTATCACCGAGAAGAGCCCAAAAGAATAATGAAGGTTGCGACCTGAGGACACTTTGGTCGCGACTAAACAATGCAGAGACGTGATTTCACTTTCATTGACTTGTGATTTCTTTCATGGTCTCTCCCCCAAAATACCTGTAATTCAACATAAAATCTCGCTTTAAAAGTCCAATTCAGTAAATAACAGTATATGTGCAGTTTGGAGGAGTTATTTTACCATTTTATCCTTTAATTAGCACTTTGCCACGCACAATCATGTGATATACAAAAATACAGTTTAAGGCATGAAATGAATGGTAAAGTTACAATAAAACCCTTAAAAGTGTCTAGAAACCATATACAAAATGTGTATTATCTATTCCCCCACACTTGAACCTTTGTACTCCTGGACAAAGAAGTGAATCACACCTAGAACAACACTAAAACAATTAATCCACCATCTTTTGGGAATGTACAAGTGATAATGTGAGCAATGCAAAGTAATCAACTACTAAACGAAATTAGCCTCAACTATATGAGCGCAATAGATCCTCTCAAAGGATGTAAGCGTTTAGCTCTCTATTTCCTCGCAGTGTTAGGGTTCTTCACTCAGATTCAAATTGGAAAACATCCTACCATAAGCTTGTAATGACTCTAAATCTTAGCAACTATATAGCACTTATGCAAAGAATCAAGAGGTCTTTTAGGTTTGAAATGATGGCGGTGGGCTACGTGGAATAGAAAATGAAGGATAAAAAGTAGTATATGCAATCAAATAAGAGTATATAGCTTGAATTCATGTCTCTACAGATGCAGAAATAATGATCGTGCTAATAGGAGTTGATAATGGTGCCTTCATTTTTTTTTTGCAATATCATCTTTTCCTTTTCTTTTTGTTTGGCACCTTATACATAGAATGGTCTAGCACAACAGTACAATAATAATGAGTTCTGACATGAATGACAAGTTTATTCTTGAAAGATGTTCATGCATATATTACTTTCTATGTAAAATGATGAAAAAGAAAAAGTGATGGGCCCAAAGAGGGTGACAAAGGATATAATATGTAGTGGGCTTGTGTTTGGGATAAAAGGGTTGAGAGATGAATGCCTCTATCATGTTCAATTCATAAATGCGCAAGTAATTTTCAACTCAAAGTCGAGACAAGTTCTTGAGGATATAAACCAATTGAATAATCACTCAATATAGAATTTAAGGAAGAGAATCCTTCCAACAAGGTATTTAATCTAAATTGCTCAGAAGCTAAAGTTTCAAACACTGTTCATCATTCACTAGGCATTAAAACACTTATCACAAATGAAAACCCTTTAAACGATGATTTAAAAGTTTCAAGATAATCATTTAGAACCATGTGATAGAGCTTAGGTGTTTCCACTTCAATTTCCAAGAAATTTAAACAACAAATTCAAGTTTGAAGATGGTTTCTGTAAATTCTTTATGCAAAAGGTCGAAAAACAATAGGGTAATAAATCATTTATAAAGTACAGTAGTAATGCAAACAGAATCCTTCTACACAGCATTGCTCCAAGCAATAAGAAGATAAATGGACCATTGGCGCGCTCAGGTTGCGACGTAAACTGCTCAAGGTCTCGACTACAAACGCAGAAAGTGCAGACTCAACTTCCCAGATTAGTTACGACTAGTAAATTTTTGGTCGCGACGCAAATTCACAGAGAGGTTTAGTCTCGACGTAAGGTCACTAGAGTCACGACTGGTTTTCACAGAGAGTCTGCAATCAACCAATTCATACCAGGTGGCGACCAAGATTCAAACACGTCGCGACTAAATTAGTGGATGTCGCGACCAAAGTTAGCAGAGACTACTATCTGATGATTTTCAAAACCCAAAGCATTTTTATATGCAAGACCTTGTCAGCTAACCACAAAACAGTTTAGAATGGGGTCTAATTTTTAGCAATTCATCACACACATTAAGATCAAAAACCAAAAACTTTGTGATGAAAGATTAGATTATGGAAGAATTTTAACATTATTAGCACAGAAATAAAGACATCCTCCCCCACACTTAAACTTGACAGTGTCCTTACTGTCAACAGAACCAGAGAAATCACAGATGCAAATCAAACTGAGGCAAACCACAATCAGGAAAAATAAGGCAAATCAGAGTCTTTGGATTAGTGAGAGCAAGGTAAAGCAGAACAAAACTCAATGCAAATTTCATAATCAAGTACACAGTCACATTCAAATCATGCATCACAAAACAAGAGGAGCAATGATGACAAGATGGGTAAACTATAGCATGAAATTGAGTACGTTTGAAGAGCCCAGAACAAAAGAAATAAACAAATAGACCATGGACAGTACAAGAGTATGGTGTAAAACAAAAATAAACAAATAAGAAATAAAAGTAGACTGAAAATTATAACATCCTAGAATTTCCCTAGCCGAAAACCCTAAGTTTCTAGCTAAGGAAATGATTAGAGAAATGTAAATGGTATGACTGATTAAATAAAGGATCAAATTATAAAGTTAGAAAGTATTATGGCCAAAAGTCCAAAGTAGACAAAACTTCAGGGACGAAACTGCAAATATGAAAAGGTCAAGGGACCTAAATGTGATTTGTGAAAATTCACAAAAACTGTACTTTCAGCCCAAAACAGCCCGGTATAGATTTAAGATATGAAAATACTGGGAGATAAAGCACAAAATTTTGAGTTGAATGAGAGACATCAGAATTTTGATTTGAGGTCCCGATTAATTGATAAAAATTCGGTAAGTCTGGGAAAATAACCTGGAATTTTTAGGCGACTGACTGGACTTCAGAATTCTGTGAGATTATGATAGAAGATACTTTGTGAAATATGGGATATTGTAAAAAAGACCACACTCCCAAAAGAGGTCCAGATAATTTTAAATAGAATTTTAAAGGAATTTTAGGAGCTTGTCTACCAGCTCTAAAAAGTAGGATTTTATTCGTTGAAGGACCAGATCTAAACCGAAGACCATGAAATTTTACCAGGAGACTTAGAATAAATTTAGATGGGTTATTATGGGCCAAGTCAAAGTCCAATAACCAGTATGAGCCCAAACTAAAATAGGGGCAAAATTATAATTTCGGGAAATTTCGGTACGAAAATGGCAGTTTTGAAAAATATTCAGAAAAATCCCAATAAATTCCATAAAATGGAAAATGAGGTTCTAAGACATTTTTATAAAGGGGAAATGACAAAAATACCCATATATGAATTTTTATCGTATTATAGTTTTTTTTAAGGTATCCGAAAAAATTAAGTATTAGGACTATAAAAAGACCTCAGAAAAATATGAGAAAATGGAGATAAATATTTAAAGGGTCAATAATGATTTTAGATATGTTAGACAGGGTCAGAGAGTGTTCTAGAAAATATCACGCCATTAAATAATTTATTTTTCCTGAAAATCACCCTAATCGGTACCGGTTAATACCGAAAAATTAAAGAAAAATCCTAGAAGCTCCAAGAAGGTCCAAGAAACTCCATGAAGCCTCAAGACTTATTGATTTGGCGCCAAATGGTGAGGGAGAAGGAAAAAGAATATGACAACTCAAAAGTTGTCATAATTACAATGAAAAAGGAGGTTAAATTCTAAACCTTGGATCAAGCTTTTAGGAATTGGATCTTAGCCCTTGATTCCCCTCAATTTTTCCTATAAATACCCCCTCCAAAGACTTCAATTTCATGCAGCCCTCTTTACATAGGAGAAACTCTTGTCAATTCAAAACTCAAGCCAAAAACAAAGCTTCCAACCTCCTAAAGTTCAACGATACTAAGATAAGCATACTTCCAAGCTTTTAATGATTTGTTTGGAAGTTTGATTTATGATTTTTAAGGGTTGGGAACCATGAATTTATAAGGGGAGATGCTTCCCAAATTAGGAAAAGATGAAAGTCATGATAAGGATAGCAAAGACAAGTTGAAAAGGAAAAGATTTAACATGTTTTAGTTCATGGAATCAATGGTTTCTTGGAATTGTTCTTGCACTACCTTGCTGTCCAGATTTATGCACTTTGTTCTAGGGTTGAGACATAATGATTTTAAGGCCTCCAAGGTGTTCAAAATGCAATTTTGTGTAGGGCATAGTAGAGAGACCCTAAGTGGAAGTCTTAAACATCAAAATGGAAGTTCTAGAAAACCCCAAGTTGCAATTTTCGTTTCTGTCCGTACGGACAGTATAGGAGATGAAGAAATTTCAAAATTTGGATCACACCATTGGACTCCTTACCCAAAATTATGTAGGATAGGATCCCAAGAGTTAATGTTAGTGCTTGGGATAAATAAAACCCTAATTTCATTCAAGAAAGGGTAGTTAGGATTTTTAAGTTTGGATTATGTTTGAGAAGTTATAATGACATGAAATTGTTGTTCAATAATTAGAATTTGACATTTGTGCACCTAAAGAACTTCAAGTCAACAAGGAAAGACAAGGATCTCCAAGAGGTAGCAACAACTCTAACTTTATCATTGTCTTGTAATTATTTATTGGTCTTGTTGTTTATGATGTTTGGTTGAGCATGATATTATGTGATGATGTGCAAGCTTGATGGGCTTGATTATGTGGTAATCTCCTTGCTAAGATGTCATGACAAATGCATGTTAGAGAATGCCAAAAATATGAGAATGAATGTGTGGCTCCCATATCATATAACATGCTTTAAATAATTACTTGATGATGTTAAAGTTGTGTTGAATGCTATTGGGATTTCTTTGGAAATCTCACTCTTTTTCATATTAAACCATGGTAGGTGCTGAGCATTGAAGAGGTAAAGAGCCAATTGATGGTGTTTGAAGTATGCTTAGTTGTGTTAGTTACACTTATATTATGTAAATATGGAACAAAGAGTACTTAATGTAAGTTCTGTTAGAAGGCAGTGAGCTTTACAACATATTTTGGATATGGTATTGTATGAATTAAATGTTGAAATTTAGTATTATTAAATTTGACATCTTAAGCTTTAAATAGACACCACGTACGTCCATTTTGGATAAAAAACGAATTTATGGTGAATTTTCAAAGTTAAGAGTTGGATTCTGGAAAACTGGAAAATTACCATATGAACAGTATATGTTTGCGAATTTTTTTGGAACGTTCTAGTTGCTCTTGAACCTATTTATTATTTTTCCCATAAATAGGTTTTAAATATATTTCAGTAGGAATTGGAATCACCTCATTTGGAGTTTTCTATATTTAAATATGAATTTCCAAAGTTTGGGAAAAATCTGAAAAGTGCTATATGAACAGTACCCGAGAGAGATTTTCAACAATTTCAGATCTTTGATTCCAACTTAAATTGATCCTAAAGTGGTTCCAAAGGCTACTAATGGATCATATATGGGTATTAAAGTAAGGATGCGACAAAAATAAACACTATCCTACTAAGTCATCCCTTCCCAATCATCAAACCACAATATCAAGCATATAGTATTAGGAAAAATTGTAAAAAGTAAGAGATAGGAAAGGGACAACCTGGCTATCAAGGTGGCAGTGGGAACTCATAGAGCTTCAAATGGTGGCCATTGGCTTGGAAGATTTTGCCTGTTGCTTCCTCTAGTAATTCAATCATCCCAAAGTCATGGACTTTGACAACTGTGTAGGGTCCATCCCAGCTGGTTTTGAATTTTCCACGTTTGAATTTGAACCTAGCCTGATATCTTAAAACTTGATCGCCTTCCTTAAACTTCTTTCTCAGAATATGAGCATCATGGATTAACTTTGTCTTTTGTTTATAGATTTTAGAGCTACTGTATGCATCTAATCGAATCTCTTCTAGCTCTTGAATCTGTAACAACCTATTTGAACTAGCTTCTTCCAGGTTCTCATTGCAAGCTTTCACTGCCCAAAATGTCTTATGCTCTATTTCCATAGGCATGTGACAAGCTTTCCCAAAAATTGTAACATCCCAATTTTCAGGCCTTGAGACACGGAAATAGCCTGAGAATGAGAGGCTACCAGACCCCTTTTGAGCAGAAGTCCCAGAGACATAAGAGAGTTTTTAGGGACTAAGCTGCGAGTAAGTAAAGGTACGGGAACTTATGTGCAAACAGTGGAAGTCCCAAGGGGTAGAATGGCCATTTGGGGTGATGTAAAGGTCAAAGGTTGAAGAGTTACGAGCTGACTGTTCTGGTCGCGACTAGAGTAAAGCATGGTCACGACTAGTGGTTACAGAAAGAGCTATACGCGACAAGAAAGCATTATGGTCGCGACGTAAAAGAAGTATGGTCGCGACTAGAAAGCAGTGATATCGCGACTAATAGTGGCAGAAAGCCTTAGACGCGACTAAAAAGTGTTATGGTCGCGACTAAAATGTGTTGTGGTCGCGACGATAGAATGTTTTGGTCGCGACTAAAAGATGTTTTGGTCGCGACTAAAAGATGTTTTGGTCGCGACTAATGTACACAGAATTGTAAGGTCGCGACAAGATGATGTTGAGGTCGCGACTAGTGACTAAAGTGGCGCTAAGCGTACGGGCCAAGAGTGGTGAAGGTCCAAGAGAGATAGTTACCCGGTTGGAGATAGACCGGAGGCAGGATATCAGATACAGGAAAGGTTATCTGGAAACCATGAAGTAAACTGATAAGGTATACTAATGGGTCCCACAAGATGCCACATGGCATTAAAGTAATGGTTTAGTAGAATAAAGTTACTCGGTTGGTACAAAAATCGAGGAGGCACGATAACTGAGGAAATAATCAGATAAAGTCAGGGACTTATCTGGGTGGCATTGGGAAGCGTGCAAGGTCTCTTCCAGTCGCCACATGGCATTAGTCTGCAGAAAGCAGATAAAGTTGAGGGCACGTATTACGAGGCAAGAGACTGGACCGGTGAGTCAGCATGCTGAGGTGTCCCGGGAATTCAAGCATGTGAAAAATGAGGCGCTGAGTCAGCATGGTGAGTTGTTCCGCTGATGCAGTAAATGAGGAATTAAAGAAAATAGGAAAATCCAGGAAAAACCAGGACCGTAGGATCAAAGTTCCTGGAAATTACGATTGTGCCATTGAGCCCCATTATAAATACCCCCTTCCCCCATTCCATTTGCATCCCGCGGAGGAGGAGAGAATGAGAGAGAAAGAAGAGAGAGAAGGAGAAGGAAAGGAAGAGAGAAAGGAGAAAAGGAAGTAAGGAAGTTCTGGCGGAGCTGGAAGCAGAATAGAGATAGTAAGGTTCTGCTAAGCTAGCCAGGTAGTAACTAATCCTAGCTTCTATGTAATGGCTTTGTGATTTGATGTGCTATTGTTTGGTTGGATTGTTGTCTTATATGTTATGTCTGAAGCTCTGCTGTAATGCTATGGTCATATGTTATTAAGCATGGAAGCACACAGCATACTTATCTGTACATAATCACAAGCAAGCACTGTCACACTGCATTACATATATTGTTATGATTGTTGCTACTGAGATTCCCCCGAATCTCATCCCCATCCATAACCCATTACAGGGAGGTTATGCTGAAGTAGATTTAGAGAATCCTAAGAGACGCCGTTATGCTGCCGGAGTAAAGACTGAACATCAGTATATGATAAGTACTGTGTACGTAGTGCTGTCTAAGGAGGCTAAAAGTGAGTGGACCTAGCCGGTTCATCTAGTCTTTCCTGGGTACTACGTAGAATGGTAGTTCTCATGAGGGAATTACCGAATCAGTACGGTTCAGTTCTTTGTTCAGATGAAGTGTAGCGGTTATGCTGCCGGAGTTTAGGCAGAAGAAGAGCTAGTATAGCTTCCGCAAGTGTACTCTGAGGGCTGTATGGGAGGATGTTTCAAAAACTGTCCTATAAGGGGACATGCCTAGAGGGGTTTTAAAAGCTGTTCTGTAAGCCCATAAAGCATCGTCTAGTCTTAAGTTCCAATCCTTATTGGATGGCTTGACAATCCTCTCTAGTATGTGCTTTATTTCCCTATTAGAAACCTCTGCTAGACCATTGGTTTGAGGGTGGTATGGGGTGGAAACTTTATGAGTTACACCATATTTTGCTAATAAGTTATTGATCATTTTATTGCAAAAATGGGTACCTTGATCACTGATTACTACTATTGGTACTCTAAATCTACTAAAGATGTGAGACCTTAGGAATTTGGAGACAGTCTGGGCGTCATCTAGTCTTGTAGGAATAGCCTCCACCCACCTTGATAAGTAGTTTACAGCCAACAAAATGTATTGAAACCCAGCTAAAGGTGGAAAAGGTTCCATAAAGTCTATTCCCCATACATCAAAAACCTCACAAAACAGAATAGGTTGTTGTGGCATCTTGTGCCTTTTGCTAATCCCTCCAAATATTTGGCACCTATCACAAGCTCTACAGAATTCAAAAGCATCTTTAAACAGGGAGGGCCAATAGAAACTGGATTCTAGGACCCTGCGTGTAGTCCTTTTCCCTCCAAAATGACCTCCACAAACCCATGAATGGCATGCTTCCAGAACTGATCTGTGCTCATGGTTTGGGACACATTGCCTTAACACTTGGTCAAAGCATAACTTCCACAGGAAATGTTTATCCCAAATGAAGTATTTAGATTTACTCTTGAGCTTTTGGGCCTGAAATGTAGACAAGTGAGATGGGATTAGGCCAGTTTCAATAAAATTAACCAAGTGAGCATACCAAGGCTCCACAACAGAAACCAAACAAAGTGATTGATCAGGTAAAGAATCATAAATAAAATCAGAACTAAGTACTCCCCTGGTCTCTGTTGGTAATCTGCTTAAGTGATCTGCAACTTGGTTCACGTTTCCTGCTCGATCTCTCACTTCTATATCAAACTCTTGAAGCAGTAACATTCATCGTAGAAGTCTAGGCTTTGATTGAGGCTTATAGAACAAATACTTGACTGCTGCATGGTCTGTGTAAACAACAACCTTGGAATTGATTAGATATGCTCTAAATTTATTTAAAGCCACCACAATTGCATACAATTCTTTCTCAGTGGTTGTGTAATTAGTTTGGGCAGCATCAAGTATTTTGGAGGCATAAGCAATCACTCTAGAGATGTTACTTTCCTTTTGACCTAACATGGCTCTCACAGCATAATTGGAAGCATCGCATGATAGTTCAAAAGGGAGATCCCAAACTGGTGAAGTTAAGATAGGTGGAGAAATTAACCTATCCTTCAATTTTTCAAAAGCCTCTTTTCAGTCATTGGAGAAAACAAATTTAGTATCTTTTTGCAGAAGTTTCGAGAGTGGTAAAGCAATTTTACTAAAATCTTTGATAAACCATCTATAAAATCCAACGTGCCCCAGAAAAGATCGAAGTTCTTTTAAAGTTATGGGGTAAGGCAGCGATGATATGACTTCAATTTTTGCTTTATCCACCTCAATTCCCTTGCTATATACAAGATGTCCAAGTACTATTCCATGATCAACCATGAAATGACACTTTTCAAAGTTTAAAACCAGTTTTTTCTCAACACATCTAGCAAGGATTTTATCAAGGCTCAGAAGACACTCATCAAAAGAATTGCCATAAACAGTAAAATCATCCATGAACACATCCATACATTTCTCAATGAAATCAGAAAATATAGAAAGCATACAACGCTGAAATATGCCAGGGGCATTACTCAAACCAAATGGCATTCTTTTATAGGCATATGTGCCAAAGGGACATGTAAATGTGGTCTTGTCTTGGTCCCTCAGGTCTATGGGAATCTGGAAGTATCCTGAATATCCATCTAGGAAACAATAATGACTCTTACCTGCCAATCTCTCAAGCATCTGATCAATAAAAGGTAAGGGGAAATGATCTTTCCTAGTCGAGACATTCAACTTCCTATAGTCAATACAAACCCTCCATGAATTCTGCACTCTAGTAGGTATTAATTATTCTCATTTTTAACTACTGTCAGTCCACTCTTTTTAGGCACTACATACACAGGGGATACCCACTCACTATCTAAAATAGCGTAAATGATTCCTGCTTTTAACAGTTTATTAATTTCCTTCCTAACCACATCAGAGATCATCGGGTTTAATCTCCTTTGGGGTTGTTTAATTGGCTTGGAATCTTCACTCAGCAAAATCCTATATGTACAAACAGTTGCATCTATCCCTTTTATGTCAGCTAATTGCCATCCCAGAGCTTCCTTATTCTTCCTAAGCACTTCTAATAGCCTAGACTCTTCATTAGCAATTAAAGAATTTGAAATTATCACTAGCAATTTTGAGTCTAACTCAAGATAGGCATATTTTAAGTGCGAAGGCAATCATTCATCAGGATCCCTTTCGTAGATTCTTGAAAATTGCTCATATTTGGTTCATCAGGATCCCTCCCCTCGCTCTCGTTCCCTTCAGTGATTACACCAAGATCAAGTTAGTCCACGGTTGCAACAAGGTTGAGATTGTAACATCCCAATTTTTTGGTCTAGGAGAACTGGGAGGTAGTCTGATATGGGCAGGCTATTAAACCCGTAGTCCCAGGGTAGTAATATGATATGGGCAGATCACTTACCTATATTTTGTAGGAATCCGAGGGATGAGCTAAGTTCCTCAGGATTTAAAGATGAGTTAAGTCTTTGACCTACAGAATAGGGACAGTTCACCTAGATTCAAAAAGAGAAATATGAGGAATATCCTAAGTCTTAAGCCTTGGAATTCTGCGGGTAACTAGATATGGGCTGGCTCCTGAGTAAGATAACCTGATAGGGCGGGTTATCTAACGTTTCAATTAACAATGACTCCCGAAGAGTTCAGGGGATGAGTTGTTGAAAGAGAATTTCGAGAACTTAAGATGAAGGATAAGAAGATAGGTAAAGATGCCAGAAAGGGAATTCAGGGGCATAATCGTAATTATGGGAAAGATCGGGCTGGTAGCCGATGAGTACCAGACTTTACCAGAAAATAGAGAAAATTATGCTGATCATTTTACTGAACTGTGAAATATGCATATGAGGTCTCTATGAGTATGTAAGAATTATGGAAAGTTAAGGGACTTAATTGAAAAGAAGAAAAGTTTCCAGGGGCAAAATGGTAATTATTGAAAGTTGAGCCAGAAGTGGCTTAGAACTGCACGAAAGCATTTTAGTCCCAAATTTCACCAGTAGATAGAGGAAATGATGCTAGATAATCCAGCTTAATACAGGAATTTTCTCAGGACTCCAGATAGCCGAAATTTATCTGATGATGAAAAAGTTATAAAAATTATTATTGGATATCCTAGACTTCAGATATACGTGAAAAATTATAGGATGATGCATCCTGATGAGGCAGATGTCAGGGAACTTACAGAATACCGATAGGAGGTCTGTAGAAAAAGTTATTCACAAATTAGTAAATTCAGACGGAGAGTATGACCTCCAGGGATCCGATTAGGGGATTTATCGGTATTCAAACTGAGACTGAATGAGGTCAGATGACATCGGGCAGATCCCTGTTATGACCCAAAGGAATGCCTGGACTCAGTATGTCAGTTTATCTGATAAAAGGAGCCGGTGTTGGGAAAAAGGTGTAAAATGACGAAAATGCCCTTATGTTATAAAATAGTGAAATAATGAGTAAAGGGTATTTTGGTCATTTGGCTAAGATGAGACAGTCAAGAAAGGTTATCTGGATAGTTGAACAGGGTCAGAGAATACTCTGGTAAGATATGAAAAGACAATAATGCCCCTAGATTCATTAAAGTAAAGAAAGAGGAACCAAGGGCATTTTGGTAATTTGCCAAGGGATGGTTATTGGGAATTGAGCCATCAGAGTACTTGGGCTGGATCAGAGACCCAAGATGACATTCCAAAGCCCAAAAACGTAGCCCAACATGTATGTGGGAAAAAGTGGCATTAAAATAATGTTTTAGTAACTTTTCAATAAAGTAAAGTTACTCGGTTGGCTTGATGACCGGGGAGGTGATCAGATAAAGTTCTGGACTTATCTGGATAGCATTGGATGGCATGAAAGGTGCCAGCAAGATGCCACATGGCGTCAATATAGAGGAAGAAGAAAAAGGTTAAGGACACGTGGCACAATCTCAGCCGTGTATTCCGGTGCAAGACTCTGAAATTCTCTGGAAGCGCTGAGTCAGCCTGTGAGGTGTCCTGTGGGCCCCACCATTGCGCCACCTAGCCTGTGAGGTGTCCCTTGATGATGTCATAAAGTGATGAGTCATAAGGATGATGATGTCATCACGATGACATAAGCGAAACTTGGTGGGCAAGCAAAGCAATCTGAGCTACTCGTTGAGAATTGATCTGGACCACTCATTCTCCTTTGCTTCCACTATAAATACCCCCTCCCCCTTGCCTTCTCATTCACAACCAAGAGCCATTTTAGAGAGAGAAGGAAGTTTTAGAGAGAGAAAGTGAGAGAAAGAAAGAAAGAAGGAAGTTCTGGCGGAGCTGGAAGCAGTATAGAGATAGTAGAGTTCTGCTAAGCTAGCCAGGTAGTAACTAGTCCTAACTTTTATGTAATGACTTTGTGATTTGATGTGCTATTGTCTGGTTGGATTGTTGTCTTATATGTTATATCTGAAGCTCTGCTATAATGCTATGATCATATGTTATGAAGTATGGAAGCACGCGGCATACTTTTCTGTACACAATCACAAGCAAGCACTATCATACTGAATTACATATATTGTTATAATTATTACTACTAAGATTCCCCCGAATCTCACTCCCCATGTCTAACCCATTACAGGGAGGTTATGTTGAAGTGAATTTTGAGAATTTTAAGAGACGCCGTTATGCTGCCGAAATTATGGCAAAATGGCAGTAATGAAGAAAGGAGCTAATACGTACTGTGTACGTAGGTACTGTCTAAGGAGTCTGGAAGTGAGTGGACCTAGCCGGTTCATCCAGTCTTTCCTGTGTACTTACGTAGAATGGTAGTTCTCACGGGAATTATCGAATCAGTACAAGATTAGTTACTTTGTAAAGATGAAGCCTGGCGGTTATACTGCCAAATTTATGGCAGGGAAAGATGTAATAGAGTTACAAGGATTTTATGAATGCTCTCTTGTATGACAATTTATTCTTTAATAATAAATATTGTTTGGCATGTTCAATTTGTGTGAGAAATTAAGAGAGAGAAATTCGCAGGTCTTGAGGTAGCAGTGTTTTGACCTCAGTTTGACCTAGTAAATGAAGGAATTTGGCCACAAAATTTGGTGAGCCAGTAGTACACATCTGGGGCATTATGTGGATAGGTAATAAGCCTCATTTGGATGTGTAGAAGGAGATTAGTCAGTACCCAAAGTAAAGGTTCAAAATAAGAAACTTAAGAGTAAAATTTTAATTTTTTGCCTTAAGTTAAGATAAATCAAGCTAATATCTCTTCCGTAAGTGTACTATGAGGGGTCTAAGGGAGGATGTTTCAGAGATTACCCTCTCTCATACCTGCATTGTAACATCCCGATTTTTGGGTCTAGGAGAACTGGGAAGTAGTCTGATATGGGCAGGCTGCTAAACCCGTAGTCCTAGGGTAGTAATCTGATATGGGCGGATCACTTACCTGTATTTTGTAGGATCCGAGGGATGAGCTAAGTCCTTCAGGATGTAAAGATGAGTTAAGTGTTTAACCTACAGAATCGGGACAGTTCACCTAGGTTCAAAATGAGGAATGTGAGGAATATCCTAAGTCTTAAGCCTAGGAATTCTGCAGGAAGCTTGATATGGGCTGGCTCCTGTGTAAGATGACCTGATATGGGCAGGTTGTCAAGCTTTTCAATTAACGATGACTCCCGAAGAGTTTAAGAGATGAGTTATTGAAAGAGAATTTCTAGAACTTAAGATAAGGGATGAGAATAGATGCCAGAAAGAGAATGTAGGGGCAAAATCGTAATTTTGGGAAAGATCGGGCTGGTAGCCGATGAGTACCATATTTTTCTAGAAAATAGAGAAAATTATGCTGATCATTTCACTGAATTGTGAAATGTGCATATGAGGTCTCTATGTATATGAAAGAATTAGAAATGTGACCAAGGGTAAAATGGTCATTTTTGAAAAGTGTGCGCGGGAGCGTACTTTCAGGCCAAAATAGCCCGATCCGGACAAAATATCTGAAAATACCGGGAGATAGAGAAAAGGATTCCGGATTGAATGAGGAGTCACGGAATTTTGATTTGAGGTCCCGATTTTTCTGTAAAAATCCCTGAAGATGGGAATTTACAGTTATAATCGGTAAAGAAAAAGCAGTTCCGATAGGGATGATCGGACTGTGGCCAGGGGGCCGTATAGTGTTTCTAAGGCCTTTAGTGACACCAGGGAAGGCCCAGGCCCATTATATCAGTCCAGTGGTAAAAGGGCCGGTGTCCGGGAAAAAGGTGCAAAATGACGAAAATGCCCCTATGTTATAAAGTAACTGAAGAATGAGTAAAGGGTATTTTGGTCATTTGGCTAAGGTTAGACAGTCAAGAAAGGGTATCTGGATAGTTGACCAGGGTCAGAGAGTACTCTGGTAAGATATGAAAAGACAATAATGCCCTAGACCTAGTAAAGTAAAGAATGAGAAATTAAGGGCATTTTGGTAATTTGCCAAGGGGTGTTTCTTGGGAAGCATGCCATCAGAGTACTTGGGCTGGATCAGAGACCCAAGATGATATTCCCAGGCCCAAAAACGCAGGCCCAGTGATTCAGGGGGAAAAGTGTCATTAAAATAATGATTTAATGACTTTTCAGTAAAGTAAAGTTACTCGGTCGGCACGATAACCGAGGAGGTGATCAGATAAAGTCCAGGACTTATCTGGATAGCATTGGAAGGCGTGAAAGGTCCCTTCCAGATGCCACATGGCATTAGTCTGGAGAAAGCAGATAAAGCTGAGGACACGCTTTACGAGGCAAGAGACTGGACCGGTGAGTCAGCCTGCTGAGTCAGCTGCTGAGGTGTCCAGGAATTTCAGCATGTGGAAAATGTGGCGATGAGTCAGCTGCTGAGGTGTCCACTGAGGTGTCCTGGATGATGCAGTAAAAAGGAATAAAAGAAAATAGGAAAATCCAGGAAAAACCAGGACCACAAGTTCTTATGGCTTCAAAATTACAAGAATGCCATTGGCCAAAACTATAAATACCCCCTCCCATTCATTCATATGCCATGGCCAAGAGGCTTTTAGAGAGAGGAGGAGGTGCTAGAGAGAGAAAGTGAGAGGAAGAAAGAAAGAAAGGAAGTTCTGACGGAGCTGGAAGCAGAATAGAGATAGTAGAGTTCTGCTAAGCCTTTGAGGTAGTAACTAATCCTAGCTCTTATGTAATGTCTTTGTGATTTGTTGTGCTATTGTTTGGTTGGATTGTTGTCTTATATGTTATGCTTGAAGCTCTATTACAATGCTATGATCATATGTTATTGAATATGGAAGCACGCAGCATACTTATCTGTACACAATCACAAGCAAGCACCGTCACTCTGCATTACATATATTGTTATGATTATTACTACTGAGATTCCCCCGAATCTCATTCCCATATATAACATTACAGGGGAGGTTCTGTCAAAATAAAATCTGGAAATTTTAAGAGACGCCGTTATGCTGCCAAAATTATGGCAACGAAGAAGGAACAGAGAAAGGAACTGATACGTACTGTGTACGTAGGTGCTGTCTAAGGAGGCTGGAAGTGAGTGGACCTAGCCGGTTCATCCAGTCTTTCCTGGGTACTTACGTAGAATGGTAGCTCCTACGGGAATTACCGAATCGGTACAAGATCGGTTACTTTCTAAAGAAGAATTGTAGCAGTTATGCTGCCGGATTTTAGGCAGGGGAAGATGTAATAGAAATATGAGAATTTGCTGTATGCCTTGTTGTATGACATTTTATTATTTAATAATAAATGTTGTTTGGCATGTTCAATTTGTGAATGGGGAATTAAGGGAGAAATTCGCAGGTCCTGAGGTAGCAGTGTTCTGGCCTCAGTTTGACCTAGTAAACGAAGGAGTTTGGCTATGAAATTTGGCAGGCTAGTCGTACACATCTGGGGCATTACGTGGATAGGTAATAAGCCTTATTTGGATGTGTATAACGAGATAAATTAATTTTCAAATTAAAGGTCCAGAATAAGGAACTTAAGAGTGAAATTTTGAATTTCTGGGCTTAAGTTAAGATATATCAAGCTAATATCGCTTCCGTAAGTGTACTCTGAAGAGTCTAAGGGAGGATGTTTCATGCATCATTGGCACAAATCAAATCATTCAAGAAACTTAAAGTATGTGAGGTAATTGTAGGCTTTGAGAGCAGAAAAGTAGGGCTAGAAGACATTGGCCCTTTAACCGAAGCAGTAGAGCAAGGAACTGGGGTTCTGGAAGGGTCAATGGTTGCTTCTGCTATTACTGGTCATGACCTCTTAGGTTCATCTTCAAATTCTAGTCGTGACGTACATTCACAGAGACTGTCTCTAGAATGTGTGGTCACGACGTCATCATACAATAGTTGCGACTTGACTTCTCAGTAGTTTTGTGTCGCGACTAAAAATACATCCGGTCGTGACTCCGGTTCACAGTGAGTATCAGATTGAAGTTCGGTCGCGACGTGTAGGTCCTTTAGTCGCGACTTGGAGTCATAGAAACTCGACCCTTATATGGTTGTTGCTCTTCCAGCTTCCAGAACATCTAGGGGTTCTGCAAAATCACTCAACAAGTCTTTTGCAAACATATTATCATTATCATGCAAACTCAGTTCATGTTCATCCCTAGTCTTTTCAACAGCGTAATCAATGGCATTCAACGAAGTAAAAGCAGAATTATCAAAAGGAAATTTCATTGCTTCATTCATATTAAAACTTACCACATGTTCTCCAACTTCCATTGTGATGGAATTATGCTTCATACTAATGATGGTCTTAGAAGTTTGGAGGAAGGGTCTGCCTAGGATCAAAGTACTATCATTTACTAGCTCTTTGGACATGTCCAAAACATAAAAGTCAATTGGAAACACTAAGTCTTTGACCTGCACTAGAATATCCTCAAGGATTCCTTTAGGATACCTAATTGTCCTATCATCTAACTGGAGCACTACATTTGTGTGTCGAAGATTATTAATACCTAAGGGTTTGTATACCGACCAAGGCATTACATTGATGGCTGCTCCTAGATCTAACAATGCTCCCTTAATAGGAACATTTCCTATAGTGCATGGGATTGTGTAGGAGCCTGGGTCTTAGCACTTAATCTATAATTCAGCCTTAAAAAGTGATGACATATTAGCACTCACCTGAATTCTCTCAAGAGGCCTAAATTTCTTTTTGTCAGCACATAATTCTTTTAAAAATTTGGCATACTTGGAATTTCTCTTGAGGAATTCAACCCTAGGGATGTTGATTTCTAACTTATTGAATAGTTTGTAAGCATCTTTAGCAAAAGCTGGGTCAATCTTTTTCTTTCCAGCAAAGTAAGATTTAGGAAAAGGGAGATATTTTATACTTACCTCCTTACCTGTGTGCTTAGAGGCTCTTTGCTTGCTTGACTCCGGCTTCTCCTCAAGTTGCTTTCTTTTGCATGCTGGACTGGGTCCCATTGTTGCCTCTTCTTGCAGCTTTTGTATTTCTGCTTGGGCTTGTGAATTCTCTTCTTGGGTTGCCTTCTTCATCATGAGCTGCTATTCTTTAAGGCTTTCAGATTTCCCAATTGGCATCTGTGGCAAAGATGATTTCTCAATTTCAGCATCTTCTTTATCCCTTTCTGATGTTTCAGCTTTTTCAAAATGCACTTGTCTTCCACTTCTTAGAGATATAGCATTCAGACCCTTTGGATTCATGACAGTGTTTGAAGGTATGCTGCCCCTATCCTTTCCTTGGATGTCACTCACTGTATTAGAAACTTGAGTTAAGTGGCTTGTGATATCTGCATTCTTATGGCTTAACTCTTCAAGTTTTCTGTGCGCCTCTGCATTATCTTTCTGCATACTTTGGAGAATTGAAGCTATAGATGTGAACTGACCATCGTTCTCCTTGAGCTTTTGGTCTATATTGGTCATTCTACCATCTATATTGCTCATTTGTGCTGCCATACTCTTCAACAATTGAGAGGTCTCATCTGGCCTTGATGCCACTAAGGCATTGGGTTGGTTGGGAACCATAGACCTTGCATTACCTTGGTAGTTGCTTGAAGAAGCACCACCTCCTTGGAATTGATTGGGTCTATCACTTCCCCACCTAAAGTTTGGGTGATCTCTCCAGCTAGGGTTATATGTGCTAGAGTATGGGTCTCTCTTCTGGTAGTTGTTCTCCCTTCCTTGATACATTGCTGCAACTTCTTCAAAACATCTTTCACATGTACTTATAGCATACATCATTGAACCGCAGGATTCACATCCTGTAACTAAAGCTTATGAGGTATCAACTGCATTAACTTGTTTTATGGAATGAAGTTCTCTTTCAATCAAATTCATCCTCTTATCCATTCGGTTTCCTTAAGCTGCTATTTTAGTTAAGATTGAATTTGAATTGCTCGAAGATGAGGTGGTTAGTCTTCTTGGATCTCCAGTCTGATGGTCTTCATTGGCCATTTTCTGGAATAACTCCCAACTTGCTTGTGGGGTCTTATCTCTCAATGAACCATTTGCAGCAGCATTCAAGGAAACTTTATTGTGGGGTAGTGGACCATCAAAGAATATGTCTACTAAATCATCCTTAGTGATGTTGTGGTGAGGGCATCTTGCCAACAAATTAAGAAACCTTGTCCAATACTCATGCAAAGACTCTCCATCCTGTTGCATAACATTAGTGATTTCTTTCTTTATCCGAGTGGTCTTGGAAGATGGGAAAAATTGCTCAAGATAAGTAGACTTCAGTTGATCCCATGTAAGAGTTGAAAAATGGATTGGCAAATTGTATAGCCACTCCTTAGCCTTCCCTTCTAAAGTGAAATGGAAACACCTCCTTAAGACATCATCCAGTGCAGTCATTGGAGGCTTAATTAAGGAACAGATCATGTGCATGGTTTGTAAGTGCCTGTGTGGACATTCTCCTGTAAAAACATGAAATTTAGGTAAGGCTGCAATCAAAGCTCCTTTAATCTCAAAATTAGCTTCTTCAGTGAGAAACCATAGGGATCATAATTCACATGTGAATGATTAATTTCCCTTACGCTTCTATTATTTTCTACATTCATAGGTATTTCATTTTCTCCATTCCCATTATGCCTATTATGGTCAGCCATATTTAGTTCAGTTTCAAACTCTGGAATACTAGAGGAGGAACTAGATTTTGCTTCTTCTTCTCTAAATTCCCTAAATTCTCTCCTTAGTTTCCTAAGTCTTCTCTCTATTTCAGGTTTGAACGGCACTAATGGTTTAGTTATTTTACACATGCAATGCAGAAACAATCAAGAATAATCAATGCAATCAATCAATTTAGACAGAAGTTGCACAGCAGAAAATTTTTTCATTAAGTCACGACCCAATAGTTTGCTAGTCGCGACTAGCAATGGCAAAGAGCAATTGTCGTGACTCAGGAATGGAATGTCGCGACTCACAGTCACAAAGAGTATTGGTTGCGACTAATAGTATCACAGGTCACGATGGAAAATCACAGAGAGAAAAAGTTGCGACTAAATGTGCAAACGGTCGCCACTCAAAATTACAGAGAGTAGGGGTCGTGACTCAATGCTTCAACGGTCGCGACATGTTTTCGCAGAGTAGTCAAAATTTCACAGAAAAAGTATCAGGTCGTGACACCAACTAGTTAAAGTTGCGACTCAAGAACACAGCGACTGATTTTTGCAGAAAACTCAAGACAAATGCAGAATGCAAAGTAATTTGAAAAGTACTAAAAATAAACTAAAATGCAAATAAAAGTAAGAAAAACAAGTCAGGTAGCTAATGAAATTGACAAACAATTACTAGGGAACCAATTACTTGGCTCCCCGACAACGGCGCCATTGATGAGACCGTCAGATTGTCGCAGTCTGAGCCATCAAAATAAAGTGAATTGCACCCTAGTAATGTAGTATAAGGCACAACCCTATAGTTCTTCTCAAGGAGCCTTTTTAAAGGAATCCTAGCAAATTGGATGTCAAATTCAGTGAAAAACCTGAGTATAGAGCAAAATGGTTTTGGGTTTTTGTGGGTGCAAAAATGTAAAGGTGTGGTAAAGTAAATGTTTTCGTGTTTTTTATTTGTGAAAGTAGTTTATGGCGGCAGACTCTTAATGATGAAAACGTGTCTATCCTTGCTCTCAATTTATATGGAGTTTGAAATCACTAAGTCTTGAATAAAACCTCAATCGATCGATTGAGTCCAGAACCCTAATATTCTTTAAACTCCTTTGATCAAAGCTAGTTTAAAGACTATTAGTGAACTGCTAAGAATCACTTAGTATGCAATTTAAACCAGATTGTAAAGAATGCCCTCAAATGAGCGTCGATCGACTAACCCTAGAATTCAAGCAATCGAATCAATTAGCAATAATCGTTGACAACTGTTCAACTAGCTTAAAATCAAATCTGAAATATTGCATTTAAACTAGCATTCAAAACATCCAAAGTAAATTACAATTGTCTAATGTGAGAATAATCAATCGATATTCAAAACTTGTTTATATAATGAAAACTCTATATCTAGCTGCAAACATATAATACACAGCTGGAAAAAAGCATTTCAACACCGGTTGAAAATGGCATTCAACATCGCACACACAACCGGTGTAGAAACGGACCGTGTAAAAAGTCATACATTTTACACCGGTCCTATAATCGGTGTAGAATGTATAATTTTTTACACCGGACTACATTTTAAATCGGTTCACATTTACATCCGGTGTATTATTTTTAACATCTGCACCGGTTGAATATTGGGACGGTGTAGATTTTTCAAATTATTAAATTTTTAACACCGGTTGAATATTGGGACGGTGTAGATTTTTCAAATGTTAACACCGGTTGAATATTGGGACGGTGTAAATTTTTAAATTTTTAACACCGGTTGAATATTGGGACGGTGTAAATTTTTAAATTTTTAACACCGGTTGAATATTGGGACGGTGTAGATGTTATTAAATTTAATTTATATATGTTCTTACTACACCGGTGGGTATGTACCTCCGATGTAGATGTTATTAAATTTATATTTGATAGATTTCGTTGGCCTGAAGCTTCAGAAGTAAACTGCCCAAATGTAATATATGACTCAATCATCGATCATCATCAGTTCAAGATGCCAGAGACATATATAATTCAATTGCTCATTATATTATTCATTGAATAAAACTCAATACAAAAATGCTACAATTTGAACAGAAAAATGTATTCAGTGAAAGACAAATACTATTGAGAAGGAAGGATTTGAACAAAAAACTCTGCCCACCGATTACGCAGGTCCTCAATATCTTGGTCAGGAAATGGATCAGGTTGTTCAAACATCTGAAATATGAAATCAAAATCAAAGAAATTAAGGCATTACTAATTTAGATTAGATTGACAATTAAGAAATATGAAATCATTCAAAATATAATTTTACCTCCCCACTTAGGTCAATCCTATTTGCCAAGATAATATTGACCATGTGTCTGACTATGTAGAAGCCGCACAAGTTGCTTTCTCTGGGTTGCCTTCGACTCTGTAATGTTAACAAGAGAAAAATTATTTCTCATCATCAAAACGGGGAACCTAGCTAACACCTAATATATACTTTTATTACCATCGGTGTGATCCATTCAGGGTCCCTCACCAAATTAGCGTGCTTAAGGCCCCTTGCAACTGCGAATGTCCTCATAGCCCTATGACCAAAGTTAACAAGTTAGTAACCCATTTATCACACAGATCATTGTGTATAGAAGAGAACTCACGTACGTGTTCATGATCTTCCTAACATCCACCGAGGGCTTGTAATGGAGGGAGCATAAGAAGAAAACTTTATAGCTATGCTTACATAGGATGACAAGTTGCCAATGATTGCTGTAGAGATTAGTTAAAAGAAAATGAGTATTATAATTAAGCAACTACAAAACTAGTATATATAAAATAAAATGAAACATTATTATTCTTACTCATGCATATATGGTGCGAAGAAACAATCAATATCGGTTTCACCGAGCCTCTCTGAAATGTATGCAAGTCTCGAAGATTGAGAGGTCCCTTTAGCATAAATCTGAATTGGGCATAGGAATCCGAACTTTTTTTGTTTGCCCTTGGAGGAAACCAACTCAGCTTGCATGTACCTACAGGCAATGCATGCACGACATTAGTTGTAAGACTTGAACTTTGTTATTACATATATTTACATTTAAATTATACTTACATCAAAAACACTTGGATGCAGCCGGAGGTCAGTTCTTCCTTGGGAGTGATCAGAGATTTGACGTCCGCATGATCCAGGAAGGCCGGTGCCCCCATGTCGCCCACAACTGAATCCATAGGCAACGCGTCCACATGGAACGTTTTGTCATATGCCATTAGGATCACACGTTGCATGGCATTCAAAGCGGGAGGGGTGGGAAGTTGGTCGGGGGATGAGGCGACGTGATCCGAAACAAGATGCTTTGGCCACAATATGAAAGTCCCTTTTGCTTGGCTCACTGTCTTCACCTCATCAGTGGGAATTGGGACAAGAGCATCTCCAATTAGCACGGCTTCAACTGTCACCCTTAATTGATCGTCCTGAATTTGGACGTGGTGAACAGTAGTTGCCCCTAGGCTATGGATGGAGCCACGTGCCACTAAGCGTCTAAGAGGATCCTCAACATATAGATCACAATGTTCTGCATCCTCTGACAGCGGCAAGCAACAACTCCCCTTAGTGCTTTGACGGACTGCAGTTGAGGGCGGGAGGGGATCAGTTGGCTCTTGCTGCCTTGATGTCATCATGGACAACATTTCTTCCTTCATCTTTGCGAACCCCTCTTGTAATCGCGCCTCAATTGAAGCTTCTGCTTGTGCCCTAGCCTCTATCCAAGCTTCTTCCTTAGCCTCTGCCCTTATGGTGGAGAGCAAGGATGCCAACTCTGCCCTCGGCACCACATGTGGGGAACGTATTTGAGATGCTCCAAAGTAATCTCTTATACCCACACCTCTTCCAACTCCCCTGACACGGCCCCCATGTTCTTGTTTCCCAGTGGCAACAGTCAAGATGTCATTCCTACCATCTGACTTGAAGGATCCATGGGACTCTTGTTGTTTAAGATCACTCTATAACATAGAAAGAACAACAAACATAAGGAAAATGATATAATTATATATAGTCTACTATCACAAAATAATGCAAGTAGTGCTTACAATTTTTTCAGCAATCATGCGAGCATTGTCGCTTGTAAAAGCTCCGCTCTTTCTTTGGCGAGCGTACAACCATTTTTCTTCGCGACGTATCGGAGAGGGGGGGGTCAAGAAGAACACTAGGATCCGACCCAGCACTTTCTTCTAACCTCTTCCTCTTGGCCCCCAACAACTCTCTTTCTGCCTTCGCGTAACCCCCTCGAGACATTGTGTGGGGGCAATCATTCTTGAGGGCGTATTCAATCGCTTTTGCTCTTTTTTCCTACAAGACATGAAGTATTTAAAATCAATACATATGATACTCTGATACGTTTTCTGCAACCACATACAAAAGGATACACTCACCATTGCTACTGGCGTGGTCCGATTCCTAACAAATTGTTCCCACGCAGCTTCGTCAATGAATTGATACTTGCTGCATGGAGAAGGTTGAGGATGACCACTTCTGTCCTGTCCATGCAGATACTGACGAGCTAGTTGTGTCTTGAATGCCCTCCAACGCTCACAGCAATAAGACAACGTCTTCTTCTTCAAGAACTCATTGTTGGGCACATCGTAAGTGAGCTGCAATGTTTGCCATTGAAAGCAGAGTAATCAACAAACAGTTGTGTATTTGGTATTGCTCTGCATGCAATATTAGATAGTTCCTATACCCGGATAGTGTCCCAAATTTGATTCTTCACGCGATCATCCACAGCATCCCAAGTCAAATAGGTGATGCTAGGCTTGTTGCGTGCTAGGAGGCTGACAAAACTTACGTACTTTGTCCTGTGTTCACCAGTTGGGTTCCAGTTTCTGTCAAACTCTATCGGAAGCAGTTTCCCCTCTATCCTGTCCTTCGTAATGTCTTTCAAACGAGTCGCACTTCTGCCCTTCCTTTGCTTAGTGGCGCTTGGAGCATCGCCAGCCTCAATCTGAGTAACTCTATCCTCCATATTCCTATGTACGCAATAACAACATCAAAAACATTGAAAACAGACTTAACCCTTTTTCCCTCAACCCGTCAGAACACACAAAACTTGTTCCTTTAGCAGTTATGAATGGAAAGATGTGCCAGCATTCATCAGGAAAAATAGAAAACCTAGATTAAACGAACATAAAAACGGCATCGCACGTACACAGGGAAAAAAATGCAGAGAACACGTACACTTACGGAATAGCAGAACGAGAGAGGTGACAGAGAAGAACGACTGACCGAGCACGGAGAAGCCTCGCGAGAACCACAGAGCACGACGAGCGGCGATAAAAAAGAGTATGTGAGAAAGGAGAAGATTGAAGGTCATCGCGCCAAGAGGCGGGTTAAAAAAATGAATATAAACATTTAACACCGGTTGTAAATAATTCTAACCCGGTCAAAACATAAACGACGTAAAAGTGAAACATTTTACACCGTCTAATTTTAACAACCGGTGTCAAAAATAAACATCGATAATTATAACACCGGATAAAGTATAACCCGGTGTAAAATCGAACAATAAATTATTATTAGACGTGACCTGTTACACCGAATATCACTTAAGACCGGTGTTAAATGTTGTAGTTTTTTTTTAAAACTTCACCACCTTATAATATCATCCCATCCTTAGCGTCACAACATTCTTATCAGAACAAGAATCTGTCTCTGTTATTATTACATCAAAATCATATACGCAATCATTACAAGAAACTTAAAATTGCATGTTTAGACTAAACAAGAAACACATAGAAATTAATCAGAATCCACTTCTTCATTTAATTGTGGTAAACCTACTGAAAAAGAAGGGATCTCATAAAAAGAATCATCATTGTCAACAACACTTTTCCCTTGGAGCGCGACAGACCATCTTTCATTCTGAGGATCAGTGATAAAGAACACTTGCTTTGCTTGGTCTGCCATAATGAAAGGCTCATCCCCAAAACTTATATTATTCAAATCCACCAGTGTAAATCCTAACTGATCGACCATAACACCGTTGTTTACATTAGCCCACTTGCATTTGAATACGGGAACTTTGAATTTGGAGTAGTCCACCTCCCAAATCTCTTCAACAACGCCATAATAAGGGATGGCTGCTAATTTAGGATTGTTGTCTTTTGAACTAGAGAAATGCATAGCTTCAGCCACTAACATAACACCACTGTTTTGCACGCTACTTCTATCATCTAGGGACTTCGTATAAAAGGAATACCCATTGATATCAAATGAATTCCAACAGATCACATTATGTTCAGGACCACATGCCAACCATCTAACTGTATCAGAAACACAATCCTCATTTTCAACCTCCAATTTGAACCAATGTGCAAAAGATTTGGTGTGTTCTCTAATGAGCCTTTGCTCTGTCATCCTATTATTTGTTTTCCGGACAAGATCTTTATGAACAGCAATATAGTCTTGAACTTCATCAATGTTATTCAAGATGTGTAAGTGTACTTGCTGCAGTTCATTACGATCAACACTCCTCACTGACATTCCGCGTTGACCCCCCTGTGTGGCAATGGGTTTGTGGAGACCAGTAAGTCTTGCTTTAGACAGGTATTGTTGACAAAAGTCCATAGCTTCTTCGGCCACATATTTTTGAACAATGGATGCTTCGGGCCGACTTGGATTCTTCATATACCCTTTAAGGATTTTCATGTATCTTTCAAATGGGTACATCCATCGTAAGTATACAGGGCCACACAGTTTTATCTCTCGCACTAGATGAACGATGAGGTGTACCATGATGTCAAAAAAGGAAGGAAGAAACTGTTTTTCAAGCTGGCACAAAATAACATAACCCTCATGCTCCAATTCCTCCAACCTTTCAGTCTCAAAGACTTTGCCACATATAGCATTAAAGAAGAAGCAAAGTCGGGTTACAATGTGTCTCAACTCATCTTGAAGGATTCCTCGAACAGCCACTGGGAGTAATTGTTGCATCAGTACATGACAATCATGAGACTTTTGGCCTACTAATTTCAAATCTTTCATGGACACAATCCTCTTAAGATTAGATGAGTACCCAGAGGGAACTTTGATTCCTTGCAAACACTCACAAATACTTCTTCTCTCAGCCTTGGACAAAATATTAGTCTCTTCAACATGATAGCTCCCCTCACCATCTGGCCTCGGATGTAACTCCTCCCGTATTCCCATTTCTTCCAAATCCAATCTTGCCTTCAAACCGTCTTTGGAACTACCATGTGTGTTGAGAAGTGTTCCAACAATGCTGTCACACACATTTTTCTCCACATGCATCACATCAAGACAGTGCCTTACATGAAGATGTCGCCAATAAGGAAGCTCAAAGAACACAGATCTTTTTTTCCATACATTTTTCTCACTTTTCTTGGTAAGCTTACCGAAAGTGACATTGATGTCTCTCACCTTTTCATAAACTTGTTCGCCAGTCAATGGCTTTGGAGCATTTTCAAATTCTTGGCCGCCATAAAATTTCTTCTTCAGTCGACGGTATGGGTGGGCTTGTCTTAGAAATCTCCTATGACCTAGGTAGACCGTCTTTCTTCCATGACGAAGTTGATAGTAGCAAGTCCCTTCCTCACAAATCGGACATGCTTTATGGCCCTTAACACTATACCCTGACAAATTTCCGTATGCAGGAAAGTCATTAATTGTACAAAAGATCAAGGCCCGCAAATTGAAGACCTCCTTCTTAACAGCATCAAAGACATCCACACCTTCCCATAGCTTCTTCAAATCTTCGATCAAGGGTGTTAGGTAAACGTCTATGTCATTTCCCGGTTGTTTTGGTCCTGAGATCAGCATGGACAACATTACATACTTCCGTTTCATACACAGCAAGGGAGATAGGTTGTAAATCACCAGAAGGACGGGCCATGAACTATGGATACTACTAAGGCTACTATAAGGGTTCATTCCATCCGTACTAAGTCCAAGCCTTAGGTTTCGTGGTTCATTGCCGAACTCGGGAAATAAGTCATCAATCTTCTTCCATTGCAAAGAGTCAGCAGGATGACGAATCTTTCCATCATTAATCCTTTCATTTGCATGCCATAACAATTTCTTTGCATCATCTTCATTAGAAAAAAGTCGCTTAAACCTTGGTAAAATTGGAAGATACCATAACAACTTGGCAGGAGAGTTGTTTGATCTGTACCTTGGTGTCTTACATATTGGACACTTCTCCTCATCTTCAAACTCTTTCCTGTACAATATGCAATCATTTGGGCATGCATGAATCTTTCTATACTGCATGCCTAAAGGACCTATTATTTTCTTCGCATCATAATAGCGTTTGGGTAAAGCATTTTCTTCAGGAAACATGTCCTGTAACAAGTCAAGCAATTCTGAAAAACTACTGTCACTCCACCCATGCCGAGCTTTCACACTTACCAATCTCAACACTGCATTCAACAGGTTGTATTTTCTGCACCCTGGGTATAGAGGCTTTTCTGCATCATTGCACATATTACCATATGCGTGTGACCGCATAAAAGCATCTTCTCCAACATCACGAATCATGTCCTCTACTCTATCATCAGTATCCATGTCATCGTCAAAGGTATGTTCCACCTGTTCACCATGCCATACCCATACCGTGTAACTCTTGCAAAATCCCTCACAAATTAGATGAGTGTAAATATCAGCAGGACTTTGTTTCCTCTCATTCAAACAACTCACACAAGGACAATAAAACCTTCCATTGTCATCATCACCATTCCGTTTAGCAAAATCCAAAAACTCCTTCACCCCCTCAGCATACTCAACACTTGTTCGTTTAGCATTTATCCAACTACGATCCATATTTGTGGAAGACTATAAGAACTAGAAAAGCAGAAAATAAGAAATTAAACCATTACGTTGCAGCTAATGCATGGAGAGAATAAATTTTCAGTTCGCGAGAGGAGTTCAAAACAAAACTCACCGTCCGTGAAGCGCCGAGAAGTCTTAACGCGCGAACCAGGGAAAAATGAGAGATGGAAGGCGCGAGAAATGTACCAAATAAAAGAGTATTTGGAAAAAAATAAGAAACTATACACCGGACAAACTGTTACACCGGTGTAGAAATAAATATAAAAGTTGTATTTATAGTATATTTTACATCGGACAATATATATGGACCGGTGTAAAATATATCAGTTTATTTATAGTATATTTTACACCGGTCAATAAATATGGACCGGTGTATAATATATCAGTTTTTTTTTCCTACATCCAGAGTCAGCCATGTCATCAACTTTCTCCCAAAAAAATATATACATCAGAATATATAAAAGTTGCAATCTTTCACTACTCATCAGACTCAGAGTTTTGGGAGTCATCAGATTGGGTGAGATCAACAGGATTAAAGAAGCTATCACGGGGTTGATGGCGGCGAACTTCTGAGCGGAAATCCCTGAAACTTGCTTTCAGTCTGTCAACTTTGCGATTCATTTCTTCCACAGAGTCCTCCAGCCCATTGAAGCGCAGTATGAGTTCCTCAAGCCTCTCCATCAGAGTCACAACCAGGGGAGGAGGAGAAGGAACAGAAGGGTGAGGATCAGGATGTTTGTCTTCAAAGTCGTCTCTGTTTCTTTTGTTGGGCGGAGAAGGAGGCGTGCGTGAGGAAGAGGCCATTGGAGGAGTCAGATAGATGAAAAGAAAATAAAACAGAAGAATGGTATACATATATATATGGTTAACGTTCATGATCAATAAGAATATAGAAGAATGCGCAATTGGCCTTCTATCATAATGACTACAAAGTATAAACGTTGGGAACCCAAGAAGTGAAATGAAAGGTCTGACAAATAAAGAAGCGAGCGGGAAATCATAGACAGGAAACTGAAGAGGCGATGAAGCTGCACCGGGTGTTTATATTTAAATCGGTTAATTTTAAAACCGGTGTAAACATTTAATTTTTTTATAAAACAGACACCGGACTATATATTTCCACCTCGGTCAATATAAATACGCTGTAGAAAGTAAAAATCTAAACCAGACGAAATATTTCCACATCGGTCTCTATAACATCCGCTGTAGAAAGTAAACATCTAAACCGGACTAAATATTTCCACATCGTTCATGAGTAAATACGGTGTGAATATTTCATTTTATTTACAAAAATGCCACCGCTCATTTTTGTAAAACCGTCTCCGCATTGACCGGTTTAAAAATGGGGATTTCGATTGCCCATTTTCCACCAGTTATATATGACAATATGCAAATTAGAACAGAAGAAACTCCCCAATTCAGTTCATGAGCTCAAGACACGAAATCCATCACCAAGAGACTATGAGTTTAGCCTCTCATGGCTCCTGCTGCACTGCAATCATGGTCCAGGAGTGGTTCCATGAAGAAACTATGGAAAGATGGAGAATCTGAGTGAAGAAAATCTCTTCAAAGTGGTAGATAAGGTGGAAGATGAGGATGAAGGTGTGAGAGTTGCCTCTTGATCTAATCAGGTCTCCAGAAAATTGACCCCCGGCATCTGTGGCTTACTACCCCTTTTAAAGGCAAGTTGACCTAATCAGAAACTCACAGTTTCACGTCTGTCAAATTTGGTCGCGACCTGTTATCACCGAGAAGAGCCCAAAAGAATAATGAAGGTCGTGACCTGAGGACACTTTGGTCCCCACTAAACAATGCAGAGACGTGATTTCACTTTCATTGACTTGTGATTTCTTTCATGGTCTCTTCCCCAAAATACCTGCAATTCAACATAAAAGCTCGCTTTAAAAGTCCAATTCAGTAAATAACAGTATATGTGCAGTTTGGAGAAGTTATTTTACCATTTTATCCTTTAATTAGCACTTTGCCACACACAATCATGTGATATACAAAAATACAGTTTAAGGCATGAAATGAATGATAAAGTTACAATAAAACCCTTAAAGGTGTCGTAGAAACCATATACAAAATGTGTCTTATCAAGCACCTATAATTTTCCAAAAATTCCTCTTTTCAATTCCAATACTTCCAAGACTTTGATCTTACTTAATCCTACCCAATTTTACATTTTAAACCCATTGAAAACATCAAAATCATGAAATTTCAATCACTGTTCATAAGCATGAACAGTAACAGAGAAGGTTTCAAATTGTCCCTTTATTAATTTCAATGTTTCCAAGGTTCCAATCTTATTCAATCCTACACAAAATCATCATATAAATTCAATGGAAGCATTAGATCATTGAAATTCAATCTTCTTCCTTCAGTTCTGTCCTAGGCCAAAAGTCACATGAATTGGGATTTGAAGGATTACACAATTAATTCAAGCAATAGCCAATAATCCAAGCTTATCTAGGTTAGTATTTCATAGTTCTATCTTACTACTCTTTTTTTCTTCATTTCTGTCCAGATTTGGACAGCATGGAGAACCAAGAAAAATAGGTTTTCCAACCACTAAAACCTAATTTTCAATCTTCCAAAACATATACACAAGAACTAGGAAGATTGCTTTCCTTAAACCTCGATTGCTTTGAACCAAAGTGCCATGTCTCTTCTTTAGTTTGTTTGAGTTTTCAATCCTCAAGAGTTTCCCCTCTTGTTCTTAACATAATATGAAGGAATGGATGGAGGTATTTATAGACAATTTTTAGGGTACTTAGGACTAATCCACCCTTGGAAGTGCTAATTATTAGAATGACTTAATTCTTCCTCTCATTGGTTGATTTTATGATTAATTAATCTTAATCATCATTAAACTATTTATTATAATATTTTAATGTAATGAGGCACATGTGATAATTCATTCCTCTTGCTATGCTTGACATGTGGCACAAGGTGGGTCCCACATGGGACACCTCACCATACACCTCACATGTCTTGAAACCTCCTTCTTTCTCTTCTTTTTTTTTTATAAAAATATCTTAAAAATTTATTTGGCCACAAGACCATTCCTTATCATCTTGGGCTACTGTAAAACGTTACTTGGGTCCTAAATTGAGTCCAATTACCAATTGGCTCAATTCCCAAGGCACATCCTATCCCGATATTCTTAAATTCTCCTAATTTTTAAAATAAATTCTATAAAATATTTTAATGGTTCTAACACTTTTAGAAATTCATTATAATATAAAATAAATTTTTTACAAAGTTTCATAATTTTCTGAGATCCAGAAATCCTGATAAAAATTCCCTACATTTCCTTTAACCCTTTATCAATGTCCGATTTTACCGTAAATTTCATAATTAATTCTACAGAACTCCTTTTTGACTTCTGTTACTTTCATAAATTCTTATATTATTTATTAGAATTTAATACCAAGTTTCATCTAATTCTAAGGTCCAAAAGATATTGTAATAATTTCCCCAGACTTTGGAAATTCATATCAATTTATGGGGACCTCATATCAAAATTTCGTGCGCTAAATTGATCAGAATAATTTTCTCTATTTTATGGTAAAATTTGAGACTAAACTGTTTTCAAGCAGTTTGGGGCCTTTTTCAGCTCAACTTTCTCATAATTACCATTTTACCCTTGAACTTTTAAAAATTACACTTCAGGCCCTTAACTTTTCATAATTATACTTAATAGCCCAAAGTTGATGTCTACTTCAACTTTGCACCATAGAACTTTTAGAGTTTTCACTTTAGTCCCTTTCTTTCCAAAATGACCATCAAAATCCCTTCACAACTCTTTCCGCTATCAGTCTTATACAAATAGGAAAATTTTGGGATATTACATTTACCATGTTAACTCTTTTAAAATTAAGAAACTCATTTATAAACTGCGTTAGTTTGTAGCCAATTATGATAAAAATGATTTCAAGTGATTAATTATTGTTAATTCAAGAAGAGTTTACACCTAGCATGCAAGGTGTCCCTTGATGATGTCATCATGGTGATGTAGGCGAAGCTTCTTGAGGAAGCTAAACGATTTGAGCTATTCATCGGGATTCGATCTGGACCTTCTATTCCACCTCCCTTCACCTATAAATACCCCACCCCTCTCCATTCCATTCCACAACATGGCAAGGAAGAGAAAGAAGAGAGAGAGAGAGAAAGAGAGAAAGGAAGAGAAAGAAAGGAAGGAAAAAGGAGGAGGTCTGACCGAGTTAAGAGTAATCTAATGAAGGGAATTGGAAGACACGCAGCTGAAATTAACTTTAAAAATCTTTCCATTCCCAGCCAGGATCTACCGAATGTGTTTAAGTCAAGGAGAAAGAAGTGTTACCTTCGGTTTCAAGCTTTGGTCGCGACCTCAGTGTCCACTAGTCGCGACTCTTCGCCTCTGGAACATTTTAGTCGCGACCTCCTCTGCTTATCGTCGCGACCTGACGTCTCTGGAGTTTGTAGTCACGACCTCGTCAGCTTCAAGTCGCGACCTGCCTCTTCTTTTCAGATTTCTGACGTTCAGATGCCCGTATGGTCGCGACCTCAGCGTGTTCTGGTCGCGACCTTGCTTCGTGTCTGGTCGTATCGTAGAAGTCGACAGCTCAGATCGGCTTCCTCTACCGGTATCCACACGAACAGCGTTCCAATCGCGAACGACGTGCTAGCGCCTCTTGTCCCTCTAGGGCTTTCTAGAGATTCTGTCCTCACCATCTCTATCTCGGCAGTTTCTTATGTGCAAACCTTTTGCACTCTCCCTGCCCCCTCTTCTCACGTCTGAATGTGTGTGCAGAGATGTATAGAACCCTAGCCCCTAATGTCAAATATATAGGAAGCTATCGGGCTTCTAATAGGGCCGGGCTTCAGAATTAATCTTATATTAATTCTAAAATTAATACAATATCATATATTGCATAATTTAATAAGAAACTAATTAAATAAATATGGTTTATATTAAATCCGTCCCACAGATTTAATTCACCTATTTATTTAATTTAAAATAAAGATAAGACGGAATTATATTTGATTTATTCTTATAAATCAAATTTGAGATATCTTATCAATTTGAATTTCAAATTCAAATAGATCATATCCATTTAAATTCAAATTCAAAAGTGATAGATTTAATTTATCCTTATAAATTAAATCTTACAAATATCTCTTATATTATATATAATATATATATACTGATTTATATATATATAAAATATATATCCACCCTAGATCATTCATTGAATCTAGACATTTCTTAGATTCAATGAATCTGGACATCATAGCTCGCATTGGGCTGTTTTGTGTGCGACCCTGTAGGCCCATATGAAGTTGGCAGTGGCCCAGTTACTATACTGACCCACAAGTCGTAAGCGGTCTCTAGCAAGGCATTACGACTACCCAAAACATATGAGGATCGATAAACGATGTAACCTTTCATACAACCATATCACGTCCCTTTTGTCACATGATATTTCTGTCAAGGATGAGGCATGGAGAACGTCATCCTCCTATTCCTGACCATTACTTTCTCGATCCCTGAGTAGTCTGAATATAGAAATGGAACTACCCTTCCATTCCAGTATGGCCATACATTTCTCAGACTCACTCATCGAGGGGCCCAATAATATCTCTCTACGAATGTGAGGGACAAATTCCATCTTGACCATTCACATTCCTCCGCATGAAAAACCACTAAGCCCGAGCATAGCCTTTATGATCACTCGGTCAAAAGTGACTTTTGACTAGGTCAAAGCTGAGCGTTTGTCATGTAGGAATCCATGATGATCTCAGGTCAAAGGGCATAGTGACATGGCTTGTATATGAGAAAAGCTTATGACTTGACCCATGTAGCTCTCTCATAGCGGGTTGGTCCAACACCCTGTACTCTTACATGTGCTTATGACTTTGATTTATATCTCTATATATCTTCAAAGTCATACTGGTCTTATTTCATCTCTGCTCCCTCATAGATGACCGACCAGGGACATTTAGGATAAGATCACGAGTTATCCAAGGATTGTCATCATAGTAAACATGCAAATAATATGATAACATAATTAAGAAATTCATAAATCAACAATGTTCATAAGATAATGATTGGCCCCTAGGGCACAATATCCAACATCCTCCCACTTGCACTAGGTACAATCATTAATTTGCCTAATTCCCATTGACCTAACATGACACTCATGTTTTGCTTGCACAAGCGGCTTTGTTATAGGATCAGCAACATTGGCTTCCCCTGCTACCTTGCATATTTTTATATCACCTCTATCATTGATTTCTCTGATGAGATGAAATCGCCTGAGTATATGCTTGGTCCTTTGATGTGACCTAGGCTCTTTGGCCTGTGCAATGGCACCACTATTGTCACAGAACAAAGTTATTGGATCTGAGATGGTAGGTACCACCCTTAGTTCTGTAATGAACTTCCTGATCCAAACGGCCTCCTTAGCTGCATCAGATGCTGCTATGTACTCAGCTTCCGTTGCAGAATCTGCTACAGTGCTCTGCTTAGAGCTCTTCCAGCTTACTGCTCCATTATTCAAGAGGAATATGTATCCAGATTGCGATTTCTGGTCATCCTGGTCAGTTTGGAAACTTGCATCTGTGTAACCAGTTACATAGAGCTCATCATCCAATCCACCATAGACCAAGAATAAGTCCTTAGTCATTCTTAAGTACTTAAGGATATTCTTGACAGCAGTCCAATGGCCCTCACCGGGGTCCTGTTGATATCTGCTAGTCATACTTAAGGCAAACGAGACATCCGGTCGAGTACATAACATGGCGTACATGATAGATCCTATGGCCGAGGCATATGGAATCTTACTCATGCGACCTCGCTGATCTGGTGTACTAGGACACAAATCCTTGCTGAGGTGAATACCATGAGACTTGGGTATGAAACCCCTTTTTGATTCCTACATACTGAACCTATGCAGTATCTTGTCTATATATGTGCTCTGACTCAGTCCTAGAAGCCTTTTAGATCTATCTCTATAGATCCTAATTCCTAGGATGTAGGTGGCTTCACCCAAGTCTTTCATCGAGAAAGATTTTCCTAACCAAGACTTGGCAATCTGCAAGGTAGGAATGTCATTCCCAATGAGTAGGATGTCATTGACATAGAGTACCAAAAACACAACTGTGCTCCCACTAACCTTTTTGTACACACAAGGTTCATCAATGTTTTGAAGAAATCCAAACTCTTTGACTACTTCATCAAAAGGATGATTCCAACTCCGAGATGCTTGCTTCAGTCCATAAATGGACCTTTGAAGCTTGCACACCTTACCAGAGTCCTCAGAACGCACAAAACCTTCAGGTTGTGTCATGTACGCATCCTCAAGGAGCTTTCCATTAAGGAAGGTTGTCTTGACGTCCATCTGCCATATTTCATAGTCATAATATGCTGCAATGGCAAGGAGGATTCTGATTGATTTGGCCATTGCAACTGGGGAAAAGGTCTCATCATAGTCCACACCATGAGTTTGAGTAAATCCTTTTGCAACCAGTCGTGCCTTGAAGACATTTACATTGCCATCCATGTCGGTTTTCTCTTTAAAAACCCACTTGCACCCGACGGTTTTTACACCTTCAGGCGGGTCGACTAAGGTCCATACCTTATTGTCGTACATGGATTGCATCTCAGACTTCATGGCATTAAGCCATTTTTTAGAGTTTGGTCCCACTATAGCTTCTTGATAGGTAGTGGGCTCATTATGCTCAATGAGCAACACATCACGACTATCAGAAATCAGAAATCCATATCTCTGAGGCTGAAGTCGTTCCCTATTAGATCGCCTTGGGCCTTGCGTGACTTGAGGAGTCTCAACAACTTCTTGTGAGTCTTCTCTACTTTCCATCTCTAGTTCTGTGGCGTCTTATGGCTCTTGAACTTCTTCGAGGTGTACCTTGCTCCCAGTGGTTCTTTTAGAGATAAATTCTCGTTCTAGAAAGATACCATTTCTGACAACAAACACTTTGTTATCAGTGGGGTTGTAGATATAATATCCCTTGGTTTCCTTAGGATATCCCACAAAAAGGCACTTTGAAGATTTGGGCGCTAACTTATCTGAGGCTTGTTGCTTAACATAGACCTCACATCCCCAAATCTTGAGAAAAGACAAACTAGGTTTCCTCCCAGTCCATATCTCATACGGAGTCTTTTCAACTGCCTTAGATGGAACACGATTCAGTGTGAACGCAGCTGTCTCTAGGGCGTGGCCCCAAAAGGATGGTGGAAGATCTGTTCGACTCATCATGGATCGAACCATATCCAATAGTGTTCGATTCCTCCGTTCAGAAACCCCATTCCATTGTGGTGTTCCTGGAGGAGTCAATTGTGAGACTATTCCACAATTCCTAAGATGATCGATAAACTCTTGGCTCAAATATTCACCACCTCGATCAGATCGAAGGGCTTTAATTGTTTTACCAAGCTGGTTTTGTACTTCATTTTGAAATATCTTGAACATTTCAAAAGATTCGGATTTATGTTTCATTAGATAGACGTAGCCATATCTACTGAAATCATCTATGAATGTAATGAAGTACGAATAACCTCTTCTGGCATTTGTATTCATCGGTCCACACACATCTGTATGTATGAGGCCCAACAAATCAGTGGCCCTCTCACTGTGCCCAGTGAAAGGCGACTTTGTCATCTTTCCTAACAAACAAGATTCGCAAGTATCATATGATTCAAAATCAAATGAGTTGAGAAATCCATCTTGATGGAGTTTAGAAATGCGTTTCTCATTTATATGGCCCAGACGACAGTGCCAGAGGTATGTCGGATTCAAATCATTTGGTTTGACCCTTTTGGCAGTTATGTTATAGATATTTCCATGATTGGGTTATTCCAAGTTTAATATGTAATGATCAACATGCAAATCACCATGAGCATAGAAAATATCATTACGATAAATAGAATATTTACCATTCCCAGAAATGGAAGTGTAACCTTCCTTATCCAAATAAGAAAGAGAAACAATGTTACTACTCAAAGCAGGAACATAATAGCAATTGTTCAAGACTAACAAAAGCCCAGTGGGCAGAACTAATTCATAAGTGCCTACAGCTAGAGCAGCAACCTTTGCTCTATTTCCAACTTGTAGGTCAACTTCGCCCTTCTTCAGCTTTCTACTGTCCTTTAGGCCCTGCACATTTGTACAAATGTGAGAACCACATGCAGTATCTAATACCCATGTAGTGGAAGTAGAGAGATGAATGTCTATAACATAAATACCTGAAGCGATAGCCCCGCTATCCTTCTTGTTCTTTCTCAGATCTTCAAGGTAGAGTTTGCAATTCCTCTTCCAATGACCCGGTTCATTGCAGAAGAAGCAAACTCCTTCCTTTGGAGGCTTTGCCTTCTTTGGTGCAGGCTTGGTTTCGGGCTTGCCTGACTCTTTGGTCTTACCAGATGAGCCATGACCCTTCCCCTTGCCCTTGCCTTTCCTTTTCATACCCTTTCCTTTCTGAACCATCAAAACAATACTGGGCTTCTTCTTAACAGTCGGTTCAGCAGTTTTAAGCATCCCATGCAGTTCAGAAATAGATTTCTCCATGTTGTTCATGTTGTAGTTCATGACAAACTGGTCATAACTTTCCGGGAGTGAGTTCAAGATCAAATCTGTAGCTAGCTCCTGACTTATGGGAAATCCAAGCCTCTCAAGGTGATCTATGTACCCTTTCATCTTTAAGACATGAGTACTCACTGATGCACCTTCAGCCATCCTGCAGGAATGTAAGGCCTTATTGGTCTCATACCTCTCTTGCCTTGCCTGTTGCTGGAACATTTCCTTAAGATGCACAATCATCTCATAAGCCTCCATGTGTTCCAGATCTCTTTGAAGCTCCGAAACCATAGTGGCAAGCATCAAGCATCCCACATCAACAGAGTCTTCCTTATGCTTCGCATAAGAATCTCTCTGAGCTCTAGGAGCATTGGCTGCTGGCTCCTCAGGAATGGGGTAATCTAGGACATATACTTTTCTTTCCTGCTTGAGAACAATTCTCAAGTTCCTGAACCAGTCAAGAAAGTTTATCCCATTGAGTTTGTCCTTCTCAAGGACAGATCGCAACGATAATGTAGCAGTATTACTAGTCGTCATGATTCTACAATTAAAATATGCAATCGAATTAGCAATCTCCCACTGAATAAAACAACCCTCAATGTAATAATTAGTGGGCTAAGATCCATATTTGGCTTAAACTTGAGTCCGCTTTGGCAGGACGCTCAACTTTAAGTTATTTAGGTAGGTAACAACTTTACGAATTACATCACATGTAACTCTTAGATGTTTATGGGATTCCATCATCATATGATCCGGCATGTTTTAATCCCATCTAATGCCTTGAGACCCAAAACCGTTTTGATAATCTCAATTAAGTCAAACAATAACAAACATAAGAGTAGCACCATTACTCTTGCTTATCTCCCCAAGATAACTCAAATGCACCCACTTTGGTGGACCTACAAATGAGCGATCGAGGTTTTGACAAGTGTTCATTAATTGACGGCATATGACTTAAGATTTCTTTTAGAGGGTTTAATTAATTATCTGGTTTATAAGATGCATGTATCGCGGTTGTATCTCATACAAGTATTATGCATATAAAACATACATGCAGTGATCTAATCAAAAGATGCATAATCTTAAACGTGATACAATATGGCTCACCTATCCTAAGTCCCCTCAAGCCAATGAGAGGAGCTCTCTAATTAGAATAGGAAAAGTACATAAGGAAACCTCGTTTTAACATTCGAGGGGAGTGAGATGAGAAGAGAATGTACAACGAGAGTCATTAGAGGAAGGCACGACACGTAGGCCGTATTTAGAAAAATTATAACACTTGTAATCTAGAGCCATATTGTTCACCATACCCAAACATTCAAGAATCAAAATTCATGCTATTTGAAGGGCAATAAATGTTTCAAAACATTCATAATTCTTTTTCCTTAGACCCCATCAATATTAATTGATCAAATCAATTGATATACACCACCGATTTCAGTTTCCTCTTAGATTTCGTATATGTCATACATAAACAGATTCCATATATGTCATACATATCACGCATGTTATCATATAATCAGCTAAGAAGTCTAACATACATCACATGTATCAACAATCAAACCTAACTTAAACACAAAATGGCATGGCTCTGATACCACTGAAGGGAATTGGAAGACACGCAGCGGAAATTAACTTTAAAAATTTTTCCATTCCCAGCCAGGATCTACCGAATGTGTTTAAGTCAAGGAGAAAGAAGTGTTACCTTCGGTTTCAAGCTTTGGTCGCGACCTCAGTGTCCACTAGTCGCGACTCTTCGCCTCTGGAACATTTTAGTCGCGACCTCCTCTGCTTCTCGTCGCGACCTGACGTCTCTGGAGTTTGTAGTCACGACCTCGTCAGCTTCAAGTCGCGACCTGCCTCTTCTTTTCAGATTTCTGACGTTCAAATGCCCGTATGGTCGCGACCTCAGCGTGTTCTGGTCGCGACCTTGCTTCGTGTCTGGTCGTATCGTAGAAGTCGACAGCTCAGATCGGCTTCCTCTACCGGTATCCACACGAACAGCGTTCCAATCGCGAACGACGTGCTAGCGCCTCTTGTCCCTCTAGGGCTTTCTAGAGATTCCGTCCTCACCATCTCTATCTCAGCAGTTTCTTATGTGCAAACCTTTTGCACTCTCCCTGCCCCCTCTTCTCACGTCTGAATATGTGTGCAGAGATGTATAGAACCCTAGCCCCTAATGTCAAATATATAGGAAGCTATCGGGCTTCTAATAGGGCCGGGCTTCAGAATTAATCTTATATTAATTCTAAAATTAATACAATATCATATATTGCATAATTTAATAAGAAACTAATTAAATAAATATGGTTTATATTAAATCCGTCCCACAGATTTAATTCACCTATTTATTTAATTTAAAATAAAGATAAGACGGAATTATATTTGATTTATTCTTATAAATCAAATTTGAGATATCTTATCAATTTGAATTTCAAATTCAAATAGATCATATCCATTTAAATTCAAATTCAAAAGTGATAGATTTAATTTATCCTTATAAATTAAATCTTACAAATATCTCTTATATTATATATAATATATATATACTGATTTATATATATATAAAATATATATCCACCCTAGATCATTCATTGAATCTAGACATTTCTTAGATTCAATGAATCTGGACATCATAGCTCGCATTAGGCTGTTTTGTGTGCGACCCTGTAGGCCCATATGAAGTTGGCAGTGGCCCAGTTACTATACTGACCCACAAGTCGTAAGCGGTCTCTAGCAAGGCATTACGACTACCCAAAACATATGAGGATCGATAAACTATGTAACCTTTCATACAACCATATCACGTCCCTTTTGTCACATGATATTTCGGTCAAGGATGAGGCATGGAGAACGTCATCCTCCTATTCCTGACCATTACTTTCTCGATCCCTGAGTAGTCTGAATATAGAAATAGAACTACCCTTCCATTCTAGTATGGCCATACATTTCTCAGACTCACTCATCGAGGGGCCCAGTAATATCTCTCTACGAATGTGAGGGACAAATTCCATCTTGACCATTCACATTCCTCCGCATGAAAAACCACTAAGCCCGAGCATAGCCTTTATGATCACTCGGTCAAAAGTGACTTTTGACTAGGTCAAAGCTGAGCGTTTGTCATGTAGGAATCCATGATGATCTCAGGTCAAAGGGCATAGTGACATGGCTTGTATATGAGAGAAGCTTATGACTTGACCCATGCAGCTCTCTCATAGCGGGTCGGTCCAACACCCTGTACTCTTACATGTGCTTATGACTTTGATTTATATCTCTATATATCTTCAAAGTCATACTGGTCTTATTTCATCTCTGCTCCCGCATAGATGACCGACCAGGGACATTTAGGATAAGATCACGAGTTATCCAAGGATTGTCATCATAGTAAACATGTAAATAATACGATAACATAATTAAGAAATTCATAAATCAACAATGTTCATAAGATAATGATTGGCCCCTAGGGCACAATCTCCAACATCTAAGGATCTTAGGGACTCGACAAGCTTAAAAATATGGTAAGTAATTTATCCTAGTCCCTGCTCTAATAAATTAGAGGATTGTTCTTATGAGTTTAATAGTTAGAATAGAGAAATGTCTTTCTCTTTATAAGGTTAGCTGTGGATAGAAAGAAAGTAGGGGATTGTCAGATTAAGGGTATTACCTTAAATTAAGTTTGAGTTAATTAGAGCTATACTGGATAGGATAATAATAAGAATATTATTATGCTATGTATAGGCTCTAACCTCAGTAAAGAAGGAACCTCAGAGCAAAGATTAAGGACTGAGGAAAGGCTATCCGACATGTAGTAAACTTACTTACTTGTATGCTTATGTTGCTTGAATGTTTTATGTGATGTTTACTTACTTTGATGATGTGAAGCATGTATGATTAAATGATGCTCTATTTCTTTTATGCTATGGCCATATGTTATAATTAAGGGACATTGAAGCATGTAAGTTATCATTATGCAAGCATAATCATTAAGTGCACACATAGTAACATCAAGCATATAGTTGCATACATAGTATGGGTTCTGTTTGCTTCTGAGATTTTCAATGAAATATCACCCCTATCTTTTCCAAACATATCAGGATACTATTTTTGAGAAGATGGAGTTTAGGAAAGTGAGGTATGACATCAAGACAAAAAATTAGCCAAGAGAAAACGCATATCTATTTCGCCCCAAATATGACATAAAGAAGGCGAAAAGAGATATGTAGCCTCATAAAGTTTAAAAAAATGGATAAATTAGGAAGATATCTAGGAGGTGAAATTTCCTTCCTTAAAAGGAGGAAAGAAAAATACAAGACCATCTTGGACAGAGTCAAAAGGGTTAAATGGATAGCAGGCATCGAGCTTATCACTAGCAGGCTGCTTAACTCTTGTTAAAGCCGTCACAAGCTCTATGGCACTGTACCCTAAGCAGCATGATCGGGTGCCTCAAGGAATTCTTATAGAAATTGAGGAGGAGCTAAGATGTTTTATATTGGGGAGAAGGAAGGACAGATGTTGTCACGTTGAGGGAGTTATGTAAGTCAAAATAGGAAGGGTGGATTGGAATAAAATCTCTGCCATGTATGAATGATGCCTTTATTCTGAAACTTCTTTGGCACACGCGCTATGGTCCCAATGACTTATGGGTAAGAGTACTAAATGGAAAATATGAAAGAGGTAGGGGGAGAGAGGAGCTCCAACGGCGCTTCCTAATGACTCAAGACTATGGAAGGAGATGGTGAAGATGTGGGACAACTTTCAGTCAAACATCAACAGTGAAAGTAATCAAATCTGATGGGAATTAAATAAAGATGGCATGTTTTCTACCTCCAGCATGTACAAATAGCTCAATAATTCAAGCGAGAGCTCGAGAGGAAAGTTTTGGAGACATTGTGGAAACTAAGAGTTCCTAAACGAGTTAGAGTATTCATATGGCTTACTATTCGAACAAGAATTCCTACAAAACTTCTGACAAGTAAATAGGATAGGAGTGGAAGATGTGAGATATGTAATGAGGAGAAAGAGAGTGCCTTGCATGCTCTAAGATTCTGCGACTATGCGGCTAATACATGGAGGAAAACCATGCCAAGGAGGTATTGGGATGTCTTCTTTGATGCTAACTGGAATCAATGTTTAACACAAAATCTGGTTAAAACTTCCAAACTGAATGAGGAGAACAGATGGGATGGAACGTTTGCAATGGGATGTTGGTTTATGTGGAAATGGAGGCATTTATTACTTCATGATCATGAATTTGAATTACCCAAAATAGATGCAGAATTGATATTCAACCAACTATATTATTATAAAAGGAGATGGGATGATCGAACGCTCACCGAGGGAAGAGAAGTGGTGGTAATAGTCTCTTCGAAGGAGCCGAAAGTAGGTTGGTACAAGCTGAATGTTGATGGCTCTAGTTGGTTGAATGGGGTAGCTGGATGTGGAGGGTGAAACAACATTTCGTCCGATATCGCCTTGGGGTTACTTCAAAAATTAAACCAAGGATTGCGTATAGTGCAACCTGGGGTCATTCTCTTTAAGGAGCTAAAATATGAATTTAAATTCCTAAGTAACTAAATGCAATGCAACCTAAACTATAAAATGGGGTTTGGATTGGTTGACAAACAACTAAATGCAATTAATTAAAAATAAATTTAAATAAAATATTTTTGGTATTATTTATAAAATGATAATGAATAGAAAATAGATATGAAAGTGATTAACAATGAGAAAAGCAACCCTCCAATTCAATAGTGTAATATCCATACTTTCGTACGTCTTAGGGACCATACGGTAGCATTTAGAACCACTTACATAACACTAGATGTCCATTAGCTAAATCTGGAATTTTTACTTTTAGCTAGTTACTGTTCATATTGTATTCCAGATTGTGCGATAAATTTTGAAATATCATAATTAATTATAGAAAAATCAAAATGAAGTGGTTCAAAATTCTACTCGAAGCTAACATCTTGAAGTTTAAGGAAAAAATGATTTCCTGAACAAATTCTTAGTCTATTGATACAGTTTATTCATTAAAGTTTACTGTTCATTTGGTCAAAAATCCTGAAAACAGATTCTGGTCCCTGACTTTAGAAATTCATTTCTCTTTGTTCCTTTATCCAAATGAGATGAATTACATATGGATTTAAAGATCCATATGTTTAATTTAAGCTCATAAAATTTTGTGAGTTAGTCCTTTCATTTGCTAGGTCAAACTAAAGCCACAATAAAACTGCTTTAGGACCTACGTTTTTACCATTTCAGTTTCCTTTCTTTAATTCCCAATAATTGTTCCAACATACATAAACCATCTCTTTGGTCTCTCATACATTTATATACATCATGGACATATTCTATAATTATTTCATACATTTCCATCACATAATTACATACTTTACATAATTGGAACAAACCATGCATCATAGGTGAAAGCATCAAATTGTTCATTTTCTTTCCTCCATTCTTCAGCTCTTCCCCATGCATACAATTTCCCATCATGCTTGACCTAAATTGGTTGGTTGTGGGAGGGTGAGATTCTAGGGAATCTCAGTAGCAAACATTACCACTTAAATATGCAAGATGGATGCTAATGCATGATATGTAATTTCATTAAACTTTCTTTAATTAGTGACATGCCATCATGCTATAAACTTTGCATAAAAATGCATGGCCATGGGAAACATGTTCTTCATAACATATTCAACATCTTTTCTTATGTCACAACATCATTCAAATATCATATACATGTCAACACATAAGCATACCACATCAAGCACATAAAGAGATAAGTCCACTACCTTGAACTTAAGCTTTCTTCCTTATTCTTCCACTTGCTCCCTAAGCTTTCCAACCATGAAACCTTTCGGTCAACCACTTCTCAACATCTTCTTGGATGTTGCAAGGTCCTAAGCACATTCATATTCATCACATAATTCATTAGGACCATGAACTCAAGCATTATTCAAGACTGTCTCTCTTGAACATTTAACTATCATAACTTCCTCTAACTTTTACCAATTGCCTTGGCCTTTGAATCAATTGATATCTTGACTTTACCCTACACAATTTCACCTTTTGAATCCATTTATGAGCTTAGAATAATGAAATCCCAGCTCTTATGCACTGTTCTGTACAGATTTGGAAAAACATGCACAATTCTTCCAAAAATTCTCATCTTGATCACAATGCTTCCCATACTTGTTTCTCTACTTTACCCCACACAAATTTTCATTTTAAAACCATTGGAAGCATCAAAATCATGAGATTCCAATCACTGTTTATGCGAGTGAACAGTACAGAGAAGAATTCCAAACATTACAACTTTAATTTCCAATGCTTGTAAGGCTAAAAACCTATCCAATCCTACACAAAATCATCATATAGACTCAATGGAAGCATTAGATCATTGAAATTCCATCTCCTTTTACCATGAACAGTGCATGAATAGTGCAAACCGAAATGGTTCATCCATGGCAAAGTCAAGAACATCAACTTGATTCAACAACCGATCATCTAACTAGCTTGTTTGAGCTTTAATCTCATAATTCTAACTTTAATTTCTTCTTTCTCCTTTCATCTAAGGTTTTGGACAGCATATACACCTTAGAGAAAACTCAACTTTCTTCGATGAAAACCCTAAGTTCAAGCTCCCAAATCAAAGGAAATTAAGCTAGGATAGATTGCTTACCTCTAATCTCTAGCTTGCTTGAACTTTGGCCTTTGAATTCTTCTTTGTCTTGGCTTGAGTTTTCATTTTGCAAGAGGTTCCCCAAGGGTTCTTGTGCTCACAGTTTTGAGTAGAATTGGTGGGGTATTTATAGGCAAATTTGGGTGGAACTGAAAGGCCAAGATCATTTTGTACACTATTTAATCTAATGGCTTAGATTTAATCTTGGATTTTCTTTTCTTTAATAATTATGACATCACCTTCATGACATCATCAAAGGGACACCTCACCATGCATATGGCAAAATTGAAGGGAGAAGAAGTCTCTGGAAAAATTCTAGTCCAATCCGGTACCGGCTCGATCCGATTCCCCAAAAACTAGACTGTATTATGAATCTAATTTTTCTGAGGTTCCATAATATGTGTTCTGACCTTAAATCCAGTATCTGGATTCTTTCTATCATTAAAATTCTTATACTGGGTCTAAACTTAATTACAGATCCCTTGGAAAATGACCAAAATACCTTTGGTGCCCTTTCTTGCACTACATTAACCCTAAGGGCATAATCGTTATTTCACACCTTTCTGTACCTGGTTAGGCATATACTGACTCAGACTAACCCTTCCTGTACCTTCCTTGGCATTTTGGCCTATCCAAAATGACCAAAATGCCCTCCATTCATCTATTGCTCCTTAATGCAACACATGGGCATTTTCATAATTTCGCACTTTTCCGACTAATTTCTGAACACTGGCCCTTTTCCCCGATGAACTGATATCATGGGTCTAGCCTCAGTTGGTGTCATTTTGGGCCTCTGAGTGACGCCAACAGGGCTCATTCAGTCCCAGTTTGCTTACCGATTAATTTCCCAATCGGATATCGGGTGTCCACAAACTCCCGTCAAAATTCACTGAAAAGTGAATAACTTTTTCTACAGAACTCCGTTCGGGATTTTGTCAGTTCCTCGATCTCTGGCTTCACAGGATGCACATTCCTGTAACTTTTTACCCATATCTAAGGTCCAGGAGATCTGATAAAAATTCCAGATAACTTTCAGACTATCAGATAAATTTTAGCTATCTGAAACTCTAATAAAATTTTTGTATTAAGCTAAATTAACCAGCATCATTTTCTCAATCTACTGGTAAAATCTGGGACTAAAATATTTCCAAGCAGTTCTAAGACACTTCCGGCTCAACTTTCCATAATTACCATTTTGCCCCTTGAACTTTTGATAAATTACATTTATGTCCTCAAATTTGGCTAAAATTACACTTAAAGACCCCACATTTTTGTCTACTTTCCCTTTTTGACCTTAAAACTTTTATAATTTCACTTAAGTCCTTGCATTCTCTTCCTTTTTCAATTCAATTCCTTTCTTTACATAAATGGCCACATTTTTCTCAGAAAATCTCACATATATTACGTACAAACTGTACATACTATTTAGTACAGAAAATTAGGGATATTACAAATAGCGCAGGCAATCATAGTTTCAAAATATATGGGAGTTATAAATAATGAATCAATAATTATAATTAAGCTTTTAATCCAACAACCGAGCTACATCGAGTTGTCACAAAATAATTTTGAAGTCCTAATTTATTAACTTCCACCAGAATAATAAAATATGACTAAGGATAATTAAAACTAATGCTCAATCATAACTCAATAATTCATAAAAATAGGATTAAAGCCAGCAAGAGATACAATGATCCAATAATTCAAGCCACCTTGAAAAATCATAAAATATTCACAATAATCTCAATACCATGTCTGACCCAGATCAAAGTAAATAAAATTTTTAAGTAATTAAAGAAAAATATCAATTGCCAAACAATAATCCAGTTATAATAATCCTCAATAAATATAAATAAATCATTATAAACATTCCCAATAATTATAAAATTATCCTAAGACCTAGAAATCATAAAATAATTAATAGGTGAAGAATTAGAGTAACTTAAACTCCCCTTTGAGATCCTAAGCTCAAGCCTTTGCCATTGAATTAGGAGGATTAGGGTGATCTGCCAACACCTAGCCATTAAAGATGCTGACGCTCTCCCCACTGTGATTGTCATCGCTACTGCTCGACTGTTTCTGTTGTGCTCTATTTGTGCTGCTGTGTTACTGTCACTGCACGTGTCAACCTATAGAGGGAATGGGTATGCAGAGGGGTGGTATGGGTGTGGCGATGGAGTGTGGAATTGGGATGAGTCGAGTGAAGATGATGGTGTGAAAGGGAGTGGGTGAGGTATGGAGTGCAGTATGGAGAGGTGGATGGTTCTCGTGGCACAGTGCTTTTTCTGGTGTGTTTCCTGCGTCTGCCTTGCGTGTATGGTCTCTTTTCTTTTCCCTTTCAATTCCACTCCCTTTGTGCATTGCTGTAGGAAACAATTTAAAAAGTAACCTAATCGGCTAAATCGCAAGGTTTGGCCCATTGGGTCTTTATATACAATTTCTGAATTAGTAGTCCTTTGTTGTTATTTATAAGTCCTAATTTCTCCTGAGTACCTAAAATACAAATCATAACAACGTAATACTTTTTGTTCAAAAAATAATTGGGAGAAATAATAAAAATATGATAATTATACCCCTGTTAAGCACTAATTCAATGTAAGATATATTAATCCAAATAGTGCACAACTATACAATTAAGGACCAAAATAATGACAAAAGTCCACTAAAATGATATGAATAAATATATAAAAATATAGATTTGTCAACTCCCCCACACTTATCCTTTTGCACTGCTAGGAAAAATATCAATTAAGGGAATCCAATAGTTAAACTCAATGCAAGAAAATATAAAACTGACAAGGCAAGAATGTGTAATCAACTCAAGCAACCTCTATTCCTAATCAATCAAAAGTCATGGAATGTTTAGGTGTAAAGAAATTAACACAAGAGACATAGTAGGATAGAAGGAAAAGAAACATAATAGATCTCTCATAGGTATAAGTGTTTCACTCAACTCTCAAATATTGGGAATTTTCACTCAATCCACCTAGATTAGCACTTACCATATGCTGGTAAAGATTCTACTATCTCCACCACTAGCATACCATAGATTCATGATCAAGGGGACTTTGTAGGGCTGTAATGTTGGTGAAAGGCTAATGAATAGATGAAATAGAATGTAAAACAAGTTTAATGCATGAGTATTAAGAAATAGCTCAAAGCAAGCTAAAGTGCAACCATCAAATGAATAATCAATATACCAATAGAAGCAATCTTTAATCTTCAACCACCAAGGGATGCCTTATTTCAAACTTTATTCATTGTTGCCAATTTTTCTTTTCTTTTCTTTCTCTCTCTCTCTCTTTCAAACTTCTTTCTTGGCTTTTTCTGCACATTTTCTTCTCTTCTTGTCTTTTCTCTATTTTTTTTAGCAAACCTAACCCAAAATGATAAAGATAGCAACATCAATAGTACACATTTAATCATAAAGAACATATTGTAACTCATGCAAAACACTTATTCAAAATCAATGGAATGAAATGAAAGTGATGGGCTCAAAGGGGTAAGCAAAGGTCAATCGAGATGGGTTATGTTTGGGTAAAAGGGTTTAGAAATGAATGCCCCTATCATGTTTATAAATCTAGGTAATCATGAAGCTTTGAAAAAGAATCTAGAAAGTTCTAGAGGTTAACCAAAACTAAGTGGAAATCACACAAGATAAGAAAGAAAAGTAAGGCTCAAAATCCTTCCATCAAGGCTTTCTCTAAGATGTTTATTCCTTAAGATCAAGCTATGAAACAAGGTTAATAACACTGTACCAAAGACACTTCACTATGCTAATTAACTAAGAATAAAAACTACTCAAATCAAAATGCATTCTTACCTAGACAAGCCAACGTTCACTTGCATAAAGCAACAAGGATTTTAAAACACCCAAGGATTGCAAAAGTCAAGTAGAAGGTGGGAATCACAGCAACAATTGGCTCATATAGTAGTGAAAAAACAATCAATTTAGACTCAAAAGGTTCAAAATTTTTGAATTTTTTCAGATTATGGCGATTCAAATAGTGGCTACACGAATTAGCAAAAGCAATCCCTCCCCTGCACTTAAACCATGTGTTGGCCTCAACGCATCACTAAAGCATATATAAAAGGTAAGAAGGGAAGATGGTTAGCAAGAGAAGTGTCTTTGGGTGGTAAGGAGTAGTAATGAACGCATCACTAAAGCATATACTTGGTGATAAACTTTCCAGGCATCAACTTCAACTGGGCCTTAAACTTTAGAACCTTGCCACTTTCATGGAACTGTTTCCACATAATCCGTTTGTCATGAATCATTTTCAGCTTATCTTAGTAGATTATGGCATTATCATAGGACTCAAGTCTCATCTCTTCAAGTTCTTGGAGTTGCATCGTTCAGTTTTTGAGTGAAGATTCAAGGTCTGCATCACACGACTTGATTGCCCAATAAGATTTGTGCTCAATCTCCAGAGGTAGATAGCAAGACTTACCATAGAGCAACCGAAAAGGAGACATGCCTATAGGGGTCTTATAGGCAATCCTGTAAGCCTACAGCACCTCCTCAATCCTTTACTCCAATCTTTACGAGATGGTTTGTTGTTGGAAATCGTGCCCTAGGGGCCAATCATTGTCTTATGAACATTATTGATTTATGAATTTATTAATTGAGTTATCATATTATTTGCATGTTTACTATGATGACCATCCTTGGATAATTCATGATATTATCCTAAATGTCCCTGGTCGATCATCTATGTGGGAGCACAGATGAAATAAGACCAGTATGACTTTGAAGATGTATAGAGATATAAATCAAAGTCATAAGCACATGTAAGAGTACAGGGTGTTGGACCGACCCGCTATGAGAGAACTGCATGGGTAACGTCATAAGCTTCTCTCATATACAAACCATGTCAATATGCCCTTTGACCTGAGATCATCATGGATTCCTACATGACAAAACGCTCAGCTTTGACCTAGTCAAAAGTCACTTTTGACCGAGTGATCATAAAGACTATGTTCGGGCTTAGTGGTTTTTCATGCGGAGGAATGTGAATGGTCAAGATGGAATTTGTCCCTCACATTCGTGGAGAGATATTACTGGGCCCCTCGATGAGTGAGTCTGAGAAATGTATGGCCATACTGTAATGGAAAGGTAGTTCCATTTCTATAGTCAGACTACTCAGGGATCGAGAAAGTAACGGTCGGGAATAGGAGGATGACATTATCCATGCCTCATCCATGACCAAAATATCGCGTGACAGAAGGGACATGATATGGTTGTATAAAAGGTTACATCGTTTATCGATCCTCATATGATTTGGGTAGTTGTTATGTCTTGCTAGAGACCGCTTGCGACTTGTGGGCTAGTATAGCAAATGGCCCACTGCCAACTTCATATGGGCCTACAGGGTCGCACACAAAATAGCCCAACACGAGCTATGATGTCCAGATTCATTGAATCTAAGACATGTCCAGATTCAATGAAAGATCCAGGTGAATGTATATATATATTTATTTATATTTATATTCGTATATATATAAATTCGTATATATATATATATTATATATATGAGATATATGAGATTTAATTTATAAGGATAAATTAAATCCCTATCATGTTTGAATTCGAAATTCAAATTGATAGGATATCTCATATAAGAGATATTTATAAGATTTAATTTATAAGGATAAATTAAATCTCTATCACGTTTGAAATTCGAAATTCAAATTGATAGGATATCTCATATAAGAGATATTTATAAGATTTAATTTATAAGGATAAATTAAATCTCTATCACGTTTGAAATTCGAAATTCAAATTGATAGGATATCTCATATAAGAGATATTTATAAGATTTAATTTATAAGGATAAATTAAATCTCTATCACGTTTGAAATTCGAAATTTAAATTGATAGGATATCTCAAATTTGATTTATGGGAATAAATCAAATATAACTCAGTCTCATCTTTATTTAAAGTTAAATAAATAAGTAATTAAATCTGTGGGACGGATTTAATATTATTTTATTTAATTAGTTTCTTATAAAATTATACAATATATGATATTGTATCAATTCGGAATTAATATAAGATTAACTCCAAAATCCAATTAGGTCAGGTGGAAAAACGCATAGCATCCTCTATATCTGATTGGAGGAGCTACGTTTGAAAATAACATAGAACACAAAAGGCCGAACGGAATCTGCAAAAAAAGGTTTGCAGACAAGAAACTGCCGAAATAGAGACGGAGACTTGTGAAAGCCTTGGAGGGACAGGAGACGCTAGCACGTCGTTCGTGGTTGGAACGCTGTTCGTGTGGATACCAGTAGAGGAAGCCGACCTGAGGCGTCGACTTCTTGTGATCGGAAAGAGACCACCGTCCGCGGAGAGAATCTGTGAAGGTCGCTGAGGAACACTCCGTCGATTTCTTGCGATCAGAAAGAGATCACCACCCACGTAGAGAAGCTGTGAAATTCGCTGAGCAACACTAAGGGTAAGGATTCTTTCCACTTGACTTAAACACATACGGCAGATCCTGGCAAGGAATGGAAAATTTTAAAGTTTATTTCCGCTGCGTGTCTTCCAATTCCTTACAGTGGTATCAGAGGCATGCCGTTTTGTGTTTAAGTTAGGCTTGATTTGTGATTTATATGATATATGTTATTAGTAGCCGATCATATAATAAGCGTTGTATGTGTGACATATATGGAATCCTTGTTGTGTATGACATAAAAGGAATCTAAAAGGAAATTGAAATCGGTGGTGATGCTTTTTGATTTGATCAATCCGCATAGATGGGGTCTAAGAAAACCGAATTCGAATTTGTGATTATTTGTGAAAACCGAATTCAGATTCGTGATTATTTATGAAACAAAACAAAAAAAAAAATTTCTTCCGGGGCGCTGCCCCAGAGACCCCGCCCGCTAACCGGCTAGCGGGACAGCCGCCCGCTAACCGGCTAGCGGGACCGCCGTAGCTACCTGTTCGTAGCGCAACATAACCGTAACATATGTTACTTTGTAAATGTTTTTTTTGCCCTTCGATTAGATCTGAATATTGATTCTTGAATGTTTGGGTATGGTGAACAATATGGCTCTAGATTGCAAGTGTTGTAATTTTAAAAATACGGCCTGCGTGTCGTGCCTTCCTCTATATACTCTCAATGTACCTTCTCCTCTCATCTCACTCCCCTCGAATGTTAAAAGAGGTTTCTATATGTAATTTCTCTTTTCTTACTAGAGAGCTCCTCTCATTGGCTTGAGGGGACTTAGGATAGGTGAGCCATATTGTATCACGTTTGAATTATGCATCTTATGATTAGATCAGCACATGCATATTACTTGTATGAGATACGAACTGAGAAACATGCGTTTTATAAACCAGATAGTTAAATTAGGCCCTCTAAAAGAAATCTTAAGTCATAATGCTGTCAATTTATGAACACTTGTCAAAACCTTGATCGCTCAATTGTGGACTCCACCAAAGTGGGTGCTTTTGAGTTATCTTGGGGAGATAAGCAAAGAGTAATGGTGCTACTCTCATAGGTTCATTATTGTTTGACTTAATTGAGATTAACGAAACGGTTTTGGATCTCAAGGCATTAGATGGGATTAGAACATGCCAGATCATATGATGATAGGATCCCATGAATATCTAAGAGTTACATTTGATGTAATTGGTAAAGGTGTTACCTACCTAAATAACTTAATTTAAGTGTCCTGCCAAAGCGGACTTAAGTTTGAGCTAAATATGGATCTTAGCCCACTAACTATTGCATTGAGGGTTGTTTATTTAGTGGGAGATTACTAATTACATTGCATATTTTAATTGTAGAATCATGACGACTAGTAATACTGCTACATTATCGCTGCGATCTGTCCTTGAGAAGGACAAACTCAATGGGACAAACTTTCTTGACTGGTTTAGGAACTTGAGAATTGTTCTCAAGCAGGAAAGAAAGGCGCATGTCCTAGATCAACCCATTCCTGAGGAGCCAGCCGCCAATGCTCCCAGAACTCAGAGAGATGCTTATATGAAGCATAAGGAAGACTCTGTCGATGTGGGATGCTTGATGCTAGCCACCATGGTTCCGGAGCTCCAAAGAGATCTGGAACACATGGAGGCTTATGAGATGATTGTGCATCTCAAGGAAATGTTCCAGCAACAGGCAAGGCAAGAGAGGTATGAGACCACTAAGGCCTTACATTCCTGCAAGATGGCTGAAGGTGCATCAGTCAGTGCTCATGTCTTAAAGATGAAAGGGTACATTGATCACCTTGAACGGCTTGGATTTCCCATGAGCCAGGAGTTAGCTACAGATTTGATCTTAAACTCACTCCCGGAAAGTTATGACCAGTTTGTTATGAACTACAACATGAACAACATGGAGAAATCTATTTCTGAACTGCATGGGATGCTTAAAACTGCTGAGCCGAGTCTTAAGAAGAAACCCAGTAGTGTTTTGATGGTTCAGAAAGGAAAGGGTACGAAAAAGAAAGGCAAAGGCAAGGGGAAGGGTCATGGCTCATCAGGTAAGACCAAAGAGTCAGGCAAGCCCGAAACCAAGCCTGCACCAAAGAAGGCAAAGCCTCCGAAGGAAGGAGTCTGCTTCTTCTGCAATGAACCGGGTCATTGGAAGAGGAATTGCAAACTCTACCTCGAAGATCTGAAAAAGAACAAGAAGGATAGCGGGGCTATCGCTTCAGGTATTTATGTTATAGACATTCATCTTTCTACTTCCACCTCATGGGTATTAGATACTGCATGTGGTTCTCACATTTGTACGAATGTGCAGGGACTAAAGGACAGTAGGAAGCTGAAAAGGGGTGAAGTTGACCTACGAGTTGGAAACAGAGCAAGGGTTGCTGCGTTAGCTGTAGGCACTTATGAATTAGTTCTGCCCACTGGGCTTTTGTTAGTTTTGAACAATTGCTATTATGTTCCTGCTTTAAGTAGTAACATTGTTTCACTTTCTTATTTGGATAAGGAAGGTTTCACTTCCATTGCTGGGAATAGTAGATGTTCTATTTATCGTAATGATGTTTTATATGCTCATGGTGATTTGCATGTTGATCATTACATATTAAATTTGGAACAACCCAATCATGGAAATATCTATAACATAACCGCCAAAAGGGTCAAACCGAACGATTTGAATCCCACATACCTCTGGCACTGTCGTCTGGGCCACATAAATGAGAAACGCATTTCCAAACTCCATCAAGATGGATTTCTAAACTCATTTGATTTTGAATCATATGACACTTGCGAGTCTTGCTTGTTAGGAAAGATGACAAAGTCACCTTTCACTGGGCACAGTGAGAGGGCCACTGATTTATTGGGCCTCATACATACAGATGTGTGTGGACCGATGAACACAAATGCCAGAGGAGGTTATTCGTACTTTATAACATTCATAGATGATTTCAGCAGATATGGGTACATCTATCTAATGAAACATAAATCTGAATCTTTTGAAAAGTTCAAGATATTTCAAAATGAAGTACAAAACCAGCTTGGCAAAACAATTAAAGCCCTTCGATCTGATCGGGGTGGTGAATATTTGAGCCAAGAGTTCATAGATCATCTTAGGAATTGTGGGACACTCTCACAATTGACTCCTCCAGGGACACCACAATGGAATGGCGTTTCTGAACGGAGAAATCGAACACTATTAGATATGGTTCGATCCATGATGAGTCGAACAGATCTTCCGCCCTCCTTTTGGGGCTATGCCCTAGAGACAGCTGCGTTCACACTCAATCGTGTTCCATCTAAGGCAATCGAAAAGACTCCGTATGAGATATGGACTGGGAGGACGCCTAGTTTGTCTTTCCTCAAGATTTGGGGATGCGAGGTCTATGTTAAGCAACAAGCCTCAGACAAATTAGCGCCCAAATCCTCAAAATGCCTTTTTGTGGGATATCCTAAGGAAACCAAGGGATATTACGTCTACAACCCTGCTGATAACAAAGTGTTTGTTGTCAGAAATGGTATCTTTCTTGAACGAGAATTTATCTCTAAAAGAACCAGTGGGAGTAAGGTACAACTCGAAGAAGTTCGAGAGCTACAAGACACCACAGAACTGCAGATGGAAAATAGAGAAGACTCACAACAAGTTGTTGAGACTCCTCAAGTCACGCAAGGTCCACGAAAGTCTAATAGGACACGACTTCAGCCTCAGAGATATGGATTTCTGATTTCTGATAGTCGTGATGTGTTGCTCATTGAGCATAATGAGCCGACTACCTATCGAGAAGCTATAGTGGGACCAAACTTCGAAAAATGGCTTAGTGCCATGAAGTCTGAGATGCAATCCATGTACGACAATAAGGTTTGGACCTTAGTCGACCCGCCTGAAGGTGTAAAAACCGTCGGGTGCAAGTGGGTTTTCAAAGAGAAAACTGACATGGATGGCAATGTAAATGTCTTCAAGGCACGACTGGTTGCAAAAGGTTTTACTCAAACTCATGGTGTGGACTATGATGAGACCTTTTCCCCAGTAGCAATGGCCAAATCAATCAGAATCCTCTTTGCTATTGCAGCATATTATGACTATGAAATATGGCAGATGGACGTCAAGACAGCCTTCCTTAATGGAAAGCTCCTTGAGGATGTGTACATGACACAACCTGAAGGGTTTGTGCGTTCCGAGGACTCTGGTAAAGTGTGCAAGCTTCAAAAGTCCATTTATGGACTAAAGCAAGCCTCTCGGAGTTGGAATCATCGTTTTGATGAAGTAATCAAAGAGTTTGGATTTCTTCAAAACATTGATGAACCTTGTGTGTACAAGAAGGTTAGTGGGAGCACAGTTGTGTTTTTGGTACTCTATGTCGATGACATCCTACTTATTGGGAATGACATTCCTACCTTGCAGATTGTCAAGTCTTGGTTAGGAAAGTCTTTCTCGATGAAAGACTTGGGTGAAGCCACCTACATCCTAGGAATCAGGATCTATAGAGATAGATCTAAAAGACTTCTAGGACTCAGTCAGAGTACATACATAGACAAAATACTGCATAGGTTCAGTATGCACGAATCAAAGAGGGGTTTCATACCCATGTCTCATGGTACTCACCTCAGCAAAGATCTGTGTCCTAGTACATCTGATCAGCGAGGTCGCATGAGTAAGGTTCCATATGCCTCGGCCATAGGATCTATCATGTACGCCATGTTATGTACTCGACCGGATGTCTCGTTTGCCTTAAGTATGACTAGCAGATACCAACAGGACCCTGGTGAGGGCCATTGGACTGCTGTCAAGAATATCCTTAAGTACTTAAGAAGGACTAAGGACTTATTCTTGGTCTATGGTGGATTGGATGATGAGCTCTGTGTAACTGGTTACACAGATGCGAGTTTCCAAACTGACCAGGACGACCAAAAATCGCAGTCTGGATACATATTCCTCCTCAATAATGGAGCAGTAAGCTGGAAGAGCTCTAAGCAGGGCACTGTAGCAGATTCTGCAACGGAAGCTGAGTATATAGCAGCATCTGATGCAGCTAAGGAAGCCGTTTGGATCAGGAAGTTCATCACAGAACTAGGGGTGATACCTACCATCTCAGATCCAATAACTTTGCTCTGTGACAATAGCGGTGCTATTGCACAGGCCAAAGAGCCTAGGTCACATCAAAGGACCAAGCATATACTCAGGCGATTTCATCTCATCAGAGAAATCAACGATAGAGGTGATATAAAAATATGCAAAGTAGCAGGAGAAGATAATGTTGCTGATCCTCTAACAAAGCCGCTTGTGCAGGCAAAGCATGAGCGTCATGTTAGGTCAATGGGAATTAGTCAAATTAATGATTGTACCTAGTGCAAGTGGGAGGTTGTTGGAAATCGTGCCCTAGGGGCCAATCATTGTCTTATGAACATTATTGATTTATGAATTTATTAATTGAGTTATCATATTATTTGCATGTTTACTATGATGACCATCCTTGGATAATTCATGATATTATCCTAAATGTCCCTGGTCGATCATCTATGTGGGAGCACAGATGAAATAAGACCAGTATGACTTTGAAGATGTATAGAGATATAAATCAAAGTCATAAGCACATGTAAGAGTACAGGGTGTTGGACCGACCCGCTATGAGAGAACTGCATGGGTAACGTCATAAGCTTCTCTCATATACAAACCATGTCAATATGCCCTTTGACCTGAGATCATCATGGATTCCTACATGACAAAACGCTCAGCTTTGACCTAGTCAAAAGTCACTTTTGACCGAGTGATCATAAAGACTATGTTCGGGCTTAGTGGTTTTTCATGCGGAGGAATGTGAATGGTCAAGATGGAATTTGTCCCTCACATTCGTGGAGAGATATTACTGGGCCCCTCGATGAGTGAGTCTGAGAAATGTATGGCCATACTGTAATGGAAAGGTAGTTCCATTTCTATAGTCAGACTACTCAGGGATCGAGAAAGTAACGGTCGGGAATAGGAGGATGACATTATCCATGCCTCATCCATGACCAAAATATCGCGTGACAGAAGGGACATGATATGGTTGTATAAAAGGTTACATCGTTTATCGATCCTCATATGATTTGGGTAGTTGTTATGTCTTGCTAGAGACCGCTTGCGACTTGTGGGCTAGTATAGCAAATGGCCCACTGCCAACTTCATATGGGCCTACAGGGTCGCACACAAAATAGCCCAACACGAGCTATGATGTCCAGAGTCATTGAATCTAAGACATGTCCAGATTCAATGAAAGATCCAGGTGAATGTATATATATTTATTTATATTCGTATATATATAAATTCGTATATATATATATTATATATATGAGATATATGAGATTTAATTTATAAGGATAAATTAAATCCCTATCACGTTTGAATTCGAAATTCAAATTGATAGGATATCTCATATAAGAGATATTTATAAGATTTAATTTATAAGGATAAATTAAATCTCTATCACGTTTGAAATTCGAAATTCAAATTGATAGGATATCTCATATAAGAGATATTTATAAGATTTAATTTATAAGGATAAATTAAATCTCTATCACGTTTGAAATTCGAAATTCAAATTGATAGGATATCTCATATAAGAGATATTTATAAGATTTAATTTATAAGGATAAATTAAATCTCTATCACGTTTGAAATTCGAAATTTAAATTGATAGGATATCTCAAATTTGATTTATGGGAATAAATCAAATATAACTCAGTCTCATCTTTATTTAAAGTTAAATAAATAAGTAATTAAATCTGTGGGACGGATTTAATATTATTTTATTTAATTAGTTTCTTATAAAATTATACAATATATGATATTGTATCAATTCGGAATTAATATAAGATTAACTCCAAAATCCAATTAGGTCAAGTGGAAAAACGCATAGCATCCTCCATATCTGATTGGAGGAGCTACGTTTGAGAATAACACAGAACACAAAAGGCCGAACGGAATCTGCAAAAGGTTTGCAGACAAGAAACTGCCGAAATAGAGACGGAGACTTGTGAAAGCCTTGGAGGGACAGGAGACGCTAGCACGTCGTTCGTGGTTGGAACGCTGTTCGTGTGGATACCAGTAGAGGAAGCCGACCTGAGGCGTCGACTTCTTGTGATCGGAAAGAGACCACCGTCCGCGGAGAGAATCTGTGAAGGTCGCTGAGGAACACTCCGTCGATTTCTTGCGATCAGAAAGAGATCACCACCCACGTAGAGAAGCTGTGAAATTCGCTGAGCAACACTAAGGGTAATGATTCTTTCCACTTGACTTAAACACATACGGCAGATCCTGGCAAGGAATGGAAAATTTTTAAAGTTTATTTCCGCTGCGTGTCTTCCAATTCCTTACAGTTACAGATTCAAGAGCTGGAAGAGACCAGACTGGAAGCTTACAGTAGCTCTAAGATTTATAAGTTGAGGAAAAAGTTGATTCATGATGCTCATATCTTAAGGAAGAAGTTTAAGGAAGGTGACAAAATGTTGAGGTACTAAGCTCAGTTCAAGTTTAAACATGGCAAATTCAAAGCTAGCTAGGATGGCCCTTACACTGTTATTAAAGTAAACGACTTCAGGATGATAGAGCTGAGAGAGGAGGTGAGGAGTAAAGTTTTTCAGGGAAATGGCCACCTCTTGAAACTCTATGAGGAGTTTGCTTCGCCTCCATGAGGCCAGGTTATCCCTTTCCTGTCTCTCTTACATTTCATATGTTTTTAAATTGGTTCCTAATTATGGTTGGATGAGTTGGAAAGGGATGATTCAGTAGAAATAGTGTTTATTTTTGCTTATTTCTGCTTGAATAAAAATCCTCTATTGTCCATTTATTTTTCACTGCATGATGTGGTCTTATCACTCACAAGAACTCATTTGCATGATTGTACCTTACCTATCCTTTCAACTTAGTCTTTCTTGGATTGCTTTGTATGATTGGAATATGACTGTGTGCTTAACGTTGAATTTGCATTGAGTTGTGTGTGGACTTGCTTTTGGGTACAATTTGGAGTAAGTTAGGAGATTTATCTAAATGGGTTTGATTTATAGATATTTAGAGTTAGTTGTGTAAGGAATTGGAAGACACGCAGCGGAAATAAACTTTAAAAATTTTCCATTCCTTGCCAGGATCTGCCGTATGTGTTTAAGTCAAGTGGAAAGAATCATTACCCTTAGTGTTGCTCAGCGAATTTCACAGCTTCTCTACGTGGGTGGTGATCTCTTTCTGATCGCAAGAAATCGACGGAGTGTTCCTCAGCGACCTTCACAGATTCTCTCCGCGGACGGTGGTCTCTTTCCGATCATAAGAAGTCGACGCTTCAGGTCGGCTTCCTCTACTGGTATCCACACGAACAGCGTTCCAACCACGAACGACGTGCTAGCGTCTCCTGTCCCTCCAAGGCTTTCACAAGTCTCCGTCTCTATTTCGGCAGTTTCTTGTCTGCAAACCTTTTGCAGATTCCGTTCGGCCTTTTGTGTTCTGTGTTATTTTCAAACGTAGCTCCTCCAATCAGATATAGAGGATGCTATGCGTTTTTACCCTTAACCTAATTGGATTTTGGAGTTAATCTTATATTAATTCCGAATTGATACAATATCATATATTGTATAATTTTATAAGAAACTAATTAAATAAAATAATATTAAATCCGTCCCACAGATTTAATTACTTATTTATTTAACTTTAAATAAAGATGAGACTGAGTTATATTTGATTTATTCCCATAAATCAAATTTGAGATATCCTATCAATTTAAATTTCGAATTTCAAACGTGATAGAGATTTAATTTATCCTTATAAATTAAATCTTATAAATATCTCTTATATGAGATATCCTATCAATTTGAATTTCGAATTTCAAACGTGATAGAGATTTAATTTATCCTTATAAATTAAATCTTATAAATATCTCTTATATGAGATATCCTATCAATTTGAATTTCGAATTTCAAACGTGATAGAGATTTAATTTATCCTTATAAATTAAATCTTATGAATATCTCTTATATGAGATATCCTATCAATTTGAATTTAGAATTCAAACATGATAGGGATTTAATTTATCCTTATAAATTAAATCTCATATATCTCATATATATAATATATATATATATACGAATTTATATATATACGAATATAAATATAAATAAATATATATACATTCACCTGGATCTTTCATTGAATCTGGACATGTCTTAGATTCAATGAATCTGGACATCATAGCTCGTGTTGGGCTATTTTGTGTGCGACCCTGTAGGCCCATATGAAGTTGGCAGTGGGCCATTTGCTATACTAGCCCACAAGTCGCAAGCGGTCTCTAGCAAGACATAACAACTACCCAAATCATATGAGGATCGATAAACGATGTAACCTTTTATACAACCATATCATGTCCCTTCTGTCACGCGATATTTTGGTCATGGATGAGGCATGGATAATGTCATCCTCCTATTCCCGACCGTTACTTTCTCGATCCCTGAGTAGTCTGACTATAGAAATGGAACTACCTTTCCATTACAGTATGGCCATACATTTCTCAGACTCACTCATCGAGGGGCCCAGTAATATCTCTCCACGAATGTGAGGGACAAATTCCATCTTGACCATTCACATTCCTCCGCATGAAAAACCACTAAGCCCAAACATAGTCTTTATGATCACTCGGTCAAAAGTGACTTTTGACTAGGTCAAAGCTGAGCGTTTTGTCATGTAGGAATCCATGATGATCTCAGGTCAAAGGGCATATTGACATGGTTTGTATATGAGAGAAGCTTATGACGTTACCCATGCAGTTCTCTCATAGCGGGTCGGTCCAACACCCTGTACTCTTACATGTGCTTATGACTTTGATTTATATCTCTATACATCTTCAAAGTCATACTGGTCTTATTTCATCTGTGCTCCCACATAGATGATCGACCAGGGACATTTAGGATAATATCATGAATTATCCAAGGATGGTCATCATAGTAAACATGCAAATAATATGATAACTCAATTAATAAATTCATAAATCAATAATGTTCATAAGACAATGATTGGCCCCTAGGGCACGATTTCCAACAAGTTGAAGAGCAACTGTGTATTTTGGTCGCGACCATAGAGTCATATAGTCATGAACAATATGGCTCGAGAGGGAAATTGATTCTCTATGCTTTCTCGTCACGACATGAATTAATATTAGTCGCGACTAGAATTCATTCTCAGTAACTTCTCTCAGTGTATTGGAGTAGCGACCTTCACTTATTGTGAACGCAACCTAAGTAACATACTTAGTTATGCGTTTAGGATCAGACCTTTTAAACTTTCATGGCCCTCCATACCCCTCAACCCTAAGTTATGGCAACCTATCTCTATTTCAGTTTCCTCACATGACCTGCAGCCATTACCATTTTCTTCTTCTTCTTCTTCCCTTGACTCGTCATTCCTGTACTTTAGCTAGTTTCATCTTCATCTTTTCTCCCTTGCTTCAGTTTTCATATTTATTCTCCATAGAGTTATTCCTTCTCCATATTCTTGGTTGCCTCTCTTGCTGTAACTCGACCTCTATTACCATGTTCAAAGCATGACCATTGCTCTATTGCTATGATTCTCAAGGTAGTTCCTCATTTCTCTTTTTGTTTTTCTGTTGTTTTTGTTAGTTTGTCTAGGATTAGATAGATCTTTTTGTAAAGGAGTTTTAGGGAATTACAAATGGGTAGTTTAGCAATGGGTTTGAGCATGTTATTGTGTTTATACTTCCTTGGATTGAACTTTCGTAGGTTTAATATTGGTTGGTGAAATTTGGCTAAAGTCTTGACTAATTTAAATAAATTTTGTATCCTGGTCGTGACAAGAGAGTTATTTAGTCACGACCAAAAGTCACAGAGGTGGATAAGTCATAACTTGTGGATTATTCTGTCGCGACTATACACTTTAGACCAACATTTTTTAAATGATTTTGTAAAAAAGAATAAAAGAGTTAGCAAAGTCACATCAATCATTGTGAGAGGGATTTTCTAAAGGTAGGGGACATTTTTGTGTCAATTTCTTAAGTGTATTTGCTTGTTTAGATGGTCTGAACAAAGAATCCTGAGGTTCCTAAGAGGTCCTATTCATAAGTGCCTATCAAGCTGTCCCATAAGGACGTAAAGGCAATGTTTAATAATTGAGGTTTTGTATAGGAAAAAGAGTTTCCAAAAACTGATGAAGTATTTTTTACAACTTGGCTGAAGCTCAAGGGTTCAAAGAATTGATGAAGGCCAGATCGAGAGCTAATATCACATTGGTCAGAGAATTTTACATAATGTCTGCCCTGGAGGAATCATTAGGCATTGATTGAAGAGGCAAAGAATTTCTTATTGATGGGTTTGATATTAGAGCTTTCTACAAACTACCTATCCTATATGAATGTAAATTCCATCATCTAAAGGAGAATTTGAATGAGGTTCTATGGGATGAAGTTTTGGCTATTTTGGGGGGAGAAGGACCTAAATGGACTATTCGAGGTCAAACGAGGAGATATTTAGAGCGAAATTTATGAACGATGAAGCACGGATTTGGGTCAATTTCATGACTTATAATGTGATGCATCAGGTACATATTTTAGATATAAATAAGGAGGGAGCTCTCCTGCTTTATCTTTTGATGACCCAACAGCCCGTTGATATATCTCACGTTGCATATAGCTCTATATACCACTGTGTTAACTCTTCCCTAACTCTTTTGGTTCTTCCTTACCTGATCACAGGCTTGTGTATGCGTTAAAAGGTCCTTGTTCTCAAATATGACTTATTTCTCTATCCTTTGATTACTAAATGTTATAGCGACTCCAAGGCCAATAAGAAGGTGGGATAAATAAGGAGTGCAAAGAAGGGCAAGAGAGTGGCAGATACTGCACCTGACATAGATGAAGAATCAGAGAATGTAGCTATAGATGATTCTAATATGCGTGAGCAAATGGCAGCCTTTTCTAATCACCTTGTCGAGGTCATTGCTCAGCTACAGGAGCAAAAGGCTATTTTGATGAGTCATGAATTTTGAAGGCAGCAATTTGTTGATCCATTGGTTCTTCAGATAGCTAAATCTCTCAACATTGCTCTTCCTCTAGGGTTTGAGGCGTCTTTCTTTAGGAGCAATATTCTCACCTCTACTTATTTTCAAGAGGGATCAGGTCAAACATTGGTACTCAAGCTGCTAATGTTGGGAATGAAGATGAAGTAACTGCTGGATTGGAAAAGGAAGGAGGTGGTACAGATGAAATAGCAGAGCCGCGCAGGACGATTAGTCTTACCATTTTGTTTTTATTCTTGATTGGGTTATACTTAAACAAGTATGGTGATTGTTGACTGTTATTTGATAATGTGCACTTTGTAATATCCCTAATTTTTTGAGCTAATTTGTATGTACAGATTGAATGAAATATATGAATTATTTTTCAGGAAAAAGATGTGGCTATTTATGTAAAGAAAGGGATTAAATTGGAAAAGAAAGAAAATGAAAGGATTTAAGTGCAATTATGAAAAGTCTAAGGCTAGGAAGGAAAAGTAGACAAAAATGTGGGGTCTTTAAGTGTAATTTTAGCCAAATAAAGGGACTTAAGTGCAAAGAAGAAAAGTTCCCTGGGGCTAAAATGTAATTAAAGAAAGTTAGGCCAGAAGTGGTTTGGACTGCCCGAAAGTCTTTCAGTCCCAGATTTCACCAGTAGATAGAGCAAGTGATGCTGGGTAATCCAGCTTAATACAGGAATTTTCTGAAGACTCCAGATAGCCAAAATTGATCTGATAGTCTAAATGTGATACCCCAATTTTCAGGCCCGAGACTCAGAAAGTGAGCCTGAAATAGATAGACAATCAGACTCCTTTGAAAAGAAGTCCTAAAAACATACAGAGGGTTTTTAGGGACTAAACTGCAAATAAGTCAAAGATCAAGGACTTATAGGTAAATAGTGAAAGTCCCTAAAGATATAGTGGCTATTTATGCAAGGAAAGGGGTTAAATTACAAAAGAAAGAAAATGTAGGGACTTAGATGTAATTATGAAAAAGTTTAAGGCCAAAAAGAAAAGTAGACAAAAAGGTGGGGTCCTTAAGTGTAATTTTTGCCAAATAAAAAGGGATTTAATTATAAAGAAGAAAAGTTTCCTGGGGCTAAGGTATAATTAAAGAAAGTCAGGCCGGAAGTGGTTTGCACTGCCCGACAGCATTTCAGTCCCAAATTCTACCAGAAGGTAGGGCAGGGGACGCCGGGTAACCCAGCCTAATATCGAAATTTTTGAAGACTCTAGATAGCCAGAAATAGACTGATCGTCCAAAACTTATAAAAATTCCTACCGGATATCCTAGATCTCAGATATAAGTGAGAAAATACAGGATGATGCGCCTTTAGGGGGCGGATGTCAGGAAACTGACAGAATACCGATAGGAGGTCTGTAGAAAGATTTATTCACAAAATAGCAAATACAGACGGAGTGTGAGGCCTCCGGGGATCCGGGTAGGAGATTTATCGGTACTTTTAAAGGGGTTGAATGAGATCGGATGACCTCAGTCAGATGACCGTTATGACCCACAGGGATGCCTGAACACAGTAGGACACTGTATCTGGGAAAAGGAGCCGGTGTCCGGAAAGGTGTATGATCAGTAAATAATAATTAAAATATTTGGTGAACTGTGACAGAGGAAGATTCCTCGTAATGAGTGCCATATAGTTAATGGACCCAGGAAGCCCAAAAAATGGCACCATTAGAGTCCCAATAAGGCTCTTGGACTGATAGGTGGGCCAGTGTCCAGCAGAACCCCAGAAAAGTGCGAAATTACGAAAATGCCCCTGTGTTGTACAAAAAGGGCAGTAGATGAATGAAGGGCATTCTGGTCATTCTGGACAGGCCCAGAGGTCAAGACATGTCTAAATAAGGTTGACTAGAGCCAGTATAAGCTTTGACCAGGTCCAGAAAGGTGTGAAATGACGATTTTGGCCTTAGGGTTAAAATAGGACATGATAGGGCACCAAGGGCATTTTGGATCTGTAACTGAGTCTGGACCCAGTATTAAAAAGTTAATGATATAAAGGGTCTAGATACTACATGTGAGGTTAGTAGACATAAAAAGGATCTTCAGAAACATCAGATTCAGAAAACGGCACGTTTTTCGAGGCGATGGATCGGGCCGGTACCGGATTAGACCAGAAAGCTTCCAGAACCTCCAAATTTCGTCACATGAAGCATATGGGTGGTGAGGTGTCCTATGAGGTGTCCCATGAGGTGTCCAGGGTGATGCAGTAAAAGGAAATTAAAGAAAATAGGAAATTCCAGGAAAAACCAGGACCACAGGATCATAAGTCTTCCTAATTACAAGATTGCCATTGCTCAACACTATAAATACCCCCTAGCTCTTCATTTTCACGCCAAGAAGCATTCTTAGAGGTAGAAAGAAGTTCTTGAGAGAGAAAGTGTGAGGAAGAAAGAAGTAAGGAAGTTCTGGTGAAGTTGGAAGTAGTAGGAAGTTCTGAAGCTCTGCTTTTGAGGTAGTAACTAATCCTAGCTCTTATGTAATGTCTTTGTGATGTGTTGTTTTGTTTGGTTGGATTGTTGTCTTATATGTTATGCTTGAAGCTCTATTCCAATGCTATGATCATATGTTATTGAATATGGAAGCATGCAGCATACTTATCTGTACACAATCACAAGCAAGCACCGTCACTCTGCATTACATATATTGTTATGATTGTTGCTACTGGGATTCTTTTGAATCTCATTTCCATACATAAAATTACAGGGGAGGTTCTGTCAAAATGAAATTTGGAAATTTTAAGAGATGCCGTTATGCTGCCGAAATTCCGGCAAGAAAGCAGGAACAGGGAAAGGAACTGATACGTACTGTGTACGTAGTGCTGTCTAAGGAGGCTGGAAGTGAGTGGACCCAGCAGGTTCATCCAGTCTTTCCTAGGTACTACGTAGAATGGTAGTTCTCATGAGGGAATTACCGAATCGGTACAACATCGGTTACTTTCTAAAGAAGAATTGTAGCAGTTATGCTGCCGGATTTTAGACAGTGAAAAGATGTAATAGAAATTTGAGGGGATTGATCATACACTGATATACAACAGTTGATTATCTAATAATAATTGTTATCTGGCATGTATGACTAATATGTGATGGTTGTATGCATGTGTATGTGAAGATTGAATGCTGAAAATAGGTTAAGTGAACAGTAACTCGTGAGGACCTATGCATGTTTGATAAATCATTAAAAATAGTAAATGATTGAATTAATGCACTAAATGTTTATGGTAAAAATTAGATATAATAAGCTTTAATTTTATATATAGAATGCCCCATTTGGATGTCTGTACGAAAGGATATAAATTACCAAAGATGAAACCAGAATGCTGGATTCAGGAGAAAATCACTGGATGCACAGTAACTTTGAAACGTTTACCCACGATTAATTGGTCAAGTAATGGTCAACCAATGATTTTTCCCTGAAATATAATTTAGTTAGCTTCATGTAGCACTTTGAACCACTTCGTTTTGATTTTTCTAGAATTAGTTATGATTTTTCAAAGTCAAGTCGCTCATCTGGAATTTGCCATAGTGAACAGTACCGAAAGAGTAGAATTCCAGATTGATAGTTTGGACTTCTATAACCCTGAAAGTGGTTCCAAATGCTACTGAATGGTTCCTAAGATGTATAAAAATAAGGATGTGACACTAAAAGTATAAAAAATTCCTACCGGATATCCTAGATCTCATATATAAGTGAGAAATTACAGGATGATACGTCCTAATGGGGCGGATGTCAGGAAACTGACAGAATACCGATAGAAGGTCTGTAGAAAAAGTTATTCACAAATTTGCAAATACAAACAGTAGTGTGAGGCCTCCAGGTATCCGATAGGGAGATTTATCGGTATTTAAATTGGGACTGAATGAGTTCGGATGACCTCATCAGATGACTGTTATGACCCACAGGGATGTCTAAATACAGTAGGCTAGTCTATATGGTAAAAGGAGCTAGTGTCCGGAGATGTGTATAAACGGTGTATAACGGCGAAAGTACCCGATGAACATGCTGGGGGAAGATTCCTCGTAATACGTGCTATAAAGACAATGGACCCTATGAGGCCCAATAATGGCACCATTAAAGGCCCAGTAAGACCCTTGGACTGATAGGTGGGCCAGTGTCCAGCAGAACCCCGAAAAAGTGCGAAATTATGAAAATTTCCCTGTGTTGTACTAAAGGGTAATAGATGAATGGAGGGCATTTTGATCATTCTGGACAAGCCCAGAAGCTAAGGCATACACAGGTGAGGTTAACCAGAGTCAGTATATATTGGAGATTGTGCCCTAGGGGCCAATCATTATCTTATGAACATTGTTGATTTATGAATTTCTTAATTATGTTATCATATTATTTGCATGTTTACTATGATGACAATCCTTGGATAACTTGTGATCTTATCCTAAATGTCCCTGGTCGGTCATCTATGCGGGAGCAGAGATGAAATAAGACCAGTATGACTTTGAAGATATATAGAGATATAAATCAAAGTCATAAGCACATGTAAGAGTACAGGGTGTTGGACCGACCCGCTATGAGAGAGCTGCATGGGTCAAGTCATAAGTTTCTCTCATATACAAGCCATGTCACTATGCCCTTTGACCTGAGATCATCATAGATTCCTACATGACAAACGCTCAGCTTTGACCTAGTCAAAAGTCACTTTTGACCGAGTGATCATAAAGGCTATGCTCGGGCTTAGTGGTTTTTCATGCGGAGGAATGTGAATGGTCAAGATGGAATTTGTCCCTCACATTCGTAGAGAGATATTACTGGGGCACTCGATGAGTGAGTCTGAGAAATGTATGGCCATACTAGAATGGAAGGGTAGTTCCATTTCTATATTCAGACTACTCAGGGATCGAGAAAGTAACAGTCAGGAACAGGAGGATGACGTTCTCCATGCCTCATCCTTGACCAAAATATCGTGTGACAAAAGGACGTGATATGGTTGTATGAAAGGTTACATCGTTTATCGATCCTCATATGTTTTGGGTAGTCGTAATACATTGCTAGAGACCGCTTACGACTTGTGGTCAGTATAGTAACTGGCCCACTGCCAACTTCATATGGGCCTACAGGGTCGCACACAAAACAACCCAATACGAGCTATGATGTCCAGATTCATTGAATCTAAGAGATGTCTAGATTCAATGAATAATCCAGGGTGGATATATATTTTATATATATATTTGTATATATATATTATATATAATATAAGAGATATTTGTAAGATTTAATTTATAAGGATAAATTAAATCTTTATCATTTTTGAATTTGAATTTAAATGGATATGATCTATTTGAATTTGAAATTCAAATTGATAAGATATCTCAAATTTGATTTATGAGAATAAATCAAATATAATTCTGTCTTATCTTTATTTTAAATTAAATAAATAGGTGAATTAAATCTGTGGGACGGATTTAATATAAACCATATTTATTTAATTAGTTTCTTATTAAATTATGTAATATATGATATTGTATTAATTCAGAATTAATATAAGATTAATTCTGAAGCCCGGCCCTATTAGAAGCCCCGATAGCTTCCTATATATTTGATATTAGGGGCTAGGGTTTTATATACATCTCTACACACACATTCAGACGTGAGAAAAGGGGCAGGGAGAGTGCAAAAGGTTTGCAGATAAGAAACTGCCAAAATAGAGACGGTGAGGACAGAATCTCTAGAAAGCCCTAGAGGGACAAGAGGCGCTAGCACGTCGTTCACGATTGGAACGCTGTTCGTGTGGATACCGGTAGAGGAAGCCGATCTGAGCTGTTGACTTCTTGCGATTGACCAGACACGAAGCAAGGTCGCGACCTATTGACACTGAGGTCGCGACCATACGGGCATCTGAACGTCAGAAATCCGAAAGAAGGAGACAGGTCGCGACTTGAAGCTGACTAGGTCGCGACTATAAACTCCAGAGACGTCCGGTCGCGATGAGAAGCAGAGTAGGTTGCGACTAACAACTCCAGAGGAAACAGGTCATGACTAGAAGCTGAGGAGGTCACGACTGAAAGTTCCAGAGGCGAGGAGTCGCGACTAGTGGACACTGAGGTCGCGACCAAAGCTCGAATAGCGAAGGTAACACTTCTTTCTCCTTGACTTAAACACATTCGGTAGATCCTGGCTGGGAATGGAAAAATTTTTAAAGTTAATTTTCGCTGCGTGTCTTCCAATTCCCTTCAGTATATGCCCTGACAGGGTTCAGAAAGGTGTAAAATGATGATTTTACCCTTAGGGTCAAGATAGTGTAAGAAAGGGCACCCAGGGGTATTTTGGTCATTTCACAAGGGATCTGTAATTGAGTTTAGACCCATTATAAAATGTCAAAGATATAAAGGACCTAGATACTTAATTTAAGGTCAGAAGACATAATATAGATTTTTCAGAAAAATTAGATTCAGAAAATAGTCCAGTTTTCGAGGAAACGGACCGGGCCGATACCGGATTGGACTGAAAATTTTCCAGAGGCTTCTTGGCTCTCTCAATTTCGCCATGTGAGACTTGTGAGGGATTAGGTGTCCCATGAGGTGTCCCTTGGATGATGTCATGATGATGCAGTAAAGGGCATAAAGAAAATAGGAAATTCCAGAAAAAACGGTGGCCACAAGTTCAGAGTTCTTGGAAATTACGAAAATGCCATCCATCAAAACTATAAATACCCCCTTGCCTTCATTCATCATAGCCTAAAGAATATTCAAGAGAGAGAAGGAAGTTCTAGTGAGAGAAGGAGCAAGGAAGAAAGAAGAAAAGAAGTTCTGGCGGAGTTGAAAGCAGTATAGTGATTCTAAAGTTCTGCTAAACTTTTGATGTAGTAACTAATCCTAGCTTTTATGTAATATCTTTGTGATTGGTTGTGCTATTGTTTGGTTGGATTGTTGTCTTATATGTTATGCTTGAAGCTCTATTACAATGCTATGATCATATGTTATTGAGTATGGAAGCACGCAGCATACTTATCTGTACACAATCACAAGCAAGCACTGTCACTCTGCATTACATATATTGTTATGATTATTACTACTGAGATTCCCCCGAATCTCATCCCAATAAATAACCCATTACAGGGGAGGTTATGCCGAAGTAAATTTTGGAAATTTTAAGAGACGCCGTTATGCTGCCGAAATTATGACAAGATGGCAATAGTAAAGAAAGGAGCTGATACGTACTGTGTACGTAGGTACTGTCTAAGGAGGCTGGAAGTGAGTGGACCTAGCCGGTTCATCCAGTCTTTCCTGGGTACTTACGTAGAATGGTAGTTCTCACAGGAATTACCGAATCGGTACAGGATCAGTTACTTTCTAAAGATGAAGCGTATCGGTTATGCTACTGGATTTCAGGCAGGAAAGATGTAATAGAATATGAGAATTTTGTGCATGTTCTGATGTATGACAACTTATTTAATAATAGGTATTGTTTGGCATGTTTGACTGATATGCGATGGATGTATGCATATGTATGCAAAGTTGAGTGCTGGAATTTACCACTATGAACAGGAACAATTGGTGACTTGATGATGTTTGACCTATAATTAAAAATAGTAAATGAGTAAATAAATGTATGATATTTTATGGTAAATAGTATATATACCAATCTTCGATTTGATATATAGAATTCCTCATTTAGATATCTACACATGGAGATATAAATTATCAAAGTTGGGTCCGAAATGCTGGATTTCGGGGGAAAAACGCTGGATGAACAGTAAAGTTGTAACATTGACTTATGTTGACTCGGTCAAGGAATGGTCAACTAGAGATTTTCCTTAAATATAATTGAGTTAGCTTCATGTAGCAATTTGAACCACTTCATTTCGATTTTTCTAGAATTAGTTATGATTTTTTGAAGTCAGGTCACTCATCTGGAGTTTACACAGTAAACAGTACTCGATAAGAGCAAAACTCCAAATTGAGAAATTGGACTTCAATGACCTTGAAAGTGGTTCTAAATCTACCAAATGGTCCCTAAGACGTATGAAAGTAAGGACATTTCATTTTGGTATCAGAGCAAAGGATTCTGGCTTAGAAAATGCTCTGAATAGATGATTTATAGATAGATATGCTATGATAAAGCTGTTATAATTGACACTAAGTTAGTGTTTGCAGGATGGCTAGATATAGACCTAGATCTCAACCCACAGTGAACCAAGGGGATCCTAGATCGGAGTTCGATAGTTCAGATAGCTCTTAGGGGATATTCCAGGAAGAGGAGGAAATGATGGTTAGTGATTCTGAGACGACTAGTTCCTCAGTAGGATCAAACCTTATGATTGAGATATCGGAGGATGGTCAGGAGGAGATTGTGCTAGAAGGTCCTATTCCTGCTGTTCCAATAAATGTGGTACCCCTGAGTATAGCAGATATTAGGATGGAGACAGGTCAGGAAGGTGTAGCAGGATATGTTTCAGATATTCCAGGACCCAGAGTGACACTGGTAGAGATATCTTTGGGAGATCTGATCATAGGAATGGTACCAGGAAGGAACCTGAGTGGAGAACAATTTGAGAGATCGGTAGTGTTAGCCCGACAGCTATATAAGCTGAGGCAGACCTTGGTAAGAGATGTGGATCAAGATTATACGGTTTACCAGGATTTTATCACAAGGGTAAAGGCGATATATCAAGCCTGGGATCCAAATATGTTGACCATGAGGCTTTGGACAAAGATTATGGATGATGTGTTGCCGACTACCCCTACCTGGAGAACAGGGTTGGAGCAATACTTAGACAAAGAACCATATTGTACCATATCCGAATGGATTTACCTGGTAGGAGAGTTTATTAGAATAAAGTTTAAGAAGGATAGGGAATGTTAGAAAGGGTAATGTTCTCAATGTATGTATGTGATGTATAAAAGGCTAGTATGGTAGTGTATGTATGACTGTGACATATACGCATACCTTTGAAGGGAATTGGAAGACACGCAGCGGAAATTAACTTTAAAAATTTTTCCATTCCCAGCCAGGATCTACCGAATGTGTTTAAGTCAAGGAGAAAGAAGTGTTACCTTCGGTATTCGAGCTTTGGTCGCGACCTCAGTGTCCACTAGTCGCGACTCCTCGCCTCTGGAACTTTCAGTCGCGACCTCCTCAGCTTCTAGTTGCGACCTGTCGCCTCTGGAGTTTGTAGTCGCGACCTACTCTGCTTCTAGTCGCGACCTGTCGCCTCTGGAGCTTTTAGTCGCGACCTCTTCAACTTCACGTCGCGACCTGTCTCCTCTTTTCGGATTTCTGACGTTCAGATGCCCGTTTGGTCGCGACCTAAGTGTGTTCTGGTCGCGACCTTTCTTCGTGTCTGGCCGTATCGTAGAAGTCGACAGCTCAGATCGGCTTCCTATCCACACGAACAGCGTTCCAATTGCGAACGACGTGCTAGCGCCTCTTGTCCCTCTAGGGCTTTCTGGAGATTCCGTCCTCACCGTCTCTATTTCGGCAGTTTCTTATCTGCAAACCTTTTGCACTCTCCCTGCCCCCTTTTCTCACGACTGAATGTGTGTGAAGAGATCTATATTGTGTGTAGAACCCTAGCTCCTAATGTCAAATATATAGGAAGCTATCGGGCTTCTAATAGGGCCGGGCTTCAGAATTAATCTTATATTAATTCTGAATTAATACAATATCATATATTGCATAATTTAATAAGAAACTGATTAAATAAATATGGTTTATATTAAATCCGTCCCACAGATTTAATTCACCTATTTATTTAATTTAAAATAAAGATAAGACAGAATTATATTTGATTTATTCTCATAAATCAAATTTGAGATATCTTATCAATTTGAATTTCAAATTCAAATAGATCATATCTATTTAAATTCAAATTCAAAAATGATAGAGATTTAATTTATCCTTATAAATTAAATCTTACAAATATCTCTTATATTATATATATAATATATATATATAAACTAATTTATATATATATATATAATATATATCCACCGTAGATTATTCATTGAATCTAGACATCTCTTAGATTCAATGAATCTGGACATCATAGCTCGCATTGGGCTATTTGTGTGCGACCCTGTAGGCCCATATGAAGTTGGCAGTGGCCCAGTTACTATACTGACCCACAAGTCGTAAGCGGTCTCTAGCAAGGCATTACGACTACCCAAAATATATGAGGATCGATAAACGATGTAACCTTTCATACAACCATATCACGTCCCTTTTGTCACACGATATTTCGGTCAAGGATGAGGCATGGTGAACGTCATCCTCCTGTTCCTGACTGTTACTTTCTCGATCCCTGAGTAGTCTGAATATAGAAATGGAACTACCCTTCCATTCCAGTATGGCCATACATTTCTCAGACTCACTCATCGAGGGGCCCAGTAATATCTCTCTACGAATGTGAGGGACAAATTCCATCTTGACCATTCACATTCCTCCGCATGAAAAACCACTAAGCCCGAGCATAGCCTTTATGATCACTCGGTCAAAAGTGACTTTTGACTAGGTCAAAGCTGAGCGTTTGTCATGTAGGAATCCATGATGATCTCAGGTCAAAGGGCATAGTGACATGGCTTGTATATGAGAGAAGCTTATGACTTGACCCATGCAGCTCTCTCATTGCGGGTCGGTCCAACACCCTGTACTCTTACATGTGATTATGACTTTGATTTATATCTCTATATATCTTCAAAGTCATACTGGTCTTATTTCATCTCTGCTCCCACATAGATGACCGACCAGGGACATTTAGGATAAGATCATGAGTTATCCAAGGATTGTCATCATAGTAAACATGCAAATAATATGATAACATGATACAATGATTGGCCCCTAGGTCACAATTTCCAACATCCTCCCACTTGCACTAGGAACAATCATTAATTTGTCTCAATCCTATTGACCTAACATGACGCTCATGTTTTGCCTGGACAAGCGGTTTAGAGGATCAGCATCATTGTCTTCTCTTGCTACCTTGCATATTTTTATATCACCTCTATCATTGATTTCTCTGATGAGATGAAATCGCCTGAGTATATGCTTGGTCCTTTGATGTGAACAAGGCTCTTTGGCCTGTGCAATGTCACTACTATTGTCACAGAACAAAGTTATTGGATCTGAGATGGTCGGTACCACCCCTAGTTCAGTAATAAACTTCCTTATCCAAACCGCCTCCTTAGCTACATCAGATACTGCTATATACTCAGCTTCCGTTGCAGAATCTGCTACAGTGCTCTGCTTAGAGCTCTTCCAGCTTACTGTTCCATTATTCAAGAGGAATATGTATCCAGATTGCGATTTCTGGTCATCCTGGTCAGTTTGGAAACTTGCATCTGTGTAACCAGTTACATAGAGCTCATCATCCAATCCACCATAGAACAAGAATAAGTCCTTAGTCCTTCTTAAGTACTTAAGGATATTCTTGACAGCAGTCCAATGGCCCTCACCGGGGTCCTGTTGATATCTGCTAGTCATACTTAAGGCAAATGAGACATCCGGTCGAGTACATAACATGGCGTACATGATAGATCCTATGGCCGAGGCATATGGAATCTTACTCATGCGACCTCGCTGATCTGGTGTACTAGGACACAAATCCTTGCTGAGGTGAATACCATCAGACATGGGTATGAAACCCCTTTTTGATTCCTGCATACTGAACCTATGCAGTATCTTGTCTATATATGTGCTCTGACTCAGTCCTAGAAGCCTTTTAGATCTATCTCTATAGATCCTAATTCCTAGGATGTAGGTGGCTTCACCCAAGTCTTTCATCGAGAAAGATTTTCCTAACCAAGACTTGACAATCTGCAAGGTAGGAATGTCATTCCCAATGAGTAGGATGTCATCGACATAGAGTACCAAAAATGCAACTGTGCTCCCATTAACCTTCTTGTACACACAAGGTTCATCAATGTTTTGAAGAAATCCAAACTCTTTGACTACTTCATCAAAACGATGATTCCAACTCCGAGATGCTTGCTTCAGTCCATAAATGGACCTTTGAAGCTTGCACACCTTACCAGAGTCCTCGGAACGAACAAATCCTTCAGGTTGTGTCATGTACACATCCTCAAGGAGATTTCCATTAAGGAAGGCTGTCTTGACGTCCATCTGTCATATTTCATAGTCATAATATGCTGCAATGGCAAGGAGGATTCTGATTGATTTGGCCATTGCAACTGGGGAAAAGGTCTCATCATAGTCCACACCATGAGTTTGAGTAAATCCTTTTGCAACCAGTCGTGCCTTGAAGACATTTACATTGCCATCCATGTCAGTTTTCTCTTTAAAAACCCACTCGCACCCGACTGTTTTTACACCTTCAGGCGGGTCGACTAAGGTCCATACCTTATTATCGTACATGGATTGCATCTCAGACTTCATGGCATTAAGCCATTTCTCAGAGTTTGGTCCCACTATAGCTTCTTGATAGGTAGTCGGCTCATTATGCTCAATGAGCAACACATCACGATTGTCAGAAATCAGAAATCCATATCTCTGAGGCTGAAGTCGTGCCCTATTAGATCGCCTTGGGCCTTGCGTGACTTGAGGAGTCTCAACAACTTCTTGTGAGTCTTCTCTACTTTCCATCTCTAGTTCTGTGGTGTCTTGTGGCTCTCGAACTTCTTCGAGGTGTACCTTACTCCCACTGGTTCTTTTAGAGATAAATTCTCGTTCTAGAAAGATACCATTTCTGACAACAAACACTTTGTTATCAGTGGGGTTGTAGACATAATATCCCTTGGTTTCCTTAGGATATCCAAAAAAAAAAAGGCACTTTGACGATTTAGGCGCTAACTTATCTGAGGCTTGTTGCTTAACATAGACCTCACATCCCCAAATCTTGAGAAAAGACAAACTAGGTTTCCTCCCAGTCCATATCTCATACGGAGTCTTTTCAACTGCCTTAGATGGAACACGATTCAGTGTGAACGCAGCTGTCTCTAGGGCGTGGCCCCAAAAGGACGGTGGAAGATCTGTTCGACTCATCATGGATCGAACCATATCCAATAGTGTTCGATTCCTCCGTTCAGAAACGCCATTCCATTGTGGTGTTCCTGGAGGAGTCAATTGTGAGACTATTCCACAATTCCTAAGATGATCGATAAACTCTTGGCTCAAATATTCACCACCTCGATCAGATCGAAGGGCTTTAATTGTTTTACCAAGCTGGTTTTGTACTTCATTTTGAAATATCTTGAACATTTCAAAAGATTCGGATTTATGTTTCATTAGATAGAAGTAGCCATATCTACTGAAATCATCTATGAATGTAATGAAGTACGAATAACCTCTTCTGGCATTTGTATTCATCGGTCCACACACATCTGTATGTATGAGGCCCAACAAATCAGTGGCCCTCTCACTGTGCCCAGTGAAAGGCGACTTTGTCATCTTTCCTAACAAACAAGATTCGCAAGTATCATATGATTCAAAATCAAATGAGTTGAGAAATCCATCTTGATGGAGTTTAGAAATGCGTTTCTCATTTATGTGGCCTAGATGACAGTGCCAGAGGTACGTCGGATTCAAATCATTTGGTTTGATCCTTTTGGCGGTTATGTTATAGATATTTCCATGATTGGGTTGTTCCAAGTTTAATATGTAATGATCAACATGCAAATCACCATGAGCATAGAAAATATCATTACGATAAATAGAACATTTACCATTCCCAGAAATGGAAGTGTAACCTTCCTTATCCAAATAAGAAAGAGAAACAATGTTACTACTCAAAGCAGGAACATAATAGCAATTGTTCAAAACTAACAAAAGCCCAGTGGGTAGAACTAATTCATAAGTGCCTACAGCTAGAGCAGCAACCTTTGCTCTATTTCCAACTCGTAGGTCAACTTCGCCCTTCTTCAGCTTTCTACTGTCCTTTAGGCCCTGCACATTTGTACAAATGTGAGAACCACATGCAGTATCTAATACCCATGTAGTGGAAGTAGAGAGATGAATGTCTATAACATAAATACCTGAAGCGATAGCCCCGCTATCCTTCTTGTTCTTTTTCAGATCTTCAAGGTAGAGTTTGCAATTCCTCTTCCAATGACCCGGTTCATTGCAGAAGAAGCAAACTCCTTCCTTTGGAGGCTTTGCCTTCTTTGGTGCAGGCTTGGTTTCGGGCTTACCTGACTCTTTGGTCTTACCAGATGAGCCATGACCCTTCCCCTTGCCCTTGCCTTTCCTTTTCATACCCTTTCCTTTCTGAACCATCAAAACAGTACTGGGCTTTTTCTTAACAGTCGGCTCAGCAGTTTTAAGCATCCCATGCAGTTCAGAAATAGATTTCTCCATGTTATTCATGTTGTAGTTCATGACAAACTGGTCATAACTTTCCGGGAGTGAGTTCAAGATCAAATCTGTAGCTAACTCCTGACTCATGGGAAATCCAAGCCTCTCGAGGTGATCTTTGTACCCTTTCATCTTTAAGACATGAGTACTCACTGATGCACCTTCAGCCATCCTGCAGGAGTGTAAGGCCTTAGTGGTCTCATACCTCTCTTGCCTTGCTTGTTGCTGGAACATTTCCTTAAGATGCACAATCATCTCATAAGCCTCCATGTGTTCCAGATCTCTTTGAAGCTCCGGAACCATAGTGGCAAGCATCAAGCATCCCACATCAACAGAGTCTTCCTTATGCTTCGCATAAGAATCTCTCTGAGCTCTAGGAGCATTGGCTGCTGGCTCCTCAGGAATGGGTTGATCTAGGACATATACCTTTCTTTCCTGCTTGAGAACAATTCTCAAGTTCCTGAACCAGTCAAGAAAGTTTGTCCCATTAAGTTTGTCCTTCTCAAGGACAGATCGCAACGATAATGTAGCAGTATTACTAGTCGTCATGATTCTACAATTAAAATATGCAATTTAATTAGCAATCTCCCACTGAATAAAACAACCCTCAATGTAATAATTAGTGGGCTAAGATCCATATTTGGCTTAAACTTGAGTCCGCTTTAGCAGGACGCTCAACTTTAAGTTATTTAGGTAGGTAACAACTTTACCAATTACATCAGATGTAATTCTTAGATATTTATGGGATTCCATCATCATATAATCCGGCATGTTTTAATCCCATCTAATGCCTTGAGACCCAAAACCATTTTGATAATCTCAATTAAGTCAAACAATAACAAACATAAGAGTAGCACCATTACTCTTGCTTATCTCCCCAAGATAACTCAAATGCACCCACTTTAGTGGACCTACAAATGAGCGATCGAGGTTTTGACAAGTGTTCATTAATTGACGGCATACGACTTAAGATTTCTTTTAGAGGGTTTAATTAATTATTTGGTTTATAAGATGCATGTATCGCGGTTGTATCTCATACAAGTATTATGCATATAAAACATACATGCAGTGATCTAATCAAAAGATGCATAATCTTAAACGTGACACAATATGACTCACCTATCCTAAGTCCCCTCAAGCCAATGAGAGAAGCTGTCTAATTAGAATAGGAAAAGTACACAAGGAAACCTCGTTTTAACATTCGAGGGGAGTGAGATGAGAAGAGAATGTACAACGAGAGTCATTAGAGGAAGGCACGACACGCAGGCCGTATTTAGAAAAAATACAACACTTGTAATCTAGAGCCATATTGTTCACCATACCCAAACATTCAAGAATCAAAATTCATGCTATTTGAAGGGCAATAAATGTTTCAAAACATTCATACATCAGAAAATCTAGCATATCTTACGATTATGTTGCGCTACGAACAGGTAGTCACGGCGGTCCCGCTAGCCGATTAGCGGGCGGGGTGTGGGGCAGCGCCCCAATGGAAATTTTTTATCAAGAATCTTAATTCTATTTCCTTAGACCCCATTAATATTAATTGATCAAATCAATTAACATACACCACCGATTTCAGTTTCCTTTTAGATTCCGTATATGTCCTACATAAACAGATTCCATATATGTCATACATATTTCGCATGTTATCATATAATCAGCTAAGAAGTATAACATACATCACATGTATCAACAATCAAACCTAACTTAAACACAAAACGGCATGGCTCTGATACCACTGAAGGGAATTGGAAGACACGCAGCGGAAATTAACTTTAAAAATTTTTCCATTCCCAGCCAGGATCTACCGAATGTGTTTAAGTCAAGGAGAAAGAAGTGTTACCTTCGGTATTCGAGCTTTGGTCGCGACCTCAGTGTCCACTAGTCGCGACTCCTCACCTCTGGAACTTTCAGTGGCGACCTCCTCAGCTTCTAGTAGCGACCTGTCGCCTCTGGAGTTTGTAGTCGCGACCTACTCTGCTTCTAGTCGTGACCTGTCTCCTCTGGAGCTTTTAGTCGCGACCTCTTCAACTTCACGTCGCGACCTGTCTCCTCTTTTCGGATTTCTGACGTTCAGATGCCCGTTTGGTCGCGACCTAAGTGTGTTCTGGTCGCGACCTTTCTTCGTGTCTGGCCGTATCGTAGAAGTCGACAGCTCAGATCGGCTTCCTATCCACACGAACAGCGTTCCAATTGCGAACGACGTGCTAGCGCCTCTTGTCCCTCTAGGGCTTTCTGGAGATTCCGTCCTCACCGTCTCTATTTCGGCAGTTTCTTATCTGCAAACCTTTTGCACTCTCCCTGCCCCCTTTTCTCACGACTGAATGTGTGTGAAGAGATCTATATTGTGTGTAGAACCCTAGCTCCTAATGTCAAATATATAGGAAGCTATCGGGCTTCTAATAGGGCCGGGCTTCAGAATTAATCTTATATTAATTCTGAATTAATACAATATCATATATTGCATAATTTAATAAGAAACTGATTAAATAAATATGGTTTATATTAAATCCGTCCCACAGATTTAATTCACCTATTTATTTAATTTAAAATAAAGATAAGACAGAATTATATTTGATTTATTCTCATAAATCAAATTTGAGATATCTTATCAATTTGAATTTCAAATTCAAATAGATCATATCCATTTAAATTCAAATTCAAAAATGATAGAGATTTAATTTATCCTTATAAATTAAATCTTACAAATATCTCTTATATTATATATATAATATATATAAACTAATTTATATATATATATATATAATATATATCCACCGTAGATTATTCATTGAATCTAGACATCTCTTAGATTCAATGAATCTGGACATCATAGCTCACATTGGGCTATTTATGTGCGACCCTGTAGGCCCATATGAAGTTGGCAGTGGCCCAGTTACTATACTGACCCACAAGTCGTAAGCGGTCTCTAGCAAGGCATTACGACTACCCAAAACATATGAGGATCGATAAACGATGTAACCTTTCATACAACCATATCACGTCCCTTTTGTCACACGATATTTCGGTCAAGGATGAGGCATGGTGAACGTCATCCTCCTGTTCCTGACTGTTACTTTCTCGATCCCTGAGTAGTCTGAATATAGAAATGGAACTACCCTTCTATTCCAGTATGGCCATACATTTCTCAGACTCACTCATCGAGGGGCCCAGTAATATCTCTCTACGAATGTGAGGGACAAATTCCATCTTGGCCATTCACATTCCTCCGCATGAAAAACCACTAAGCCCGAGCATAGCCTTTATGATCACTCGGTCAAAAGTGACTTTTGACTAGGTCAAAGCTGAGCGTTTGTCATGTAGGAATCCATGATGATCTCAGGTCAAAGGGCATAGTGACATGGCTTGTATATGAGAGAAGCTTATGACTTGACCCATGCAGCTCTCTCATTGCGGGTCGGTCCAACACCCGTACTCTTACATGTGCTTATGACTTTGATTTATATCTCTATATATCTTCAAAGTCATACTGGTCTTATTTCATCTCTGCTCCCACATAGATGACCGACCAGGGACATTTAGGATAAGATCATGAGTTATCCAAGGATTGTCATCATAGTAAACATGCAAATAATATGATAACATGATACAATGATTGGCCCCTAGGGCACAATTTCCAACAACCTTATATGTATACTATGTTTGGAATGGAATGTGAATTATGTTATTTACCGCATTCTTTTTCTACCTTATAGTATAACAAAATGGTTCAAACAAGAAGAACTATTCCAGCAGAGGAACCACGGGAGGCTGGAAATCTTAATCAAATAATTTTAGAATGATTAGAACAACAGCAAAAGATGATTGAGGAGATACGGGCAGCTCAGGCACGCAATGAGTAGGAGAGAGATGCTACCATAGCTGCAGCAGTAGCAGAAGCAGTAAGCAACCTAAGACCACACGAGCCTTCAGGAACGGCTGGTAGAGAACCAGAGAGAGTATAACAGCAGCTGGTACAGCCCTAGAGAAGGGTTGATCCGAGAGAGGATGTAACTAGCATCCAACAATGGATGATCAGGTTCTGCAAGTACAATCCTCCAGTGTTTGAAGGAACGTTTGAGGTGCAGATAGCTAAGGATTGGATTAGCAGACTGGAAAAGTGAAACATCCTTCCTTAGACTCCTCAGAGTACACTTGCGGAAGCAATATTAGCTTGATTATATCTTAACTTAAGCCCAGAAATTCAAAATTTTACTCTTAAGTTCCTTATTCTGGACCTTTAATTTGAAAATTAATTAATCTCATTCTACATAACCAAATGAGGCTTATTACCTATCCACGTAATGCCCCAGATGTGTACTACTGGCCTGCCAAATTTCGTGGCCAAACTCCTTCGTTTACTAGGTCAATCTGAGGTCAAAACACTGCTACCTCAGGACCTGCGAATTTCCCCTTAATTTACCATACATAAATTGAATATGCCAAACAACACTTATCATTGAATAACATAATGTCATACAGCATGGCATACACAACAAGACATATACATAATCTTGCTATCTCTATTACATCTCTTTCTGCCTAAACTCCGGCAGCATAACCGCTACGCTTCATCTGTACAAAGAACTGAACTGTACTGATTCGGTAATTCCCTCATGAGAACTACCATTCTACGTAGTACCCAGGAAAGACTAGATGAACCGGCTAGGTCCACTCACTTCTAGCCTCCTTAGACAGCACTACGTACACAGTACTTATCATATACTGATGTTCAGTCTTTACTTCGGCAGCATAACGGCGTCTCCTAGGATTCTCAAAATCCACTTCAGCATAACCTCCCTGTAATGGGTTATGGATGGGGATGAGATTCGGGGGAATCTCAGTAGCAACAATCATAACAATATATGTAATGCAGTGTGATAGTGCTTGCTTGTGATTGTGTACAGATAAGTATGCTGCGTGCTTCCATACTCAATAACATATGATCATAGCATTGCGGTAGAGCTTCAAGCATAACATATAAGACAACAATCCAACCAAACAATAGCACAACAAATCACAAAGCCATTACATAAAAGCTAGGATTAGTTACTACCTCAAAGGCTTAGCAGAGCTCTACTATCTCTATTCTGCTTCCAGCTCCGCCAGAACTTCCTTTCTTTCTTTCTTCCTCTCACTTTCTCTCTCTAGCACCTCCTCCTCTCTCTAAAAGGCTCAAAACCGTGGGATGCATGAAATGGGAGGGGGAGGGGGTATTTATAGTTTCCTTCAATGGCATTCCTGTAATTTTGAAGCCATATGAACTTGTGGTCCTGGTTTTTCCTGGAATTTCCTATTTTCTTTTATTCCTTTTTACTGCATCATGCATGACATCATCCAGGACACCTCAGCGCCACATTTATCACATGTCTGAAATCCTGGACACCTCAGCAGCTGACTCAGCATGCTGACTCACCGGTCCAGTCTCTTGCCTCGTAAAGCGTGTCCTCAGCTTTATCTGCTTTCTCCAGACTAATGCCATGTGGCGCCTGGAAGAGACCTTGCACGCTTCCCAATGCTATCCAGATAAGTCCCAGACTTATCTGATCACCTCCTCGGTTTTCGTGCCAACCGAGTAACTTTACTTTACTGAAAAGTCATTAAATCATTATTTTAATGCCACTTTTCCCCCTGAATCACTGGGCCTGCGTTTTTGGGCCTGGAAATATCATCTTGGGTCTCTGATCCAGCCCAAGTACTCTGATGGCACGATTCCCAAGAAACACCCCTTGGCAAATTACCAAAATGCCCTTAGTCTCTCTCTCTTTACTTTATTAGGTCTAGGGGCATTATTGTCTTTTCCCATCTTACCAGAGTATTCTTTGACCCTGGTCAACTATCCAGATAACTTCCCTGGACTGTCTAACCTTAGGCAAATGACCAAAATACCCTTTACTCATTCTTCATCTGTTCTATAACATAGGGGCATTTTTGTCATTTCGCACATTTTTCCCGGACACCGGCCCCTTTTACCACAGAACTGATATTATGGGCCTGGGCCTTCCCTGGTGTCACTAAAGGCCTTAGAAACACTATACGGCCCCCTGGCCACAGTCCGATCATCCCTATCGGAACTGCTTTTCCTTTACCGATTATAACTGTAAATTCCCATCTTCCGGAATTTTTACAGAAAAATCGGGACCTCAAATCAAAATTCTGTGACTCCTCATTCAACCCGGAATCCCTTTCTCTATCTCCCGGTATTTTCAGATATTTTATCCGGACCGGGCTGTTTTGGCCTGAAAAAGCACTCACGCGCACACTTTTCCAAAATGACCATTTTACCCTTGGTCACATTTCTAATTCTTTCATATACATAGAGACCTCATATGCATATTTCACAGTTCAGTGAAATGATCAGCATAATTTTCTCTATTTTCTGGCAAAATATGGTACTCATCGGCTACCGGCCCGATCTTTCCCATAATTACGATTTTGCCCCTGCATTCTCTTTCTGGCATCTATTCTTATCTTCTTATCCTTCATCTTAAGTTCTAGAAATTCTCTTTCAATAACTCATCCCTTAAACTCTTCGGGAGTCATCATTAATTGAAAGGCTCGACAACCTGCCCATATCAGGTTATCTTACACAGGAGCCAGCCCATATCAAGCTACCTGCAGAATTCCTAGGCTTGAGACTTAGGACATTTCTCACATTCCTCGTCTTGGACCTAGATGAACTGTCCCGATCTCCTAGACCAAAAATCGGGATGTTACAATTCTCCTCCCCTTTTAAAAAATTTCGTCCTCGAAATTTTAAGGGATACCTCATCTTTCCTGAAGAGAACTTCTTACTGACCTATACAGCTATGTGATTCTTATAACGCAGTCATATATATAACCAGTAAGATCATCCCTCTCTATCTTATCCTCACTCCAGTGATGGTCTAGAGGAGCAACAGCTTGGTCCCAGACCTTCCACATGGATTCTTAGCAACTAACATCTTTCATTATAGTTGCTTACAGCTATCCATGTTCTAACCCCTCATAGAGCAACCTCATCACTGAGTTAAGACAGATTTATTATCTTACTAATTATTTCTCATAACTCGTTATAATAACCACATTCTCTAGATCAGAAAAGAACTCTTCGTCCACATCATCATCTAGGCATATAGTTCCTTACAGCTCAGTCGCCCTTACAGCTATGGTTCCTCTTAACCATTCTTAGGGTTGACCTCAGGGAAAATTGGAGACTCTGTCTGGGGTAAGAGCAAATACCTTTCCTAGGAATGTCAGCATTCATAAGGCAACTCTCGCCAAGTGGCCTTTCTCTCACCACTGCATTGCCCTGCTCGACAATCCTATGTGCCATGGCTCACCACTTTGACATCTCTGCTCTCCAACCTGATCTTCACCTTGATCAGACCCCTGCCTGAACTATTGCCTCTTTCTCTTGCTATTGGCTTCACAACTTGAGCTACCTCCCAGAGTGCTCTTAGCCAATGCTTCTCTATCTGAATATCATAACTTATCGTCCCATAACTGAGACTATCTATCATCCTCAATCATATCATTTCTGTTCTCTAGGGTACTCTACCCTAGGTTACTACTTCTTCGTGATGGAATCCCTCTGCCTAGGGAACATCAGCCCATCACATCTCTAACCTTAGGCCATGTCCTAAGCTCATTCCTGGACCAACCTCATGCTAGCTATCTCATTCTAGCTTTTAGGTCTTCTATTCAGCCCAGCTGAATAAGACCTTTACATTGTAGATCTACTCCTAGGTATCACATGGAGGATCTACCTCATTCTAACTAGCTCATCAATCTTTTATCATCTATTTATCTGCTTATGCTTATGGACAACTTACTGGACTTGTGAGTAGTGTCCATTTCTTTCATATCTTACCCCATCTTGACATAATTCTGGGGTCTACCTTATCTCACTTTCTCATTTAAGAGCTTTACCTCCACTGGGCTTTTCTAAACCTTTATGTACTCTAGGGAAATAACCTTTCAAAATCAGAGCATCACTGAGCCAGAACCTTCTGTTCTGTGCTAGAATCTTATGCTCAGAACCAGAATCCTTTCTGGTTGATGCCAGAACCTATTGCTCTGATACCAAAATGAAACATCCTTCCTTAGACTCCTCAGAGTACACTTGCGGAAGCAATATTAGCTTGATTATATCTTAACTTAAGCCCAGAAATTCAAAATTTTACTCTTAAGTTCCTTATTCTGGACCTTTAATTTGAAAATTAATTAATCTCATTCTACACAACCAAATGAGGCTTATTACCTATCCACGTAATGCCCCAGATGTGTACTACTGGCCTGCCAAATTTCGTGGCCAAACTCCTTCGTTTACTAGGTCAATCTGAGGTCAAAACACTGCTACCTCAGGACCTGCGAATTTCCCCTTAATTTACCATACATAAATTGAATATGCCAAACAACACTTATCATTGAATAACATAATGTCATACAGCATGGCATACACAACAAGACATATACATAATCTTGCTATCTCTATTACATCTCTTTCTGCCTAAACTCCGGCAGCATAACCGCTACGCTTCATCTGTACAAAGAACTGAACTGTACTGATTCGGTAATTCCCTCATGAGAACTACCATTCTACGTAGTACCCAGGAAAGACTAGATGAACCGGCTAGGTCCACTCACTTCTAGCCTCCTTAGACAGCACTACGTACACAGTACTTATCATATACTGATGTTCAGTCTTTACTTCGGCAGCATAACGGCGTCTCCTAGGATTCTCAAAATCCACTTCAGCATAACCTCCCTGTAATGGGTTATGGATGGGGATGAGATTCGGGGGAATCTCAGTAGCAACAATCATAACAATATATGTAATGCAGTGTGATAGTGCTTGCTTGTGATTGTGTACAGATAAGTATGCTGCGTGCTTCCATACTCAATAACATATGATCATAGCATTGCGGTAGAGCTTCAAGCATAACATATAAGACAACAATCCAACCAAACAATAGCACAACAAATCACAAAGCCATTACATAAAAGCTAGGATTAGTTACTACCTCAAAGGCTTAGCAGAGCTCTACTATCTCTATTCTGCTTCCAGCTCCGCCAGAACTTCCTTTCTTTCTTTCTTCCTCTCACTTTCTCTCTCTAGCACCTCCTCCTCTCTCTAAAAGGCTCAAAACCGTGGGATGCATGAAATGGGAGGGGGAGGGGGTATTTATAGTTTCCTTCAATGGCATTCCTGTAATTTTGAAGCCATATGAACTTGTGGTCCTGGTTTTTCCTGGAATTTCCTATTTTCTTTTATTCCTTTTTACTGCATCATGCATGACATCATCCAGGACACCTCAGCGCCACATTTATCACATGTTTGAAATCCTGGACACCTCAGCAGCTGACTCAGCATGCTGACTCACATGTCCAGTCTCTTGCCTCGTAAAGCGTGTCCTCAGCTTTATCTGCTTTCTCCAGACTAATGCCATGTGGCGCCTGGAAGAGACCTTGCACGCTTCCCAATGCTATCCAGATAAGTCCCAGACTTATCTGATCACCTCCTCGGTTTTCGTGCCAACCGAGTAACTTTACTTTACTGAAAAGTCATTAAATCATTATTTTAATGCCACTTTTCCCCCTGAATCACTGGGCCTGCGTTTTTGGGCCTGGAAATATCATCTTGGGTCTCTGATCCAGCCCAAGTACTCTGATGGCACGATTCCCAAGAAACACCCCTTGGCAAATTACCAAAATGCCCTTAGTCTCTCTCTCTTTACTTTATTAGGTCTAGGGGCATTATTGTCTTTTCCCATCTTACCAGAGTATTCTTTGACCCTGGTCAACTATCCAGATAACTTCCCTGGACTGTCTAACCTTAGGCAAATGACCAAAATACCCTTTACTCATTCTTCATCTGTTCTATAACATAGGGGCATTTTTGTCATTTCGCACATTTTTCCCGGACACCGGCCCCTTTTACCACAGAACTGATATTATGGGCCTGGGCCTTCCCTGGTGTCACTAAAGGCCTTAGAAACACTATACGGCCCCCTGGCCACAGTCCGATCATCCCTATCGGAACTGCTTTTCCTTTACCGATTATAACTGTAAATTCCCATCTTCCGGAATTTTTACAGAAAAATCGGGACCTCAAATCAAAATTCTGTGACTCCTCATTCAACCCGGAATCCCTTTCTCTATCTCCCGGTATTTTCAGATATTTTATCCGGACCGGGCTGTTTTGGCCTGAAAAAGCACTCACGCGCACACTTTTCCAAAATGACCATTTTACCCTTGGTCACATTTCTAATTCTTTCATATACATAGAGACCTCATATGCATATTTCACAGTTCAGTGAAATGATCAGCATAATTTTCTCTATTTTCTGGCAAAATATGGTACTCATCGGCTACCGGCCCGATCTTTCCCATAATTACGATTTTGCCCCTGCATTCTCTTTCTGGCATCTATTCTTATCTTCTTATCCTTCATCTTAAGTTCTAGAAATTCTCTTTCAATAACTCATCCCTTAAACTCTTCGGGAGTCATCATTAATTGAAAGGCTCGACAACCTGCCCATATCAGGTTATCTTACACAGGAGCCAGCCCATATCAAGCTACCTGCAGAATTCCTAGGCTTGAGACTTAGGACATTTCTCACATTCCTCGTCTTGGACCTAGATGAACTGTCCCGATCTCCTAGACCAAAAATCGGGATGTTACAATTCTCCTCCCCTTTTAAAAAATTTCGTCCTCGAAATTTTAAGGGATACCTCATCTTTCCTGAAGAGAACTTCTTACTGACCTATACAGCTATGTGATTCTTATAACGCAGTCATATATATAACCAGTAAGATCATCCCTCTCTATCTTATCCTCACTCCAGTGATGGTCTAGAGGAGCAACAGCTTGGTCCCAGACCTTCCACATGGATTCTTAGCAACTAACATCTTTCATTATAGTTGCTTACAGCTATCCATGTTCTAACCCCTCATAGAGCAACCTCATCACTGAGTTAAGACAGATTTATTATCTTACTAATTATTTCTCATAACTCGTTATAATAACCACATTCTCTAGATCAGAAAAGAACTCTTCGTCCACATCATCATCTAGGCATATAGTTCCTTACAGCTCAGTCGCCCTTACAGCTATGGTTCCTCTTAACCATTCTTAGGGTTGACCTCAGGGAAAATTGGAGACTCTGTCTGGGGTAAGAGCAAATACCTTTCCTAGGAATGTCAGCATTCATAAGGCAACTCTCGCCAAGTGGCCTTTCTCTCACCACTGCATTGCCCTGCTCGACAATCCTATGTGCCATGGCTCACCACTTTGACATCTCTGCTCTCCAACCTGATCTTCACCTTGATCAGACCCCTGCCTGAACTATTGCCTCTTTCTCTTGCTATTGGCTTCACAACTTGAGCTACCTCCCAGAGTGCTCTTAGCCAATGCTTCTCTATCTGAATATCATAACTTATCGTCCCATAACTGAGACTATCTATCATCCTCAATCATATCATTTCTGTTCTCTAGGGTACTCTACCCTAGGTTACTACTTCTTCGTGATGGAATCCCTCTGCCTAGGGAACATCAGCCCATCACATCTCTAACCTTAGGCCATGTCCTAAGCTCATTCCTGGACCAACCTCATGCTAGCTATCTCATTCTAGCTTTTAGGTCTTCTATTCAGCCCAGCTGAATAAGACCTTTACATTGTAGATCTACTCCTAGGTATCACATGGAGGATCTACCTCATTCTAACTAGCTCATCAATCTTTTATCATCTATTTATCTGCTTATGCTTATGGACAACTTACTGGACTTGTGAGTAGTGTCCATTTCTTTCATATCTTACCCCATCTTGACATAATTCTGGGGTCTACCTTATCTCACTTTCTCATTTAAGAGCTTTACCTCCACTGGGCTTTTCTAAACCTTTATGTACTCTAGGGAAATAACCTTTCAAAATCAGAGCATCACTGAGCCAGAACCTTCTGTTCTGTGCTAGAATCTTATGCTCAGAACCAGAATCCTTTCTGGTTGATGCCAGAACCTATTGCTCTGATACCAAAATGAAACATCCTTCCTTAGACTCCTCAGAGTACACTTGCGGAAGCAATATTAGCTTGATTATATCTTAACTTAAGCCCAGAAATTCAAAATTTTACTCTTAAGTTCCTTATTCTGGACCTTTAATTTGAAAATTAATTAATCTCATTCTACACAACCAAATGAGGCTTATTACCTATCCACGTAATGCCCCAGATGTGTACTACTGGCCTGCCAAATTTCGTGGCCAAACTCCTTCGTTTACTAGGTCAATCTGAGGTCAAAACACTGCTACCTCAGGACCTGCGAATTTCCCCTTAATTTACCATACATAAATTGAATATGCCAAACAACACTTATCATTGAATAACATAATGTCATACAGCATGGCATACACAACAAGACATATACATAATCTTGCTATCTCTATTACATCTCTTTCTGCCTAAACTCCGGCAGCATAACCGCTACGCTTCATCTGTACAAAGAACTGAACTGTACTGATTCGGTAATTCCCTCATGAGAACTACCATTCTACGTAGTACCCAGGAAAGACTAGATGAACCGGCTAGGTCCACTCACTTCTAGCCTCCTTAGACAGCACTACGTACACAGTACTTATCATATACTGATGTTCAGTCTTTACTTCGGCAGCATAACGGCGTCTCCTAGGATTCTCAAAATCCACTTCAGCATAACCTCCCTGTAATGGGTTATGGATGGGGATGAGATTCGGGGGAATCTCAGTAGCAACAATCATAACAATATATGTAATGCAGTGTGATAGTGCTTGCTTGTGATTGTGTACAGATAAGTATGCTGCGTGCTTCCATACTCAATAACATATGATCATAGCATTGCGGTAGAGCTTCAAGCATAACATATAAGACAACAATCCAACCAAACAATAGCACAACAAATCACAAAGCCATTACATAAAAGCTAGGATTAGTTACTACCTCAAAGGCTTAGCAGAGCTCTACTATCTCTATTCTGCTTCCAGCTCCGCCAGAACTTCCTTTCTTTCTTTCTTCCTCTCACTTTCTCTCTCTAGCACCTCCTCCTCTCTCTAAAAGGCTCAAAACCGTGGGATGCATGAAATGGGAGGGGGAGGGGGTATTTATAGTTTCCTTCAATGGCATTCCTGTAATTTTGAAGCCATATGAACTTGTGGTCCTGGTTTTTCCTGGAATTTCCTATTTTCTTTTATTCCTTTTTACTGCATCATGCATGACATCATCCAGGACACCTCAGCGCCACATTTATCACATGTTTGAAATCCTGGACACCTCAGCAGCTGACTCAGCATGCTGACTCACATGTCCAGTCTCTTACCTCGTAAAGCGTGTCCTCAGCTTTATCTGCTTTCTCCAGACTAATGCCATCTGGCGCCTGGAAGAGACCTTGCACGCTTCCCAATTCTATCCAGATAAGTCCCAGACTTATCTGATCACCTCCTCGGTTTTCGTGCCAACCGAGTAACTTTACTTTACTGAAAAGTCATTAAATCATTATTTTAATGCCACTTTTCCCCCTGAATCACTGGGCCTGCGTTTTTGGGCCTGGAAATATCATCTTGGGTCTCTGATCCAGCCCAAGTACTCTGATGGCACGATTCCCAAGAAACACCCCTTGGCAAATTACCAAAATGCCCTTAGTCTCTCTCTCTTTACTTTATTAGGTCTAGGGGCATTATTGTCTTTTCCCATCTTACCAGAGTATTCTTTGACCCTGGTCAACTATCCAGATAACTTCCCTGGACTGTCTAACCTTAGGCAAATGACCAAAATACCCTTTACTCATTCTTCATCTGTTCTATAACATAGGGGCATTTTTGTCATTTCGCACATTTTTCCCGGACACCGGCCCCTTTTACCACAGAACTGATATTATGGGCCTGGGCCTTCCCTGGTGTCACTAAAGGCCTTAGAAACACTATACGGCCCCCTGGCCACAGTCCGATCATCCCTATCGGAACTGCTTTTCCTTTACCGATTATAACTGTAAATTCCCATCTTCCGGAATTTTTACAGAAAAATCGGGACCTCAAATCAAAATTCTGTGACTCCTCATTCAACCCGGAATCCCTTTCTCTATCTCCCGGTATTTTCAGATATTTTATCCGGACCGGGCTGTTTTGGCCTGAAAAAGCACTCACGCGCACACTTTTCCAAAATGACCATTTTACCCTTGGTCACATTTCTAATTCTTTCATATACATAGAGACCTCATATGCACATTTCACAGTTCAGTGAAATGATCAGCATAATTTTCTCTATTTTCTGGCAAAATATGGTACTCATCGGCTACCGGCCCGATCTTTCCCATAATTACGATTTTGCCCCTGCATTCTCTTTCTGGCATCTATTCTTATCTTCTTATCCTTCATCTTAAGTTCTAGAAATTCTCTTTCAATAACTCATCCCTTAAACTCTTCGGGAGTCATCATTAATTGAAAGGCTCGACAACCTGCCCATATCAGGTTATCTTACACAGGAGCCAGCCCATATCAAGCTACCTGCAGAATTCCTAGGCTTGAGACTTAGGACATTTCTCACATTCCTCGTCTTGGACCTAGATGAACTGTCCCGATCTCCTAGACCAAAAATCGGGATGTTACAATTCTCCTCCCCTTTTAAAAAATTTCGTCCTCGAAATTTTAAGGGATACCTCATCTTTCCTGAAGAGAACTTCTTACTGACCTATACAGCTATGTGATTCTTATAACGCAGTCATATATATAACCAGTAAGATCATCCCTCTCTATCTTATCCTCACTCCAGTGATGGTCTAGAGGAGCAACAGCTTGGTCCCAGACCTTCCACATGGATTCTTAGCAACTAACATCTTTCATTATAGTTGCTTACAGCTATCCATGTTCTAACCCCTCATAGAGCAACCTCATCACTGAGTTAAGACAGATTTATTATCTTACTAATTATTTCTCATAACTCGTTATAATAACCACATTCTCTAGATCAGAAAAGAACTCTTCGTCCACATCATCATCTAGGCATATAGTTCCTTACAGCTCAGTCGCCCTTACAGCTATGGTTCCTCTTAACCATTCTTAGGGTTGACCTCAGGGAAAATTGGAGACTCTGTCTGGGGTAAGAGCAAATACCTTTCCTAGGAATGTCAGCATTCATAAGGCAACTCTCGCCAAGTGGCCTTTCTCTCACCACTGCATTGCCCTGCTCGACAATCCTATGTGCCATGGCTCACCACTTTGACATCTCTGCTCTCCAACCTGATCTTCACCTTGATCAGACCCCTGCCTGAACTATTGCCTCTTTCTCTTGCTATTGGCTTCACAACTTGAGCTACCTCCCAGAGTGCTCTTAGCCAATGCTTCTCTATCTGAATATCATAACTTATCGTCCCATAACTGAGACTATCTATCATCCTCAATCATATCATTTCTGTTCTCTAGGGTACTCTACCCTAGGTTACTACTTCTTCGTGATGGAATCCCTCTGCCTAGGGAACATCAGCCCATCACATCTCTAACCTTAGGCCATGTCCTAAGCTCATTCCTGGACCAACCTCATGCTAGCTATCTCATTCTAGCTTTTAGGTCTTCTATTCAGCCCAGCTGAATAAGACCTTTACATTGTAGATCTACTCCTAGGTATCACATGGAGGATCTACCTCATTCTAACTAGCTCATCAATCTTTTATCATCTATTTATCTGCTTATGCTTATGGACAACTTACTGGACTTGTGAGTAGTGTCCATTTCTTTCATATCTTACCCCATCTTGACATAATTCTGGGGTCTACCTTATCTCACTTTCTCATTTAAGAGCTTTACCTCCACTGGGCTTTTCTAAACCTTTATGTACTCTAGGGAAATAACCTTTCAAAATCAGAGCATCACTGAGCCAGAACCTTCTGTTCTGTGCTAGAATCTTATGCTCAGAACCAGAATCCTTTCTGGTTGATGCCAGAACCTATTGCTCTGATACCAAAATGAAACATCCTTCCTTAGACTCCTCAGAGTACACTTGCGGAAGCAATATTAGCTTGATTATATCTTAACTTAAGCCCAGAAATTCAAAATTTTACTCTTAAGTTCCTTATTCTGGACCTTTAATTTGAAAATTAATTAATCTCATTCTACACAACCAAATGAGGCTTATTACCTATCCACGTAATGCCCCAGATGTGTACTACTGGCCTGCCAAATTTCGTGGCCAAACTCCTTCGTTTACTAGGTCAATCTGAGGTCAAAACACTGCTACCTCAGGACCTGCGAATTTCCCCTTAATTTACCATACATAAATTGAATATGCCAAACAACACTTATCATTGAATAACATAATGTCATACAGCATGGCATACACAACAAGACATATACATAATCTTGCTATCTCTATTACATCTCTTTCTGCCTAAACTCCGGCAGCATAACCGCTACGCTTCATCTGTACAAAGAACTGAACTGTACTGATTCGGTAATTCCCTCATGAGAACTACCATTCTACGTAGTACCCAGGAAAGACTAGATGAACCGGCTAGGTCCACTCACTTCTAGCCTCCTTAGACAGCACTACGTACACAGTACTTATCATATACTGATGTTCAGTCTTTACTTCGGCAGCATAACGGCGTCTCCTAGGATTCTCAAAATCCACTTCAGCATAACCTCCCTGTAATGGGTTATGGATGGGGATGAGATTCGGGGGAATCTCAGTAGCAACAATCATAACAATATATGTAATGCAGTGTGATAGTGCTTGCTTGTGATTGTGTACAGATAAGTATGCTGCGTGCTTCCATACTCAATAACATATGATCATAGCATTGCGGTAGAGCTTCAAGCATAACATATAAGACAACAATCCAACCAAACAATAGCACAACAAATCACAAAGCCATTACATAAAAGCTAGGATTAGTTACTACCTCAAAGGCTTAGCAGAGCTCTACTATCTCTATTCTGCTTCCAGCTCCGCCAGAACTTCCTTTCTTTCTTTCTTCCTCTCACTTTCTCTCTCTAGCACCTCCTCCTCTCTCTAAAAGGCTCAAAACCGTGGGATGCATGAAATGGGAGGGGGAGGGGGTATTTATAGTTTCCTTCAATGGCATTCCTGTAATTTTGAAGCCATATGAACTTGTGGTCCTGGTTTTTCCTGGAATTTCCTATTTTCTTTTATTCCTTTTTACTGCATCATGCATGACATCATCCAGGACACCTCAGCGCCACATTTATCACATGTTTGAAATCCTGGACACCTCAGCAGCTGACTCAGCATGCTGACTCACATGTCCAGTCTCTTGCCTCGTAAAGCGTGTCCTCAGCTTTATCTGCTTTCTCCAGACTAATGCCATCTGGCGCCTGGAAGAGACCTTGCACGCTTCCCAATGCTATCCAGATAAGTCCCAGACTTATCTGATCACCTCCTCGGTTTTCGTGCCAACCGAGTAACTTTACTTTACTGAAAAGTCATTAAATCATTATTTTAATGCCACTTTTCCCCCTGAATCACTGGGCCTGCGTTTTTGGGCCTGGAAATATCATCTTGGGTCTCTGATCCAGCCCAAGTACTCTGATGGCACGATTCCAAAGAAACACCCCTTGGCAAATTACCAAAATGCCCTTAGTCTCTCTCTCTTTACTTTATTAGGTCTAGGGGCATTATTGTCTTTTCCCATCTTACCAGAGTATTCTTTGACCCTGGTCAACTATCCAGATAACTTCCCTGGACTGTCTAACCTTAGGCAAATGACCAAAATACCCTTTACTCATTCTTCATCTGTTCTATAACATAGGGGCATTTTTGTCATTTCGCACATTTTTCCCGGACACCGGCCCCTTTTACCACAGAACTGATATTATGGGCCTGGGCCTTCCCTGGTGTCACTAAAGGCCTTAGAAACACTATACGGCCCCCTGGCCACAGTCCGATCATCCCTATCGGAACTGCTTTTCCTTTACCGATTATAACTGTAAATTCCCATCTTCCGGAATTTTTACAGAAAAATCGGGACCTCAAATCAAAATTCTGTGACTCCTCATTCAACCCGGAATCCCTTTCTCTATCTCCCGGTATTTTCAGATATTTTATCCGGACCGGGCTGTTTTGGCCTGAAAAAGCACTCACGCGCACACTTTTCCAAAATGACCATTTTACCCTTGGTCACATTTCTAATTCTTTCATATACATAGAGACCTCATATGCATATTTCACAGTTCAGTGAAATGATCAGCATAATTTTCTCTATTTTCTGGCAAAATATGGTACTCATCGGCTACCGGCCCGATCTTTCCCATAATTACGATTTTGCCCCTGCATTCTCTTTCTGGCATCTATTCTTATCTTCTTATCCTTCATCTTAAGTTCTAGAAATTCTCTTTCAATAACTCATCCCTTAAACTCTTCGGGAGTCATCATTAATTGAAAGGCTCGACAACCTGCCCATATCAGGTTATCTTACACAGGAGCCAGCCCATATCAAGCTACCTGCAGAATTCCTAGGCTTGAGACTTAGGACATTTCTCACATTCCTCGTCTTGGACCTAGATGAACTGTCCCGATCTCCTAGACCAAAAATCGGGATGTTACAATTCTCCTCCCCTTTTAAAAAATTTCGTCCTCGAAATTTTAAGGGATACCTCATATTTCCTGAAGAGAACTTCTTACTGACCTATACAGCTATGTGATTCTTATAACGCAGTCATATATATAACCAGTAAGATCATCCCTCTCTATCTTATCCTCACTCCAGTGATGGTCTAGAGGAGCAACAGCTTGGTCCCAGACCTTCCACATGGATTCTTAGCAACTAACATCTTTCATTATAGTTGCTTACAGCTATCCATGTTCTAACCCCTCATAGAGCAACCTCATCACTGAGTTAAGACAGATTTATTATCTTACTAATTATTTCTCATAACTCGTTATAATAACCACATTCTCTAGATCAGAAAAGAACTCTTCGTCCACATCATCATCTAGGCATATAGTTCCTTACAGCTCAGTCGCCCTTACAGCTATGGTTCCTCTTAACCATTCTTAGGGTTGACCTCAGGGAAAATTGGAGACTCTGTCTGGGGTAAGAGCAAATACCTTTCCTAGGAATGTCAGCATTCATAAGGCAACTCTCGCCAAGTGGCCTTTCTCTCACCACTGCATTGCCCTGCTCGACAATCCTATGTGCCATGGCTCACCACTTTGACATCTCTGCTCTCCAACCTGATCTTCACCTTGATCAGACCCCTGCCTGAACTATTGCCTCTTTCTCTTGCTATTGGCTTCACAACTTGAGCTACCTCCCAGAGTGCTCTTAGCCAATGCTTCTCTATCTGAATATCATAACTTATCGTCCCATAACTGAGACTATCTATCATCCTCAATCATATCATTTCTGTTCTCTAGGGTACTCTACCCTAGGTTACTACTTCTTCGTGATGGAATCCCTCTGCCTAGGGAACATCAGCCCATCACATCTCTAACCTTAGGCCATGTCCTAAGCTCATTCCTGGACCAACCTCATGCTAGCTATCTCATTCTAGCTTTTAGGTCTTCTATTCAGCCCAGCTGAATAAGACCTTTACATTGTAGATCTACTCCTAGGTATCACATGGAGGATCTACCTCATTCTAACTAGCTCATCAATCTTTTATCATCTATTTATCTGCTTATGCTTATGGACAACTTACTGGACTTGTGAGTAGTGTCCATTTCTTTCATATCTTACCCCATCTTGACATAATTCTGGGGTCTACCTTATCTCACTTTCTCATTTAAGAGCTTTACCTCCACTGGGCTTTTCTAAACCTTTATGTACTCTAGGGAAATAACCTTTCAAAATCAGAGCATCACTGAGCCAGAACCTTCTGTTCTGTGCTAGAATCTTATGCTCAGAACCAGAATCCTTTCTGGTTGATGCCAGAACCTATTGCTCTGATACCAAAATGAAACATCCTTCCTTAGACTCCTCAGAGTACACTTGCGGAAGCAATATTAGCTTGATTATATCTTAACTTAAGCCCAGAAATTCAAAATTTTACTCTTAAGTTCCTTATTCTGGACCTTTAATTTGAAAATTAATTAATCTCATTCTACACAACCAAATGAGGCTTATTACCTATCCACGTAATGCCCCAGATGTGTACTACTGGCCTGCCAAATTTCGTGGCCAAACTCCTTCGTTTACTAGGTCAATCTGAGGTCAAAACACTGCTACCTCAGGACCTGCGAATTTCCCCTTAATTTACCATACATAAATTGAATATGCCAAACAACACTTATCATTGAATAACATAATGTCATACAGCATGGCATACACAACAAGACATATACATAATCTTGCTATCTCTATTACATCTCTTTCTGCCTAAACTCCGGCAGCATAACCGCTACGCTTCATCTGTACAAAGAACTGAACTGTACTGATTCGGTAATTCCCTCATGAGAACTACCATTCTACGTAGTACCCAGGAAAGACTAGATGAACCGGCTAGGTCCACTCACTTCTAGCCTCCTTAGACAGCACTACGTACACAGTACTTATCATATACTGATGTTCAGTCTTTACTTCGGCAGCATAACGGCGTCTCCTAGGATTCTCAAAATCCACTTCAGCATAACCTCCCTGTAATGGGTTATGGATGGGGATGAGATTCGGGGGAATCTCAGTAGCAACAATCATAATATATGTAATGCAGTGTGATAGTGCTTGCTTGTGATTGTGTACAGATAAGTATGCTGCGTGCTTCCATACTCAATAACATATGATCATAGCATTGCGGTAGAGCTTCAAGCATAACATATAAGACAACAATCCAACCAAACAATAGCACAACAAATCACAAAGCCATTACATAAAAGCTAGGATTAGTTACTACCTCAAAGGCTTAGCAGAGCTCTACTATCTCTATTCTGCTTCCAGCTCCGCCAGAACTTCCTTTCTTTCTTTCTTCCTCTCACTTTCTCTCTCTAGCACCTCCTCCTCTCTCTAAAAGGCTCAAAACCGTGGGATGCATGAAATGGGAGGGGGAGGGGGTATTTATAGTTTCCTTCAATGGCATTCCTGTAATTTTGAAGCCATATGAACTTGTGGTCCTGGTTTTTCCTGGAATTTCCTATTTTCTTTTATTCCTTTTTACTGCATCATGCATGACATCATCCAGGACACCTCAGCGCCACATTTATCACATGTCTGAAATCCTGGACACCTCAGCAGCTGACTCAGCATGCTGACTCACATGTCCAGTCTCTTGCCTCGTAAAGCGTGTCCTCAGCTTTATCTGCTTTCTCCAGACTAATGCCATGTGGCGCCTGGAAGAGACCTTGCACGCTTCCCAATGCTATCCAGATAAGTCCCAGACTTATCTGATCACCTCCTCGGTTTTCGTGCCAACCGAGTAACTTTACTTTACTGAAAAGTCATTAAATCATTATTTTAATGCCACTTTTCCCCCTGAATCACTGGGCCTGCGTTTTTGGGCCTGGAAATATCATCTTGGGTCTCTGATCCAGCCCAAGTACTCTGATGGCACGATTCCCAAGAAACACCCCTTGGCAAATTACCAAAATGCCCTTAGTCTCTCTCTCTTTACTTTATTAGGTCTAGGGGCATTATTGTCTTTTCCCATCTTACCAGAGTATTCTTTGACCCTGGTCAACTATCCAGATAACTTCCCTGGACTGTCTAACCTTAGGCAAATGACCAAAATACCCTTTACTCATTCTTCATCTGTTCTATAACATAGGGGCATTTTTGTCATTTCGCACATTTTTCCCGGACACCGGCCCCTTTTACCACAGAACTGATATTATGGGCCTGGGCCTTCCCTGGTGTCACTAAAGGCCTTAGAAACACTATACGGCCCCCTGGCCACAGTCCGATCATCCCTATCGGAACTGCTTTTCCTTTACCGATTATAACTGTAAATTCCCATCTTCCGGAATTTTTACAGAAAAATCGGGACCTCAAATCAAAATTCTGTGACTCCTCATTCAACCCGGAATCCCTTTCTCTATCTCCCGGTATTTTCAGATATTTTATCCGGACCGGGCTGTTTTGGCCTGAAAAAGCACTCACGCGCACACTTTTCCAAAATGACCATTTTACCCTTGGTCACATTTCTAATTCTTTCATATACATAGAGACCTCATATGCATATTTCACAGTTCAGTGAAATGATCAGCATAATTTTCTCTATTTTCTGGCAAAATATGGTACTCATCGGCTACCGGCCCGATCTTTCCCATAATTACGATTTTGCCCCTGCATTCTCTTTCTGGCATCTATTCTTATCTTCTTATCCTTCATCTTAAGTTCTAGAAATTCTCTTTCAATAACTCATCCCTTAAACTCTTCGGGAGTCATCATTAATTGAAAGGCTCGACAACCTGCCCATATCAGGTTATCTTACACAGGAGCCAGCCCATATCAAGCTACCTGCAGAATTCCTAGGCTTGAGACTTAGGACATTTCTCACATTCCTCGTCTTGGACCTAGATGAACTGTCCCGATCTCCTAGACCAAAAATCGGGATGTTACAATTCTCCTCCCCTTTTAAAAAATTTCGTCCTCGAAATTTTAAGGGATACCTCATCTTTCCTGAAGAGAACTTCTTACTGACCTATACAGCTATGTGATTCTTATAACGCAGTCATATATATAACCAGTAAGATCATCCCTCTCTATCTTATCCTCACTCCAGTGATGGTCTAGAGGAGCAACAGCTTGGTCCCAGACCTTCCACATGGATTCTTAGCAACTAACATCTTTCATTATAGTTGCTTACAGCTATCCATGTTCTAACCCCTCATAGAGCAACCTCATCACTGAGTTAAGACAGATTTATTATCTTACTAATTATTTCTCATAACTCGTTATAATAACCACATTCTCTAGATCAGAAAAGAACTCTTCGTCCACATCATCATCTAGGCATATAGTTCCTTACAGCTCAGTCGCCCTTACAGCTATGGTTCCTCTTAACCATTCTTAGGGTTGACCTCAGGGAAAATTGGAGACTCTGTCTGGGGTAAGAGCAAATACCTTTCCTAGGAATGTCAGCATTCATAAGGCAACTCTCGCCAAGTGGCCTTTCTCTCACCACTGCATTGCCCTGCTCGACAATCCTATGTGCCATGGCTCACCACTTTGACATCTCTGCTCTCCAACCTGATCTTCACCTTGATCAGACCCCTGCCTGAACTATTGCCTCTTTCTCTTGCTATTGGCTTCACAACTTGAGCTACCTCCCAGAGTGCTCTTAGCCAATGCTTCTCTATCTGAATATCATAACTTATCGTCCCATAACTGAGACTATCTATCATCCTCAATCATATCATTTCTGTTCTCTAGGGTACTCTACCCTAGGTTACTACTTCTTCGTGATGGAATCCCTCTGCCTAGGGAACATCAGCCCATCACATCTCTAACCTTAGGCCATGTCCTAAGCTCATTCCTGGACCAACCTCATGCTAGCTATCTCATTCTAGCTTTTAGGTCTTCTATTCAGCCCAGCTGAATAAGACCTTTACATTGTAGATCTACTCCTAGGTATCACATGGAGGATCTACCTCATTCTAACTAGCTCATCAATCTTTTATCATCTATTTATCTGCTTATGCTTATGGACAACTTACTGGACTTGTGAGTAGTGTCCATTTCTTTCATATCTTACCCCATCTTGACATAATTCTGGGGTCTACCTTATCTCACTTTCTCATTTAAGAGCTTTACCTCCACTGGGCTTTTCTAAACCTTTATGTACTCTAGGGAAATAACCTTTCAAAATCAGAGCATCACTGAGCCAGAACCTTCTGTTCTGTGCTAGAATCTTATGCTCAGAACCAGAATCCTTTCTGGTTGATGCCAGAACCTATTGCTCTGATACCAAAATGAAACATCCTTCCTTAGACTCCTCAGAGTACACTTGCGGAAGCAATATTAGCTTGATTATATCTTAACTTAAGCCCAGAAATTCAAAATTTTACTCTTAAGTTCCTTATTCTGGACCTTTAATTTGAAAATTAATTAATCTCATTCTACACAACCAAATGAGGCTTATTACCTATCCACGTAATGCCCCAGATGTGTACTACTGGCCTGCCAAATTTCGTGGCCAAACTCCTTCGTTTACTAGGTCAATCTGAGGTCAAAACACTGCTACCTCAGGACCTGCGAATTTCCCCTTAATTTACCATACATAAATTGAATATGCCAAACAACACTTATCATTGAATAACATAATGTCATACAGCATGGCATACACAACAAGACATATACATAATCTTGCTATCTCTATTACATCTCTTTCTGCCTAAACTCCGGCAGCATAACCGCTACGCTTCATCTGTACAAAGAACTGAACTGTACTGATTCGGTAATTCCCTCATGAGAACTACCATTCTACGTAGTACCCAGGAAAGACTAGATGAACCGGCTAGGTCCACTCACTTCTAGCCTCCTTAGACAGCACTACGTACACAGTACTTATCATATACTGATGTTCAGTCTTTACTTCGGCAGCATAACGGCGTCTCCTAGGATTCTCAAAATCCACTTCAGCATAACCTCCCTGTAATGGGTTATGGATGGGGATGAGATTCGGGGGAATCTCAGTAGCAACAATCATAACAATATATGTAATGCAGTGTGATAGTGCTTGCTTGTGATTGTGTACAGATAAGTATGCTGCGTGCTTCCATACTCAATAACATATGATCATAGCATTGCGGTAGAGCTTCAAGCATAACATATAAGACAACAATCCAACCAAACAATAGCACAACAAATCACAAAGCCATTACATAAAAGCTAGGATTAGTTACTACCTCAAAGGCTTAGCAGAGCTCTACTATCTCTATTCTGCTTCCAGCTCCGCCAGAACTTCCTTTCTTTCTTTCTTCCTCTCACTTTCTCTCTCTAGCACCTCCTCCTCTCTCTAAAAGGCTCAAAACCGTGGGATGCATGAAATGGGAGGGGGAGGGGGTATTTATAGTTTCCTTCAATGGCATTCCTGTAATTTTGAAGCCATATGAACTTGTGGTCCTGGTTTTTCCTGGAATTTCCTATTTTCTTTTATTCCTTTTTACTGCATCATGCATGACATCATCCAGGACACCTCAGCGCCACATTTATCACATGTTTGAAATCCTGGACACCTCAGCAGCTGACTCAGCATGCTGACTCACCGGTCCAGTCTCTTGCCTCGTAAAGCGTGTCCTCAGCTTTATCTGCTTTCTCCAGACTAATGCCATGTGGCACCTGGAAGAGACCTTGCACGCTTCCCAATGCTATCCAGATAAGTCCCAGACTTATCTGATCACCTCCTCGGTTTTCGTGCCAACCGAGTAACTTTACTTTACTGAAAAGTCATTAAATCATTATTTTAATGCCACTTTTCCCCCTGAATCACTGGGCCTGCGTTTTTGGGCCTGGAAATATCATCTTGGGTCTCTGATCCAGCCCAAGTACTCTGATGGCACGATTCCCAAGAAACACCCCTTGGCAAATTACCAAAATGCCCTTAGTCTCTCTTTACTTTATTAGGTCTAGGGGCATTATTGTCTTTTCCCATCTTACCAGAGTATTCTTTGACCCTGGTCAACTATCCAGATAACTTCCCTGGACTGTCTAACCTTAGGCAAATGACCAAAATACCCTTTACTCATTCTTCATCTGTTCTATAACATAGGGGCATTTTTGTCATTTCGCACCTTTTTCCCGGACACCGGCCCCTTTTACCACAGAACTGATATTATGGGCCTGGGCCTTCCCTGGTGTCACTAAAGGCCTTAGAAACACTATACGGCCCCCTGGCCACAGTCCGATCATCCCTATCGGAACTGCTTTTCCTTTACCGATTATAACTGTAAATTCCCATCTTCCGGAATTTTTACAGAAAAATCGGGACCTCAAATCAAAATTCTGTGACTCCTCATTCAACCCGGAATCCCTTTCTCTATCTCCCGGTATTTTCAGATATTTTATCCGGACCGGGCTGTTTTGGCCTGAAAAAGCACTCACGCGCACACTTTTCCAAAATGACCATTTTACCCTTGGTCACATTTCTAATTCTTTCATATACATAGAGACCTCATATGCACATTTCACAGTTCAGTGAAATGATCAGCATAATTTTCTCTATTTTCTGGCAAAATATGGTACTCATCGGCTACCGGCCCGATCTTTCCCATAATTACGATTTTGCCCCTGCATTCTCTTTCTGGCATCTATTCTTATCTTCTTATCCTTCATCTTAAGTTCTAGAAATTCTCTTTCAATAACTCATCCCTTAAACTCTTCGGGAGTCATCATTAATTGAAAGGCTCGACAACCTGCCCATATCAGGTTATCTTACACAGGAGCCAGCCCATATCAAGCTACCTGCAGAATTCCTAGGCTTGAGACTTAGGACATTTCTCACATTCCTCGTCTTGGACCTAGATGAACTGTCCCGATCTCCTAGACCAAAAATCGGGATGTTACAAAAAGATCTTCAAGGTTCTAGATTACCCAACTGAAACCAAAGCTCAAATGGCCATCTATCAGCTAGAAAAAGATGCTGACAGGTGGTGGAAGAACACTGAGTTGCTTCTGCAAGCAAGAGGCATTCCGATCACCTGGGAAGTGTTTCTTGAGCAGCTTTATGAAAAATATTTCCCTCAGTCAGTCAGAGATGAAAGAGAGGCATAATTCCTTGTACTGAGACAAGGAGAGAGAGAATCTTTTGATGAGTACCTTGCTAAGTTTATCTGTCTATCTCAATATTCTACTTATCTGCGCCAAGTGGATGATAAGCGTTGGATGACAGAAAAGATGATTTAAGGGTTGAACTCCACACTAAAGGAGAAGTAAACTCCTCAACAATACAGCCAGTTTAATAAGGCCGTGGAGGTATGTCGTATTGTTGAAAATAACATGAATCACCGAATGCTATTTAGATCAGGGAACAGGGATTAGGCAGCTCCTGACAAAGCCGGTCAAAACCAAGAAGCTGCAAGTAGTAGCGGCTACAGAAAAAGAAAGCGACTATGGCAGAACAGGAGGCCAAATAGAAGAAATTTTCGCGGAAGATCGAGGAACAGAGATTCAAAGGCCCGAGCATGTGACAAGTGTGGAAAGAATCATGGTGATAGACCATGTTTAATGGGCCAGAATGTTTATTATACCTGCGGAAAGCCCGAATATTTTTCCCGAGAATGCCCTCAAGCTATAGCTAATCAAAGGCCAAGGACACCCGGACGAGTATTTGCACTCACCAGGGAGGACGCTCAGCGATCACCTGATATGATCCAAGGTACAATCTATCTCAATGATCATGCTGTGACTGCTCTATTTGATTCGGGGTGCAAGTCATTCCTTTATTTTCTATGAGTGTGCTAAATGCCTAGGCCTTCTGATTATCAAGTTGCATTATGATATACATGTGAAAACTCCCACCAATGCTAGGGTAGTTGCGTCTGATGCTTGTTTGAATAGTATAGTGCGTTATGAGCACTGCTATACCACCCTAGACTCGATATGTATGCCTTTTCGAGAGATCGATGTCATACTTGGTTTAAATTGGTTAGCCACCAATAATGTAATGCTGGACTGCAAGAACAAGACTCTAGTTCTTGGTTCAAAGGTCGTTGATCTGAGCTCGGAGGTAAGATTGAATTTTAGAACGGAGGCTCAGGCAGATAAATGTCTGCGGAAAGGGTGTCAAGGATATATGGTATTCTTTTCTGTTTAAACAGAAGTGGAAGAAGGAATTGATGAGATTCCAGTAGTCAATGAATTTCCTGAAGTCTTTCAGAAGGAGATTCAGGGATTGCCTTCAGAACGTGAGGTAAAGTTTACGATTGACATTGTACCTGGAGCTGGACCAGTATCCAAAGCCCCATATCGAATGACTCCTAATGAAATGATGGAACTGAAGAAGCAAATTGAGGAGCTATTGGAGAAGGGTTTCATAAGACCTAGTGTATCACCATTGGGTGCTCCAGTACTATTTGTCAAGAGGAAGGATGGCAGCCTAAGGCTATGCATTGACTACCAGGAATTGAATAAGATTACGATTAAGAATAAATACCCTCTTCCCAGAATTGATGACCTGCTAGACCAATTGGCAGGAGCGAGCTTATTCTCTAAGATTGACTTGAGATCTGGCTATCATCAGCTAAGAGTTAAGTCAGATGATATTCCAAAGACTGCTTTTAGGACACGCTATGGACATTTTGAGTTTCTTGTGATGCCTTTTGGGCTAACGAATGCACCTGCTATTTTCATGGATTACATGAACCGGATCTTCAGGCCTTATTTAGATCAGTTTGTTGTGGTCTTCATTGATGATATCCTGGTGTACTCCAAATCTGCAGAGGAACATGAAAGGCATTTGAGAATTGTTCTTAGTACCCTTAAAGAAAAGCAGCTCTATGGTAAGCTGAGTAAGTGCGAGTTTTGGCTTTCAGAAGTCAAATTTCTCGGTCATGTCATATCCCGAGAAGGGGTAGCTGTGGATCCTAGCAAAGTTGAAGCAGTTTTGAGCTTGGAGCAGCCAAGGATAGTGACAGAGATAAGAAGTTTTCTTGTCTTAGCAGGGTACTATAGAAGATTTATTCAAGACTTTTTCTCGAATTGCCTTGCCACTTACCAAGCTTACCAGAAAGAATAAGCAGTTTAAGTGGAATGAGAAGTGCGAGGCTAGCTTCCAAGAGTTTAAGCAGAGATTAACCACTACTCCCGTGCTGATTATTCCAGACCCAATTCAGACTTATGTAGTCTACACTAATGCTAGTAAGCAGGGGTTAGGATTTATGCTGATGCAGCAAGGTAGAGTAGTAGCCTACGCCTCTCGGAAGTTGAAGCCACATGAAGAGAATTATCCCACTCATGATCTGGAGCTTGCGGCGGTGGTTTATGCTCTAAAGATATGGAGACATTATTTATATGGAGCAACTATAGAGTTGTATTGTGACCACAAAAGCCTGAAGTATTTGCAAGATCAGAAAGAGCTGAATATGCGGTAACGACGATGGATGGAATTGTTAAAAGATTATGACTTTCAAATTAAATACCATCCAGGAAAAGCCAATGTGGTAGCTGATACTTTGAGTAGAACAGTGGTGCAGGTAGCACACATGATGATCAAAGAGTTGAAATTGGTAGAAGATGTGCGAGATTGGAGCCCTCTGTATCAAATGCAAATGACAGAGAGTCCTTATGGAGGAGTTCATTTCGAAGCTTGTATAGAAGATGAGATAAAAGAGGCTCAAAAGTAGGATAAGCTCGCAGCAATATTCAAAGATAAGCTGGAGAGGGGGAAGACTAGGAATTTTGAGGTTTCCCCAGATGGATTGTTACAGTTCAGGGAAGGCCCTATATCCCTAATGCTATGGGATTAAGAGAAAAGATTCTGGAGGAAGCACATAAAAGCAGGTATACAGTATATCCAGGTATGACCAAGATGTACCATGATGTTAAAAGGTTGTTTTGGTGGCCTGGATTGAAGAAAGAGGTAGTGGCTTATGTGTCCAAGTGCTTGACCTGCCAAAAAGTAAAAATTGAACATCAAAAGCCAGCGGGAACATTGTAACCTCTAGATATCCCTGAGTGGAAATGGGATGGTATTGCCATGGACTTTATGGAATGACTACCCATGACTCCAAGTAAACATGATGCAGTATGGGTAGTAATTGATCGATTGACGAAGTCAGCACATTTCCTGGCAATCAATAAGAGGGATTCTCTAGAGAAGCTGACAAAGTTGTATATAAAGGAGATTGTTAGATTGCATGGTATCCCAAGCAGCATTGTGTCCAATAGAGACCCTCGATTTACTTCTAATTTCTGGAGGGCTTTACAGGAAGAAATGGGCACTACTCTCAGATTTAGTATAGCTTATCATCCTCAGACAGATGGTCAATCTGAAAGAACAATACAAACGTTAGAGGATATGCTGAGAGCATGTGTCTTAGATTTTAAGGGCAGCTGGGATATCCATTTACCACTCATAGAGTTTGCATATAATAATAGTTATCAGACTAGCATTCAAATGACACCTTTTAAAGCTCTATATGGACGTAAATGTAGATCCCCTTATGCTGGCTAGAGTTGAGCGAGAGAAGAATGCTTGGTCCTGATATAGTGGATCAAACCGCAGAACAGATTGCGATGATTAGAAAATGATTGCTGACAGCTCAAAGCAGACAGAAAAGCTATGCAAATGTTAGAAGGAAGCCATTGGAGTTTAAAGAAGGAGAGCATGTATTCCTTAAGTTAACTCCAACGACGGGAGCCGGGCGATCGATCAAAGTAAAGAAATTACATCCAAGATACATCGGACCATTCCAAATTCTCTCAAAGATAGGGATAGTAGCCTATAGGTTGGCTCTTCCTCCAAATCTCAGCCAGATACATGATGTGTTTCATGTTTCCCAGTTAAAGAAGTATGTTCCAGATCCATCTCATGTGATTGGGCAAGATGAAGTCGTACTGCGAGATGACCTAACTTATGAGGTTGGACCAGTACGAATTGCTGATCGAAAGATCAAGCAGTTGCGTAATAAGCAAATTCCTCTAATTAAAGTGATCTAGAAAGGCTTGACTGAACATGAAGCTACGTGGGAAACAGAAGAAAAGATGAGGGAGAAGTATCCGGAGTTGTTTCTATAGGATATGTATAATGTAAATTTTGAGGACGAAATTTATTTTAAGGGGGAGAGAAATGTAATATCCCTAATTTTCTGTGCTGATTTGCATGTACAAATTGAATGAAATATATGAATTATTTTTCAGGAAAAAGATGTGGTTGTTTATGTAAAGAAAGGGATTAAATTGGAAAAGAAAGAAAATGAAAGTATTTAAGTGCAATTATGAAAAGTCTAAGGCTAGGAAGGAAAAGTAGACAAAAATGTGGGGTCTTTAAGTGTAATTTTAGCCAAATAAAGGGACTTAAGTGCAAAGAAGAAAAGTTACCTGGGGCTAAAATGTAATTAAAGAAAGTTAGGCCATAAGTGGTTTGGACTGCCCGAAAGCCTTTCAGTCCCAGATTTCACCAGTAGATAGAGCAAGTGATGCTGGGTAATCCAGCTTAATATAGGAATTTTTTGAAGACTCCAGATAGCCAAAATTGATCTGATAATCTAAAAGTATAAAAAATTCCTATAGAATATCCTAGATCTTAGATATAAGTGAGAAATTACAGGATGATGCGTCCTAATGGGGCGGATGTCAGGAAACTGACAGAATACCGATAGAAGGTCTGTAGAAAAAGTTATTCACAATTTCGCAAATACAGACGGTAGTGTGAGGCCTCCAGGTATCCGATAAGGAGATTTATCAGTATTTAAATTGGTACTGAATGAGTTAGGATGACCTCAGTCAGATGACTGTTATGACCCACAGGGATGTCTAAATACAGTAGGCCAGTTTATCTGGTAAAAGGAGCTGGTGTCCGGAGATGTGTATAAACGGTGTATGACGGCGAAAGTACCCGATGAACATGCTGGGGGAAGATTCCTCGTAATACGTGCCATAAAGGCAATGGACCCTAGGAGGCCCAATAATGGCGCCATCAAAGGCCCAGTAAGACCCTTGGACTGATAGGTGGGCCAGTGTCCAGCAGAACCCCGGAAAGTGCAAAATTACAAAAATTTCCCTGTGTTGTACTAAAGGGTAATAGATGAATGAAGGGCATTTTGATCATTCTGGACAGGTCCAGAAGCCAAGACATACACAGGTGAGGTTAACCAGAGTCAGTATATGCCCTGACAGGGTACAGAAAGGTGTAAAATGATAATTTTACCCTTAGGGTCAAGATAGTGTAAGAAAGGGCACCCAGGGGTATTTTGGTCATTTCATAGGGGATCTGTAATTGAGTTTAGACCCATTATAAAATGTCAAAGATATAAAGGACCTAGATACTTAATTTAAGGTCAGAAGACATAATATAGATTTTCAGAAAAATTAGATTCAGAAAATAGTCCAGTTTTCGAGGAAACGGACCGGGCCGGTACCGGATTGGACTGGAAATTTTCCAGAGGCTTCTTGGCTCTCTCAATTTTGCCATGTGAGACTTGTGAGGGATTAGGTGTCCCATGAGGTGTCCCTTGGATGATGTCCTGATGATGCAGTAAAGGGCATAAAGAAAATAGGAAATTCCAGAAAAAACGGTGGCCACAAGTTCAGAGTTCTTGGAAATTACGGAAATGCCATCCATCAAAACTATAAATACCCCCCTTGCCTTCATTCATCATGGCCTAAAGCATATTCAAGAGAGAGAAGGAAGTTCTAGTGAGAGAAGGAGCAAGGAAGAAAGAAGAAAAGAAGTTCTGGAGGAGTTGAAAGCAGTATAGTGATTCTAAAGTTCTGCTAAACTTTTGAGGTAGTAACTAATCCTAGCTTTTATGTAATATCTTTGTGATTGGTTGTGCTATTGTTTGGTTGGATTGTTGTCTTATATGTTATGCTTGAAGCTCTATTACAATGCTATGATCATATGTTATTGAGTATGGAAGCACGCAGCATACTTATCTGTACACAATCACAAGCAAGCACTGTCACTCTGCATTACATATATTGTTATGATTATTACTACTGAGATTCCCCCGAATCTCATCCCAATAAATAACCCATTACAGGGGAGGTTATGCCGAAGTAAATTTTGGGAATTTTAAGAGACGCCGTTATGCTGCCGAAATTATGACAAGATGGCAATAGTAAAGAAAGGAGCTAATACGTACTATGTACGTAGGTACTGTGTAAGGAGACTGGAAGTGAGTGGACCTAGCCGGTTCATCCAGTCTTTCCTGGGTACTTACGTAGAATGGTAGTTCTCACAGGAATTACCAAATCGGTACAGGATCAGTTACTTTCTAAAGATGAAGCGTAGCGGTTATGCTACTGGATTTCAGGCAGGAAAGATGTAATAGAATATGAGAATTTTGTGCATGTTCTGATGTATGACAACTTATTTAATAATAGGTATTGTTTGGCATGTTTGACTGATATGCGATGGATGTATGCATATGTATGCAAAGTTGAGTGCTGGAATTTACCACTATGAACAGGAACAATTGGTGACTTGATGATGTTTGACCTATAATTAAAAATAGTAAATGAGTGAATAAATGTATGATATTTTATGGTAAATATTATACATACCAATCTTCGATTTGATATATAGAATGCCTCATTTGGATATCTACACATGTAGATATAAATTATCAAAGTTGGGTCCAAAATGCTGGATTCAGGGGAAAAATGCTGGATTAACAGTAAAGTTGTAACATTGATCTACGTTGACTCGGTCAAGGAATGGTCAACTAGTGATTTTTACCTGAAATATAATTGAGTTAGATTCATGTAGCTATTTGAACCACTTCATTTCGATTTTTCTAGAATTAATTATGATTTTTCGAAGTCAGGTCACTCATCTGGATTTTACATAGTGAACAGTACTCAATAAGAGTAAAACTCCAAATTGGGAAATTGGACTTCAATGACCTTGAAAGTGGTTCTAAATCTACCAAATGGTCCCTAAGACGTACGAAAGTAAGGACATTTCACACTTGCTCAAATCTATTAATCTATATACCCTTGTTTCTTATTGTTCATATTTTAGTTTGTAATTCCTATATTCTACTAAGAGTTACAATGTCTTATATTTCTCCTCATGGTTAGTGGGGACACTGTCGAGTTTAAGTGTGGGGGAATATTTTCTTGATTTTGTTCCAATGAATGCCAATTTCTTTTTCTTTTTTTAAAAATCCAATCTTTCATCACAAGACTTTTGGTTTTTGATTTGATTGTGTGATAAATTACTAAAGAATGGATTCCCAGTTTAAACTGCTTTGTTGCTTGCTGAAAAGGTTTGAGTGTTAAAAATGCGCTGGGCCTTGAAAGTTTTCATTTGGTAATTTCTGTGATTACTGGTCGCGACCTACGTGTTGTTTAGTCGCGACTTAAGATGTAATTCTAGACTAAGTGAACTCACTGTGTTTTATGGTCGTGACCTACGTGTCATTTGGTCAAGACTAAATGTCTTAAGTTCAGAGGAATTGCTCACTGGGAAATCAGTTACGACCTACATTGTTTTCAGTTACGACTAGGTTGCACTGCGAAAATGTCTATCTTCCTTCTTTTTGCTCTGTATAATGCTGTATAGAAGGATTTCTTTTGAGCTACCATGGTGCTTTTATAAGGGAATCATTGCCCTATTTTTCTAACCTTTTTGCATAATTTTTTTATGAAAACCATTTCCATACTGAGTTTTTGCTTGGAAATTGAATAGGAATCATTCAAGTTTCACTGTTAATCCTGGGATTTATACATGATCTTTGTGATTACTTTGGTACTTTTAATCATCATTTTAGAAGGTTTAATTTTCAATTGGGATAAGTGTTCTAATACCTAGTGAATAATGAGCATTATTTGAGACTTTCATGTATGAGCAATTTAGATGTAAAGCCTTGTTGGATTCGTAGCCTTAATTCCTATATTGAATGATTATTCATTTTGCTTGCATTCTCTATAACCTATTGATAAGATACAATTTGTGTCTAGTTTCTGTGACATTTTTAAGGGTTTTATAACAAGTTTACCATTCATTTTATGCCTGTAGTTGTGTTTTTGTGGTAATACATGAATGTGCTTGGCAATATGTTGTTTTAAGGGTAAAATGGTAAATTAACTCCACCAAATTGCATATATGTTATTCTTTTACTGGTGGGACTTTTACAGCAAGCTTTGATTTTGAATTGCAGGTACTTTACAGGAGAACCAAGGACTAGTGTGAGCAGAAAAGAAATCACAAGAGAGAATCAAATCAAGGAAAAAGCTTCTGTGTCTTTCAGTCGCGACCAAAGTATCCATAGGTTGCGACCTAATTTCTCCTGGGAAGTTTCTCTGCATTTATAGGTCACGACCACAACATGGATCTGGTCGCTACCAAAGAAGACAGTCACTGAAGTTGCGTGTTTTTTATTAGATTAGATTAACTTGGAAATAAAAGGAAGGGGGAGTCGCAGACGAAAGAGGAGGCTGGTTTTTTACCTGATTAGGCTAAGAAGCAATGCTTGAACTCTCTACACTCTCTCCACTACCTATACATATCTTCCATCATTCATCTCTCCATCTCGCTTTCTGCTTTCTTCATGGCATCATATTTGGACACCGATTACAGCACAGTAGGAGTCATGAGAGGCTAAATCTTTAGTCTCTTGGTGATGGATCTCGTATCTTGAGCTCATAGACTGCACTGGGGAGTTCTCTATTTTAATCTGTACGTATTTCATGTTTTGATGCTTCTAGATCTAGGGTTTTTCATTATACAAACAAGGAATTGAGTGTCGATTGATTACTATCATATTAGATAATTGTAATTGACTTTGGATGCTTTGAATGTCAGATTTAATATAATATTTTAGTTTCGATTTTAAGATAGTTGGACTGTTATCAATGATCGTTGCTAATTAATTCAATTGCTTGAAATCTAGGGTTTGTCAATCGACAATCATTCAAGGGCATTTTCATCATCTAATTTGAATTACACACTAAATAGATTTTAACAGTGCATTAAGAGTTTTTAAACTAGCTTTGATTAAAGGAGTTTAAGGAATATTAATGCTCTAGACTCAATCGATCGATTGAGGTTTTGTTTAAGACTTAGTAATTTCAAAAATTCCCATATCAAATTAAGAGCAAGGATAGATATATTTTCATCATCAAGAGTCTATCATAACATATTTATTTCACAAACCAACTTGTTTTCATCTTAATCAAAAATACCAAAAAAATCATTTACTTTACTACACCTTTATTTTATTGCATAAAAAATCAATCAAACCCTAAAACCCATTTTACTTTCACTCAGGTTTTCAATGGTTTTGTCACCAATATGCTAGGTCTCCAATAGAAAAGCTGCCAGAGAAGAACGATAGGGTTATGCCTTATACTATATTATTGGGTGCAAACATTATTATTTTGATGGATCAGAAGACGACAATCTAACTTGTTCATCAATGCGTCGTTGCCGGGGAGCCAAGTAATTGGTTCCTTAGTGATTGATTGTCAATTCCATTATTTACCTAAGTCATTTTTTGCTTTAACTTTTTAGTTTTTGTTGTTTTCATTGCATAGCATTCTGCATTTTTCTTTTTCAAAGTTTCTGAAAAATCACTCTCTGTGTTATTTAATGGCGACCTGAGTACATTTTGGTTGATTGTTGTCCTATATGTTATGCTTGAAGCTCTATTCCAATGCTATGATCATATGTTATTGAATATGGAAGCATGCAACATACTTATCTGTACACAGTCACAAGCAAGCACCGTCACTCTGCATTACATATTTTGTTATGATTATTGTTACTGGGATTCTTTTGAATCTCATTCCCAAACATAACATTACAGGGGAGGTTCTGTCAAAATAAAATTTGGAAATCTTAAGAGACGCCGGTAGGCTGCCGAAATTCCGGCAACGAAGACGGAACAAAGAAAGGAACTGATACGTACTGTGTACGTAGTGCTGTCTAAGGAGGATGGAAGTGAGTGGACCCAGAAGGTTCATCCAGTCTTTCCTGGGTACTACGTAGAATGGTAGTTTTCATAAGGGAATTACCGAATCGGTACAACATCGGTTACTTTCTAAAGAAGAATTGTAGCAGTTATGCTGCCGGATTTTAGACAGAGAAGGATGTAATAAAATATGAGGGAGTTAATCATGCACTGATATATAACAGTTGATTATTTGATATTAATTGTTATCTGGCCTGTATGACTGATATGTGTTGGTTGTATGCTTGGGTATGTAAAGACTAAATGCTGAAAATAGGCTTAGTGAACAGTAACTCGTGAAGACCCATTCATGTTTGATAAATCATTAGAAATAGTAAATGATTGAATTAATGTACAAAATTTCTAGGGTAAAAAGTAGACATACTAATATTTAATTTGATATATAGAATGTATAATTTGGATGTATACACGAAAAGATATAAATTGTTAAAGTTGGGACCAGAATGCTGGATTCAGGAGAAAGTCATTGGATGAACAGTAATATTGGAACGTTGACCCACGTTAAATTTGTCAAGGATTGGTCAACCAATGATTTTTCCCTGAAATAAATTTGAGTTAGCTTCATGTATCAATTTGAACCACTTCATTTTGATTTTTCTAGAATTAGTTATGAATTTTCAAAATCAGGTCACTCATCTGGAATTTGCCACAGTGAACAGTACTCGATATGAATAAAATTCCAGATTAAGTGTTTAGACTTCAATGACCCTGAAAGTGGTTTAAGTGCTACTGAATGGTCCCTAAGATGTATAAAAATAAGGATGTGACAGGTGTACCTCATCTTTATACAACATTACAGGTTGGGGGTTTCACTGATTAACTGATATTTCAAGCTTAACTTTATGAATCCCTATGTCTATTGCAGCAATATTTGCATTGTGTTTTGCGACCAAAGTCTTCTCTCATTATGACTTATGACTTAGCTTGTCGCAACTTGGACATCTGGCATCCTTACTATAGTATCTAGTCATAACATGATACTTCGAGCTACTTTTAAAGCTTCCTTAGTCATGAACTGATCAGCTTCTATCTCTATCCATAGAGAAAATTGCTCCTTAAACATTATTCTGCTTAGTTCAGCCACATTGTTAATAAACACGAGACCTCAGCTGTATCGGCTGACTAGGATTAGCCTATCGTAATCATATCCTTCGTAAGACTGTAAAGCTCGGGGTATAGTCTCATTCATCTGGGTGTCACTGTCTTTTTGTCTAAACCTTTCCAAGTAGTGAACACCATCCCTATATCATACTCTAGGGAGAGAACCATTCAAATTTCTTATTTGTCTAAGGGATCAGTCTAACTAAACCAGAGCATCACTGAGCCAGAACCTTCTGTTCTATGCCAGAATCTTATGCTCTAAGCCAGAACCCTTTGTTCTGTGCTAACTTTATTCTGTACTAATGCTAGAAATCATTTGTTCAGAGCATTTCCTAAGCCAGAATCCTTTGCTCTGATACCAAAATGAAACATCCTTCCTTAGACCCTTCAGAGTACACTTACGAAAGCAATATTAACTTTATTATATCTCTCTTTGCCAAAAATCCTGACAGAAGATAACTGTACTGATTCGGTAATTCCCCATGAGAACTACCATTCTACGTAAGTACCCAGGAAAGACTGGATGAACCGGCTAGGTCCACTCACTTCCAGCCTCCTTAGACAGCACTTACGTACACAGTACTTTGTATAGTCTACCAGCAAAACGGCATTTTCTAGAAAATATCTTTGAATCTTAACCTTAACCTTAACCTCAAAAACATGAATTTTCCATTAATTGTTCCAGAACACAACCAATCTCTTTGGCCTTTCATACATTCATATACATTATGGGGTTATGCCATAATTATTTGATACATTTATTTCATCATTTAATATTATACCTTTTCATCATGAACATTGTTGCTCAACTTGTCATATAACAACATTACATGCAACAATTCGCACATAATATTCAAATCTTCCAATTCCCAACCTCTCTTCATGCCTCTTTATCTTCTTTACTCATTCGTAAACCTGTGGGTTTGGGATTACATGGATGGGGTGAGATTTCTGGGGAAATCTCAGTAGCAAACGGTACTAAACAATGCATGCATTAAAGTAATTACTTGTGCTTGCTTGTGAAAGTGTAAACATTGTGTAATGTGCATGCTTCCATGTAACATATGAAATACAATTGGCCAAGGTAATCATAGAAACAGAGCTTCAATCATATACACATATGCACACAATTCAACAAAGTCATAGCACAATCAAGCATAACATTCAATACATACAAGTTTAGGGTAAGTTTACTACCTTATTGCTTTACTTCTTTCCACTTTAACTTTGCTTCTTCCTTCTTACTTTTCCTTGCTATGTGGCTGCCCTCTTTTGAGCACACCAAGCAAATCCTAACATCACATTACCATCCAACCATTACAATCTAACTTCTCTTGAACACTAAGCTTACTTTAAGTAACATAACATCCTTTAATCTTTACCAATTGACTTGACCTTTGAATCAATTGATGTCTTGAATCCATTTATGAACTCAAAACAACCAAATTCCAGCAACTATGCACTGTTCCAGACAGATTTGAAAAACATGCATAATTCTTTCAAAAATTCTCATTTTGATTCCAATGCTTCCCATACTTGTTCCTCCACTTTTCCCCCACACAAAATCTCATTTTAAGACCATTGGAAGCATCAAAATCATGAAATTCAAATCACTGTTCATGCGAGTGAACAGTACCATGAGGAATTTTCAACATTATAACCTTTAATTCCAATGGTTTCCAAGGTTCAAAACCTTTCCAATCCTACACAAAATCATCATATAAACTCAATTGAAGCATTAAATCATTGAAATTCCATTTCCTTCTATCATGAACAGTGCATGAACAGTGCAAACCGAAATGTTCTTCCATGGTAAAGTCAAGAACATCAACTTAATCCAACAACCAAGCATGTAACTAACTTGTTTAAGCTTGTCTTAACTATCTATGACTTAAAACTCATATTCCTTTCACATATACACAAAAATTGCAGCAGCATTTCCCCAAGATTTAAGCCTAAAAAGTCACTTAAACTGAAGCACAAACCATAAGAACAAAAGGTAGAAGCAAGGAGACAACTTACTTTACTTGCTCCTTCAAGACCCTTGCTTCTTCCTTACTTTCTTCCACATTCTTTCTCTAGAACTCACTTCTCTTTCTAAAGGAGCTCTTGGGTGTGAAGAATGAATGGAAAGGGGGGCTATTTATAGCAAAAGTCATGTGCCATTTGAAGGCTAAGATCACTTTGGAAACTATTTGATCTAATGGTTAAAGGTTTGATCTTGGAATGTCTTTTCACTTTTCACTCAAGACCTTACCACCATGACATCACTAGCATGGCCTCCCTTGGTACACCTAACCCTTCCTCTTTTTGGGTGCCATGCTTGTGTCCTTGTGGGTCCCACCATGTGCAACACCTAATTCTTACTTTATTCTCTTTTTCTTTCTTTTCAAAAATCCATAAATTATTCATTATTGGACTTGGGCTCCAAGATAACTTTTGGGCCTTATTGGGCTGGCCTAGGATGAAATATTGGGCCTCTTTTAGGTCCAATAGCTAATTGGCATAAATCCCAATGTACTTTCCTTATACCGATATCCTTAAATTATCCTGATCTTAGAATAAATGCTAAACACCTCCTTTAATTGTTCTAACATTTTTAGAAATTCATTCTAATATAAAATGAATTCTCTACAAAGTTTCATAATTTTCTGAGACCCAGAAGTCCTGTTAAAAATTACATATGTTTCCTTTAACCCTTTATCGGTGTCTTTTTCACCGTAAATTCCATAATTAATTCTACAGGACTCCTTTTTTACTTATTTCAACTCCATAAATTCTCATATTAATTATAATAATTTTCTATCAAATTTCCTCTGATATCCATCCATTGTGTGAAATGACCAAAATGCCCTCCATTTACTTCTGGTTTCTTAGGGCATCACAGTGGCATTTTCGTAATTTTGCACTTTGGCTCTTAGACTTTCTTCCTCTTCCAATTAATCATTTTCTTTACATAAACATGGCCACATATTTTCCTAAACATCTCATATATTTTATTCAATCTGTACATATAACTTAGTACAGAAATTAGGGATGTTACATCATGCATGATGCAGTAAAAAGGAATAAAGAAAAATAGGAAAATCCAGGAAAAACCAGGACCACATGTTCAGATGGCTTCAAAATTACAGAAATGCCATCCATTAAAGCTATAAATACCCCCTTCCCCTCCCATTTTATGCATCCCACGTTTTTGGCAAGAAAAGAGAGAGAAAGAAGAGAGAGAAGGAGAAAGAAAGAAAGGAAGGAAGTTCTAGTGGAGTTGGAAGTAGTATAGAAGTTCTGGAGTTCTGCTTTTGAGGTAGTAACTAATCCTAGCTCTTATGTAATGTCTTTGTGATTTGTTGTGCTATTGTTTGGTTGGATTGTTGTCTTATATGTTATGCTTGAAGCTCTATTACAATGCTATGATCATATGTTATTGAATATGGAAGCACGCAGCATACTTATCTATACACAATAACAAGCAAACACCGTCACTCTGCATTACATATATTGTTATGATTATTACTACTGAGATTCCCCCGAATCTCATTCCCATATATAACATTACAGGGGAGGTTCTGTCAAAATAAAATCTAGAAATTTTAAGAGACGCCGTTATGCTGCCGGAATTCAGGCAAGGAAGCAGGAACAGGGAAAGGAACTGATACGTACTGTGTACGTAGTGCTGTCTAAGGAGGCTGGAAGTGAGTGGACCCAGCAGGTTCATCCAGTCTTTCCTGGGAACTACGTAGAATGGTAGTTCTCATGAGGGAATTACCGAATCGGTATAACATCGGTTACTTTCTAAAGAAGAATTGTAGCAGTTATGCTGCCGGATTTTAGGCAGGAAAAGATGTAATAGAAATATGATAATTTGCTGTATGCCTTGTTGTATGACATTTTATTATTTAATAATAAATGTTGTTTGGCATGTTCAATTTGTGAATGGGGAATTAAGGGAGAAATTCGCAGGTCCTGAGGTAGCAGTGTTCTGGCCTCAGTTTGACCTAGTAAACGAAGGAGTTTGGCTACAAAATTTGGCAGGCCAGTCGTACACATCTGGGGCATTACGTGGATAGGTAATAAGACTTGTTTGGATGTGTACAATGAGATTAATCAGTTCTCAAATTAAAGGTTCAGAATAAGGAACTTAAGAGTAAAATTTTGAATTTCTGGGCTTAAGTTAAGGTATAATCAAGCTAATGTTGCTTCCGCAAGTGTACTCTGAGGAGTCTAAGGGAGGATGTTTCATTTTGGTATCAGAGCATGAGGTTCTGGCACAAAGCAATAGGTTCTGGAATAAACTAGACAGGATTCTGGCACAGAGCAGAAGGTTCTGGCATAAACCAGACAGGATTCTGGCTCAGAGCATAAGATTCTAGCACAGAACAGAAGGTTCTGGCTTAGTGATGCTCTGATGTAGAAAGGTTATTTCCCTAGAGTACATAGAGATTTAGAAAAGCCCAGTGGAGGTAAAGCTCTTAAATGAGAAAGTGAGATAAGGTAGACCCCGGAATTACGTCAATATAGGGTAAGATATGAAAGAAATGGACACTACTCACAAGTCCAGTAAGTTGTCCATAAGCATAAGCAGATAAATAGATGATAAAAGATTGATGAGCTATAATGAGATAGCTAGAATGAGATTTGTCTAGGAATGATCCTAGGACATGGCCTAAGGCTAGAGATGTGATGGGCTGATGTTCCCTAAGAAGAGGGATTCCATCACAGAGAAGTGATAGACCTAGGGTAGAGTACCCTAGAGGATAGAAATGATAGTAAGAGATGATGAATGAGATCCATGCGACTGAAGTTCGCTAGGATCAAGAGAAAGAGGTAGGGAAGCATTGGCTAAGAGTACTCTGGGAGGTAGCTCAAGTTGTGAAGCCAATAGCAAGAGAAAGAGCAATAGTTCAGGAAGGGGACTGATCAAGGAGAAGATCAGGTTGGAGAGCAGAGATGTAAAAGTGGTGAGCCATGGCACATAGGAGTGTCGAGCAGGGCAATGCAGTGGTGAGAGAAAGGCCACTTGGCGAGAGTTGCCTACGAATGCTGACATCCTAGGAAAGGTGTTTGCTACCACAGATAGAGTCTCCAAATTTCCCTGAGGTCGACCCTAAGAATGGTTAAGAGGAACCATAGCTGTAAGGGCGACTGAGCTGTAAGGAACTATATGCCTAGATGATAATGTGGACAAAGAGTTCTTTTCTGATCTAGAGAATGTGGTCATTATAACGGGTTATGAGAAATAATTAGTAAGATAATAAATCTGTCTTAGCTCAGTGATGAGGTTGCTGTATGAGGGGTTAGGACATGGATAGCTGTAAGCAACTATAATGAGAGATGTTAGTTGCTAAGAATTCATGTGGAAGGTCTGGGACCAAGCTGTTGCTCCTCTAGACCATCACTGGAGTGCGAATAAGACAGAGAGGGATGATCTTACTGGTTATAGATATGACTGCGTTATAAGAATCACATAGCTGTATAGGTCAGTAAGAAGTTCTCTTCAGGAAAGATGAGGTATCCCTTAAAATTTCGAGGACGAAATTTTTAAAAGGGGAGGAGAATTGTAACATCCCGATTTTTGGTCTAGGAGAACTGGGAAGTAGTCTGATATGGGCAGGCTGCTAAAACCGTAGTCCCAGGGTAGTAATCTGATATGGGCGGATCACTTACCTGTATTTTGTAGGATCCGAGGGATGAGCTAAGTCCTTCAGGATGTAAAGATGAGTTAAGTCTTTAACCTACAGAATCGGGACAGTTCGCCTAGGTTCAAAATGAGGAATGTGAGGAATATCCTAAGTCTTAAGCCTAGGAATTCTGCAGGAAGCTTGATATGGGCTGGCTCCTGTGTAAGATAACCTGATATGGGCGGGTTGTCGAGCTTTTCAATTAACGATAACTCCCGAAGAATTTAGGGGATGAGTTATTGAAAGAGAATTTCTAGAACTTAAGATGAAGGATAAGAAGATGAGAATAGATGCCAGAAAGAGAATGTAGGGGCAAAATCGTAATTATGGGAAAGATCGGGCTGGTAGCCGATGAGTACCATATTTTGCCAGAAAATAGAGAAAATTATGCTGATCATTTCACTGAACTGTGAAATGTGCATACGAGGTCTCTATGAGTACGAAAGAATTATGGAAAGTTTAAGGACAAAAAGGTAGGGTCCTTAAGTGTAATTTTAGCCAAATAAAAAGGGACTTAAATGAAAAGAAGAAAAGTTCCTTGGGGCTAAAGTGTAATTAAAGAAAGTCAGGCCGGAAGTGGTTTGGACTGTCCGACGGCATTTCAGTCCCAGATTTCACCGGTAGAGAGAGCAAGGGACGCTCGGTAATCTGGCTTAATATAGGAATTTTTGAAGACTCCAGATAGCCAGAAATGGACTGATCGTCCAAAAGTTATAAAAATTCATACCGGATATCCTAGATTTCAGATCTAGGTGAGAAAATACAGGATGATGCGTCTTTATGGGGCGGATGTCAGGAAACTGACAGAATACCGATAGGAGGCCTGTAGAAAAAGTTATTCGCAAATTAGAAAATCCAGACGGGAGTATGAGGCCTCCGGGGATCCGGGTAGGAGATTTATCGGTATTTGAAAAGGGACTGAATGAGTTCGGATAACCTCGGTCAGATGACTGATATGACTCACAGGGATGCCTGAACACCGCAGGCCAGTGTATCGGACAGAAGGAGCCGGTGTCCGGATATGTGTATAAACGGTGAATAATAGATAAAATATTCAATAAACATTAACGGGGGGAGATTCCTCGTAATACGTGCCATGAAGGTAATGGACCCTGAAAGGCCCAATAATGGCGCCAACAAGGCCCAGTAAGACACTTGGACTGATAGGTGGGCCAGTGTCTGGCAGAACCCCGGAAAAGTGCGAAATTACGAAAATGCCCCTGTGTTGTACTAAAGGGGTAGGAGATGAATGAGGGCATTTTGGTCATTCTGGACAGGCCCAGAAGCTAGGGCACATACAGATAAAGTTAATTAGAGTCAGTATATGCCCTGACAGAGTACAGAAGGGTGTGAAATGACGATTTTACCCTTAGGGTTAAAATAGTACAAGAAAGGGCACCCAAGGGCATTTTGGTAATTTACCAAGGGCTGTTTTTGGGAATCGAGCCATCAGAGTACTTGGGCTTGATCAGGATCCAAGACAACATTCCCAGAGCCAAAAAACGTAGCCCATGGAGTATGTGGGAAAAAGTGGCATTAAAATACTATTTTAATGCTGTTTCAATAAAGTAAAGTTACTCGGTCGGCACGATAACCGAGGAGGTAATCAGATAAAGTCTGGGACTTATCTGGATAGCATTGGAAGGCGTGAAAGGTCCCTTCCAGGTGCCACATGGCGTAATCTTAGCGGCAGAAGACAAGTTGAGGACACGTATTACTGAGTAAGACTCTGGACCGGTACTGGATTGGACTGAACTGCTGAGTCAGCTGATGAGGTGTCCAGGAATTATGACATGTGAAGAATGTGGCGATGAGGTGTCCCAGTGAGGTGTCCTGGATGATGTCATGCATGATGCAGTAAAAAGGAATAAAGAAAAATAGAAAAATCCAGGAAAAACCAGGACCACAGTTCAGATGGCTTCAAAATTACAGAAAGGCCATCCATTAAAGCTATAAATACCCCCTTCCCCTCCCATTTTATGCATCCCACGTTTTTGGCAAGAAAAGAGAGAGAAAGAAGAGAGAGAAGGAGAAAGAAAGAGAGAAAGGAAGTTCTGGTGGAGTTGGAAGCAGTATAGAAGTTTTGGAGTTCTGCTTTTGAGGTAGTAACTAATCCTAGCTCTTATGTAATGTCTTTGTGATTTGTTGTGCTATTGTTTGGTTGGATTGTTGTCTTATATGTTATGCTTGAAGCTCTATTACAATGCTATGATCATATGTTATTGAATATGGAAGCACGCAGCATACTTATCTATACACAATCACAAGCAAGCACCGTCACTCTGCATTACATATATTGTTATGATTATTACTACTGAGATTCCCCCGAATCTCATTCCCATATATAACATTACAGGGGAGGTTCTGTCAAAATAAAATCTGGAAATTTTAAGAGACGCCGTTATGCTGCCGGAATTCCGGCAAGGAAGAAGGAACAGGGAAAGGAACTGATACGTACTGTGTACGTAGTGCTGTCTAAGGAGGCTGGAAGTGAGTGGACCCAGCAGGTTCATCCAGTCTTTCCTGGGTACTACGTAGAATGGTAGTTCTCATGAGGGAATTACCGAATCGGTATAACATCGGTTACTTTCTAAAGAAGAATTGTAGCAGTTATGCTGCCGGATTTTAGGCAGGAAAAGATGTAATAGAAATATGATAATTTGCTGTATGCCTTGTTGTATGACATTTTATTATTTAATAATAAATGTTGTTTGGCATGTTCAATTTGTGAATGGGGAATTAAGGGAGAAATTCGCAGGTCCTGAGGTAGCAGTGTTCTGGCCTCAGTTTGACCTAGTAAACGAAGGAGTTTGGCTACGAAATTTGGCAGGCCAGTCGTACACATCTGGGGCATTACGTGGATAGGTAATAAGCCTTGTTTGTATGTGTAGAATGAGATTAATCAGTTCTCAAATCAAAGGTTCAGAATAAGGAACTTAAGAGTAAAATTTTGAATTTCTGGGCTTAAGTTAAGGTATAATCAAGCTAATGTTGCTTCCGTAAGTGTACTCTGAGGAGTCTAAGGGAGGATGTTTCATTTTGGTATCAGAGCATGAGGTTCTGGCACAAAGCAATAGGTTCTGGAATAAACTAGACAGGATTCTGGCACAGAGCAGAAGGTTCTGGCATAAACCAGACAGGATTCTGGCTCAGAGCATAAGATTCTAGCACAGAACAGAAGGTTCTGGCTTAGTGATGCTCTGATGTAGAAAGGTTATTTCCCTAGAGTACATAGAGATTTAGAAAAGCCCAGTGGAGGTAAAGCTCTTAAATGAGAAAGTGAGATAAGGTAGACCCCGGAATTACGTCAATATAGGGTAAGATATGAAAGAAATGGACACTACTCACAAGTCCAGTAAGTTGTCCATAAGCATAAGCAGATAAATAGATGATAAAAGATTGATGAGCTATAATGAGATAGCTAGAATGAGATTTGTCTAGGAATGATCCTAGGACATGGCCTAAGGCTAGAGATGTGATGGGCTGATGTTCCCTAAGAAGAGGGATTCCATCACAGAGAAGTGATAGACCTAGGGTAGAGTACCCTAGAGGATAGAAATGATAGTAAGAGATGATGAATGAGATCCATGCGACTGAAGTTCGCTAGGATCAAGAGAAAGAGGTAGGGAAGCATTGGCTAAGAGTACTCTGGGAGGTAGCTCAAGTTGTGAAGCCAATAGCAAGAGAAAGAGCAATAGTTCAGGAAGGGGACTGATCAAGGAGAAGATCAGGTTGGAGAGCAGAGATGTAAAAGTGGTGAGCCATGGCACATAGGAGTGTCGAGCAGGGCAATGCAGTGGTGAGAGAAAGGCCACTTGGCGAGAGTTGCCTACGAATGCTGACATCCTAGGAAAGGTGTTTTCTACCACAGATAGAGTCTCCAAATTTCCCTGAGGTCGACCCTAAGAATGGTTAAGAGGAACCATAGCTGTAAGGGCGACTGAGCTGTAAGGAACTATATGCCTAGATGATAATGTGGACAAAGAGTTCTTTTCTGATCTAGAGAATGTGGTCATTATAACGGGTTATGAGAAATAATTAGTAAGATAATAAATCTGTCTTAGCTCAGTGATGAGGTTGCTGTATGAGGGGTTAGGACATGGATAGCTGTAAGCAACTATAATGAGAGATGTTAGTTGCTAAGAATTCATGTGGAAGGTCTGGGACCAAGCTGTTGCTCCTCTAGACCATCACTGGAGTGCGAATAAGACAGAGAGGGATGATCTTACTGGTTATAGATATGACTGCGTTATAAGAATCACATAGCTGTATAGGTCAGTAAGAAGTTCTCTTCAGGAAAGATGAGGTATCCCTTAAAATTTCGAGGACGAAATTTTTAAAAGGGGAGGAGAATTGTAACATCCCGATTTTTGGTCTAGGAGAACTGGGAAGTAGTCTGATATGGGCAGGCTGCTAAAACCGTAGTCCCAGGGTAGTAATCTGATATGGGCGGATCACTTACCTGTATTTTGTAGGATCCGAGGGATGAGCTAAGTCCTTCAGGATGTAAAGATGAGTTAAGTCTTTAACCTACAGAATCGGGACAGTTCGCCTAGGTTCAAAATGAGGAATGTGAGGAATATCCTAAGTCTTAAGCCTAGGAATTCTGCAGGAAGCTTGATATGGGCTGGCTCCTGTGTAAGATAACCTGATATGGGCGGGTTGTCGAGCTTTTCAATTAACGATAACTCCCGAAGAATTTAGGGGATGAGTTATTGAAAGAGAATTTCTAGAACTTAAGATGAAGGATAAGAAGATGAGAATAGATGCCAGAAAGAGAATGTAGGGGCAAAATCGTAATTATGGGAAAGATCGGGCTGGTAGCCGATGAGTACCATATTTTGCCAGAAAATAGAGAAAATTATGCTGATCATTTCACTGAACTGTGAAATGTGCATACGAGGTCTCTATGAGTACGAAAGAATTATGGAAAGTTTAAGGACAAAAAGGTAGGGTCCTTAAGTGTAATTTTAGCCAAATAAAAAGGGACTTAAATGAAAAGAAGAAAAGTTCCTTGGGGCTAAAGTGTAATTAAAGAAAGTCAGGCCGGAAGTGGTTTGGACTGTCCGACGGCATTTCAGTCCCAGATTTCACCGGTAGAGAGAGCAAGGGACGCTCGGTAATCTGGCTTAATATAGGAATTTTTGAAGACTCCAGATAGCCAGAAATGGACTGATCGTCCAAAAGTTATAAAAATTCATACCGGATATCCTAGATTTCAGATCTAGGTGAGAAAATACAGGATGATGCGTCTTTATGGGGCGGATGTCAGGAAACTGACAGAATACCGATAGGAGGCCTGTAGAAAAAGTTATTCGCAAATTAGAAAATCCAGACGGGAGTATGAGGCCTCCGGGGATCCGGGTAGGAGATTTATCGGTATTTGAAAAGGGACTGAATGAGTTCGGATAACCTCGGTCAGATGACTGATATGACTCACAGGGATGCCTGAACACCGCAGGCCAGTGTATCGGACAGAAGGAGCCGGTGTCCGGATATGTGTATAAACGGTGAATAATAGATAAAATATTCAATAAACATTAACGGGGGGAGATTCCTCGTAATACGTGCCATGAAGGTAATGGACCCTGAAAGGCCCAATAATGGCGCCAACAAGGCCCAGTAAGACACTTGGACTGATAGGTGGGCCAGTGTCTGGCAGAACCCCGGAAAAGTGCGAAATTACGAAAATGCCCCTGTGTTGTACTAAAGGGGTAGGAGATGAATGAGGGCATTTTGGTCATTCTGGACAGGCCCAGAAGCTAGGGCACATACAGATAAAGTTAATTAGAGTCAGTATATGCCCTGACAGAGTACAGAAGGGTGTGAAATGACGATTTTACCCTTAGGGTTAAAATAGTACAAGAAAGGGCACCCAAGGGCATTTTGGTAATTTGCCAAGGGCTGTTTTTGGGAATCGAGCCATCAGAGTACTTGGGCTTGATCAGGATCCAAGACAACATTCCCAGAGCCAAAAAACGTAGCCCATGGAGTATGTGGGAAAAAGTGGCATTAAAATACTATTTTAATGCTGTTTCAATAAAGTAAAGTTACTCGGTCGGCACGATAACCGAGGAGGTAATCAGATAAAGTCTGGGACTTATCTGGATAGCATTGGAAGGCGTGAAAGGTCCCTTCCAGGTGCCACATGGCGTAATCTTAGCGGCAGAAGACAAGTTGAGGACACGTATTACTGAGTAAGACTCTGGACCGGTACTGGATTGGACTGAACTGCTGAGTCAGCTGATGAGGTGTCCAGGAATTATGACATGTGAAGAATGTGGCGATGAGGTGTCCCAGTGAGGTGTCCTGGATGATGTCATGCATGATGCAGTAAAAAGGAATAAAGAAAAATAGAAAAATCCAGGAAAAACCAGGACCACAGTTCAGATGGCTTCAAAATTACAGAAAGGCCATCCATTAAAGCTATAAATACCCCCTTCCCCTCCCATTTTATGCATCCCACGTTTTTGGCAAGAAAAGAGAGAGAAAGAAGAGAGAGAAGGAGAAAGAAAGAGAGAAAGGAAGTTCTGGTGGAGTTGGAAGCAGTATAGAAGTTTTGGAGTTCTGCTTTTGAGGTAGTAACTAATCCTAGCTCTTATGTAATGTCTTTGTGATTTGTTGTGCTATTGTTTGGTTGGATTGTTGTCTTATATGTTATGCTTGAAGCTCTATTACAATGCTATGATCATATGTTATTGAATATGGAAGCACGCAGCATACTTATCTATACACAATCACAAGCAAGCACCGTCACTCTGCATTACATATATTGTTATGATTATTACTACTGAGATTCCCCCGAATCTCATTCCCATATATAACATTACAGGGGAGGTTCTGTCAAAATAAAATCTGGAAATTTTAAGAGACGCCGTTATGCTGCCGGAATTCCGGCAAGGAAGAAGGAACAGGGAAAGGAACTGATACGTACTGTGTACGTAGTGCTGTCTAAGGAGGCTGGAAGTGAGTGGACCCAGCAGGTTCATCCAGTCTTTCCTGGGTACTACGTAGAATGGTAGTTCTCATGAGGGAATTACCGAATCGGTATAACATCGGTTACTTTCTAAAGAAGAATTGTAGCAGTTATGCTGCCGGATTTTAGGCAGGAAAAGATGTAATAGAAATATGATAATTTGCTGTATGCCTTGTTGTATGACATTTTATTATTTAATAATAAATGTTGTTTGGCATGTTCAATTTGTGAATGGGGAATTAAGGGAGAAATTCGCAGGTCCTGAGGTAGCAGTGTTCTGGCCTCAGTTTGACCTAGTAAACGAAGGAGTTTGGCTACGAAATTTGGCAGGCCAGTCGTACACATCTGGGGCATTACGTGGATAGGTAATAAGCCTTGTTTGTATGTGTAGAATGAGATTAATCAGTTCTCAAATCAAAGGTTCAGAATAAGGAACTTAAGAGTAAAATTTTGAATTTCTGGGCTTAAGTTAAGGTATAATCAAGCTAATGTTGCTTCCGTAAGTGTACTCTGAGGAGTCTAAGGGAGGATGTTTCACCATTATGCTGCCGAATTTAAGACTGAACATCAGAATATGATAAGTACTGTGTACGTAGGTGCTGTCTAAGGAGGCTGGAAGTGAGTAGACCTAGCCGGTTCATCCAGTCTTTCCTGGGTACTTACGTAGAATGGTAGTTCTCATGAGGGAATTACCGAATCAGTACGGTTTAGTTCTTTGTACAGATGACGCCTAGCAGTTGTGCTGCCGAATTTCGGGCAGGAAAAGATGTTATAGAAATATGAGAATTTTGTGTATGTCCTGTTGTATGACATTTTATTATTTAATAATAAATATTGTTTGGCATGTTCAATTTGTGAATGGGGAATTAAAAGAGAAATTCGCAGGTCCTGAGGTAGCAGTGTTTTGACCTCAGTTTAACCTAGTAAACAACGGAGTTTGGCTACGAAATTTGGTGAGCAAGTGGTACACATCTGGGGCATTCCGTGGATAGGTAATAAGCCTTGTTTGGATGTGTAGAATGAGATTAATCAGTTCTCAAATTAAAGGTTCAGAATAAGGAACTTAAGAGTAAAATTTAATTTCTGGGCTTAAGTTAAGATATAATCAAGCTATTATTGCTTCCGTAAGTGTACTCTGAAGAGTCTAAGGGAGGATGTTTCATTATATCTAGCAAGGGAATTGAGGTGGATAAAGCAAAAATTGAAGTAATTTCCTCGTTGCCTTAACCCACAACTTTAAAAGAACTTAGATATTTTCTGGGCCAGGTTAGATTTTACAGAAGATTTATCAAAGACTTTAGCAAAATTGCTCTACCACTCTCAAAGCTTCTGCAAAAAGACACTGACTCTGTTTTCTCTACTGATTACGAAGAGGCTTTTGAAAAATTGAAGGATAGGTTGGTTTCCTAACTTCACCAAATTAGGATCTTCCTTTTGAACTATCATGTGATGCTTCCAATTATGCTCTGGGAGCTATGATAGGTTAAAAGGAAGGTAATTTATCTAAAGTGATTGCCTATGCCTCAAAAACACTTGATGCTGCTCAAATTAATTACACTACTACTGAGAAAGAATTGTTTGCAATCGTAGTGGCTTTGGATAAATTCAGAGCTTATCTCATTAACTCCAAAGTTATTATCTACACAGATCATACAGCCAACAAGTATTTGTTCCATAAAACTCAATCTAAGCCAAGACTTCTACGATGGATGCTACTGCTTTAAGAGTTTGATATAAAAGTGAGGGATCCGAGCTGGAAATATGAACCATGTTGCAGATCATCTAAGCAGATTATCAATAGAGACCAGGGGAGTACTCAGTTTTGATCTTATTTGTGATTTTTTCCCTGATCAATCTCTTTGTTTGGTTACTATTGTGGAACCTTGGTATGCTCATTTAGTTAATTTCATTGAAACTTGCCTAATCCCTTCTCATTGTTAGAGATTGTTCCCTAGGGGCCAATCATTATGTTATGAACATTGTTGATTTATGAATTTCTTAATTATATTATCACATTATTTGCATGTTTACTTGATGACCATCCTTGGATAACTCATGATCTTATCCTAAATGTCAATGGTCGGTCATCTATGCGGGAGCAAAGATAAAATAAGACCAGTATGACTTTGAAGATATATACAGATATAAATCAAAGTCATAGGCACATGTAAGAGTACAAGGTGTTGGACCGACCCACCATGAGAGAGTTGCATGGGTCAAATCATAAGCTTCTCTCATATACAAGCCATGTCACTATGCCCTTTGACTTGAGATCATCATGGATTCCTACATGACAAACTCTCAGCTTTGACCTAGTCAAAAGTTACTTTTGACCGAGTGATCATAAAGGCTATGTTCGGGCTCAGCGGTTTTCATGCGGAGGAATATGAATGGTCAAGATGAAATTTGTCCCTCACATTCATAGAGAGATATTACTGGTGAAACATCCTCCCTTAGACCCCTCATCGTACACTTACGGAAGCGATATTAGCTTGATTATATCTTAACTTAAGCCCAGAAATTAAAATTTCACTCTTAAGTTCCTTATTCTGAACCTTTACTTTGGGTACTGATTAATCTCATTCTACACATCCAAATGAGCCTTATTACCTATCCACGTAATGCCCCAGATATGTACTACTGGCTCACTAAATTTTGTGGCCAAATTCCTTCATTTACTAGGTCAAATTGAGGTCAAAACACTGCTACCTCAAGACCTGCGAATTTCTCTCTCTTAATTTCTTACACAAATTGAACATGCCAAACAATATTTATTATTAAAAAATAAATTTTCATACAACAGAACATTCATACAATCCTCATAACTCTATTACATCTTTCCCTGCCAGAAATTTGGCAGTATAATCGCTAAGCTTCATCTTTACAAAGTAACTGATCTTGTACTGATTCGGTAGTTCCCGTGAGAACTACCATTCTACTTAAGTACCCAGGAAAGACTGGATGAATCGGCTAGGTCTACTCACTTCCAGACTCCTTAGACAGTACCTACGTACACAGTACGTATCAGCTCCTTTCTTCATTACTGCCAGTTTTGCCGTAATTTTGGAAGCATAACGGCGTCTCTTAAAATTCTTAAATTTCATTTTGACACTCCCTGTAATGGGTTATATATGGGGATGAGATTTGGGGGAATCTCAGTAGTAATGCAGAGTGACAGTGACAGTGTCAATCTCAGTAGTAATGCAGAGTGACAGTGACAGTGACAGTTATATAACAATATATGTAATGCAAGGTGACAGTGCTTGCTTGTGATTGTGTACAAATAAGTATGCTGCGTGCTTCCATACTCAATAACATATGATCATAGCATTGTAATAGAGCTTCAAGCATAACATATAAGACAACAATCCAACCAAACAAAAGCACAACAAATCACAAACCCATTACATAAAAGCTAGGATTAGTTACTACCTCAAAAGCTTAGCAGAACTCTAGAATCTCTATACTGCTTCCAGCTCCGCCAGAACTTCCTTTCTTCTTTCTTCCTTGCACCTTCTCTCTCTAGAACTTCCTTCTCTCTCTTAAATGAGCTCTAGGCCATGATGAATGAATGGCAAGGGGGAAGGGGGTATTTATACTTGAGCCAAAGGAGAATGAGTGGTCCAGATCAATTCTCAACGAGTGGCTCAGATTACTTTGCTTGCCCACCAAGTTTTGCTTATGTCATCGGGGATGACATCATCATCCTTATGACTCATCACTTTATGACATCATCAAGGGACACCTCACAGGCTAGGTGGCGCAATGGTGGGGCCCACAGGACACCTCACCAGCTGACTCAGCGCTTCCAGAGAATTCCAGAGTCTTGCACCGGAATACACGGCTGAGATTGTGCCACGTGTCCTTCACCTTTTTCTTCTTCCTCTATGTTGGCGCCATGTGGCATCTTGCTGGCACCTTTCACGCCATCCAATGCTATCCAGATAAGTCCAAAACTTTATCTGATCACCTCCCCGGTCATCACGCCAACTGAGTAACTTTACTTTATTGAAAAGTCACTAAAACATTATTTTAATGCCACTTTTCCTCACATAATTCTTGGGCTACGTTTTTGGGCCTTGGAACATCATCTTGGGTCTCTGATCCAGCCCAAGTACTCTGATGGCTCAATTCCCAAGAACCATCCTTTGGCAAATTACTAAAATGCCCTTGGTTCCTCTTTCTTTACTTTAATGAATCTAGGGGCATTATTGTCTTTTCATATCTTACCAGAGTATTCTCTGACCCTGGTCAACTATCCAGATAACCTTTCTTGACTGCCTCATCTTAGCCAAATGACCAAAATACCCTTTACTCTTTCTTTCACTATTTTATAACATAAGGGTATTTTCGTCATTTTACACCTTTTTCCGGACACCGACTCCTTTTATCAGATAAACTGACATACTGAGTCCAGGCATCCCTTTGGGTCATAACAGGCATATGACCGATGTCATCTGAACTCATTCAGTCTAAGTTTGAATACCGATAAATCCACTAATCGGATCCCCGGAGGTCACACACTACGTCTGAATTCACTATTTTATGAATAACTTTTTCTGCAGACCTCCTTTCGGTATTTTGTCAGTTCCCTGACATCCGCCTCATCAGGACGCATCATCCTATAGTTTTTCACGTATATCTGTAGTCTAGGATATCCGATAATAATTTTTATAACTTTTTCATTATCAGATAAATTTCGGCTATCTGCAGTCCTGATAAAATTCTTGTATTAAGCTGGATTATCCAGCATCATTTCCTCTATCTACTGGTGAAATTTGGGACTGAAATGCTTTCGGCCAGTTCTAAGCCACTTCTGGCTCAACTTTCCATAATTACCATTTTGCCCCTAGAAACTTTTCTTCTTTTCAATTAAGTCCCTTAACTTTCCATAATTCTTACATACTCATAGAGACCTCGTATGCATATTTCACAGTTCAGTGAAATGATCAGCATAATTTTCTCTATTTTCTGGTAAAATATGGTACTCATCGGCTACCAGCCCGATCTTTCCCATAATTACGATTATGCCCCTGAATTCTCTTTCTGGCATCTTTACTTATCTTCTTATCCTTCATCTTAAGTTCTCAAAATTCTCTTTCAACAACTCATCCCCTGAACTCTTCGGGGGTCATTGTTAATTGAAAGGTTAGACAACCCGCCCATATCAGGTTATCTTACTCAGGAGCCAGCCCATATCTAGCTACCCGCAGAATTCCAAGGCTTAAGACTTAGGATATTCCTTACATTCCTCTTTTTGAACCTAGGTGAACTGTCCCTATTCTGTAGGTCAAAGACTTAACTCATCTTTAAATCCTGAGGAACTTAGCTCATCCCTCGGATTCCTACAAAAATAGGTAAGTGATCTGCCCATATCAGATTACTACCCTGGGACTACAGGTTTAATAGCCTTTCCATATCAGACTATCTCCCAGTTCTCCTAGACCCAAAAATTAGGATGTTACAACTGGGCCCCTCGATGAGTGAGTCTGAGAAATGTATGGCCATACTGTAATGGAAGGGTAGTTCCGTTTCTATAGTCAGACTACTTAGGGATCGAGAAAGTAACAGTCAGGAACAGGAGGATGACGTTCTCTATGCCTCATCCATGATTGAAATATTGTGTGACAAACGGGACATAATATGGTTGTATGAAAGGTTACATTGTTTATCGATCCTCGTATAATTTGGGTAGTCGTAATGCCTTGCTAGAGACCGCTTATGACTTGTGGGTCAGTATAGTAACTAGCGCACTGCCAACTTCATATGGGCCTACAGGGTCGCACACAAAATAGCCTAATGCGAGCTATGATGTCCAGATTCATTGAATCTAAGAGATGTCTAGATTCAATGAATAATCTAGGGTGGATATATATATTTTTTATATATATAAATTAGTATATATATATAATATAAGAGATATTTGCAAGATTTAATTTATAAGGATAAATTAAATCCTTATCACTTTTGAATTTAAATTTAAATGGATATGATCTATTTGAATTTGAAATTCAAATTGATAAGATATCTCAAATCTGATTTATGAGAATAAATCAAATATAATTCCATCTTATCTTTATTTTAAATTAAATAAATAGGTGAATTAAATCTGTGGGACAGATTTAATATAAACCATATTTATTTAATTAATTTCTTATTAAATTATGCAATATATGATATTGTATTAATTTCAGAATTAATATAAGATAAATTCTGAAACCCAGCCCAATTAGAAGCCCGATAGCATCCTATATATTTGACATTAGGAGCTAGGGTTCTATACAGACGTGAGAAAAAGGGCAAGGAGAGTGCAAAAGGTTTGCAGATAAGAAACTGCCGAAATAGAAACGGTGAGGACAGAATCTTGAGAAAATCCTAGAGGGATAAGAGGCGCTAGCACGTCATTCGTGATTGGAACGTTGTTCGTGTGGATACCGGTAGAGGAAGTCGATCTGAGTTGTCAACTTCTTACGATCGAGAAAAAAGCACCAGGTACGACGAAGTCGCGACCAGTTGACACAGAGGTCACGACTAGATTGGCATCTAGACGTCAGAAATCTGAAAAGAGACTACAGGTCACGACTAGAAGCAGAGGAAGTCGCGACTGTGAACTCCATAGATGACAGGTCGTGACTAGAAGTTGATTAGGTCACGACTGCAAACTCTAGAGGCCAGAGGTCATGACAAGAAGCTGCGGAGGTCACGACTGAAAACTCCAGAGGCGAAGAGTCGTGACTAGTGGACACTGAGGTCGTGACCACAGCTTGAATACCGAAGGTAACACTTCTTTCTCCTTGACTTAAACACATTCGGTAGATCCTGGCTAGGAATGGAAAAAAATTTAAGTTAATTTTCGCTACATGTCTTCCAATTCCTTACACTCATTTGACTAGATTTCAGTCCTAAAAGCTCAAGAGTGAATCTAAATACTTCATTTAGGATAAACCTTTTCTGTGGAGGATTGAGACGATGTGTCCCAGACCAAGATCACAAATCAGTTTTAGAAACTTGCCATTAATGGGTTTGTGGTGACCATTTTAGGGGGAAAATGACTGCACATAGGGTTCTTGAATCTGGTTTATATTGGCCTTCCCTTTTTAAAGATGCTTTTGAATTTTGTAGAGCTTATGATAGGTGCCAAAGATTTGGGGGGATTAGTAGAAGGCATGAGACGATGTAACAACCTATTCTGTTTTGTGAGATTTTTTATATTTGGGGAATAAATTTCATGGGACCTTTTCCACCTTCAGCAGGGTTTTATTACATTTTATTAGTTGTAGACTATTTACCTAGGTGGGTAGAGGCAATCCCTACAAGACTAGATGATGCCCAAACGGTCTCCAAGTTTCCAAGGTCTCATATCTTTAGTAGATTTGGAGTACCGAAAGCAGTAATCAGTTACCAAGGCACCTATTTTTGCAATAAGTTAATCAATAGCTTCTTGGCAAAATATGGTGCAACTCGTAAAGTCTTAACACCATACCACCCTCAAATTAATGGTCTAGTAGAGGTTTCTAATAAGGAGATAAAGCATATTTTAGAAAAGATTGTTTAGCCATCCAATAAGGATTGGAACTTGAGACTTGACAATGCTTTATGGGCGTACATAACAGCTTTTAAAACCCCTAAAGCATATTGTAATATCCCAATTTTCAGGCCTAGAGACTCTGAAAGTACCTTGAAATAGATAGGCTACTAGACCCCTTTGAGCAGAAGTCGTAGAAATATACAGAGGGTTTTCAGGGACTAAACTGCAAATAAGTGAGAGTATAGGGACTTATATGTAAATAGTGAAAGTCCCTAGGGGCATAATGGTCATTTTAGAAAAGAAAGGGATTAAAGTGAAAAGTTTAAAAGTTCCATGGTGCAAAAATGAAAGTAGACACAAGTTGTGGGCCATTAAGTGTAATTATGGAAAGTTGAGGGACTTAATTGAAAAGAGGAAAAGTTTATAGGGGTAAAATGGTAATTATAGAAAGTTGAGCCGGAAGTGGCTTAGAACTGCCCAGAAGCATTTTAGTCCCAAATTTCATGAGTAGGTAGAGGAAATGATGCTGGTTAATCTAGCATATTACAGAAATTTTATTAGAGTTTCAGATAGCTGAAATTTATCTGATAGTCTGAAAGTTATATACAATTTTTATCAGATCTCCTGGACCTCAGATATGAGTGAAAAGTTATTGGATTGTGCGTCCTGTGAAGCCAGAGGTTAGGGAACTGACAGAATCCCGAAAGGAGTTCTGTAGAAAAAGTTATTGACTATTAGTAAATTTTGACGGGAGTTCGTGAACGCCCGATATCCGATTGGAAAATTAATCGGTAAGTAAAACTGGGACTGAATGAGTCCAGATGACGTCACATAGAGGCTATGATGACGTCAAGGGAGGCCCAGACCCATGATATCAGTTTATCGAAAAAAAGGGGCCAGTGTCCAGAAAAAGGTATAAAATGACGAAAATACCTCTATATTATAAAATAGTTAAAGAATGAGTAAAGGGTATTTTGGTAATTTGACTAAGGTTAGAAAGTCAAGGAAGGTTATCTGGATAGTTGACTAGGGATAGGGAATACTCTAGTAAGGTGTGAAAAGATAATAATGCCCCTAGACTCATTAAAGTAGATAAAGAGGAACCAAGGGAATTTTGGTAATTTGCCAAGGGATGTTTCTTGGAATTGATCCATCAGAGTACTTGAGCTTGATCAGAGACCCAAGATGACATTCCAAAAGCCTAAAAACGTAGCCCAAGGAATATGTTGGTTAAAGTGGCATTAAAATAATATTTTAGTGGCTTTTCAATAAAGTAAAGTTACCCAGTTGAAGTGATAACTGGGGAGTTGATCAGATAAAGCTTGAGACTTATCCAGAAGCTATGAGGTGGCATGAAAGGTACCCAGCAAGGCGCCACATGGCATAAGCATAGAGGAAGAAGAAAAAGATAAGGACACATGGCACGATCTCAAGCATTTATTTCGGGATAAGACTCTGGAATTCTCTGGAAGCACTAAGTCAGTTGGTGAGGTATTCCGAGGGCCCCACCATTGTGCCACCTAAGCATGTGAGGTGTCCATGGGTGATGTCATGTTTGATGAGTCATTGAGGATGATGATGTCATCACAATGATGCAGGCGAAGCTTCTTGAGGAAGCTAAGCGATCTGAGCCGTTCATTGTGATTCAATCTGGACCATCTATTTCACTTTGCTTCAACTATAAATACCCTACCCCTCCCTCCATTTCATTACACGGCAAGAACCAAGAAGAGAAGAGGAAAGAAGAGAGAGAAAGAAAAGAAGAGAGAGAAATAAAGGAAGAGAAAGAAGGAGTTCTAGCTGAGATAGGAGCAATCTAAGGAGCTTAGGGACTCGGCAAGCTTAGGAATAAGGTAAGTAATTTATTCTAGTCCCTGCTCTAATAAATTAGAGGATTGTTCTTATAAATTAGATAGTTAGAATAGAGGAATATTTGTCTCTATAAGGTTAGCCGTGGATAGAAAGAAAGTTAGGGGATTGTTAGAATAGGGGTATTGCCTTATGATAAGCTTGAATTAAGTAAAGTTATGCTAGATAAGATCATAATAAAATATTATTATGCTATGTATAGGCTCTAACCTATGAAAAGGTGAAACCTCAGATCAAAGGTTAAGGACTAAAGGAAGGGTGACACGCCAAGTAGTGAACTTACCTACTTGTATGCTTATGTTGCTTGAATGTTTTATGTGATATTTACTTACTTTGATGATGTGAAGCATGCATGATTAAATGATACTCTGTTTCTTTTTATGCTATGACCATATAATTAAGGGACATGAAACATGTAAGTTATCATTATGCAAGCATGATCACTAAGTACACACATAGTAACATCAAGCATATAGTTGCATACATTGTATGGTTTCCGTTTGCTACTTAGATTTGCCCCGAAATCTCACCCCTTCCATATCAATCCAATTATAGCAGGTCTTCTCAAGATGAAGGGGATGATGATTCATGAAGAGAAGTTAAGAATTATTTAGCATGATTGATATGTGATTGATGTATGTATGTAGAGTTAGTTGCTAGAATTTGCTACTATAAACAGTAACTCCTGGTGTAGTAGTCACCTTTGATCTGTAATTAAAAATAGTAAATACTTGAATAAATGTATGATATTTTTATAGTAAATAGTAGACATACAAAGCTTCAATTTGATATATAGAACTCCTTATTTGAATGTCTACACATGGAGATATAATTTATCAAAGTTGGGACCAAAATGCTGGATTCAGGGGAAACAGTAAAATTGTAGTGTTGACTGATATTGACTTGGTCAATGAGTGGTCAACGAGTTATTTTTCCTTGAAAGAGGATTAAGTTAGCTTCATATATCAATTTGAACCATTTTGTTTAGATTTTTCTAGAATTAGTTATGATTTTTCAAAGTCAGGTCACTTGTCTGAAATTTACATAGTGAACAGTATTCAATAGAGTAAAACCCCATATTGTAAAATTTGACTTCAATGACCTTAAAAGTTGTTCCAGATGCTACCAAATTATCCCTAAGACGTATGAAAATTAGGATGTGACACATATCCCCTTATAGGACAGTTTTTGGGAAAGCTTATCACATGCCTGTGGAGACAGAGCACAAGATATTTTGGGCTGTGAAAGCTTACAATGAGGAACTTGTAGAAGCCAATTCTGAGTGGTTGTTGTAGATTCAAGAGCTAGAAGAGATTAGATTGGATGCCCAGAGCAGCCCTGAGATTTATAAACAAAAGACAAAGGCATTCCATGATGCCCATATCTTGAGGAAGAGGTTTAAGGAAGGTGATAGAGTGTTAGGTACCAAGCTAGGTTCAAGTTCAAACATGGTAAATTCAAAACTAGCTAGGATGGACCTTACACAGTTGTCAAAGTCCACGACTTTGGGATGATCGAGTTGAAAGAGGAGGCGATGGGCAAAATGTTCTAGGCAAATGGCCACCTCTTGAAACTTTATGAGGAATCTGCTTTGCCGCCTTGAGGCCAGGTTGTCCCTTTCCTATCTCTTACCTTTTACAAGTTTTCCTAATATGATATGTTTGATATGTTGGTTTGATGATTGGAAAGGGATGATTCATAGGATAATGTTTATTTTTAGTTTATTTCTATTTATTTTTGGTTTACTTCTGTTTGGCATAACACTCCCGTGTTATACATGGTTTTTTACTTACTACTTCTGCTCTGAGCTATTTACACACTCAATTGCATGCTATAGTTTACCCATCTTATCATCTTTGCTTCCCTTGTATTGCTCTGTATGATAAGAATGTGACTTTGAGCTTCATTGTCAAAATTGCCTTGAGTGATATGTTTGCCTGCTATGTTGGAGTCCAATTGAATTGACCTTCTATAATGCAGTGATTTTTGATACCTTTACTGATAATGAGGACACTGTCAAGTTTAAATGTGGGGGAGATGTTCTTGTCTGTATGCTAATTAATGTAAAAATTCCTCACTTAATCCAATCTTTCATTATAAAGTTTTTGGTTTTTAATCTTAATGTGTGATGAATTGCTAAAATTGGATCCCCACTTTAAACTGTTTTGTGGTTAGCTAAAAAAGTTTTAAGTGTAAAAGATGTTTTGGGCTTTGAAACTATCAAATGGTAGTATCTATGAAAATTGGTCGTGACCTTCACTGTTTTCAGTCGTGACCTAGCATAGAAATTTGGACTTAATACGCTCTCTGTGAAAATTGGTCATGACCTATGTATAATATGGTCGCGACTTAGTTTGAAAATTGGTGATTGTGGACTCTCTATAAAACACTGTCTCGACGCTAGTGTCTTTAGGTCATGACTATACCTCTCTATGCATTTGTGTCGTGACAGGAACCTTTCCTAGTCGTGACTAGTTTTGGTAAGTTAGAGCCATCACTCACTGTGAAATTTGGTCGTGACCTTAACTGTCTTCAGTCGCAACTTGAGTGTGAAAATGTCCATTTACTTTCTCTTTGCTTTGTGCAATGCTGTATAGAAGGATTTCTTTTAAGCTTCTAAGTTACTTTTATAGATGGTTCATTGCCCTATGATTTTTAACCTTTTACATAAAGAGTTTCCAAAAACCATTTCCACACATGAAATTTTTTTGAAAATCTTGGAAATTAAATTGGAGACACTTAAATTCTTACTGTTAGATTTAGGATTATTACATGATTCTTAGTGATTACTTTGGAACTTTTAAATCATCATTTGAAAGGGTTTTCAGTTGTGATAAGTGTTTTAATACCTAGTGAATGATGAACATTGTTTGAGACTTAGCTTATGAGCAATTTAGATGAAAACCTTAGTTAGAAGGATTCTCGACCTTAATTCCTATATTTAGTGATTATTCAATTGGTTTATATCATCTAGAACTTGTCTTAGCTATGAGTTGAGAAGTGCTTGCACATTTATGTTATTGAATATGATAGAGGCATTCACTTCTAAACCCCTTTATCCAAAACACAAGCCATTATACATATTATATTGTTATTCACCCCTTTGAGCCCATCACTTTTCTTTCCATCATTTTTATAAAAGGTCATATGTAATATCCCTAATTTTCTGTACTGATTTGTATGTACAGATTGAATGAAATATATGAGTTATTTTTTAGGAAAAGATGTAGCCATTTATGTATAGAAAGGGGCTAAATTGGAAAAAAAAGAAAAGGTAAGGACTTAAGTGTAATTATGAAAAGTTTAAGGCTAAGAAGGAAAAATAGACAAAAATGTGGGGTCTTTAAGTGTAATTTTAGCCAAATTTAAGGGACTTAAGTGCAAAGAAGGAAAGTTCTCTACGGCCAAAGTGTAATTAAAGAAAGTTAGCCTGGAAGTGGTTTGGACTGCTCGAAAGCTTTTCAGTCCCAGATTTTACCAGTAGATAGAGCAAGTGATGCTGGGTAATCCTGCTTAATACAGGAATTTTCTGAAGACTCCAGATAGCCAAAATTGATATGATAGTCTAAAAGTATAAAAAATTCCTACCGGATATCCTAGATCTCAGATATAAGTGAGAAATTACAGAATGATGCGTCCTGATGAGGCGGATGTCAGGAAACTGACAGAATACCGATAGGAGGTCTATAGAAAAAGTTATTCACAAATTAGCAAATACAGACGGGAGTGTGAGGCCTCCAGGTATCCGATAGGGAGATTTATCGGTATTTAAACTGAGACTAAATGAGGTTAGATGACATCAGTAAGATGCCTGTTATGACCCAAATGGATGTCTTGACACAGTAGGCCAGTGTATCTGATAAAAGGAGTCAGTGTTCGGAGATGTGTTTAAACGGTGTATAATAGCTAAAATACTTGATGAACATTACCGGGGGAAGATTCCTCGTAATACGTGCCATAAAGGTAATGGACCCTAGGAGGCCCAATAATGGCACCATCAAAGGCCCAGTAAGACCCTTGGACTGATAGGTGGGCCAGTGTCCAGCAGAATCCCGGGAAAGTACCAAATTATGAAAATGCCCCTGTATTGTACTAAAGGGTAATAGATGAATGGAGGGTATTTTGGTCATTCTGGATAGGCCCAGAAGCCAAGACATACACAGGTGAGGTTAACCAGAGTCATTATATGCCCTGACAGGGTACAGAAATGTGTAAAATGATGATTTTACCCTTAGGGTTAAGATAGTGCAAGAAAGGGCACCCAGGGGTATTTTGGTCATTTCACAAGGGATCTGTAATTAAGTTTAGACCTAGTATAAAAAATGTCAATGTATAAAGGACCCAGATATTAAATTTAAGGTCAGAAGACATAATATGGATTTTCAGAAAAATTGGATTCAGAAAACAGTCCAGTTTTCGAGGAATCGAACCTGGCCGGTACCGGATTGGACTAGAAATTTTCCAGAGGCTTCTTGGCTCTCCTAATTTTTCCATGTGAGACATGTGAGGGATTAGGTGTCCCTTGGATGATGTCATGATGAAGCAATAAAGGGAATAAAGAAAATAGGAAATTCCAGAAAAAACGGTGGCCACAAGTTCAGAGTTCTTGAAAATTACGGAAATGCCATCAATCAAAACTATAAATACCCCCCTTGCCTTTATTCATCATGGCCTAGAGCTCATTTAAGAGAGATAAGGAACAAGGAAGAAAGAAGAAAGGAAGTTCTGGCAGAGTTGAAAGCAGTATAGAGATTCTAGAGTTCTGCTAAGCTTTTGAGGTAGTAACTAATCCTAGCTTTTATGTAATGGTTTTGTGATTTGTTGTGCTATTGTTTGGTTGGATTATTGTCTTATATGTTATGCTTGAAGCTCTATTCCAATGCTACGATCATATGTTATTGAGTATGGAAGCACGCAGCATACTTATCTGTACACAATCACAAGCAAGCACTGTCACTCTGCATTACATATATTGTTATAATTATTACTACTGAGATTCTCCCGAATCTTATCCCCATATATAACTCATTACAGAGGAGGTTATGGCGAAGTAAATTTTGGGAATTTTAGGAGACGCCGTTATGCTGGCAAAGTGGCAGTAATAAAGAAAGGAGCTGATACGTACTGTGTACGTAGGTACTATCTAAGGAGGCTGGAAGTGAGTGGACCTAGCAGGTTCATCCAGTCTTTCCTAGGTACTTATGTAGAATGGTAGTTCTCACGGGAATTACCGAATCAGTACAAAATCAGTTACTTTCTAAAGATGAAGCGTAGCGGTTATGCTGCCGGATTTCAGGCAGGAAAGATGTAATAGAAATATGAGAATTTTGTACATGTTCTGATGTATAACAACTTATTATTTAATAATGGGTATCGTTTGGCATGTTTGACTGATATATGATGGGTGTATGCAATGTATGCAAAGTTGAGTGCTAGAATTTGCCACTATGAACAGTAACACGTGGTGACTTGATGATGTTTGACCAATAATTAAAAATAGTAAATAGATGAATAAATGTATGATATTTTTATGGTAAATAGTATACATACTAAGCTTCGATTTGATATATAGAATACCTCATTTGGATGTCTACACATGGATATATAAATTATCAAATTTGGGACCAAAACGCTGGATTCAGGAGAAAAACGCTGGATGAACAGTAAAATTGTAACGTTGACCTACGTTGACTTGGTCAAAGAGTGGTCAATAAGTGATTTTCCCTGAAATATAATTGAGTTAGCTTTATGTAGCAATTTGAACCACTTCATTTCGATTTTTCTATAATTAATTATGATTTTTCGAAGTCAGGTTACTCCTCTGGAATTTACACAGTGAACAGTACTCAATAAGAGTAAAACTCCAGATTGAGAAATTGGACTTCAATGACCTTGAAAGTGGTTCTAAATGCTACAAAATGCTCCCTAAGACGTACGAAAATAAGGATGTTTCATCATATATGCATAAACATCATTTTTTTATTCATGTAAAAAAACTCATTATTATTGTGATGTTATGCTACATCTTTTATGTATAAGGTGCCAAATGAAAGAAGAGAAAAGAGCATATTGTACGAAAAAAAAGTGCAAGAAAAATTGAAGAAAGAAACAAAGAAAAGAAAAAGAAAAGAGACATGAAGAAGGCACTATTATCAACTCCTATTAGCACAATTATCACCTTTACATCTTTGAAGACATGCATTCATGCTACATATTCTTTATTGAATGCATATAGTACTTTCTACCCTTCATATTCCATTCCACGTGGCCTATCTCCATCCTTTCACCACTAAAAGACCTCTTGATTCTTTGCATAAGTGTTGTATGGTTGCTGAGATTTAGAGTCATTACAAGCATATGGTAGGATGTTTTCCAATTTGAATCTCAGTGAAAGAACCCTAACAATGAGAGGATATGGAGAGCTAAACACTTACATCCTTAGAGAGAATCTATTGCACTCATACAGTTAAGGTTGATTTCATTTAGTAGTTGATTACTTGGCATTGCTCATATTATCAATTTTACATTCCCAAAAGATGGTGAATTAATTGTCTTCAGGTTACACTGTGGATTATGTTGTTATCTCAAATTTAATAGCGTTAGCTTAAGTGTAATTCATTTCTTTGTCCAAGAGTACAAAGGTTCAAGTGTGGGGGAATTCATAAGACATAATTTGTGTTTGGTTTTTGTGATATTTTTAAGGGCTTTATAACAATTTTACCATTCATTTTATACCTGTAGTTGTGCTTTTGTGGTAATACATGATTGTGCTTGGCAATATGGGTAAAATGGTAAATTAACTCCTCCAAACTTCATATATGTTATTCTTTTACAGGTGGGACTTTTACAGCAAGCGTTGATTTTGAATTGCAGGTACTCTAGAGGAGAACCAAGGACTAATGTGAGCAGAAAAGAAATCACAAGAGAGAATCAAAGCAAGGAAGTAGATTCTGTGTCTTTCAGTCGCGACCAAAGTATCCACAGGTCGTAAAAGTTTCTCTGCGCTTACAGGTCGCGACCACAACATGGAGCTGCTCGCGACCAAAGAAGACAGTCGCTGAAACTACATATTTTTTATTAGGTCAACCTGGAAATAAAAGGAAGAGGGAGTCGTAGACGAAAGATGAGGATGGTTTTTTGTCACATCCTTACTTTTCTAGTTTCATCTTCTCCAAACCAATACCCTATTATGTTTGGAAAAGGTAGGGGTGAGATTTCGGGGGAAATCTTAGTAGAAAATGATATTAAACAGTGTATGCATCAATGATTGGTATTAGTGCTTGCTTGTGATTGTGTCAACTTAATGTAATGTGCATGCTTCCATGTAACATATGAAATACAATTGGCCAAGGTAATCATAGCACAGAGCTTCAATAATTACATATTAACATCAATCAATCAAGCCATAACACAATCAACCATACATTCAACATATACAAGTTTAAGTAAGTTACTACCTGGCGTGCAGCCCTTCCTTTAGTCCTTAACCTTTGATCTGAGGTTTCACCTTTTCATAGGTCAGAGCCTATACATAGCATAATAATATTTCATTATTATCTTATCCAGCATAACTCCACTTAACTCAAGCTTATCTTGAGATAATACCCCTATCCTGTCAATCCCCTAATTTCCTTTTTATCCACGGCTAACCTTATAGAGAGAGATATTCCTCTATTCTAACTATTAACTTTATAAGAACAATCCTCTAATTTATTAGAGCAGGGACTAGAATAAATTACTTACCTTATTCCTAAGCTTGCCAAGTCCCTAAACTCCTTGGATTGCTCCTAGCTCAGCCAGAACTCCTTCTTTCTCTTCCTTTCTTTTTCTCTCTTTCTCTCTCTCTCTCTCTCTCTCCCCCTTTCTTCTTCTTGGTCATGGTGTGCCTTGAATGGGAGGGGGAAAGGGGTATTTATAGGTGGAGGGAGTTGGAATGGATGGCTCAGATCGAATCACGATGAACGACTTAGATCGCTCAGCTTCCTTAAGAAGCTTCACTTGCATCATCATGATGACATCATCATCCTCAATGACTCATCAATCATGACATCATCCATGGACACCTCACATACTTAGGTGGCGTAATGGTGGGGCCCTCGGGACACCTCACCAGCTGACTCAGCGCTTCCAGAGAATTCCAGAGTCTTATCCCAGAATGAACGGCTGAGATCGTGCCATGTGTCCTTAACTTTTTCTTCTTCCTTTATGCTCATGCAATGTGGCACCTTATGGGTACCTTTCATGCCACCTCATGGCTTCCAGATAAGTCCAAAACTTTATCTGATCAATTCCCCAGTTATCACTTCAAGCGGGTAACTCTACTTTATTGAAAACTCATTAAAATATTATTTTAATGCCACTTTAACTCTCATAATTCTTGGGCCACGTTTTTGGACTCTTGGAATGTCATCTTGGGTCTCTGACCAAGCTCAAGTACTCTAATGGCTCAATTCCCAAGAAATATCCCTTGGCAAATTACCAAAATGCCCTTGGTTTCTCTTTATTTACTTTAATGAGTCTAGGGGCATTATTATCTTTTCATACCCTACCAGAGTATTCTCTGGCCCTAGTCAACTATTCAGATAACCTTCCTTGACTGTCTAACCTTATTCAAATGACCAAAATATCCTTCACTCGTTCTTTAACTATTTTATAACACAGGAGTATTTTCGTTATTTTGCACCTTTTTCTGGACATTGGCCCCTTTTACCACTGAATTGATATCATGGGTGTCGTATCCTTAATTTTACCCTTAGATATACTAAATTGGAAGTAATTTATACCAATCGATTACCTCTTTATATTAAAAACATGAATTTTCAAGAAAAAGGCCTCGCTACTGTTCACTTAGTAATCCAAAATGTAGCCTGAACTTTGAAAATTCATATTTACATATAACAAAATTAAAATCGGGTGGTTCCAATTTCTAATGAAAGCTCTTTCATTGAATTTTGAAGAAAAAATATAAAACTGAGGTTTCCTTGTCCAAATAAAATCAGTTTATTCGTTGAAAAATACTGTTCATTTGGTAAGTCTGGAAGTTCCAGTTTCTTTACCTTATTTTCAAAAATTCATTTCTCTTTGTTCACTTATCCAAATAAGATGTGTTACATATGGATTTAAATCTCCATATGTTTACTTTAAGCTCATAAAATTTCATGGAAAAAATCATCCATTTACTATTTGAAAATTGCACCAGAACATACTGCCTCTAGGGGCTCGACTTATCTTGTTCCAGATTTTATTGTCAACTTTGAAAAATCATAACAATTTGAATCCATAACCAATTGAGGATTTCTTGGTTTCCATTTAAATATATGGATCTTGACTATTTTCATGCCAAATTTCACGTAAAAACACGTTGGATAGGTTATAAAAACTATCATCGAAAGTGTACTGCCTCAGACTGGATTTATAGTAACATACATCAAAATAACATCTTTTCAAGTTAAGTGCTCAACTTTAAGTCATATACAAATTAACCATCCACCCTTAACCTTTTGCCTTGAGAAATTCCAGCACCTATAGCATGGTTATGTATATGGAAAGAATGAGATTTCATGGAAATCTCAATAGCAAGTCATACAAACTATAATAACATGCATGCTTGATTAAATGCCTAACATGTTATCATGACATGGGAGCTACTTTATGAACATACATAAGCAACCTCTAACATGCATATTGTCATGACATTAATTGCAAGGAGTTTCAACCATTCATACTTCTTCATCATCATCATAAAATCATCTCAAGCTCAACCAAGAATCATACATAACAAGCAAGCATACAATCAAACAAACATAAGATTATAGTTAGGTATTCTTGCTACCTCTTATATGTCCTTGTTATTTCCTTCTTGGAATGATCTTCCCTTCTTACAAATGTCAAAACCTAGCCATTACAAAGTAACATCAAGTTACAACTCAACTCCAACACAATTCCAAGACTAGGTTCTCACTGAGTTCCATTCTTTCTTTAATTTATGACTTATGCTTCCATCTTCCTAAAATAAATTATCATGGTTCATTTCCACATAATTTTTCATGTAGAACCCAAATATGAAATCAGAATTTCCAAAATCAATTTTCATCATGGGTTGCTGTACAGAACCGAAAAGCCCCTCATGTTTCCCCAAAAATTCTCATTTTGATTCCAATGCTTCCAATACTTGTTTCTCTACTTTATCCCCACACAATTTTCCATTTTAAACCCATTGGAAGCATCAAAATCTTGAAATTCCAATATATGAATAGTGATTTGTACAGTACCAAAATAGAACACAATCTTCCATTCACATGCATACTTGGATTTCTAAATTAGTATCACTTGATTCTAGCTTGTCTAAACTATCTATAACATAAAACTCATATTCTTCTCACATCAAAACAGAATGTCCCAAAAACCTCTTAAAACTAAGAGCAAACTTACTAGAATAAAGTCTAGGATCAAGGGGACTAACTACCTTACTTGTTCCTCCAAGGTGCTTGCTTCTTTCTAGCTTTAATGGAAATTTTGCAAGAGTTTCCCCAAGGCCTCCAAGAATGCTAAAGTAATCTGATTTGGGGGGGTATTTATAGAAAAATTTGGTGAAAATGGAAGGCCAAGATCACTTTGTGCACTATTTGATCTAATGGCTTACATTTATTCTTGGATTTTTCTTTCTCTTTAGAAGATAATTTTGACATCATCATCCATGACATCATCAAAGGGACACCTCACAAGACATGTGGCAAAATTCCAAGGGCAGGAAGCTTCTAGAATATTTCAGTCCAATCTGGTACCTGCTCAGTCCGATTTCCCAAAAACCATGCTATTTTCTGAATCTAATTTTTCTGAGATTCCATAATATGTTTTTTGACCTTAAATCCAGTATCCGGATTCTTCCTACCATTGACATTCTTATACTGGATTTAACTTAATTATAGATCCCTTGAAAAATGACCAAAATACCCTTGGTGCCCTTTCTTGCGCTATATTAACCCTAAAGGGATAATTATCATTTCACACCTCTTTGTACCTTATCAGAGCATATATTGACTCTAACTAACTCTTCCTGTACCTGCCTTGGCATTTTGGCCTGTTTAAAATGATCAAAATGCCCTCCATTCATCTCTTGCTCCTTGGTACAATATAGGGGCATTTTCGTAATTTCACACTTTCCCGGCCAATTTCTGAACACTGGCCCTTTTCCCCGATGAACTGATATCATGGGTCTAGCCTCAGTTGGTGTCATTATGGGCCTCTGAGTGACACCATCTGGGCTCATTCAGTCCCAGTTTGCTTACCGATTAATTTTCCAATTGGATATCGAGTGTTCACAAACTCCCGTCAAAATTTACTAAAAAATGAATAACTTTTTCTACAGAACTCCTTTCGAGATTCTGTCAGTTCCCCGACCTCTGGCTTCACAGGACGCACATTCCTGTAACTTTTCACTCATATCCGAGGTCCAGGAGATCTGATAAAAATTTTAGATAACTTTCAGACTATCAGATAAATTTCAGCTATCTGAAACTCTAATAAATTTTCTGTATTAAGCTAGATTAACCAGCATCATTTTCTCTATCTACTGATAAAATTTGGTACTGAAATGCTTCCGGGCAATTTTAAGCCACTTCAGGCTCAACTTTCTATAATTACCATTTTGCCCCTTGAACATTTGATAAATTACATTTATGTCCTCAAACTTTTCAAAATTACAATTAATGGCCCAATATTTTTGTCTACATTCTATTTTGGCCTTAAAACTTTTGTAATTTCACTTAAGTCCTTGAATTTTCTTTTTTCAATTCAATCCCTTTCCTCACATCAGTCAGATGCCTGTTGTGACCCAAAGGGATGTTGTGACGCAGTATACTAGTCTATCTGATACAAGGAGCTGGTGTTCGGAGACATGTAGAAACGGTGTATAATGGCAAAACTACCCCATGAATATCGTCGGGAGAGATTTCTCGTGAAACATGCCAGAAAGGTAATGGACCATAAAAGGCCAAAAAATGGCACCATCAAAGGCCCAATAAGATACCTGGACTGATAGGTGGGCCAGTGTCTATTAGAACCCCGAAAAAGTGTAAAATTATGAAAAATGCCCCTGTGTTGTCTTAAGGTGAAATAGATGAATGGAGGGCATTTTGGTTATTTTGGATAGGCCAAAACTCCAAGGCATACACAAGTAAGGTTAGTCAGAGTTAGTATATGCTCTGATAAGGTACAAGAGGTGTGAAATAACGATTTTGCCCTTAGGGTTAATATAGAGCAAGAAAGGGTACCAAGGGTATTTTGGTCATTTCACAAGGGATCTGTAATTAAGTTTAGACCCAGTATAAAAATGTCAATGATATAAATAACCTAGATATTGAATTTAAGGTCAGAAGATATATTATGGAATCGCAGAAAACTTGGATGTAGAAAATAGTCCAGTTTTCGAGGAATCGGGCCGGGCCGATACCGGATTGGACTGGTTATTTTCCAAAGACTTCTTGGCTCTTCCATTTACGTCACATGGCTGATTAGGTGGCCCATGAGTTGTCCCTTGAGTGATGTCATCAAGGTGATGCAATAATTCAAAAAAGAAAAGAAATTCCAAGATTAAATCTAAGCCACAAGATCAAATAGTAACCAAAATGATCTTGGCCTTTCATTTCCACCCAAAATTGTCTATAAATACCCCCCATTTCAGATTCATTTTGGCATGCATGAGGAACCTAGGGGAAACTCTTGCAAATTGAAAACTCAAGCCAAGAGGAAGCAAGCACTTTGGAAGAAACATCAAGGTAATTAATCCTCTTGATCCTAGACTATGTTCTAGTGGATTTGCTCTTGAGTTTAAGTGGTTTTTGAGGCTTAAATCTTGTGGAGATGCTTCTGGAATTTCTGTGTATGTGTGAAGAGAACATGGATTTTATGTTATGGATAGTTTAGACAAGCTTAAACAAGCTAGAATCAAGTGGTAATGGCTTAGGAATTCAAGTATGTTTGTGAATCCAAGATCATGTTCTGTTCTGTACAGTACGCAATCACTGTTCATATTTTGGAATTTCATGGTTTTGATGCTTCCAATGAGTTTAAAATGGAAAATTGTGTGGGGTTATAGTAGGGAAACAAGTATTGGAAGCATTGGAATCAAAATGAGAATTTTTGGGAAACAAGAGGTCACTTTTCAGTTCTGTATAGAAGTGAAAGATGCAATTGGATTCTGGAATTTTTGAATGCATATTTGGATTCTACATGAAAGATTATGTTGGAATGAACCATGAGAGTTTAGTTTGGAAGGATGTAAACCTAAGTCACAAAGTAGAGAAAGAAAGGGACTTAATGAAACCCTAGTCTTGAGAATGGTTTGAATTGAGGTGTAACTTGGTGATTGTTTGATTATGCCTAGGTTTTGACATTTGTGGGAAGGAAGGATCAAGCCAAGAAGGAACTTACAAAGATACATAAGAGGTAGCAAGAATACTTAACTATAAACTTATGTTGTTTGATTGATATGCTTGCTTGTTATGCATGAAGTTTGGTTGAGCATGATATGTTATGTGATGATGATTATGATGATTATGATGATTATGATGATGATGATGATGAGTTATGAATATGTGCAACTCCTTGCAACCTATGTCATGACAATATGCATGTTAGAGTTTGCTTATGTATGATCATGAATTAGCTCCCATTGCATGATAACATGTTAGGCATTTCATCAAGCATGCATAACCTTATAGTTTGTCTGACTTGCTATTGAGATTTCCATGAAATCTCATTCCTTCCATATAAATAACCATGCTTTAGGTACTGGATCTTCTCAAGAAAAAAGAGTAAATGTAGATTGTAACATCCCGATTCTTGGGTCTAGGAGAACTGGGAAGTAGTCTGATATGGGCAGGCTATTAAACCCGTAGTCCCAGCATAGTAATTTGATATGGTCAGATCACTTACCTATATTTTGTAGGAATCCGAGGGATGAGCTAAGTTCCTCAGGATTTAAAGATGAGTTAAGTATTTGACCTACAAAATAGGGACAGTTCACCTAGGTTCAAAAAGAGGAATGTAAGGAATATCCTAAGTCTTAAGCCTAGGAATTCTTCAGGTAGCTAGATATGGGGTGGCTCCTGAGTAAGATAACCTGATATGGGCGGGTTGTCTAACCTTTCAATTAACAATGACTCCAAAAGATTTCAGGGGATGAGTTGTTGAAAGAGAATTTTGAGAACTTAAGTTGAAGGATGAGAAGATAAGTAAAGATGCCAGAAAGAGAATTCAGTCCCAAACTTCACCAGTAGATAGAGGAAATGATGCTGGTTAATCTGGCTTAATATAGGAATTTTATCAGGACTCCAGATAGCCAAAATTTATCTGATAATGAAAAAGTTTTAAAAATTATTATCGGATATCCTAGACTTCAGATACACGTGAAAAATTATAGGATGATGCGTCCTGATGAGGCGGATGTCAGGGAGCTGACAGAATACCGAAAGGAGGTCTGTAGAAAAAGTTATTCACAAATTAGTAAATTCAGAAGGGAGTGTGTGACCTCCGGGGATCCGATTAGGAGATTTATCGATATTCAAACTGAGACTGAATGAGCTCAGGTGATATCGGTCAGATGCCTGTTATGACCCAAAGGGATGCCTAGACTCAGTATGTCAGTTTATCTAATAAAAGGAGTTGGTGTCCGGAAAAAGGTGTAAAATGACGAAAATACCCTTATGCTATAAAATAGTGAAAGAATGAGAAAAGGGTATTTTGGTCATTTGGCTAAGGTGAGACGGTCAAGAAAGGGTATATGCATAGTTGACCAGGGTCAGAGAATACTTTGGTAAGATATGAAAAGATAATAATGCCCCTAGATTCATTGAAGTAAAGAAAGAGGAACCAAGGGCATTTTGGTAATTTGCCAAAGGATGGTTCTTGGGAATTGAGCCATCAGAGTACTTGGGCTAGATCAGAGACCCAAGATGATGTTCCAAGGCCAAAAAACGTAGCCCATGAATTATGTGAGGAAAAGTGGCATTAAAATAATGTTTTAGTGACTTTTCAATAAAGTAAAGTTACTCGATTGGCGTGATGACCGGGGAGGTGATTAGATAAAGTCCTGGACTTATCTGGATAGCATTGGATAAGTCCCATACTTTATCTGATCACCTCTTCGGTTATCGTGCCAACCGAGTAACTTTACTTTACTGAAAAGTCATTAAATCATTATTTTAATGTCACTTTTCTCCCTGAATCACTGGGCCTGCGTTTTTGGGCCTGGGAATATCATCTTGGGTCTCTGATCCAGCCCAAGTACTCTGATGGCACGATTCCCAAGAAACACCCCTTGGCAAATTACCAAAATGCCCTTAGTCTCTCTTTCTTTACTTTACTAGGTCTAGGGGCATTATTGTCTTTTCCTATCTTACCAGAGTACTCTCTGACCCTGGTCAACTATCCAGATACCCTGTATGGACTGACTAACCTTAGCCAAATGACCAAAATACCCTTTACTCATTCTTTCACTATTCTATATCATAGGGGTATTTTCGTCATTTTAAACCTTTTTCCCGGACACCGGCCCCTTTTACCACTGCACTGATATAATGGGCCTGGGCCATCCCTGGTATCACTGAGGGCCTTAGAAACACTATACGGCCCCCTGGCCACAGTCCGATCATCCCTATTGGGACTGCTTTTCCTTTACCGATTATAACTGTAAATTCCCATCTTCCGGAATTTTTACAGAAAAATCGGGACCTCAAATCAAAATTCCGTGACTCCTCATTCAACCCGGAATTCTTTTCTCTATCTCCCGGTATTTTTAGATATTTTATCCGGACCGGGCTGTTTTGGCCTGAAAAAGCGCTCCCGCGCACACTTTTCCAAAATAACCATTTTACCCCTGGTCACATTTCTAATTCTTTCATATACATAGAGACCTCATATGCACATTTCACAGTTCAGTGAAATGATCAGCATAATTTTCTCTATTTTCTGGCAAAATATGGTACTCATCGGCTACCGACCCGATCTTTCCCATAATTACGATTTTGCCCCTGTATTCTCTTTCTGGCATCTATTCTCATCTTCTCATCCTTCATCTTAAGTTCTAGAAATTCTCTTTCAATAACTCATCCCTTAAACTCTTCGGGAGTCATTGTTAATTGAAAGGTTCGACAACCCGCCCATATCAGGTTATCTTACACAGGAGCCAGCCCATATCCAGCTACCTGCAAAATTCCTAAGCTTAAGACTTAGGATATTCCTCATATTCCTCATTTTGAACCTAGGTGAACTATCCCGGTTCTGTAGGTTAAAGACTTAACTCATCTTTAAATCCTAAAGGACTTAGCTCATCCCTCGGATTCCTACAAAATAAAGGTAAGTAGTTCGCCCATATCAGATTACTACCCTGGGATTACAGGTTTAGCAGCCTACCCATAGCAGACTACCTCCCAGTTCTCCTAGACCAAAAATTAGGATGTTACATGCCACATGGCGCCAACATAGAGGAAGAAGAAAAAGGTGAAGGACATGTGGCACAATCTCAGCCGTGTATTCCGGTGCAAGACTCTAGAATTCTCTGGAAGCGCTGAGTCAGCTGGTGAGGTGTCCTGTGGGCCCCACCATTATGCCACCTAGCCCATGAGGTGTCCCTTAGATGATGTCATGGTGATGATGTCATAAATGGAAAAGAAAATAGGAAATTTACGGAAAATCGGTGGCCACAAGATTAAAGTCTTGAAAATTAGAGAAATGCCATCCATGAAAACTATAAATACCCCCTCCCCCTTGCCTTCTCATTCACGGCCAAGAGCCCTTTTAGAGAGAGAAGGAAGTTCTAGAGAGAGAAAGTGAGAGAAAGAAAGAAAGAAGGAAGTTCTGGTGGAGCTGGAAGCAGTATAGAGATAGTAGAGTTCTGCTAAGCTAGCCAGGTAGTAATTAATCCTAGCTTTTATGTAATGACTTTGTGATTTGATGTGCTATTGTTTGGTTAGATTGTTGTCTTATATGTTATGTCTGAAGCTCTACTGCAATGCTATGATCATATGTTATTGAGTATGGAAGCACGCAGCATACTTATCTGTACACAATCACAAGCAAGCACTATCACACTGCATTACATATATTGTTATGATTGTTACTACTGAGATTCCCCCGAATCTCATCCCAATAAATAACCCATTACAGGGAGGTTATGTCGAAGTAAAGTTTGAGAATTTTAAGAGACGCCGTTATGCTGCCGAAGTTATGACAAGATGGCAGTAATGAAGAAAGGAGCTGATACGTACTGTGTACGTAGGTACTGTCTAAGAAGTCTGAAAGTGAGTGGACCTAGCCGGTTCATCCAGTCTTTCCTGGGTACTTACGTAGAATGATAGTTCTCACTGGAATTATCGAATCAGTACAAGATCAGTTACTTTGTAAATATGAAGCCTAGTGGTTATACTGCCAAATTTCTGGCAGGGAAAGATGTAATAGAGTTACAAGGATTTTATGAATGTTCTATTGTATGACAATTTACTATTTAATAATAAATATTGTTTGGCATGTTCAATTTGTGTGAGAAATTAAGAGAGAGAAATTCGCAGGTCTTGAGGTAGCAGTATTTTGACCTCAATTTGACCTAGTAAATGAATGAATTTGGCCACAAAATTTGGTGAACCAGTAGTACACATCTGGGGCATTACGTGGATAGGTAATAAACCTTATTTGGATGTGTAGAATGAGATTAATCAGTACCCAAAGTAAAAGTGCAGAATAAGGAACTTAAGAGTGAAATTTTAATTTCTGGGTTTAAGTTAAGATATAATCAAGCTAATATCGCTTCTGTAAGTGTACTATGAGGGGTATAAGGGAGGATGTTTCATAGATGGATGAATGTATATAACTTAAAGAGTGTGCACTTTACTTACAAGTTGATGTTTTGGTGTGTAAAACGCATGCACTCACTGGATCCGATCTGACGTAGTGTACTTCCAACGATAGTTTAAGTGACCTATCCGACGAGTTTTCATATTAAATTTGGCATGAACATATCTAAGATCTAGAGATTTAAATGGACACAAAGAACGCCTCATTTGGTTAAGAACTTTAATTGTTATGAGTTTTCAAAGTCGGGATTTAAAATCTGGAATAAGATAATAAGACTACTTAGAGGCAGTGAGGTTCATACGCTAATTTCATATAGTAAATGAATGAGTTTTTCCACGAAATTTTATGATCTTAAAGTACACATATGGAGCTTTAAATCCATGTGTAACACGACTCATTTGGATAAGTAACCAAAGAGAAATGAATTTTTGAAAATGAGACACAGAATCTGGAAGTTCAAGATTTACCAAATGAACAGTGTTTTTCAACGAATAAAATGATTTCATTTGGACAACGAAATCTCATTTTCATATTTTTCCTTCAAATTTTAACAAAAGAGATTTCATTAGAAATTGGAACCACCTCATTTTGATTTTGCTAGATTTAATTATGAATTTCCAAAGTTCATGTTGCAAACTGAAATTACCAAGTGAACCGTAAAGTGAACAGTACCCCCGATTGCCTAACTCTTGGAAATTCATGTTTCTAAGGTAAAATGGTATTCCAATGTTCTAAGATACTTCCAATTGAGCAAATGTAAGCATGAGATTAAGGATGTTTCATTTTGGTATCATAACAAAGGATTTTGGCTTAGAAAATGCTCTGAATAGATGATTTATAGATAGATACACCATGATAAAGCTGTCATAATTTACACTAAGTTAGTGTTTGCAGGATGGCTAGAGGTAGACTTAGATCTAAAACTACAGTGAACCAAGGGGATCCTAGACCAGAGGTCTCTAGTTCGGATAGTTCAGAAGTGAGATCAGAGGAAGAAGAGGAGATAATGAACAATGATTCTGATCTTTGGACACCTCCGGTAGTTAGTGACTCTGAAGTGGATAGTTCCTCAGTAGGATCAAACCTTATGATTAAGATACCGGAGGATGGTCAGGAGGAGGTTATATTAGAAGGTCCTATTCCTGCTATTCCAATAAATGCGATGCCCCCGAGTATAGCAGATACTGGTATGGAGACAGGTCAGGGAGGTGTAATAGGACATATTTCAGACATTCCAGGACCCAGTCAAGTACCTGATCAGACAGATGTGCTAGGTCCTAGTAGACCCAGACTGACAATGGTGGAAATATATCTGGGAGACCTAGTCATAGAAATGGTACCAAGAAAGAATATGAGTGAACGATTTGAGAGGTCAGTAGTGTTAGCCCGACAGCTGTATGATCTGACACAGACCTTGGTCAAAGATGTGGATCAAGATTACAGAGTTTATCAGGATTTTATCACGAGGGTAAAGGAGATATACCAAGCCTTTCATCCAGATATGTTGACCCTAAGGCTTTGGACAGATATTATGGATGATGTGTTGCCGACTATCCCTACCTGGAGAACAGAGTTGGATCAGTACTTTGACGAAGAACCTTATTGTACCATATCCGACTGGATTTACCTGATAGGAGAGTTTATTAGAATAAAGTTTAAGAAGGATTAGGGTATGTTTAGAAATGGTAATGTTCTCAATGTATGTATGTGATGTATGAAAGACTAGTATGGTAATGTATGTATGATTGTGACAATATATGCATACCCTGTATGTATATTATGTTTGGAATGGAATGTAAATTATGTTACTTATCGTATTCCTCTCTTGTTAGATAGTAAGACAAAATGGTTCAAACCAGAAGAACTGTTCCAACAGGGGAACCAAGAGAGACAGGAAATCTTAGTCAAATAATTTTAGAACGGTTAGAACAACAGCAAAAGATATTGAAGATATGAGGGCAGCTCAGGCACGCAATGAGCGGGAGAGAGACGCCGCCGTAACTACAGCAGTAGTAGAAGCAGTAAGTAACCTAAGACCGCCTGAGCCTTCAGGAACGGCTAATAGAGAACCGGAGAAAGTACAATAACAGCCAGTACAGCCCTAGAGACAGGTTGATCAGAGAGAGGATGTAGTTAGCATCCAGCAGTGGATGATCATATTATGCAAGCATAATCCTCCAGTGTTCGAAGGAACATTTGATGTGCAGATAGCAGAGGATTTGATCAGTAGACTGGAAAAAATCTTTAAAGACTTAATTGTCCGACCGAGACGAAGGCTCAAATGGCCATCTATCACCTAGAGAAGGATGCTGACAGGTGGTGGAAGAACACATAACTGCTCTTACAAGCAAGAAACATTCCAACCACTTGGGAAGTGTTTCTTGAACAATTCTACAAAAAATATTTCCCTCAGTCAGTTAGAGATGAAAGAGAAGCATAATTCCTTGTACTAAGATAAGGAGAGAAAGAATCTTTTGATGAATACCTTGCTAAGTTTATCCATCTATCTCAGTATTCTACTTACCTATGCCAAGTAGATGATTAGCGCTGGATAATGGAAAGGATGATTAGAGGGTTGACCTCCACACTTAAGGAGAAGTTAACTCCCCAACAATACAGCATATTTAACAAGGTCGTGGAGGCATGACGTATTGTTGAAAATAGTATGAATCACCGAATGCTGTTTAGATCGGGAAGCAAGGAATAGGCAGCTCCTGACAAGGCCGGTCGAAACCAAGAAGCTACAAGTGGTAGCATCTATAGAAAAAGAAAGCGTCCATGGAAGAACAGGAGGCCAAATAGAGGAAATTTCTGCAGAAGGTCCAACAACAGAGATTCAAAGGCCCCAGCATGTGACAAATATGGAAAGAATCATGGTGATAGACCATGTTTAATGGGCCAGAATATTTGCTATACCTGCGGAAAGCCCAGATATTTTTCTCGAGGATGCCCTCAAGCTGCAACTAATCAAAGTCCAAGGACACAAGGATGAGTATTTGCACTCACCAGGGAGGACGTCAGCGATCACTTGAGATGATCCAAGGTACAATCTATCTCAATCATCATGCTGTGACTGCTCTATTTGATTCGGGTGCAAGTCATTCCTTTATTTCCTGAGTGTGCTAAATGCCTAGGCCTTCTAATTAGCAAGTTGCATTATGATATATATGTGATAACTCCAACCAATGCTAGAGTAGTTACATCTGATGCTTGTTTAAATAGTATTATGCGGTATGAGTGTAGGGAATTGGAAGACACGTAGCGGAAATTAACTTTAAAAATTTTTCCATTCCCAGTAGGATCTACCGAATGTGTTTAAGTCAAGGAGAAAGAAGTGTTACCTTCGATATTCAAGCTGTGGTCGCGACCTCAGTGACCACTAGTTACGACTCTTCGCCTCTGGAGTTTGCAGTCGCGACTTCCTCAGCTTCTTGTCACGACCTGTCGTCTCTGTAGTTTGCAGTCGTGACCTAATCAGCTTCTAGTCGTGACCTGTCATCTCTGGAGTTCGTAGTCACGACTTCCTCTTCTTCTAGTCACGACCTGTTGTCTCTTTTTGGATTTCTGACGTTCAGATGCCAATTTAGTCGTAACCTCTGTGTCAATTGGTAGCGACTTCGTCGTACCTGGTGCTCTTTTCTCGATCGCAAGAAGTCGATAACTCAGATCGGCTTCCTCTACCAGTATCCAAACGAATAGCGTTCCAACCACGAACGACGTGCTAGCGCCTCTTGTCCCTCTAGGGCTTTCTCGAGATTCCGTCCTCACCGTCTCTATTTCGACAGTTTCTTATCTGCAAACCTTTTGCACTCTCCTTGCCCCTTTTCTTGTGTGTATAGAACCCTAGCCCCTAATGTCAAATATATAGGATGCTATCGGGCTTCTAATTGGGCCGGGCTTCAGAATTAATATTATATTAATTCTGAAATTAATACAATATCATATATTGCATAATTTGATAAGAAACTAATTAAATAAATATGATTTTAATTAAATCCATCCCACATATTTAATTCACCTATTTATTTAATAAAGATAAGACGGAATTATATTTGATTTATTCTCATAAATCAAATTTGAGATATCTTATCAATTGAAATTTTAAATTTAAATAGATCATATCCATTTAAATTCAAATTCAAAAGTGATAGAGATTTAATTTATCCTTATAAATTAAATCTTGCAAATATCTCTTATATTATATATAATATATATACGAATTTATATAGGACCATCGTGTAATCCAGTTTCAGCTACTGCAAGAATAGCATCTTGAAATATATTATGTCTATTGTCTAAAAGACACAATAAACACGATACATTTAAGCCTTTTCTAAAGAGTGGTTTAATTGCAATTTGAATACAACCGACGTGTAAGAAATTATATTCTTTGTGGTGTTTTTCAATTGACTTTTTTGAAAGAAGGTAGAAATCTTCTGTTTCAGGTTAGACAGAAACTGATTCTTCAACAGTCTGGATTATGCAATCAGACTTGGAAAACCATTTCCTATCCTCTGTTTGCACATACAGTACGTTTGTGGCAGTTGGTGGTAAAGTCCAATTGTCAATATTTTGGTTTATGTTTTGAAAAGAAATTTCTTCTTTGAAAAGTCTTTTGTTTGAAGAGTTGCTTGTTATAGCGTTTAATTCCTCATCGTTTAGAGAAGAAGAAGTGGATGAAGAAGGGTTTCCACTGCTTCGTTTGAAAGAAAAGGAACGGAATAAAGAAGACATAATTTAAAGGGACAGAAAGTAAATGAACAGAAGAAATAAAAGAAATAAGAAAGCGATAAAGCAGAATGTAAAGAGTAGAAAGTAAGAAGTGCAGATAAGAACAAGAAATAAGAACAAAGTAAAGCAAGAAGAAAACGAAAGCTCAATAGTTTTAATTCTCCCTTACATTAGTATCTTCACCTCCAGATCCATAGTGGTGAGATAAATAAAAATCTACTTATCTTTGGGAATCAAGGAATTTATTAGGTCATTAGCATGATTAGTCATACTGTTATCTCCTAGCCAATCATCTGCGAGCTATTTCTAAGCCATTATGCACTACTGCATACGATGTTTCACCTGCCCTTTATCATCTCAAGTGGGACTTACAGTCCATTTTCGTACAGAAGGACTCATGCATAATAACTTAGATAAGCTCTGTGAGCTATCGAAGAACTAACAGTCTTAATTATGCTAATAAGCTCAACAAATACCTGGACATCACAGAGATAAATATAGACTTATTTATAACATCTCTACTTCACCTTCTGCCTCTGATACCAAATTGGGGGAGGACCCCAAAAGGACCGAAAGGAATAGAGAGAAGGAGGAGAAAGGAAGTAGAGCGCTGGACGGACCAGTTAATGCATCACAGAAATTAAATATGCATGCAGAGGGGATGCTCTTGAATGAACTAAGTACTTTATCTGTATGTGCCCTGGCTTCTGGGCCTGTCCAGAATGACCAAAATGCCCTCATTCATCTCCTACCCCTTTAGTACAACACAGGGGCATTTTCGTAATTTCGAACTTTTTCGGGGTTCTGCCGGACACTGGCCCACCTATCAGTCCAAGTGTCTTACTGGGCCTTGTTGGCGCCATTATTGGGCCTCTCAGGGTCCATTACCTTCATGGCACGCATTACGAGGAATCATCCCCTCTTAATAATTATTGAATATTTTATCTATTATTCACCGTTTATACACATATCTGGACACCGGCTCCTTCTGTCCGATACACTGGCCTGCGGTGTTCAGGCATCCCTGTGAGTCATATCAGTCATCTGATTGAGGTTATCCGAACTCATTCAGTCCCTTTTCAAATACCGATAAATTTCCCTATCGGATACCCGGAGGCCTCACACTCCCGTCTGGATTTTCTAATTTGCGAATAACTTTTCCTACAGGCCTCCTATCGGTATTCTGTCAGTTTCCTGACATCCGCCCCATAAAGACGCATCATCCTGTATTTTCTCACCTAGATCTGAAATCTAGGATATCCGGTATAAATTTTTATAACTTTTGGACGATCAGTCCATTTCTGGCTATCTGGAGTCTTCAAAAATTCCTGTATTAAGCCAGATTACCGAGCGTCCCATGCTCTCTCTACCAGTGAAATCTGGGACTGAAATGCCGTCGGACAGTCCAAACCACTTCCGGCCTGACTTTCTTTAATTACACTTTAGCCCCAAGGAACTTTTCTTCTTTTCATTTAAGTCCCTTTTTATTTGGCTAAAATTACACTTAAGGACCCCACCTTTTTGTCCTTAAACTTTCCATAATTCTTTCATACTCATAGAGACCTCGTATGCACATTTCACAGTTCAGTGAAATGATCAGCATAATTTTCTCTATTTTCTGGCAAAATATGGTACTCATCGGCTACCAGCCCGATCTTTCCCATAATTACGATTTTGCCCCTGCATTCTCTTTCTGGCATCTATTCTCATCTTCTTATCCTTCATCTTAAGTTCTAGAAATTCTCTTTCAATAACTCATCCCCTAAACTCTTCGGGAGTCATCGTTAATTGAAAAGCTCGACAACCCGCCCATATCAGGTTATCTTACACAGGAGCCAGCCCATATCAAGCTTCCTGCAGAATTCCTAAGCTTAAGACTTAGGATATTCCTCACATTCCTCATTTTGAATCTAGATGAACTGTCCCGATTCTGTAGGTTAAAGACTTAACTCATCTTTAAATCCTGAAGGACTTAGCTCATCCCTCGGATCCTTACAAAATATAGGTAAGTAATCCGCCCATATCAGATTACTACCCTAGGACTACGGGTTTAGCAGCCTGCCCATATTAGACTACTTCCCAGTTCTCCTATACCAAAAATCGGGATGTTACAATTCTCCTCCCCTTTTTAAAAATTTTGTCCTCGAAATTTTAAGGGATACCTCATCTTTCCTGAAAAGAACTTCTTACTGATCTATACAGCTATGTGATTCTTATAACACAGTCATATATATAACCAGTAAGATCATCCCTCTCTGTCTTATCCTCACTCTAGTGATGGTCTAGAGGAGCAACAGCTTGGTTCCAGACCTTCCACATGGATTCTTAGCAACTAACATCTCTCATTATAGTTGCTTACAGCTATCCATGTCCTAACCCCTCATACAGCAACCTCATCACTGAGCTAAGACAGATTTATTATCTTACTAATTATTTCTCATAACTTGTTATAATAACCACATTCTCTAGATCAGAAAAGAACTCTTCGTCCACATCATCATCTAGGCATATAGTTCCTTACAGCTCAGTCGCCCTTACAGCTATGGTTCCTCTTAACCATTCTTAGGGTCGACCTCAGGGAAATTTGGAGACTCTGTCTGTGGTAGCAAACACCTTTCCTAGGATGTCAGCATTCGTAGGCAACTCTCGCCAAGTGGCCTTTCTCTCACCACTGCATTGCCCTGCTCGACACTCCTATGTGCCATAGCTCACCACTTTGACATCTCTGCTCTCCAACCTGATCTTCTCCTTGATCAGTCCCCTGCCTGAACTATTGCCTCTTTCTCTTGCTATTGGCTTCACAACTTGAGCTACCTCCCAGAGTACTCTTAGCCAATGCTTCCCTACCTCTTTCTCTTGATCCTAGCGAACTTCAGTCGCATGGATCTCATTCATCATCTCTTACTATCATTTCTATCCTCTAGGGTACTCTACCCTAGGTCTATCACTTCTCTGTGATAGAATCCCTCTGCTTAGGGAACATCAGCCCATCACATCTTTAGCCTTAGGCCATGTCCTAGGATCATTCCTAGACAAATCTCATTCTAGCTATCTCATTATAGTTCATCAATCTTTTATCATCTATTTATCTGCTTATGCTTATGGACAACTTACTGGACTTGTGAGTAGTGTCCATTTCTTTCATATCTTACCCCATCTTGACGTAACTCCGGGGTCTACCTTATCTCACTTTCTCATTTAAGAGCTTTACCTCCACTGGGCTTTTCTAAACCTCTATGTACTCTAGGGAAATAACCTTTCTAAATCAGAGTATCACTAAGCCAGAACCTTCTGTTCTGTGCTAGAATCTTACGCTCGGAGCCAGAACACTTTGTTCTGTGCTAACCTTATTCTGTACTATCACCATAAATTATCTATTCAGAGCATTTCCTAAGCCAGAATCCGTTGCTCTGATACCAAAATGAAACATCCTCCCTTAGACTCCTCAGAGTACGCTTACGGAAGCGATATTAGCTTGATATATCTTAACTTAAGCTCAGAAATTCAAAATTTCACTCTTAAGTTCCTTATTCTGGACCTTTAATTTGAAAATTAATTTATCTCGTTCTACACATCCAAATAAGGCTTATTACCTATCCACGGAATGCCCCAGATGTGTACTACTGGTTCACCAAATTTCATAGCCAAACTCCTCCGTTTACTAGGTCACACTGAGCCCAGAATACTGCTACCTCAGGACCTGCGAATTTCTCCCTTAATTCCCCATTCACAAATTGAACATGCCAAACAACATTTATTATTAAATAATAAAATGTCATACAACAAGGCATACAGCAAATTATCATATTTCTATTACATCTTTCCCTGCCTAAAATCCAGCAGCATAACTGCTATAATTCTTCTTTAGAAAGTAACCGATGTTGTACCGATTCGATAATTTTCGTAGGAACTACCATTCTACGTAAGTACCCAGGAAAGACTGGATGAACCGGCTAGGTCCACTCACTTCCAGCCTCCTTAGACAGCACCTACGTACACAATACGTATCAGTTTCTTTCTTTGTTCCTTCTTCGTTGCCAGAATTTCGGCAGCCTAACGGCTTCTCTTAAAATTTCCAGATTTTATTTTGACAGAACCTCCCCTGTAATGTTATATATGGGAATGAGATTCGGGGGAATCTCAGTAGTAATAATCATAACAATATATGTAATGCAGAGTGACGGTGCTTGCTTGTGATTGTGTATAGATAAGTATGCTGCGTGCTTCCATATTCAATAACATATGATCATAGCATTGTAATAGAGCTTCAAGCATAACATATAAGACAACAATCCAACCAAACAATAGCATAACAAATCACAAAGACATTACATAAGAGCTAGGATTAGTTACTACCTCAAAAGCAGAACTCCAGAACTTCTATACTGCTTCCAACTCCACCAGAACTTCCTTTCTTTCTTTCTTTCTCCTTCTCTCTCTTCTTTCTCTCTCTTTTCTTGCCAAAAACGTGGGATGCATAAAATGGGAGGGGAAGGGGGTATTTATAGCTTAAATGGATGGCATTTCTGTAATTTTGAAGCCATCTGAACATGTGGTCCTGGTTTTTCCTGGATTTTCCTATTTTTCTTTATTTCTTTTTACTGCATCATGCATGACATCATCCAGGACACCTCATCGCCACATTCTTCATATGTCACAATTCCTGGACACCTCATCAGCTGACTCAGCAGTTCAGTCCAATCCAGTACCTGTCTAGAGTCTTGCACCGTAATACGTGTCCTCAACTTTTCTTCTGCCACTAAGATTGCGCCATGTGGCACCTGGAAGGGACCTTTCACGCCTTCCAATGCTATCCAGATAAGTCCCAGACTTTATCTGATCACCTCCTCGGTTATCGTGCCGACCGAGTAACTTTACTTTATTGAAACAGTATTAAAATAGTATTTTAATGCCACTTTTTCTCACATATCACTGGGCCTACGTTTTTGGGCTCTGGGAATGTTATCTTGGATCCTGATCAAACTCAAGTACTCTGATGGCTCGATTCCCAAGAAACATCCCTCGATAAATTACCAAAATACCCCTGGGTGCCCTTTCTTGCACTATTTTAACCCTAAGGATAAAATCATCATTTCACACCCTTCTGTACTCTGTCAGGGCATATACTGACTCTAAGTAAGTTTATCTGTATGTGCCCTAGCTTCTGGGCCTGTCCAGAATGACCAAAATGCCCTCATTCATCTCCTACCCCTTTAGTACAACACAGGGGCATTTTCGTAATTTCTCACTTTTCCGGGGTTCTGCCGGATACTGGCCCACCTATCAGTCCAAGTGTCTTACTGGGCCTTGTTGGCGCCATTATTGGGCCTCTCAGGGTCCATTACCTTCATGGCACATATTACGAGGAATCATCCCCTGTTAATAATTATTGAATATTTTATCTATTATTCACCGTTTATACACATATCCGGACACCGGCTCCTTCTGTTCGATACACTAGCCTGCGGTGTTCAGGCATCCCTGTGAGTCATATCAGTCATCTGATTGAAGTTATCCGAACTCATTCAGTTCCTTTTCAAATACCGATAAATTTTCCTATCGGATACCCGGAGGCCTCACACTCCCGTCTGGATTTTTTAATTTGCGAATAACTTTTTCTACAGGCCTCCTATCGGTATTCTGTCAGTTTCCTGACATCCGCCCCATAAAGACGCATCATCCTGTATTTTCTCACCTAGATCTGAAATCTAGGATATCCGGTATAAATTTTTATAACTTTTGGACGATCAGTCCATTTCTGGCTATCTGGAGTCTTCAAAAATTCCTGTATTAAGCCAGATTACCGAGCGTCCCTTGCTCTCTCTACCAGTGAAATCTGGGACTGAAATGCCGTCGGACAGTCCAAACCACTTCCGGCCTGGCTTTCTTTAATTACACTTTAGCCCCAAGGAACTTTTCTTCTTTTTATTTAAGTCCCTTTTTATTTGGCTAAAATTACACTTAAGGACCCCACCTTTTTGTCCTTAAACTTTCCATAATTCTTTCATACTCATAGAGACCTCATATGCACATTTCACAGTTCAGTGAAATGATCAGCATAATTTTCTCTATTTTCTGGCAAAATATGGCACTCATCGGCTACCAGCCCGATCTTTCCCATAATTACGATTTTGCCCCTGCATTCTCTTTCTGGCATCTATTCTCATCTTCTTATCCTTCATCTTAAGTTCTAGAAATTCTCTTTCAATAACTCATCCCCTAAACTCTTCAGGAGTCATCGTTAATTGAAAAGCTCGACAACCCGCCCATATCAGGTTATCTTACACAGGAGCCAGCCCATATCAAGCTTCCTGCAGAATTCCTAAGCTTAAGACTTAGGATATTCCTCACATTCCTCATTTTGAATCTAGATGAACTGTCCCGATTCTGTAGGTTAAAGACTTAACTCATCTTTAAATCCTGAAGGACTTAGCTCATCCCTCGGATCCTACAAAATATAGGTAAGTAATCCGCCCATATCAGATTACTACCCTGGGACTATGGGTTTAGCAGCCTGCCCATATCAGACTACTTCCCAGTTCTCCTAGACCAAAAATCGGGATGTTACAAGTTGTCCCTTGAGTGATGTCATCAAGGTGATGCAATAATTCAAAAAAGAAAAGAAATTCCAAGATTAAATCTAAGCCACAAGATCAAATAGTAACCAAAATGATCTTGGCCTTTCATTTCCACCCAAAATTGTCTATAAATACCCCCCATTTCATATTCATTTCGGCATGCATGAGGAACCTAGGGGAAACTCTTGCAAATTGAAAACTCAAGCCAAGAGGAAGCAAGCACTTTGGAAGAAACATCAAGGTAATTAATCCTCTTGATCCTAGACTATGTTCTAGTGGATTTGCTCTTGAGTTTAAGTGGTTTTTGAGGCTTAAATCTTGTGGAGATGCTTCTGGAATTTCTGTGTATGTGTGAAGAGAACATGGGTTTTATGTTATGGATAGTTTAGACAAGCTTAAACAATCTAGAATCAAGTGGTAATGGCTTAGGAATTCAAGTATGTTTGTGAATCCAAGATCATGTTCTGTTCTGTACAGTATGCAATCTGTAACATCCCTAATTTCTGTACTAAGTTGTATGTACAAATTGAATAAAATATGAGATGTTTAGGAAAAGATGTGGCCATATTTATGTAAAGAAAAGGATTAATTGGAAGAGGAAGAAAGTCTAAGTGCCAAAGTGCAAAATTACGAAAATGCCACTATGATGCTCTAAGAAACCAGAAGTAAATGGAGGGCATTTTGGTCATTTCATACAATGGATGGATATCAGAGGAAATTTGATAGTAAATTATTATAATTAATATGAGAATTTATGGAGTTGACAGAAGTCAAAAAGGAGTCCTGTAGAATTAATTATGGAATTTACGGTGAAAAAGGACACCGATAAAGGGTTAAAGGAAACATATGTAATTTTTAACAGGACTTCTGGGTATCAGAAAATTATGAAACTTTGTAGAGAATTCATTTTATATTAGAATGAATTTCTAAAAATGTTAGAACAATTGAAAGAGGTGTTTAGCATTTATGCTAAGATCAGCATAAGTTACGGATATCGGTATGAGGAAAGTACATTGGGATTTGGGCCAGTTAGCTATTGGACCTAAAAGAGGCCCAATATTTCGTCCTAGGCCAGCCCAATAAGGCCCAAAAGTTATCTTGGAGCCCTAGTCCAAATAATAAATAATTTATGGATTTTTGAAAAGAAAGAAAAAGAGAATAAAGTAAGAATTAGGTGTTGCACATAGTGGGACCCACAAGGACACAAGAATGGCACCCAAAAAGAGGAAGGGTTAGGTGTACCAAGGGAGGCCATGCTAGTGATGTCATGGTGGTAAGGTCTTGAGTGAAAAGTGAAAAGACATTTCAAGATCAAACCTTTAACCATTAGATCAAATAGTTTCCAAAGTGATCTTGGCCTTCAAATGGCACATGACTTTTGCTATAAATACCCCCCCTTTCCATTCATTCTTCACACCCAAGAGCTCCTTTAGAAAGAGAAGTGAGTTCTAGAGAAAGAAAGTGGAAGAAAGCAAGGAAGAAGCAAGGGTCTTGAAGGAGCAAGTAAGGTAAGTTGTCTCCTTGCTTCTACCTTTTGTTCTTATGGTTTGTGCTTGAGTTTAAGTGATTTTTTAGGCTTAAATATTGGGGAAATGCTGCTGGAATTTCTATGTATATGTGAGAGGAACATGAGTTTTATGTCATAGATAGTTTAGACAAGCTTAAACAAGCTAGTTGCATGGTTGGTTGTTGGATTAAGTTGATGTTCTTGACTTTACCATGGAAGAACATTTCGGTTTGCACTGTTCATGCACTGTTCATGATAGAAGGAAATGGAATTTCAATGATTTAATGCTTCCATTGAGTTTATATGATGATTTTGTGTAGGATTGGAAAGGTTTTGAACCTTGGAAACCATTGGAATTAAAGGTTATAATGTTGTAAATTCCTCACGGTTACTGTTCACTCGCATGAACAGTGATTTGAATTTCATGATTTTGATGCTTCCAATTGTCTTAAAATGAGATTTTGTGTGGGGGAAAAGTGGAGGAACAAGTATGGGAAGCATTAGAATCAAAAATGAGAATTTTTGAAAGAATTATGCATGCTTTTCAAATCTGTCCGGAACAGTGCATAGTTGCTGGAATTTGGTTGTTTTGAGTTCATAAATGGATTTAAAAGGCCAAATTGTGTAGGGTAAGGTCAAGACATCAATTGATTCAAAGGCCAAGTCAATTGGTAAAGATTAAAGGAAGTTATGTTACTTAAAGTAAGCTTAGTGTTCAAGAGAAGTTAGATTGTGGTTGGATGGTAATGTGATGTTAGGAATTGCTTGGTGTGCTCAAAAGAGGGCAGCCACATAGCAAGGAAAAGTAAGAAGGAAGAAGCAAAGTTAAAGTGGAAAGAAGTAAAGCAATAAGGTAGTAAACTTACCCTAAACTTGTATGTATTGAATGATTGTGTTATGACTTTGTTGAATTGTGTGCATATGTGTATATGATTGAAGTTGTTTCTATGATTACCTTGGCCAATTGTATTTCATATGTTACATGGAAGCATGCACATTACACAATGTTTACACTTTCACAAGCAAGCACAAGTATTTACTTAATGCATGCATTGTTTAGTACCGTTTGCTACTGAGATTCCCCCGAATCTCATCCCCTATTTATAACCCATTATAGAGAGGTTATGTCGAAATGAATTTTGAGAATGCTGTAAGACGCCGTTATGCTGCCTATTTTCAGACTGAACATAAGGAGATGATACGTACTGTGTACGTAGGTACTGTCTAAGGAGTCTGGAAGTGAGTGGACCTAGTCGGTTCATCCAGTCTTTCCTGGGTACTTACGTAGAATGGTAATTCTCACAGGAATTACCGAATCAGTACAAGATCAGTTATTTTTACAGATGAAGTATAGTAGTTATACTGCCGGATTTCAGGCAGGAAAGATGTAATAGAGATACGAGGATTTTGTTCATGCCCTGTTGTATAAAGATTTATTATTTAATGATAAGTATTGTTTGGCATGTTTGTTTGATATGTGATTAATGTGTGCATATGTATGTAAAGTTGCTTGCTGGAATTTGCCACCATGAACAGTAACTCGTGGTGATATAGTGATGTTTCATCTATAAGTAAAAATAGTAAATGATTAAATAAATGTATGATATATTTATGATAAATAGTAGACATACCAAGCTTCGATTTGATATATAGAATGTCTCATTTCGATGTCTACACATGGAGATATAAATTATCAAAGTTGGGACCAAAATGCTGGATTCAGGAGAAAAACGCTGGATGAACAGTAAAATTGTAACTTTGACTGACGTTGACTTGGACAAGGAATGGTCAACGAGTTATTTTTCCTTGAAATAGTATTGAGTTAGCTTCATGTAGAAATTTGAACCACTGCATTCCGATTTTTCTAGAATTAGTTATGATTTTTTGAATTCAGGTCACTCATCTGGAATTTACACAGTGAACAGTGCTCGATAAGAGTAAAACTCCAGATTGAGAAATTGGACTTTAATGACCTTGAAAGTGATTCTAAATACTACCAATTGGTCCCTAAGATGTACAAAAATAAGGATGTTTCATAATCACTGTTCATATGTTGGAATTTCATGGTTTTGATGCTTCCAATGAGTTTAAAATGTAAAATTGTGTGGGGTTATAGTAGGGAAACAAGTATTGGAAGCATTGGAATCAAAATGAGAATTTTTGGAAAACAAGAGGTCACTTTTCGGTTCTGTACAGAAGTGAAAGATGCAATTGGATTCTGGAATTTTTGAATGCATATTTGGATTCTAAATGAAAAATTATGTTTGAATGAACCATGAGAGTTTAGTTTGGAAGGATGTAAACCTAAGTCACAAAGTAGAGAAAGAAAGGGACTTAATGAAACCCTAGTCTTGAGAATGGTTTGAATTGAGTTATAACTTGGTGATTGTTTGATTATGCCTAGGTTTTGACATTTGTGGGAAGGAAGGATCAAGCGAAGAAGGAACTTACAAAGATCCATAAGAGGTAGCAAGAATACTTAACTATAAACTTATGTTGTTTGATTGATATGCTTGCTTGTTATGCATGAAGTTTGGTTGAGCATGATATGTTATGTGATGATGATTATGATGATGATGAGTTATGAATATGTGCAACTCCTTGCAACCTATGTCATGACAATATGCATGTTAGATTTTGCTTATGTATGATCATGAATTAGCTCCCATTGCATGATAACGTGTTAGGCATTTCATCAAGCATGCATAACCTTATAGTTTGTATGACTTGCTATTGAGATTTCCATGAAATCTCATTCCTTCCATATAAATAACCATGCTTTAGGTGCTGGATCTTCTCAAGGAAAAAGAGTAAATGTAGATGGATGACTGCATATAACTTAAAGAGTGTGCACTTTACTTACAAGTTGATGTTTTGGTGTGTAAAACGCATGCACTCACTGGATCCGATCCGAGGTAGTGTACTACCAATGATAGTTTAAGTGACCTATCCGACGAGTTTTCATATGAAATTTGGTATGAACATATCTAAGATCTAGAGATTTAAATGGACACTAAGAACGCCTCATTTAGTTAAGAACTCGAATTGTTATGATTTTTCAAAGTCGGTATTTAAAATCTGGAATAAGATAATACGACTACTCAGAGGCAGTGAGGTTCATGTGCTAATTTCATATAGTAAATGAATGAGTTTTTCCATGAAATTTTATCATATTAAAGTAAACATATGTATATTTAAATCCATGTGTAACAAGACTCATTTGGATAAGTAACCAAAGAGAAATGAATTTTTGAAAATGAGACACAGAATCTGGAAGTTCAAGATTTACCAAATGAACAGTGTTTTTCAAAGAATGAAGTGATTTCATTTGGACAAGGAAATCACATTTTTATATTTTTCCTTCAAATTTTAAAAAAATATATTTCATTAGAAATTGAAACCACCTCATTTTGATTTTTCTATATTTAATTATGAATTTCCAAAGTTCATGCTGCAAACTGAAATTACCAAGTGAACAGTAAAGTGAACAGTACTCGATAGCCTAACTCTTGGAAATTCATGTTTCTAAGGTAAAATGGTGTTCAATGTTCTAAGATACTTCCAATTGAGCAAATGTAAGCATGAGATTAAGGATGTTTCAAGAAAAGTAGGGATATTATATTTCTCTCCCCCTTAAAATAAATTTCGTCCTCAAAATTTACTTAATACCTTGTCAATTATCTTGGATATATATCTTCCGTATATTTCTTTCTGCTTTATGACTAAGGATTGGGGTATCTATCTCTTATCTTCTTATCTAGAGGAGTGCTTTCATTATCCGCTTTATGTCTATGCTGTCATTACTTTTCTTATCTGAATCAACTCATTCAGAGTTGAACTTTACTTCATGTCGCTACTTGCTCACTTGCTATGCATCCATTTGCTTATGAACAATTCCTTGTACTAGACTTGTGAGTAGTGTCCATTTCTTTCATATCAAACTCTCTCGAATATTACTGTATTCGAGAGTTTCCATCAATTACTCATCATACTTTCTAGCACTTATCTCTTATTACTTCTCTTAGCATTTCGTAGACTACCTTAGCATCTGCAAAGCTTCATCTTTTTTTTCATATAATCATATTTCTCTTATCATCTTCAATAATTCAACATTATACAGAGAGAGGGCTTATGCAGTTATTCTTTTCTTTACTTTACTACTAAGTAGGAGCACATACTCTAGCATGCATAATGCCTGGCCAACGTGCTGCCGGACTGCATACCTGCTCATGAATGCAAAGCTCTAACATGGGAGCTCAAGCATTCCTTTTCTTAATATGCACAGCTCTAACACTCGGAGTTTTAACATAACATAAGGCCTGGCATTTCATGCAAGGAGTGAAAGCTCTCACTTACTATTCCATCCATAACATTACATTTAAACATCTTATCCCTTTCAAAAAAGGAGCCTCTCCATCTGTTTATAAAATTACTTCTCAGCACATATTTCTCATTATGTATCTCATTAGATACTTCTCATGCTGTATCATGGCATATCTTGCCAAATCTGGCTATATCATGGTGTATCTCGCTCTTTCATGACTTATCTTGCCTTCTCATGACATATCCTGAGATACCATAAGTCTAACATTCTCTTTAACTTATAACTTTGTCAGCGTCTCAGGAGAATATTGCTCTTTTGCTTCTCATTCTCCTGAACAAAGTCATAATTTAAATCTTTCATTTCAAATCCACTCTATTTGGACTTGACAGAAGGGTTATAATCCTTTACTATTCGTACCCTTGTTAACTTTTCATAATTCTATTTATCATTTCATGAAACTTTGTGCATATAAGCCAAACTTCTATGGCATTTACACTCTTTTCTCATTACTTCTCAGGGTCACCCATCACTGGGCTACTTTTGCATGAGCACCCTTAACTGAAAAGTGCTGTTAAAAATCTAAAGCACTGATGCTAAGAGGCTCTAACCCTGGTACTTTACTATCTTAGACTTTTCTCTATAAATCTCTTTAACTTTTAACCCTTTTTGTCCTCACCTGGAGGATCTATCTAGCTTTCATTCTCATTCTCTTTATCCTCATCTTAGGAACCTCTACTAACTTTACTTTATTCTTCGTGTATGAAGTTTATGAGTTTAGTCTATAATAATAATAAGGCTATCTGAAACTAACATTGTGGGTACTCTCTCTGCTATGAGTTAATAACTTATGAAGCTTCTCTACCTTGACCTTGTCCTTGGTAATTATCATTCCAAAGAAATACTGTACTCATGGCTCATTCATTTTCCTTCTCTAGGCTAGGTCTACTGCGACCCTCAGGATCTACTGTGATTAATCGTCAGCCTCTTCAGGATCTAACTGCGACCCTGGAATTCTTTTCTCTGTGAGCTATACTAGGATCTAACTGTGATCCTCCAGAATCTACTGCGATTCTATTGTACATCATTCTTATCTCTGGAAGATCTAACCAACGGACTAAGTTTCAAGGTTAGTTACTTCCACTTAGTTGCTAACTCAACAGATAATTCCCCAAAAATGATCACAGAAGCCAATATTATATATTAAGACTTTACTAATTTCCTCCATCATTCAGGGATTTCTGATGTTATTCTCATATTTCATAACCTTACTATATCTAGTACTGCAGAGAGCTATAAATGCTCTATCATGCATATATCCTTTATAATCTGTCTATCTCGTCTAATGGATATGTCTTTATTATGAGCTTCACTGTCCATGCTTTCAGCTCTATTTCCTGAGCAGTTTGACTCTATCGCAAGAGCAATCTAGCTCTATTGCGAGAACGTTAACTTCTATTACACAGACTCTGCTCCTTTTCATAGCTGCATCATCTTTCATAATAGTGTCTCATTTCATGTTCAAGGAACATCATTCATATATCTCATCTGAAGGGAATTGGAAGACACGCAGCGGAAATTAACTTTAAATTTTTTTTCCATTCCCAGCCAGGATCTACCGAATGTGTTTAAGTCAAGGAGAAAGAAGTCTTACCTTCGTATTCAAGCTTTAGTCAAGACCTCCGTATCCACTAGTCGCGACTCCTCGCCTCTGGAACTTTCAGTCGTGACCTACTCATCTTATCGTCGTGACCTGTCACCTCTGGAAATTTCAGTCGTGACATACTCAGCTTCTCGTCGCGACCTGTCGTCTCTGGAGTTCTCAGTCGCGACTTCCTATGCTTCTAGTCTTGACCTGTAGTCTCTTTTTGGATTTCTGACGTTAAGAAGCCAATTTGGTCGTGACCTCTGTGTCAACTGGTCTCGACCTAGTCGTACCTGGTGCTCTTTTCTCGTTCGCAAGAAGTCGACAACTCAGATCGGCTTCTGAAACGTCCTTCCTTAGACTCCTCAAAGTACACTTGCGGAAGCAATATTAGCTTGATTATATCTTAACTTGAGCCCAGAAATTCAAAATTTTACTCTTAAGTTCCTTATTCTGGACCTTTAATTTGAGAATTAATTTATCTCATTCTGTACATCCAAATGAGGCTTATTACCTATCCATATAATGCCCCAGATGTGCACGCCTGGCCTGCCAAATTTCATAGCCAAACTCCTTCGTTTACTAGGTCAAACTGAGGTCAAAACACTGCTACCTCAGGACCTGCGAATTTCTCTTTTAATTCATCATGCACAAATTGAATATGCCAAATAATATTTATTATTAAATAATAAAATGTCATACAACAAGGCATACATCAAATTCTCATATTTCTATTACATCTTTCCCTGCCTAAAATCCGGCAGCACAACCGCTACATTCCTTCTGTAGAAAGTAACCGATCTTGAACCGATTCAGTAATTCCCGTAGGAACTACCATTCTACGTAAGTACCCAGGAAAGAGTGGATGAACCGGCTAGGTCCACTCACTTCCAGCCTCCTTAGACAGCACCTACGTACACAGTACGTATCAGTTCCTCTCTTTGTTCCTTCTTCGTTGCCAAAATTTCGGCAGCCTAACGGCGTCTCTTATAATTTCCAGATTTTATTTTGACAGAACCTCCCTGTCATGGGTTATATATGGGGGATGAGATTCGGGGGAATCTCAGTAGCAACAATCATAACAATATATGTAATGCAGAGTGACAGTGCTTGCTTGTGATTGTGTACAGATAAGTATGCTGCGTGCTTCCATACTCAATAACATATGATCATAGCATTGCAGTAGAGCTTCAAGCATAACATATAAGACAACAATCCAACCAAACAATAGCACAACAAATCACAAAGCCATTACATAAAAGCTAGGATTAGTTACTACCTCAAAAGCTTAGCAGAACTCTACTATCTCTATACTGCTTCCAACTCCGCCAGAACTTCCTTTCTTCTTTCTTTCTCCTTCTCTCTCTTCTTTCTCTCTCTTTCTTGCCCAAAACCGTTAGATGCATGAAATGGGAGGGGGAGGGGGTATTTATAGTTTCCTTCAATGGCATTCCTGTAATTTTGAAGCCATATGAACTTGTGGTCCTGGTTTTTCCGGAATTTCCTATTTTTCTTTATTCCTTTTACTGCATCATGCATGACATCATCTCAAAGCCACCTCATGGGACACCTCATCATGAACATTTCTCAAATGGCGAAATCCCGGGACACCTCATCAGCTGACTCAGCCTGCTGACTCACCGGTCCAGAGTCTTGCACCGTAATACGTGTCCTTAGCTTTATCTGCTTCCTTTAGATCAGTGCCATGTGGCATCTTGCTGGCACCTTTCACGCCATCCAATGATATCCAGACAAGTCCCAGACTTTATCTGATCACTTTCTCGATTATCGTGCCAACCGAGTAACTTTACTTTACTGAAAAGTCATTAAATCATTATTTTAATACCATTTTTCCCCACATATATACTGGGATACGTTTTTGGGCCTAGGAATATCATCTTGGGTCTCTGATCCAGCCCAAGTACTCTGATGGCACGATTCCCAAGAACACCCCTTGGCAAATTACCAAAATGCCCTTAGTCTCTCTTTCTTTACTTTATTAGGTCTAGGGGCATTATTATCTTTTCCCATCTTACCAGAGAATTCTTTGACCCTGGTCAACTAACCAGATAACTTCCCTGGACTGTCTAACCGTAGGCAAATGACCAAAATACCCTTTACTCATACTTCAGCTATTCTATAACATAGGGGCATTTTCGTCATTTTGCATATTTTTCCCGGAGACCGGCCCCTTTTACCACTGAACTGCTATTATGGGCCTGGGCATTCCCTAGTGTCACTATAGGCCTTAGAAAACACTGTATGGCCTCTGGCCACAGTCCGATCATCTCTATTCGGACTGTCTTTCCTTTACCGATTATAACTGTAAATTCCCATCTTCAGGAATTTTTACAGAAAAATCGGGACCTCAAATCAAAATTCTGTGTTGCGTCATTCAACCCGGAATCCTTTTCTCTATCTCCCGGTATTTTTAGATATTTTATCCGGACCAGGCTGTTTTTGCCTGAAAGTACGCTCCCGCGCACACTTTTCAAAAATGACCATTTTACCCCTGGTCACATTTCTAATTCTTTCATATACATAGAGACCTCATATGCACATTTCACAGTTCAGTGAAATGATCAGCATAATTTTCTCTATTTTTTGGCAAAATATGGTACTCATCGGCTACAGCCCGATATTTCCCATAATTACGATTATGCCCCTGCATTCTCTTTCTGGCATCTATTCTCATCTTCTTATCCTTCATCTTAAGTTCTAGAAATTCTCTTTCAATAACTCATCCCCTAAACTCTTCAGGAGTCATCGTTAATTGAAAGGCTCGACAACCCGCCCATATCAGGTTATCTTACACAGGAGCCAGCCCATATCAAGCTACCTGCAGAATTCCTAGGCTTAAAACTTAGGATATTCCTCACATTCCTCATTTTGAACCTAGGTGAACTGTCCCGATTCTGTAGGTTAAAGACTTAACTCATCTCTAAATCCTAAAGGACTTAGCTCATCCCTCGGATTCCTACAAAATACAGGTAAGTAATCCGCCCATATCAGATTACTACCCTGGGACTATGGGTTTAGCAGCCTGCCCATATCAAACTACTTCCCAGTTCTCCTATACCAAAAATCGGGATGTTACAGCTTCCTCTACCAGTATCCACACGAATAGCGTTCCAACCACGAACGACGTGCTAGCGCCTCTTGTCCCTCTAGGGTTTTCTCAAGATTCCGTCCTCATTGTCTCTATTCCAGCAGTTTCTTATCTGCAAACCTTTTGCACTCTCCTTGCCCTTTTTCTCTTGTGAGTTGTGTATGTGTGTAGAACCCTAGCTAATAATGTCAAATATATAGGATGCTATCGGGCTTCAAAATTAATCTTATATTAATTCTAAAATTAATACAATATCATATATTGCATAATTTGATAAGAAACTAATTAAATAAATATGATTTTTATTAAATTCGTCCCACAGATTTAAATCACCTATTTATTTAATAAAGATAAGACGAAATTATATTTGATTTATTCTCATAAATCAAATTTGAGATATCTTATCAATTTGAATTTCAAATTCAAATAGATCATATCTATTTAAATTCAAAATCAAAAGTGATAAAGATTTAATTTATCCTTATAAATTAAATCTTGGGAATATCTCTTATATATAATATATAAATACAAATTTATATATATATAAAATATATAAATTCACCCTAGATTATTCATTTAATCAAGACATGTCTTAGATTCAATGAATCTGGATATCACAGCTCGAGTTGGGCTATTTTGTGTGCGACCCTGTAGGCCCATATGAAGTTGGCAGTGGGCCAGTTACTATACTAACCCACAAGTCGTAAGCGGCCTCTAACAAGACATTACGACTACCCAAAACATATGAGGATCGATGAACGAAGTTACCTTTCATACAACCATATCCGTCCCTTTTGTCACACAATATTTCAGTCATGGATGAGGCATGCTGAACGTCATCCTCCTATTCCTGACCGTCACTTTCTCAATCCCTGAGCAGTCTGACTATAGTAATGGAACTACCCTTCCATTATAGTATGGCCATACATTTCTTAGACTCACTCATCGAGGGGCCCAGTAATATCTCTCTACGAATATGAGGGATAAATTCTATCTTGACCATTCACATTCCTCCGCATGAAAAACCACTAAGCCCGAACATAGCCTTTATGATCACTCGGTCAAAAGTGACTTTTGACTAGGTCAAAGCTGAGCGTTTGTCATGTAGGAATCCATGATGATGTCAGGTCAAAGGGCATAGTGACATGGCTTATATATGAGAGAAGCTTATGACTTAACCCATGCAGCTCTCTCATAGCGGGTCGGTCCAGCACCCTATACTCTTACATGTGCCTATGACTTTGATTTATATCTCTATATATCTTCAAAGTCATACTGGTCTTATTTCATCTTTACTCCCGCATAGATGACCGACCAGGGACATTTAGGATAAGATCATGAGTTATCCAAGGATGGTCATCACAGTAAACATGCAAATAATGTGATAACATAATTAAGATATTCAAAAAACAATAATGTTTATAAGATAATGATTGGCCCCTAGGGCACAATTTCCAACATCCTCCCACTTGCACTAGGTACAATCATTAATTTACCTAATTCCCATTAACTTAACATGACACTCATGTTTTGCTTGCACAAGCGGCTTTGTTAGAGGATCAACAACATTGTCTTCTCCTGCTACTTTGCATATTTTTTATATCACCTCTATCATTGATTTCTCTCATGAGATGAAATCGCCTGATTATATGCTTGGTACTTTGATGTGACCAAGGCTCTTTGGCCTGTGCAATGTCACTACTATTATCACAGAACAAAGTTATTGGATTTGAGATGATAGGTATCACCCTTAGTTCAGTAATGAACTTCCTGATCCAAATGTCCTCCTTAACTGCATCAGATGCTTCTATATACTCAGTTTCCGTTGCAGAATCTGCTACAGTCCTCTGCTTAGAGCTCTTCCATCTTTCTGCTCCATTATTCAGGAGGAATATGTATCCAGATTGCGATTTCTAGTCATCTTGATCAGTTTGGAAACTTGCATCTGTGTAACCAGTTACACAGAGCTCATCATCCAATCCACCATAGACCAAGAATAAGTCCTTAGTCATTCTCAAGTACTTAAGGATATTCTTGACAGCAGTCTAATGGCCCTCACCAGGGTCCTGTTGATATCTGCTAGTCATACTTAAGGAAAATGAGACATCCGGTCGAGTACATAACATGGCATACATGATAGATCCTATGGCCGAGGCATATGGAACCTTACTCATGCGACCTCGCTGATCAGGTGTACTAGGACACAAATCCTTGCTGAGGTGAATACCATGAGACATAGGTATGAAACCCCTATTTGATTCCTGCATACTGAACCTATGCAGTATCTTGTCTATATATGTGCTCTGACTCAGTCCTAGAAGTCTTTTAGATCTATCTCTATAGATCCTAATTCCTAGGATGTAGGTGGCTTCACCCAAGTCTTTCATTGAGAAAGAATTTCCTAACCAAGACTTGACAATCTGCAAGGTAGGAATGTCATTCCCAATAAGTAGGATGTCATCGACATAGAGTACCAAAAACACAACTGTGCTCCCACTAACCTTCTTGTACACACAAGGTTCATCAATATCTTGAAGAAATCCAAACTCTTTGACTACTTTATCAAAATGATGATTCCAACTCCGAGATTCTTGCTTCAGTCCATAAATGGACCTTTGAAGCTTGCACACCTTACCAGAGTCCTCAGAACGCACAAACCCTTCAGGTTGTGTCATGTAAACATCCTCAAGGAGCTTTCCATTAAGGAAGGCTGTCTTGACGTCCATCTGCCATATTTTATAGTCATAATATACTGCAATGGCAAGGAGGATTCTGATTGATTTGGCCATTGCAACTAGGGAAAAGGTTTCATCATAGTCCATACCATGAGTTTGAGTAAATCCTTTTGCAACCAGTCGTGCCTTGAAGACATTTACATTGCCATCCATGTCAGTTTTCTCTTTAAAAACCCACTTGCACCCGACAATTTTTACACCTTCAGGCAGGTCGACTAAGGCCCATTCCTTATTATCGTACATAGATTGCATCTCAGACTTTATAGCACTAAGCCATTTTTCAGAGTTTGGTCCCACTATAGCTTCTCGATAGGTAGTTAGATCATTATGCTCAATGAGCAACACATCATGATTGTCAGCAATCAGAAATCCATATCTCTGAGGCTCAAGTCGTGCCCTATTAGATCGCCTTGGGCCTTGCGTGACTTGAGGAGTCTCAACAACTTGTTGTGAGTCTTCTCCATTTTACATCTCTAATTATGTGGTGTCTTGTGGCTCTCAAACTTCTTCAAGATGTACCTTACTCCCACTGGTTCTTTTAGAGATAAATTCTTGTTCGAGAAAGATACCATTTCTGATAACAAACACTTTGTTATCAGTGGGGTTGTAGACATAATATCCCTTGGTTTCCTTAGGATATCCCACAAAAAGGCACTTTGAAGATTTGGGCGCTAACTTATCTGAGGCTTGTTGCTTAACATAGACCTCACATCCCCAAATCTTGAGAAAAGACAAACTAGGTTTCCTCCCAGTCCATATCTCATACGGAGTCTTTTTAACTGCCTTAGATGGAACATGATTCAGTGTGAACACAGCTGTCTCTAGGGTGTGGCCCCAAAAGGACGGTGGAAGATCTGTTCAACTCATCATGGATCGAACCATATCTAATAGTGTTCGATTCCTCCGTTCAGAAATGCATTCCATTGTGGTGTTCCTGGAGGAGTCAATTGTGAGACTATCCCACAATTCCTAAGATGATCGATAAACTCTTGGCTCAAATATTCACCACCTCGATCAGATCGAAGGGCTTTAATTGTTTTACCAAGCTGGTTTTGTACTTCATTTTGAAATATCTTGTGTAACATCCCTAATTTCTGTACTAAGTTGTTTGTACAGATTGAATAAAATATATGAGATTTTTTAGGAAAACATGTGGCCATATTTATGTAAAGAAGGGATTAATTGGAAGAGGAAGAAAGTGTAAGAGCCAAAGTGCGAAATTATGAAAACGCCCCTGTGATGCCCTTAGGATCAATATAGTGCAAGGAAAAGCACCAAGGGTATTTTGGTCATTTCACACAATGGATGGATATCAGAGGAAATTTGATAGTAAATTATTATAATTAATATGACAATTTATGGAGTTGACAGAAGTCAAAAAGGAGTCCTGTAGAATTAATTATGGAATTTACGGTGAAAAAGGACACCGATAAAGGGTTAAAGGAAACATATGTAATTTTTAACAGGACTACTGGGTCTCAGAAAATTATGAAACTTTGTAGAGAATTCATTTTATATTAGAATAAATTTCTAAAAATGTTAGAACAATTAAAAGAGGTGTTTAGCATTTATGCTAAGATCAGGGTAATTTACGGATATCAGTATGAGGAAAGTACATTGGGATTTGGGCCAATTAGATATTGGGCCTAAAAGAGGCCCAATATTTTTTTCCTAGGACAGCCCAATAAGTCCCAAAAGTTATCTTGGAGCCCAAGCCCAATAATGAATAATTTATGGATTTTTTTAAAAGAAACAAAAGAGATAAAGTAAGAATTAGAGTTTGCACATGGTGGGACCCACAAGGATATTGCACATGGTGGGACCCACAAGGATATTGCACATGGCATACAAGACAAGAGGAGGAGCTGATTTTTGTCATGTCATGTTATCTCAACTTGGCTTGGTGGTGATGTCATGAGTGAAAAGAGAAAAGATATTCCAAGATTAAACCTTTAACCATTATATCAAATAGTTTTCAAGGTGATCTTGGCCTTCAAATGGCACATGACTTTTGCTATAAATACCACCCATTTGCAAGCCCAAAACCCTGAGCAAGAAAGGGGAAGGAAGCTCTTGAAAAATTCTCTCTCAAGCAAGGAAGAAGCAAGGATCTTGAAGGAGCAAGTAAGGTAAGTTGTCTCCTTGCTTCTATCTTTTGTTCTTATGGTTTGTGCTTGAGTTTAAGTGATTTTTTGAGGCTTAAATCTTGGGGAGATGCTGCTGGAATTTTTTTGTATATGTGAAAGGAATATGAGTTTTAAGTCATAGATAGTTAAGACAAGCTTAAACATGTTAGTTACATGCTTAGTTGTGAAGTAAGTTGATGTTCTTGACTTTACCATTTCGGTTTGCACTGTTCATGCACTGTTCATGATAGAAGGAAATGGAATTTTAATGATTTAATGCTTCCATTGAGTTTATATGATGATTTTGCGTAGGATTGGAAAGGTGTTGAACCTTGGAAACCATTGGAATTAAAGCTTATAATGTTGAAAATTCCTCACGGTACTGTTCACTCGCGTGAACAGTGATTTGAATTTCATGATTTTGATGCTTCCAATGGTCTTAAAATGAGATTTTGTGTGGGGAAAAAGTGGAGGAACAAGTATGGGAAGCATTGGAATCAAAATGAGAATTTTCGGAAGATTTATGTATGCTTTTCCAAATCTGTACATAACAGTGTATTCTTGCTGGAATTTGGTTATTTTGAGTTCATAAATGGATTCAAAAGGTGAAATTGTGTAGGGTAAGGTCAAGAGGGCCAAGTTAATTGGCAAAGATTAAAGAAAGTTATGTTAGTTAAAGCAAGTTAAAGGTTCAAGAGAGGTAGTCTTGAGTAGTGTTTAAGTTCATGGTCCTAATGGATTATGTAATGAATATGAATGTGTTTAGGACCTTCAAGCCTCTAAGAAGGTGTTGGGGAATGATTGACCAAAAAGCTTCATGATTGAAAAGCTTGGGAAGCAAGTGCAAGCATAAGAAAGAGAGCTTAAATCAAGGTAGTGGACTTACCCTAAACTTGTATGTATGTAATGTATGCTTGATTGTGCTATGGCTTGGTTGAATTGTGTGTATATGGTAGATGATTGAAGCTCTGTTATGTTATGATTACTTTGGCCAATTGTAGGTCATATGATACATGGAAGCATGCTCATCACACTATGATAACACTTTCACAAGCAAGCAGAAGTCTTTACATTAATACATGCATTGTTTGGTATTGTTTGCTACTGAGTTTTCCCGAATCTCACCCCCCATAACCATGATCTAGGTGCTGGAACATCACAAGGAAGGAGGTAATGGTGGATGTATGAATGGTGTATGACTTGGAAAGCATGCCTTTAATTTATGTGATGATATATTGGTATGTATATTGTATGCATGCACTGGATCCGATAAGAGTCAGTCTACTTCCAGTGATAGTTTGAGCAGCTTATCCAGTGAGTTTTTACGTGAAATTTGGTAAGAACATAGCTAATATCCATAGCTTTAATTGGACAACAATAAAACCTCATTTGGTTAATAACTCGAATTGTTATGATTTTTTAAATTCAGGAGTTAAAATCTGGAATAAGATAATACGACTACTCAAAGGAAGTGAGGTTCATGCACTAATTTCATATAGTAAATGAATGAGTTTTTCCATGAACTTTTATGAGATTAAAGTAAACATTCTGAGCTTTAAATACATAGGTAATTAGACTCAATTGGATAAGTATACAAGGAGAAATGAATTTTTGAAAATGGGGCAAAGAAACTTCCAGATTTACCAAATGGACAGTAAAGTTCAACGAATAAACTGATTTGATCTGGACAAGGAAACCTCATTTTGATATTTTTCTATCAAAGTTGAATGGAATATCTTTCATTAGAAATTGGAATCACCTCAAAACGATTTTTCTATATTTGATTATGAATTTTCAAAGTTCAGGCTGTAATTTGGAATTACCGAGTGAATAATGACAGTGAACAGTACCGTAAGCCCAACTCTTGGAAATTAATGTTTTTGAGGTTGAGAGGTATTCCAATGTTCTAACATAATCCCAATTGAGTATAAGTAAAGTTAAGGTTTAAGCTCAAAATTTAAGGTCAAAGTTTAAGGATTGAGATTAAGGATATTTGCTAGAAAATGCTGTTATACTGGCAGAATATCAAAAGTACTGTGTACGTAGGTGCTGTCTAAGGAGGCTGCAAGTGAGTGAACCTAGCTAGTTCATCCAGTCTTTCCTGGGTACTTACGTAGAATGGTAGTTCTCATGGGACTTACCGAATCAGTACAGTTATCTTCTGTCAGGATTTTTGGTAAAGAGAGATATAATAAAGTTAAGATTACTTCCGTAAGTGTACTCTGAGATGTTCAAAGGAGGATGTTTCATTTTGGTATCAGAGCAAAGGATTCTGGCTTAGGAAATGCTCTGAACAGATGATTTCTAGCTTTAGTACAGAATAAAGTTAGCACAGAACAAAGGGTTCTGGCTCAGAGCATAAGATTCTGGCACAGAACAAAAGGTTCTGGCTCAGTGATGCTTTGGTTTAGTTAGACTGATCCCTTAGACAAATGAGAAATTTGAATGGTTCTCTCCCTAGAGTATGATATAGGGATGGTGTTTGTAACACCCCAATTTTTAGGCCAGAGACTTAGAAAGTAGCCTGAAATAGATATATCCCTTTGAGCAGAAGTCCTGAAAACATACAGAAGGTTTTTAGGGACTAAACTGCAAATACGTGAAAGTCCAGGGACTTATGTGTAAATAGTGAAAGTCCCTAGGGATATGATGGCCATTTATGCAAAGAAAGGGATTAAATTGCAAAAGAAAGAAAATGAAGGGACTTAAGTGCAAATATGAAAAGTATAAGGTTAAAAAGGAAAAGTAGACAAAAAGGTGGGGTCCTTAAGTGTAATTTTAGCCAAATAAAAGGGACTTAATTGAAAAGAAGAAAAGTTCGTTGGGGCTAAAGTATAATTAAAGAAAGTCAGGCCAGAAGTCGTTTGGACTACCCGAAAGCATTTCAGTCACAGATTTCACCGGTAGAGAGAGCAAGTGACGCTTGGTAATCTGGCTTAATACAGGAATTTTTCAAGACTCCTGATAGCCAGAATTGATCTGATAGTCCAAAAGTTATAAAAATTCCTACCGGATATCCTAGATTCAGATCTAAGTGAGAAAATACAGGATGATGCGTGCTGATGGGGCGGATGTCAGAAAACTGACAGAATAACGATAGGAGGCCTGTAGAAAAAGTTATTCGCAAATTAGAAAATCCAGACGGGAGTGTGAGGCCTCCGGGTATCCGATAGGGAGATTTATCGGTATTTGAAAAGGGACTAAATGAGTTCGGATGACCTCAGTCAGATGACTATTATGACTCACAGGGATGCCTGAACACAGCAGGCCAGTGTATCTAACAGAAGGAGCCGGTGTCCGGAGATGTGTATAAACAATGTATAATAGTTAAAATATTCGAGGAACTGTGTCGGGGGAAGATCCTCATAATACGTGCCAAGAAGGTAATGGACCCTGAAAGGCCCAATAACGGTTCCATCAAAGGCCCAGTAAGACCCTTGGACTGATAGGTGGGCCAGTGTCCGGCAGAACCCCGAAAAAGTGCAAAATTACGAAACTGCCCCTGTGTTGTCCTAAAGGGGTAGTAGATGTATGAAGGGCATTTTGGTCATTCTGGACAGGCCCAGAAGCCAAGGCACATACAGATAAAGTTACTCAGAGTCAGTATATGCCCTGACAGGGTACAGAAGGGTGTAAAATGATGATTTTATCCTTAGGGTTAAAATAGTGCAAGAAAGGGCACCCAGGGGTATTTTGGTAATTTGCCAAGGGATGTTTCTTGGGAATCGAGCCATCAGAGTACTTGAGCTTGATCAGGATCCAAGATAACATTCCCAGAGCCCAAAAACGTAGCCCATGAAGTATGTGGGAAAAAGTGGCATTAAAATATTATTTTAATACTGTTTCAATAAAGTAAAGTTACTCGGTCGGCACGATAACCGAGGAGGTGATCAGATAAAGTCCTGGACTTATCTGGATAGCATTGGATGGCGTGACAGGTGCCAGTAAGATGCCACATGGCACCAACATAGAGGAGGAAGAAAAAGTTAAGGACATGTGGCATAATCTTAGCCGGTGAGTCCAGTTTGTTGGAAATCGAACCGGACCGGTACTGGATTAGACTGGAAATGTTGGGTCAGCTGATAAGGTGTCCCAAGAATTGTGACATGTGAGAAATGTGCATGCTGAGGTGTCCACTGAGGTGTCCTGGGTGATGCAGTAAAAGAGAATAAAAGAAAATAGGAAAATCCAGGAAAAAACAGGACCACAAGTTCATATGGCTTCAAAATTACAGGAATGCCATTGAAGGAAACTATAAATACCCCCTCCCCCTCCCATTTCATGCATCTCACGGTTTTGGGCAAGAAAGAGAGAGAAAGAAGAGAGAGAAGGAGAAAGAACGAAGAAAGGAAGTTCTGGCAGAGTTGGAAGCAGTATAGAGATAGTAGAGTTCTGCTAAGCTTTTGAGGTAGTAACTAATCCTAGCTTTTATGTAATGGCTTTGTGATTTGTTGTGCTATTGTTTGGTTGGATTGTTGTCTTATATGTTATGCTTGAAGCTCTACTGCAATGCTATGATCATATGTTATTGAGTATGGAAGCACGCAGCATACTTATCTGTACACAATCATAAGCAAGCACTGTCACTCTGCATTACATATATTGTTATGATTGTTGCTACTGAGATTCCCACGAATCTCATCCCAATAAGTAACCCATTACAGGGGAGGTTATGTCGAAGTGAATTTTAGGAATTTTAAGAGACGCCGTTATGCTGCCGAAATTATGACAAGATAAGGAAAGCAGCTGATACGTACTGTGATGTAGGTACTGTCTAAGGAGGCTGGAAGTGAGTGGACCTAGCCAGTTCATCCAGTTTTTCCTGGGTACTTACGTAGAATGGTAGTTCTCACGGGAATTACCGAATCAGTACAAGATCAGTTACTTTCTGAAGATGAAGCGTAGCGGTTATGCTGCCGGATTTCAGGCAGGAAAAGATGTAATAGAGATATGGGAAATTTTGTACCTACCCAGATGTAAAACAACTTATTAATTAATAATAAGTGTTGTTTGGCATGTTTGACTGATATATGATGGATGTATGCATATGTTTGCAAAGTTGAATGCTGGAAATTGCCACTGTGAACAGTAACAAGTGGTGACAAGATGATGTTTGATAAATAATTAAAAATAGTAAATGTATGGATAAATGTATGATATTTTTAAGGTAAATAGTAGACAGACCAATCTTCGATTTGATATATAGAATGCCTCATTTGGATGTCTACACATGGAGATATAAATTATCAAAGTTGGGACCAGAATGCTGGATTCATTAGAAAAACGTTAGATGAACAGTAAAGTAGAAACGTTGACTGACGGTGACTCGGTCAATTCATGGTCAACGAGTTATTTTTCCCTGAATATAATTGAGTTAGCTTCAAGTAGCAATTAGAACCACTTCATTTCGATTTTTCTATAATTAGTTATGATTTTTTGAAGTTAGGTCACTCATCTGGAATTTTCATAGTGAACAGTACTCGATAAGAGTAAAACTCCAGATTGAGAAATTGGACTTCAATGACCTTGAAAGTGGTTCTAAATGCTACCAAATGGTCCCTAAGATGTATGGAAGGAAGGATGTTTCATTTTGGTATCGGAGCAGAAGGTTCTGGCATAAACCAGAAAGGGCTCTGGTTCGGAGCATAAGATTGTGGCACAGAACAGACGGTTCTGGGTCAGTGATGCTCTAAAATAGTTAGGATGTGTGGTATGCGGTATGGGTTATCCTAAATGTTTTACATGTGTACATATATTGTTGTATATATATATAACTGTATTTCCCAATTCTAGAAAAAGAAGTGGAAGTCATGATTAATACAAGAAGAACGGTTAGACTAGAGGTGGTAGAGCCTCGGGATGAGGGTACTAATAGTCAGATAGACCCTATGCAAATTGTTCTAGATAGGTTAGAACAACAACAACATGTAATAGATGAGATACGGGCAACCCAGGCTCGCCAAGATCAAGAACGAGATTCTGTTATCGCTAGGGCGGTTGCTACTGCAGTTGCAAGATTACAACAGTCTGAGAAGGAGGTGGTACCAGAAAATGATATAGAACCTGAACCTCAGCCAAATCATCACAGACTGGAATGAATAGACATCAGGGGTTTATAGGAAATAACGATAACCAGGAAAGTCTGCAAACATGGATGGAACGATTCCATAAGTTTAATCCGCCCATGTTTGAAGGGACTTTTGACACTCAAACAGCTGAGGATTGGGTTAGCCAGTTAGAGAAAATCTTTAAGATTTTAGACTGTCCTACTGAAAGAAAGGCCCAGCTGGCAGTTTACAAGCTAGAAAAAGATGCGGATAGGTGGTGGAGGAATACAGAAATGATCCTGCACTTAAGGAATATTCCACTTACATGGGAAATATTTCTTGAGCAGTTCAACGAAAAATATTTTCCACAGTCAGTAAGGGATGAACGTGAAGCAGAATTTTTAATATTAAAGCAGGGTGAGCAAGAACCCTTTGATGATTATCTTGCTAGGTTCATTCGTCTTTCACGATATTCCACTTACATAAACTGTATGAATGATGAGACGTGGACAACTGAGAAGTTAACTCGTGGGTTAAACCCTACATTGGAGGAGAAAGTTTTTCCTAGACAGATACGAAGGTTTAATGAAACAGTAGAGGTATGCAGGATCACAGAGAAGAATGTTCAATATTCAGAAAAGAGTGAACCTACTACATCAAGGGTGATGCCACCAGGTTCCTTGAGAGGGAACAACAAGAAGAGAAATGGGCCAGCATATGGGTCAGAAGTTAATAAGAGACAGGGAAGTAGGCCAGGTAGTGGGTCAAGAGAAATTAGTAGGCAACCAAGGCCTAATATATGTGGGAACTGTGGTCGAGACCATGGTACGAGACCTTGTCCAGTAAGTCAAGGGTTATGCTATAGGTGTGGAAAGCCTGGACATTATGCCAGGGAGTATCCACATAACACAACAGGTGAAAGATACCCGACTCAGGGAAGAGTATATACCCTGACTGGCAACTAGATAAGAAAGTCTCCTGCGCCAAATTAAGGTACGAGTTTATGTGTGTTCTGTTTCCACTGGCTAATGAATGGATAAATCCTGTATGTGATTGGATTGGATTGTCCAGTATGCACACTATTGAGCTACCCTATACCTAGTACGTTGCCTTTGTATAAGAATGAGTATGATTACAGGTTTTAAAAAGTGGGAAATAGAGAACAGAAACCTAATGATGAGTTACGATGAGATGACTAGAATGAGATTTGCTCAAGAATGATCCTAGTACATGGCCTAATGGTAAAGACGTGATGGGTAATAGATAAAGAGTTAATGTTCCCTAAGCAGAGGGATTCCATCACGAAGAAGTGATAGACCTAGGTATAGTACCCTAGAAAGTAGAAGTAATAGTAAAAGACGATGATTGAGACCCATGCGACTCAAGCATCAAGAGAAAAGCCAATAAGGAACCATAGTCCGGTCAAGAATAGACTAGGACTGATAGATAGACAGAAGAAGTTAAGAGATAGTAGAAAGGTAGCCACAATTTCAAAGATAAAGTGACTCCCCAATTTCCTATATAAGATAGAGTAATGAAGGGTTGAGTCTATACCCTGGTAAGAGGGTAGCGTGGCAGCCTAAGTGAAATAGATAGTTGGTTCAGGATGAATGATCAGGATATGATAGGCAAAATGATAAAGGAAATACGTTTTGAGGCTTACTTAGATTATTACAATGTCTGATGGATGGTTGAGCAAAATATGATGATGATATGGCTTATGTTGCCATAGGTTATAATAGTTGCATCTCCTTGCAGTTGTCATATGATGACATGCATGTTAGAGTATGCTATGATGAATGGATACTCCCATTTTGCAGTGCATGCAGGGTAGAGTATATATGAGTATGTATATATGAGATGAGAAAGTTATGAGAAAGTATGTTGCTCCCATACCATGTAACATGTAATAGTATTGAGGATGATAGATAGTCTCAGTTTATGGGACGATAAGTTATGATTTATGATTGAGGTTACTCAGGTATTTCTATAGGCTTATAAATACAGTACTCAGGACCATTTCTACTGAGCTGAATGGTATACAGATAAAGAAGCAGATAACAGTAAAGGGATTGTTTCTAGATCACTTTTCAGATAAGAGTCGGATCTGAAACAGGTGGCTCTCAGATAGAGCTAGATTCAGATAAGTACAGATCACTCTTCAGATAAGAGTTGGATCTGGTACAGATTGCTCGTAGTTAGAGCATAGTTTAAATGGCTCGCAGTTAGAGCACAGATTAAAATAAGAAGTTATGATGAGGCCATAGCAGCGAAATGTAATGGCAGGTGGTTAGACCATGATGGCACAAGGCATGGTAAGCCATAGTAAAGTAAGAAGATGAGGAGGAACTCCTGAGTATAAGAGAAAAAATAAGTAAAGTCTGGAGAAATAATATGAGGCTATAACATTTTTTAAAATTTCTATTTATTGAGTTATCAACAGGTGGAAGCAGTTAACCTTATAACCTAGTCTGTTGGTTTAAGATCTTCGGGAGATATACAGTACAACAGAATTGCAGTTAGATTCTGGAGGATCGCAGTTAGATTCTGGAGGGTCACAATTAGATCCTAGCATGGCTCCAGGGTCGCAGTTAGATCCTAAGAGCTTCAGAGTCGCAGTTAGATTCTAAAGAGGCTAACGGTTGATCACCGTTAGATCCCCGAGGTCGCAGTTAGACCTAGCCTAAGGAAAGTAATGAGATATAAGATATGAGTACAATGTAGTATCTCTTCGGGAAGATAAACACCAAAGACGAAGTTAAGGTAAGGAAGCTTCACTGGCAAATACACTCATCCAGAAAAATTATTTTAAAATGGTTTTCCTCATATAGCCTCTATTATATACAGACTAAACTTAGTTTTTCGTTAAACGAAGACGGAGTCCAAGTTCCAATCTGAGTACTGATATTCAAAGTTTGGTAGAAGTATGCTTGAGAACCAAAGAACAGAATCCCCTATGTATTGAGAATAGAAAAGTATGAGCAGATAAATCCCCCAGATGCGGGTAAAGAGACTAAAAGGCCAGAAAGACCTAGAAAAATGGGTCTAAGGCAAAGCAAAGATAGAACGTAGTTCTATGAAAGAGTATACTAGGGCCTAGAGCTATAAGAATAGTAACCTAGCCCTAACCCAGTGGTATGAAAGGTGATAAGGCAAGAGTAGCCTAACAATAGTTAAGCCCTAAGAAGGGATAAGAAAAGTGCAAATGCCACAAAGGTTTGGCATAGATGCATGAAGTTATGAGAACAGTTAAGAAAGTTGCGAAATTATCTAAGTTGTGGTTTTGTATCAGGAGAAAGGAAGTCAGAAAAACAATATTTCTCCTGAGAGATTAGCAAAGTGATGTAAACCCCAGAATTACATCCAAATTATAAGGGATAAGATATGAAAGAAATGGACACTACTCGCAAGTGTAATGAGTTATCCATAAGAATAAGAGGATGAATGCCCCAAGCCTTAGTCATAAACCAGGAAAGGATATACAGAGGAGTTATATCCAGGATAGTTGCCTAAGGTATTAAGTAAATTTCGAGGACGAAATTTATTTTAAGGGGGGTAGAAATGTAACACCCCAATTTTCAGGCTAGAGACTTAGAAAGTAGCCTGAAATAGATATATCCCTTTGAGCAGAAGTCCTGAAAACATACAGAAGGTTTTTAGAGACTAAACTGCAAATACGTGAAAGTCTAGGGACTTATGTGTAAATAGTGAAAGTCCCTAGGGATATGATGGCCATTTATGCAAAGAAAGGGATTAAATTGCAAAAGAAAGAAAATGAAGGGACTTAAGTGCAAATATGAAAAGTATAAGGTTAAAAAGGAAAAGTAGACAAAAAGGTGGGGTCCTTAAGTGTAATTTTAGCCAAATAAAAGGGACTTAATTGAAAAGAAGAAAAGTTCGTTGGGGCTAAAGTATAATTAAAGAAAGTTAGGTCGGAAGTCATTTGGACTGCCTGAAAGCATTTCAGTCCCAGATTTCACCGGTAGAGAGAGCAAGTGACGCTCGGTAATCTGGCTTAATACAGGAATTTTTCAAGACTCCTGATAGCCAGAATTGATCTGATAGTCCAAAGTTATAAAAATTCCTACTGGATATCCTAGATTTCAGATCTAAGTGAGAAAATACAGGATGATGCGTGCTGATGGGGCGGATGTCGGGAAACTGACAGAATACCGATAGGAGGCCTGTAGAAAAAGTTATTCGCAAATTAGAAAATCCAGACGGGAGTGTGAAGCATCCGGTATCCGATAGGGAGATTTATCAGTATTTGAAAAGGGACTGAATGAGTTCGGATGACCTCAGTCAGATAACTGTTATGACTCACAGGGATGCCTGAACACAGCAGGCCAGTGTATCTGACAGAAGGAGCCGGTGTCCGGAGATGTGTATAAACGGTGTATAATAGCTAAAATATTCGAGGAACTGTGTCGGGGGAAGATCCTTGTAATGCGTGCCATGAAGGTAATGGACCCTGAAAGGCCCAATAATGGTTCCATCAAAGGCCCAGTAAGACCCTTGGACTGATAGGTGGGCCAGTGTCCGGCAGAACCCCGAAAAAGTGCGAAATTACGAAATTGCCCCTGTGTTGTACTAAAGGGGTAGTAGATGTATGAAGGGCATTTTGGTCATTCTGGACAGGCCCAGAAGCCAAGGCACATACAGATAAAGTTACTCAGAGTCAGTATATGCCCTGACAGGGTACAGAAGGGTGTAAAATGATGATTTTATCCTTAGGGTTAAAATAGTGCAAGAAAGGGCACCCAGGGGTATTTTCGTAATTTGCCAAGGGATGTTTCTTGGGAATTGAAACATCCTCTCTTAGACTCCTCAGAGTACACTTGCGGAAGCAATTTCAGCTTGATTATATCTTAACTTAAGCCCAGAAATTAAAATTTCTACTCTTAACTTCCTTATTCTGAACCTTTAATTTGAGAACTGGTTAATCTCATTCTACACATCCAAACAAGGCTTATTACCTATCCACGTAATGCCCCAGAGGTGTACGACTGGCCTGCCAAATTTTGTGACCAAATTCCTCCGCTTACTAGGTCAAACTGAGGTCAAACTACTGCTACCTCAGGACCTGCGAATTTCTCTTTTAATTCATCATTCACAAATTGAACATGCTAAACAATATTTATTATTAAATAATAAAATGTCATACAACAAGGCATACACAAAATTATCATATTTCTATTACATCTTCTCCTGTCTAAAATCCGGCAGCATAACTGCTACATTCCTTCTGTAGAAAGTAACCGATCTTGTACCGATTCGGTAATTCCCGTAGGAACGACCATTCTACGTAAGTACCCAGGAAAGACTGGATGAACCGGCTAGGTCCACTCACTTCCAGCCTCCTTAGACAGCACCTACGTATACAGTACGTATCAGTTCCTCTCTTTGTTCCTTCTTCGTTGCCAGAATTTTGGCAGCCTAACGGCGTCTCTTAAAATTTCCAGATTTTATTTTGACAGAACCTCCCCTGTAATGTTATATATGGGAATGAGATTGGGGGAATCTCAGTAGTAATAATCATAACAATATATGTAATGCAGAGTGACGGTGCTTGCTTGTGATTGCGTACAGATAAGTATGCTGCGTGCTTCCATATTCAATAACATATGATCATAGCATTGTAATAGAGCTTCAAGCATAACATATAAGACAACAATCCAACCAAACAATAGCACAACAAATCCCAAAGACATTACATAAGAGCTAGGATTAGTTACTACCTCAAAGGCTTAGCAGAGCTCTACTATCTCTATTCTGCTTCCAGCTCCGCCAGAACTTCCTTTCTTTCTTTCTTCCTCTCACTTTCTCTCTCTAGCACCTCCTTCTCTCTCCTTTCTTGCCAAAACCGTGGGATGCATGAAATGGGAGGGGGAGGGGGTATTTATAGTTTCCTTCAATGGCATTCCTGTAATTTTGAAGCCATATGAACTTGTGGTCCTGGTTTTTCCTGGATTTTCCTATTTTCTTTTATTCCTTTTTACTGCATCATGCATGACATCATCCAGGACACCTCACCGGGACACCTTATCGCCACATTTATCACATGTCTGAAATCCTGGACACCTCAGCAGCTGACTCACCGGTCCAGTCTCTTGCCTCGTAAAGCGTGTCCTCAGCTTTATCTGCTTTCTCCAGACTAATGCCATGTGGCGCCTGGAAGAGACCTTGCACGCTTCCCAATGCTATCCAGATAAGTCCCAGACTTATCTGATCACCTCCTCAGTTTTCGTGCCAACCGAGTAACTTTACTTTATTGAAACAGCATTAAAATAGTATTTTAATGCCACTTTTTCCCACATACTTCATGGGCTACGTTTGTGGGCCTGGGAATATCCTCTTGGGTCTCTGATCCAGCCCAAGTACTCTGATGGCACGATTCCCAAGAAACACCCCTTGGCAAATTACCAAAATGCCCTTGGTTTCTTTTTCTTTACTTTATTAGGTCTAGGGGCATTATTGTCTTTTCCCATCTTACCAGAGTATTCTTTGACCCTGGTCAACTATCCAGATACCTTGTCTGGACTTACTAACCTTAGCCCAATGACCAAAATACCCTTTACTCATTCTTCAGCTGTTCTATAACATAGGGGCATTTTCGTCATTTCGCACCTTTTTCCCGGACACCGGCCCCTTTTACCACTGGACTGATCTAATGGGCTTGGGCCTTCCCTGGTGTCACTAAAGGCCTTAGAAACACTATACGGTCCCCTGGACACAGTCCGATCATCCCTATCGGGACTGCTTTTTCTTTACCGATTATAACTGTAAATTCCCATCTTCCGGAATTTTTACAGAAAAATCGGGACCTCAAATCAAAATTCCGTGACTCCTCATTCAACCCGGAATCCTTTTCTATATCTCCCGGTATTTTCAGATATTTTATCCGGACAGGGCTATTTTGGCCTGAAAAAGCACTCACGCGTACACTTTTCCAAAATGACCATTTTACCCCTTGTCATATTTCTAATTCTTTCATACACATAGAGACCTCATATGCACATTTCACAGTTCAGTGAAATGATCAGCATAATTTTCTCTATTTTCTGGCAAAATATTGTACTCATCGGCTACCAGCCCGATCTTTCCCATAATTACGATTTTGCCCCTGCATTCTCTTTCTGGCCTCATTGCTCATCTTCTCATCCTTTATCTTAAGTTCTAGAAATTCTCTTTCAATAACTCATCCCTTAAACTCTTCGGGAGTCATCGTTACTTGAAAGGCTTGACAACCTGCCCATATCAGGTTATCTTGCACAGGAGCCAGCCCATATCAAGCTTCCTTCAGAATTCCTAGGCTTAAGACTTAGGATATTCCTCACATTCCTCATTTTGAACCTAGGCGAACTGTCCTGATTCTGTAGGTTAAAGACTTATCTCATCTTTAAGTAATCCGCCCATATCAGATTACTACCCTGGGACTACGGTTTTAGCAGCCTGCCCATATCAGACTACTTCCCAGTTCTCCTAGACCAAAAATCGGGATGTTACAGGAATCGAGCCATCAGAGTACTTGAGCTTGATCAGGATCCAAGATAACATTCCCAGAGCCCAAAAACGTAGCCCATGAAGTATGTTGGGAAAAGTGGCATTAAAATATTATTTTAATGCTGTTTCAATAAAGTAAAGTTACTCGGTCGGTACGATAACCGAGGAGGTGATCAGATAAAGTCCTGGACTTATCTGGATAGCATTGGATGGCGTGACAGGTACCAGTAAGATGCCACATGGCACCAACATAGAGGAGGAAGAAAAAGTTAAGGACATGTGGCATAATCTTAGCCGGTGAGTCCAGTTTGTGGGAAATCGAACCAGACCGGTACTGAATTGGACTAGAAATGCTGAGTCAGCTGATGAGGTGTCCCAAGAATTGTGACATGTGAGAAATGTGCATGCTGAGGTGTCCACTGAGGTGTCCTGGGTGATGCAGTAAAAGAGAATAAAAGAAAATAGGAAAATCCAGGAAAAACTAGGACCACAAGTTCATATGGCTTCAAAATTACAAGAATGTCATTGAAGGAAACTATAAATACCCCTCCCATTTCATGCATCCCATGGTTTTGGCAAGAGAAAGAGAGAGAAAGAAGAGAGAGAAGGAGAAAGAAAGAAGAAAGGAAGTTCTGGCGGAGCTAGAAGCGGTATAGAGATAGTAGAGTTCTGCTAAGCTTTTGAGGTAGTAACTAATCCTAACTTTTATGTAATGGCTTTGTGATTTGTTGTGCTATTATTTGGTTAGATTGTTGTCTTATATGTTATGCTTGAAGTTCTACTGCAATGCTACTGCAATCACAAGCAAGCACTGTCACTCTGCATTACATATATTGTTATGATTGTTGCTACTGAGATTCCCCCGAATCTCATCCCAATAAGTAACCCATTACAGGGGAGGTTATGTCGAAGTGAATTTTGGGAATTTTAAGAGACGCCGTTATGCTGCCGAAATTATGACAAGATAAGGAAAGCAGCTGATACGTACTGTGTACGTAGGTACTGTCTAAGGAGGATGAAAGTGAGTGGACCTAGCCGGTTCATCTAGTCTTTCCTGGGTACTTACGTAGAATGGTAGTTCTCACGGGAATTACCAAATCAGTACAAGATCAGTTACTTTCTGAAGATGAAGCGTAGCGGTTATGCTGCCGGATTTCAGGCAGGAAAAGATGTAATAGAGATATGGGAAATTTTGTACCTACCCAGATGTAAAACAACTTATTAATTAATAATAAGTGTTGTTTGGCATGTTTGACTGATATATGATGGATGTATGCATATGTTTACAAAGTTGAATGCTGGAAATTGCCACTGTGAACAGTAACACGTGGTGACAAGATGATGTTTGATAAATAATTAAAAATAGTAAATGGATGAATAAATGTATGATATTTTAAGGTAAATAGTAGACAGACCAATCTTCGATTTGATATATAGAATGCCTCATTTGGATGTCTACACATGGAGATATAAATTATCAAATTTGGGACCAGAATGCTGGATTCAGGAGAAAAACGCTGGATGAACAGTAAAATAGAAATGTTGACTTACGTTGACTCGGTCAATGCATGGCCAACGAGTTATTTTTCCCTGAAATATAATTGAGTTATTTTTCTAGAATTAGTTATGATTTTTTGAAGTCAGGTCACTCATCTGGAATTTTCATAGTGAACAGTACTCGATAAGAGTAAAACTCCAGATTGAGAAATTGGACTTCAATGACCTTGAAAGTGGTTCTAAATGCTACCAAATGGTCCCTAAGATGTATGAAAGGAAGGATGTTTCAGTGTTCACTACTTGGAAAGGTTTAGACAGAAGAAGTGACACCCAGATGAATGAGACTGTACCCCGAGCTTTATAGTCTTACGAAGGATATGATTAGGATGGGCTGATCTTAGTCAGCTGATACAGCCGAGGTCTCATGTTTATTAAAGCAATGTGGCTGGACTAAGCAGAATAATGTTTAAGAAGCAATTTCCTCTATGGATAGAGATAGAAGCTGATCAGTTCACGACTAAGGAAGCTGTAAGAGTAGCTCGAGGTATCGTGTTGTGACCAGATACTATAGTGAGGATGCCGATGTCCAAGTTACAACAAGTTAAGTCATAAGTCACGATGAGAGAAGACTTTTGGTCACAATGACAGAACACAGAGCAAATGTTGCTGCAGTAGACATGGGGATTCATAAAGTTAAGCTTGAAATATCAGTTAATCAGTGAGACCCCTAACCTGTAATGCTGTATAAAGATGAGGTACACCTAGACTTTGACTCTTTAGGTAGTGAAGAGAGTTCAGATGACAGCATAAGGGACTTAATCAGGAAGGTTTATAGTAAGGTACCCCATGCATATTTTTATAGACTCAAATTTACAGTCTGGAGATTATGAGAAATTCAGTCAGATGTTGTGTATACACCAGATAATGTTGCACTAGATAATGATGGGTCTAGTAATTATGTACAGGATGAGTTTGATAGAGTGCTCTCTAACCCTGATGTAAGCTATCTTCCTTCGATAAGAGGATAGATTACGGTTGAGGAAGCTAAAAACTGATACTGAATTATAGGTAGGCCAAATATTTTTCCTCCTCCACTAGAGTTTGAGGATAAGTTTGATATGAGTAGCCTAAGATCCAGTTACAAGCTGTGACATCCCTTCCTATTGTCCCAGTCCAGGAATATATGAGGTTATAGATAAAGATTAAAGGGATGTTCGTAGCCTAATCCACCCCAGTCTTCTTTATGAAAGACAGAACATGTGACTATACTAGTCTCAAGAAAGGCTGTGGGAAGTGAACTACTTAGTTTAGGTTAAGGGATGGAAGGAAGTAGAAATCAAGAGCAGTCAGTTTAGCTGCAGTTCCTCAATGCCGTAGCAAGGATAATAAACTGAGATGATTAAGTTTTCATGTTAGTAGCATGATATGAGATGGCCATAAGCCAGATATTGCCATATATCCTACGTGGCATGTAAAGCTAAGTGAGCTTTTGGCAAATGGTTCACAACTGATGTGTAAGGATCGGCCATTACTAGGGTAAAGACTAGACAAGAACATTATAAGGGAATGTTTAAAGCAAGTTAGATCCAGGTTGGATGTAAAGCAGTTTGGGACACAGCTAGAAGTCCTCGAGAAGTTAGGCCATGATGAAAGGTGACCCGAGGTCATGACTAAAGAATGTAGAGTGAAACGTCCTTACTTTCATACATTTTAGGGATCATTTGGTAGCATTTAGAACCACTTTCAATGTCATTGAAGTCCAATTTCTCAATCTGGAATTTTTCTCTTCTCGTGTACTGTTCACTGTGTAAATTCCAGAAGAGTGACCTGACTTCGGAAAATCATAATTAATTATAGAAAAATCAAAACGAAGTGGTTCCAATTGCTACATGAATCTAACTCAATTATATTTTAGGGAAAAATCTCTTATTGACCAATATTTGACCAAGTCAACGTGAGTCAAGGTTACAACTTTACTGTTCATCCCACATTTTTTCTCTAAATCCAGCATTCTGGTCCCAACTTTGGAAATTTATAACTACATGTGTAGACATCCTAAAAATTCATATTGTATATAAAATTAAATCTTAATATGTATACTATTTACCATAAAAATTTCAGATATTTATTCATCCATTTACTATTTTTAATGATTTATCAAACATCAATAGGTCTCCACGGATTTACTGTTCACAGGAACAATTTTCAGCATTCACTCTTACATACACATGCATACATCCATCACATATCAGTTAAACATGCAGATCAGATATTTAGAACATGCCGAACAATATCTGTTATTAAAGGATAGCAGCTATGTTGGAGATTGTGCCCTAGGGGCCAATCATTACCTTATGAACATTGTTGATTTATGAATTTCTTAATTATGTTATCATATTATTTGCATGTTTACTATGATGACAATCCTTTGATAACTCGTGATCTTATCCTAAATGTCCCTGGTCGATCATCTATGCGGGAGCAGAGATGAAATAAGACCAGTATGACTTTGAAGATATATAGAGATATAAATCAAAGTCATAGGCACATGTAAGAGTACAGGGTGTCAGAACGACCTGCTATGAGAGAGCTACATGGGTTAAGTCATAAGCTTCTCTCATATACAAGCCATGTCACTATGCCCTTTGACCTGAGATCATCATGGATTCCTACATGACAAACGCTCAGCTTTGACCTAGTCAAAAGTCACTTTTGACCGAGTGATCATAAAGGCTATGTTTGGGCTCAGTGGTTTTTCATGCGGAGGAATGTGAATGGTCAAGATGGAATTTGTCCCTCATATTCGTAGAGAGATATTACTGGGCCCCTCGATGAGTGAGTATGAGAAATGTATGGCCATACTGTGATGGAAGGGTAGTTCTATTTCTATAGTTAGACTACTCAGGGATCGAGAAAGTAACGATCAGGAATAGGAGGATGACGTTCACCATGCCTCATCCATGACCGAAATATCGTGTGACAAAAGGGACGTGATATGGGTAGTCGTAATGTCTTGCTAGAGGCTGCTTACAACTTGTGGGTTAGTATAGTAACTGGCCCACTGCCAACTTCATATGGGCCTACAAGGTCGCACACAAAATAGCCCAACTCGACCTGTGATATCCAGATTCAGTGAATCTAAGAGATGTCTAGATTCAATGAATAGTCTAGGGTGGATTTATATATTATATATATATATATAAATTTGTATATATATATTATATATATAATATAAGAGATATTTGCAAGATTTAATTTATAAGGATAAATTAAATTTCTATCACTTTTGAATTTGAATTTAAATGGATATGATCTATTTGAATTTGAAATTCAAATTGATAAGATATCTCAAATTTGATTTATGAGAATAAATCAAATTTAATTCCGTCTTATCTTTATTTAAATTAAATAAATAGGTGAATTAAATCTGTGGGACGGATTTCATATAAACCATATTTATTTAATTAGTTTCTTATAAAATTAAGCAATATATGTATTGCATAATTTCAGAATTAATATAAGATTAATTCTGAAGCCCGGCCTAATTAGAAGCCCGATAGCATCCTATATATTTGACATTAGGAGCTAGGGTTCTAGGCATCTCTACACATCTATACAGACGTGAGAAAAAGGGGCAGGGAGAGTGCAAAAGGTTTGCAGATAAGAAACTGCCGAAATAGAGATAGTGAGGACGGAACCTCTAGAAAGCCCAGAGGGACAAGAGGCGCTAGAACGTCGTTCGTGATTGGAACGTTGTTCATGTGGATACCGGTAGAGGAAGCCAATCTGAGCTATCGACTTCTTGCGATCGAGAAAAGAAACTAGACACGAAGACAGGTCGCGACCTATTGACACTGAGGTCGCGACCATACGGGCATCTGAACGTCAGAAATCCGAAAAGAGGATACAGGTCGCGACTTGAAGATTATGAGGTCGCGACTACAAACTCAAGAGACGTCCGGTCGCGATAAGAAGCATAGGAGGTCGCGACAAACAACTCCAGAGGCGACAGATCACGACTAGTAGCTGAGGAGTGGCGACTAAAAGCTCCAGAGGCGACAGGTCGTGACTAGAAGCAGAGTAGGTCACGACTAAAAGTTCCAGAGGCGAAGAGTCGCGACTAGTGGACACTGAGGTCGCGACTAAAACTTCAATACCGAAGGTAACACTTCTTTCTCCTTGACTTAAACATATTCGGTAGATCCTGGCTGGGAATGGAAAAATTTTTAAAGTTAATTTTCGCTGCGTGTCTTCCAATTCCCTTCAAGCTATTCATTAGGACAGGTACAAAATTCTCATATTTCCATTACATAGTTCTTTATCTGAAATCTGGCAGCATAACTGCTACATTCCCTCTGTAGAAAGTAACTAATTTTATACTAATTTGGTAATTCCTGTAAGAACTACCATTCTACGTAAGTACCCAGGAAAGACTGGATGAACCTACTAGGTCCACTCACTTCCAGCCCCCTTAGACAGCACCTACGTACACAGTACGTATCAGTTCATTTCTTTGTCCCTACTTCTTTGCCAGAATTTTGGCAGCATAACAACGTCTCTTAAAATTTTCAAATTTTATTTTGACATAACCTCCCCTGTAATTATATATGGGAATGAGATTCAAAAGAATCTTAGTAGTAACAATCATAACAATATATGTAATGCAAAGTGACAGTGCTTACTTGTGATTGTGTACAGATAAGTATGCTGCATGCTTCCATATTCAATAACATATGATCATAGCATTGTAATAGAGCTTCAAGCATAACATATAAGACAACAATCCAACCAAACAACAGCACAATAAATCACAAAGACATTACATAAAAGCTAGGATTAACTACTACCTTAAAAGCAGAACTTTAGAACTTCTATACTGCTTCCAACTTCACTAGAACTTCCTTTCTTCTTTCTTTTTCTCATTTTCTCTCTCAAGAACTTCCTTATCACTCTAAAATTGATTCTTGGCCGTGAGAATGAAGAGCTAGGGGGTATTTATAGTTTTGATGAGTGGCATTCTTGTAATTTCGAAGCCTTATGAACTTGTGGTCCTGGTTTTTCCGGAATTTCCTATTTTTCTTTTATTCCTTTACTGCATCATCAAGGGGACACCTCACCCCTCACATTCATCACATGGCCAAATTGGAGGGAGCTAGAAGCCTTCTGGAAGCTTTCCGGTCTAATCCGGTACCGGCTCGGTCTATTACCTCGAAAACTGAACCATTTTCTGAATCTAATTTTTTTGAAAATCCATATTATGTCCTCTGACCTTAAACTTAGTATATGGATCCTTCATATCATTAACATTTTTATACTGGGTCTAAACTCAAATTACAGATCCCCTGCGAAATGACCAAAATACCCCTGGGTGCCCTTTTGTGCACTATCTTAACCCTAAGGGCAAAATCGTCATTTTACACCTTTCTGTACTTTGTCAGGGCATATACTGACTCTGGTTAACTTCACCTGTATATGTCTTGGCCTCTATGCCTGTCCATAATGGCCAAAATGCCCTTCATACGCCTATTACCCCTTTAGTACAACACAGGGGCACTTTTGTAATTTCGCACTTTTCCGGGGTTCTGCCGGACACTGGCCCACCTATCAGTCCAAGAGTCTTATTGGGCCTTTCAGGGTCCATTACCTTGATGGTACGCATTACGAGGAATCCTCCCCTGTCCATGTTCACCGAGTATTTTAGCTATTATACATCATTTACACACATATCCAGACACCGGGTCCTTTTACCAGATACACTGGCCTACTGTGTTTAGGCATCCCTGTGGGTTATAACGGTCATCTGACTGAGGTCATTCGAACTCATTCAGTCCCTTTTTAAATATCGATAAATCTCCCTATCGGATACCCGGAGGCCTCATACTCCCGTCTGGATTTTCTAATTTGTGAATAACTTTTCCTACAGACCTCCTATCGGTATTCTGTCAGTTTCCTGACCTCCGCCCCATCAGGACGTATCATCCTGTAATTTCTCACCTAGATCTGAAATCTAGGATATACGGTAGAAATTTTTATAACTTTTTGACTATCAGATCAATTTTAGCTATCTGGAGTCTTGAAAAATTCCTGTATTACGCTGGATTACCCGGCGTCACTTGCTCTATCTTCTGGTAAAATATTGGGCTGATCGGAGTACATCACTATTTTTGCCTATTTCCGGTCCAGGTTTTCATAATTACACTTTTGCCCCGGAATCTTTTCTTCTTTTCAACTAAGTCCCTTTATTTGGCTAAAATTACACCTAAAAACCCCACATTTTTGTCTACTTTTCCTTCTTAACTTTAAACTTTCCATAATTGCATTTAAGTCCTTACCTTTTCTTTGTTTTTCAATTTAATCCCTTTCTTTACATAAATAGCCACATCTTTTTCCTGAAAAATAATTCATATATTTCATTCAATCTGTACACATAAATTAGTATAGAAAATTTAGGGATATTACATTCTCTCCCCCTTAAAATAAATTTTGTCCTCGAAATTTACACTATACATATTCTATGAAAACAACTCAGGATATTTCCCCCTCATCTTTTCTTCTGTTTCCCACGTAGCTTCATGCTCAGTCAAGCCTTTCCAGATCACTTTAACCAGAGGAATTTGTTTATTATGTAACTGCTTGACATTTCGATCAGCAATTCGTATCGGTCCAACCTCATAGGTCAGATCATTTTGTAATGCGACTTCATCTTGCTCAATCACATGAGATGGATCTGGAACATACTTCTTTAATTGGGAAACGTGAAACACATCATGTATCTGGCTAAGATTTGGAGGAAGAGCTAATCTATAGGCTACTGTCCCCACCTTTGAGAGAATTTGGAATGGTCCGATGTATCTTGGATGTAACTTCTTCACTTTGATCGATCGCCCGGCTCCCGTAGTTGGAGTTAACTTAAGGAATACATGCTCTCCTTCAAACTCCAACGGCTTCCTTCTGATATCTGCATAGCTTTTCTGTCTGCTTTGAGCCATCAGCAATCTTTTTCTAATCACCGTAATATGCTCTACGGTTTGATCCACTATATCAGGACCAAGCATTCTCCTCTCGCTCAACTCTAGCCAGCATAAGGGGGATCTACATTTACGTCCATATAGAGTTTCAAAAGGTTCCATCTGTATGCTAGCCTGGTAACTATTATTATATGAAAACTCTATCAGTGGTAAATGGATATCCCAGCTACCTTGAAAATCTAAGACACATGCTCTCAGCATATCCTCTGACGTTTGTATCGTTCTTTCAGATTGTCCATCTGTCTGAGGATGATAAGCTGTACTAAATCTGAGAGTAGTGCACATTTCTTCCTGTAAAGCCCTCCAGAAATTTGAAGTAAATCGAGGGTCTCTATCAGATACAATGCTGCTTGGGATACCATGAAGCCTAACAATCTCTTTTATATACAATTTTGCCAGCTTCTCCAGATAATCTCTTTTATTGATTGCCAGGAAATGTGCTGACTTTGTCAATCGATCAACTACTACCCATACTGCATCATGTTTAATTGGAGTCATGGGTAGTCCTTCCACAAAGTCCATGGCAATACCATCTCATTTCCACTCAGGGATATCTAGAGGCTGCAATGTTCCCGCTGGCTTTTGATGTTCAATTTTTACTTTCTGGCAGGTCAAGCACTTGGACACATAAGCCACTACATCCTTCTTCAATCCAGGCCACCAAAATAACCTTTTAACATCATGGTACATTTTGGTCATACCTGGATGTACTGTATATTGGCTTTTATGTGCTTCCTCCAGAATCTTTTCTCTTAATCCCTTAGCATTAGGGATATAAGGCCTTCCCCTGAATTGTAATAATCCATCTGGGGAAATCACAAAATTTCTAGTCTTCCCCTTCTCCAACTTATCCTTAAATATTGCTACGAGCTTGTCCTGCTGTTGAGCCTCCTTTATCTCATCTTCTATACAAGCTTCGAAATGAACCCCTCAGTAAGAACTCTCTGTCATTTGCATTTGATACAGAGGGCTCCAATCTCGCACATCTTTTATCAACTCCAACTCCTTGATCATCATGTGTGCAACCTGCACCACTTTTCTACTCAGGGCATCAGCTACCACATTGGCTTTTCCTGGATGGTATTTAATTTGGAAATCATAATCTTTTAATAATTCCATCCATCACCGTTGCCTCATATTAAGCTCTTTCTGATCCTGTAGATACTTCAGGCTTTTGTGGTCGCAATACAACTCTATAGTTGCTCCGTATAAATAGTGTCTCCATATCTTCAGAGCGTAAACCACCGTCGTAAGCTCCAGATCATGAGTGGGATAACTTTCTTCATGTGGCTTTAACTGCCGAGAAGCGTAGGCTACTACTCTACCTTGTTGCATCAGCACACATCCCAACCCCTGCTTGCTAGTATCAGTGTAGACTACATAAGTCTGAGTTGGATCTGGAATAATCAGCACGGGAGTAGTGGTTAATCTCTGCTTCAACTCTTGGAAGCTAGCCTCGCACTTCTCATCCACTTAAACTGCTGGTTCTTTCTGGTAAGCTTGGTAAGTGGCAAGGCAACTCGAGAAAAGTCTTGAATAAATCTTCTATAGTACCCTGCTAGGCCAAGAAAGCTTATGATCTCTGTCACTGTCCTCGGCTGCTCCCAGCTCAAAACTGCTTCAACTTTGCTAGGATCCACAGCTACCCCGTCTCGGGATATGACATGACCGAGAAATTTGACTTCTGAAAGCCAAAACTCGCACTTACTCAGCTTAGCATAAAGCTTCTTTTCTTTAAGGGTACTAAGAACAATTCTCAAATGCCTTTCATGTTCCTCTGTAGATTTGGAGTACGCCAAAATATCATCAATGAAGACCACAACAAACTGATCTAAATAAGGCCTGAAGATCCGGTTCATGTAATCCATGAAAATAGGAGGTGCATTCGTCAGCCCAAAAGGCATCACAAGGAACTCAAAATATCCATAGCGCGTCCTGAAAGCAGTCTTTGGAATATCATCTGACTTCACCCTTAGCTGATGATAGCCAGATCTCAAGTCAATCTTAGAGAATAAGCTCGCTCCTGCTAATTGGTCTAGCAAATCGTCGATTATGGGGAGAGGATACTTATTCTTGACTGTAATCTTGTTCAACTCCCTGTAGTCAATGCATAGCCTTAGACTGCCATCCTTCTTCTTGACAAATAACACAGGAGCACCCCATGGTGATACACTGGGTCTTATGAAACCCTTCTCCAATAGCTCCTCAATTTGCTTCTTTAGTTCCATCATCTCATTAGGAGCCATTCTGTATGGGGCTTTGGATACTGGTCCAGATCCAGGTGCAATGTCAATTGCAAACTCCACCTCATGTTCTGAAGGCAATCCTTGAATCTCCTTCGGAAAGACTTTAGGAAATTCTTTGACTACTGGGATCTCATTAATTCCTTCTTCTACCTCTGTTTGAACATAAAAGAATACCATATAACCCTGACATCCTTTCTGTAGACATTTATCTGCCTGAGCCTCCGTTATGAAATTCAATCTTACTTCTGGACTCAGATCAGCGATCTTTGGGCCAAGAACTAGGGTTTTGTTCCTGCAGTCCAGCATCACATTATTGGAGGCTAACCAATTTAAACCAAGTATGACATCGATCTCTCAGAAAGGCATACATATTAAGTCTAGGGTAGTACAGCAGTGCTTGTAACGCACTATACTATTCAAACAAGCATCATATGTCATTACCCTAGCATTGGTGGGGGTTTTTACATGTATATCATAGCGCAACTTGCTAATCCAAAGGCCTAGACGTTTAGCACATTCATAAGAAATAAAGGAATGGCTTGCACCCGAATCAAATAGAGCAGTCACAGCATGATCATTGAGATAGATTGTACCTTGGATCATCTCAGGTGACCGCTGAGCATCCTCCCTGGTGAGTGCAGACACTCTTCCTGGTGTCCTTGGCCTTGGATTTGTTATAGCTTGAGGGTATTCTCGGGAAAAATGGTCGGGCTTCCCGCAGGTGTAACAAACATTCTGGCCCATTAAACATGGTCTGTCACCATGATTCTTTCCACACTTGTCACATACTTGGGCCTTTGAATCTCTATTACTGGATCTTCTACGGAAATTCCCTCTATTTGGCCTCCTGTTGTTCTGCCATGGTCGCTTTCTTTTCTTGTAGCCGCTACCACTGGCAGATTCTTGATTTCGACCGGCTTTATTAGGAGCTGCTTGATCCCTGGTTCCCGATTTAAATAGCATTATGTGATTCATGCTATTTTCAACAATATGGCACGCTTTCACGGCTTTATTAAACTGGCTGTATTACTAAGGAGTTAACTTCTCCTTTAGCGTAGAGTTCAGCCCTCGAATCATTCTTTCTATCATCCAACGTTCATCATCCACTTGGCACATATAAGTGGAATATTGAGATAGCCGGATGAACTTAGCAAGGTATTCATCAAACGACTCCTTCTCTCCTTGTCTCAGTACAAGGAATTCCGCCTCTCTTTCATCTTTCACTGATTGAGGAAAATACTTTTCATAAAATTGCTCAAGAAACACTTCCCAAGTGATCGGGATGTCTCTTGCTTGCAAAAGTAGCTCAGTATTCTTCCACCACCTATCAGCATCTTTCTCTAGCTGATAGATAGCCATCTGAGCTTTGGTCTCCGTTGGGCAGTCAAGAACCTTGAAGATCTTTTCTAATCTGCTAATCCAATCCTCAGCTATCTGCACCTCGAATGTTCCTTCAAATACTGGAGGATTATACTTGCATAATCTGATCATCATTTGTTGAATACTAGCTGCATCCTCTTTTAAGTCAACCCGTCTCTGGGGCTGTACCGGCTGTGGTTCTCTACTAGCTGATCCTGAAGGCCCGGGTGGCCTCAGGTTGCTTACTGTCTCAGCTACTGCTGCAGCTATAGCGGCATCTCTTTCCTGCTCATTACGTGCCTGAGCTGCCCGCATTTCCTCAATCATCTTTTATTGTTGTTCTAATCGCTCTAAAATTAGTTGATTAAGATTTCCGGCTTCTTGTGGTTCCTCTGCTGGAATCGTTCTTCTTGTTCGAACCATTTTGTTATGCTATAACACAGAAGGGAATGCGATAAACAACATTTCTCATTTCATTTCAAACATAGCAACAAGGTACATGTCACAGTCATACATATGCTACTGTACTAATCTTTTATACATTACGTACATTGAAAACATTACCCTAATTCTTCTTAAACTTTATTCTAATATACTCTCCTACCAAGTAGATTCAGTTGGATACTGTACAACATGGTTCTTTGTCAAAATATCGATCCAACTCTGATCTCCAAGTAGGAGTAGTCGGCAATACATCATCCATAATCTCTAGCCAAAGACCCAAGGTTAACACATTTGGATCCCAGGCTTGATATATCGCTTTTACCCTTGTGATGAAATTTTGATAAACCATATAACCTTGATCTACATTTCTGATCAGGGTCTGCCTCAGCCCATATAGCTGTCGGGCTAATACTACCGAACTCTCAAATTGTTCTCTACTCAGGTTCCTTCCTGGTATCATTCTTACGATTAGATTTCCCAAATATATCTCTACTAGTGTCACTTCGGGCCTACTGGGACCTGGCGCATTAATCTGATCAAGTACTTGGCTGGATCCTGAATTGTCTGCTATATTGGAGGTACCACATTTATGGGAATGGCAGGAATAGGACCTTTTATCCCCTTCTTCTCCTGATCATACTCCACAAGATTTGATCCTACGGAAGAACTATCCACTTCTGAGTCACTCACTACTGGAGATATCCAAGGATCATAATCATTGCTCATTATCTCCTCCTCTGAATTATCTTTACTAGAGACCTCTGGTCTAGGATCCCACTGGTCCACCATGGTTTCGGATCCGGATCTGTCTAGTCATCCTGCAAACACTATCTTAGTGTCAATTATGATAGCTTTATCATGGTATATCTATCTATAAATCATCTATTCAGAGCATTTCCTAAGCCAGAATCCTTTGCACTGATACCAAAATGAAACGTCCTTACTTTCATACATTTTAGGGATCATTTGGTAGCATTTAGAACCACTTTCAAGGTCATTGAAGTCCAATTTCTCAATCTGGAATTTTTCTCTTCTCGCATACTGTTCACTGTGTAAATTCCAGATGAGTGACCTGACTTCAGAAAATCATAATTAATGATACAAAAATCAAAATGAAGTGGTTCCAATTTCTACATGAAGCTAACTCAATTATATTTTAGGGAAAAATCTCTCATTGACCAATCTTTAACCAAGTAAACGTGGGTCAAGGTTACAACTTTATTGTTCATCCCACGTTTTTCCTCTAAATCCAGCATTCTGGTCCCAACTTTGGAAATTTATAACTCCATGTGTAGACGCCCAAACAAGGCATATTATATATCAAATTAAAGCTTAATATGTATATTATTTACCATAAACATTTCAGATATTTATTCATCCATTTACTATTTTTAATGATTTATCAAACATCAATAGGTCTCCACGGATTTACTGTTCATAGGAACAATTTTCAGCATTCACTCTTACATACACATGCATACATCCATCACATATCAGTTAAACATGCCGATCAGATATTTAGAACATGCCGAACAATATCTGTTATTAAAGGATAGCTGCTATTCATTAGGACAGGTACAAAATTCTCATATTTCCATTACATAGTTCTTTGTCTGAAATCCGGCAGCATAACTGCTACATTCCCTCTGTAGAAAGTAACTGATTTTATACTGATTCGGTAATTCCCGTAAGAACTACCATTCTACGTAAGTACCCAGGAAAGACTGGATGAACCTGCTAGGTCCACTCACTTCCAGCCTCCTTAGACAGCACCTACGTACACAGTACGTATCAGTTCCTTTCTTTATTCCTTCTTCGTTGCCAGAATTTCGGCAGCATGACGGCGTCTCTTAAAATTTCCAAATTTTATTTTGACATAACCTCCCCTGTAATTATATATGGGAATGAGATTCAAAAGAATCTCAGTAGTAACAATCATAACAATATATGTAATGCAAAGTGACAGTGCTTACTTGTGATTGTGTACAGATAAGTATGCTGCATGCTTCCATATTCAATAACATATGATCATAGCATTGTAATAGAGCTTCAAGCATAACATATAAGACAACAATCCAACCAAACAACAGCACAATAAATCACAAAGACATTACATAAAAGCTAGGATTAACTACTACCTTAAAAGCAGAACTTCAGAACTTCTATACTGCTTCCAACTTCACTAGAACTTCCTTTCTACTTTCTTTTTCTCACTTTCTCTCTCAAGAACTTCCTTATCACTCTAAAATTGATTCTTGGCCTTGAGAATGAAGAGCTAGGGGGTATTTATAGTTTTGATGAGTGGCATTCTTGTAATTTCGAAGCCTTATGAACTTGTGGTCCTGGTTTTTCCGGAATTTCCTATTTTTCTTTTATTCCTTTACTGCATCATCAAGGGGACACCTCAAGGGAAACCTCACCCCTCACATTCATCACATGGCCAAATTGGAGGGAGCTAGAAGCCTTCTAGAAGCTTTCCGGTCCAATCTGGTACCGGTCCGGTCTGTTACCTCGAAAACTGAACCATTTTCTGAATCTAATTTTTTTGAAAATCCATATTATGTCCTCTGACCTTAAACTTAGTATCTGGATCCTTCATATCATTAACATTTTTATACTGGGTCTAAACTCAATTACAGATCCCCTGCGAAATGACCAAAATACCCCTGGGTGCCCTTTTGTGCACTATCTTAACCCTAAGGGCAAAACTATCATTTTACACCTTTCTGTACTTTGTCAGGGCATATACTGACTCTGGTTAACTTCACCTGTATATGTCTTGGCCTCTATGCCTGTCCATAATGGCCAAAATGCCCTTCATACGCCTATTACCCCTTTAGTACAACACAGGGGTATTTTCGTAATTTCATACTTTTCCGGGGTTCTGCCGGACACTGGCCCACCTATCAGTCCAAGAGTCTTATTGGGCCTTTCAGGGTCCATTACCTTCATGGTACACATTACGAGGAATCCTCCCCTGTCCATGTTCACCGAGTATTTTAGCTATTATACACCATTTACACACATATCCGGACACCGGGTCCTTTTACCAGATACACTAGCCTACTGTGTTTAGGCATCCCTGTGGGTTATAACGGTCATCTGACTGAGGTCATCCGAACTCATTCAGTCCCTTTTTAAATATCGATAAATCTCCCTATCGGATACCCGGAGGCCTCATACTCCCGTCTGGATTTTCTAATTTATGAATAACTTTTCCTACAGACCTCCTATCGGTATTCTGTCAGTTTCCTGACCTCCGCCCCATCAGGACGTATCATCCTGTAATTTCTCACCTAGATCTGAAATCTAAGATATACGGTAGGAATTTTTATAACTTTTCGACTATCAGATCAATTTTAGCTATCTGGAGTCTTGAAAATTCCAGTATTACGCTGGATTACCCGGCGTCACTTGCTCTATCTTCTGGTAAAATATGGGGCTGATCGGAGTACGATCACTATTTTAGCACATGATGTAGGCAAGCTGAATAGTATGAGAAATAGAGATACATAAAGGTCTAAGATGATATTCAGAAGTAGATCCTCTATGTGACTATCAAGAGTGGATCTATATTTGGAAAGACTTTGTTCAGTTAGTCTTTTATGAACAAAAGAATCAAAAGTTAGGATGAGGCTTGTGCAAGAAATTAGCCTAACATATGGCTTCAAGTTCTCAAAAGTTAAAGTCCTTGAAACAGGATATTAGTCCCACATCGGTTGGGGAGGTGAACGAAGCATGCCTTATAAGGGTGTGGATACCTCTCCCTCATGAACGCATTTCCAGTACTCACCAAGCGCCCTCGTCACCAAGCACCCCAGTGGGGGTAGGCAGGCACGAGTGGTAGGAAGGCAGTGCTGGGAAACAAAACCCTGACCTCGTGTGGGCCCAGAGGTGCCTGCCTAAGGGGAGAGGGGACAATATCTTTCGCTGCATATCTCTGATACTCGGAGGACACGTTTTCAGGTGCCTAAGGGGTTAAAGTCCTCATGTGCCTGGAGAACAAAATTGTACTCTCGTGTGGCCTCAGGGCTGTTTAAGGGAAAAGTGGACAATATCTTTGTGGAAGGGTGCTGGGCTGTTAGAGAACACAAGTAATGGTTCTAGATGATGAATGAGATTTATATGATCTAAGTTGGTCAGGATCAAGAAAAAGACCAGGAAGGAACTATAGTCCGATCAAGAGTAGATTGAGACTGATGTATACGCGCGAAAAGAGTCAAGAGATAGTAGAAAGACACCAATGTTACTCCAGAGAAATGGAGACTGTTCCACTTACCTGAGAAGTAATTCTTGAGTAAGATTATGAAAAGTATTCCTCTTAGTTAAATAGGGATGAGCGTGAGGCTAAGGATTAAAAAGAGAAAGAGGAACCCTTTGATGAAATATGTAGCCGAGTTCATCCACATGAGCAATGAGAGTTGAATGACTAAGAAGTCAGTTAATGGGTTGAATTTCATGTTATAAAGAAAAAGTTTTTCTCAGGTAGTCACAGAAGTTCAATAGAGCGGTAGCTGTAAGCAAGATTAGAAAAGAAAGATAGCCACGATTCGAAAGATAAAGTAACTCCCCTATTCGATAGAAGGGTCGAGTCTATACCCTGATAAGAGGGTAGCATGGCAGCCTAAGTGAAATAGATAGATGTTTCAGGATGAATGATCAGGATATGATAGGCAATATGATAAAGGAAATATGTTTTGAGGCTTACTTACTTTATTACAATGTCTGATGGATGGTTGAGCAAATTATGATGATGAATAGTTGCATCTCCTTGCAGTTGTCATATAATGACATGCATGTTAGAGCATGCCATGATCAATACTCTCATTTCACAGTATATGCAGGGTAGAGTATATATGGTGAGGAAGTTATGAGAAAATTATGTTGCTCCCATACCATATGATATGCAATAAGGAATATATTGAGGATGATAGATAGTCTCAGTTTATGGGATGATAAGTTATGATATGATATTCTGATATGATTTATGATTGGGGTGATTCAGGTTTTTCTATAGGCTTGCGAATGCAGTACTTAGAGTCATTTCTATTGAAAGGAATGGTATACAGAAAGAGTTAGATTTGAAACAGATCACTCTGAGATAGATACTAGATTCAGATGAGTTCGGATCACTCTTCAGATAAGAGTTGGATCTGATGCAGTCTGCTCGCAGTTAGAGCATAGTTCAAATGGCTCGTAGTTAGAGCACAACTTTACATGAGAAGTTATGATGAGGCTATAGCAGCAGAATGCAATGGCAGGTGGTTAAACCATGATTGCACAAGGCATGGTAAGCCACAGTAAGAGAAAGATGAGAAGGAACTCCTGAGTAAGAGAGGAAATAAGTAAAGTCTTGGGAAATAATATGGGCTACTGAACGTAATATTTTTAATTTTTTATTGAGTTATCAACAAGTAGAAGCGGTAAACCCTATAACTTAGTCTGTTGGTTTAAGATCTTCGGGAGATATACAGAATCGCAGTTAGATGCTGGAGGGTCACAGTTAGATCCTAGCATGGCTCGAGGGTCGCAGTTAGATCCTAACAGTTCCAGAGTCACAGTTAGATTCTGAAGAGGATGACGGTTGATCGCAGTTAGATCCTGAGGTCGCAGTTAGACCTAGCCTAAGGAAAGTAATGAGCCATGAGATATGAGTACAATATAGTATCTCTTTGGGAAGATGAATGCCAAAGACGAAGTTAAGGTAAGGAAGCTTCACTAGTTGATAAACTCATCCAGAAAAATTATTTATAATGATTTTCCTCAGATAGCCTATATTATACAGACTGAACTTAGTTTCTTTAAACAAAGACGGAGTCCAAGTTAAAGTCTGAGTGCTGCTATTCAAAAGTTTTATAGAAGTATGCCTGAGGAACAAAGAAGAGAACCCCATGTGTTTTGAGAACAGAAAAGTATGAGCAGATAAATCCTCTAGATGAGGATAAAAAGATTAAAAGGTTAGAGAGACCTAGAGAAGAAGGTCTAAAGTAAAGATAGAACCCAGTAGTTCTATGAGATAGAGAATGCTAAGGCTTAGAAGAGTAATGTAGCCTTCATCCAAAAAGATGTTTAGGCAAGAGTAGTCTAAGAAAGAGTAATGAAAAAGGGTCCAGTTGTCACAGAAGTTGGTATAGATGGACAAGGTAAGAAAAGTGAAAAGTTAAAGTAAGATAGACCCTGGAGTTACACCAAGATGTTAAGGGGTAAGATATGAAAGAGTGTAAATGCCATAGAAGTTTGGCATATATATGATGAATGATAAACAAAGTTATGAAAAGCTAGAAAGGTTATGAACATTAAAGGATTAAAACCCTTCTGCCAAGTCCAAATAAGAGTGGATTTGAAATGAAAGATTTAAATTATGACTTTGTTCAGGAGAACGAGAAGCAAAAGAGCAATACTCTCCTGAGAGGCTGATAAAGTCATAAGAGAATGTTAGACTTATGGTATCTCAGAATATGTCATGATAAGGTAAGATAAGTTATGAAAGAGTAAGATACTCCATGATATAGCTAGACTTGGCTAGATATGCCATGATACAGCATGAGAAGTATGTAATGAGATACACTATGATAAATGTGTAAGGTAGCACGCAATGAGAAATGTGCATTTTATGAGCAAATAGAGAGGCCCCTTATTGAAAAAGATAAGATGACGAATGTTAGGCTATAGATAGAGATGAGAGCTTTCACTCCTTGCATAGAATGCCAGGCATTATGTTATGTTTGAAAATACGCTAAAGCTCCGAATGTTAGAGCTGTGTAAGCTCCAAGTGTTAGAGCTGTGCATATTCAGAAAAGGAATACTTGAGCTCCGATGTTAGAGCTTTGCCTTCATGAGCAGGTATACAGTCCTGCAAGATATTGGCCAGGCATTATGCATGTTAGAGTATGTGCTCCTACTTAGCAATAAAGTAAAGAAAAGAATAACTGCATAAGTCCTCTCTCTGTATGATGTTGAATCATTAAAGATGATAAGAGCAACAATAGAGTTATAAGAGTTTCTATACGAAAAGAGGATGAAGCTTTGCGGATGTTAAAGAATTCCGCGAGATGCTAAGAGAAGTAATAAGGGATAAGTGTTAGAAAGTATGATGAGTGAGTGAGGGAAACTCCCGAATACAATAATATTCGAGAGAGTTTGATATGAAAGAAATGGACACTACTCTCAAGTCTAGTACAAGGAGTTGTCCATAAGCAAATGGATGCATAGCACAAGATCAAGTGCCATGATGAAGTAGAAATAAACTCCAATTAAGTTGACTCATACAAAAAGAGTAATGACAGCAAGGACATGAAGCGGATATTGAAAGTACTCCGCTAGATAATAAGATAAAAGATAAGAGATGGATACCCCGATTGTTAGTCATAAAGCAGAAAGAGACTTGAAGAGGATGTATATTTAAGATTGTTGACTAAGGTACTAAGTAAATTTCGAGGACAAAATTTATTTTAAGGGGGAGAGAAATGTAACATCCCTAATTTCTGTACTAAGTTGTATGTACAGATTGAATAAAATATATGATCTTTTTTAGGAAAACATGTGGCCATATTTATGTAAAGAAGGGATTAATTGGAAGAGGAAGAAAGCGTAAGAGCCAAAGTGCAAAATTACGAAAATGCCCCTGTGATGTCCGTAGGATCAATATAGTGCAAGGAAAAGCACCAAGGGTATTTTGGTCATTTCACACAATGGATGGATATCAGAGGAAATTTGATAGTAAATTATTATAATTAATATGACAATTTATGGAGTTGACAGAAGTCAAAAAGGAGTCCTGTAGAATTAATTATGGAATTTACGGTGAAAAAGGACACCGATAAAGGGTTAAAGGAAACATATGTAATTTTTAACAGGACTACTGGGTCTCAGAAAATTATGAAACTTTGTAGAGAATTCATTTTATATTAGAATAAATTTCTAAAAATGTTAGAACAATTAAAAGAGGTGTTTAGCATTTATGCTAAGATTAGGGTAATTTACGGATATCGGTATGAGGAAAGTACATTGGGATTTGGGCCAATTAGCTATTGGACCTAAAAGATGCCTAACATTTTCTTCCTAGGCCATCCCAATAAGTCCCAAAAGTTATCTTGGAGCCCAAGCCCAATAATGAATAATTTATGGATTTTTTTAAAAGAAACAAAAGAGATAAAGTAAGAATTAGAGTTTGCACATGGTGGGACCCACAAGGACATTGCACATGGCGTACAAGACAAGAGGAGGAGCTGATTTTTGTCATGTCATGTTATCTCAACTTGGCTTTGTGGTGATGTCATGAGTGAAAAGAGAAAAGACATTCGAAGATTAAACCTTTAACCATTAGATCAAATAGTTTTTAAGGTGATCTTGGCCTTCAAATGGCACATGACTTTTGCTATAAATACCCCCCATTTGCAAGCCCAAAACCCTGAGCAAGAAAGGGGAAGGAAGCTCTTGAAAAAATCTCTCTCAAGCAAGGAAGAAGCAAGGATCTTGAAGGAGCAAGTAAGGTAAGTTGTCTCCTTGCTTCTACCTTTTGTTCTTATGGTTTGTGCTTGAGTTTAAGTGATTTTTTGAGGCTTAAATCTTGGGGAGATGCTGCTGGAATTTTTGTGCATATGTGAAAGGAATATGAGTTTTAAGTCATAGATAGTTAAGACAAGCTTAAACAAGTTAGTTACATGCTTGGTTGTGAAGTAAGTTGATGTTCTTGACTTTACCATTTCGGTTTGCACTGTTCATGCACTGTTCATGATAGAAGGAAATGGAATTTCAATGATTTAATGCTTCCATTGAGTTTATATGATGATTTTGTGTAGGATTGGAAAGGTGTTGAACCTTGGAAACCATTGGAATTAAAGGTTATAATGTTGAAAATTCCTCACGGTTACTGTTCACTCGCGTGAACAGTGATTTGAATTTCATGATTTTGATGCTTCCAATGGTCTTAAAATGAGATTTTGTGTGGGGGAAAAGTGGAGGAACAAGTATGGGAAGCATTGGAATCAAAATGAGAATTTTCGGAAGATTTATGTATGCTTTTCCAAATCTGTACAAAGCAGTATATTCTTGCTGGAATTTGGTTATTTTGAGTTCATAAATGGATTCAAAAGGTGAAATTGTGTAGGGTAAGGTCAAGAGGGCCAAGTTAATTGGTAAAGATTAAAGAAAGTTATGTTAGTTAAAGCAAGTTAAAGGTTCAAGAGAGGTAGTCTTGAGTAGTGTTTGAGTTCATGGTCCTAATGGATTATGTAATGAATATGAATGTGTTTAGGACCTTGAAGCCTCTAAGAAGGTATTGGGGAATGATTGACCAAAAATCTTCATGATTGAAAAGCTTGGGAAGCAAGTGCAAGCATAAGAAAGAGAGCTTAAATCCAAGGTAGTGGACTTACCCTAAACTTGTATGTATGTAATGTATGCTTGATTGTGCTATGGCTTGGTTGAATTGTGTGTATATGGTAGATGATTGAAGCTCTGTTATGTTATGATTACTTTGGCCAATTGTAGTTCATATGATACATGGAAGCATGCTCATCACACTATGATAACACTTTCACAAGCAAGCACAAGTCTTTACATTAATACATGCATTGTTTGGTATTGTTTGCTACTGAGATTCCCCCGAATCTCACCCCCCATAACCATGATCTAGGTGCTGGAACATCACAAGGAAGGAGGTAATGGTGGATGTATGAATGGTGTATGACTTGGAAAGCATGCCTTTAATTTATGTGATGATATATTGGTATGTATATTGTATGCCTGCACCGGATCCGATGAGAGTCAGTCTACTTCCAGCGATAGTTTGAGCAGCTTATCCAGTGAGTTTTTACGTGAAATCTGGTATGAACATAGATAAGATCCATAGCTTTAATTGGACACCAAGAAAACCTCATTTGGTTAATAACTAGAATTGTTATGATTTTTCAAAGTCGGAGTTAAAATCTGGAATAAGATAGTACGACTACTCAGAGGCAGTGAGGTTCATGCGCTAATTTCATTTAGTAAATGAATGAGTTTTTCCACAAAATTTTATGAGATTAAAGAACACATTCTGATATTTAAATACATAGGTAATTAGACTCAATTGGATAAGTATATAAGGAGAAATGAATTTTTGAAAATGGGGCAAAGAAACTGGAACTTCCAGATTTACCAAATGAATAGTAAAGTTCAACGAATAAACTGATTCGATCTGGACAAGGAAACCTCATTTTGATATTTTTCTATCAAAGTTGAACGGAAGATATTTCATTATAAATTGGAATCCCCTCGAAAAGATTTTTCTAGATTTGATTATGAATTTTCAAAGTTCAGGCTGTAATCTGGAATTACCCAGTGAATAGTAATAGTGAACAATACCTCGTAAGCCCAACTCTTGGAAATTAATGTTTTTGAGGTTGAGAGGTATTCCAATGTTCTAACATAATCCCAATTGAGTATAAGTAAAGTTAAGGTTTAAGCTCAAAATTTAAGGTCAAAGTTTAAGGATTGAGATTAAGGATATTTGCTAGAAAATGCTGTTATATTGGCATAATATCAAAAGTACTGTGTACGTAGGTGCTGTTTGAGGAGGCTGGAAGTGAGTGAACCTAGCCAGTTCATCCAGTCTTTCCTGGGTACTTACGTAGAATGGTAGTTCTCATGGGACTTATCGAATCAGTACAGTTATCTTCTGTAGGATTTTTGGCAAAGAGAGATATAATAAAGTTAAGATTACTTCCGTAAATGTACTCTGAGATGTTCAAAGGAGAATGTTTCATTTTGGTATCAGAGCAAAGGATTCTGGATTAGGAAATGCTTTGAACAGATGATTTCTAGCGTTAGTACAGAATAAAGTTATCATAGAAGAAAGGGTTCTGGCTCAGAGTATAAGATTCTGGCACAGAACAAAAGGTTCTGGCTCAGTGATGCTCTGGTTTAGTTAGACTGATCCCTTAGACAAATGAGAAATTTGAATGGTTCTCTCCCTAGAGTATGATATAGGGATGGTGTTCACTACTTGGAAAGGTTTAGACAGAAGACAGTGACACCCAGATGAATGAGACTGTACCCCGAGCTTTATAGTCTTACGAAGGATATGATTACGATGGGCTGATCTAAATCAGCTGATACAGCCGAGGTCTCATGTTTATTAAAACAATGTGGCTGGACTAAGCAGAATAATGTTTAAGAAGCAATTTCCTCTATGGATAGAGACAGAAGCTGATCAGTTCACGACTAAGGAAGCTGCAAGAGTAGCTCGATATATCATGTTGTGACCAGATACTATAGTAGGATACCGGATGTCCAAGTTACAATTACCATTCCCAAAAATGGAAGTGTAACCTTCCTTATCCACATAAGAAAGAGAAACAATGTTACTACTTAAAGCAGGAACATAATAGCAATTATTCAAAACTAACAAAAGCCCAGTGGGCAGAACTAATTCATAAGTGCCTACAGCTAAAGTAGCAACCTTTGCTCTGTTTCCAACTCGTAGGTTAACTTCGCCATTCTTCAGCTTTCTACTATTTTAGGCCCTACACATTTGTACAAATGTGAGAACCACACGCGGTATCTAATACCCATGTATTGGAAGTAGAGAGATGAATGTCTATAACATAAATACCTGAAGTGATAGCCCCGTTATCCTTCATGTTCTTTTTCAGATCTTCAAGGTAGAGTTTGCAATTCCTCTTCCAATGACCCGGTTCATTGCAGAAGAAACAAACTCCTTCCTTTGGAGGCTTTGCCTTCTTTAGTACAGGCTTGGTTTTGGGCTTGCCTGACTCTTTGGTCTTACCAGATGAGCCATGACCCTTCCCCTTCCCCTTGCCTTTCTTTTTCATACCCTTTCCTTTCTGAACCATTAAAACTATACTGGGCTTCTTCTTAATAGACGGCTCAGCAGTTTTAAGCATCCCATGCAGGTCAAAAATAGATTTCTCCATGTTGTTCATGTTGTAGTTCATGACAAACTGGTCATAACTTTCTGGGAGTGAGTTCAAGTTCAAATCTGTAGCTAACTCCTGGCTAATGGGAAATCCAAGCCTCTCAAGGTGATTAATGTACCCTTTCATCTTTAAGACATGAGTACTCACTGATGCACCTTCAGCCATCTTGCAGGAATGTAAGGCCTTAGTGGTCTCATACCTCTCTTGCCTTGCCTGTTGCTGGAACATTTCCTTAAGATGCACAATCATCTCATAAGCCACCATGTGTTCCAGATCTCTTTGGAGCTCCGGAACCATGGTGGCAAGCATCAAGCATCCCACATTGACAGAGTCTTCCTTATGCTTTGCATAAGAATCTCTCTGAGCTCTAGGAGCATTGGCTGCTGGCTCCTCAGGAATGGGTTGATCTAGGACATATACCTTTCTTTCCTGCTTGAGAACAATTCTCAAGTTCCTGAACTAGTCAAGAAAGTTTGTCCCATTAAGTTTGTCTTTCTCAAGGACAGATTGCAACGATAATGTAGCAGTATTACTAGTCGTCATGATTCTATAATTAAAATATGCAAGCGAATTAGCAATCTCCCACTGAATAAAATAACCCTCAATGTAATAATTAGTGGGCTAAGATCCATATTTGGCTTAAACTTGAGTCCGCTTTGGCAAGACGCTCAACTTTAAGTTATTTAGGTAGGTAACAACTTTACCAATTATATCAAATGTAACTCTTAGATATTTATGGGATTCCATCATCATATGATCCGGCATGTTTTAATCCCATCTAATGCCTTGAGACCCAAAACTGTTTTGATAATCTCAATTAAGTCAAACAATAACAAACATAAGAGTAGCACCATTACTCTTGCTTATCTCCCCAAGATAACTCAAATGCACCCACTTTGGTGGAGCCTACAAATGAGCGATCGAGGTTTTGATAAGTGTTCATTAATTGACGACATATGACTTAAGATTTCTTTTAGAGGGTTTAATTAACTATCAGATTTGCATGTATCTCGATTGTATCTCATACCAGTATTATACATATAAAACATACATGCAGTGATATAATCATAAGGTGCATAATCTTAAACGTGATACAATATGGCTCACCTATCCTAAGTCCCCTCAAGCCAATGAGAGGAGCTATCTAATTAGAATAGGAAAATTACATAAGGAAACCTCGTTTTAACATTCGAGGGGAGTGAGATGAGAAGAGAATGTACAATGAGAGTAATTAGAGGAAGGCACGACACGCAGGCCGTATTTAGAAAAATTACAACACTTGTAATCTAGATCCATATTGTTCACTATACCCAACCATTCAAAAATCAAAATTCATACTATTTGAAGGGCAATAAATGTTTCAAAACATTCATACATCAGGAAAGCCAGTATATCTTACGATTATGTTGCGCTACGATCAGGTAGCCACGGCAGTCCCGCTAGCCGGTTAGCGGGCGGGGTGTGGGGCGGGGCCCCAATAAAATATTTTTTATCAAGAATCTTAATTCTATTTCCTTAGACCCCATTAATATTAATTGATCAAATCAATTAACATACACCACCGATTTTAGTTTCCTTTCAGATTCCGTATATGTCATACATAAACGAATTCCATATATGTCATACATATCTCGCATGTTATCATATAATCAGCTAAGAAGTCTAACATATATTACATGTATCAACAATCAAACCTAACTTAAACACAAAACGACATGGCTCTGATACCACTGAAGGGAATTGGAAGACACGCAGCGGAAATTAACTTTAAAAATCTTTTCCATTCCCAGCCGGGATCTACCGAATGTGTTTAAGTCAAGGAGAAAGACGTGTTGCCTTCTTATTCAAGCTTTAGTCGCGACCTCCGTATCCACTAGTCGTGACTCCTCGCCTCTGGAACTTTTAGTCGCGACTTACTCATCTTATCGTCGTGACCTGTATCCTTTCTGGAACTTTCAGTCGTGACATACTCAGCTTCTCGTCGCGACCTGTCGTCTCTGGAGTTCTCAGTCGCGACTTTCTATGCTTCTAGTCGCGACCTGTAGTCTCTTTTCAGATTTCTGACGTTCAGAAGCCAATTTGGTCGCGACCTCTGTGTCAACTGGTCGTGACCTAGTCGTACCTGGTGCTCTTTTCTCGTTCACAAGAAGTCGACAACTCATATCGGCTTCCTCTACCAGTATCCACACGAATAGCGTTCCAACCACGAACGACATGCTAGCGCCTCTTGTCCCTCTAGGGTTTTCTCAAGATTCCGTCCTCACCGTCTCTATTCCAGTAGTTTCTTATCTGCAAACCTTTTGCACTCTCCTTGCCCCTTTTTCTCTTGTGAGTTGTGTATGTGTGTAGAACCCTAGCTCCTAATGTCAAATATATAGGATGCTATCGGGCTTCTAATTGGGCCGGGCTTCAAAATTAATCTTATATTAATTCTAAAATTAATACAATATCATATATTGCATAATTTGATAAGAAACTAATTAAATAAATATGGTTTTTATTAAATCCGTCCCACAGATTTAAATCACCTATTTATTTAATAAAGATAAGACGGAATTATATTTGATTTATTCTCATAAATCAAATTTGAGATATCTTATCAATTTGAATTTCAAATTCAAATAGATCATATCTATTTAAATTCAAAATCAAAAGTAATAGAGATTTAATTTATCCTTATAAATTAAATCTTGCAAATATCTCTTATATTATATATAATATATAAATACAAATTTATATATATATAAAATATATAAATTCACCCTAGATTATTCATTGAATCAAGACATGTCTTAGATTCAATGAATCTAGACATCACAGCTCGAGTTGGGCTATTTTGTGTGCGACTCTGTAGGCCCATATGAAGTTGGCAGTGGGCCAGTTACTATACTAACCCACAAGTCGTAAACGGCCTCTAGCAAGACATTACGACTACCCAAAACATATGAGGATCGATGAACGAAGTTACCTTTCATACAACCATATCACGTCCCTTTTGTCACATGATATTTCAGTCATGGATGAGGCATGGTGAATGTCATCCTCCTATTCCTGACCGTCACTTTCTCAATCCCTGAGCAGTCTGACTATAGTAATGGAACTACCCTTCCATTACAGTATGGCCATACATTTCTCAGACTCACTCATCGAGGGGCCCAGTAATATCTCTCTACGAATGTGAGGGACAAATTCCATCTTGACTATTCACATTCCTCCGCATGAAAAACCACTAAGCCGGAACATAGCCTTTATGATCACTCGGTCAAAAGTGACTTTTGACTAGGTCAAAGCTGAGCATTTGTCATGTAGGAATCCATGATAATCTCAGGTCAAAAGGCATAGTGACATGGCTTGTATATGAGAGAAGCTTATGACTTAACCCATGCAGCTCTCTTATAGCGGGTCGATCCAGCACCCTGTACTCTTACATGTGCCTATGACTTTGATTTATATCTCTATATATCTTCAAAGTTATACTGGTCTTATTTCATCTTTGCTCCCGCATAGATGACCGACCAGGGACATTTAGGATAAGATCATGAGTTATCCAAGGATGGTCATCACAGTAAACATGCAAATAATGTGATAACATATTTAAGACATTCAAAAAACAATAATGTTTATAAGACAATGATTGGTCCCTAGGGCACAATTTCCAACATTATCCCCATTGAAGGGATATCTCCTGAGTACTGTAATCATATGTCTATAGGATCATGGTCATCATTCATCTCTAATCCCATTCTCTGTCTAATTGACTATCATTATCTGTCTCAGATTCTCATTCTAAACTTGAGGGATTAACCGGCTAATTATCTCGTTTATCACTTTTCTTTGCTTTATTATTATTACCAAGTTAAATTATCTAATTGCATGTCGTATGGTATGGGAGCAACATCACGTTCTCATAACTTCCTCATCTCATATGTACTCTACCCTGCATGTACTACAAAAAGGGGTATTCATTCATCATGGCATACTCTAACATGCATGTCATCATATGACAATTGCAAGGAGATGCAACTGATCATCATAACTTATGGCAACAAAAGCCATATTATCATCACATAATTTGCTCAACTATCCATTATACACACACTATAATTCTACCCTTTAACTCGGTAATCCTTTGTTTTTTAAGCATTCTCTCCCTTTATCACTTTCTCTGCCAGATCCCAATCATTCATTCATGAACTTGAGATGAATATTTATTTACTTAGGCTGCCACATTACCCCTTGCTAGGGTACAGACTCAGCCCTTCACTACTCTTTCTTACACAGAGGATAGGGGAGTCACTCTATCTTTGAATTGTGGCTACCTTTCTCTCTCTAATATTATACACTTCTGTTTCTAATCTTGCATACCTTTATCGCTCTATTGAACTTCATTGACTACCTGAGAAATTCTTTACAACATGAAATTCAATCCATGAATAAACTTCTCGGGCATTCAACTCTCACTAACCTTATGGATAAACTTGGCTAATTATTCATCAAAGGGTTTCTGTTTCTCTACATTAACCCTTAGCCTCATTCTCATCTCTATCTAACTGAGAGGAATGCTTTTCATATACTTATTCAAGAAGACTTCTCAGGTTAGCGGATCAATCTTCATCTCTATGTAGTAACTTTCGTATCTTTCTACTGTCTCTGAACTCTCTCTGTCTGTATATCAGTCTCAGTATGCTCTAGACTAGACTGTGGTTCCTTCCTAGTCCCCTTCTATGGATCTTGATCAACTTAAGTCACATGGATCTCATTCATCATCTAGCACTATCAATTCTATTCTCTAGGGTGCTCTCCCCTAGGTCTGCTAGGTTACGTTTCTTTGTGATGGAATCCCTCTATCTTGGGAACATTAGCTCTCTAACTATTAACCATCACATCTCTAACTTTAAGCCATATGTTAGGCTCATTCTCAGGCAAGTCTCATTCTAACTTTTAATCCTTTTGTTCAGGAAAGATTAACTGAACAACTTCTTTCGTAATATAGATCTACTCCTGGTAGTAATACAGAGGATATACTTCTGAGCATCTTTTTAAATTAATATGTATTTCTGTATCTCATACTATTTAGCTTACCTGCATCTCGTGCTAAACCTCTAACTGATAAACTTCAGTGAGGCTGGCATCTTCATTCATTATCAGGTCTCTGTACATCCTAGTCGCGACCTGAGTATTTACTAGTCGTGACTCATATTCTCTGTAAACTTTAGTCGCGACCATCCCATTCTACTCGTCATGACTTGACGGCTCTGTGTACTTCAGTCATGACCATAGGTCTGCTCTTATCGCGACCTGATAGCTCTGTGACTTTTCGTCGCGGCCAATGGTCTTTACTCATCATGACCAAACCACCTCTGTAAATATTCAACGCGACCCGTGGCTCAACTCGTCGCGACTTAACTTCTCTGGAACTTCCAGTCGTGACCAAAACTGCTTCACATCACGACCTGCACACAACTTTCTTTAAACTTTCTATTCTAGTATTCTTGTCCAGTCTTTACTCTAGCAATGGACAATTCTTATTCTTAACTTTGATGAGCTTGAGTGATTTGAAACTCATCCATATCTATCTATCATAATTGAATTAAATAGGGAACATATTCACATAAATGTTCAACCAACTATCATTTCATTATATCACATCAAAACTCATATTTCATATCACCATAGCATTTGTACATATATTATATACATGCCAATTACATATTTGGGATAAGTCATAACATTATATATTTATGTAATCACTTCACTTTACACTGTTTACATATTTACATTACCCCTCATCCCTTTTTACATTCTTTTCTAAAGAATCATAAACTACAAGTACTTCTGCATACAGAAATGCCACCCTTGTATATCAGCTGGTGGATCATTTCCTAGAAACTCACTTAACTCTACATGCCATGTAGGGGTATGTGGCAATACCTGACTTACGACCATATTATGCCAATCTTCTAGATTGTAAACCTGATTCAGGTCGATGCCCTCTATCGTATATCTGTTTATAGTCCCTGCCACGGCATTGAGGAAATACAGATAAACTGACTGCTCTTGATCTCTACTTCTATCCATCCCTTGACCTAAACTGAGTAGTTCACTCTCCACACTTTCTTACGACTGATATAGTCAATATTATCTATCTTTCGTAAAGAAGACTGGGGTTGACTAGGACCATGAACATCCCTCTTATCTTTATCTATAACGTCATATATTTCTAGACTGCGAGAATAGGAAGGGACTGTTATAGGTTGTGACTGGATCTCTGGATTAAGGTACTGTTGTAAGTTACTAATATAAAATCTATCCTCAAACTCTAGTAGAGGAGAAATAATATCTGGTCTACCTGTAATCCAGTACCAGTACTCAGTTTTCTTAGCCGTAATTTATCCTCTCATTGGAGGAATAGAGCTTACATCAGGGTTAGAGGATACTCCAACAAACTCATACTGTACTGGCTGGGGATATGTCACATCTTCTTCAATCCTCTATCCTCCCACCACAACTGAACTAGAATCTGCTGGGTCAAAGGTAGGACAAGCATAGGGAAAACTGGGACAGGTTCTTCTGGCAAAAAGTTCGACCCTATTGAGGAGCTATCGGATCTATCTAGATCAAAGTCACTAGAATCAGAAATTGAGCTACACTAAAATCTTCATCCATCATAAGCTCCTCCTCTGATTGGTCTGAACTAATAACCTCAGGCCTAGGATCCCCTTGGTTAACTGTGGTTTATGATCTGATTCTATGCCTAGCCATCCTGCAAACACTAAATATCAATTATGACTGCTTTACCATTAGGTATCTATCTATAAATCATCTATTCAGAGCATTACCTAAGCTAGAATCCTTTGCTCTGATACAAAAATGAAACATCCTTACTTTCATATATCTTAGGGACCATTTGATAGCATTTAGAACCACTCTCAAGGTCATTGAAGTCAAATTTCTCAATCTGGAGTTTTATTCTTATCGAGTACTGTTCACTGTGTAAATTCCAGATGAGTGACCTGACTTCAAAAAATCATAACTAATTTTAGAAAAATTGAAATGAAGTGATTCAAATTGATTCATGAAGCTAACTCAATTATATTTCAGGGAAAAATAACTCGTTGACCACGCCTTGACCAAGTAAACGTCAGTCAACGTTACAACTTTACTGTTCATCCAGCATTTTTGTCCCAACTTTGATAATTTATATCTCCATGTGTAGACATTCAAATGAGGCATTCTATATATCAAATCGAAATTTGGTATGTCTACTATCCATCATCAAAATATCATATATTTATTTAATCATTTACTATTTTTAATTATAGATCAACCCTTACTGTGTCACCACGAGTTACTGTTCATGCCAGCAATCAACTTTACATACATATGCATAACATCTCTTAATTCCTTATACACAAGTTGAGCATGCCAAACAATATTTATTAATAAATAATAAATTGTTATACAACAGGGCATGAACAAAATCCCCATATCTTTATTATATCTTTCTTGCCTGAACTCCGGCAGTATAATTACTATACTTCATATTTTTTGACTAACTGATTTGTACTGATTCGGTAATTCCCATAGGAACTACCATTCTACCTAAGTACCCAGGAAAGACTGGATGAACCGACTAAGTCCACTCACTTCCAGACTCCTTAGACAGTACCTACGTACACAGTACGTATCATCTCCTTTCTTCACTATTGATATTTTGCCATAATTTTGGTAGCATAACGGCTTCCCTTAGCATTTTCAAAATTTACTTTGACATAACCTCCCTGTAATGGGTTATATATATAGGGGATAAGATTTAGGGGAATCTCAGTAGTAACAACCATAACAATATATGTAATACAGTGTGATAGTGCTTGCTTGTGATTGTGTACAGATAAGTATGCCGCGTGCTTCCATACTTGATAATAACATATGATCATAGCATTATGTAATAGAGCTTCAAACATAACATATAAGACAACAATCCAACCAAACAATAGCACATTAAATCACAAAGCCATTACATAAAAGCTAGGATTAGTTACTACCTTACAAGCTTAGCAGAACTCTACTATCTCTATACTGCTTCTGGCTCCTCTATAACTTCCTTCCTTGTTTCTTTCTCTCACTTTCTCTCTCTAAGACTCATTTCTCTTTCTAATTTGGCTATTGGCCATGAATGAAATGGCAAGGGGGAGGGGGTATTTATACTTGAGGCAAGGTGAAATGAATAGCTCAGATCAATTCACAATGAATGGCTCAGATTGCTTTGCTTGCTCACCAAGTCTTGCTATCTCATCATGATGACATCATCCTCCATAATGACTCATCACTTATGACATCATCAAGGGACACCTCACATGCTAGGTGGTACAATGGTGGGGCCCTTAGGATACCTCACCAGCTAACTCAGCGTTTCTAGAGAATCCAGAGTCTTGTCCCGGAATGAACGGCTGAGATCTTGTCACGTGTCCTTAGATTTTCTTCTCCCTCTAAATCAGTGTCATGTGGCATCTTGCTGGCACCTTTCACGCCATCCCATGACTTCCAGATAGGTCCAAGCTTTATCTGATCAATTCCCTGGTGATCACGTCAACCGAGTAACTTTACTTTATTGAAGTCACTAAAATATTATTTTAATGCCACTTAACTCACATATACCTTGGGCTACATTTTTGGGCATTTGGAATGTCATCTTGGGTTTCTGATCCAGTCCAAGTACTCTATGGCTCAATTCCCAATAACCATCCCTTGGTAAATTACCAAAATGCCCTTGGTTCCTCTTTATTTACTTTAATGAATCTAGGGGCATTGTTGTCTTTTCATATCTTACCAGAGTATTCTCTGACCCTGGTCAACTATCCAGATAACCTTTCTTGACTGACTAACCTTAGTCAAATGACCAAAATACCCTTTACTCATTCTTTCACTATTTTATAACATAAGGGCATTTTTGTCATTTTGTACATTTTCGGGGTTCCAATGGACACTGGCCCACCTATCAGTCCAAGTATCTTATTGGGCCTTGGTTGGCACCATTTTTGGGCCTTTATAAGGTCCACCACCTTTATGGCACGAATTCTAAGACACCTCTCCTGGTGATATTCATCGAGTATTGTTGTCATTGTGCACCGTTTCTACACCTTTCCGGACACCGACTCCTTTTATCAGATAAACTGATATACTGAGCTAGGCATCCCTTTGGGTCATAACAAACATCTGACCGATATCATCTGAGCTCATTTAGTCTCAGTTTGAATACCGATAAATCTCCCAATCGGATACTCGGAGGTCACAAACTCCTTTCTGAATTCACTAATTTGTGAATAACTTTTTCTACAGACCTCCTTTCGGTATTCTGTCAGTTCCCTGACATCCGTCTCTATAGGACGCATCTTTCTGCAGATTTTCACTTATATCTGAGGTCCAAGATATCCGATAAGAATTTTTTATACTTTTAGACTATCAGATAAATTTTGGCTATCTGGAGTCCTGATAAAATTCCTGTATTAAGCTGGATTACCCAGCATCATTTGCTCTATCTACTGGTAAAATCTGGGACTGAAATGCTTTTAGGCAGTCTAAACCACTTTTGGCTCAACTTTCTTTAATTACACTTTAACCCTTAGAAACTTTTCTTCTTTTCAATTAAGTCCCTCAAATTTGGCTAAAATTACACTTAAAGACCCCACATTTTTGTCTACTTTCTCTTTTAACCTTAAACCTTTTATACTTCCACTTAAGTCCTTGCATTTTCTTCCTTTTTCAATTCAATCCTTTTCGTTACATAAATGGCCACATTTTTCTTAGAAAATCTCACATATATTATGTACAAACTGTACATACTATCCAATACAAAAAAGTAGGGATATTACAAAAAATATTTACTTTTCTGCACCTTTATCTTATTGCATCAAAAATCAACCAAACCCTGAAACCATTTGGCTTTCACTAAGGTTTTTAATAGATTTGGCACCAATATGCTAGGCCTCCAATAGAAAAGCTTCGCGAGAAGGACGATAGGGTTGTGCCTTATACTATATTATTAGGGGCAAACATTATTATTGATGGATCAAAAGATTACAATCCGACTTGCTCATTAATGGCGCCGTTGCCGGGGAGCCAAGTAATTGGTTCCTTAGTGATTGATTGTCAATTTAATTATTTACCTAAGTTATTTTTGTTTTTAATTTTAGTTTTTGTCATTTTTAATTGCATTGCATTCTGCATTTTTTCTGAGTTTCTATGAAATCACAATATGTTGCATTGAGTCGCGACCAACCATCACTTGTGTCGCGACCAAATTGCTTTGCTGTGGTGCTGATTACTCTCTGTGAACTTTAGTCGTGACTTTTACAACTTCTGGTCACGACATTTTTTGGAAAATCTGCTTTCTGTGTTATTTAGTCGCGACTTGAGTACTTTTGAGTCGCCACCTAATAACCAATTTTTAAGAACTTTTGCTCCTTGTGTTCTGAGGTCGCGACCTCAACACTCTTTTATCTTGACTAGTTGGCACTTTTTGCTGTGAAACTTCTGTGTTTAATTCTGATTGCTTGCCTAGCTATTCTTTATTATTTTTAAGTTGCATGCGTAGAAGAACTAAACATTTAGTGCCTTTTGAACCTAAAATTGAGAGACAACTTAGGAAACTAAGGAGAGAACTTAGAGAAGAGGCGAGGTCATCAGAATCTAACATAGCTGAGATAAATCATAATGGGCATAATGGGTATAACAGACAAGGAGAAAATGAAATACCTATAAATGTGGAAGATAATAGAAGTGTGAGGGAAATAAATCATTCGCATGTGAATTATGATCCTTATGGTTTTTATACTAAAGACGCTAATTTTAAAATTAAAGGAGCTTTGATTGCAGCCTTACCTAAATTTCATGGTTTTGTAGGAGAATGCCCACATCGCCACTTACAAACCATGCATATGATCTGCTGTTCAATGAAGCCTCAAATGACTGTATTGGATGACGTGTTAAGGAGGTGTTTCCATTTCACTATAGAAGGGAAGGCTAAGGAATGCAAATACAATCTGCCAACCTATTTCTCAACTCTTACATGGGATCAACTGAAATCAACATATCTAATAGAGCAATTTTCCCAACCTCAAAGACTACTAGGATGAAGAAGGAGATCACAAATATTTTGCAGCAGAATAGGGAGTCATTACATGAATATTGGACCAGATTTATCAATTTATTGGCTCGATGACCCCATCATAACATCACGAAGGCTGATTTAGTAGACATTTTCTTTAATGGTCTACTTCCTCACAATAAGGTGTTCTTGAATACAGCAACCAATGGGTCTTTGAGAGATAAAACCCCACAAGCGAGTTGGGAGTTATTCTAGAAAATGGCGAATGAAGACTGTAACATCCCTAATTTCTGTACTAGGTTGTATGTACAGGTTGAATAAAATATATGAGATTTTTAGAAAAATATGTGCCCATATTTATGTAAAGAAAAGGATTAATTGGAAGAGGAAGAAATTCCAAGAGCCAAAGTGCAAAATTATGAAAATGCCACTGTGATGCCCTAAGAAACCCGAAGTAAATGGAGGGCATTTTGGTCATTTCATACAATGGATGGATATCAGATGAAAATTGATAGTAAATTATTATAATTAATATGACAATTTATGGAGTTGACAGAAGTCAAAAAGGAGTCCTCTAGAATTAATTATGGAATTTACGGTGAAAAAGGACACCGATAAAGGGTTAAAGGAAATGTATGTAATTTGTATCAGGACTTCTGGGTCTCAGAAAATTATGAAACTTTGTAGAGAATTTATTTTATATTAGAATGAATTTCTAAAAATGTTAGAGCAATTAAAAGAGGTGTTTAGTATTTATTCTAAGATCAGGGTAATTTAAGGATATCGGTATAAGGAAAGTACATTGGGATTTGTGCCAATTAGCTATTGGACCTAAAAGAGGCCCAACATGTTATCCTAGGCTATCCCAATAAGCCCCAAAAGTTATCTTGGAGCCCAAGTCCAATAAGGAATAATTTATGGATTTTGAAAAGAAAAAGAAAAGAGAATAAAGTAAGAATTAGGTGTTGCACATGGTGGGACCCACAAGGACACAAGAATGGCACCCAAAAAGAGGAAGGGTTAGGTGTACCAAGGGAGGCCATGCTAGTGATGTCATGGTGGTAAGGTCTTGAGTGAAAAGTGAAAAGACATTCCAAGATCAAACCTTTAACCACTAGATTAAATAGTTTCCAAGGTGATCTTGGCCTTCAAATGGCACATGACTTTTGCTATAAATACCCCCATTTACAAGTCCAAAACTGTGAGCAAGAAAGGAGAAGGAAGCTCTTGCAAAATATTTGTCAAGCTTGGAGGAAGCAAGGATCTTGAAGAAACAAGTAAGGTAAGTTGTCTCCTTGCTTCTACCTTTTGTTCTTATAGTTTGTGCTTGAGTTTAAGTGGTTTTTGAGGCTTAGATCTTGGGGAGATGCTGCTGGAATTTTTGTGTATATGTGAAAGGAATATGAGTTTTAGGTCATAGATAGTTAAGACAAGCTTAAACAAGCTAGTTACATGCTTGGTTGTGAAGTAAGTTGATGTTCTTGACTTTACCATTTCAGTTTGCACTGTTCATGCACTGTTTATGATAGAAGGAAATGGAATTTCAATGATTTAATGCTTCCATTGAGTTTATATGATGATTTTGTGTAGGATTGGAAGGGTTTTGAACCTTGGAAACCATTGGAATTAAATGTTATAATGTTGAAAATTCCTCACGGTACTGGTCACTCGCATGAACAGTGATTTGAATTTCATGATTTTGATGCTTCCAATGGTCTTAAAATGAGATTTTGTGTGGGGGAAAAGTGGAGGAACAAGTATGGGAAGCATTGGAATCAAAATGAGAATTTTTGGAAGATTTATGTATGCTTTTCCAAATCTGTACAGAACAGTGCATTCTTGCTGGAATTTGGTTATTTTGAGTTCATAAATGGATTCAAAAGGTGAAATTCTGTAGGGTAAGGTCAAGACATCAATGGGTTCAAAGGCCAACTTAATTGGCAAAGATTAAAGAAAGTTATGTTAGTTAAAGCAATTTAAAGGTTCAAGAGAGGTAGTCTTGAGTAGTGTTTGAGTTCATGGTCCTAATGGATTATGTAATGAATATGAATGTGTTTAGGACCTTGAAACCTCTAAGAAGGAGTTGGGGAATGATTGACCAAAGAGCTTCATGATTGGAAAGCTTGGGAAGCAAGTGCAAGCATAAGAAAGAAAGCTTAAATCCAAGGTAGTGAACTTACCCTAAACTTGTATGTATGTAATGTATGCTTGATTGTGCTATGGATTGGTTGAATTGTGTGTATATGGTAGATGATTGAAGCTTTGTTATGTTATGATTACTTTGGTCAATTGTATTTCATATGATACATGGAAGCATGCTCATCACACTATGATAACACTTTCACAAGCAAGCATAAGTCTTTACATTAATACATGCATTGTTTGGTATTGTTTGCTACTGAGATTCCCCCGAATCTCACCACCCATAACCATGATCTAGGTGCTGGAACATCACAACGAAGGAGGTAATGGTGGATGTATGAATGGTGTATGACTTGGAAAGCATGCCTTTAATTTATGTGGTGATATATTGGTATGTATATTGTATGCATGCACTGGATCCGATGAGAGGCAGTCTACTTCTAGCGATAGTTTGAGCAGCTTATCCAGCGAGTTTTTACATGAAATTTGGCATGAACATATATAATATCCAGAGCTTTAATTGGACACCAAGAAAGCATAATTTGGTTAAGATTTCAAATTGATATGATTTTTCAAAGTTGGACTTAAACTCTGGATCAAGATAAAACAAGTCATCCGATACAGTAAGGTTCATACGCGGTTTTCATATAGTAAATGAATGAGTTTGTCTGCGATATTTGGTGAGCTTAAAGTAAACATTCTGAGATTTAAATCCATAGGTAATTAGACTCAATTGGATAAGTATACAAGGAGAAATGAATTTTTGAAAATGGGGCAAAGAAACTGGAACTTCCAGATTTACCAAATAAACAGTAAAGTTCAACGAATAACTGATTTGATCTGGACAAGGAAACCTCATTTTCATATTTTTCTATCAAATTTAAATGAAATAGATTTCATTATAAATTGGAACCACCTCAATATGATTTTTCTAGATTTAATTATGAATTTCCAAAGTTCAGGCTATAATATGGAATTACCGAGTGAATAGTGATAGTGAACAGTACCCGTAAGCCCAACTCTTGGAAATTAATGTTTTTAAATTTAAGAGGTATTCCAATGATCTAAGATAATTCCAATTGAGTATACGTAAGGCTAAGATTTATGGTCAAACTTTAAGGTTAAGATTTAAAGATATTTACTAGAAAACGCTGTTATACTGGCAGAATATCAAAAGTACTGTGTACGTAGGTGCTGTCTAAGGAGGCTGGAAGTGAGTGGACTTAGCCGGTTCATCCAGTCTTTCCTGGGTACTTATGTAGAATGGTAGTTCTCATGGGACTTACTGAATTAGTACAGTTATCTTCTATCAGGATTTTTGGCAAAGAGATATATAATAAAGTTAAGATTACTTCCGTAAGTGTACTCTAAGATGTTTAAAGGAGGATGTTTCATTTTGGTATCAAAGCAAAGGATTATGGCTTAGGAAATGCTCTGAACAGATGATTTCTAGCATTAGTACAAAATAAAGTTAGCACAGAACAAAGGGTTCTGGCTCAGAGCATAAGATTCTGGCAGAGAACAGAAGGTTCTAGCTCAGTTATGCTCTGGTTTAGTTAGACTGATCCCATAGACAAATGAGAAATTTGAATGATTCTCTCCCTAGAGTATGATATAGGGATGGTGTTCACTACTTGGAAAGGTTTAGACAGAAGACAGTGACACCCAGATGGATAAGACTATACCCCTAGTTTTACAGTCTTATGAAGGATATGATTACGATGGGCTGATCTTAGTCAGCTGATACAGCTGAGGTCTCATGTTTATTAAAACAATGTGGCTGGACTAAGCAGAATAATGTTTAAGAAGCAATTTCCTCTATGGATAGAGACAGAAGATGATCAGTTCATGACTAAGGAAGCTATAAAAGTATGTCGAAGTACCATGTTGTGACCAGATACTACAGTAAGGATGCCAGATGTCCAAGTTGCGACAAGTTAGGTCATAAGTCACGATGAGAGAAGACTTTTGGTCGCAACGACAGAACATAGAGCAAATGTTGCAGCAGTAGACATGGGGATTCATAAAGTTAAGCTTGAAATATCAGTTAATCAGTGAGACCCCCAACCTGTAATACTGTATAAAGATGAGGTACACCCAGACTTTGACTCTTCAAGTAGTGAAGAGAGTTAAGATAGCAGCATAAGGGAATCAATTAGGAAGGTTTATAATAAGGTACCCCATGCATATTTTTATAGACTCAAATTTACAGTCTAGAGATTATGAGAAATTCAGTCAAATGTTGTGTATGTGAAACATCCTCCCTTAGACCCCTCAGAGTACACTTACGGAAGCTAGATAGTTCGATTATACCTTAACTCAAGCCCATAAATTTAAAATTTCACTCTTAAGTTCCTTATTGTGAAACTTTAAGTTGAAAACCAATTTATCTCGTTCTACACATCCAAATGAGGCTTATTACCTATCAAACGTAATGCCCCAGATGTGTGCTACTGGCTCACCAAATTTCGTGGCCAAACTCCTTCATTTACTAGGTCAAACTGAGGTCAAAACACTGCTACCTCAGGACCTGCGAATTTCTCTCTCATAATTTCTCATACACAAATTTAATATGCCAAACAATATTTATTATTAAATAATAAATTGTCATAGAACGGGGCATACACAAAATCCTCATATTTCTATTACATCTTCCTTGCCTGAAATCTGGCAGTATAACGGCTACGCTTCATCTTTAGAAAGTAACTGATCTTGTATCGATTCGGTAATTCCCGTGAGAACTACCATTCTACGTAAGTACCCAGGAAAGACTGGATGAACCTGCTAGGTCCACTCACTTCCAGCCTCCTTAGACAGTACCTATGTACACAGTACGTATCAGCTCCTTTCTTCACTACTGCTATCTTGTCATAATTTTGGCAGCATAACGGCGTCTCTTAAAATTCTCATAATTGATTTTAACATAACCTCCCTGTAATGGGTTAGACATGGCGAATGAGATTCGGGGGAATCTCAGTAGTAAATAATCATAACAATATATGTAATGCAGTGTGACAGTGCTTGCTTGTGATTGTGTACAAATAAGTATGCCGCGTGCTTCTATACTCAATAACATATGATCATAGCATTGCAGTAGAGCTTCAGACATAACATATAAGACAACAATCCAACCAAACAATAGCACAACAAATCACAAAGCCATTACATAAAAGCTAGGATTAGTTACTACCTGGCTAGCTTAGCAGAACTCTACTATCTCTATACTGCTTCCAACTCCACCAGAACTTCCTTTCTTTCTCTCTTTCTTTCTTTCTCCTTCTCTCTCTTCTTTCTCTCTCTTTTCCTTGCAAAACCAGATGAACGAATGGCAAGGGGTATTTATAGTTTTCACTGATGGCACTTCCATAATTCTCAAGAACTCTGAACTTGAAGCCACCGATTTTCCTGGAATTTCCTATTTTATTTATTCCCTTTACTGCATCATCATGACATCATTCAAGGGACACCTCATGGGGACACCTAATCTGTCATATGGCACAAATGCAGGCTCCTGGGACACCTTCCCAGATGACTCAGCGTTTCCAAACAGTTCTAGAGTCTTGCACCGGAATACACGGTTGAGATCGTGCCACGTGTCCTTAAATTTTTCTTCCTCCTCTATGTTGGCGCCATGTGGCATCTTGCTGGCACCTTTCATACCATCCAATGCTATCCAGATAAGTCCCAGACTTTATCTGATCACCTCCTTAGTTATCTTGCCGACCGAGTAACTTTACTTTATTGAAAAGTCACTAAAACATTATTTTAATGCCACTTTTCCCCACATAATTCATGGGCTACGTTTTTGGGCCTTGGGACTGCTATCTTGGGCCCTAATCAAGCTCCAGTACTTTGATGGCTCGATTCCCAAGAAATATCCCTTGGCAAATTACCAAAATGCCCTTGGTTCCTTTTTCTTTTCTTTAATGAGTCTAGGGGCATCATTATCTTTTAACCTCTTACCAGAGTACTCTCTGACCCTGGTCAACTATCTAGATATCCTTTCTTGACTATCTAATGTATTATCCCAATTTTCAGGCCTAGAGACGTGAAAATAGCCTAGGATTGAGAGGCTACTAGACCCCCTTTGAACAGAAGTCCCAGAGATACGCAGCGAGTTTCAGGGACTAAGCTGCAAATAAGCGAAAGTACAGGGACTTATGTGTAAACAGTGAAAGTCCCAAGGGGTAGAATAGCCATTTGGGATGATGTAAAGGTGAAAGGTGGTAGAGTTGAGAGCTGACCATTATGGTCGCGACTAGGGAGTACTTTGGTCGCCACTAATGGTTATTGAAAGAGTTATACGCGACGAGAAACCAGTGTGGTCGCGACTAGGAAGTAGTGACGTCGCGACTAATAATGGCAGAAAGGTTTAGACGCGACTGAATGATGTGTGTGTCGCGACTAATAAGTAAAATGGGCTGGTTGCGACTAGAAAATGTTATGGTCGCGGCTAGATTGTGTTGTGGTCGCGACGAAAGGATGTTGTGGTCGCGACTAATGTACACATAAGTGTTATGTCGCGATGAGATGATGGTCAGGTCGCGACTAGTGACTAAAGTGGTGCTAGGCGTATGGGCCAAGAGTTGTGAAGGTCCAAAGGAGATAGTTACCCGGTTAGAGATAGACCGGGGGAAGGAGGTCAGATAAAGGAGAGGTTATCTGGAAACCACGAGGTGGACTGATAAAGTATCCTTATGGGACCCGCAAGATGCCAGATGGCAGTAAAGTAATGCTTCAGTAAAATAAAGTTACTCGGTTGGCACGAAAACCGAGGAGGTGATCAGATGAGTCTGGGACTGATTTGGATAGCATTTAGTGGCGTGAAGGGTGCCTACCTTGTCGCCACATGGCATTAGTCTGGAGAAAGCAGATAAAGCTGAGGACACGTATTACGAGGTAGGACTCTGGACCGGTGAGTCAGCCTGATGAGTCAGCATGCTGAGGTGTCCAGGATTTTTAGCATGTGCAAAATGTGACGATGAGGTGTCCTTTGAGGTGGCATGTAGAGGTGTCCCAGTGATGCAGTAAAAGGAAATAAAGGAAAATAGGAAATTCCAGGAAAATCCAGGACCACATGTTCAGATGGCATGAAAATTACGATATTGCCATTGCGGAAGTATATAAATACCCCCCCTTGGCCTTCATTTGCTCCACGCATGGAGAAGGGAAAGAGAGAGAAAGAAGTGAGAAGGAGAAGGAAAGGAAGAGAGAAAGGAGGAAAGAAAGAAAGGAAGTTCTGGATGAGCTGGAAGCAGAATAGAGATAGTAGAGTTCTGCTAAGCTAGCCAGGTAGTAACTAATCCTAGCTTTTATGTAATGGCTTTGTGATTTGTTGTGCTATTGTTTGGTTGGATTGTTGTCTTATATGTTATGTCTGAAGCTCTACTGCAATGCTATGATCATATGTTATTGAGTATGGAAGCACGCAGCATACTTATCTGTACACAATCACAAGCAAGCACTGTCACTCTGCATTACATATATTGTTATGGTTGTTACTACTGAGATTCCCCCGAATCTCATCCCTATATATATATGTAACCCATTACAGGGAGGTTATGTCAAAGTGAATTCTGAGAATTCTGAGAGACGCCGTTATGCTGCCGGAATTAAGACTGAACATCAGAGTATGATAAGTACTGTGTACGTATGTGCTGTCTAAGGAGGCTGGAAGTGAGTGGACCCAGCAGGTTCATCCAGTCTTTCCTGGGTACTACGTAGAATGTAGTTCTCATGAGGGAATTACTGAATCAGTACGGTTCAGTTCTTTGTAAAGTGAAGCTCGGCGGTTATGCTGCCAAAAGTCAGGCAGGAGAAGCTGTAATCAAGCTAATATGGCTTCTGCAAGTGTACTCTGAGGCGTCTAAGGGAGGATGTTTCATTTTGGTATCAGAGTAAGAGATTCTGGTATTGACCAGACAAGATTCTGGCATTGACCAGACAGGATTCTGGCATAGGCCAGTAAGGGCTCTGGCTCAGAGTAAAAAGGTTTTGGCTTAGACCAGAAAGGGTTTTGGTTCAGAGTATAAGATTCTTGCACAGGACAGAAGGTTCTGGCTCAGTGATGCTCTGAGATAGTTAGATTGATGTTTAACCAAGTTAATAATGTGGATTAGAAAGAGTTAAGGTTGCGACGTGAGAGGGCCTAGGTAGCAACGATAATTGTACGGGTCGCGACGAAAGATGAATAAGGTCGCGACGAGTTAGGTTTTGGTCGCGACGATAGAGGAGTTTGGTCGCGACGAAATAACAGAAATGTTAGGTCGTGACGAGTTGAGTGCGATGGTCGCGACAAAAGGTCACAGAGGAGATAAGTCACGACTATCCAATACTCAGGTCGCGACTAGAATGGGTTTAGAAAAAATTCAACGGAGATATGAGCTCTTAGATGGGATGAGATATGTTCATTTTTCTTTTTGAAGGAAAAAGATGGTAAACACAAGACAAGAACATAGAGCTTGAGTGGAGGAGCCATGCATAGAGGAAGCGGGCAACTCCAATATGCGAGTCATCCTTGCTAGGATAAGTAGCAAGGGATGATGATAAGTTAAGATGGGTTAGCTCGATGAGATAGCTAGAATGAGGTAGATCCTCCAAGTAATAACTAGGAGTAGATCTACATTGTAAAGGTCTTATTCATCTGGGCTGAATAGAAGACCTAAGAGCTAGAATGAGATAGCTAGAATGAGATTTGACTAGGAATGATCCTAGCACATGGCCTAAAGCTAGAGAGGTGATGGTTAATAGCTAAAGAGCTAATGTTCCCTAAGCAGAGGAATTCCATCACGGAGAAGTAATAGACCTGTGGTAGAGTACCCTAGAGAACAGAAGTAATAATGAGAGATGATGAATGAGATCCATACGACTGAAGTTCACTAGGATCAAGAGGATCGAGAGAAGAATCAATGAGGAACCATAGTCCGGTCAAGAATAGTCTGTGACTGATAGATAGACAGAAGAAGTAAAGAGATAGTAGAAAGGTAGCCACAGATTACGAGATATAGTGACTCCCCTATTCCCTATGTAAGAAAGAATAATGAAGGGTTGAGTCTATACCCTGATAAGAGGGTAGTGTGGTAGCCTGAAATAGATGTTTCAGGATGTATGAATGATTAAGATATGATAGGCAATATGATAAATATGTTTTGAGGCTTACTTAGCTTTATAATGTCTGATGGATGGTTGAGCAAAGTATGATGATGATATGGCTTATGATGCAATAAGTTATGATAGTTGCATTTCTTTGCAGTTGTCATATGATGACATGCATGTTAGAGTATGCCATGATGAATGAATACTCCCCTTTTACAGTGCATGCAGGGTAGAGTATATATATATGAGTACATATATGAGATGAGAAAGTTATGAGAAAGTATGTTGCTCCCATACCATATGACATGTAATGAGATATGTATTGAGGATGATAGATAGTCTCAGTTTATGGGACAATAAGCTATGATATTCAAATATGTTATGATTGAGGTTACTCGGGTAATTCCGCAGACTTGTGAATACAGTACTCAGAGCCATTTCTGTTGAAAGGAATGGTAGACAGAAAGAAAACAGAAAAGAGTAAAGAGATTGTTTCTAGATCACTCTTCAGATAAGAGTTAGATCTGAAACATATGGCTCCCAAATAGAGCTAGATTCAGATGAGTATCGATCACTCTTCAGATAAGAGTTGGATCTGATACAGAATGCTCACAGTTAGAGCATAGTTTAAATGGCTCTTAGTTAGAGCACAGATTGAAATGAGAAGTTATGATGAGGCCATAGCAGTAGAATGCAATGGCAGGTGGTTAGACCATGATGGCACAAGCCAATTGTAAGCCCCAGTAAAGTAAGAAAGATGAGAAGGAACTCCTGAGTAAGAGAGGAAGTAAGTAAAGTCTGGGTAAAGGATATGAGGCTATAAAATTTTTTAAAATTTTTATTTATGGAATTATCAATAGGTCGAAGCAGTTAACCTTATAACTTAGTTTGTTGGTTTAAGATCTTCGGGAGATTTACAGTACAACAGAATCACAGTTAGATTCTGGAGGGTCATAGTTAGATCCTAACATGGCTCCAGGGTCGCAGTTAGATCCTGAAGGGTCACAGTTAGATCCTAAGAAATTCAGAGTCGCAGTTAGATTCTAAAGAGGCTTACGGTTGATCACAGTTAGATCTCGAGGTCGCAGTTAGACCTAGCCTAAGGAAAGTAATGAGCCATGAGACATGTGTACGATGTAGTATCTCTTTGGGAAGATGAATGCCAAAGACGAAGTTAAGATAAGGAAGCTTCACTAGTTGATAAACTCATCTAGAAAAGTTATTTTATAATGATTTTTCTCAGATAAGCCTCTATTATATACAGACTAAACTTAGTTTTCCTTTAAACGAAGATGGAGTCCAAGTTCAAGTCTGAGTACTGAGATTCAAAGTTTTGTAGAAGAATGCCTGAGAAGTGGAAAAGAGAATCCTCTGTGCAATGAGAACAGAAAAGTATGAGTAGATAGATCCCCCAGATGAGGGTAAAGAGATTAAAAGGCCAGAGAGACCTAGAGAAGAGGGTCTAAAGCAAAGCAAAGATAGAATACTGTTCTCTGAGGAAGAGAATGTTAGTCTTATGGTATCTTAAGATAAGTTATGAAAGGGTGAAATACACCATGAGATAGCCAGAGTTGGCTAGATATGCCATGATAAAGTATCAAAAGCATGCAATGAGATACACTGTGGTAAACGTGTAATGTAACACGTACCCAGAAATATGCATTTTATGAACAGATAGAGAGGCTCCCTTTTTCTAGGGATCCATGTTTAAATGTTATGCTACGAATGGAATAGAAAATGAGAGCTTTCCCTCGTTGCATGAGATGTCAAGCCATATGTTATGCTAAAACTCTGCAAGCTCCAGGTGTTAGAGCTGTGCATAATTAGAACGGGAATGCTTGAGCTCCAACGTTAGAGAATTGCATTCATAAGCAGGTATGCAGTCCTGTAGTATGTTGGCCAGGCATTATGCATAGGTGCTCTTATTTAAGAGTAGATGCTCTCATTTAGCGGCAAAGTAAAGAAAGAATAGCTGCGTAAGTCCTCTCTCTGTAGGAAGTTAAGTTGCTAAGAATGATGAGAATGTTTGATTATATGAAAAGAAAGATGGAATGTTGCATATGTTAAAGCAGTCTGCGAGATATTAAGAGAAGTAATAGAGATAGATACTAGAAGTATGATGAGTAGTTAGAAGAAATTCCCGAATACAGTAATATTCGAGAGAATTTCATATGAAAGAAATGGACACTACTTATAAAGTGCAGTAAGCGATCCATAAGAGAAAAGTAGATTTCAACTTTGATTGAATTGACCCAGAGAAAGATAAACATGTTACGAAGAGATGTAAAGTTATGATGAGTACTTTGCCAGATGTTAAGTTAATTTGGCTATGGTACTGATTAAATTTCGGGGACAAAATTTATTTAAAGGGGAGGAGAAATGTAACATCCCAATTTTCAGGCCTAGAGACGTGAAAATAGCCTAGGATTGAGAGGCTACTAGACCCCCTTTGAGCAGAAGTCCCGGAGACACGCAGAGAGTTTCAGGGACTAAGCTGCAAATAAGCGAAAGTACAGGGACTTATGTGTAAACAGTGAAAGTCCCAAGGGGTAGAATGGCCATTTTGGGATGATGTAAAGGTCAAAGGTGGTGGAGTTGAGAGCTGACCATTATGGTCGCGACTAGGGAGTACTTTGGTCGCGACTAGGGAGTACTTTGGTCGCGACTAATAGTTACAGAAAGAGTTATACGCGACGAGAAACCAGTGTGGTCGCGACTAGGAAGTAGTGACGTCGTGACTAATAATGGCAGAAAGGTTTAGACGCGACTGAATGATGTGTGTGTCGCGACTAATAGGTAAAATGGGCTGGTTGCGACTAGAAAATGTTATGGTCGCGACTAGATTGTGTTGTGGTCGCGACGAAAGGATGTTGTGGTCGCGACTAATGTACACATAAGTGTTATGTCGCGATGAGATGATGATCAGGTCGCGACTAGTGACTAAAGTGGTGCTAGGCGTGTGGGCCAAGAGTTGTGAAGGTCCAAAGGAGATAGTTACTCGGTTAGAGATAGACCGAGGGAAGGAGGTCAGATAAAGGAGAGGTTATCTGGAAACCACGAGGTGGACTGATAAAGTGTCCTCATGGGACCCGCAAGATGCCAGATGGCAGTAAAGTAATGATTCAGTAAAATAAAGTTACTCGGTTGGCACAAAAACCGAGGAGGTGATCAGATGAGTTTGGGACTTATCTGGATAGCATTGGGTGGTGTGAAGGGTGCCTACCTTGTCGCCACATGGCATTAGTCTGGAGAAAGCAGATAAAGCTGAGGACACGTATTACGAGGCAGGACTCTGGACCGGTGAGTCAGCATGCTGAGGTGTCCAGGATTTTCAGCATGTGCAAAATGTGACGATGAGGTGTCCTCTGAGGTGGCATGCTGAGGTGTCCCGGTGATGCAGTAAAAGGAAATAAAGGAAAATAGGAAATTTCAGGAAAATCCAGGACCACATGTTCAGATGGCATGGAAATTACGATATTGCCATTGAGGAAGTATATAAATACCCCCCCTTGGCCTTCATTTGCTCCACGCATGGAGAAGGGAAAGAGAGAGAAAGAAGAGAGAAGGAGAAGGAAAGGAAGAAAGAAAGGAGGAAAGAAAGAAAGGAAGTTCTGGCGGAGCTGGAAGCATAATAGAGATAGTAGAGTTCTGCTAAGCTAGCCAGGTAGTAACTAATCCTAGCTTTTATGTAATGGCTTTGTGATTTGTTGTGCTATTGTTTGGTTGGATTGTTGTCTTATATGTTGTGTCTGAAGCTCTACTGCAATGCTATGATCATATGTTATTGAGTATGGAAGCACGCAGCATACTTATCTGTACACAATCACAAGCAAGCACTGTCACTCTGCATTACATATATTGTTATGGTTGTTACTACTGAGATTCCCCCGAATCTCATCCCTATATATATATGTAACCCATTACAGGGAGGTTATGTCAAAGTGAATTCTGAGAATTCTGAGAGACGCCGTTATGCTGCCGGAATTAAGACTGAACATCAGAGTATGATAAGTACTGTGTACGTATGTGCTGTCTAAGGAGGCTGGAAGTGAGTGGACCCAGCAGGTTCATCCAGTCTTTCCTGGGTACTACGTAGAATGGTAGTTCTCATGAGGGAATTACCGAATCAGTACCGTTCAGTTCTTTGTAAAGATGAAGCTCGGCGGTTATGCTGCCAAAAGTCAGGCAGGAGAAGCTGTAATCAAGCTAATATGGCTTCTGCAAGTGTACTCTGAGGCGTCTAAGGGAGGATGTTTCATCTAACCTTAGTCAAATGACCAAAATACCCTTTACTCATTCTTTCACTATTTTACAACGTAAGGGCATTTTCGTCATTTTACACCTTTTCGGCACATTTTCGGACACCGACTCCTTTTATCAGATAAACTGATATACTGAGTCTAGGCATCCCTTTGGGTCATAACAGGCATCTGACTGATGTCATCTGAGCCCATTCTGTCTCAATCTGAATACCGATAAATTTCCCAATCGGATCCCGAGAGGTCACATACTCCCGTCTCAATTCTCTAATTTGTGAATAACTTTTTTTGCAGACCTCCTATTGGTATTCTGTCAGTTCCCTGACATCGGCCTCATCAGGGCACATCTTCCTATAATTTTTCACATATATCTGAGATCTAGGATATCCGGTAGGAATTTTTTATACTTTTTGACTATCAGATCGATTTTGACTATCTGGAGTCCTCAGAAAAATCCTGTATTAAGATGGATTAGCCAGCGTCACTTGCTCTATCTACTGGTGAAATATGGGGCTGATCTGAATACGATCACTATTTTTGCCTATTTCCGGTCCAGGTTTTCATAATTACACTTTTGCCCCTGGAACTTTTCTTCTTTTCAATTAGGTCCCTTTATTTGGCTAAAATTACACTTAAGGACCCCACATTTTTGTCTACTTTTCCCTTTTAGCCTTACACTTTTCATAATTGCGATTAAGTCCTTACATTTTATTTCTTTTGCAATTTAATCCCTTTCTTTGCATAAATGGCCATTATATCCCTAGGAACTTTTACTATTTACATATAAGTCCCTGGACTTTCACTTATTTATAGTTTAGTCCCTAAAAACCCTCTGTGTGTTTCTGGGACTTTTGTTCAAAGTGATATATCTATTTCAGGCTACTTTCTAAGTCTCTGGTCTGAAAATTAGGATGTTACAATATGCACCAGATAATGCTGCACTAGATAATGATGGGTCTAGTAATTATGTATAGGATAAGTTTGATAGAGTGCTCTCTAAACCTTATGTAAGCTCTATTCCTTCGATAAGAGGACAGATTACGTCTGAGGAAGCTGAGAACTGATACTGAATTATAGGTAGGCAAGATATTATTCCTCCTCTACTAGAGTTTAAGGATAAGTTTGATATGAGTAGCCTAAGAACCATTTACAATCTATGACGTCCCTTCCTATTCTTATAGTCCAGGAATATATGACAATGCAAATAAAGATCAGAAGGATGTTCCTGGTTCTAGTCAACCCCAGCCTTCTTTGCTAAAGACGAATAATGTTGACTCTACTAGTCTCAAGAAGGCTGTGGAAAATGAATTACTCAATTTAGGTCAAGGGATGGAAAGAAGTAGAAATCAAGAGCAGTCAGTTTAGCTGCAGTTCCTCAATGCCGTAGTAAGGATAATAAACTGAGATGTTTAAGTTTTCATGTTAGTAGCATGATATGAGATGGCCATAAGCCAGATATTGCCATATACCCTACGTGGCATGTAAAGCTAAGTGAGCTTTTGGAAAATGGTTCATAACTTATGTGTAAGGATCGGCTATTACTAGGGTAAAGACTGGACAAGAACATTATAAGGGAATGTTTAAAGCAAGTTAGATCCAGGTCGGATGTGAAACATCCTCTCTTAGACTCCTCAGAGTACACTTGCGGAAGCAATTTCAGCTGTTCTATAACATAGGGGCATTTTCGTCATTTCGCACCTTTTTCCCGGACACCGGCCCCTTTTACCACTGGACTGATCTAATGGGCCTGGGCCTTCCCTGGTGTCACTAAAGGCCTTAGAAACACTATACGCCCCCTGGCCACAGTCCGATCGTCCCTATCGGGACTGCTTTTTCTTTACCGATTATAACTGTAAATTCCCATCTTCCGGAATTTTTACAGAAAAATCGGGACCTTAAATCAAAATTCCGTGACTCCTCATTCAACCCGGAATCCTTTTCTCTATCTCCCGGTATTTTCAGATATTTTATCCGGACCGGGCTGTTTTGGCCTGAAAAAGCACTCACGCGCATACTTTTCCAAAATGACCATTTTACCCCTGGTCATATTTCTAATTCTTTCATACACATAGAGACCTCATATGCACATTTCACAGTTCAGTGAAATGATCAGCATAATTTTCTCTATTTTCTGGCAAAATATGGTACTCATCAGCTACCGACCCGATCTTTCCCAAAATTATGATTTTGCCCCTGCATTCTCTTTCTGGCCTCATTGCTCAACTTCTCATCCCTCATCTTAAGGTCTAGAAATTCTCTTTCAATAACTCATCTCTAAAACTCTTCGGGAGTCATCGTTAATTGAAAAGCTAGACAACCCGCCCATATCAGGTTATCTTACACAGGAGCCAGCCCATATCAAGCTTCTTGCAGAATTCCTAGGCTTAAGACTTAGGATATTCCTCACATTCCTCATTTTGAACCTAGGTGAACTAGACCCAAAAATTGGGATGTTACAATTCTCCTCCCCTTTTAAAAATTTCGTCCTCAAAATTTTAAGGGATACCTCATCTTTCCTGAAGAGAACTTCTTACTGACCTATACAGCTATGTGATTCTTATAACGCAGTCATATATATAACCAGTAAGATCATCCCTCTCTGTCTTATCCTCACTCCAGTGATGGTCTAGAGGAGCAACAGCTTGGTCCCAGACCTTCCACATAGATTCTTAGCACATAACATCTCTCATTATAGTTGCTTACAGCTATCCATGCCCTAACCCCTCATACAGCAACCTCATCACTGAGCTAAGACAGATTTATTATCTTACTAATTATTTCTCATAACTTGTTATAATAACCACATTCTCTGGATCAGAAAAGAACTCTTCGTCCACATTATCATCTAGGCATATAGTTCCTTACAGTTCAGTCGACCTTACAGCTATGGTTCCTCTTAACCATTCTTAGGGTCGACCTCAGGGAAAATTGGAGACTCTGTCTGTGGTAGCAAACACCTTTCCTAGGATGTCAGCATTGTAGGCAACTCTCGCCAAGTGGCCTTTCTCTCACCACTGCATTGCCCTGCTCGACACTCCTATGTGCCATGGCTCACCACTTTGACATCTCTGCTTTCCAACCTGATCTTCACCTTGATCAGACCCCTTCCTGAACTATTGCCTCTTTCTCTTGCTATTGGCTTCACAACTTGAGCTACCTCCCAGAGTACTCTTAGCCAATGCTTCTCTACTTCTCTCTCTTGATCCTAGCAAACTTCAGTCGCATGGATCTCATTCATCATCTCTTACTATCATTTCCATCCTCTAGGGTACTCTACCCTAGGTCTATCACTTCTCTGTGATGGAATCCCTCTTCTTAGGGAACATCAGCCCATCACATCTCTAGCCTTAGGCCATGTCCTAGGATCATTCCTAGATAAATCTCATTCTAGCTATCTCATTATAGCTCATCAATCTTTTATCATCTATTTATCTGCTTATGCTTATGGACAACTTACTGGACTTGTGAGTAGTATCAATTTCTTTCATATCTTACCCCATCTTGACGTAATTCCGGGGTCTACCTTATCTCACTTTCTCATTTAAGAGCTTTACCTCCACTGGGCTTTTCTAAACCTCTATGCAATCTAGGGAAATAACCTTTCTACATCAAAGTATCACTAAGCCAGAACCTTCTGTTCTGTGCCAGAATCTTATGCTCTGAGCCAAAATCCTGTCTGGATTATGCCATAACCTATTGCTCTGATACCAAAATGAAACATCCTCTCTTAGACTCCTCAGAGTACACTTGCGGAAGCAATTTCAGCTGTTCTATAACATAGGGGCATTTTCGTCATTTCGCACCTTTTTCCCGGACACCGGCCCCTTTTACCACTGGACTGATCTAATGGGCCTGGGCCTTCCCTGGTGTCACTAAAGGCCTTAGAAACACTATACGCCCCCTGGCCACAGTCCGATCATCCCTATCGGGACTGCTTTTTCTTTACCGATTATAACTGTAAATTCCCATCTTCCGGAATTTTTACAAAAAATCGGGACCTCAAATCAAAATTCCGTGACTCCTCATTCAACCCGGAATCCTTTTCTCTATCTCCCGGTATTTTCAGATATTTTATCCGGACCGGGCTGTTTTGGCCTGAAAAAGCACTCACGCGCACACTTTTCCAAAATGACCATTTTACCCCTGGTCATATTTCTAATTCTTTCATACATATAGAGACCTCATATGCACATTTCACAGTTCAGTGAAATGATCAGCATAATTTTCTCTATTTTCTGGCAAAATATGGTACTCATCAGCTACCGACCCGATCTTTCCCAAAATTACGATTTTGCCCCTGCATTCTCTTTCTGGCCTCATTGCTCAACTTCTCATCCCTCATCTTTAGGTCTAGAAATTCTCTTTCAATAACTCATCCCTAAAACTCTTCGGGAGTCATCGTTAATTGAAAAGCTAGACAACCCGCCCATATCAGGTTATCTTACACAGGAGCCAGCCCATATCAAGCTACCTGCAGAATTCCTAGGCTTAAGACTTAGGATATTCCTCACATTCCTCATCTTGAACCTAGGTGAACTAGACCCAGAAATTGGGATGTTACAGGATGTAAAGCAGTTTGGGACACAGCTAGAAGTCATCGAGAAGTTAGGCCATGACGAAAGGTGACCCAAGGTCGTGACTAAAGAATGTAGAGTTATCCAGTCATGACAAGTAGAATAAGATGGTCACAACTAAAGTTCATGGATGCATTGCGCCTAGTTCATACTTAGGTCACGATGAAGATACACAGGGACCTGATGAAGGATGAAGATGCTAGCCTCACTAAAGGTTATCAGTTAGAGGTTTAGCACATGATGTAGGCAAGCTGAACAGTATGAGAAATAGAGATACATGCTAGTCTAAGATGATGTTCAGAAGTAGATCCTCTGTGTGACTATCAAGAGTAGATCTACATTTGGAAAGACTTTGTTCAGTTAGTCTTTTATGAACAAAAGAATCAAAAGTTAGGATAAGGCTTGTGCAATAAATGAGCCTAACATATGGCTTCAAGTTCTCGAAAGTTAAAGTCCCTGAAATAGGATATTAGTCCCACATCAGTTGGGGAGGTGAACGAAGCATGCCTTATAAGGGTGTGGATACCTCTCCCTCATGGACGCATTCCTGTGGCTTAAGGGGTTTGAGTCCTCGTGTGGGCCCAGAGGTGCCTGCCTAAGGGGAGAGGGGACAATATCTTATCTGCATAGCTCTGATACCTAGAGGACGCGTTTTCGGGTGCCTAAGGGGCTAAAGTCCTCTCATGTGCCTGGAGAACAAAACCGTGCTCTCGTGTGGCCTCAGGGCTGCCTAAGGGAAAAGCGGACAATATCTATGTATACGCGCGGAAAGAGTTAAGAGATAGTAGAAAGACACTAATGTTACTCCAGAGAAATGGAGACTGGTCCGTTCACCTGAGAAGTAATTCTTGAGTAAGATTATGAAAAGTATTACTCTCAGTTAAATAGAGATGAGCGTGAGGCTAAGGGTTAAAAAGAGAAAGAGGAACCCTTTGATGAAATATGTAGCCGAGTTCATCCACATGAGCAATGAGAGTTGAATGACTAAGAAGTCAGTTAATGGGTTGAATTCCGTGTTATAACGAAAAAGTTTTTCTCAGGAAGTCACAGAAGTTCAATAGAGTGGTAGCTGTAAGCAAGATTAGAAAAAGAAAGATAGCCACGGTTCTAAAGATAAAGTAACTCTCCTATTCGATAGAAGGGTCGAGTCTATACCCTGATAAGAGGGTAGTATGGCAGCCTAAGTGAAATAGATAGATGTTTCAGGATGAATGATCAGAATATGATAGGCAATATGATAAAGGAAATATATTTTGAGGCTTACTTAGTTTATTACAATGTCTGATGGATGGTTGAGCAAATTATGATGATAAATAGTTGCATCTCCTTGCAGTTGTCATATAATGACATGCATGTTAGAGTATGCCATGATGAATACTCCCATTTCGCAGTATATGCAGGGTAGAGTATATATTGTGAGGAAGTTATAAGAAAATTATGTTGCTCGCATACCATATGATATGCAATAAGGAATGTATTGAGGATGATATATAGTCTCAGTTTATGGGACGTTAAATTATGATATGATATTCTGATATGATTTATGATTGAGGTGATTCAGGTTTTTCTATAGGCTTGCGAATGCAATACTCAGAGCCATTTCTATTAAAAAGAATGGTATACAGAAAGAGTTAGATTTGAAACAGATGACTCTAAGATAGAGACTAGATTCAGATGAGTACAGATCACTCTTCAGATAAGAGTTAGATCTGATGCAGTCTGCTCGCAGTTAGAGCATAGTTCAAATAGCTCGTAGTGCACAGATTTACATGAGAAGTTATGATGAGGCCATAGCAGCAGAATGCAATGGCAGGTGGTTAAACCATGATTGCACAAGGCATGGTAAGCCACAGTAAGAGAAAGATGAGAAGGAACTCCTGACTAAGAGAGGAAATAAGTAAAGTCTTGGGAAATAATATGGGCTACTGAACGTAATATTTTTAAATTTTTATTGAGTTATCAACAAGTAGAAGCGGTGAACCCTATAACTTAGTCTATTGGTTTAATATGAGATATACAGAATCGCAGTTAGATTATGGAGGGTCACAGTTAGATCCTAGCATGGCTCCAAGGTCGTAGTTAGATCCTAACAGTTCCAGAGTCACAGTTAGATTCTGAAAAGGCTTACGGTTGATCGCAGTTAGATCCCGAGGTCGTAGTTAGACCTAGCATAAGGAAAGTAATGAGCCATGAGATATGAGTACAATGTAGTATCTCTTTGGGAAGATGAATGCCAAAGACGAAGTTAAGGTAAGGAAGCTTCACTAGTTGATAAACTCATCCAGAAAAATTATTTATAATGATTTTCCTCAGATAGCCTATATTATACAGACTGAACTTAGTTTTCTTTAAACAAAGACGGAGTCTGTAACATCCCGATTTTTGGGTCTAGAAGTAAATGGAGGGCATTTTGGTCATTTCATACAATGGATGGAGATCAGATGAGAATTGATAGTAAATTATTATAATTAATATGAGAATTTATGGAGTTGACAGAAGTAAAAAAGGAGTCCTGTAGAATTAATTATGGAATTTACGGTGAAAAATGACACAGATAAAGGGTTAAAGGAAATGCATGTAATTTTTATTAGGACTTCTGGGTCTCAGAAAATTATGAAACTTTGTAGAGAATTCATTTTATCTGTGAAAAGGAGCCGGTGTCCGGAAAAGGTGTATAAATGGTAAATAATAATTAAAATATTCGGTGAACTGTGGCAGACGAAGATTCCTCGTAATAAGTGCCATACAGGTAAGGGACCCAGAAAGCAAAAAAATGACGCCATTAGAGGCCCAATAAGACTCTTGGACTGATAGGTGGGCCAGTGTCCAGCAGAACCCCGGAAAAGTGCAAAATTACGAAAATGCCCCTGTGTTGTGCAAAAAGGGTAGCAGATGAATGGAGGGCATTCTGGTCATTCTGGACAGGCCCAGAGGTCAAGACATGTCTAAATAAGGTTGACTAGAGTCAGTATAAGCTTTGACCAGGTCCAGAAAGGTGTGAAATGACGATTTTTCAATTAGGGTTAAAATAGGACAAGATAGGGCACCAAGGGCATTTTGGTCATTTCGCAGGGGATCTGTAACTGAGTCTGGACCCAGTATTAAAAAGTTAATAATATAAAGGGTCTAAATATTAAATATGAGGTCAGTAGACATAAAAAGGATCTTCAGAAACATCAGATTCAGAAAACAGCACGTTTTTCGAGGCGATGGACCGGGCCGGTACCGGATTGGACCGGAAAGCTTCCAGAACCTCCAAATTTCGTCACATGAAGCATATGGGTGGTGAGGTGTCCTATGAGGTGTCCCATGAGGTGTCCAGGGTGATGCAGTAAAAGAGAATTAAAGAAAATAGGAAATTCCAGGAAAAACCAGGACCACAGGATCATAAGTCTTCCTAATTACAAGATTGCCATTGCTCAACACTATAAATACCCCCCCTTACTCCTTCATTTCGGTGCAAGAAAGAAAGAGAGGAAGAAAGAAGTTCTTGAGAGAGAAAGTGAGAGAAAGAAAGAAGTAAGGAAGTTCTGGTGGAGTTGGAAGTAGTAGAGAGGTTCTGAAGCTCTGCTTTTGAGGTAACAACTAATCCTAGCTCTTATGTAATGTCTTTGTGATGTGTTGTTTTGTTTGGTTGATTGTTGTCTTATATGTTATGCTTGAAGCTCTATTCCAATGCTATGATCATATGTTATTGAATATGGAAGCATGCAGCATACTTATCTGTACACAGTCACAAGCAAGCACTGTCACTCTGCATTACATATGTTGTTATGATTGTTGTTACTGGGATTCTTTTGAATCTCATTCCCAAAAATAACATTACAGGGGAGGTTCTGTCAAAATGAAATTTGGAAATTTTAAGTGACGCCGTTATGAAAACAAGAACAGGGAAAGGAACTGATACGTACTGTGTACGTAGTGCTGTCTAAGGAGGCTGGAAGTGAGTGGACCCAGCAGGTTCATCCAGTCTTTCCTGGGTACTATGTAGAATGGTAGTTCTCATGAGGGAATTACCGAATCGGTACAACATCGGTTACTTTCTAGAGGAGGATTGTAGCAGTTATGCTACTTAGAGGATTGTAGCAGTTATGCTGCCGGATTTTAGACAGTGAAAAGATGTAATAGAAATTTGAGGGGATTGATCATACACTGATATATAACAGTTGATTATCTAATAATAATTGTTATCTGGCATGTATGACTGATATGTGATGGTTGTATGCATGTGTATGTGAAGATTGAATGCTGAAAATAGGTTCAGTGAACAGTAACTTGTGAGGACCTATGCCTGTTTGATAAATTATTAAAAATAGTAAATGATTGAATTAATGTACGAAATTTTTATGGTAAAAATTAGACATACTAAGCTTTAAGTTGATATATATAATGTCCCATTTGGATGTCTGTACGAAAGGATATAAATTACCAAAAATGGAACCAAAATGCTGGATTCAGGAGAAAATCACTGGATGAACAGTAACTTTAAAATGTTGACCCACGTTAAATTGTTCAAGTAATGGTCAACCAATGATTTTTCCCTGAAAGATAATTGAGTTATATTCATGTAACACTTTGAACCACTTCATTTCGATTTTTCTAGAATTAGTTATGATTTTTAAAAGTCAAGTCACTCATCTGGAATTTGCTACAGTGAACAGTACCGAAAAGAGTAAAATTCCAGATTGAGAGTTTGGACTTCTATGACCCTGAAAGTTGTTCCCAATGCTACTGAATGGTTCCTAAGATGTATAAAATTAAGTATGTGACATTTTGGTATCAAAGCAAAGGATTCTGGCTTAGGAAATGCTCTGAATAGATAAATAAGATAGAGAGAAATGTTATTTTCCCTAGAAAACAAGATGATGTAAGGTCTTGTGTCACGACTAATATGTATAGGAAAGTTAAAGGTTTAGAAAAGCCCAGTGAAGGTAAAGCTCTTAGATGAATAGGTAGTATGATATTAATATGTTCACTTCTCTTTTGAGATTGACAAGGAGCAAGATGGTGAACACGAGACGAGGACGTAGAACTAGATTGGAGGAGCCACACATAGAGGAAGCTGGCAACTCCAATGAGGTAGATCCTATGCAAGTCATCCTTGCTAGGCTAGATCAGCAACAGAGAATGATGGAAGAAATAAGGGCGGAACAAGTTCGCCAAGATCAAGAACGAGATTCTGCTATCGCTACGGCGGTTGCTGCTGCAGTTACTAGCTTACAGCAGTTTGAGAAAGAGGTAGTACCAGAAAATGATGTAGAACCTGAACCTCAGTCAGATCATAGACAAACTGGAATGAATAGACATCAAGGGTCTATAGGAAATAACAATAACCAGGAAAGTCTTCAAACATGGATGGAACGATTCCAGAAGTTTAATCCGCCTATGTTTGAAGGAACTTTTGACACTAAAGTAGCCGAGGATTGGGTTAGCCAGTTAGAGAAAATCTTTAAAATTTTAGATTGTCCCACTGAAAGAAAGGCCCAGATGGCGATTTACAAGCTAGAAAAGGAGGCCGATAGGTGGTGGAGGAACACAGAAGTAATTCTGCAATCAAGAAATATTCCACTCACATGGGAAGTATTTCTTGAGCAGTTCAACGAGAAATATTTTCCACAGTCAGTAAGGGATGAGCACGAAGCCGAATTTTTAATGTTAAAGCAGGGTGAGCAAGAATCCTTTGACGATTATCTTGCTAAGTTCATTCGTCTTTCACGATACTCCACGTACCTAAAATATAGGAATGATGAAAGATGGACCACTGAGAAGTTAACTCGTGGATTAAATCCTACACTAAAGGAGAAGGTTTTTCCTAGGCAGTTACGCAGGTTTAATGAAGTAGTAGAGGTATGCAGGATCACAGAAAAGAATGTGCAATATCCAGAAAAGAGTGAGCCTGCTACATCAGTACCATCGAGAATGACGCCACCAAATTCCTCAAAAGGGAACAATAAGAAGAGAAATGGGCCAGTATATGAGTCAGAAGTTAATAAGAAACAGGGGAGTAGGCCAGGTAGCGGGCCAAGAGAAGTTAATAGGCAACCAAGGCCTAATGTATGTGGGATTTGTGGTCGAGACCATGGTACGAGGCCTTGTCTAGCAGGTCAAGGGTTATGCTATAGGTGTGGAAAGTCTGGACATTATGCCAGAGAGTGCCCACAAAACACAACAGGAGAAAGATATCCGACTCAGGGAAGAGTATATGCTCTGACTGCCAATGAGATAAGAAAGTCTCCTGCACCAAATTAAGATACGAGTCCATATGTGTTATGTTTCCATTAGCTAATAAGTAAATAAATCCTGTATATATTGTCCAGTATGCACACTATTGAGCTACCCTGTACCTAGTATGTTACCTTTATGTGGGAATGAATATGATATATTTTACTCAGATCCTTCTATAAACTGTGAATACAGTACTCAGGGCCATTTCTATTGAAAGGAATGGTATAAAAAGGGAAGCAGATAACAATAAAGAGATTGTTTTCAGACCACTCTTTAGATAAGAGATGGATCTGATACATAATGCCCGCAGTTAGAGCATAGTTTAAATGGCTCGCAGTTAGAGCACATATTAGAATAAGCTGAGATGAGAGGGAACTCCTGAGTAAGAGAGAAAGTAAGTAAAGTCTGGGTAAATAATATGAGGCTACTAGATATAAAACTTTTAAAATTTTTATTGAGTTATCAACAGGTGAAAGCAGTTAACCTTATAACTTAGTCTGTTGGTTTAAGATCTTCGGGAGGTATACAGTACAACAGAATCGAAGTTAGATTCTGGAGGGTCGCAGTTAGATCCTAGTATGGCTCCAGGGTCGCAGTTAGATCCTAAGAGGTTCAGAGTCGCAGTTAGATTCTGAAGAGGCTAATGGTTGATCGCAGTTAGATCCCGAGGTCGCAGTTAGACCTAGCCTAAGGAAAGTAATGAGCCATGAGACATGAGTACAATGTAGCATCTCTTTGGGAAGATGAATGCCAAAGACAAAGTTAAGATAAGGAAGCTTCACTAGTTGATAAACTCATCCAGAGAAATTATTTTGCTTTTTCTCAAATCGCCTCTATACAGACTAAACTTAGCTCTCCCTTAAACGAAGACGGAGTCCAAGATCAAATCTGAGTACTGGTATTCAAAGGTTTGTAGAAGAATTCCTGAGAAACAGGGAAGAGAATACTAGGGCTTAGAGCTATAAAAAGAATAACCAAGCCCTAACTCAGTAACACGAAAGGTGCTAAGGCAAGAGTAATCTAATGATAGAAAAGCCCTAAGAAGGGATAAGAAAGAATGCGATTGCCAGAAAAGTTTGGCATAGATGCATTTAGGTTGCAATCTCGTATCAGGAGAAAGAAAGGTAATATTTCTTAAGAGATTAGCAAAGTATAAGAGGATTGAGGTAGACCCCAGAATTACATTAAAATTATGAAAGGAAAAATATGAAAGAAATGGACACTACTCATAAGTCTGGTAAGTTGTCCATGAGTAGAAGTAGGTAAGTAGAAGATTGATGAATGAATGAATACCCCAAGCCTTAGTCATAAACCAGGAAATGATATACCGAGAAGATATATCCAGAATAGTTGACGAAGGAACTAAGCAAATTTCGAGGACGAAATTTATTTTAAGGGGGGTAGAAATGTAACACCCCAATTTTCAGGCCCAGAGACTCAGAAAGTGAGCCTGAAATAGATAGACTATCAGACTCCTTTGAGCAAAAGTCCCAGAAACATACAGAGGGTTTTTAGGGACTAAACTGCAAATAAGTCAAAGATCAAGGACTTATATGTAAATAGTGAAAGTCCCTGGAGATATAGTGGCCATTTATGCAAGGAAAGGGGTTAAATTGCAAAAGAAAGAAAATGTAGGAACTTAGATGTAATTATAAAAAAGTTCAAGGCCAAAAAGAAAAGTAGACAAAAAGGTGGGGTCCTTAAGTGTAATTTTAGCCAAATAAAAGGGATTTAATTATAAAGAAGAAAAGTTCCCTGGGGCTAAAGTGTAATTAAAGAAAGTCAGGCCGGAAGTGGTTCGCACTGCCCGACAACATTTCAGTCCCAGATTCTACCAGAAGGTAGGGCAGGTGACGCCCGGTAACCTAGCCTAATACCGGAATTTTTGAAGACTCCAGATAGCCAGAAATGGACTGATCGTCCAAAAGTTATAAAAATTAATACCGGATACCCTAGATTTCAGATATAAGTGAGAAAATACAGGATGATGCGCCCTTATGGGGCGGATGTCAGGAAACTGACAGAATACCGATAGGAGGTCTGTAGAAGGAGTTATTCACAAAATAGCAAATTCAGACGGAGTATGAGGCCTCCGGGGATTCGGGTTGGAGATTTATCGGTATTTTTAAAGGGGCTAAATGTGATCAGATGACTTCGGTCAGATGACTGTTATAACCCACAAGGATGCCTGAACACAGTAGGACACTGTATCTGTGAAAAGGAGCCGGTGTTCGGAAAAGGTGTATAATTGGTAAATAATAATTAAAATATTCGGTGAACTGTGGCAGACGAAGATTCCTCGTAATAAGTGCCATACAGGTAAGGGACCCAGAAAGCAAAAAAATGACGCCATTAGAGGCCCAATAAGACTCTTGGACTGATAGGTGGGCCAGTGTCCAGCAGAACCCCGGAAAAGTGCAAAATTACGAAAATGCCCCTGTGTTGTGCAAAAAGGGCAGCAGATGAATGGAGGGCATTCTGGTCATTCTGGACAGGCCCAGAGGTCAAGACATGTCTAAATAAGGTTGACTAGAGCCAGTATAAGCTTTGACCAGGTCCAAAAAGGTGTGAAATGACGATTTTGCCCTTAGGGTTAAAATAGGACAAGATAGGGCACCAAGGGCATTTTGGTCATTTCGCAGGGGATCTGTAACTGAGTCTGGACCCAGTATTAAAAAGTTAATAATATAAAGGGTCTAAATATTAAATATGAGGTCAGTAGACATAAAAAGGATCTTCAGAAACATCAGATTCAGAAAACAGCACGTTTTTCGAGGCGATGGACCGGGCCGGTACCGGATTGGACCGGAAAGCTTCCAGAACCTCCAAATTTCGTCACATGAAGCATATGGGTGGTGAGGTGTCCTATGAGGTGTCCCATGAGGTGTCCAGGGTGATGCAGTAAAAGAGAATTAAAGAAAATAGGAAATTCCAGGAAAAACCAGGACCACAGGATCATAAGTCTTCCTAATTACAAGATTGCCATTGCTCAACACTATAAATACCCCCCCTTACTCCTTCATTTCGGTGCAAGAAAGAAAGAGAGGAAGAAAGAAGTTCTTGAGAGAGAAAGTGAGAGAAAGAAAGAAGTAAGGAAGTTCTGGTGGAGTTGGAAGTAGTAGAGAGGTTCTGAAGCTCTGCTTTTGAGGTAACAACTAATCCTAGCTCTTATGTAATGTCTTTGTGATGTGTTGTTTTGTTTGGTTGATTGTTGTCTTATATGTTATGCTTGAAGCTCTATTCCAATGCTATGATCATATGTTATTGAATATGGAAGCATGCAGCATACTTATCTGTACACAGTCACAAGCAAGCACTGTCACTCTGCATTACATATGTTGTTATGATTGTTGTTACTGGGATTCTTTTGAATCTCATTCCCAAAAATAACATTACAGGGGAGGTTCTGTCAAAATGAAATTTGGAAATTTTAAGTGACGCCGTTATGAAAACAAGAACAGGGAAAGGAACTGATACGTACTGTGTACGTAGTGCTGTCTAAGGAGGCTGGAAGTGAGTGGACCCAGCAGGTTCATCCAGTCTTTCCTGGGTACTATGTAGAATGGTAGTTCTCATGAGGGAATTACCGAATCGGTACAACATCGGTTACTTTCTAGAGGAGGATTGTAGCAGTTATGCTACTTAGAGGATTGTAGCAGTTATGCTGCCGGATTTTAGACAGTGAAAAGATGTAATAGAAATTTGAGGGGATTGATCATACACTGATATATAACAGTTGATTATCTAATAATAATTGTTATCTGGCATGTATGACTGATATGTGATGGTTGTATGCATGTGTATGTGAAGATTGAATGCTGAAAATAGGTTTAGTGAACAGTAACTCGTGAGGACCTATGCCTGTTTGATAAATTATTAAAAATAGTAAATGATTGAATTAATGTACGAAATTTTTATGGTAAAAATTAGACATACTAAGATTTAAGTTGATATATATAATGTCCCATTTGTATGTCTGTACGAAAGGATATAAATTACCAAAGATGGAACCAAAATACTGGATTCAGGAGAAAATCACTGGATGAACAGTAACTTTAAAATGTTGACCCACGTTAAATTGTTCAAGTAATGGTCAACCAATGATTTTTCCCTGAAAGATAATTGATTTAGCTTCATGTATCACTTTGAACCACTTCGTTTCGATTTTTCTAGAATTAGTTATGATTTTTAAAAGTCAAGTCACTCATCTGGAATTTGCTACAGTGAACAGTACCGAAAAGAGTAAAATTCCAGATTCAGCGTTTGGACTTCTATGACCCTGAAAGTGGTTCCCAATGCTACTGAATGGTTCCTAAGATGTATAAAATTAAGTATGTGACACGGTTCATCCAGTCTTTCCTTGGTACTTACGTAGAATGGTAGTTCTCATGGGACTTACCGAATCAGTGCAGTTATCTTCTGTCAGGATTTTTGGCAAAGAGAGATATAATAAAGTTAAGATTACTTCCGTAAGTGTACTCTAAGATGTTTAAAGGAGGATGTTTCAAAGACCATCAGACTGAAGATCCAAGGAGAATGCCTATATCATCTTCGGGTAATTCAAATAAGATTTTAGTAGAAATAGCAGCTCTAGGAAACAGAATGGAAAAGAGGATGAATTTAATTGAAAGAGAGTTGTAATCTATGAAACAAGTTCATGCAGTGGGAACCTCATAAGCACTGGTTATAGGATGTGAGTCATACGGCCTAATGATACATGCTATAAGTACATGTGATAGATAGTATGAAGAAGTAGCAGCAATGTATCAAGGGCGAGACCACCAATACTAGAAGAGAGACCCATACTCTAACACATACAATCCTAGCTGGAGAGACCACCCAAATTTGAGGAGTTAAGTTCCAAAAGTGCAGATATTACCAGTCATTTGACTCAAGTTTCTAATACAGTGAGTGATATCCAAACAAAGAGCAGTGGCAGCATACCTTCAAATACTGTCATGAATCTGAAGGGTCTAAATGCCATATCACTTAGAAGTGGAAGACAAGTGCATTTTAAGGAAGATGATGCACCAAAGGAGGATGTGGAAGATTTTGAAGTTGAAAATTCATCATCTTCACAGATGAATATTGGGAAATAAGAAAGTCTTAAAGAATAGAAACTCATGATTAAGAAGGCAACCCAAGAAGAGAACTCACAAGCACAAAAGGAACTACGAGAGAAGTAAGAAGAGGTAGCGATCATGCAAAGTCTAGCATACAAAGGAAAGCAAACTGAGGAGAAGGCGGAGTCTAGCAAGCAAGGAGCCTCTAAGCATACAAGTAAGGAGGTAAGTATAAAAGATCTCCTTTTTCTAAATCTTATTTTACTGAAAAGAAAAAGATTGATCCTGACTTTGCACAAGATGCTTATAACCTCTTCAATAAGTTAGAAATAAATATCCCTATGGTTGAAATCCTCAAGAGAAATCCTAAGTATGCTAAATTTTTAAAGGAATTGTGTGCTAATAAGAAAAAATTTAAGCCCCTTGAGAGAATTCAAAGTGCTAATATGTCATCATTTTTTAAGGCTAAATTACCAGTTAAGTGCCAAGATCCAGGATCCTACACCATCCCATGCACTATAGGAAAGGTTCATATCCAGGGAGCGTTACTAGATCTAGGGGTTGCCATTAATGTGATGCCTTGGTCAGTGTACTTAGCCTTAGGTATTAAGAATCTTAGAGACACAAGTGTAGTACTCTTGTTAGCTGATAGGTCGATTAGGTATCCCAAGGGAATTCTTGAGGATATTCTTGTGCAGGTTAAGGACTTAGTGTTCCTAGCTAATTTTTATGTTCTGGACATGTCCAGTGAGCTAGTGAGTGAGAGCACTTTGATCCTAGGCAGACCTTTTCTTCAAACTTCCAAGACAATTATTAGTATGAAGCATAGTTCCATCACAATGGAAGTTGGAGAACATGTGGTAACTTTTAACATGAATGAAGCAATAAAATATCCTTTTGATAGTTCTGCTTTTGCTTGGCTAAATGCCATTGATTATGCTGTAGAGGAAACTAGGGATGAGCATGAATTGAGTTTGCATGATGGGTGTGATTCTATGTTGCATAATTTCCAAAAATCCCATGAAGCATTTTAGGAGCATGAGGATTCAAATTTATCTTTAAGTGCGTCTGATGATTATTTTGAATCTCTTTCTTCTGTTTACTCTTTTTCTTGCTCTTGTGAAGGTGATGCATCTTGTTTTAACTGTTTGGATGTAAATAGCATGCTTTCACCCTCTCCAGATTTCTCATTTTCATCAAATATCGATTAGATTTCATCATTTGCTAGTAATAATGCTTTGGGAAAAGAGTTTGTGAGTAATTTTGCAGGATGACAAGATACTATGGAGGGTAGAAGTGGAATAAATGAAGAAGGATCGAACTTTTGTGACCCCAAGTCTTGACTAGAGGACCTATTGGTCGCGACAGAATACTCCAGAGACTTCAAGTCGCAACATGAATATGAAGAGGTCATAACTAAATATCAGTCTACTGAGGGGAACCTCTCTGTGAAACTGTGTCACGACAAGAAGACATATTGGTCATAACTGCATACTCTAGGGACGGCTTGTCGTAACATGAAGATTAAGAGGTCGCGACCAACTGTTCTAGAGACAGCCACTGTGAATTTAAGTCGCGACCAGAAGTTGAAGATAAGCCTGATAGGTCACGACCAGAAATAGCAGACGCAACCAGTGGAGTCCCAGTGCCTTCAGTTCCACACTCCACTACTTTGGTTAAAGGGCCAATACATTATAACTCTACTTATCCTGACTCATAGTCTAAAATTATTTCACATACTTTAAGATTCTTGAATGATATGATTTTTACTAATGATATAGGTATGAGAGAGCGTGATCTCAACTATGTTACAACTATAGACCAACTTAAGCTTGGTGCAACTCCTGAGGAGACCAAAGTCCAAATGGAACGTCTTAATAAGCTGAATATGAGCAACCTCCAAGAATCTACAAAAGGGAGTAGTTTTAATTTGAATGATTGCTCCCATCTTATTCCTTCTATTGTCTAACCCCCAAATTTAGAGCTGAAAGATTTGCCTTCTAACATAAAGTATGCTTATCTTGAGCCAGACTCAAAATTGCCAGTAATAATTTCTAGTGCTTTAACTGTTAGTGAAGAGTCTAGGTTATTGAGTGTGCTTAGGAAGAATAAAGAGGCTTTGGGTTGGCAATTAGCTGACATAAAAAGGATAGATGCCACTGTTTGCACTCATAGGATTTTACTGAATGAAGATTCCAAACCAATTAAACAACCCCAAAGGAGATTAAACCCCGTTGATCTCTGATGTAGTTTATAAGGAGATTAGTAAGTTGTTAAAAGCAGGAATCATATATGCTATTTTAGATAGTGAATGGGTCTTACCTGTGCATAAAGTGCCTAAAAAGAGCGGACTGACAGTAGTAAAGAACGAGAATAATGAGTTGATACCTACTAGAGTGCAAAATTCATGGAGGGTTTGTATTGACTATAGGAAGTTGAATGACTCTACTAGGAAAGATCATTTTCCCTTACCTTTTATTGATCAAATGCTTGAGAGATTAGCAGGGAAAAGTCATTACTGTTTCCTAGATGGGTATTCAGGATACTTCCAGATTCCCATAGACCCGAGGGACCAAGAAAATACCACATTTACATGTCCTTTTCGTACATATGCATATAAAAGAATGCCATTTGATTTGTGTAATGCTCCTGGCACATTTCAGCATTGTATGCTTTCTATATTTGCTGATTTCGTTGAAAAAGCATGGATGTATTCATGGATGATTTTACTGTATATGGTAATTCTTTTGATGAGTGTCTTGAGAGCCTTGATAGAATCCTTGCTAGATGTATTGAGAAAAAACTAGTTTTAAATTTTGAAAAGTGCCATTTCATGGTTGATCGTGGAATAGTACTTGGACATCTTATATCTAGCAAGGGAATTGAGGTGGATAAAGCAAAAATTGAAGTAATTTCCTCGCTTCCCTACCCCACAAATTTAAAAGAACTTCCATCTTTTCTGGGGCATGTTGGATTTTACAGAAGTTTCATTAAAGATTTTAGCAAAATTACTTTACCACTCTCAAAGCTTCTGCAAAAAGACACTGACTTTGTTTTCTTTACTCAATGCAAAGAGGCTTTTGAAAAATTGAAGGATAGGTTGTGTAACATCCTGATTTTTGGTCTAGGAGAACTGGGAGGTAGTCTGATATGGGCAGGCTGCTAAACCCGTAGTCCCAGGATAGTAATCTGATATGGGCGGATTACTTACCTGTATTTTGTAGGAATCCAAGGGATGAGCTAAGTCCTTTAGGATTTAAAGATGAGTTAAGTCTTTAACCTACAGAATCGGGACAGTTCACCTAGGTTCAAAATGAGGAATGTGAGGAATATCCTAAGTCTTAAGCCTAGGAATTCTGCAGGTAGCTTGATATGGGCTGACTCCTGTGTAAGATAACCTGATATGGGCGGGTTGTCGAGCCTTTCAATTAACGATGACTCCCGAAGAGTTTAGGGGATGAGTTATTGAAAGAGAATTTCTAGAACTTAAGATGAGGGATGAGAAGATGAGGTTAAGATGCCAGAAAGAGAATGCAGGGGCATAATCGTAATTATGGGAAAGATCGGGCTGGTAGCCGATGAGTACCATATTTTGACAGAAAATAGAGAAAATTATGCTGATCATTTCACTGAACTATGAAATGTGCATATGAGGTCTCTATGTGTATGAAAGAATTAGTAATATGACCAGGGGTAAAATGGTCATTTTGGAAAAGTGTGCGCGTGAGTGCTTTTTCAGGCCAAAACAGCCCGGTCCGGATAAAATATCTGAAAATACCGGGAGATAGAGAAAAGGATTCCGGGTTGAATGACGCAGCACAGAATTTTGATTTGAGGTCCCGATTTTTCTGTAAAAATTTCTGAAGATGGGAATTTACAGTTATAATCGTAAAGGAAAGGCAGTCCGAATAAAGATGATCGGATTGTGGCCAGAGGCCATACAGTGTTTTCTAAGGCCCATAGTGACACCAGGGAAGGTCCAGGCCCATAATAGCAGTTCAGTGGTAAAAGGGGCCGGTGTCCGGGAAAAATGTGCGAAATGACGAAAATGCCCCTATGTTATAGAACAGCTGAAGAATGAGTAAAGGATATTTTGGTCATTTGCCTAAGGTTAGACAGTCAAAAACGGGTATCTGGATAGTTGACCAGGGTCAGAGAGTACTCTGGTAAGAGGTGAAAAGACAATAATGCCCCTAGACTCATTAAAGAAAAGAAAAAGGAACCAAGGGCATTTTGGTAATTTGCCAAGGGGTGTTTCTTGGGAATCGGGCCATCAGAGTACTTGGGCTGGATCAGAGACCCAAGATGATATTCCCAGGCCCAAAAACGTAGCCCAGCATAAATGTGAGAAAAAGTGGCATTAAAATAATGATTTAATGACCTTTCAGTAGAGTAAAGTTACTCGGTTGGCACGATAACCGAGGAGGTGATCGGATAAAGTCCGAGACTTATCTGGATAGCATTGGAAGGCGTGAAAGGTCCCTTCCAGGTGCCACATGGCGCAATCTTAGAGGAAGAAGAAAATTTAAGGACACGTGGCGCGATCTCAGCAGTTGATTCCGGTGCAAGACTCTGGAACTGTCTGGAAATGCTGAGTCAGCTGATGAGGTGTCCCGGGATTTAGACATGTGATAAATGTGCTGCTGAGGTGTCCGCTGAGGTGTCCACTGAGGTGGCACTGATGATGCAGTAAAAGAGAATAAAAGAAAATAGGAAATTCTGGAAAAACCAGGACCACATGTTCAGATGGCTTCAAAATTACAGGAATGCCATTGAGGGAAACTATAAATACCCCTCCCCCTCCCATTTCATTTGCATCACGATTTTGGGCAAGAAAGAGAGAGAGAGAAGAGAGAGAAGGAGAAAGAAAGAAAGAAAGGAAGTTCTGGCGGAGCTGGAAGCAGTATAGAGATAGTAGAGTTCTGCTAAGCTTTTGAGGTAGTAACTAGTCCTAGCTTTTATGTAATGTCTTTGTGATTTGTTGTGCTATTGTTTGGTTGGATTGTTGTCTTATATGTTACGCTTGAAGCTATATTACAATGCTATGATCATATGTTATTGAATATGGAAGCACGCAGCATACTTATCTGTACACAATCACAAGCAAGCACTGTCACTCTGCATTACATATATTGTTATGATTATTACTACTGAGATTCCCTCGAATCTCATTCCGCATATCTAACCCATTACAGGGAGATTATGTTGAAGTGAATTCTAAGAATTTTGAGAGACGCCGTTATGCTGCCGAAACTAAGACTGAACATCAGTATATGATAAGTACTGTGTACGTTTGTGCTGTCTAAGGAGGCTGGAGGTGAGTGGACCTAGCCGGTTCATCCAGTCGTTCCTGGGTACTTACGTAGAATGGTATTTCTCATGAGGGAATTACCGAATCAGTACGGTTCAGTTCTTTGTACAGATGAATCCTAGTGGTTATACTGCCAAAATTCGGGCAGGAAAAGATGTAATAGAAATATGAGAATTTTGTGTATGTCCTGTTGTATGACATTTTATTATTTAATAATAAATATTGTTTGGCATGTTCAATTTGTGAATGGGGAATTAAAAGAGAAATTCGCAGGTCATAAGGTAGCAGTGTTCTGACCTCAGTTTGACCTAGTAAACGAAGGAGTTTGGCCACGAAATTTGGTGAGCCAGTGGTACACATCTGGGGCATTCCATAGATAGGTAATAAGCCTTGTTTGGATGTGTAGAACGAGGTAAATTAATTTTCAAATTAAAGGTTAAGAATAAGGAACTTAAGAGTAAAATTTTGAATTTCTGGGCTTAAGTTAAGATATAATCAAGCTAATATTGCTTCCGCAAGTGTACTCTGAGGAGTCTAAGGGAGGATGTTTCAGGTTGGTTTCTCCACCTATCCTAACCTCACGTAATTGGGATCTTCCTTTCGAACTATCATGTGATGCTTCCAATTATGCTGTGGGAGCTATGATAGGTCAAAAGGAAGGTAATTTATCTAGAGTGATTGCATATGCCTCCAAAACACTTGATGCCGCTTAGATTAATTACACCACTATTGAGAAAGAATCATTTGCAATCGTAGTAGCTTTAGATAAATTTAGATCTTATCTCTTTAACTCCAAAGTTGTTGTGTACACAGATCATGTAGGTGTCAAGTATTTATTTCATAAACCTCAATCTAAGACAAGGCTTCTACGATGGATGCGACTGCTTCAAGAGTTCGATATAGAAGTGACAGATCGAGCTAGTAATGTGAACCATGTTACAGGTCATCTAAGCAAATTACCAACAGAGACCAGGGGAGTACTCAGTTCTAATCTTATTTGTGATTCTTTCCCTGATCAATCTCTTTGTTTGGTTGCTATTGTGGAACTTTGGTATGCTCATTTATTTAATTTCATTGAAACTGGCCTAATCCCTTCTCATTTGACTAGATTTCAGGCCCAAAAGCTCAAGTGTGAATCTAAATACTTCATTTGGGACAAGCCTTTTCTGTGGAGGATGTACTCAGACCAAGTGTTGAGACGATGTGTCCTAGACCAAGGTCATAAATTAATTTTAGAAGCTTGCCATTCATGGATTTATGGAGGCTATTTTAGGGGTAAAAAGACTACACGAAGGATCCTTGAATCCAGTTTCTATTGGCCTTCCCTTTTTAAAGATGCTTTTGAATTTTGTAGAGCTTGTGATAGGTGCCAGAGATTTGGGGGGATTAGTAAAAGGCATGAGATGCCGCAACAACTTTTTCTATTTTGTGAGATTTTTTATGTTTGGGGAATAGATTTCATGGGACCTTTTTCACTTGCAGCAGGGTTTCATTACATTTTATTAGCTGTAGACTATTTATCTAGGTGGGTAGAGGCTATCCCTATAAGACTAGATGATGCCCAAACGGTCTCCAAGTTTCTAAGGGCACATATCTTTAGTAGATTTGGCGTACCGAAAGCAGTAATCAGTGATCAAGGCACCCACTTTTGTAATAAGTTAATCAATAGCTTATTGGCAAAATATGGTGTAACTCATAAAGTCTCACCCCCATACCACCCTCAAACTAATGGTCTTACAGAGGTTTCTAATAGGGAGATAAAGCACATTCTAGAAAAGATTGTTAAGCCATCCAACAAGGATTAGAACTTGAGACTTGATGATGCTTTATGGGCTTACAGAACAGCTTGTAAAACCCCTTTAGGCATGTCCCCTTATAGGACAATTTTTGGGAAAGCTTGTCACATGCCTGTGGAGATAGAGCACGGAACATTTTGGGCTGTAAAAGCTTACAATGAGGACCTGGTAGAAGCCAGTTCAGAGCAGTTGTTGTAGATTTAAGAGCTAGAAGAGATTAGATTGGATGCCTACCGCAGCTCTGAGATTTATAAACAAAAGACAAAGGCATTCCATAATGCACATATCCTGAGGAAGAGGTTTAAAGAAGGTAATCGAGTGTTCAGGTACCAAGCTAGGTACAAGTTCAAACATGGTAAATTCAAAACTAGCTGGGATGGACCTTACATAGTTGTCAAAGTCCATGACTTTTGTAACATCCTTACTTTTGTAAGTCTTAGGGACCATTCGATAGCATTTAGAACCACTTACATGACATTTGAAGTTCATTAACTAAATCTGGAATTTTTACTCTTAGCGAGTTACTGTTCATATGGTATTTTAGATTGTACGATAAATTTTGAAAAATCATAATTAATTCTAAAAAAATTGAAATGAAGTGGTTCAAAATTATACTCGAAGATAACATCTTGAAATTTAATGGAAAAATAATTTTCTGACCAAATGCTTAGTACATTGATACAGTTTATTCGTTAAAATTTACTGTTCATTTTTTCAAAAATTCTGAAAACAGATCTGGTCCCCATCTTTGGAAAATTGGTTCTCTTTGTACAGACATTGAAATAAGGTGTTGTTGATGTCAAAATGAAACTTGACATGTTAACTAAATGTATGTAAAATTTCATACATTTATTCCATCATTTACTATTTTTCATTATATTATGAATATTACTATTTAGATTGGTCATACAACATCATTACATATAACAATTCTTCACATACATCATATAACATTTACATTGACCAATCCCTAACTCCTCTTCATGCTTCTTCATCCTCTTTCATCATTCATAAACCTGTTGGGATTGGGATTACATGGATGGGGTGAGATTTCTGGGGAAATCTCAGTAGTAAATAATACCAAACAATGCATGTATTAATGTAATTGCTTGTGAAAGTGTTACCATAGTGTAATGAGCATGCTTCCATGTATCATATGAAATACAAATATCCAAAGTAATGATAGAAATAGAGCTTCAATCATCTACACATATGCACACAATTCAACAAAGCTATAGCACAATCAGACATAACATTCAATACATACAAGTTTAGGGTAATTTTATTACCTCATATACTTTACTTCTTTCCACTTTAACTTTGCTTCTTCCTTCTTACTTTTCCTTGATGTGTGGCTGCCTCTTTTGAGTTCACAATCAAATCCTAACATCATATAATCATTCATTTATTATAATCTAACTTCTCTTGAACATTGACTTGCTTTAACTAACATAACTTCCTTTAATCTTCACCAATTGACTTGGCCTTTGAATCAATTGATGTCTTGACCTTACCCTACACAATTTGGCCTTTTGAATCCATTTATGAACTCAAAATAACCAAATTCCAGCAACTATGCACTGTTCTAGATAGAATTTGCAAAACATACATAATTCTTCCAAAAATTCCCATCTTAATTCCATTGCTTCCCATACTTGTTTCTTTACTTTACCCCACACAACTTTTCATTTTAAAACCATTGGAATCATCAAAATCATGAAAATTCAATCACTGTTCATACGAGTGAACAGTAACAGAAAAGAACTTCAAACATTACAACTATTCATTCAAATGTTTCCAAGGTTCAAAACCTATACAATCCTACACAAAATCATCATATGAATTCAATGAAAGCATTAGATCATTGAAATTCCATCTCCTTCTATCATGAACAGTGCAAACCAAAATATTTCATCCATGACAAAGTCAAGAATATCAACTTTATTCAACAACCAATAATCTAACTAGCTTGTTTAAGCTTTAATCTCACAACTCTAACATTAATCTCTTCTTTCTCCTTTCATCTAAGGTTTTGGACAGCATATACACCTTAGAGAAAACTCAACTTTATTCCATGAAAACCCTAAGTTCAAGCTCCCAAATCAAAGGAAAATAAACTAGGATAGATTGCTTACCTTTAATCTCTAGCTTGCTTGAACTTTGGACCTTGGATTCTTCTTTATCTTGGCTCGAGTTTCCATTTTGCCATAGTTTCCCCAAGGGTTCTCATGTCACAGTTTGGAGTAGAAAATATGGGGGTATTAATAGAAAAATTCCATGAAAATTGGATGGCCAATATCACTTTGTGCACTATTTGATCTAATGTCTCCTAATTGGTCTTACACCAAACTTCTCGACCAAGCCAATTTGAGATAAAATCACATGACAAAAATGTTCTCCTCCCCTTGTCTTGGATGCCATGTGGAAAGCCTTGTGGGTCCCACCATGTGCAAATCATAATTCTTACTTTATTCCTTTTTTTTTCTTTTCAAAAATCCATAAATTATTCTTTATTGGACTTGGGCTCCAAGACAACTTTTGGGACTTATTGGGATTCCCTAGAATGAAATATTGGGCCTCTTTTAGGTCCAATAGCTACTTAGCATAAATCCCAATGCACTTTCCTTATACCGATATCCTTAAATTACCCTGATCTTGGAATAAATGCTAAACACCTCTTTTAATAGTTCTAACATTTTTGGAATTTCATTCTAATATAAAATGAATTCTCTGCAAAGTTTTATAATTTTCTGAGACCCAAAAGTCCTGATAAAAATTATATACATTTCCTTTAAACCTTTATCGGTGTCATTTTCCATCGTAAATTTCATAATTAATTCTACAAGACTCCTTTTTGACTTCTGTCAGTTTCATAAATTCTCATATGAATTATAAGAATTTACTGCCAAATTTTATCTGATATCCATCCATTGTGAAATGACCAAAATACCCTTGGTGCCCTTCCTTGTACTATATTAACCCTAAGGGCATAATTGCCATTTTACACCTCTTTATACCTTATCAGGGCATATACTGACTCTGCGTACTCATTCTTACACTTGCTTTGGCATTTTGGACTGTCCAAAATAACCAAAAATGCCCTCATTTTATCTCTTGTACAATATTACAACATAGGGGCATTTTTGTAATTTCGCACATTTTCTGCAAACTTCTGGACACTAGCCCTTTCTCCCGATGAACTGATATCATGGGCCTACCCTCACTTGGTGTCAATATGGGCCTCTGAGTGATGTCATCTGGGCTCATTTAGTCCTAATTTGCTTACCGATTAATTTCCCAATCGGATATCGGGCGTTCACAAACTCCCGTCAAAATTCACTAAAAAGTGAATAACTTTTTGTACAGAACTCCTTTCAGGATTCTGTCAGTTCCCTGACCTCTGGCTTCACAGGACTCACATTCCTGTAACTTTTCACTCATATCTAAGATCTAAGAGATCTGATAAAAATTTCAGATAACTTTCAGACTATCAGATAAATTCCAGCTATCTGAAACTAATAAAATTTCTATATTAAGCTAGATTAACTAGCATCATTTTTTCTATCTACTGATTAAATTTGGGACTAAAATTCTTTCGGGCAGTTCTAAGCCACTTTCGGCTCAACTTTCTATAATTATCATTTTGCCCCTTAACTTTCCTTAAATTACATCTAGGTCCTTAAACTTTTTGAAATTACACTTAATGGCCCAAAGTTTATGTCTACTTTACATTTTGCACCATGGAACTTTTATACTTTTCACTTTAGTCCCTCTTTTTTAAATCTTCATCTTATCATTCTTTTCTTTTCCATTCATCACAATCCTTTCCAAACCTCTTTCCTCTATCAGTATTATACAGATAAGGAAAAATTAGGATATGACAACTTTGGGATGATCAAGTTGAAAAAGGAGGCGACGGGGCAAAATCTTCCAGGAAAATGGCCATCTCTTGAAACTATACAAGGAATCTGCCTTGCCGCCTTGAGGCCAGGTTGTCCCTTTCCTATTTCTTACCTGTTAGAAGTTTTCCTGATGCTATATGTCTGATATGTTGGTTTGATAATTGGAAAGGGATGATTTAGTAGGATAGTGTTCATTTTCAATTTATTTCTATTTATTGTTGTTTGCTTCTGTTTGCATGACTCTCTTGTGCTATCTATGGTCTGTTTACTTATTACTTCGGTTCTGGGCTATTTTACACACTCAATTGCATGCTATAGTTTACCCATCTTATCATCGTTGCTCCCTATAGTTTAAGAAAAGTTAAATCCAAGAATAAATATGAGCCATTAGATCAAATAGTGCATAAAGTGATATTGGCCATCCATTTTCCATGAGGTTGTCTATAAATACCCCCACTATTTCTGCTCAAAACCGTGAAGCAAGAACCCTTGGGGAAGCTATGTCAAAATGAAAACTCAAGCCAAGACAAAGAAGAATCCAAGGTCCAAAGTTCAAGCAAGTTAGAGATTAAAAATAAGCAATCTATCCTACCTTATTTTCCTTTGATTTGGGAGCTTGCACTTAGGGTTTTCATGGAAGAAAGTTGAGCTTTCTCTAAGGTGTATATGCTGTCCAAAACCTTAGATGAAAGGAGAAAGAAGAAATTAAAGTTAGAGTTGAAACATCCTCCTTTAAACATCTCAGAGTACACTTATGGAAGTAATATTAACTTTATTATATCTCTCTTTGCCAAAAATCCTGACAGAAGATAACTGTACTGATTCGGTAATTCCCCATGAGAACTACCATTCTATGTAAGTACCCAGGAAAGACTGGATGAACCGGCTAGGTCCACTCACTTCCAGCCTCCTTAGACAGCACTTACGTACACAACACTTTGTATAGTCTACCAGCATAACGGCATTTTCTAGAAAATATCTTTGAATTTTAACCTTAACCTTAACATCAAAAACATGAATTTTCCATTAATTGTTCCAGAACACATAACCAATCTCTTTGGCCTTTCATACATTCATATACATTATGGGGTTATGCCATAATTATTTGATACATTTATTTCATCATTTACTATTATACCTTTTCATCATGAACATTGTTGCTCAACTTGTCATATAACAACATTACATGCAACAATTCGCACATTTATTACATAATATTCAAATCTTCCAATTCCTAACCTCTCTTCATGCCTCTTTATCTTCTTTACTCATTCGTAAACCTGTGGGTTTGGGATTACATGGATGGGGTGAGATTTCTGGGGAAATCTCAGTAGCAAACGGTACTAAACAATGCATGCATTAAAGTAATTACTTGTGCTTGCTTGTGAAAGTGTAAACATTGTGTAATGTGCATGCTTCCATGTAACATATGAAATACAATTGGCCAAGGTAATCATAGAAATAGAGCTTCAATCATATACACATATGCACACAATTCAACAAAGTCATAGCACAATCAAGCATAACATTCAATACATACAAGTTTAGGGTAAGTTTACTACCTTATTGCTTTACTTCTTTCCACTTTAACTTTGCTTCTTCCTTCTTACTTTTCCTTGCTATGTGGCTGCCCTCTTTTGAGCACACCAAGCAATTCCTAACATCACATTACCATCCAACCATTACAATCTAACTTCTCTTGAACACTAAGCTTACTTTAAGTAACATAACTTCCTTTAATCTTTACCAATTGACTTAGCCTTTGAATCAATTGATGTCTTGACCTTACCCTACACAATTTGGCCTTTTGAATCCATTTATGAACTCAAAACAACCAAATTCCAGCAACTATACACTGTTCCGGACAGATTTAAAAAATATGCATAATTCTTTCAAAAATTCTCATTTTGATTCCAATGCTTCCCATACTTGTTCCTCCACTTTTCCCCCACACAAAATCTCATTTTAAGACCATTGTAAGCATCAAAATCATGAAATTCAAATCACTGTTCATGCGAGTGAACAGTAACCGTGAGGAATTTTCAACATTATAACCTTTAATTCCAATGGTTTCCAAGGTTCAAAACCTTTCCAATCCTACACAAAATCAACATATAAACTCAATGGAAGCATTAAATCATTGAAATTCCATTTCCTTCTATCATGAACAGTGCATGAACAGTGCAAACCGAAATGTTCTTCCATGGTAAAGTCAAGAACATCAACTTAATCCAACAACCAAGCATGTAACTAACTTGTTAAGCTTGTCTTAACTATCTATGACTTAAAACTCATATTCCTTTCACATATACACAAAAAATCCAGCAGCATTTCCCCAAGATTTAAGCCTAAAAAGTCACTTAAACTCAAGCACAAACCATAAGAACAAAAGGTAGAAGCAAGGAGACAACTTACCTTACTTGCTCCTTCAAGACCATTGCTTTCTTCCACATTCTTTCTCTAGAACTCACTTCTCTTTCTAAAGGAGCTCTTGGGTGTGAAGAATGAATGGAAAGGGGGGTATTTATAGCAAAAGTCATGTGCCATTTGAAGGCCAAGATCACTTTGGAAACTATTTAATCTAATGGTTAAAGGCTTAATCTTGAAATGTCTTTTCACTTTTCACTCAAGACCTTACCACCATGACATCACTAGCATGGCCTCACTTGGTACACATAACCCTTCCTCTTTTTGGGTGCCATTCTTGTGTCCTTGTGGGTCCCACCATATGCAACACCTAATTCTTACTTTATTCTCATTTTCTTTCTTTTCAAAAATCCATAAATTATTTATTATTGGACTTGGGCTCCAAGATAACTTTTGGGCCTTATTGGGCTGGCCTAGGACGAAATGTTGGGCCTCTTTTAGGTCCAATAGCTAACTGGCCCAAATCCCAATGTACTTTCCTCATACCGATATCCGTAAATTACCCTGATCTTAGCATAAATGCTAAACACCTCCTTTAATTGTTCTAACATTTTTAGAAATTCATTCTAATATAAAATGAATTCTCTACAAAGTTTCATAATTTTTTGAGACCCAGAAGTCCTGTTAAAAATTACATATGTTTCCTTTAACCCTTTATCGGTGTCCTTTTTCACCGTAAATTCCATAATTAATTCTACAGGACTCCTTTTTGACTTCTGTCAACTCCATAAATTCTCATATTAATTATAATAATTTACTATCAAATTTCCTCTGATATCCATCTATTGTGTGAAATGACCAAAATGCCCTCCATTTACTTCTGGTTTCTTAGGGCATCATAGTGGCATTTTCGTAATTTTGCACTTTAGCTCTTAGACTTTCTTCCTCTTCCAATTAATCCTTTTCTTTACATAAACATGGCCACATATTTTCCTAAACATCTCATATATTTTATTCAATCTGTACATACAACTTAGTACAGAAATTAGGGATGTTACATTTCTCTCCCCCTTAAAATAAATTTCGTCCTCGAAATTTACTTGTACCTTAGTCAACAATCTTAAATATACATCCTCTTTAAATCTCTTTCTGCTTTATGACTAAGAATTGGGGTATCCATCTCTTACCTTTTATCTTATTATCTAGCGGAGTACTTTCAATATCCGCTTCATGTCCTTGCTGTCATTACTCTTTTTGTATCAGTCAACTTAATTGGAGTTTATTTCTACTTTATCACGGCACTTGATCTTGTGCTATGCATCCATTTGCTTATGGACAACTCCTTGTACTAGACTTGAGAGTAGTGTCCATTTCTTGAATATTAAACTCTCTCGAATATTATTGTATTCTGGAGTTTCCCTCACTCACTCATCATACTTTCTAACACTTATCCCTTATTACTTCTCTTAGCATCTCGCAGAATTCTTTAACATCCGCAAAGCTTCATCCTCTTTTTGTATAGAAACTCTTATAACTCTATTTTTGCTCTTATCATCTTTAATGATTCAACATCATACAGAGAGAGGACTTATCCAGTTATTCTTTTCTTTACTTTACTGCTAAGTAGGAGCATATACTCTAACATGCATAATGCCTGGCCAATATCTTGTAGGACTGTATACTTGCTCCTAAATGCAAAGCTCTAACATTCTCTTATGACTTTATCAGCCTCTCAGGAGAGTATTGCTCTTTTGCTTCTCGTTCTCCTGAACAAAGTCATAATTTAAATCTTTCATTTCAAATCCACTCTTATTTGGACTTCTCAGAAGGGTTTTAATCCTTTAATGTTCATAACCTTTCTAACTTTTCATAACTTTGTTTATCATTCATCATATATATGCCAAACTTCTATGGCATTTACACTCTTTCATATCTTACCCCTTAACATCTTGGTGTAACTCCAGGGTCTATCCTACTTTAACTTTTCACTTTTCTTACCTTGTCCATCTATACCAACTTCTGTGACAACTGGACCCTTTTTCATTACTCTTTCTTAGACTACTCTTGCCTTAACATCTTTCTGGATGAAGGCTACCTTACTCTTCTAAGCCTTAGCATTCTCTATCTCATATAACTACTGGGTTCTATCTTTACTTTAGACCTTCTTCTCTAGGTCTCTTTAGCCTTTTAATCTTTTTATCCTCATCTGGAGGATTTATCTACTCATACTTTTCTGTTCTCAAAACATATGGGGTTCTCTTCTTTGTTCCTCAGGCATACTTCTATAAAACTTTTGAATATCAGCACTCAGACTTTAACTTGGACTCCGTCTTTGTTTAAAGAAAACTAAGTTCAGTCTGTATAATATAGGCTATCTGAGGAAAATCATTATAAATAATTTTTCTAGATGAGTTTATCAACTAGTGAAGCTTCCTTACCTTAACTTCGTCTTTGGCATTCATCTTCCCAAAGAGATACTACATTGTACTAATATCTCATGGCTCATTACTTTCCTTAGGCTAGGTCTAACTGCGACCTCGGGATCTAACTGCGATCAACCGTCAGCCTCTTCAGAATCTAACTACGACTCTGGAATTGTTAGGATCTAACTGCTACCCTGGAGCCATGCTAGGATCTAACTGCGACCCTCCAGAATCTAACTGCGATTCTGTATATCTCCTGAAGATCTTAAACCAACAGACTAAGTTATAGGGTTCACCGCTTCTACTTGTTGATAACTCAATAAAAATTTAAAAATATTACGTTCAGTAGCCCATATTATTTCCCAAGACTTTACTTACTTCCTCTATTACTCAGGAGTTCCTTCTCATCTTTCTCTTACTGTGGCTTACTATGCCTTGTGCAATCATGGTTTTACCACCTGCCATTGCATTCTGCTGCTATGGCCTCATCATAACTTCTCATGTAAATCTGTGCTCTAACTGCGAGCCATTTGAACTATGCTCTAACTACGAGCAGACTGCACCAGATCCAACTCTTATCTGAAGAGTGATCTGTACTCATCTGAATCTAGTCTCTATCTCAGAGTCATTTATTTCAAATCTAACTCTTTATGTATACTATTCCTTTCAATAGAAATGGCTCTGAGTACTGCATTCGCAAGCCTATAGAAAAACCTGAATCACCCCAATCATAAATCATATCAGAATATCATATCATAACTTATCGTCCCATAAACTGAGACTATCTATCATCCTTAATACATTCCTTATTGCATATCATATGGTATGGGAGCAACATAATTTTCTCATAACTTCCTCACCATATATACTTTACCCTGCATATACTGCGAAATGGGAGTATTCATCATGGCATACTCTAACATTCATGTCATTATATGACAAGTGCAAGGAGATGCAACTATTCATTATAATTTGCTCAACCATCCATCAGTCATTGTAATAAACTAAGTAAGCCTCAAAACATATTTCCTTTATCATATTGCCTATCATATCCTGATCATTCATCCTGAAACATCTATCTATTTCACTTAGGCTACCATGCTACCCTCTTATCAGGGTATAGACTTGACCCTTTTATCGAATAGGGGAGTTACTTTATCTTTAAAATTGTGGCTATCTTTCCCTGTCTAGGCATTATACATTTCTATTTCTAATCTTGTATACATCTACCGCTCTATTGAACTTCTATGACTACCCGAGAAATCCTTTGTAACATGAAATCCAATCCGTAAATTAACTCTTTAATTATTCAACTCTCTCTGTTCATATATATGAACTTGGCTAAACATTCATCAAAAGGGTTTCTCTTTCTCTATTTAACCTTTAGCCTCACGCTCATCTCTATTTAACTGAGAGGAATACTTTTCATAAACTTTACTCAAGGAATACTTCTCAGGTGAGCGGAACAGTCTCCATTTCTCTGGAGCAACTTTGGTGTCTTTCTACTATCTCTCAACTCTTCCTGTGCATATACATCAGTCTCAGTCTACTCTTGACCGGACTATGTTTCATTTCTGGTCTTTTTCTTGATTCTAACCAACTTAGATCACATAAATCTCGTTCATCATCTAGCACCATTACTTATGTTCTCTAACAGCTCAGCACCCTTCCACATAGATATTGTCCGCTTTCCCCTTAGGCAGGCCCCAGGCCCACATGAGGTCACAGTTTCATTTTCCAGGCACATGAGGACTTTAACCCCTTAGGCACCCAAAACGCGTCCTCCGGGTATCATAGCTATGCAGCGGAAGATATTGTCCCATCTCCCCTTAGGCAGGCGCCTCTAGGCCCACAAGAGGTCAGGGTTTTGTTTCCCAGCCTGCCTGCCTACCACTCGTGCCTGCCTACCCCCACTGGGGCGCTTGGTGACGAGGGCGCTTGGTGAGTACTGGAAACGCGTTCATGAGGGAGAGGTATCCACACCCTTATAAGGCATGCTTCGTTCACCTCCCCAACCGATGTGGGACTAATATCCTGTTTCAGGGACTTTAACTTTCGAGAACTTGAAGCCATATGTTAGGCTCATTTCTTGCGCAAGCCTTATCCTAACTTTTGATTCTTTTGTTCATAAAAGACTAACTGAACAAAGTCTTTCCAAATGTAGATCTACTCTTGATAGTCACATAGAGGATCTACTTCTAAACATCATCTTAGACTAGAATGTATCTCTATTTCTCATACTATTCAGCTTGCCTACATCATGTGCTAAACCTCTAACTGATAAACTTCAATGAGGTTGTCATCTTCATTCATCATCAGGTCCCTGCATATCTTCATCGTGACCTGAGTATGAACTAGGCGCAACGCATCCATAAACTTTAGTTGTGACCATCTCATTCTACTTGTTATGCCTGGACAGCTCTACATTCTTTAGTCACGACCTCGGGTCACCTTTCGTCATGGCCTAACTTCTCGAGGACTTCTAGCTGTGTTCCAAACTGTTTTACATTCGACCTGGATCTAACTTGCTTTAAACATTCCCTTATAATGTTCTTGTCTAGTCTTTACCCTAGTAATGGCCGATCCTTACACATCAGTTGTGAACCATTTGCCAAAAGCTCACTTAGCTTTACATGCCACGTAGGGTATATAGTAATATCTGGCTTATGGCCATCTCATATCATGCTACTAACATGAAAACTTAATCCAGGTCAATGCCCTCTATCACATCTCTATTTATCATCCTTGTTACGGCATTGAAGAACTGCAGCTAAACTGACTGCTCTTGATTTCTACTTCCTTCCATCCCTTAACCTAAACTAAGTAGTTCACTTCCCACAGCCTTTCTTGAGACTAGTATAGTCACATTGTCTATCTTTCATAAAGAAGCTGGGGTGGATTAGGGCCAGGAATATCCCTTTAATGTTTATCTATAACCTCATATATTCCTGGACTGGGATAATATGAATGGATGTCACAGATTGTAACTGGTTCTTAAGCTACTCATATCAAACTTATCCTCAAACTCTAGTAGAGGAGGAATAATATCTAGCCTACTTATAATCCGGTATCAGTTCTCAACTTCCTCAGCCGTAATCTGTCCTCTTATCGAAGGAAGAGAGCTTATATCAGGGTTAGAGAGCACTCTATCAAACTCATCCTGTACATAATTACTAGACCCATCATTATCTAGTGCAGCATTATCTGATGCATACACAACCCGAAGAGTCAAAGTCTGGGTGTACCTCATCTAGTGCAGCATAATTACTAGACTGAATTTCTCATAATCTCCAGACTATAAATCTGAGTCTACAAAAATATGCATGGGGTACTTTACTATAAACCTTCTTGATTGAGTCCCTTATGATGTTATCTGAACTCTCTTCACTACCCGAAGAGTCAAAGTCTGGGTGTACCTCATCTTTATACAACATTACAGGTTGGGGGTTTCACTGATTAACTGATATTTCAAGCTTAACTTTATGAATCCCTATGTCTATTGCAGCAATATTTGCATTGTGTTTTGCGACCAAAGTCTTCTCTCATTGTGACTTATGACTTAACTTGTCGCAACTTGGACATCTGGCATCCTTACTATAGTATCTAGTCATAACATGATACTTCGAGCTACTTTTAAAGCTTTCTTAGTCATGAACTGATCATCTTCTATCTCTATCCATAGAGGAAATTGCTCCTTAAACATTATTCTGCTTAGTTCAGCCACATTGTTAATAAACACGAGACCTCAGCTGTATCGGTTGACTAGGATTAGCCTATCGTAATCATATCCTTCGTAAGACTGTAAAGCTCGGGGTATAGTCTCATTCATCTGGGTGTCACTGTCTTTTTGTCTAAAACTTTCCAAGTAGTGAACACCATCCCTATATCATACTCTAGGGAGAGAACCATTCAAATTTCTTATTTGTCTAAGGGATCAGTCTAACTAAACCAGAGCATCACTGAGCCAGAACCTTCTATTCTGTGCCAGAATCTTATGCTCTAAGCCAGAACCCTTTGTTCTTTGCTAACTTTATTCTGTACTAATGCTAGAAATCATCTGTTCAGAGCATTTCCTAAGCCAGAATCCTTTGCTCTGATACCAAAATGAAATATCCTCCTTTAAACATCTCAGAGTACACTTATGGAAGTAATATTAACTTTATTATATCTCTCTTTGCCAAAAATCCTGACAGAAGATAACTGTACTAATTCGGTAATTCCCCATGAGAACTACCATTCTACGTAAGTACCCAGGAAAGACTGGATGAACCGGCTAGGTCCACTCACTTCCAGCCTCCTTAGACAGCACTTACGTACACAGTACTTTGTATAGTCTACCAGCATAACGGCATTTTCTAGAAAATATCTTTGAATTTTAACCTTAACCTTAACCTCAAAAACATAATTTTCCATTAATTGTTCCAGAACACATAACCAATCTCTTTGGCCTTTCATACATTCATATACATTATGGGGTTATGCCATAATTATTTGATACATTTATTTCATCATTTACTATTATACCTTTTCATCATGAACATTGTTGCTCAACTTGTCATATAACAACATTACATGCAACAATTCGCACATTTATTACATAATATTCAAATCTTCCAATTCCCAACCTCTCTTTATGCCTCTTTATCTTCTTTACTCATTCGTAAACCTGTGGGTTTGGGATTACATGGATGGGGTGAGATTTCTGGGGAAATCTCAGTAGCAAACGGTACTAAACAATGCATGCATTAAAGTAATTACTTGTGCTTGCTTGTGAAAGTGTAAACATTGTGTAATGTGCATGCTTCCATGTAACATATGAAATACAATTGGCCAAGGTAATCATAGAAACAGAGCTTCAATCATATACACATATGCACACAATTCAACAAAGTCATAGCACAATCAAGCATAACATTCAATACATACAAGTTTAGGGTAAGTTTACTACCTTATTGCTTTACTTCTTTCCACTTTAACTTTGCTTCTTCCTTCTTACTTTTCCTTGCTATATGGCTGCCCTCTTTTGAGCACACCAAGCAATTCCTAACATCACATTACCATCCAACCATTACAATCTAACTTCTCTTGAACACTAAGCTTACTTTAAGTAACATAACTTCCTTTAATCTTTACCAATTGACTTTGCCTTTGAATCAATTGATGTCTTGACCTTACCCTACACAATTTGGCCTTTTGAATCCATTTATGAACTCAAAACAACCAAATTTCAGCAACTATGCACTGTTCCGGACAGATTTGAAAAACATGCATAATTCTTTCAAAAATTCTCATTTTGATTCCAATGCTTCCCATACTTGTTCCTCCACTTTTCCCCCACACAAAATCTCATTTTAAGACCATTGTAAGCATCAAAATCATGAAATTCAAATCACTGTTCATGCGAGTGAACAGTAACCGTGAGGAATTTTCAACATTATAACCTTTAATTCCAATGGTTTCCAAGGTTCAAAACCTTTCCAATCCTACACAAAATCATCATATAAACTCAATGGAAGCATTAAATCTTTGAAATTCCATTTCCTTCTATCATGAACAGTGCATGAACAGTGCAACCCGAAATGTTCTTCCATGGTAAAGTCAAGAACATCAACTTAATCCAACAACCAAGCATGTAACTAACTTGTTTAAGCTTGTCTTAACTATCTATGACTTAAAAATCATATTACTTTCACATATACACAAAAAATCCAGCAGCATTTCCCCAAGATTTAAGCCTAAAAAGTCACTTAAACGCAAGCACAAACCATAAGAACAAAAGGTAGAAGCAAGGAGACAACTTACCTTACTTGCTCCTTCAAGACCCTTGCTTTCTTCCACATTCTTTCTCTAGAACTCACTTCTCTTTCTAAAGGAGCTCTTGGGTGTGAAGAATGAATAGAAAGGGGGGGGTATTTATAGCAAAAGTCATGTGCCATTTGAAGGCCAAGATCACTTTGGAAACTATTTGATCTAATGTTTAAAGGTTTAATCTTGAAATGTCTTTTCACTTTTCACTCAAGACCTTACCACCATGACATCACTAGCATGGCCTCACTTGGTACACCTAACCCTTCCTCTTTTTGGGTGCCATTCTTGTGTCCTTGTGGGTCCCACCATGTGCAACACCTAATTCTTACTTTATTCTCATTTTCTTTCTTTTCAAAAATCCATAAATTATTTATTATTGGACTTGGGCTCCGAGATAACTTTTGGGACTTATTGGGCTGGCCTAGGACAAAATGTTGGGCCTCTTTTAGGTCCAATAGCTAACTGGCCCAAATCCTAATGTACTTTCCTCATACCGATATCCGTAAATTATCCTGATCTTAGCATAAATGCTAAACACCTCCTTTAATTGTTCTAACATTTTTAGAAATTCATTCTAATATAAAATGAATTCTCTACAAAGTTTCATAATTTCTGAGACCCAGAAGTCCTGTTAAAAATTACATATGTTTCCTTTAACCCTTTATCGGTGTTCTTTTTCACCGTAAATTCCATAATTAATTCTACAGGACTCCTTTTTGACTTCTGTCAACTCCATAAATTCTCATATTAATTATAATAATTTACTATCAAATTTCCTCTGATATCCATCCATTGTGTGAAATGACCAAAATGCCCTCCATTTACTTCTGGTTTCTTAGGGCATCACAGTGGCATTTTCGTAATTTTGCACTTTGGCTCTTAGACTTTCTTCCTCTTCCAATTAATCCTTTTCTTTACATAAACATGGCCACATATTATCCTAAACATCTCATATATTTTATTCAATCTGTACATACAACTTAGTACAGAAATTAGGGATGTTACAAGAGTTATGTGATTGAAGCTTAAACAAGCTAGTTAGATGATTGGTTGTTGAATCAAGTTGATATTCTTGACTTTGCTATAGTTGATACCTTTCAGTATACACTGTTCATGTTAGAAGGAGATGGAATTTAAATGATCTAATACTTCCATTGAATTTATATGATGAATTTGTGTACGATTGGATAGGTTTTGGAACTTTAGAAACATTAGAATTGAAGTTTATAATGTTTGGAATTCTTCTCTATTACTGTTCACTCGTATGAACAATGATTGTATTTTCATGATTTTGATGCTTCCAATGGTTTTAAAATGAAAAGTTGTGTGGGATAAAGTAGATAAACAAGTATGGGAAGCATTGAAATCAAAATAAGAATTTTTGGAAGCATTATGTATGTTTTTTCAAATCTGTCTAGAACAATGCATGGGAGCTGGAATTTCATGATTCTAAACTCATAAATGGATTCAAAAGATGAAATTGGGTAGGGTAAGGTCAAGATATCAATTGATTCAAATGCCAAGTCAAGTGGTAAAGATTAAAGGAAGTTATGTTAAGTTAAAGTAAGTTTAATATTCAAGAAAGTTAGATGGTAATGAATGGATGATTATTTAATGTTAGGATTTGTTGGTGTGCTCAAAAGAGGCAGCTACACATCAAGAAGAAGTAAGAAGAAAGAGTAAAGTTAAAGTGAAAGAAAGTCAAGTGTATGAGGTAGTAAATGTCACATCCTCACTTCTCCAAACCAGTACCCTTTTGTGTTTGGAAAAAGTATGGGTGAGATTTTGGGGAAAATCTCAGTAGCAAACGGTACCATAAATAATGTATGCAAGTATATGCTTAGTGTTAAGCATGCTTGCTTTACTATGATTATGCTTGCATTATAACATATACATGCTTCTATATTCTTACTTATAACATACAGCCATAGCATAAAAAGAAATAGAGCATTATCAATCATACATGCTTCACATAACCAAGACAAGTCAATAGCATATTAACAACGCTCAAGCAATAAGCATACAAGTTTAGGTATAAGTCCACTACCTGGCATGCTGCCTTTCCTTTAGTCCTTAGCCTTTGCTCTGAGATCCCTTCTTTATAGAGGTCAGAGCCTATACACAGCATAATAATATTCTTATTATTATCCTATCCAGCATAACTCCACTTAACTCAGGCTTATCCTGAGGCAATACCTCTATTCTGACAATCCCATAGCTTTCTTTCTATCCACAGCTAACCTTATAGAGAGAGATATTTCTCTATTCTAACTACTTAATTTATAAGAACAATCTTCTAATTTATTAGAGCAGGGACTAGAACAAATTACTTATTTTATTCTTAAGCTTGCCCGAGTCCCTAAGCTCCTTGGATTACTCCTAACTCAGCTAGCACTTCTTTTTTCTTTCTCTTTCTTTCTATCTTCCTTTCTTTCTTTCTCTCTCTCTCTCTTCTTTTCTCTTCTTGGCCGTGTGTCATATCCCTAATTTTATCCTTACATATACTCAATTGAAAGTATCTTATATCAATTGAACACCTTTATAGCTTAGAAACATGAATTTCCAAGAATTAGGTTATCGGGTACTGTTCATAGTACTGTTCATTTGGTAAATCAAGATTACATCATGAAGTTTGGAAATTCACAATTAAATCTAGAAAAATCAAAATAAGGTGGTTCCAACTTCTAATGAAAGCTCTTTCATTGAACTTTGAAGAAAAAATATGAAACCGAGGTTTCCTTGTCCAAATGAAATCAGTTTATTGATTGAAAATACTGTTCATTTGGTAAGTTTGGAAGTTCCAGTTTCTTTACCTTATTTTTAAAAATTCATGATGTAATCTAGATTTACCAAATGAACAGTACTATGAATAGTACCCAATAACTTAATCCTTGGAAATTCATGTTTTTAAGCTATAAAGGTGTTCAATTGATATAACATACTTTCAATTGAGTATATGTAAGGATAAAATTAAGGATATGATATTTTGGTATCAAAGCAAAGGATTCTGGTTTAGGAAATGCTCTGAATAGATAATTTATAGATAGATATCTAATTAAAAACTGTCATAATTAACACTAAGTTAGTGTTTGCAGGATGGCTAAACGTAGAACCAGATCAGAAATCACTATTAATCAAGGAGATCCCAAACCTGAGGTTTTTAGTTCAGATAAATATGGATTAAATTCAGAGGAGGAGTATATGATGGACAATGATCCCGATTTCTGGTTACCTCCTGTAGTTCATATTCCCGATTCTAGTGATTCAGAAATAGATAGATCTGATAGTTCTTCAGTGGGATCAAACTTTGTGGATGATACACCAGAGGGTAGTATGTCAGAAGAAGAACCTATTCCAGCTCCTATGCACTGTTCTGTACAGATTTGGAAAAGCATACATAATTCTTTCAAAAAATTCTCATTTTGATTCCAATGCTTCCCATACTTGTTTCTGTACTTTATCCCACACAACTTTTCATTTTAAAACCATTGGAATCATCAAAATCATGAAATTACAATCACTGTTCATACAAGTGAACAGTAACAGAGAAGAATTCGAAATATTACAACTTTCAATTCCAATGCTTCCAAGGCTCAAAACCTATCCAATCCTACACAAAATCATCATATAAACTCAATGGAAGCATTAGATCATTGAAAATCCATCTCCTTCTATCATGAACAGTGCATGAATAGTGCAACCCGAAATGGTTCATCTATGGCAAAGTCAAGAACATCAACTTGATTCAACAACCAATCATCTAACTAGCTTGTTTAAGCTTTAATCTCATAATTCTAACTTTAATTTCTTCTTTCTCCTTTCATCTAAGGTTTTGGATAGCATATACACCTTAGAGAAAACTCAACTTTCTTCCATTAAAACCCTAAGTTCAAACTCCCAAATCAAAGGAAAATAAGTTAGGATAGATTGCTTACCTTTAATCTCTAGCTTACTTGAACTTTGGCCTTTGAATTCTTCTTTGTCTTGGCTTGAGTTTTCATTTTGCAAGAGGTTCCCCAAGGGTTCTCATGCCACAGTTTTGCATCAGATTTTGGGGGGTATTTATAGAAAATTTCATGGAAAATGGATGGCCAAGATCATTTTGTACATTATTTAATCTAATGGCTTAGATTATTCTTGGATTTAACTTTTCTTTAATAATTATGACATCATCATCCATGACATCATCAATGGATAACTCATAGGGACATGTGGCTAAATTCCAAGGGAGAGAAGCTTCTAGAAAAATTCTAGTCCAATCCGGTACCGGCTCAGTTCGATTCCCCAAAAACCAGAATATTTTATAAATTTAATTTTTCTGAGATTCCATAATATGTTTTCTGAGTTTAAATCCAGTATCCGGATTCTTTCTATCATTGACATTCTTATACTAGGTCTAAACTTAATTACAGATCCCTTGGTAAATTACCAAAATACCCTTAGTGCCCTTGCATAATCATCATTTCACACCTCTTTGCACCTTATCAGGGAATATACTGACTCTGAGGAATCATTCATGTACTTGCCTTGGCATTTTGGCCTGTCCAGAATTACCAAAATGCCCTCCATTCATCTCTTGTACATTATTATAACACAGGGGAATTTTTGTAATTTTGCACTTTTCCGGGGTTCCTCTGGATACTGGCCCACATACTGCTCAGGTACCTTATTGGGCATTTGTCTAGGTCCACTACCTTTATGGCACAAATCCCCAAAAAACCTCTCCCGAAGGTATTTATTGCGTATTTTATTATACTGTAAATTCCATTAAAAATTCTACAGGATTCCTTTTCTGATCCTATCAGTTTTATAAACTCTTATATTAATTATATTAATTTACTGTAAAGCTTCATCTGGTTCTGAGATCTAAAAAATACTATAATAATTTTATCTGACTTCAAAAATTTATATCAATTTTTCGAGACCTCAAATCAAAATTATGTGTTGCGTCAAACTAACCAGAATAATTTTCTCTATTTACTGGTAAAATTTGGGTCTGATATGATTCTGGCCATTTTTGGCTTGTTTCCGATCCAAGTTCTTTATAATTACACTTTTGCCCCTTAAACTTTTCATAAATTATATTTATGTCCTCAAACTTTTTGAAATTACACCTAATGGCCCAACATTTTGTCTACATTCTATTTTGGCCTTAAAACTCTTTGTAATTTCACTTGAGTCCTTGCATTTTCTTTCTTTTTCAATTCAATCCCTTTCCTTACATAAATGGCCACACTTTTCTTAGAAAATCTCACATATATTATGTACAAACTGTACATACAAACTAGAACAGAAAATTAGGGATATTACACCGTGAATGGAATGGAGGGAGGGGTGGGGTATTTATAGGTGGAGCAAGGTGGAATGGACGGCTCAGATCGAATCACGATGAACGGTTCAGATCACTTAGCTTCCTCAAGAAGCTTTGCCTACATCATCATGGTGATATCATCATCCTCAATGACTCATCAATCATGACATCATCCATGGACACCTCACATGCTTAGGAGGCACAATGGTGGGACCCTTGGGCCACCTCACCAGCTGACTCAGTGCTTCTAGAGAATTTCAGTCTTATCCCAGAATAAACGGCTGAGATCGTGCCACGTGTCCTTAGCATTTTCTTCTTCCTCTATGCTCATGCCATTTGGCGCCTTTCATCTGATCAATTCCCTGGTTACCACTTCAACTTGGTAACTCTACTTTATTGAAAACTCACCAAAATATTATTTTAATGCCACTTTAACGCTCATAATTCTTGGACCTCATTTTTGGACTCTGGAATGTCATCTTGGGTCTCTGATCAAACCCAAATACTCTGATGGCTCAATTCCCAGGAAACATCCCTTGGCAAATTACAAAAATGCCCTTAGTTCCTCTATATTTACTTTAATGAGTCTAGTGGCATTATTGTCTTTTCACACCTTACCAGAGTATCCTCTGACTCTGGTCAACTATCCAGATAACCTTTCTTGACTGTCTAACCTTAGTCAAATGACCAAAATACCCTTCACTCATTCTTTAACTATTTGATAACATAGGAGTATTTTTGTCATTTTGCACCTTTTTCTGGACACTGGCCCCTTTTACCGCTGAATTGATATCATGGGCCTGGGCCTCCCTTGGCTTCATTATGGGCCTCTATGTGATGTCATCTGGGCTTATTCAGTCCCAGTTTACTTACTGCTTAATTTCCCAACCGAATATCGGGCGCTTATGAACTCCCGTCAAAATTCACTAAAAAATGAATAACTTTTTCTACAGAACTCGTTTCAGGATTCTGTCAGTTCCCTGACCTCTGGCTTCAAAGGACGCACATTCCTGTAACTTTTCACTTATATCTAAGGTTCAAGAGATCTGATAAAAATTTTAGATAACCCTCAGAATATCAAATAAATTTCAGCTATCTGAAACTCTTATAAAATTTTTGTAATAAACCAGATTAACCAGCATCATTTTCTCTATCTACTGATGAAATTTGGGACTAAAATGCTTCCGTTCTAAGCCACTTTTGGCTCAAGTTTCTATAATTACCATTTGGCCCCTGGAAACTTTTCCTCTTTTCAATTAAGTCCCTCAACTTTTCATAATTACACTTAATGGCCCACAACTTGTGTCTACTTTTACTTTTGCACCATGAAACTTTTAGATTTTCACTTTAGTCCCTTTCTTTTCTAAAATGACCATTATGCCCCTAGGGACTTTTACTATTTACATACAAGTCCCTGTACTTTTACTTATTTGCAGTTTAGTCCCTAAAAACCCCCTGTATGTTTTTGGGACTTCTGCTCAAAAGGGTCTGGTAACCTATCTATATCAGGCTACTTTCTGAGTCTCTAGGCCTGAAAATTGGGATATTACAGTAAACTTACCGTAAACTTGTATGTATTGAATGTTATGCTTGATTGTGCTATGGCTTTGATGAATTGTGTGCATATGTGTAGATGATTGAAGCTCTGTTTCTATGATTACCTTGGCCAATTGTATTTCATATGATATATTGAAGCATGAATATTACACAATGTTAACACTTTCACAAGCAAGCACAAGTATTTACATTAATACATGTATTGTTTAGTACCGTTTGCTACTAAGATTTCCCCATAAATCTCACCCCATCTATGAAATCCCAATTCCAACAGGTTTATGAATGATGAAAGAGGATGAAAAAGCATGAAGAGGAGTTAGGGATTGGTCAATGTAAATGTTATATGATGTTATGTGAAGAATTGTTGCAAGTAATGATGTTGTATGACCAGTTTAAGCAACAATATTTATGATGTAATGAAAAATAGTAAATGATGAGATAAATGTATGGAATTTAATAGAAATTTAGTTAACATGTCAAGCTTCATTTTGACACCAAGAATATCTTATTTCAGTGTCTGTACAAAGAGAATGAATTTTCCAAAGATGGGGATCAGAATCTATTTTCAGAATTTTTGACCAAATGAACAGTAAACTTGACGAATAAACTGTAATAATTGGGTAAGCATTTAGTCAGAAAATTATTTTTCCATTAACTTTCAAGATGTTAGCTTCATGTAGAATTTTGAACCACCTCATTCTGATGTTTCTAGAATTAATTATGATTTTTTGAAGTTTGTCGCCTAATCTAGAATACCATATGAACAGTAACTCCCCAAGAGTAAAATTCCAGATTTAGCTAATGGACTTCAAAGGTCATGTAAGTGGTTCTAAATGCTACTGAATGGTCCCAAAGACGTACGAAAGTAAGGATGTTACAGCAACTCTCCTTCAAACATTTTACATATTCTGGTACTCTCTGCACCCTATCCAGCATAGGCACATTTACTTCCATCATGCTGAAAGAATTAATGACTTCCTTGTTCTATGCCCCCAAGATTTCCTTGCTACTTAGGAGTTCCTTTAGGACAAGTAAATCCTTCAGGTGTACTTCATTTTCAGTTGAACCATAACTTACTTCTTCTTGCTTGAGCTTTGAACTTTCTGCTGATTGTGCTTCTGTTGTATCCTCACTAGGATTTCTTGACTCAGTATCATTAGTTTCCAGTAGCTCAATTTCATTGCTTTTTAGCTGTCCATAACCCTCAAAATCTTGTGCATAATGGATTTGATTCTCTGTAACTTCTTCCTTCTCAAGGGGTTGTGCTTCCTTCTTGTCTTCAGGCTTCTCAATGCTATTCTTCATTAAACTGCTAGAATCAGTGTCTACCTCAACTTTCTCTTCATTTCCAACATCAGTAACTTGTTTCACAAGTTACTCTTCACTTTGCAGATTTATATCATTCACAGTTTTGGGGTTAACAACTGTATTTGAAGGTAGATCTCCACTGATCCTTGCCTGAACTTTAATTACTGAATTAGCTAATTATGATACAAAGCCATTCATGTTTGAAGTGTTGGTTTCCCACTGCTCAATTCTACTCTCCAAGGCAGCAAACTTAGAATTTGTCTTTGCTAGGTTATTCTCCACTGTAGATCTTAAACCCTTGAAGTTAGAGCTGAAGTTTATGTTGATGGAATTTATATTTGAATTCATCACAATAATGTTGTTGAGTATCCAAGAAATCCCATCATCCTTTGTAGCAGTAGACACTTCTATAGCTCTAGATGATTCAACCACTTGCTTGTCATTGTTGAATCTATTGGCCCAACATTTCTGTCTCCACTTCCATCCCTCTATCTAAAATTAGAATGATCTCTCCATCCTTCATTATATGTGTTAGAGTATAGATTCCTTTATGGATATTGGTTGGGTCTGCCTTGATAAATGGTTGAGACTTCCTCATAGTGTGAAGGACAATTAGCACTAGTGTGCATTGGAGATAAACAAAGCTGACAACTAGGAGCAACTAGAGCTTGAGAGTATAGGCTCTGAACATGTGTATTGCTCAATTGAGCAGCTAAGTTACTGATCTGAGCATTCATAACAACAACTTGAGAGGATAGACTATTATGATCTTGAGCAGACCTTACAGAAACCTCATGCATTTGTCTAGTATCATATCCTCCATACTACTGGTCATTGTTTGCTATCTTCTCAATCAAGCTCCATGCTTCATCAGGTGTCAAATCATCAATAGAACCCCCAGCAGCTACATCCAAATTCTTTCTGTATGCATGGCGTAATCCTGAATGAAAGTACTGCACCAAATACTCCATTGGAATATGATGATATGGACATCTAGCCAGCAACTCTTGAAATCTACCCTAAAACTCAGAAAGATTCTTTAGCATACTATTTTACAGCAAAAATTTCCTTCCTTAATGTAGCAGTCGTTGATGAAGGAAAATATCTTTCCAAGAAAGCACTTCTTAAGTTATTCCAGGAGTGTAGAGCTTGAGGTGCATGATGTGGCAGCATATAGAACCATTCTTTTGCCTTTCCTTCCAATATGAAATGAAAGACTTGTCTCTGCACAGCATCCATGTCAGCTCCTATAGGCTTCATAGTTGAGCAAACCCACTGCATAGTCTATAAATGCTTGAAAGGATCCTCTCCTGCCAATCTATGAAACTTTGGTAAGTTACTCAACAAAGGACCTTTCAGCTCAAAGTTCACATCTAGAGCAGGACAAGTGTGAAAAGGATCATAGTTTGTATTAGAATAAGTGAGTTCTCTTATGCTCCTACATGGCCTTCTATTGTTCATGTTATTCTCTGTATATTGCTCATGTTGATTATTCTGATTATGAGTATGAGCTACACCTACATTAACATGCTCCATGACAAGATGATTATCTAGTATATCACAAGATGCAAGTTCAGTATCAGCAGTAACAGATGCAACGCTAGCTTGATTTTTAGCTTTCTTAATTTGCCTAAGTATCCTATTGATTTCTTTATCTAAAGGAATGAGTTCAGAGCTTTTGGTCATGCAACTCACACTCAACAATAATGCAGAAGATCAAATATATCAGTAATACAGCAAATTCAGCAAATAAGATCAGTTATTCGTAGTTTAGAAAGCTCAGGTCGTGACTAAAAGCACTTTAGGTCGCGACTAAAAATCACAGAGAGCAGATATCGCGACAAAAATGAACTTCTGGTCGCGACTGACAGTCACAGAGAGCAAAATTTTTTTAATCAGGATTTTTAGTCCCGACCAAATGTCACTTTGGTTGAGACTAAAAATCACAGAGAGCAAATTTTTGAAGTAAGAAATTTATGGTTGCAACTAAAATGCACTCAGGTCGCGCCTAAAAACCATAGAGAGGTTTAGTCGTGACTAAGTGTCAATTTGGTTGCGACTATAAATCACAGAGATGAAAACTGATGAAAAATATTTTTTTGGTTGCGACCAAAAAGCACTTCGATCGCGATTAAAAGTGACAGATGTAACACCCCAATTTTTAGGCCTAGAGATGCCAGGAAGAGAATTCAAGGGCATAATCGTAATTATGGGAAAGATCGGACTGGTAGCTGATGAGTACCATATTTTGCCAAAAAAATAGAGAAAATTATGCTGATCATTTCACTGAACTGTGAAATGTGCATATGAGGTCTCTAGGTGTATGAAAGAATTAGAAATATGACCAGGGGTAAAATGGTCATTTTGGAAAAGTGTGCGCGTGAGTGCTTTTTCAGGCCAAAACAGCCCGGTCCGGATAAAATATCTGAAAATACCGGGAGATAGAGAAAAGGATTCCGGATTGAATGAGGAGTCACAGAATTTTGATTTGAGGTCCCGATTTTTCTGTAAAAATTCCTGAAGATGGGAATTTACAGTTATAATCGGTAAAGGAAAGGCAGTCCGAATAAAGATAATCGGACTATGGCCAGAGGCCATATAGTGGTTGTCTAAGGCCCGTAGTGACACCAGGGAAGGCCCAGACCCATAATATCAGTTCAGTGGTAAGAGGGGCCGGTGTCCGGGAAAAATGAGCAAAATGACGAAAATGCCCTTATGTTATAGAATAACTGAAGAATGAGTAAAGGGTATTTTGGTCATTTGGCTAAGGTTAGACAGTCAAGAAGGGGTATCTGGATAGTTGACCAGGTCCAGAGAATACTCTGGTAAAATATGAAAAGACAATAATGCCCCTAGACCTAGTAAAGGAAATGAAAGGACTTAAGTGCAATTATGGAAAGTTTCAAGGCCAAAAAGGAAAGTAGACAAAAATGTGGGGTCCTTAAGTGTAATTTTAGCCAAATAAAAAGGGACTTAAATGAAAAGAAGAAAAGTTCCTTGGGGCTAAATTGTAATTAAAGAAAGTCAGGCCGGAAGTGGTTTGGACTGTCCGAAAGCATTTCAGTCCCAGATAGCTTAATACAGGAATGTTTGAAATGGACTGATCGTCCAAAAATACAAGAATTTTTGAAGACTCCAGATAGCCAGAAATGGACTGATCGTCCAAAAGTTATAAAAATTCATACCGGATATCCTGGATATCAGATCTAGGTGAGAAAATACAGGATGATACGTCCTTATGGGACGGATGTCGGGAAACTGACAGAATACCGATAGGAGGCCTGTAAAAAAAGTTATTCGCAAATTAGAAAATCCAGACGGGAGTGTGAGGCCTCCGGGGATCCGATAGGGAGATTTATCGGTATTTGAAAGGGGACTGAATGAGTTCGGATGACCTCAGTCAGATGACTGATATGACTCACAGGGATGCCTGAACACCGCAGGCTAGTGTTTCGGACAGAAGGAGCCGGTGTCCGGATATGTGTATAAACGGTGAATAATAGATAAAATATTCAATAATTATTAACGGGGAAGATTCCTCGTAATGCGTGCCATGAAGGTATTGGACCCAGAAAGGCCCAATAATGGCGCCAACAAAGGCCCAGTAAGACCCTTGGACTGATAGGTGGGCCAGTGTCCGGCAGAACCCCGAAAAGTGTGAAATTACGAAAATGCCCCTGTGTTGTACAAAAGTGTAACAGATGAATGAAGGGCATTTTGGTAATTCTGAACAAGCCCAGGAGCCAAGGTACATACAGATAAAGTTATTGAGAGTCAGTATATACCCTGACAGAGTACAGAAGGGTATGAAATGACGATTTTACCCTTAGGGTTAAAATAGTGCAAGAAAGGGCACCCAAGGGTATTTTGGTAATTTGCCAAGGGCTGTTTCTTGGGAATCGAGCCATCAGAGTACTTGGGCTTGATCAGGATCCAAGATAACATTCCCAGAGCCCAAAAATGTAGGCCCAGTGATATGTGAGAAAAAGTGGCATTAAAATACTATTTTAATGCTGTTTCAATAAAGTAAAGTTACTCGGTCGGCACGATAACCGAGGAGGCGATCAGATAAAGTCCTGGATTTATCTGGATAGCATTGGAAGGCATGACAGGTGCCAGTAAGATGACACATGGCGCCAACATAAAGGCAGAAGAAAAGGTTGAGGACACGTACTACGAGGCAGGACACTGGGCCGGTGAGTCAGCATGCTGAGTCAGCTGCTGAGGTGTCCAGGATTTCAAACATGTGATAAATGTGGCGTTGAAGTGTCCTGGTGAGGTGTCCCAATGATGTCATGCATGATGCAGTAGAGGAGGAATTAAAGAAAATAGGAAAATCCAGGAAAAACCAGGACCGCAGGATCAAAGTTCATAGAAACTGCAGAATTGCCATTGAAGGCAATTATAAATACCCCCCTCCATTCCATTCTTGCATTCACGCATGGAAGGGAGAAGGGAGAGAAAGAAGAGAGAGAAGGAGAAGGAAGGGAAGAGAGAAAGGAGAAAAAGGAAGTAAGGAAGTTCTGGCGGAGCTGGAAGCAGAATAAGGATAGTGGAGTTCTGCTAAGCTAGCCAGGTAGTAACTAATCCTAGCTTTTATGTAATGGCTTTGTGACTTGTTGTGCTATTGTTTGGTTGGATTGTTGTCTTATGTGTTATGTCTGAAGCTCTGCTATAATGCTATGATCATATGTTATTAAGCATGGAAGCACGCAGCATACTTATCTGTACACAATCACAAGCAAGCACTGTCACTCTGCATTACATATATTGTTATGATTATTGCTACTGAGATTCCCCCGAATCTCATCCCAATAAATAACCCATTACAGGGGAGGTTATGTCGAAATGAAGTTTGGGAATTTTAAGAGACGCCGTTATGCTGCCGAAGTAAAGACTGAACATCAGTATATGATAAGTACTGTGTACGTAGTGCTGTCTAAGGAGGCTAGAAGTGAGTGGACCTAGCCTGTTCATCTAGTCTTTCCTGGGTACTACGTAGAATGGTAGTTCTCATGAGGGGATTACCGAATCAGTACGGTTCAGTTCTTTGTACAGATGAAGCATAGCGGTTATGCTGCCGGACCTCAGGCAGGAAAAGATGCAATAGAGATATGAGAATTTTTGTATATACCCAGATTGTAAAACAACTTATTAATTAATAATAAATGTTGTTTGGCATGTTTGACTGATGTATGATGGATGTATGCATATGTATGCAAAGTAGAAATGCTGAAAATTAAAGCTGTGAACAGTAACACGTGGTAACCTAGTCATGTTTGATAAATGATTAAAAGTAGTAAATGGATGAATAAATGTATGAAATTTTTATGGTAGATAGTAGACATACCAATCTTTAATTTGATATATAAAACGTATCATTTGTATGTCTACACTAGGAGATATAAATTATCAAAGTTGGGACCAGAATGCTGGATTCAGGAGAAAAACGCTGGATGAACAGTAAAATAGAAACGTTGACTGACGTTGACTCAGTCAATGCATGGTCAACGAGTTATTTTTTCCTGAAAGATAAGTGAGTTAGCTTCATGTAGCAATTTGAACTACTTCATTTAGATTTTTTTATAATTAGTTATGATTTTTTGAAGTCAGGTCACTCATCTGGAATTTTCAAGTGAACAGTACTCGATAAGAGTAAAACTCCAGATTGAGAAATTGGACTTCAATGACCTTGAAAGTGGTTCTAAATGCTACTGAATGGTCCCTAAGACATATGAAAGTAAGGATGTTTCAACAGACAACAATTCTGAGTTGAAAATTGATTTCAAGTTGTGACCAAATGTGTATCTGATCGCGACTAGAAATCACAGAGCACTTTAGTCGCGACTCAAAAGCCAAATGGTCGCTACTTAACAGATATAAAACACAAAATTCACAGAAAAACTAAAATAACTACCTACTCTTTATGTTTTTTAGGCCCAGAAGATTGCTTAGGAAACTTAACAAGTAAGGCTCCCTAGCAACGGTGCCATTTTGATAACTGTCATTTCTATTATCAAACAAAACTGAGCTAACCAATAGTAAGTGGAGGCTAACCTAGGTCGATTCACAAGGAGCCTAAATGGATGTTAAGTTTCTAATTAATCTATTGAGCCACAAATTAACAAATTAAGCAGATGATTTGTGTGTTGAGATATTATCTAACTTCTGAAAGTAAATCCTATGCTATTGTTTATGAATTTAAGTGATTAAGATGGTAAAATGAATGAATGACAAGTGTGTTCCCTTGGAGATTACCTTACCTTCATTATCCACAGAATATCAAGAGTTAATCAGCTGAATTAGAATATGTTAGCTAACAACTCGCTAACTAAATCTCAATCAAAGCTATAACTCAAACACATTGAATAGAGAATATGAATCATTCAACTCAGAGATAGTAGAATATGAATTAAAGAGAATCACTTCAATTAATCATAGCTATATTCAACTCAATCAAAGATGAGAATTAATCAAAGGATCATTAATGCAGAAATAAGAAATCCAACTAGGTTCCCTACTTCTTTGTCATCTACTTCTCTAATTGCGTTAATAATCACAAAATTAATTACATCAACTCGGTACAATCAAATCTGAATTAAAAACATAATGAACTCCCTGTTCAGCTCAAGGATTTTGGTTTGGTGTCATCTCCAAGAGGGCACAACAGCTTAGCCTTGCATTGTCTTCTGAACTCCAGCAGCAATAGAAAGCATAGTAGCATTCATGATGGAAATGGAAGAAGAAGGTGAAGATGAATCTGCATAGCCTTACTCTGTTTCTATTGACTAGAACAGAGGAAGTTGCAGAAGACAAATGGAGATGGAAAAGAGGAAAAGTGTTGGCTTGAATGGTTTGGTGCAGATGGAATGGAATATGATCTGAATGGGTAGATGGAATAGATCTAAATTGAGGTGATGCGTGAATGTATAGGGTGTAAGAATGAATGCCTCCCTGCTGTGTAATATGTGTAATATATAGCAGAAGTGTGGGATGGGTGATCAGATGCATGAACCAATCTCTTCTTTAGTCCACTTGCTTCTGTTAGCACATGTCAATTCTGTTTACAGCACATGTTCCCCACTTGCTGTCAGCAACTTGCTCATTCTATTCAGATGGAGTATGCTGATGTGTGAACAATGCCAAACACGTGAACAGTACTCCTTTATGTGCCAGCTCATGCATGATCTCCCACTTACAATTTGTTATCAGCTCTTGTTTACAGTCTGTTAAGTCCAGCTATTTAATTCATCACATGCTTAAATCACCTTCTGTTCAGTTGTCCCTTCTGTTATTCGCTAATTGATTTCTGTATTGAAGTTTAGTCGCAATGGTAGATACATCAGGTCACGACTAATATTTACAGAGAATGTTGTTGATAAACTCAGGTCAATACAGCAAATTAATACAAATATGAGTTTATCAACAGTAGGTCAATGGCTACTTATTAAAGCTATACAAAGAGAACTTCAAACCTCCATGATATTCAGGTTGTCTCCTTCCTTGTTTCCCCACTTACAATAGTCTGGTTTAATCAGTTTAATTGTATACTTGAGCTATATTTATTGGTTAAGTGTGGGGGAGGAGACTAAGTTAGATAAATACTTCCATGAATAAATTAAAGATTATGGTTCAGAGTTGTCATGATTACTGCTGCCTTTGCATGTGCTTCATCACTTCTTCATATGGAAGATAATGTAGAAATTAAGTGTGGGGGAGGATGAACTTTATAGTGTGTGAGATGGGTGAAATTCAAATAATTACTATGATTCTGTATCTTTTGGTCGCAACCATATGTTGTTCTTGTCGCGACCAATATGTGCGAATATATCAAGTTTCTTCTTTGTGAAGATTAAGTGCGATTAATGCCTATTTTCGTCGCTACCAAAAGTTCATATTTTTTTATGTTTACTTATCTGTGATGTTTAGTTGTGAATTGTGCTTTATCTTTGGCACAACTGTAACTTTCTGTGAATTTAGGTCGTGATTGGATTGACACTTGGGTCGCGACCATAGCATGTGTGCTTAACAGGTTTACTCTCTGTGATTATACGTCGTAACCAGTGTCCATTTATGTCGCGACCATTATTCCCTATTTTCTAAACATTTTATCTCTGTGTAAAGCAGTCGCGACCAGATGTCATTTTTGTCGCGACTAAAAGTGATCTTCTACTGAAAACTTCTCCTATTTCATTCTGATTATTGCTTAGTCTTTTGAATTTACTGTCATGGACTCAAATCGAATTTTAAACATATACTTTTGAACATTGGCAAACTTGATTAAGTGTGAGTTACTTGTTTCATTGATTAATTGCTGGAAATTATGCATTATGAATGATTAATCTCATGTATTTAGTTTAATATTCATGTAATCTAGTCATGGTGAGTTGATTAGGGTGAGTAAGCCAGATGGAAGAATTTTGAGCCTTCAATATATACTCCTTTACATTGTGTGATACCATCTAGTTTGGTGACTTTGCTGAACTTGTCTCAATCCTTGATTCAAAACCTCATTAGCTCCATGGAATTGTGAAAATGATGAGGGCATTCCTTTCAAACCCTCTTGACCAAACATAACCCACATAAACATTAAATCATTTTTAGAAATTCCATCCTTGATTAATGAATGGTGTATAAGATAATTATTGCTGCAGTAATGCTTTAATTGTGAAATAATTGTTAAGTTGCAACCACTTGTTGAATGTCTAAACCTCAGTGTATTGTTATCTGTTTCAATAGTGAAAACAAAGAAAAATATATATAGAGAGAGAGGAAAGCAAACGAAAAGAGAAAGAAAGGAAAAAGAAGAAAGAAAAGATAGACCAAATTACAAGATGTGCTATTCAACTTGTATGAAAGAAAGATAGTTTGTGACTTGTTATTTTATGTAGCTGCACAATTGGAACTGTAATTAAAAAGTGAAATAGCTTGCAGAAGTAAGGTCATGGGTAGTATTTCATTAATCATTGACATGCATTTCCATTTCACCATCTTGTTTTTCCAACATTACAACCCTAATAAAGACCCTTTGATTCATAACCCTTGTGGGATTTAGTGGTGGAGATGTAGGATGGTTACAAGCCTATGGGAAGCCTAAACTAGATGGTTGAGTGAAATTACCTTGATAAGAGAAGGAGTGAAACATTATACCTTGTGAGGAAATCTCAACCTAGTTGCTTACTATGATTTAATTGCATGAGTTTGATGTTTTTATTGATATGAGGTTAGTATGGATTGTTGTCAATTGAAGGGAAAGAATTGATGAGTGCAAGTACTTATGCTTAATCTGTTTTGCCAACTTTACTAAACATGTGTGTTTGAAAGTCAGTTTTGATCCATAATTTTGCTCGGAGTGCAAAAGCTAAGTATGGGGGAGTTGATAAATTCATATTTGTATTGATTTTTAATATGTTAAAAGAGAGTTTATTAATTATTTTATCCATATTTACTATTATGTTGAGAAAATTAATTAATAAAATAGAATTGGAACAGTTGGGAATTAATTGATGAGATTTTAATGATTAATTGGACAAATAATCAGTTTATTCTAATTTTTCATCACAGGCCAATGCACTAACAGAATAAATTAAGGGATAATGACAGCTGGACTAAAGGAGCTGATGGCATGTGATAGCACATGGGCTAGATCTAGGAGTTACTAACATAAGCAAGGGGGAGAATCACACATGTGCTACAACAGAAATCACATTGGGAGCACTATTCACGTACAACACACTGTTCACTTAAGCCATTCCCTCCAATTCATATACGAAGTCACTCATTCCACACTTCTATATATTCACATCATCTGCACATATCAGGGACACGCCTTATAGATTTCATTCTTTGCAGATTATTCATCCTTTAGATACTTCACAGATTCCACATCACTCTCATTCTTCTCCATTCTATCAGTCCACATGCCAACACTTCTCTTCCTCTTCATCTCTATTTCTCTTCTGCAACTTTCCTCTATTTTAATCAATAGAACCAGAGGAAAGTTCTACACTCATCTTCATATTTCTTCTTCCTCCATGACTACTGTTGTGTTTTCTATTGCTGCTGGAGTTCAGATGGCAATGCAAGGCTAAGTTGCTGTGCTCTCTTGGAGATGATGCTGAACCAGAATCCTTAAGCTAAATAGGGAGTTTCATTAAGTCTTCAAGTAAGATTTAATTGTATCGAGTTGATGTATTTACTTTTGGTTTATTGATTCAATTAGAGTTAGTAGATGATAAAAGAGTAAGAAACCGAGTTGGATTTCTTATTTCTACATAATTGATCTTTGATTAATTCTCATCCTTGATCGAGTTGAACATGGTTGTGATTAATTAGAGTGATTCAATAATAGAGTACAATTGTATCTGTTAATTCATATTCTAGCTTCTATCTCTGAGTTGAATGATTCATAATCTCTATTCAATGTCTACGAGTTATAGCTCTGATTGAGATTTAGCTGGCAAGTTGTTAGCTAACCTATTCTAATTCAACTGATTAAGTTCTCATATTCTGTGGATAATGAAGGTAAGGCTAGAAGTGAGTGGACCTAGCAGGTTCATCTAGTCTTTCCTGAGTACTTACGTAGAATGGTAGTTCTCACGAGAATTACCGAATCGGTACAAGATCAGGTTACTTTCTAAAGACGAAGGGTAGCAGTTATGCTGCCGGATTTCAGGCAGAAAGGATGTATTAGAAATATTAGAATTTTGTACATGTTATGATGAATAACAACTTATTAATTATTAATGAGTATTGTTTGGCATGCTTGACTGATATATGATGGATGTATGCATATGTATGCAAAGTTGAAATGCTGAAATTTAACACTATGAACAGTACCACGTGGTGACCTAATGATGTTTGACCCATAATTAAAAATAGAAAATGGATGAATGAACATATAAAATTTTTATGGTAAATATTAGACATATTAAGCTTCGATTTGATATATAATATGCTTCGTTTGGATGTCTACACGTGGAGTTATAAATTGTCAAAATTGGGACCAGAATGCTGGATTTAGAGGAAAAACGTGGGATGAACAGTAAAGTTGTAACATTGACCCACGTTGACTTGGTCAAATATTGGTCAATGAGTGATTTTTCCCTAAAATATAATTGAGTTATCTTCATGTACCAATTGGAATCACTTCATTTCAATTTTTCTATAATTAATTATGATTTTCTGAAGTCAGATCACTCATCTGGGATTTACACAGTGAACGGTACTCAAGAAGAGAAAAAATCCAGATTGAGAAATTGGCTTTCAATGACATTGAAAGTGGTTCTAAATGCTACTAAATGATCCCTATAATGTACGAAAATAAGGACGTTTCAATATTAGGCTTGTTTTATGCTAGGAGGCTGACATACCTTATGTACTTGGTCCTGTATTCACCAATTGGGTTCCAACGTGTGTCAAACTCAATTGGTAACAATTTCCCTTCCTTCTTGTCTTTCAAAATGTCTTTCAATTGCATCGTACTTCTGTCTCTCCTTTGCGTAGAGTCGCATGGAGCATCGCTAGCCTTATTCTGATTAACACTATCCCTCATATTCCTATATATGCAAGTAAACTGACTTAACACTTTTTCCTTCTATCAGAATATGTAACATCCTTACTTTTGTATGTCTTAGGGACCATTCGGTAGCATTTAGAACCACTTACATGACCTTTGAGGTCCATTAGTTAAATATGGAATTTTTACTCTGGGCGAGTTACTATTCATATGGCATTTCAGATTCGGCGACAAACTTCAAAAAATAAAATTAATTCAAGAAACATTGGAATGAGGTGGTTCAAAATTCTACTCAAAGCTGACATCTTGAAATTTAATGGAAAAATAAGTTTTTGACCAAATGCTTAGTCAATTGATACAGTTTATTCATCAAAGTTTACTGTTTATTTGGTCAAAAATTCTAAAAACAGATTCTGGTCCCCATGTTTGGAAAATTCGTTCTCTTTGTACAGACATCGAAATATGGTGTTCTTGGTGCTAAAATGAAGCTTGACATGTTATCTAAATGTATGTAAAATTTTATACATTTATTCCATCATTTAATATTTTTCATTACATCATGAACATTATTGCTTAAACTGGTCATACAACATCATTACTTGCAATAATTCTTAATATAACATCATATAACATTTACATTGACCAATCCCTAACTCCTCCTCATGCTTCTTCATCCTCTTTCATCATTCATAAACCTGTTGGGATTGGGATTACATGGATGGGGTGAAATTTCTGGGGAAATCTTAGTAGCAAACGTTACTAAACAATGCATGTATTAATGTAACTACTTGTGCTTGCTTGTGAAAGTGTTAACATTGTATAATGTGCATGCTTCAATGTATCATATGAAATATAATTGGCCAAGGTAATCATAGAAACAGAGCTTCAATCATCTACACATATGCACACAATTCAACAAAGCCATAACACAATCAGGCATAACATTCAATACATACAAGTTTAGGGTAAGTTTACTACCTCATATACTTGACTTTCTTTCACTTTAACTTTGCTCTTCCTTCTTACTTCTCCTTGATGTGTGGCTGCCTCTTTTGAGCACACCAACAAATCCTAACATCACATAACCGTCCATTCATTACCATCTAACTCTCTTAAACATTAAACTTACTTTAACTAACATAACTTCCTTTAATCTTTACCAATTGACTTGGCCTTTGAATCAATTTATGTCTTGACCTTACCCTACACAATTTCATTTTTTGAATCCATTTATGAGCTTAAGATCATGAAATTCCAGCTCCCATGCACTGTTCTGGACAGATTTGAAAAACATACATAATCCTTCCAAAAATTCTCATTTCGATTCCAATGTTTCCCATGCTTATTTCTCTACTTTATCCCACACAACTTTTCATTTTAAAACCATTGGAAGCATCAAAATCATGAAAATCCAATCACTGTTCATATGATGGAATAGTAATAGAGAAGAATTCCAAACATTACAACTTTCAATTCCAATGCTTCCAAAGTTCCAAAACCTATCGAATTCTAGACCAAATCATCATATAAATTCAATGGAAGCATTAGATCATTAAAATTCCATCTCCTTCTAACATAAACAGTGCAGACTGAAAGGTCTCAACCATGAAAAAGTTAAGAATATGAACTTGATTCAACAACCAATCATCTAACTAGCTTGTTTAAGCTTCAATCACATAACTCTAACTTTAATTTCTTCTTTCTCCTTTCATCTAAGGTTTTGGACAGCATATACACCTTAGAGAAAGCTCAACTTCCTTCCATGAAAACCCTATGTTTAAGCTCTCAAATCAAAGAAAAATAAGCTAGGATAGATTGCTTACCTTTATTCTCTAGCTTGCTTAAACTTTGGACCTTGGATTCTTCTTGGCTTCGCTTCAGTTTTCAATTGGACATAGCTTCCCCAAGGGTTCCTTCACTCACAGTTTTGAGAAGAAATAGTGGGGGTATTTATAGAAAATTTCATGGAAAATGGATGCCAAGATCACTTTGTGCACTATTTGATCTAATGGCTCACATTTATTCTTAGATTTAACTTTTCTTAAAAGCTAATTATGACATCATCCATGACATTATCAAGGAACACCTCATAGGACAAGTGGCAAAATTTTCAAGGGAAGAAGCATCTGGAAAAATTCCAGTCCAATCCGGTATCGGCTTAATTCGATTTTCCAAAACCCATACTATTTTCTGAATCTAATTTTTCTGAGATTCCATAATATGCTTGTTGACCTTAAATCTAGTATCCAGATTCTTCCTACCATTGACATTCTTGTAATGGGTCTAAACTTAATCACAGATCCCTTGGTAAATTACCAAAATGCCTCTTGGTTTTTCTTTATTTACTTTAATACTTCAAGGGCATTATCATCTTTTCACATCTCATCAGAGTATTCCCTGACCTTAGTTAACTATTCTGGGAACTCTCATTGACTGTCTAACCTTAGTCAAATGACCAAAATGCCCTTTGTCTATCTTTGGCTTAATGACACAACACAGTGGCATTTTCGTAATTTTATATTTTTCTAGGTCTTTATTAGCCATAGCCCACATACTTATCTAAAAACATTATTGGGCCTATAAGGCACCATTTTGGGCCTTCTACATCATCCACTACCTTCGTAGGCTCAACTCCCGAGAAATTTCACCGAAACGTATTTATCGGGTATTTTAATCTACTGTAAATTCCATAATAAATTCTATAGAACTCCTTTTTGAGTTCTATCTGTTTCATAAATTCTCATATTAATTATAAGAATTTATTGCCAAATTTCATCTAATTCTGAGGTCCAGAGGATACTATATTAGTTTCCCTTTCTTTAAAAATTCATATCAATTTTTCCGGACCTCAAATCAAAATTCTGTGTTGCGTCAAACTGATCAAAATAATTTTTTCTATTTACTGAACTAATTTCGGGCATTTTTGGGCCTTTTTCTGCTCAACTTTCTCATAATTACCGTTTTGCCCTGGAACTTTTGAAAATTATCCTTTAGGCCCTCAACTTTCTTAATTACACTTAATGGCCCAAAGTTTATGTCTACTTTACATTTTGTACCATAGAACTTTTATACTTTTCAATTTAGTCTCTCTTCTTTAAACCTTCATCTAATCATTCTTTTCTTCTCTATTTATCATCACAATCCTTTCCAAACCTCTTTCCTCTATCAGTATTATACCAATAGGGAAAAATTAGGATGTGACAGAATACACAAAACTTGTTCCTTTAGCATTTATCCATGGAAAGAAGAGCAAGCATTTATCACAGGAAAACTATAAAACCTAAATTAAACAAACATGTAAGCGGTAAAGCACGTACATGAGAAAATGTGTCGAGAACACGTGTAACATCCTGATTCTTGAGTCTAGGAGAACTGGGAAGTAGTCTGATATGGGCAGGCTGCTAAACCCGTAGTCCCAGGGTAGTAATCTGATATGGGCAGATCACTTACCTATATTTTATAGGAATCTGAGGGATGAGCTAAGTTCCTCAGGATTTAAAGATGAGTTAAGTCTTTGACCTACAGAATAGGGACAGTTCACCTAGGTTCAAAAAGAGGAATGTAAGGAATATCCTAAGTCTTAAGCCTAGGAATTTTGTAGGTAGCTCGATATGGGCTGGCTCCTGTGTAAGATAACTTGATATGGGCAGGTTGTCGAGCCTTTCAATTTACAATGACTCCCGAAGAGTTCAGGGGACGAGTTGTTGAAAGAGAATTTCTAGAACTTAAGATGAAGGATAAGAGGAGGAGTAAAGATGCCAGAAAGAGAATTCAGGGGCATAATCGTAATTATGGGAAAGATCAGGCTGGTAACCGACGAGTACCATATTTTACCAAAAAATAGAGAAACTTATGCTGATCATTTTACTGAACTGTGAAATATGCATATGAGATCTCTATGAGTATGAAAGAATTATGAAAAGTTAAGGGACTTAATTGAAAAGAAGAAAAGTTTCCAAGGGCAAAATGGTAATTATAGAAAGTTCAGTTGAAAGTGGCCTAGAACTGCCCGGAAGCATTTCAGTCCCAAATTTCACTAGTAAATAGAGGAAATGATGCTGGATAATCCAACTTAATACAGGAATTTTCTCAGGACTCAAGATAGCCAAAATTGATCTGATAGTCTAAAAGTATAAAAAATTCCTACCGAATATCCTAGACTTAAGATATACCTGAGAAATTATAGGATGATGCGTCTTGATGAGGCGGATGTCTGGAAACTGACAGAATACCGATAAAAGGTCTGTAGAAAAAGTTATTCACAAATTAGTAAATACAGACGGGAGTGTGTGGCCTCCGGGTATCCGATAGGGAGATTTATCGGTATTTAAACTGAGACTGAATAGGGTCAGATGACATCAGTCAGATTCCTATTGTGACCCAAAAGGATGCCTAGACACAGTAGGCCAGTGTATCTGATAAAAGGAGCCGGTGTCCGGAGATATGTATAACAGTGAAAATACCCGATGAACATTGCAGGAGAAGATTCCTCGTGATGCGTGCCATAAAGGTAATGGACCCTAGGAGGCCCAATAATGGCGCCATCAAAGGCCCAGTAAGACCCTTGGACTGATAGGTGAGCCAGTGTCCAGCAGAACCCCGGAAAAGTGCAAAATTAGGAAAATGCCCCTGTGTTGTACTAAAGAGTAATAGGTGAATGGAGGGCATTTTGGTCATTCTGAACAGGCCCAGAATCCAAGACATACACAGATGAGGTTAACCAGAGTCAGTATATGCCCTAACAGGGTACAGAGAGGTGTAAAATGACGATTTTACCCTTAGGGTTAAGATAGTGCAAGAAATGGCACCAAGGGTATTTTGGTCATTTCGCAAGGGATCTGTAATTAAGTTTAGACCCAGTATAAAATGTAAATGATATAAAGAACCCAGATACTAAATTTAAGGTCAGAAGACATAATATGGATTTTCAGAAAAAATAGATTCAGAAAACAGTCCAGTTTTCAAGGAAACGGACCGGGCCGGTACCGGATTAGATTAAAATTTTCCAGAGGCTTCCAGGGGCTTCATTTTCGCTATGTGAGGAATGAGGTGTCCCATGAGGTGTTCCTTGGATGATGTCATGGTGATGATATCATAAATGGAAAAGAAAATAGGAAATTACAGGAAAAACGGTGGCCACAAGTTCAGAGTTCTTGGAAATTACAGAAATGCCATCCATGAAAACTATAAATACCCCCTCCCCCTTGCATTGTCCTCACAGCCAAGAGCCCATTTAAGAGAGAGAAGGAAGTTCTAGAAGAGAAAGAGGAAGAAAAGAAAGAAGAAAGGAAGTTCTGGCAGAGCTGGAAGCAGCATAGAGATTCTAGAGTTCTGCTAAACTTTTGAGGTAGTAACTAATCCTAGCTTTTATGTAATGACTTTGTGATTTGATGTGCTATTGTTTGGTTGGATTGTTGTCTTATATGTTATATCTGAAGCTCTACTGCAATGCTATGATCATATGTTATTGAGTATGGAAGCACGCAGCATACTTATCTGTACACAATCACAAGCAAGCACTGTCACACTGCATTACATATATTGTTATGATTATTTACTACTGAGATTCCCCCGAATCTCATTCCCCATGTCTAACCCATTATAGGGAGGTTATGTTGAAATGAATTTTGAGAATTTTAAGAGACGCCGTAATGCTGCCAAAATTATGACAAAATGGCAGTAGTGAAGAAATGAGCTGATACGTACTGTGTACGTAGGTGCTGTCTAAGGAGGCTAGAAGTGAGTGAACCTAGCCGATTCATCCAGTTTTTCCTGGGTACTTACGTAGAATGGTAGTTCTCACGAGAATTACCGAATCATTACAAGATCAGTTACTTTTAAAATGAAGCCTAGCCGTTATACTGCCGGATTTCAGACAGAAAAAGATGTAATAGAAATATGAGGATTTTGTGTATGCCCTGTTGTATGACAATTTATTATTTAATAATAAATATTGTTTGGCATATTAAATTTGTGTATGAGAAATTATGAGAGAGAAATTCGTAGGTCCTGAGGTAGCAGTGTTTTGACCTCAGTTTGACCTAGTAAACGAAAGAATTTGGGCACGAAATTTGGTGAGCCAGTGGCACACATCTGGGGCATTACGTGGATAGGTAATAAGCCTCATTTGGATGTGTATAATGGGATAAATTAGTTTTCAAATTAAAGGTTCAGAATAAGGAACTTAAGAGTAAACTTTTAAATTTCTGGGCTTGAGTTAAGGTATAATCGAGCTATCTAGCTTCCACAAGTGTACTCTGAGGGGTCTAAGGGTGGATGTTTCAACACGTACACGGTAAAGCACAACAAGAGCGAGAACAGAGAAGAACGACTGAGCACGGTGAAGCCCAACGAAAATCACAGAGCACGACAAGCGGAGTAATGATAGAAGTAAGAAATATGACTGAAGAAAACCTTAGAAATGAGAGAAACGCCAAGGGGCGGGCTTCGAAAATGTAGTTTTAGAATCAATTTTTTACACCGGTTAACATATAAATCTGGTGTAGTAAATCATCTTTCTAAACCTGACGAACACAATAACTGGTTTAAAAAGGTGTCTACTTATTTTCTAAAATGCCATGACTAATATTTTGAATTTCTGAAGACTTTCTACACCGGATAACTTATAGATCCATTGTAAAAATGATTTAATTTATTTACAAAAAATTTTCCATATCACTTTTTACATCGGATAACATGCTCTACCAATTTTAAATATTGGAGTTATTTTTTTTCACTCCAACCTTTATATTACCCCATCCCTTGAAGTTACAACATATATATGTAATCAGAACAAGCAACTTGTTTTATTATTACATCAAAACCATATATGCAATCAAAACAAGAAACTTAATTGCGTTAGTGCCTCAAAAACATAAAACACTCACATACAAATCAATCAAAATCCACTTCTTCTTTATTCAATTTTGGTAAACCTACTAAAAAAGAAGAGGTCTCACAAATTGAATCATCATCGTCAACAACCCTTTTTCCTTGGAGAGCTATAGACCATCTTTTATTTGCCAGATCAGTGATATAGAACACTTGCTTTGCTTGGTCTTCCATAATGAAAGGCACATCCCTAAAACTTGTACTATTCAAATCAACTATTATAAATCCTAACCGATCCACTATAACACCGTTGCTTATATTAGCCCACTTGCATTTGAACATGGGAAATATGAATTTGGTGTACTCCATCTCTCAAATCTCTTCAACAACGCCATAATAAGGGATGGCTGCTAATTTAGGATATTTATCTTTTGAACTAGAGAAGTGCATAGCTTCAGCCATTAACATAACACCACTATTTTGCACACTATTTTTATCATCTAGGGACTTCGTATAAAAGGAATACCCATTGATATCAAATGAATTTCAGCATATCATATTAAATTTTGGACCATATGCCAACCATCTAACTAAATTAGATACACAATCCTCATTTTCAACCTTCTGTTTGAACTAATGTGCAAAACATTTGTTGTGTTCTCTAATCAGCTTTTGCTCTGTCATTATGTTATTTTGTTTCCAGACAAGCTCTTTATGAATAGGTGTATAGTCTTGAACTTTATCAATATTATTCAAGATGTGTAAATGTATTTGCTACAATTTATTACAATCACACTCTTTACCGACATTCCGCGTTGACCCCCTGTTTGGCATGTGGTTTAGGGAAACTGGTAAGTCTTACTTTAGACAGGCAGTGTTGACAAAAATCCATAGCTTCTTCAGAAACATATTTTTGAACAATGGATGTCTCAGGCTGATTTGGATTCTTCATATACCTTTTAAGGATTTTCATGTATCTTCCAAATGGGTACATCCATCGTAAGTATACAGGGCCACACAGTTTTATCTCTCACACTAGATGAATAATGAGGTGTACTATTATGTCTAAAGAGCCAGGAAGAAACAGTTTTTCAAGATGGCACAAAATAACATAACCCTCGTACTCCAATTCATCCAACTTTTCAGTCTCAAACACTTTGCCACATATAGCATTGAAGAAGAAGCAAATTCGCGTTACAATGTGTCTCAAATCATCTTGAAGGATTCCTTGAACAGCTACTGGGAGTAATTGTTGCATCAAGACATGACAATCATGAGACTTTTGACCTACTAATTTCAAATCTTTCATCGACATAATCTTCTTAGGATTAGATAAGTACCCAGAGGGAACTTTGATTCCTTGCAAATAATCACAAATACTTCTTCTCTCATCCTTGGACAAAATATTAATCTGTTCATCAACATAATAATTCCCTCACCATCTGCCCTTAGATGTAAATCCTCATGTATTCCCATTTCTTACAAATCTAATCTTGCCTTCAAAGTGTCTTTGGAATTGCCATGTATGTTGAGAAGTGTTCCAACAATGCTGTCACACATATTTTTCTCCATATGCATGACATCAATACACTGCTTACATGAAAATGTTGCTAATACGGAAGCTCAAAGAAGACAGATCTTTTTTTCCATATATTTTTCTCACTTCTCTTAGTAGTCTTACTGAAAGTAATGTTTATGTCTTTTACCTTTTCATAAACTTGTTCTCCAGTCAATGGCTCCAGAGCATTTTTAAATTCTTGCCCGCCAAAATTTGTTTTAGTCGACGGTATGGGTGGCCCTGTCTTAGAAATCTTCTATAACCTAGGTAGACTGTCTTTCTTCCATGACGAAGTTGATAGTAGCAAGTCCCTTCCTCATAAATCGGATGTATCATCCCTAATTTCTGTACTAAGTTGTATGTACAGATTGAATAAAATATATGAGATTTTTTTCAGGAAAAGATATGGCCATATTTATGTAAAGAAAGGGATTAAATTGGAAGCAGAAGAAAGTGTAAGAGCCAAAGTGCAATTATGAAATGTTTAAGATCAAAAGAAAAGGTAGACAAAAATATGGGGTCTTTAAGTGTAATTATGAAAAGTTGTGATTTGTGGTAAGTCAAGGGGCAAAACTGTAAATATGGGAACTTTGGACTGAAAACAGGCCAAAAATGACCGTGTTCTGATCAGACCCAAATTTTTTTAGTAAATAGAGAAAATTATTCTGGGTTGTTTGACGTAACACAGAATTTTGATTTGAGGTCACGAAAAATTGATATAAATTTCTGGAGTTAGATAAAATTATTACAATATTTTTTGGATCTCAGAATCAGATGAGGCCTTCCAGTAAATTCCTATAATTGATATAAGAATTTATAAAATTGACAGGATCAGAAAAGGAATCCTGTAAAATTTTTAATGGAATCTACAGTGGAATAAAATACCCGATGAATATTGCTGGGAGAGTTTGCTAGTAATTTATGCCACAAAGGTATTGAAACCTAAAAGGCCCAAAAATGGTGTCATTAAGGCCCAATAAAATAAGTGGACTGATGGGTGGGCCAGTGTCCAGAGGAACCCCGAAAAAGTGCAAAATTATGAAAATGCCCCTGTGATGCCCTAAGAAACCAGAAGTGAATGGAGGGCATTTTGATCATTTTAGATAGGCCAAAACACCAAGACAAGTGTAGGAAAGGTTAGTCAGAGTCAATATATATTTTGACAAGGTCTAGAGAGGTGAGAAATGATAATTATGCCCTTGGGTTTAATAAAGTGCAAGGAAAAGCACTAACGATATTTTGGTAATTTTCCAAGGTATTTAAAATTAAATTTAAACCCAGTATGAGAATGTAAATGGTATGAAGGATTTAAATATTGAAAAAATATATATTATGAAGTCCCATAAAAATTAGATTAAGAAAACAGTCCGGTTTACAGAAAATCGGATAGGGCCGGTACCAGATTAGACTGGATGGGACTGGATTGGGTTGAAACTTTTCTTGCAATTCACACACACAAAATGGCGCCAAAGAGGATGCTTAGGTGTCCCAAGTGATGTCATGAGTGAAAAGAGAAAAGAAATTCCAAGATCAAACCTTTAACCATTAGATCAAATTGTTCCCAAGGTGATCTTGGCCTTCAATTTTCCCAAGATTTTGCTATAAATACTGTAACATCCCTAATTTCTGTACTAAGTTATATGTACAGATTGAATAAAATATATGAGATTTTTTAGAAAAATATGTGGCCATATTTATGTAAAGAAAGGGATTAATTGGAAGAGGAAGAAAGTGTAAGAGTCAAAGTGCAAAATTACGAAAACGCCCCTGTGATACCCTTAGGATAAATATAGTGCAAAGAAAAGCACCAAGGGTATTTTGGTTATTTCACACAATGGATGAATATCAGAGGAAATTTGATAGTAAATTATTATAATTAATATGAGAATTTATGGAGTTGACAGAAGTCAAAAAGGAGTCCTGTAGAATTAATTATGGAATTTACGGTGAAAAAGGACACCGATAAAGGGTTAAAGGAAACGTATATAATTTTTAACAAGACTTCTGGGTCTCAAAAAATTATGAAACTTTGTAGAAAATTCATTTTATATTAGAATGAATTTCTAAAAATGTTAGAACAATTAAAGGAGGTGTTTAGCATTTATTCTGAGATCAGGATAATTTAAGGATATCGGTATAAGGAAAGTACATTGGGATTTGTGCCAATTAGCTATTGGACCTAAAAGAGGCCCAAAATTTTGTCCTAGGCTAGCCCAATAAGGCCCAAAAGTTATCTTGGAGCCCAAGTCCAATAATGAATAATTTATGGATTTTTGAAAAAAAAAGAAAAAGAGAATAAAGTAAGAATTAGGTGTTGCACATGGTGGGACCCACAAGGACTTCAAAATGGCACCCAAAAAGAGGAAGGGTTAGGTGTACCAAGGGAGGCCATGCTAGTGATGTCATGGTGGTAAGGTCATGAGTGAAAAGTGAAAAGACATTCCAAGATCAAACCTTTAACCATTAGATCAAATAGTTCCCAAGGTGATCTTGGCCTTCAAATGGCACATGACTTTTGCTATAAATACCCCCCATTTGCAAGCTCAAAACCATGGATCAAGAACCTTAGGAAGCTCTTGCAAAATATTTCTCTCAAGCTTGGAGGAAGCAAGGATCTTGGAGAAACAAGGTAAGTTGCTCCCTTGCTTCTAGACTTTGTTCTTATGGTTTGTGCTTGAGTTTAAGTGGTTTTTGAGGCTTAAATCTTGGGGTGGTGCTTCTGGATTTTTTGTGTATATGTGAAAGGAATATGAGTTTTAAGACATAGATAGTTAAGACAAGCTTAAACAAGTTAGTTACATGCTTGGTTGTGAAGTAAGTTGATGTTCTTTACTTTACCATTTCGGGTTGCACTGTTCATGATAGAAGGAAATGGAATTTCAATGATTTAATGCTTCCATTGAGTTTATATGATGATTTTGTGTAGGATTGGAAAGGTTTTGAACCTTGGAAACCATTGGAATTAAAGGTTATAATGTTGAAAATTCCTCACGGTACTGTTCACTCGTTTGAACAGTGATTTGAATTTCATGATTTTGATGCTTCCAATGGTCTTAAAATGAGATTTTGTGTGGGGGTAAAGTGGAGGAACAAGTATGGGAAGCATTGGAATCAAAATGAGAATTTTTGAAAGAATTATGTATGCTTTTCCAAATCTGTACAGAACAGTGCATTGTTGCTGGAATTTGGTTTTTTTGAGTTCATAAATGGATTCAAAAGGTGAAATTGTGTAGGGTAAGGTCAAGACATCAATTGATTCAAAGGCCAAGTTAATTGGCAAAGATTAAAGAAAGTTATGTTAGTTAAAGCAAGTTAAAGGTTCAAGAGAGGTGGTAGTCTTGAGTAGTGTTTGAGTTCATGGTCCTAATGGATTATGTAATGAATATGAATGTGTTTAGGACCTTGAAACCTCTAAGAAGATGTTGGGGAATGATTGACCAAAAAGCTTGGGAAGCAAGTGCAAGCATAAGAAAGAGAGCTTAAATCCAAGGTAGTGGACTTACCCTAAACTTGTATGTATGTAATGTATGCTTGATTGTGCTATGGCTTGGTTGAATTGTGTGTATATGGTAGATGATTGAAGCTCTGTTATGCTATGATTTCTTTGGCCAATTGTATTTCATATGATACATGGAAGCATGCTCATCACACTATGATAAAATTTTCACAAGCAAGCACAAGTCTTTACATTAATACATGCATTGTTTGGTATTGTTTGCTACTGAGATTCCCCCGAATCTCACCCCCCATAACTATGCTCTAGGTGCTGGATCTTCTCAAGGAAAGAGGGTAAATGTTGATGGATGAATGTACATAACTTAAAGAGTGTGCACTTTAATTACAAGATGATGTTTTGGTTTGTATGATGCATGCTACTCATAAATCCAATCTGAGGTAGTGTACTTGGAACGATAGTTTAGGTGATTTATCTGAGGAGTTTTCATATGAAATTTGGTATGAAACTAGATAAGATCTATAGCTTTAAATGTAAACCAAGAACGCCTCATTTGGTTAAGAACTCGAATTGTTATGATTTTTCAAAGTCAGGAGTTGAAATTTGGAATAAGATAAAACGACTACTCTGAGGCAGTGAGGTTCATGCGCTAATTTCATATAGTAAATGAATGAATTTTTCCACGAAATTTTGTGAGATTAAAGTAGACATATGGATATTTAAATCCATAGGTAATTCAACTCAATTGGATAAGTATACAAGGAGAAATGAATTTTTGAAAATGGGACAAGGAAACTGGAATCTCCAGATTTACTAAATGAACAGTATAGTTCAACGAATAAACTGATTTGATCTGGACAAGGAAACCTCATTTTCATATTTTTATATCAAATTTAAATGAAATAGATTTCATTATAAATTGGAATCACCTCAAAACGAGTTTTCTAGATTTAGTTATAAATTTCCAAAGTTCAGGCTGTAATATGGAATTACCCAGTGAATAGTGGCAGTGAACAGTGTCCGTAAGCCCAACTCTAGGAAATTCATATTTTTGAGGTTAAGAGGTATTCCAATGTTCTAAAATAAGATAATTCCAATTGAGTATATGTAAGGTTAAGGTTAAGGTCAAAATTTAAGGTTAACATTTTAAAGATGTGTACTAGAAAAATACCGTTGTGCTGGTAAACTATACAGAGTACTGTGTACATAGGTGCTGTCTAAGGAGGCTGGAAGTGAGTGGACCTAACCGGTTCATCTAGTCTTTCCTGGGTACTTATGTAGAATGGTAGTTCTCATGGGAAATTACCGAATCGGTACAGTTATTTTCTACCATAATTTCCGGCAAGAGAGATATAATCCAGTTGAGAGTGTTATAGCAAGAGTACTCTGAGAGATATAAAGGAGGATGTTTCAAATACCCCCTCATTCTAAGCCAAAACTGTGAGCAAGAACCTTAGGGAACCTCTTGCAAAATATTTTCTCAAGCAAGGAAGAAGCAAGGATCTTGAAGAAGCTTGTAAGGTAAGTTGCTCTATTGCTTCTAGACTTTGTTCTTATGACTTCTTCTTGAGCTTAAGTTGGTTTTGAGGCTTGAATATTGGGGAAATGCTGCTAAAATTTCTTTGGATATGTGATAGGAATATGTTTTTATGTTCTAGATAGTTTGCACAAGCTTAAACAAGCTTGAATCACATGATAATGGCTTAGGAATCCATGTGTGTTTGTGAATCCATGAAGGTGTTCTTTTCTGTAAAGTATGGAATCACTGTTCATATATTAGAATTTCATGGTTTTGATGCTTCCAATGGGTTTAGAATGGAATTTTGTGTGGGGTTATAGTAGGAAAACAAGTATTGGAAGCATTGGAACCAAAATGGAAATTTTTGAAAAAAGGCAGCCACTTTTCGGTTTCTATACAGAACTTTGGGAAGAAATTGGATTCTGGAATTTTTGAATACATATTTAGATTCTACATGAAAAATTATGTGGAAATGAACTATGAGAGTTTAGTTTAGAAAGATATAAACATATGTCACAAAGTAGAGAAAGAAAGGGGCATATTGAAGCCTAGACTTGGAATTTGTTTGGAATGGAGTTGTAATTTGGTAATTGTCTTGTAATGTCTAGGTTTTGACATTTGTGGCAAGGAAAGATCACTTCAAGAAGGGAAGGACAAGGATCCATAAGAGGTAGAAGGAATACCTAACTATAAACTTATGTGCTTTGATTGATTTGCTTACTTGTTATGCATGAAGGTTTGGTGGAGCATGGAATATTGTGTGATGATGTTTATGATGATGATGATGTGCTATGAATATGTGCCACTCCTTGCAATATATGTCATGACAATATGCATGTTAGAGTTTTCTTATGTATAAGCATGAATTAGCTCCCATTGCATGATAACATGTTAGGCATTTAATCAAACATGCATAACCTTATAGTTTGTATTACTTGCTATTGAGATTTCCATGAAATCTCATTCCTTCAATATCAATAAATATTGCTCTAGGTGCTGGAACTTCACAAGGAGGAAGGTAAATTGGAATGAACAATGTGTATATAACTTGGAAAGCATGCCTTTAATTTATGTGATGATATATTGGTATGTACATGGTAAATACTCACTGGATCCGAGTTGAGGGAGTGACCTTCCAGCGATAGTTTGAGTGACTTATCCATTTCGGTTTCACGTGAAATTTGGTATGAACATAGCTAAGATCAATAGATTTAATTGGAAACCAAGAATGTGTAATTTGGTTAAGGTTTAAAATTGATATGATTTTTCAAAGTTGGACTTAAACTCTGGATCAAGATAAAACAAGTCATCCGATACAGTAAGGTTCCAACGTGGTTTTCATATAGCAAATGAATGCGATTTTCAATGATTTTTGGTGAGCTTAAAGTACACATTATTATATTTAAATCCATAGGTAATTTTACTCAATTGGATAAGTATACAAGGAGAAATGAATTTCTGAAAATGGGGCAAAGAAACTGGAACTTCCAGATTTACCAAATGAACAGTAAAGTTCAACAAATAAACTGATTTGATCTGGACAAGGAAACCTCATTTTCATATTTTTATCTCAAAATTAAATGAAATAGATTTCATTATAAATTGGAATCACCTCAATATAATTTTTCTAGATTTAATTATGAATTTCCAAAGTTCAGGCTGTAATCTGGAAGTACCCAGTGAACAGTGACAGTGAACAGTACCGAAAGCCTAACTCTTGGAAATTCATGTTTTTAATTTAAGAGGTATTCCAATGATATAAGATAATTCCAATTGAGTATATGTAAGGTTAAGATTTCAGGTCAAGATTTAAGGTTAAGATTTAAAGATATTTACTAGAAAATGCCGTAGTGCTAGTAGACTATACAGAGTACTGTGTACGTAGGTGCTGTTTAAGGAGGCTGGAAGTGAGTGGACTTAGCCGGTTCATCCAGTCTTTCCTGGGTACTTACGTAGAATGGTAGTTCTCATGGAGAATTACCGAATGAGTATAGTTATTTTCTGCCAAGATTTCCGGCAAGAGAGATATAATCCAGTTGAGAGTGCTATAGCAAGAGTACTCTGAGAGATATAAAGAAGGATGTTTCATCGGACATGCTTTATGGCCCTTAACACTATACCCTGACAAATTTCTGTATGCCATAAAGTCATTAATTGTACAAAAAGATCATGGCCTGCATATTGAAGACCTCCTTCTTAATCACATCAAAAACATCCACACCTTCCCATAGCTTCTCAAATCTTCGATCAAGGGTATTAGGCAAACGTCTATGTCATTTCCTGGTTGTTTCAGTCCTGAGATCAACATAGACAACATTACATACTTATGTTTTATACACAACAAGGGAGATAGATTGTAAATTGTAACATCCTGATTTTCATACGTCTTAAAGGCCATTCGGTAGCATTTAGAACCACTTACAAGACCTTGGAAGTCCATTAGCTAAATCTGGAATTTTTACTCTTCTCGAATTACTGTTCATATAGATTCCAGATTAGGCAACAAATTTCAAAAAATCATAATTAATTATAAAAAAATTGAAATGAAGCGGTTCAAAATTCTAATCGAATCTAACATCTTTAAATTTAAGGAAAAAATAGGCTCCTAACCAAATACTTAGCAAATTAATACAGTTTAATCGTCAACAATTACTGTTCATTTGGTCAAAAATTCTGAAAATAGATTCTGGTCCCCATCTTTGGAAAATTTGTTCTCTTTGTACAGACATTGAAATAAGGTGTTCTTGGTGTCAAAACAAATCTTGACATGTTAACTAAATGTCTGTAAAAATTTATACATTTATTCTATCATTTACTATTTTTCCTTACATCATAAACATTATTGCTTAAATTGGTCATACAACATCATTACTTGCAACAATTCTTCACATAACATCATATAACATTTACATTAATCAATCCCTAACTCCTCCTCATGCTTCTTCATCCTCTTTCATCATTTATAAACCTATTGGGATTGGGATTACATGGATGGGGTGAGATTTCTTGGGAAATCTCAGTAGTAAACGGTACTAAACAATGCATGTATTAATGTAAATACTTGTGCTTGCTTGTGAAAATATTAACATTGTGTAATGTGCATGCTTCAATGTATCATATGAAATACAATTTGACAAGGTAATCATAGAAATAGAGCTTCAATCAACTACACATATGCACACAATTCAACAAAGCCATAGCACAATCAAGCATAACATTCAATACATACAATTTAGGGTAAGTTTACTACCTTATTGCTTTCCTTCCTTTCACTTTAACTTTGCTTCTTCCTTCATACTTTTCCTTGATGTGTGGCTGCCTCTTTTGAGTCCATAGTCAATTCCTAACATCATATAACCATCCATCCATTACAATCTAACATCTCTTGAATATTGAACTCACTTAACTAGATTAACTTTCCTTAATCTTTACTAATTGACTTGGCCTTTGAATCAATTGATGTATTGACTTTACCCTACACAATTTCATCTTTTGAATCCATTTATGAGCCTAGAATTATGAAATTCCAGCTCCCATGCACTGTTATGGACAGATTTGAAAAATATACATAATCCTTCTAAAAATTCTTATTTTGATTCCAATGCTTCCAATACTTGTTTCTCTACTTTATCCCACACAACTTTTCATTTTAAAACCATTGGAAGAATCAAAATCATGAAATTCCAATCACTGTTCATACCAGTGAATAGTAATAGAGAAGAATTCCAAGTATTACAACTTTTAATCCTAATGCTTCCAAGGTTCGAAACCTATCCAATGCTACACAAAATTATCATATAAATTCAAGAAGCATTATATCATTGAAATTCTATCTCCTTCTATCATGAACAGTAAAGACCGAAAGGTATCCTTCTTGGTAAAGGCAAGAATATCAACTTGATTCAATAACCAATCATCTAACTAGCTTGTTTAAGCGTCAATCACATAACTCTAACTTTAATTTCTTCTTTCTGCTTTCATCTAGGGTTTTGGACAGCACATACACCCTAGGAAAAACTCAACTTTCTTTCTTGAAAACCCTAAGTTCAAGCTCCCAAATCAAAGGAAAGTAAGCTAGGATAGATTGCTTACCTTTAATCTCTAGCTTGCTTGAACTTTAGACCTTGGATTCTTCTTTGTCTTGGCTTGAGTTTTCATTTTGACATAACTTTCCCAAGCATTCCATGAGCTACGGTTTTGGGCAGAAAAATGGGGGTATTTATAGAAAAATCTCATGGAAAATAAATGGCCAAGATCACTTTGTGCACTATTTGATCTAATGGCTCACATTTATTCTTGGATTAACTTTTCTTAAAAGCTAAATATGACATCATCTAGGGACAACTCATAGGGACATGTGGCAAAATTGCAAATGGAGGAAGCTTTTGGAAAAATTCTAGTCCAATCCGATACCGGCTCAGTCGGATTCCCCCAAAACCAGACTGTTTCATAAATCTAATTTTTCTGAGATTCTATAATATGCTTTTTGACCTTAAATTCAGTATCTAGATTCTTCCTACCTTTAACATTATTCCTACCTTTATACCTTTATCTAATCATTACTTTTCCTTTCTATTCATCATCACAATCCTTTCCAAACCTCTTTCCTCTATCATATATTATACAGATAGGAAAAAATTCAGATGTGACATAAATCACCAATAGGACGAGCCATGACTATGTATACTACTAAGGCTACCATAAGGGCTCATGCCATATGTACTAAGTCCAAACCTTAGGTTTCGTGGTTCATTGCTGAACTCAGGAAATAAGTCATCAATCTTCTTCCACTTCAAAGAATCAGCAGGATGACGAAGCTTTCCATCAAAAATCCTTTTAGTCGCATGCCATAACATTTTTTTTGCATCATCTCATTAGCAAAAAGCCGCTTAGACCTTGGTATAATTGGAAGATACGATAACACCTTTGCAGGAGACTTGTTTGATCTGTACCTTAGTGTCTTATATATTGGACACTTCTCCTCATCTTCAAAATCTTTCCTATACAATATGCAATCATTTGGGCATGCATGAATATTTCTATATTGCATACCTAAAGGACATATTATTTTTTTAGCATCATAGTAGCGTTTGGGTAACACATTTTCTTCTAGAAACATGTCTTGCAACAACTCAAGCAATTCTAAAAAACCTTTATCACTCTACCCATACCGTGCTTTCATACTTACCAATCTCAACACCGCATTCAACAGGTTGTATTTTTTGCACCCTCGGTAGAGAGATTTTTCTGCATTATTGCACATATTACCATATGCATGTGACTGCATAAAAGCATCTTCTCCAACATCATGAATCATTTCCTCTATCTGATCATCAGTATCCATGTCATCGACAAAGGTCAGTTCCAACTGTTCAGATGCAGTCGACCTTTCCATATTTTTACCATGCCATATCCATACTGTGTAACTTTTGTAAAACCCCTCATTAATTAGATGAGTGTACATATCTGTAGGACTTTGTTTCCTCTCATTCAAATAACTCACACATGGACAATAAAACCTTCCATTGTCATCATCACCATTTCATTTATCAAAATCCAAAAACTCTTTTACCCCCAGCATACTCAATACTTATTTATTTAGAATTTATCCAACTACGATCCATATTTATGGAAGACTAAAACACTAGAAAAATAGAAAACAAGAAAACCTAGCTTGCAACTAATTATGGGAGAGAATATATCACGCACAAGTGGAAGAACTCACCAAATAAAACAAGTAAATGACAGCAATGAATCCAAGAAATAATAGTAAAAGCTACCGCTAGTAGTTAAACGCCCGAACCTGTGAAGGGTTGAGAAGACTTAAAAGCGCAAACCAGTGACAAATGAGAGATAGGAGGTGCAAAGGGGGTTTCGATTAAATTAAAGTGTATTTCATAAGTAAATCTACACCAAATGAAATGGAACACTAGTGTAGAAATAATTTTTTCAAACTTGACATTATATTCTATACTGATCACTTTTACAACGGTGTAAAATATTATAAATTACATAAATCTACACCGGATGAAATGGAACACTGGTGTAGAAATAACTTTTTCTAAACTAAACATTATATTCTACACCTATCACTTTTACAACTAGTGTAAAATATTAATCTACACCTGATGAAATTGCCCTCATTGTGTAAAAAATGTGATAATCTATAATTGACATTGACATGTCTGGTTCAATCTGTTGTATGTTTTTTGTTTTTGGAAAATAAAACAACACCATGTCATCAGAACAAGAAACTTCATTCATTCAACTTTACTAATAACTTTACATCAAAAGTTTGAAATTTCCAAAAAAATATATATCATCAGAATATATAATATATTCTCTCTTTTGTCATTACATAAAAAAATAAAATAGGAGGGGTAGATAATGGTTGCAGGCTTTCACTCCTCATTAGACTCAGAGTTTTGGGATTTATCAGAGTAGGTAGGATTAACAGGATTATAGAAGCTATCATTCTGTTGATGGCGGCAAACTTTTGAGCAGAAAGCTCTAAAACTGTCTTTCAGTCTGTTAACTTTTTGAGTTAGTTCTTCCATGGAGTCCTCCAGGCCATTGAAGTGCATGATAAGTTCCTCAAGGTGCTCCATCAGAGTAACAACCAGGGGAGGAGGAGAAGGAACTGAAGGGTGAGGATCAGGATATTTGTCTTTAAATTCGTCTCTGTTTCTTTTATGCAATGGAGAAGGAGGTGTGCCTGAGGAAGAAGCCATTGGAGGGTTCAGATAGAAGAAAAAAATAGAGATAAAGTGATGAGACGAAAAGTACTAATCATAAGAATGATATACATATGGTTGAGAAATAAGAATGTTTCAAAACATAATATCAAAGAATGCAATTGGCCTTCTATCATAATGACTACAATATTGGGAACTGAAGAAGTGAAATGAACGATCTGAAAAAGGTACAGAAAAGAAGTGACAAAGCACAGACATGAAACTGAAAGGTCATAATATAAAGTATATTTTACACCAGTTAAGTGTAACTCCGATGTAAATATTTCATCTTATTTATAAAAATGCCACCATTAATATTTTAAATCGCCTCTGCAAGGATAGTTTAGAAATTGGGCTATATAAAGCATATTTTACAGTTTTATTTACACCGGTCATTTCTTTTACACTGGTCATATGTACATCAGGTATAAATATTGTACCCTTATTTATAAAAATGCCACTGCTCATTTCTTTTACATCGGTCATGTGTAACTCCGGTATAAATATTTCATCTTATTTACAAAAATGCCACCGGTCATTTTTTTAAATTGTTTAATAATGAGGCTTTAGAAAGTCTATTTTGTGGTAGTGTCATATGGAGAGAAAAATGGTGTTCAACTATTCAAATCCAAGAAAAATATTCCTCCAACACAATCTAAAGATAGGAGGAAGAAATTACCTTAGTTGCTTGATCAATTAGCTCTTGGATTTTCCTTGTTCTTGCTTGAGATTTCATTTTGTAAGAGGTTCCCCAAACTTTCTAATGCTGTAATATCCTTAATTTTCTGTACTGGTTCCTATGTACAGATTAAACGGAATATATGAGTTCTATTTCAGGAAAAAATGTGGTCCTTTATGTAAAGAAAAGGATTAAATTGCAAAAGAAAGGAAATAAAGGGACTTAAATAAAATTATGGAAAGTTTAAGGTTAGGAAAGAAAGGTAGACAAAAATGTGGGGTCTTAAAGTGTAATTTTAGCCAAATAAAGGGACTTAATTCCAAAGAAGAAAAAGTTCCCTGGGGCTAAAGTGTAATTAAAGAAAAATAGGCCAGAAGTGGTTTGGACCGCCCGACAGCATTTCAGTCCCAGATTCTACCAGAAGTTAGGGCAGGTGACGCCGGGTAACCCAGCCTAATACCAGAACTTTTGAAGACTCCAGATAGCCAGAAATTGACTGATCGTCCAAAAGTTATAAAAATTAATACCGGATACCCTAGATTTCAGATATAAGTGAGAAAATACAGGATGATGCGCCTTTATGGGGCGGATGTTAGGAAACTGATAGAATACCGACAGGAGGTCTGTAGAAAAAGTTATTCACAAAATAAAAAATCCAGACGGAGTGTGAGGCCTCCAGGGATCCGGGTAGGAGATTTATCGGTATTTTTAAAGGGGTGAATGTGATCGGATGACTTCAGTCAGATGACTGTTATAACCCATAGGGATGCCTGAACACAGTAAGACACTGTATATGGGAAAAGGAGCCGGTGTCCGGAAAGGTGTATAATCGGTAAATAATAATTAAAATATTAGGTGAATTGTGGCAGAGGAAGATTCCTCGTAATGTGTGCCATACAGGTAATGGACCCAGGAAGCCCAAAAATGGCGCCATTAGAGGCCCAATAAGACTCTTTGACTGATAGGTGGGCCAGTGTCCAGCAGAACCCTGGAAAAGTGCGAAATTACGAAAATGCCCCTGTGTTGTACAAAAAGGGCAGCAGATGAATGGAGGGCATTCTGGTCATTTTGGATAGGTCTAGAGGCTAAGACATATCTAAATAAGGTTGACTAGAGCCAGTATATGCTTTGACCAGGTTCAGAAAGGTGTGAAATGATGATTTTCCCCTTAGGGTTAAAATAGGACAAGATAGGGCACCAAGGGCATTTTGGTCATTTCGCAGGGGATCTGTAACTGAGTCTGGACCCAGTATTAAAAATTTAATGATATAAAGGGTCTAGATACTAAATGTGAGGTCAGTAGACATAAAAAGGATTTTTAGAAAAATCAGATTCAGAAAACAACACGTTTTTCGAGAAGAAGGACCGAGCCTGTACCGGATTGGACCGGAAAGCTTCTAGAAGGCTCTAGCTCCCTCTCAATTTCATCACATGAAGAATGTGGGTGGTGAGGTGTCCCATGAGTTGGCATTGAGTGATGTCATGCATGATGCAGTAAAAGGAATAAAAGAAAATAGGAAATTCAGGAAAAACCAGGACCACAGGATCAAAAGTCTTCCAAATTACAAGATTGCCATTGCTCAACACTATAAATTCCCCCCTAGCTCCTCATTTTGGCACAAGCAAGAAAGAGAGGAAGAAAGAAGTTCTTGAGAGAGAAAGTGAGAGAAAGAAAGAAGTAAGGAAGTTCTGGTGGAGTTGGAAGTAGTAGAGAAGTTCTGAAGCTCTGCTTTTGAGGTAGCAACTAATCCTAGCTTTTATGTAATGTCTTTGTGATTTGTTGTGCTTTTGTTTGGTTGGATTGTTGTCTTATATGTTATGCTTGAAGCTCTATTCCAATGCTATGATCATATGTTATTGAATATGGAAGCATGCAGCATACTTATCTGTACAAAATCACAAGCAAGCACCGTCACTCTGTATTACATATATTGTTATGATTATTGCTACTGGGATTCTTTTGAATCTCATTCCCAAATATAACATTACAGGGGAGGTTCTGTCAAAATAAAATTTGGAAATCTTAAGAGACGCCGTTATGCTGCCGAAATTCCGGCAAGGAAGCAGGAACAGGGAAAGGAACCGATACGTACTGTGTACGTAGTGCTGTCTAAGGAGGCTAGAAGTGAATGGACCCAGCAGGTTCATCCAGTCTTTCCTGGGTACTACGTAGAATGGTAGTTCTCATGAGGGAATTACCGAATCGGTACAACATCAGTTACTTTCTAAAGAAGAATTGTAGCAGTTATGCTGCCGGATTTTAGACAGTGAAAGATGTAATAGAAATATGAGGGGGTTAATCATGCACTGATATATATATAACAGTTGATTATTTAATATTAATTGTTATCTGGCATATATGACTGATATGTGTTGGTTGTATGCATGTGTATGTAAAGACTAAATGATGAAAATAGGCTCAGTGAACAGTAATTCGTGAAGACCTGTTCATGTTTGATAAATAATTAAAAATAGCAAATGATTGAATTAATGTACGAAATTTTTAGGGTAAAAAGTATACATACTAAGATTTAATTTTATGTATAGAATGACCCATTTGGATGTCTACAAGAAAATATATGAAATGATAAAGTTGGGGACCAGAATGCTGAATTTAGGAGAAAATCACTGGATGAACAGTAAATTTGAAACGTTGACCCACGTTGAATTGGTCAAGTAATTGTCAACCAATGATTTTTTCCTGAAAGATAATTGAGTTATCTCCATGTATCACTTTGAACCACTTTGTTTTGATTTTTCTATAATTAGTTATGATTTTTCAAAGTCAAGTCGCTCATCTGGAATTTGCCATAGTGAACAGTACCTGATAAGAATAAAATTCCAGATTGAGAATTTGGACTTCAATAACCCTGAAAGTGGTTCCAAATGCTACTGAATGGTGCCTAAGATGTATAAAAGTAAGGATGTGACAAATGCCATGCATATTGCTTCTAAAAAGTGGGGGTATTTATAGATTTTTGGCTTGGCAAATTAATGGCTAAGATTACTTTGTGCACTATTTGATCTAATGGCTAAGATTGCACCTTGAATCTTGACTTGCCCACGAAGCCAAATTATGACATCATCCATGACATCACTTAAGGCCATACTTAGTATCTTTCAAAGGAGTAAGGGATGCTTGGGAAAATCCAATCCAATCTAGTACCAACCCGGTCAGATTTCAAAAAACCAGACATTTTATAAGTCTAATTTTTTTAATATTCCAGAATATGTTTTCTGACCTTAAATCTAGTATATATATTTTTTACTATTGACATTGTTAGACTGGGTATAAATTTAATTAATGTCCTTTGGAAAATAACTAAAATGCCCTTGGTTCCTAATTTTGACACTTGAATTTGACAAATTATACTTGAGTCCCTGAATTTGTCAAATTCCATTTTGGTCCCTTACTTCAAATTTTAAAATGTCATTTTAGTCCCTTTCTAGGCATTTTGAAATTTGAATTTAACTTCTGAATTCACAAAACTCCATTTAGGTCCCTTGATTTCTTTATATTAAACTTTCATAAAAATGACGTTCAGGTCCCTAAGCTTTAATCAATATAATTTCTTCTGATCATCGTCATAATCCTTTCTTTACTTCTTTCCTCTATCAATCGTCTACAGATAGGGAAACATCAGTCGTCTATAGATAGGGAAAAATCAAGACGTGATAACTATCAAGTAGGAAGCTATCTATTAATCTCAACTCTCATTTAAACTTAACTAACTAAGGTTTAAACTTTATCTCAATTAACTAAGAAATCACTTTTATCTCTTATTAAACCTCAGTATTCAATTTCCTTAGAGCCTTCATCTCCAATCATAATTTTATTTGGACTATGAACAGGTAACCCATCACTAACCTTAATCTTAAATAGGCCCTAGCTAATCCACTGCGTACTTTGTTTCCTAATCAGATCAAGATTATTTTGCACCAGAACCTCTATCTAGTGCCAAAACTTTATTCTGTATCTATGCCAAAACCATTTGCTCTGATACCAAAATGTCATATCCTACTTTTTACCCCTCATAGTACGTATTTAGAAGCATATTTATTTAGCAGAAGCATTACTTTGGCCCAAAAACTATAAATTTTAATTTTAATTTTAATTATCGAGTACTGTTCATTTGGTAAATTCCATATTGATAGTATAATTTTGAAAATTCATAATTAATTCTAAAAAAATCATATTGAGATGGTTCAAAGCTCTAATAAAAGCTATTTCATTCCTTTTTAAGGAAAAAATATGAAATTGAACATTTACTGGCCCATTTGATCCAGTTAAATAGTCAAAATTTACCATTCATATGATAAATTCTACAAGTTTCAGATTCTGTCTCTTAACTTTGGAAATTCATTTCTTTTGATATACACATCCAAATGAGGCGTGTTATGTATTCATTTGAATATATGGACGTATACTACATGCTCATAAATTTTCATGAATTAATTCCTTCATTTGCTAGGTCAAACTGGAGTAAAAGTAAGACTGGTCCAGGACCTACGTTTTGCCCTTTTATCTTCTTTCTTTAATTTCCATAAATTAATCCAGCATTCATAAATGTAACATCCCAAATTTTCTGTACTAAGTTGCATGTACAGATTGAATAAAATATATGAGATTTTTCAGGAAAAGATGTGGCCATATTTATGTAAAGAAAGGGATTAATTGCAAGAGGAAGAAAGTCTAAGAGTCAAAGTGCAAAATTACAAAAATGCCACTGTGATGCCCTAAGAAATCAGAAGTAAATGGATGGCATTTTGGTCATTTCACACAATGGATGGATATCAGAGGAAATTTGATAGTAAATTATTATAATTAATATGAGAATTTATGGAGTTGACAGAAGTCAAAAAGGAGTCCTGTAGAATTAATTATGGAATTTACGGTGAAAAAGGACACCGATAAAGGGTTAAAGGAAAGATATGTAATTTTTAACAAGACTTCTGGGTCTCACAAAATTATGAAACTTTGTAGAGAATTCATTTTATATTAGAAGGAATTTCTAAAAATGTTAGAACAATTAAAAAAGGTGTTTAGAATTTATGCTAAGATCAGGGTAATTTACGGATATCGGTATGAGGAAAGTACATTGGGATTTGGGCCAATTAGCTATTGGACCTAAAAGAGGCCTAACATTTTTTTCCTAGGCCAGCCCAATAAGTCCTAAAAGATATCTTGGAGCCGAAGTGTCACATCCTTATTTTTATATATCTTAAGGACCATTCAGTAGCACTTAGAACCACTTTCAGGGTCATTGAAGTCTAAACTCTTAATCTGGAATTTTATTCATATCGGGTACTGTTCACTGTGGCAAATTCCAGACGAGTGACCTAATTTTGAAAAATCATAACTAATTCTAGAAAAATCGAAATGAAGTGGTTCAAATTGTTACATGAATATAACTTAAGTATATTTCAGGGAAAAATCATTGGTTGACCATTCCTTGACAAATTCAACGTGGGTCAACGTTTCAACTTTACTGTCCATCCAATGACTTTCTCCTGAATCTAGCATTCTGGTCCCAACTTTAACAATTTATATCTTTTCATGTATACATACAAATGAATCATTCTATATATCAAATTAAAGCTCAGTATGTCTACTATTTACCATAAAAATATCATACATTTATTCAACCATTTACTATTTTTAATGATTTATCAAACATCAATTGGTCTCCACGGGTTACTGTTCACAGAGTCATTTTTCAGCAACCAACCTTACATATTAATGCATATATACATCACATATCAGTCAAACATGCCAGATAACAATCATTATTAAATAATCAACTGCTATACATCAGTACATTATTAACATCCTCATATTTCTATTACATTTTTCGTTGTCTAAAATCCGGCAGCATAACTGCTACATTCCTTCTGTAGAAAGTAACCGATCTTGTACCGATTTGGTAATTCCCGTAGGAATTACCATTCTAAGTAAGTATCCAGGAAAGACTGGATGAACCTGCTAGGTCCACTCACTTCCAGCCTCCTTAGACAGCACCTACGTACACAGTACGTATCAGTTCCTTCCTTTGTCCCTACTTTGTTGCCAAGATTTCGGTAGCATAACGGCGTCTCTTAAAATTTCCAAATTTTATTTTGACAGAACTTCCCCTATAATGTTATATATGGGAATGAGATTCAAAAGAATCTCAGTAGCAACAATCATAACAATATATGTAATGCAGTGTGACAGTGCTTGCTTGTGATTGTGTACAGATAGGTATGCTGCATGCTTCAATATTCAATAACATATGATCATAGCATTGTAATAGAGCTTCAAGCATAACATATAAGACAACAATCCAACAAAACAATAGCACAATAGTTCACAAAGACATTACATAAAAGCTAGGATTAGTTACTACCTCAAAGGCAGAGCTCCAGAACTTCTACACTGCTTCCAACTTCACCAGAACTTCCTTTCTTCTTTCTTTTTCTCACTTTCTCTCTCAAGCACTTCCTTATCACTCTAAAAAACTCCTTGGCTGTGAGAATGAGAGGCATGGGGGGTATTTATAGTTTCCTTCAATGGCATTCTTGTAATTTTGAAGCCATATGAACTTGTGGTCCTGGTTTTTCCGGAATTTCCTATTTTCTTTTATTCCTTTTACTGCATCATGCATGACATCACCTCAAGGCCACCTCATGGGACACCTCATATGTCACATGGCAAAATTGCAAGCTCCTGGGACACCTCATCAGCTAACTCAGCAGTTCCAGTCCAATCCAGTACCGGTCCGGTCCGATTTCCCACAAACTGGACTCACCGGCTAAGATTATGCCACATGTCCTTAACTTTTTCTTTCTCCTCTATGTTGGCACCATGTGGCATCTTACTGGAACTTGTCACGCCATCCAATACTATCCAGATAAGTCCAAGACTTTATCTGATCACCTCCTCGGTTATCGTGCCGACCGAGTAACTTTACTTTATTAAAACAGCATTAAAATAGTATTTTAATGCCACTTTTTTCCACATATCACTGGACCTACGTTTTTGTGCTCTGGGAGTGTTATCTTGGATCCTGATCAAGCTCAAGTACTCTTATGGCTTGATTCCCAAGAAACATCCCTTGGCAAATTACCAAAATACCCCTGGGTGCCCTTTCTTGCACTATTTTAACCCTAAGGGTAAAATTGTCATTTTACACCCTTCTGTACTCTGTCAGGGCATATACTGACTCTTAGTAACTTTATTTGCATGTGCCTTGGCTCTTGGGCCTGTCCAGAATGACCAAAATGTCCTTTATACATCTACTACCCCTTTAGTACAACGCAGGGGCATTTTCGTAATTTCGCACTTTTTCGGGGTTCTGCTGGACACTGGCCCACCTATCAGTCACGTGTCTTATTGGGCCTTTGATGGCACCATTTTTTGGCCTTTCTGGGTCCAACACCTTCATGGCACATATTACGAGGAATCCTCCCGTGTCCATGTTCACCGAATATTTTAGCTATTATGCACCGTTTACACACATATCCGGACACCGGCTCCTTCTGTCAGATACACTGCCCTACTATGTCTGGGCAGCCATTTGGGTCATAACGGGCATCTGACTGTTGTTACCCGACCTCATTCAATCTTAGTTTAAATACCGATAAATCTCCCTCTCGGATCCCTAGAGGCCTCATACTCCCGTATGGATTTGCTAATTTATGAATAACCTTTTCTACAGACCTCCTATCGGTATTCTGTCAGTTTCCTGACATCCGCCCCATAAGGGTGCATCATCCTGTAATTTCTTACTTATATCTGAAATTTAGGGTATCCGGTAGGAATTTTTATAACTTTTGGACGATCAGTCCATTTTTGACTATCTGGAGTCTTCAAAAATTCCGGTATTAAGCTGGACTACCCAGCGTCACTTGCCCTATCTTCTGGTGAAATCTGGGACTGAAATGCTGTCGGGCGGTCCAAACCACTTCTGGCCTATTTTTCTTTAATTATACTTTAGCCCCAGGGAACTTTTCTTCTTTGCAATTAAGTCCCTTAAATTTGGCTAAAATTACACTTTGAGACCCCATATTTTTGTCTACCTTTCTTTCCTAACCTTAAACTTTCCATAATTGCATTTAAGTCCTTTCATTTCCTTTCTTTTGCAATTTAATCCTTTTCTTTACATAAAGGACCACATCTTTTTCCTGAAAAAGAACTCATATATTCCATCTAATCTGTACATAGAAATCAGTACAGAAAATTAAGGATATTACATTTCTCTCCCCCTTAAAATAAATTTCGTCCTCAAAATTTACATTACATCTATCCTATAGAAACAATTCAGGATACTTTTCTCTCATCTTTTCTTTTGTTTCCCATGTAGCCTCTTATTCAGTCAAGCCTTTCCAGATCACTTTAACTAAAGGAATTTGCTTATTCCGCAACTGCTTGACTTTTCTATCAGCAATTCGTACCGGTCCAACCTCATAGGTCAAGTCATCTCGCAGTGCAACCTCATCTTGCTCAATCACATGAGATGGATCTGGAACGTACTTCTTTAACTGGGAAACATGAAACACATCATGTATCTGGCTGAGATTTGGACGAACAGACAACTTGTAGGCTACTGACCCTATCTTCGAGAGAATCTGGAATGGTTCGATGTATCTTGGATGCAATTTCTTCACTTTGATCGATCGTCTGGCTCCCGTAGTTGGAGTTAACTTAAGGAATACATGTTCACCTTCTTCGAACTCCAACGACTTTCTTCTGACATCTGTATGGCTTTTATGTCTGCTTTGAACCGTCAGCAATCTTTTTCTAATCACCGCAATCTGTTCTGCAGTTTGATCCACTATATCAGGACCAAGCATTCTTCTCTCGCTCAGCTCTAGCAAGCATAAGGGGGATCTACATTTACATCCATAGAGTGCTTCAAAAGGTGCCATCTGAATACTGGCCTGATAACTATTGTTATAAGCAAACTCTATAAGGGGTAAATGGATATCCCAGCTGCCTTTGAAATCTAAGACACATGCTCTCAGCATATCCTCTAACGTTTGTATTGTTCTTTTAGATTGACCATCTGTCTGAGGATGATAAGCTGTACTAAATCTGAGAGTAGTGCCCATTTCTTCCTGTAGAGCCCTCCAGAAATTTGAAGTAAATCGAGGGTCTCTATCAGACACAATGCTGCTCGGGATACCATGAAGCCTAACGATCTCCTTTAAATATAGCTTTGCCAACTTTTCAAGAGAATCTCTCTTATTGATTGCCAGAAAATGTGCTGACTTTGTCAGTCGATCAATTACTACCCACACTGCATCATGTCTACTTGGACTCAGGGGTAGTCCTTCCACAAAGTCCATAGCAATCCCATCCCATTTCCACTCAAGGATTTCTAGAGGCTGCAATGTTCCTGCTGGCTTTTGATGTTCAACTTTCACTTTCTGGAAGGTCAAGCACTTAGATATGTAAGTCACAACATCTTTCTTCAATCCAGGCCACCAAAGTAACCTTTTAACATCATGGTACATCTTAGTCATACCTGGATGTACAGTATACCGACTTTTATGTGCTTCCTCCAGAATCCTTTCCCTTAATCCCACAACATTAGGGATATAGGGTCTTCCCCAAAATTGTAATAATCCGTCTGGGGACATCTCAAAATTCCTTGTCTTCCCCTTCTCCAGCTTGTCTTTGAATACTGCTGCGAGCTTATCCTGCTTTTGAGCCTCTTTTATCTCATCTTCTATGCAAGCTCTGACATGAACTCCTCCAAAAGGATTCTCCGTCAGTTGCATTTGATATAGAGGGCTCCAATCGTGCATATTTTCTATCAATTCCAACTCCTTGATCATCATGTATGCAACCTGCACCACCTTTCTACTCAGGGCATCAGCTACCACATTGGCTTTTCCTGGATGGTATTTAATCTGGAAGTCATAATCTTTCAACAACTCCATCCATCGTCGTTGCCTCATATTCAGCTCTTTTTGATCCTGTAGATACTTCAGGCTTTTGTGGTCGCAAAACAACTCTATCGTTGCTCCATATAAATAGTGCCTCCATATCTTCAGGGCATAAACCACCGCCGCAAGCTCCAGATCATGAGTGGGATAATTTTCTTCATGTGGCTTCAACTGCCGAGAGGCGTAGGCTACTACTCGACTTTACTGCATCAGCACACATCCCAACCCCTGCTTGCTAGCATCAGTGTAGACTACGTAAGTCTGAGTTGGGTCTGGAATAATCAGCATGGGAGTAGTGGTTAATCTCTACTTCAACTCTTGGAAGCTAGCCTCGCACTTCTCATCCCACTTAAACTACTGATTCTTTCTAGTCAGCTTGGTAAGTAGTAAGGCAATTCGAGAAAAGTCTTGAATAAATCTTCTGTAGTACCCTGCTAGGCCGAGAAAACTTCTGATCTTCGTCACTGTCCTTGGCTGCTCCCATCTTAAAACTGCTTCAACTTTGCTAGGATCTACAACTACCCCATCTCGGGATATGACATGACCGAGAAATTTGACTTCTGACAGCCAAAACTCGCATTTACTCAGCTTAGCATAGAGCTTCTTTTCTTTAAGGGTACCAAGAACAATCCTCAAATGCCTTTCATGCTCCTCTGGAGATTTGGAGTACACCAGAATATCATCAATGAAGACCACAATGAACTGATCTAGATAAGGCCTGAAGATCTGATTCATGTAGTCCATGAAAATAGCAGGTGCATTGGTTAGTCCAAAAGGCATCACCAAGAACTCAAAATGCCCATAGCGCATTCTGAATGCCATCTTTGGAATATCATCTGGCTTGACCCTTAGTTGATGGTAGCCAGATCTCAAGTCAATCTTGGAGAATAAGCTCGCTCCTGCCAATTGGTCAAGAAGGTCATCAATTCTGGGGAGAGGATACTTATTCTTAACCGTAAGCTTATTTAATTCCCTGTAGTCAATGCATAGCCTTAAACTGCCATCTTTCTTCTTGACGAATAGTACTGGAGCACCCCATGGCGATACACTGGGTCGTATGAAACTCTTCTCCAATAGCTCCTCAATTTGCTTCTTCAGTTCCATCATTTCATTGGGAGCCATCTTGTACAGGGCTTTTGACATTGGTCCAGCTCCAGGTATAATGTCGATCGCAAACTCCACTTCCCGTTCTGAAGGCAATCCCTGAATCTCCTTTGGGAAGACTTCAGGAAATTCATTGACTACTAGAATCTCCTCGATGCCTTCTTCCACTTCTGTTTGAACATAAAAGAATACCACATACCCTTGACATCCTTTCCGTAGACATTTTTCTGCCTGAGCCTCTGTCATGAAGTTCAGTCGTACTTCTGAGCTTCGATCAGTGATCTTTGGACCAAGAACCAGGGTCTTGTTTCTGCAGTCCAACATCACATTATTGGAGGATAACCAATTTAAGCTGAGTATGACATCAATCTCTCGGAAAGGCATACAGATCAGGTCTAGGGTGGTACTGCAGTGCTCATAACACACAACACTATTTAGACAGGCATCAGACGTAATTACTCTAGCGTTGGTGGGGGTTTTCACCTATATATCATAACGCAACTTGCTAATCAGAAGGCCTAGGCATTTAGCACATTCATAAGATATAAAGGAATGACTTGCACCAGAATCAAATAGAGCTGTCACAGCATGATCATTGAGATAGATTGTACCTTGGATCATCTCAGGTGATCGCTGAGCGTCCTCTCTAGTGAGTGCAAACACCCGTCCTGCCGTCCTTGGCCTTGGATCAGTTATAGCTTGAGGACATTCTCTGGAAAAATGTCTGGGCTTTCCGCAGGTGTAACAAATATTCTGGCCCATTAAACATGGTCTATCACCATGATTCTTTCCACACTTTTCACATACTGGGGCCTTTGAATCCTTGTTGTTGGACCTACCGCGGAAATTTCCTCTATTTGGCTTTTTGTTCTGCGACGGTCGCTTTCTCCTTTTATAGCCACTCCTACCTGCAGCTTCTTGATTTCGACCGGCCTTGTCAGGGGTCGCCTGATGCCTATTCCCGGATCTGGACAGCATTCGATGATTCATGCTATTTTCTACAATTCGACATGCTTCCACAGCCTTATTAAACTGGTTGTATTGTTGCGGAGTTAACTTCTCCTTCAGCGTGGAATTCAATCCCCGTATCATCCTTTCTGTCATCTAGCGCTCGTCATCCACTTGGCGTAGATACGTAGAATACTGGGATAGCCGGATGAACTTAGCCAGATATTCGTCAAAAGCTTCTTTTTCTCCTTGTCTCAGTACAAGGAATTCGGCCTCCCTTTCATCTCTGACGGATTGAGGGAAATATTTCTCGTAAAACTGCTCAAGAAACACTTCCCAGGTAACTGGAATATCTCTTGCTTGGAGAAGTAACTCTGTATTCTTCCACCATCTATCCGCATCCTTTTCTAATTGATAGATGGTCATTTGGGCCTTGGTTTCAGTTGGGCAGTCGAGGACCTTAAAGATCTTCTCTAATTTGCTGACCCAATTCTCTGCTATCTGTACTTCGAATGTTCCTTTGAACACTGGAGGATTGTGTTTGCAAAATCGAACCATCCATTGTTGGATACCTACTGCCTCCTCCCTCGATTCAACCCGTCTCTGGGGCTGAACTGCTTGCTGTTGTATTCCTTCAGGTTCTCTATCAGCCGCTCCTGAAGGCTCTGGCGGTCTTAAATTACTTACAGCTGCTGCCACTGTTGCGGCTATGGAAGCATCTCTTTCCTGCTCATTTCGTGCCTGAGCTGCACACATCTCTTCTATCATCTTTTGTTGTTGTTCTAACCGTTCTAAAATCATTCGATTAAGATTTCCAGCCTCTCGGGGTTCCTCAGCTGGAATCGTTCTCCTTGTTTGTACCATTTTGTTACGCTTAAAAGCAGAAGAGAATATGATAAATAACATAATTCCTATTTTATTCCATGCCAAAGATAATATACATACAGAGTATGTGTACATATCATAGTCATACATACCATACCATTCTAGCCTTTTATACATCACTTACATACATTGTGTACATTACTCTTTCTATCATACCCTAATTCTTCTTAAAATTTATTCTAATAAACTCTCCTACTAGGTAGATCCAGTCAGATATGGTACAGTATGGTTCTTCGTTAAATTACCGGTCCAACTCTGATCTCCAAGTAGGGGTTATTGGTAACACGTCATTCATTATCTCTTCCCAAAGACTCATGGTTAACATATTTGGGTCCCAAGCCTGATATATCGCTTTTACTCTCGTAATAAACTCCTGGTAGACTGTATAATCTTGATCTACATCTCTGATCAGGGTCTGCCTCAGCCCATATAGCTGTCGGGCTAATGCTACCGAGCTCTCAAATTGTTCTCTACTCAGGTTCCTCCCTGGGATCATTCTTACGATTAGACTTCCAAAATGTATCTCTACTAGGGTCACTTAGGGCCCACTGGGACCTAGCGCATTACTCTTGTCATGTACTTGGTTGGATCCTAAATTGTCTGTTATATTCAAAGGTACCGCACTTATGGGAATGGCAGGAATAGGGCCTTCTATCACCATCACCTCCTGATCATCCACAAGATTTGATCCTACGGAAGAACTATCCGCTTCTGAGTCATTCACTACTGGAGGTATCCAAGGATCATAATCATTGCTCATTATCTCCCCTTCTGAACTATCTGAATTAGAAATCTCTGGTCTTAACTCCTATTGGTTTACTGTAGTTTTAGACCCGAATCTATGTCTAGCCATCCTGCAAACACTAACTTAGTGTCAATTATGTCCGGTTTATTATGATATATTTATCTATTCAGAGCATTTCCTAAGCCAGAATCCTTTGCTCTGATACCAAAATATCACATCCTTATTTTTATATATCTTAAGGACCATTCAGTAGCATTTAGAACCACTTTCAGGGTCATTGAAGTCTAAACTCTTAATCTGGAATTTTATTCATATCGGGTACTGTTCACTGTGGCAAATTCCATATGAGTGACCTGACTTTGAAAAATCATAACTAATTCTAGAAAAATCTAAATGAAGTGGTTTAAATTTCTACATGAATATAACTTAAGTATATTTCAGGAAAAAATCATTGGTTGACCATTCCTTGACAAATTCAACGTGGGTCAACGTTTCAACTTTACTGTTCATCCAATGACTTTCTCCTGAATCCAGCATTATGGTCCCAACTTTAACAATTTATATATTTTCGTGTATACATCCAAATGAAGCATTCTATATATCAAATTAAATCTTATTATGTATACTATTTACCATAAAAATATCATACATTTATTCAACCATTTACTATTTTTAATGATTTATCAAACATCAATTGGTCTCCACGGGTTACTGTTCACAGAGTCATTTTTCAGCAACCAACCTTACATATTAATGGATACATATATCACATATCAGTCAAACATGCCAAATAACAATTATTATTAAATAATCAACTGTTATACATCAGTGCATGATTAACATTCTCATATTTCTATTGCATTTTTCGTTGTCTAAAATCCGGCAGCATAACTGCTACATTCCTTCTGTAGAAAGTAACCGATCTTGTACAGATTTGGTACTTCCCGTAGGAACTACCATTCTACGTAAGTACCCAGGAAAGACTGGATGAACCTCCTAGGTCCACTTACTTCCAGCCTCCTTAGACAGCACCTACGTACACAGTACGTATCAGTTCCTTCCTTTGTCCCTGTTTTGTTGCCAGAATTTTGGCAGCATAACGGCGTCTCTTAAAATTTCCAAATTTTATTTTGACAGAACTTCCCCTGTAATGTTATATATGGGAATGAGATTCAAAAGAATCTCAGTAGCAACAATCATAACAATATATGTAATGCAGTGTGATAGTGCTTGCTTGTGATTGTGTACAGATAGGTATGCTGCATGCTTCAATATTCAAGAACATATGATCATAGCATTGTAATAGAGCATCAAGCATAACATATAAGACAACAATCCAACCAAACAATAGCACAACAGTTCACAAAGACATTACATAAAAGTTAGGATTAGTTACTACCTCAAAGGCAGAGCTCCAGAACTTCTACACTGCTTCAACCATCACCAGAACTTCCTTTCTCCTTTCTTTTTCTCACTTTCTCTCTCAAGCACTTCCTTATCACTCTAAAAAGCTCATTGTCCGTGAGAATGAGAGGCATGGGGGGTATTTATAGTTTCCTTCAATGGCATTCTTGTAATTTTGAAGCCATATGAACTTGTGGTCCTGGTTTTTCTGGAATTTCCTATTTTCTTTTATTCCTTGACTGCATCATGCATGACATCACCTCAAGGCCACCTCATGGGACACCTCATATGTCACATGGAGAAATTACAAGCTCCTAGGACACCTTATCAGCTGACTCAGTAGTTCAAGTCCAATCCAGTACCAGTCCGGTCCGATTTCCCACAAACTGGACTCACCGGCTAAGATTATGCCACATGTCCTTAACTTTTTCTTTCTCCTCTATGTTGGCGCCATGTGGCATCTTACTGGAACCTGTCATGCCATCCAAAGCTATCCAGATAAGTCCAGGACTTTATCTAATTATCTCCTCGGTTATCGTGCCGACCGAGTAACTTTACTTTATTAAAACAGCATTAAAATAGTATTTTAATGCCACTTTTTTCCACATATCACTGGGCCTACGTTTTTGGGCTCTGGGAATCTTATATTGGATCCTGATCAAGCTCAAGTACTCTGATGGCTTGATTCCCAAGAAACATCCCTTGGCAAATTAGCAAAATACCCCTGGGTGCCCTTTCTTGCACTATTTTAACCCTAAGGGTAAAATTGTCATTTTACACCCTTCTGTACTCTGTCAGGGCATATACTGACTCTGAGTAACTTTATTTGTATGTGCCTTAGCTCCTGGGCCTGTCCAGGATGACCAAAATGCCCTTTATACATCTACTACCCCTTTAGTACAACACAGGGGCATTTTTGTAATTTCGCACTTTTCCGGGGTTCTGCTGGACACTGGCCCACCTATCAGTCCACATGTCTTATTGGGCCTTTGATGACACCATTTTGGGGCCTTTCTAGGTCCAACACCTTCATGACACGCATTACGAGGAATCATCCCTTGTCCAGGTTCACCGAATATTTTAGCTATTATGCACCATTTACACACATATCCGGTCACCGGCTCCTTCTGTCAGATACACTGCCCTACTATGTCTGGGCAGCCATTTGGGTCATAACGGGCATCTGACTGTTGTTACCCGACCTCATTCAATCTTAGTTTAAATACCGATAAATCTCCCTCTCGGATCCCTAGAGGCCTCATACTCCCGTATGGATTTGCTAATTTATGAATAACCTTTTCTACAGACCTCCTATCGGTATTCTGTCAGTTTCCTGACATCCTCCCCATAAGGGTGCATCATCCTGTAATTTCTTACTTATATCTGAAATTTAGGGTATCCGGTAGGAATTTTTATAACTTTTGGACGATCAGTCCATTTTTGACTATCTGGAGTCTTCAAAAATTCCGGTATTAAGCTGGACTACCCAGCGTCACTTGCCCTATCTTCTGGTGAAATCTGGGACTGAAATGCTGTCGGGCGGTCCAAACCACTTCTGGCCTATTTTTCTTTAATTATACTTTAGCCCCAGGGAACTTTTCTTCTTTGCAATTAAGTCCCTTAAATTTGGCTAAAATTACACTTTGAGACCCCATATTTTTGTCTACCTTTCTTTCCTAACCTTAAACTTTCCATAATTGCATTTAAGTCCTTTCATTTCCTTTCTTTTGCAATTTAATCCTTTTCTTTACATAAAGGACCACATCTTTTTCCTGAAAAAGAACTCATATATTCCATCTAATCTGTACATAGAAATCAGTACAGAAAATTAAGGATATTACACCAAGCCTAATAATGAATAATTTATGGATTTTTTTAAAAGAAACAAAAGAGATAAAGTAAGAATTAGAGTTTGCACATGGTGGGACCCACAAGGACATTGCACATGGCGTACAAGACAAGAGGAGGAGCTGATTTTTGTCATGTTATGTTATCTCAACTTGGCTTGGTGGTGATGTCATGAGTGAAAAGAGAAAAGACATTCCAAGATTAATCCTTTAACCATTAGATTAAATAGTTTCCAAGGTGATCTTGGCCTTCAAATGGCCCATGACTTTTGCTATAAATACCCCCATTTACAAGTCCAAAACCATGAGCAAGAAAGGAGAAGGAAGCTCTTGCAAAATATTTCTCAAGCTTGGAGGAAGCAAGGATCTTGAAGAAACAAGTAAGGTAAGTTGTCTCCTTGCTTCTACCCTTTGTTCTTATGGTTTGTGCTTGAGTTTAAGTGGTTTTTAAGGCTTAAATCTTGGGGAGATTCTGCTGGAATTTTTGTGTATATGTGAAAGGAATATGAGTTTTAAGTCATAGATAGTTAAGACAAGCTTAAACAAGTTAGTTACATGCTTGGTTGTGAAGTAAGTTGATGTTCTTGACTTTACCAATTCGGTTTGCACTGTTCATAATAGAAGGAAATTGAATTTCAATGATTTAATGCTTCCATTGAGTTTATATAATGATTTTGTGTAGGAATGGAAAGATTTTGAACCTTGGAAACCATTGGAATTAAAGGTTATAATGTTGAAAATTCCTCACGGTGCTGTTCACTCGCGTGAACAGTGATTTGAATTTCATGATTTTGATGCTTGCAATGGTCTTAAAATGAGATTTTGTGTGGGGGAAAAGTGGAGGAACAAGTATGGGAAGCATGGGAATCAAAATGAGAATTTTTGAAAGATTTATGTATGCTTTTCCAAATCTGTACAGAACAGTGTATTCTTGCTGGAATTGGGTTATTTTGAGTTCATAAATGGATTCAAAAGGTGTAATTGTGTAGGGTAAGGTCAAGACATCAATTGGTTCAAAGGCCAAGTTAATTGGCAAAGATTAAAGAAAGTTATGTTAGTTAAAGCAAGTTAAAGGTTCAAGAGAGGTAGTCTTGAGTAGTGTTTGAGTTCATGGTCATAATAGATTATGTAATGAATATGAATGTGTTTAGGACCTTGAAACCTCTAAGAAGGTGTTGGGGAATGATTGACCAAAAAGCTTCATGATTGGAAAGCTTGGGAAGCAAGTGCAAGCATAAGAAAGAAAGCTTAAATCCAAGGTAGTGGACTTACCTTAAACTTGTATGTATGTAATGTATGCTTGATTGTTCTATGGCTTGGTTGAATTGTGTGTATATGGTAGATGATTGAAGCTCTGTTATTTTATAATTTCTTTGGCCAATTGTATTTCATATGATACATGGAAGCATGCTCATCACACTATGATAACACTTTCACAAGCAAGCACAAGTCTTTATATTAATACATGCATTGTTTGTTATTGTTTGCTACTGAGATTCCCCCGAATCTCAACCCCCCATAACCATGATCTAGGTACTGTAACATCACAAGGAAGGAGGTAATGGTGGATGTATGAATGGTGTATGACTTGGAAAGCATGCCTTTACTTTATGTGATGATATATTGGTATGTATATTGTATGCATACACTGGATCCGATGAGAGTCAGTCTACTTCCAGCGATACTTTGAGCATCTTATCTAGTGAGTTTTTATGTGAAATTTGGTATGAACATATCTAAGATCCAGAGCTTTAATTGGACACCAAGAACACCTCATTTGGTTAATAACTCGAATTGTTATGATTTTTCAAATTTGGGAGTTAAAATCTGGAATAAGATAATACTACTACTCAGAGGCAGTGAGATTCATGCGCTAATTTCATGTAGTAAATGAATGAGTTTTTCCAAGAAATTTTAAGATATTAAAGTAAACATTCTTATATTTAAATCCATAGGTAATTAGACTCAATTGGATAAGTATAAAAGGAGAAATGAATTTTTGAAAATGGGGCAAAGAAACTGGAACTTCCAGATTTACCAAATAAACAGTAAAGTTCAACGAATAAACTGATTTGATCTGGACAAGGAAACCTCATTTTCATATTTCTATATCAAATTTAAATTAAATAGATTTCATTAGAAATTGGAATCACCTCTATATGATTTTTTTTATATTTAATTATGAATTTTCAAAGTTCAGGCTGTAATCTGGAATTACCCAGTGAATAGTGATAGTGAACAGTACCCATAAGCCCAACTCTTGGAAATTAATGTTTTTAAGTTTAAGAGGTATTCCAATGATCTAAGATAATTTCAATTGAGTATATGTAAGGTTTAAGCTCAAAATTTATGGTCAAGATTTAAAGATATTTACTAGAAAACGCTGTTATACTGGCAGAATATCAAAAGTACTGTGTACGTAGGTGCTATCTAAGGAGGCTGAAAGTGAGTGGACCTAGCCAGTTCATCCAGTCTTTCCTGGGTACTTACGTAGAATGGTAGTTCTCATGGGACTTACCGAATCAGTAAAGTTATCTTCTGTCAGGATTTTTGGCAAAGAGAGATATAATAAAGTTAAGATTACTTCCATAAGTATACTCTGAGATGTTTAAAGGAGGATGTTTCAATAAACGATCAAATAGGATTCCCATATATTCATATACATCATGTAAATATATCATAATTATTTCAAATATTTTCATCACATAAATAGGCACTTTACATAGCATTTACATAAATAGGGAAACCATACATCATAAGCTAGAGTATCAATTTGTTCACTTTCTTTCTTCCATTCCTTAGCTCCTCCATTATTCATAAGTCTTCCATCATAATTGACCTATATTGTTGGTTATGGGAGGGTGAGATTATGGGGAATCTGAGTAGCAAATATTAACACTTACATATGCAAGATGGATGCTAATGCATGATATGTAATTTCATTAAACTTTCTTTAATTAGTGACATCAAATCAAGCTATATGCTTTGCGTAAAAATGCATGGCCATGGGTGTAACACCTTAATTTCATATGTCTTAGGGACCATTCAATAGTATTTAGAACCACTTATATGATCATTGAAGTTCAAATTCAAAATCTAGAAATTTTCCAACTTGTGGGTTTCCAGATTAAGCTATGAATTTTGAAAATTCATAATTAATTCTAGAAAAATCAAAATGAAGTGGTTACAAAGGCTACGCGAATCTAACATAATTAAATTTAAGGAAAAAATATTCTCAGACCAAATGATAAGCTAATCAATATAGACTTGGCGTCAAATATCACATTTATTTGGTCAAAACTTATAAAAAAATAGATTTTGGTCCCTGACTTTGGAAAATTCATTCTCATTGTATAGATATCAAAATAAGGCATTCTTAGTGTCAAAACGAATCTCGAGATGTTAACTAAACACTGGTAAAATTTCATACATTTATTTTATCATTTACTATTTTTCATTGCATCATAAAGGTCACTACCTCACTATAAGTTATTGTTCATAGTGAAAAAATTTAACATCTATACATACATTCATCACATACCAACTATACTATCCAATCCCTAACGTCTTCTCATGCAACTTCATCTTCTTTCCTTATTCATGAACCTACTGGGATTGGGACATAGAGGGGGTGAGATTTCTGGGAAAATCTCAGTAGCAAACAGAAATCATACAATGTATGCAACTACATTCATGCTTGATGTTAATATGTGTGCATTTAATGATCATGCTTGCATAATGATAACTTACATGCTTCCATGTCCCTTAATTATATCATATGGCCATAGCATAAAAAGAAATAGGGCATCACTTAATCACACATGCTTCACATAATCAACGTAAGTAAACATCACATAAAACATCCAAGTAACATAAGCGTAAGTAAGTAATTAAGTTCACTACCTTGTAATAGCTCTTTTCCTTATCCTTTCTCTTTACCTCTTACTTTTCCTTACATCATTGTCCTTGCTTTGTGGTCCTTTTTATGACAATTATTAAGGCCTAATAAAGCATAACATCATACTCATTATAATCTATTTTCAAGCTAACATAGTTTACTTACTAATCCTTAACCCATTCAGTCTCTATCTTTTTCTAATTTTTATTAATTGGTTTGACCTTTGAATTCATTTGTATCTTCAATTTACCTACACAATTTTTCATTTTAAAACTATTGAAAACATCAAAATCATGAAATTCAAATCACTGTTTATACGTGTGAACAATGTCATATCCCAATTTTTAGGCCTAAAAGTCAAGGGTAAGACTGTAATTTTAGAAAAAACTCAAGTGCATAATAGTTATTTTAAGGAAGAAAAGGGACTAAAGGGAAAAGTTTAAAGTTTCAACAGTGCCAAACGGAAGTAGATATAAGTTTTGGGCCATTATGTATAATTATGAAAAGTTAAGGGACTTAAGTGTAATTTTTAAAAGTTCAGGGGGCAAAATGATAATTATGAAAAGTTAAGCCGAAAAAGGCCCAAAAATGCTCGAAAATAGTTTAGTCTCAAATTTTACCAATAGATGGAAGAAATTATTCTGATCAATTTAACGCAACACATAATTTTGATTTGAGGTCCTGATAAATTGATATAATTTTTTGAAGATTGAGGAATTAGTACAGTATCCTCTGGATCTTAGAATTGGATGAAATTTGGTAGTAATTCTTATCAATAATGTAAGGATTTATAAAATTGACAAAAGTAAAAAAGGAGTCTTGTAGCATTAATTATAGAATTTAAGGTGAAATCGGACACCGATAAAGGGTTTTGATGAAATGTAAAGAATTATTATTAGGACTTCTGGGTCTCAAAAAATTATGAGACTTTGTAGAGAATCCATTTTATATTATAATAAATTTATAAAAATGTTAAAACTATTAAAATAGGTGTTTAGCATTTATCTCAATATTAGGGTAATTTTAAGAATATCGGTATAAAGAAAGTACCTTAAGAATTGTACCAATTAGCTATTGGACCCAATGAAGGCACAACATGAAGTCCTAGGGCAGCCCAATAAGTCCCAAAAGTTTTCTTGGATCCCAAGTCTAATAATGAATAATTTATGATTTTTTTTAAAAAAAAAAGAATAAAGGAGAATTAGGGTTTGCACATGGTGGGACCCACAACACTTTACAAATGGCATCCAAGCAAGGAGTGAGAGAGGAGTTTTTAACATGTGATCTTATCCCAAAGTTAGCTTATAGGGTAAATTTGATCAAGAGCAAGTATGAGACATTAGATCAAATAGTGTACAAAGTGATCTTGGCCTTTCAATTTCCTTAGAATTTTTCTATAAATACCTACCATTTCTCTTGCAAAACTCTGAGCTATTAGGTACCTTGGGAAATTCTTATCAACCAAAATCTCAACCAAGATAAAGACAATTCAAGGCACTTGAAGACCAAAGTAACTAAGCATAAGGTAAGCAATTCTTCCTATTTTATTTGTAAGTGTTTTGGAAGGATGAAACCTAAGTTTTAATGGGAGAAAAGTGAGATATTTTCTTGGTATGCTTGCAGTCTAAATTGTAAACTAAATGAGGAAGAAGGAAATAAAGATACAACTAGGTGATTAAGGATTAGATAAGTTAGTTTTGATGATTGGTTGTTGAATTAAGTTGTGCTTTTGAATTTGCCATGATGAAGGCCATTTTAATGAATTTTAGTGATCTAATGCTTCCATTGAATTTAAATGATGATTTTGTGTAGGATTGGATAGAGTTGAAACTTTAAAAACATTGGAATTGAAAGTTGTAATTTTTAAGTCTTCTCTATTACTGTTCACATGTGTGAACAGTGATTAGAATTTTATGATTTTGATGCTTCCAATAGTTTTAAAATGAAAAGTTGTGTGGGATAAAGTAGAGAAATAAGTATTGGAAGTATTGGAATTAAAATGAGACTTTTTGAAAGAATTATGTACACTTTTTGGTTCTGTACAGAACAGGTTGAAGGAGCTGGAATTTCATGATTCTAAGCTCATAAATGGATTCAAAAGGTGAAATTGTGTAGGGTAAAGTCAAGGGACAAATTAATTCAATGGAAAAGACAATTAACCACAAATTAAGAAAGATAGGGGTTAATTGATTAAGTTATGTTCAATGTCTTTATATACCAATTGATTTGGATCATGATGAATGAATGAATATGTGATGTTTAGGATTTGATTTATGTGTTCAAGAAGACAACCTTACTTTAAGGAAAGGTGACAAGAAAGAGGATAAGGAAAAGTCTGCATTAAGGTAGTGAACTCACCAATTCTTGTATACTTGATGTATATGCTTGTGTGTTGATATGTTTGTGATAGGTGATGATGATGTATGATAGGTATGAATGATATATGCTCTTCCTTTATGAGGTTATAGTCATGCATGATAGGAATAGGCATGGAGCATAATGGTATGCAAATGGAAACTAAGGAAAGATAAAGGAAACATGTCATGCACTTGCATTCGTTTTGTATGCATTGAATGCTACTGTTTACTATTAAGATTTTCCTAGAAATCTCTCCCCAAATTATATCTCCAATCAACAGGAACCTCAAGTATAAGAGAGGAAGAATGCTAGATGATGATATAGTTATGTTATAGACAAGTTTTGGGATGAATGTATGTAAAGGAAGATGTTAAACAATTTTGAGCTATGTTGTTTGGTCTGTAACTAAAAATATATATGATGTAATTATTGTATGATATTTTAGCAGTAATTAGTTAACATTTCAAAGAGAACAAATTTTTCAAAGTTAGAGACCAGAAACTGTTTTCAGTAATCTTGACCAAATGAATAGTAATATTTGACGCCATAGTTGACTCAGTTAACTGGTCAATTGGTCCAAGGAAGTAATTTTTCCTTAAATATCAAGATGTTATCTTCAATTATCCTTTTGAACCACTTCATTTCAATTTTTCTAGAATTATTTATGATTTTTCAAAGTTCATCACCGAATCTGGCAAAATTGCACTTTAGTCTTTAAAATTGCCAAATTCCATTTTATTGCCTTTCAACCAAATTTCAAATTCCAATTTGGTCCTTGAATTCTCAAAATTCTATTTATGTCCTTGAACTTTCCACTATTTACAATTTAGTCCCTAGACTTTAACTATTTACAGTTTAGTCATTGGACTTTCACTATTTACAGTTTAGTCCCTTTGGCTTTATAACTTTATACATTATCTCTTTCTTTGACTTAAATCTTATCTAATTATTATATTTTCTTCTGTTACCACCCCAATCCCTTCATAACCCCTTTCCTCTATTGGTCTTATACAGATATAGAAAATTTGGGATGTTACATTTCTACCTCCCTTAAAATAAATTTCGTCCTCAAAATTTTAATCTTACCTTAGTCAAATTATCTCGAATATGTCTCCTAAATTATCTCGAATATGTCTCCTATGTATATCCATTTCTACTTTATGAATAAGGATTAGGATATTGGGGTATCTTTAGGAATCACATCTTTTATCTCGGCATTTGGCGGAGTACTCTCAACATCCGTGAAACTTCATATCTTTCTCGTGCTAATATGCTCCTTTTCCCTTAGTTAACTTAATTAGAGTCAAGCTTTGCTTCATTCTGTTACTCATTCATCTATCATTATCTATTTACTTACGCTAATGGACAACTTACTATACTAGACTTTAGAATAGTGTCAATTTCTTTCATACATAATCTTCTAGAATTTAATGTAATTCTGGGGTCTCTGTCATATATCATACTTCTCATTACGTATCTCTTATCATGCATCTTTTCCTGTGTATTGTGTATTTCTCATTACGCGTTATGAATCTTTCATTACACTTTTCTTTTTATATTCACAGAATACTCCTTGACTTATAGCTTTGCCATCTTCTGGGGAGGATCTTACTCTTAAGCCTTTCTAACCTCCTCCTAACATAAAGCTATAACTTAAATCTTTTCTTTCAGATCCTCTTTGTTTGGATTTAATATAAGGGTTCAAATCCATTACCTTTCATAACTCTTCCTGATTTTTGTTAACTTTTCTTAGCTCTTTCTATCTAACTATTTCTTTCTTTCTTTACAATTCCTTTACTTGGAATTGATACAAAGGATATTGAAGTCCCTTATTTTCTCTCTACTGAGCACTTATGTTATTCTTTGCTTATACTATTCTTTGCTCATTCTATTCTTTATTTTTATTATGCTAGCTAGCAATGTTCTTTCTCATTATTCTAGAATATCTTTCTAAATTTGTGACTCAAACACTGGCTCTAGGCTACTCTAGCCTGAGCACCTTTCAATTAAGAGTGCTATTAGGTTAAGGCTAGGTTACTATTCATATGGCTCTGAGCCCTAGCAGACTCTTTCTCATAGAATTATGTTCTAACTTTACTCTGCTTTATACCCTTTTCTCTAGGTCTCTTTGGCCTTTTAATCTCTTCATCCTCATCTAGAGGGTCTGTCTGCTCATACTTGTCTAGTCTTAAGACATGTGGGGTTTTCTCTTCTATTCCTCAGGCATACTCCTACAATCTTTTGAATGCCCAGTACTCATATTTATACTTGGACTATGTCTTCATTTAAGAGAAATTAAGTTTAGTCTAGTGGCTAGCTGGAACATTATGGATACTCTCTCTGTATGAGTTAGTCAATACCTTGTCCTTGGTGATTGTCTTATCAGAAAGATATCAAGTTGTCGTTTTCCTCTTCTTTATGACCCACATTATCATGTCCTTAGGCTAGGTTATTTCATGACTTAGAATCACCTGCTGTCGTCCTAAGCCTTTTTCAGGAACTATTAGATTCTAGGATATCACTCCCTTGTGAATCATGGTAGGATCAACTGTAATTCTTCTGAAGGACTTTAACCAATGAACTAGATTATAGGGTTAATTACTCCCTTTTGTTGATAACTCATCAGATAATTCTCCAGCACTACATTCCATAGCCCATCTGACTTATCAAGACTTTACTTAACCTCTCTCTTACTCAGGAGTTCTTCTCAACTTTCTTTCTTTTCTTGTGGCTTGCCATGGCTATTACTATGCATAATCATAGCCTAGCCATATGCAAATCGCCAGCTGTAATTTCTATAGGCATTTGCTTTCTATTACTATGGCTGTATCATAACTTCTCATTTCTTCTCATATGAATCTATGCTCTATCAACCTGTATCTAAACTATGCTCTTATCTGAAGATCTGAGGAGCAACCTGTATTAGATCTAACTCTTATCTCAAGAGTAATCTAAACTCATTTGAGTTTATCTCTATTTGAGAGCCATTTATTTCAGATCTAACTCTTATCGGAAGAGTGATCTGAAAGCCATATTTTTACTAGAGTATGCTATTCTTACTGTATGCCATATCTCTTGATAGAGTTATAACACTACCATTCTCTTGGTACTTGGTGTAACCCTACCGTAAGAAATGGCCTGAGTACTATATTTATAAGTTTGTAGAAATACTTGAGTAACAATCATACGGTAAACGACTGTCCTACTTGCTAAGACTGTCTATTATTCTGAATACTTTCTATTACCTATTCTAAAATTTCTCATCTAACTCACTCTCATATCTTTTTTTAAACTCTTATTCCTATTCTTGACTTTAATCTAACTATAATCCTGGTCCTAGTTTCCATTCTAATCTTAACCTTAATCCTTGAGGATTAATTAACACTAACTGCCTCATATATTTCTCTAATCATGTAGAGCAAACATACTAGATCTGGGTAGCTCTACTATGTTCATGCTGGATATTACCGTTCAAATATACATAAGGTGCTATCCCCTTAAGCCAATAGGAATGATGGTAGAGCTAACAGGAAGATTCAATTGCCCTATACAGTCCTTGCTATAAATGGGTGATTGGTGCCTCAATCAAATATCGTATCTACTTAGTGATCATTTATCCATATTATCTCTTAGATTATCTCAGGCGACTTCTTTTCCTCTCCTTTGATCGAGGTAAACTTTCTTCTGCATTTGAAATCTCTTATGAATCGTATTCTACAAATATTCCCTGGCAAAATGTTCCAGCTTGCCTCATCTGTAGCAACTTTCTCGACTCGCCAATCAAAGCCTCTTTCTATCCTCTCTCTATGGTCTTTACTATAGCTCCCATATCTTATAGGCTCTGATTGCATGTCTGCATCTCTTAGCCTACTATTCTTCTATTTTAAATCTTCTGCACATATTCTAACTTTTCCTGCTTCTTATTACCTCTTCTGAAAACTAAAGGCCCTCTGGAACATCACTAGTTCATCTCTTAGAGTTGCCTTTATATTCTCTTGATATCGCAAGTATCTCTCAACTACGTGGGGAGAATTCTTTCTTGCAACACGAAATTCAATCCGTGAATTAATTTCTCAGTCATTCAACTCTCATTGTTCATGTGATTGAACTTGGCAAAATATCCATCAAAGGGTTCCTCTGGTGCAAAATGGTATTAGACATAAGTTATGGGCCATTAAGTGTAATTATAAAAAGTTAAGGGACTAAAGTGCAATTTTCAAAAGTTCAAGGGTAAAATGGTAAATATGAAATGTTAAGCTAAAAAAGGCCCAAAACTGCCTAGAAGTATTTCAGTTCCAAATTTCACCAATAAGTAGAGAAAATTATTTTCATCAGCTTAACGTAACACGAAATTTTGATTTGAGGTCCTAATGAATTGATATGAATTTTTGAAATTTAAAAAATTAATACAGTATCTTATGGACCTTCGAATTAGAAAAACTTTTTCCCAGACTTATCTGATCATCTCCTCGGTTATCGTGCCAACCGAGTAACTTTACTTTACTGAATCATTACATTAATGCCATGTGGTATCTTGTGGGTCCCACGAGGATACCTTATTAGTCCAACTCATGGTTTCCAGATAACCCTTCCTTTATCTGACCTCCTGCCTCCGGTCTATCTCTAACTGGGTAACTATCTCTTTTGGACCTGCTCAACTCATGGCCCATACGCCTAGCACCACTTTAGTCACTAGTCGCGACCTGATCATCATCTCATCGCGACATAACACTTATGTGTACATTAGTCGCGACCACAACATCCTTTCGTGGCGACCACAACACAATCTAGTCGCGACCATAATATTTTCTAGTCGCAACCAGCCCATTTTACCTATTAGTCGCGACACACACATCATTCAGTCGCGTCTAAACCTTTCTGCCATTATTAGTCGCGACGTCACTACTTCCTAGTCACGACCATTCTGCTTTCTCGTCGCGTACAACTCTTTCTGTAACCATTAGTCGTGACCACAGTACTCCCTAGTCGCGACCATAATGGTAAGCTCTCAACTCCACAACCTTTGACCTTTACATCATCCCAAATGACCATTCTACCCCTTGGGACTTTCACTGTTTACACATAAGTCCCCGTACTTTCGCTTATTTGCAGCTTAGTCCCTGAAACTCTCTGCGTGTCTCCAGGACTTCTGCTCAAAGGGGGTCTAGTAGCCTCTCAATCCTAGGCTATTTTCATGTCTCTAGGCCTGAAAATTGGGATGTTACATTTCTCCTCCCCTTTAAATAAATTTCGTCCCCAAAATTTAATCAGTACCATAGCCAAATCAACTTAACATCTGGCGAAGTACTCATCATAACTTTACATCTCTTCGTAACATGCTTATCTTTCTCTGGGTCAACTCAATCAGAGTTGAAATCTACCTTTCTCTTATGGATCACTTACTGCACTTTATAAGTAGTGTCCATTTCTTTCATATGAAATTCTCTCGAATATTACTGTATTCGGGAATTTCTTCTAACTACTCATCATACTTCTAGCATCTATCTCTATTACTTCTCTTAATATCTCGCAGACTGCTCTAACATCTGCAACATTCCATCTTTCTTTTCATATAATCAAACATTCTCATCATTCTTAGAAACTTAGCTTCTTACAGAGAGAGGACTTACGCAGCTATTCTTTCTTTACTTTGCTGCTAAATGAGAGCATATACTCTTAAATAAGAGCACCTATGCATAATGCCTGGCTAACATATTGCAGGACTGCATACCTGCTTATGAATGCAAAGCTCTAACGTCAGAGCTCAAGCATTCCCGTTCTAATTATGCACAGCTCTAACACCTGGAGCTTGCAAAGTTTTAGCATAACATATGGCCTGACATCTCATGCAACGAGGGAAAGCTCTCATTTTCTATTCCATTTGTAACATAACATTCAAACATATGATCCCTACAAAAGGGGAGCCTCTCTATCTGTTCATAAAATGCATATTTCTCGGTACGTGTTACATTACACGTTTACCACAGTGTATCTCATTGCATGCTTTTGATACTTTATCATAGCATATCTAGCCAACTCTGGCTATCTCATGGTGTATATCACCCTTTCATAACTTATCTTGAGATACCATAAGGCTAACATTCTCTTCCTCATAGAACTGAGTTCTATTTTTGCTTTGCCTTAGACCTTTTTCTCTAGGTCTTCTCTAGCCTTTTAATCTTTTTTTTTCTTTTTTTTTTACCCTCATCTGGGGGAATCTATCTACTCATACTTTTCTGTTCCCATTACACAGGAGATTCTCTTCTCCACTTCTCAGGTATACTTCTACAAAACTTTAAATATCAGTACTCAGATTTGAACTTGGACTCCATCTTCGTTTAAAGGAAAACTAAGTTTAGTCTGTATATAATAGAGGCTTATCTGAGAAAAATCATTATAAACTAACTTTTCTGGATGAGTTTATCAACTAGTGAAGCTTCCCTTAACTTCGTCTTTGGCATTCATCTTCCCAAAGAGATACTACATCGTACTCATGTCTCATGGCTCATTACTTTCCTTAGGCTAGGTCTAACTGCGATCAACCGTTAGCCTCTTCAGAATCTAACTGCGACTCTGAAACTCTTAGGATCTAACTGCGACCCTAGAGCCATGTTAGGATCTAACTATAACCCTCCATAATCTAACTGTGATTCTGTTGTACTGTATATCTCCTGAAGATCTTAAACCAACAGACTAAGTTATAAGGTTAACTGCTTCCACCTGTTGATAACTCCATAAATAAAAATTTTAAAATTTTTTATAGCCTCATATCCTTTACCCAGACTTTACTTACTTCCTCTCTTACTCAAGAGTTCCTTCTCATCTTTCTTACTTTACTGTGGCTTACCATTGGCTTGTGCCATCATGGTCTAACCACCTGCCATTGTGTTCTACTACTATGGCCTCATCATAACTTCTCATTTCAATCTGTGCTCTAACTGAGAGCCATTTAAACTATGCTCTAACTGTGAGCATTCTGTATCAGATCCAACTCTTATCTGAAGAGTGATCTATACTCATCTGAATCTAGCTCTATCTGGGAGCCATATGTTTCAGATCTAACTCTTATCTGAAGAGTGATCTAGAAACAATCTCTTTACTCTTTTCTGCTTTCTTTCTGTCTACCATTCCTTTCAACAGAAATGGCTCTGAGTACTGTATTCACAAGTCTGTAGAATTACCCGAGTAACCTCAATCATAACATATCTGAATATCATAGCTTATTGTCCCATAAACTGAGACTATCTATCATCCTCAATACATATCTCATTACATGTCATATGGTATGGGAGCAACATACTTTCTCATAACTTTCTCATCTCATATATGTACTCATATATATATACTCTACCCTGCATGCACTGCAAAAGGGGAGTATTCATTCATCATGGCATACTCTAACATGCATGTCATCATATGACAACTGCAAAGAAATGCAACTATCATAACTTAGGCATCATAAGCCATATCATCATCATACTTTGCTCAACCATCTATCAGACATTGTAAAGATAAGTAAGCCTCAAAACATATTTATTATTTGTCCTATCATATCATCTTTCATCCTGAAATATCTATCTATTTCAGGCTGCCACGCTACCCTCTTATCAGGATATAGACTCAACCCTTCATCACTCTTTCTTACATAGGGGAGTCACTGTATCTCATAATCTGTGGCTACCTTTCTACTATCTCTTTACTTCTTCTTTCCATCTATTAGTCCCAGTCTATTCTTGACTGGACTGTAGTTCCTCATCGATTCTTCTCTCGATCTTCTTGATCCTAGCGAACTTCAGTCGCATGGATCTCATTCATCATCTCTTATTATTACTTTCGTCCTCTAGGGTACTCTACCCTAGGTCTATCACTTCTATGTGATGGAATTCCTCTGCTTAGGGAACATTAGCTCTTTAGCTATTAACCATCACCTCTCTAGCCTTAGGCCATATCCTAGGCTTATTCTTGGACAAACCTCGTTCTAACTATCTCATTCTAGCTCTTAGGTCTTCTATTCAGCCTAGCTGAATAAGACCTTTACAATGTAGATCTACTCCTAGTTATCACATGGAGGATCTACCTCATTCTAGCTATCTCATCGAGCTAGCCCATCTTAACTTATCATTATCATCCCTTGCTACTCATCCTAGCGAGGATGACTCGTATATTGGAGTTGCCCGCTTCCTCTATGCATGGCTCCTCCACTCAAGCTCTATGTTCTTGTCTTGTGTTCACCATCTTTTTCCTTCAAAAAGAAAAATGAACACATCTCATCCCATCTAAGAGCTCATATCTCCGTTGAGTTTTCTAAACCCATATTAGTCGCGACCTGAGTCTTGGATAGTCGCGACTCATATCTTCTGTGATCTTTTGTCACGACCATCGCACTCAACTCATCACGACCTAACATCTCTGTCCTTTAGTCGCGACCTAAATCTTCTGCCGTCGTAACCTCAACCTAACTCGTCGCGACCTAGGCCTCCTTACGTCACAACCTTAATTTTTTTCTAGTCGCAACATTAGACCTTTCTCGTTGCAACTTCAATTCTCTGCCATATTCCGTCGCCACCTTGGAACATACACGTCGCGACCTAATCTCTCTGTAAATAACTATCGCGACCTAGACACTTAATCGTCGCGACTAAAACTCTCTTTGAGCTACCTGTCGCGACCTAAAACCATATTAGTCGCGACCTTGAGCATCATGAACTCATACTCTAAGGGAATTAAGCTTTCTAATTCACATCTTTAACTTATTTAAACATCAATCTAACTATCTCAGAGCATCTCTGAGCCAGAACCTTCTGTTCTATGCCAGAATCTTATGCTCTGAACCAGAACCCTTTCTGGTCTATGCTAAAACCTAGTACTCTGAGCCAGAGCCCTTACTGGCCTATGCCAAAATCCTGTCTGGTCAATGCCAGAATCTCTTGCTCTGATACCAAAATGAAATATCCTCCCTTAGACGCCTCAGAGTACACTTGCAGAAGCCATATTAGCTTGATTACAGCTTCTCCTGCCTGACTTTTGGCAGCATAACCGTCGAGCTTCATCTTTACAAAGAACTGAACCGTACTGATTCGGTAATTCCCTCATGAGAACTACCATTCTACGTAGTACCCAGGAAAGACTGGATGAACCTGCTGGGTCCACTCACTTCCAGCCTCCTTAGATAGCACATACGTACACAGTACTTATCATACTTGATGTTCAGTCTTAATTCCGGCAGCATAACGGCGTCTCTCAGAATTCTTAGATTTCATTTTAACATAACCTCCCTGTAATGGGTTACATATATATAGGGATGAGATTCGGGGGAATCTTAGTAGCAACAATCATAACAATATATGTAATGCAGAGTGACAGTGCTTGCTTGTGATTGTGTACAGATAAGTATGCTGCGTGCTTCCATACTCAATAACATATGATCATAGCATTGCAGTAGAGCTTCAAGCATAACATATAAGACAACAATCCAACCAAACAATAGCACATCAAATCACAAAGCCATTACATAAAAGCTAGGATTAGTTACTACCTGGCTAGCTTAGCAGAACTCCACTATCCTTATTCTTCTTCCAGCTCCGCCAGAACTTCCTTTCTTCCTTTCTCTTTTCTCCCTTCCTTTCCTTCTCCCCTTATCTCTTCTTTCTCTCTCTTCTCCTCTCGATGCGTGATGTAGAATGAATGAGGGAAGGGGGTATTTATAATTGTTCTCAATGGTAATCCCGTAATTTCCAGGAACTCTGAATATGTGGTCCTGGTTTTTTCTAGAATTTTCTATTTTCTTTAATTTCCTTTTACTGCATCATCGGGACACCTCAGCATGCCACCTCAGAGGACACCTCAGCACCACATTTATCACATGTCACAATTACTGGACACCTCAGCAGCTGACTCAGCATGCTGACTCACCGGTCCAGAGTCTTGCACTGTAATGCGTGCCCTTAACTTTATCTGCTTCTTCCAGATCAGTGCCATGTGACCTTAACTTTTCTTATCCCTCTATGATCACACCATGTGGCACCTGGAAGGATCCCTTCACGCTTTCCAATACCATCCAGATAAGTCCCAGACTTATCTGATCATCTCCTCAGTTATCGTGCCAACCGAGTAACTTTACTTTACTGAATCATTACATTAATGCCATGTGGTATCTTGTGGGTCCCATGAGGATACCTTATTAGTCCAACTCATGGTTTCCAGATAACCCTTTCTTTATCTGACCTCCTGCCTCCGGTCTATCTCTAACTGGGTAACTATCTCTTTTGGACCTTCTCAACTCATGGCCCATACGCCTAGCACCACTTTAGTCACTAGTCGCGGCCTGATCATCATCTCATCGCGACATAACACTTATGTGTACATTAGTCGCGACCACAACATCCTTTCGTCGTGACCACAACACAATCTAGTCGCGACCATAACATTTTCTAGTCGCAACCAGCCCATTTTACCTATTAGTCGCGACACACACATCATTCAGTCGCTTCTAAACCTTTCTGCCATTATTAGTCGCGACGTCACTACTTCCTAGTCGCGACCACACTGCTTTCTCGTCGCGTACAACTCTTTCTGTAACCATTAGTCGCGACCACAGTACTCCCTAGTCGCGACCATAATGGTAAGCTCTCAACTCCATAACCTTTGACCTTTACATCATCCCAAATAACCATTCTACCCCTTGGGACTTTCACTGTTTACACATAAGTCCCCGTACTTTCACTTATTTGCAGCTTAGTCCCTGAAACTCTCTGCGTGTCTCCGGGACTTCTGCTCAAAGGGGGTCTAGTAGCCTCTCAATCCTAGGCTATTTTCACGTCTCTAGGCCTGAAAATTGGGATGTTACAAATTCCATCTTGACCATTCACATTCCTCTGCATAAAAAACCACTAAGCTCGAACATAGCCTTTATGATCACTCGGTCAAAAGTGACTTTTGACTAGGTCAAAGCTTAGCATTTGTCATGTAGGAATCCATGATGATCTCAGGTCAAAGGGCATAGTGACATGGCTTGTATATGAGAGAAGCTTATGACTTAACCCATGCAGCTCTCTCATAGCTGATCGGTCCAACACCTTGTACTCTTATATATGCCTATGACTTTGATTTATATCTCTATATATCTTCAAAGTCATACTGGTCTTATTTCATCTCTACTCCCACATAGATGACCGATCAGGGACATTTAGGATAAGATCATGAGTTATCCAAGGATAGTCATCACAGTAAACATGCAAATAATATGATAACATAATTAAGAAATTCATAAAACAATAATGTTTATAAGACAATGATTGGCCCCTAGGGCACAATTTCAAACATATGATGTGTTTAGGACCTTGAGACATCGAAGAAGATGTTTGGAAGTGGTTGACCGAAAGGCTTCATGGTTGGAAAGTTAGGGAGCAAGTTTAAGAACAAGGAAGAAAGCTCAAGTTCAAGGTAGTGGACTTATCTCTTTATGTGCTTGATGTAGTATGCTTATGTGTTGACATATATATGATGATTGAATGATGTTCTGATATGATTAATGATGTTGAATATGTTATGAATAACATGTTTCCCATGGCCATACATTTTTATACAAAGCATATGTATGATGGCATGTCAATAATTAAAGAAAGTTTAATGAAATTACATATCATGAATTAGCATCCATCTTGCATATGTAAGTGGTAATGTTTACCACTGAGATTCCCCAGAATATCACCCTCCCACAACCAACCAATTTAGGTAAAGCATGATGGAAAAGGTATGTGTAACATCCCTAATTTCTGTACTAAGTTGTATCTACAGATTGAATAAAATATATGAGATTTTTTCAGGAAAAGTTGTATCCATATTTATGTAAAGAAAGGGATTAATTGGAAGAGGAAGAAGGTGTAAGAGCCAAAGTGTAAAATTTTGAAAATGCCCTTGTGATGCCCTAAGAAACCAGAAGTGAATGGAGGGCATTTTGGTCATTTCACAATGGATGGATATCAGATAAAATTTGATAGTAAATTATTATAATTAATATGAGAATTTATGGAGTTGACAAAAGTCAAAAAAAGTTCTGTAGAATTAATTATGGAATTTACGGTGAAAAAGGACACCGATAAAGGGTTTAAGGAAATGTATGTAATTTTTATTAGGACTTTTGGGTCTCATAAAATTATGAAACTTTGTAGAGAATTCATTTTATATTAGAGTGAATTTCTAAGAATGTTAGAACAATTAAAAGAGGTGTTTAGCATTTATTCTAAGATCAGGGTAATTTAAGGATATCGGTATAAGGAAAGTACATTGGGATTTGTATCAATTAGCTATTGGACCTAAAAGAGGCCCAACATTTTATCCTAGGCCAGCCAATAAGTCCCAAAAGTTATCTTGGAGCCCAAGTCCAATAATGAATAATTTATGGATTTTTCAAAAGCAAACAAAGAGAATAAAGTAAAAATTAGGGTTTGCACATGGTCGGACCCACAAGGACTTCAAAATGGCGCCAAAGAGGAGGCTTAGGTGTCCCAAGTGATGTCATGTTAGTGATGTCATGGTGGTGAGGTCATGAGTGAAAAGAGAAAAGACATTCCAAGATCAAACCTTTAACCATTAGATCAAATAGTTCCCAAGGTGATCTTGGCCTTCAATTTTCCCAAGATTTTGCTATAAATACCCCCTCATTCTAAGCCAAAACCGTGGAGGAGAAAGTATAGGGAACCTCTTGCAAAATATTTTCTAAAGCAAGGAAGAAGCAACACGGCTGGAAAAAAGCATTTCTACACCGGTTGATAATGGCATTCTATATCGCACATATAACCGGTGTAGAAACGGACCGTGTAAAAAGTGAGACATTTTACACCGGTCACAAGACCGGTGTAGAATGTATACTTTGTTACACCGGTCTACATTTTAAAGCGGTTCACATTTACATCCGGTGTATTATTTTTTAACATCTACACCGGTCGAATATTGGGACGGTGTAGATTATTCAAATGTTAACACTGGTTGAATATTAGGACGGTGTAGATTATTCAAATGTATACTTTTTTACACCGGTCTACATTTTAAAGTGGTTCACATTTACATCCGGTGTATTATTTTTTAACATCTACACCGGTTGAATATTGGGACGGTGTAGATTATTCAAATGGTAACACCGGTTGTATATACGTCCGATGTAGATGTTATTAAATTTATATATATATGTTCTTTCTACACTGGCAGGTATATACCTCCGATGTAGATGTTATTAAATTTATATTTAATTTAATACATTTCGTTGGCTGAAGCTTCATAAATAAACTGCCCAAATATAATATAGGACTCAATCATCGATCATCATCAGTTCAAGATGCCAGAGACATATATAATTCAATTGCTCATTATAGTATTCATTTAATAAAATTCAATACAAAAATGCTACAATTTGAACAAAAAAGTAGAAAAGGGTATTAAGTGAAAGACAAATACTATAGAGAAGGAAGGAATTGAACAAAAAACTCTGCCCACCGATTACGCAGGTCCTCAATATCTTGGTCAGGAAATGGATCAAGTTGATCAAACATCTGAAATATGAAATCAAAATGAAAGAAATTAAGGCATTACTAATATAGATTAGATTGAAAATTAAGAAATATGAAATCATTAAAAATACAATTTTACCTCCTCAGTAGGTCAATCCTATTTGCCAAGATAATATTGACCATATGTCTAACTATGTAGAAGCGGCACAAGTTGCTTTCTCTGGGTTGCCTTCGACTCTGTAATGTTAATAAGATAAAAATTATTTCTCATCATCAAAATGGGGAACCTAGCTAACACCTAATATATACTTTTATTACCTTCAGTGTGATCCATTCAGGGTCCCTCACCAAATTAGCATGCTTAAGGCCCCTTGTGACTGCGAACGTCCTCATAGCCCTATGACCAAAGTTAATAAGTTAGTAACCTATTTATCACAAAGATCATTGTGTATAGAAGAGAACTCACGTGTTCATGATCTTCCTGACATCAACCGAAGGCTTGTAATGGAGGAAGCATAAGAAGAAAACTTTATAGCTATGCTTACATAGGATGACAAGTTGCCAATGATTGCTGTAGAGATTAGTTAAAAGAGAATGAGTATTATAATTAAGCAAATACAAAACTAGTATATATGAAATAAAATGAAATATTATTATTCTTACTCCTGCATATATGGTGCGAAGAAACAATCAATATCGTTTTCACCGAGCCTCCTTGAAATGTATGCAAGCCTCGAAGATTGAGAGGTCCTTTTAGCATAAATCTGAAGTGGGCATAGGAATCCGAACTTTTTTTGTTTGCCCTTTGAGGAAACCAACTCATCTTGCATGTACCTACAGGCAATGCATACACGACATTAGTTGTAAAACTTGAACTTTGTTATTACATATATTTACATTTAAATTATACTTACATAAAAAAAACTTGGATGCAGCCGGAGGTCAGTTCTTCCTTGGGAGTGATCAGAGATTTGACGTCCACATGGTCCAGGAAGGCCGGTGCCCCCATATCGCCCATAACTGAATCCATAGGCAACGCGTCCATATAGAACATTTTGTCATATGCCAATAGGATCACACATTGCATGGCATTCAAAGTGGGAGGGGTGGGAAGTTGGCTGGGGGATGAGGCGACGTGATCCAAAACAAGATGCTTTGGCCACAATATGAAAGTCCCTTTTGCTTAGCTCACTGTCTTCACCTCATCAGTGGGAATTGGGACAAGAGCATCTCTAATTAGCACGTCTTCAACTGTCACCCTTAATTGATCGTCCTGAATTTGGATGTGGTGAACAGTTGCCCCTAGGCTATGGATAGAGCCACGTGCCACTAAGCGTCTAAGAGGATCCTCCACATATAGATCACAATGTTCTGCATCCTCTGACAGCGACAAGCAACAGCTCTTCTTAGTGCTTGGACGGGCTACAATTGAGGGCGGGAGGGGATCAGTTGGCTCTTGCTGCCTTGATGTCATCATGGACAACATTTCTTCCTTCATCTTTGCGAACCCCTCTTGTAATCGTGCCTCAATTGAAGCTTATGTTTGTGCCCTAGCCTCTATCCAAGCCTCTTCCTTAGCCTCTGCCCTTATGGTGGAGAGCAAGGATTCTAACTCTGCCTTCGGCACCACATGTGGGGAACGTCTTTGAGATGATCCAAAGTAATCTCTTATACCCACACCTCTTCCAACTCCCCTGACACGACCCCCATGTTGTTGTTTGCCAGTGGCAACAGTCAAGATGTCATTCCTACCATCTGACTTGAAGGATCCATGGGACTCTTGTTTTTTAAGATCACTCTATAACATAGAAAGAACAAACATAAGGAAAATGATATGATTATAGTCTACTAAAACAAAATAATGCAAGTAGTGCTTACAATTTTTTCAGCAATCATGCGAGCATTATCGCTTGTAAATGTTCCGCTCTTTCTTTGGCGAGCGTACAACCATTTTTCTTCACGACGTATCAGAAAGGGGGGGTCAAGAAGAACACTAGGATCCGACCCAGCATTTTTTTCTAGCCTCTTCCTCTTGCCCCCCAACAACTCTCTTTCTGGCTTCGCATAACCCCCTCGAGACATTGTGTGGGGGCAATCATTCTTGCGGGCGTACTCAATCGCTTTTGCCCTTTTTTCCTATAAGACATGGAGTAGTTAAAATCAATACATATGATATTCTGATACGTTTTCTGCCAACACATACAAAAGGATACACTCACCATTGCTGCTGGCGTGGTCCGAATCCTAACAAATCACTGTTCATTTGGTAAATTTTGAACTTCCAGATTCTGTGACTCATTTTCAAAAATTCATTTCTCTTTGTTTACTTATCCAAATGAGTCATATTACATATGGATTTAAATCTCCATATGTCTACTTTAAGCTTATAAAATTTCGTGGAAAAATTCATTCATTTGATATATGAAAACCGCGTAGGAATCTCACTGCCTCTCAGGGCTCGTTTTATCTTGATCCAGATTTTAGGTCCAACTTTGAAAAATCATATCAATTTGAAAACTTAACCAAATTGGGAATTCTTGGTTTCCAATTAAATCTCTGGATCTTAGCTATCTTCATACCAAATTTCATGTGAAAACTCGTCGGATAAGTTACTTAAATGATCGATGAAAGCGTTCCGTCTCGTATGGTTCCAGTGAGTGTATACGTTTTTACATACCATACCTTATCTCCTAAGTTAAATACATGCTATCTAGGCCATATATACATTGTTCATTCACATTTACTCTCTTCCATGAGAAGTTCCAGCACCTAGAGCATGATTATATACATATGGAAGGAATTAGATTTCATGGAAATCCCAATAGCAAGATATACAAACTATAAGGTTATGCATGCTTGATGAAATGCTTAACATGTTATCATGCAAAGGGAGCTAATTCATGATCATACATAGGCAAACTCTATCATGCATATTGTCATGACATGGGTTGCAAGGAGTTGCACATATTCATAACTCATCATCATCATAAACATCATCATATAACATACTAAGCTCAACCAAACTTCATGCATAACAAGCAAGCATATCAATCGCAACATGACATAAGTTTATAGTAAGGTATTCTTGCTACCTCTTAGATGTCTTTGCCAATTCCTTCTTGTCTTGATCCCTCCTTTCCACAAATGTCAAAACCTAGGCATAACAAGACAATTACCAAGTCACAACTCAATTTAAACCATTGTCAAGACTAGGGTTCCATTAAGCCCTTTTCGTTCTCTACTTTGTGACTTAGGTTTACATCTTTTCAAACTAAACTCTCATGGTTCATTCCCACACAGTTTTTCATGTAGAATCCAAATATGCATTAAAAAATTCCAGAGTCCAATTGCATCTTAATGTTCTGTACAGAAACCGAAACCTCCCTCTTGTTTTCCAAAAATTCTCATTTTGGTTCCAATGCTTCCAATACTTGTCTTCCTACTATAACCCCACACAATTTTCCATTTTAGACTCATTAGAAGCATCAAAATCATGAAATTCTAACATATGAACCATGATTACATACTGTACAGAACAGAACACAATCTTGGATTTGAAACATCCTCCCTTAGATGCCCCAGAGTACACTTGCAGAAGCCATATTAGCTTGATTACAGCTTCTCCTGCCTGACTTTTGGCAGCATAACCGCCGAGCTTCATCTTTACAAAGAACTGAACCGTACTGATTCGGTAATTCCCTCATGAGAACTACCATTCTACGTAGTACCCAGGGAAGACTAGATGAACCTGCTAGGTCCACTCACTTCTAGCCTCCTTAGACAGCACTACGTACACAGTACTTATCATACTTTGATGTTCAGTCTTAGTTCCGGCAGCATAACGGCGTCTCTCAGAATTCTCAGAATTCACTTTGACATAACCTCCCCTGTAATGGGTTATATATGGGGATGAGATTCGTGGGAATCTCAGTAGTAACAACCATAACAATATATGTAATGCAGTGTGACAGTGCTTGCTTGTGATTGTGTACAGATAAGTATGCCGCATGCTTCCATACTCAATAACATATGATCATAGCATTGCAGTAGAGCTTCAGACATAACATACAAGACAACAATCTAAGCAAATAATAGCACATCAAATCACAAATCCATTACATAAAAGCTAGGATAAGTTACTACCTCGCTAGCTTAGCAGAACTCTACTATCTCTATTCTGCTTCCAGCTCCGCCAGAACTTCCTTTCTTTCTTTCCTCCTTTCTCTCCTCCTTTCCTTCTCCTTCTCTCTCTTCTTTCTCTCCCTTTCCTCTTGCCATGCGTGAAATGAAATGGAGGGGGGTATTTATAACCTCCTCCAATGGCATTTTCGTAGTTTCTCTGAACTCTGAATATGTGGTCCTGGTTTTTCCGGGAATTTCCTATTTTCCTTTATTTCCTTTTACTGCTTCACCGGGACACCTCAGCATGCCACCTCAGAGGACACCTCATCGTCACATTTTGCACATGCTGAAAATCCTGGACACCTCAGCATGATGACTCATCAGGCTGACTCACCAGTCCAGAGTCCTGCCTCGTAATATGTGTCCTCAGCTTTATCTGCTTTCTCCAGACTAATGCCATATGGCGACAAGGTAGGCACCCTTACCACCCAATGCTATCCAGATAAGTCCCAGACTTATCTGATCACCTCCTCGGTTTTCGTGCTAACCGAGTAACTTTACTCTACTGAACCAGTACTTTAATGCCATGTGGCATCTTGTGGGTCCCATGAGGATACCTTATTAGTCCACCTCATGGTTTCCAGATAACCCTTCCTTTATCTGACCTCCTGCCTCCGGTCTATCTCTAACCGGGTAACTATCTCCTTTTGGACCTTCTCAACTCATGGCCCATACGCCTAGCACCACTTTAGTCACTAGTCGCGACCTGATCATCATCTCATCGCGACATAACACTTATGTGTACATTAGTCGCGACCACAACATCCTTTCGTCACGACCATAACAGTTTTTTGTCGCGACCACATCACTTTTCAGTCGCGACCTCATACCATTTTAGTCGCAACCAATCTCATTTACCTATTAGTCATGACCCACACATCTTCACGTCACGTCTAAACCTTTCTGCCAATATTAGTCGTGACGTCACTACTTCCTAGTCGCGACCACCCTGCTTTCTCGTCACGTATAACTCTTTCTGTAACCATTAGTCGTGACCATACTGCTCTCTAATTGCGAACTAAATGGTCAGCTCTCAACTCCACAACCTTTGACCTTTACATCATCCCAAATGGCCATTCTACCCCTTGGGACTTTCACTGTTTACACATAAGTCCCCGTACCTTTGCTTATTCGCAGCTTAGTCCCTGAAACTCCTCTATGTGTCTCCAGAACTTCTGCTCAAAGGGGGTCTAGTAGCCTCTCAATCCTAGGCTATTTTCACGTCTCTAGGCCTGAAAATTGGGATGTTACAGGATTCACAAGCACACATGGATTCCTAAGCCATTATCATGTGATTCAAGCTTGTTTAAGCTTATCTAAACTATCCATAGCATAAAACTCATATTCCTTTCATATGGGTACCAAAATTCTAGCAGCAATTCATCAAGGTTTATGCCTCAAAAACCACTTAAACTCAAGAGCAAATCCACTAGAACATAGTCTAGGATCAAGAGGAGTAGTTACCTTGATGTTTCCTTCCAAGTCTTGCTTCCTCTTGGCTTGAGTTTTCAATTTGCAAGAGTTTCACCAAGGGTTCTATGCATGCCAAAATGAAGCTGAAAGTGGGGGTATTTATAGACAATTTTGGGTGGAAATGAAAGGCCAAGATCATTTTGGTTACTATTTGATCTTGTGGCTTAGATTTAATCTTGGAATTTCTTTTCTTTTTCATTTATGACATCATCTTGATGACATCACTCAAGGGGACAACTCATGGGACACCTATTCAGCATGTGGCAAAATTGGAAGAGCCAAGAAGCCTCTAGAAAATTTCCAGTCCAATCCGGTACCGGCTCGGTTCGATTCCTTGAAAACTGGACTGTTTTCTGAATCTAATTTTTCTGAAAATCCATATTATGTCTTCTGACCTTAGATTTAATATCTGGGTCCTTTATACCATTGAAATTTTTATACTGGGTCTAAACTTAATTACAGATCCCTTGTAAAATGACCAAAATGCCCTTGGTACCCTTTCTTGCACTATCTTAACCCTAACGGTAAAATCGTCATTTTACACCTCTCTGTACCCTGTCAGGGCATATACTGACTCTGAGTAACTTTATCTGTATGTGCCTTGGCTTCTGGGCCTATCCAGAATGACCAAAATGCCCTCCATTAATCTATTACTCTTTATTACAACACAGGGGTATTTTCGTAATTTTGCACTTTTCCGGGGTTCCACCGGACACTAGCCCACCTATCAGTCCAAGGGTCTTACTGGGCCTTTGATGGCGCCATTCTTGGGCCTTTTAGGGTCCATTACGTCTATGACACGAATTATGAGGAATCTTCCCCGGCGATGTTTATCGGGTATTCTCGCCATTATACACCGTTTCTACACACCTCCGAACACCGGCTCCTTTTATCAGATACACTAGCCTAGTGTATCTAGGCATCCCTTTGGGTCATAACGGTCATCTGACCGATGTCATCTGACCTCATTCAATCTCATTTTAAATACCGATAAATCTCCCTATCGGATACCCGGAGGTCACACACTCCCGTCTGAATTTACTAATTTGTGAATAACTTTTTCTACATACCTCCTATCGGTATTCTGTCAGTTTCCTGACATCCGCCTCAACAGGACGCATCATCCTGTAATTTCTCACTTATATCTGAGATCTAGGATGTCCAGTAGGAATTTTTATACTTTTGGACTATCAGATAAATTTTGGCTATCTGGAGTCCTGAGAAAATTCCTGTATTAAGCTGGATTACCCAGCATCACTTTCTCTATCTACTGGGTTGATCTGAATAAGATCACTATTTTTGCCTGTTTTTGGTCCAGGTTTTCATAATTACACTTTTGCCCTGGAAACTTTTTTTCCTTTCAATTAAGTCCCTTTATTTGGCTAAAATTACACCTAAAGACCCCACATTTTTATGTACTTTTCCTTTTTAGCCTTAAACTTTTCATAATTGCACTTAAGTCCTTACATTTTCTTTCTTTTTCAATTTAATCCCTTTCTTTACATAAATGGCCACATCTTTTCCTGAAAAATAACTCATATATTTCATTCAATCTGTATATACAAATCAGTACAGAAAATTAGGGATATTACAGACAACGTCTTCTTCTTCAAGAACTCATTGTTGGGAATATCGTAAGTGAGCTGCAATGTTTGCCATTGAAAGCAGAGTAATCAACAAATAGTTGTGTATTTGGTATTGCTCTGCATACAATATCAGATAGTTCCTATACCCGGATAGTGTCCCAAATTTGATTCTTCACGCGATCATCCACAGCATCCCAAGTCAAATAGGTGATGCTAGGCTTGTTGCGTGCTAGGAGGCTGACAAAACTTACGTACTTTGCCCTATGTTCACCAGTTGGGTTCCAATTTTTGTCAAACTCTATCAGAAGCAGTTTCCCCTCTATCCTGTCCTTCGTAATGTCTTTCAAACGAGTCTCACTTCTGCCCTTCCTTTGCGTAGTGGCGGTTGGAGCATCGCTAGCCTCAATCTGAGTAACTCTATCCCCTATATTCTTATGTACGCAATAACAACATCAAAAATATTGAAAACAGACTTAACCCTTTTTCCTTCAACCCGTCAGAGTACATAAAACTTGTTCCTTTAGCAGTTATGAATGGAAAGATGTGCAAGCATTCATCAGGAAAAATAGAAAACCTAGATTAAACGAACATAAAAAAGGCGAAGCACGTACACAGGGGAAAATAAGTGCAGAGAACACGTACACGAAATAGCAGAATGAGAGAGACAACAGAGAAGAACGACTGAGCACGGAGAAGCTAGAAGCCTCGCGAAAACCACAGAGCACGACGAGTAGAGGTATGACAGAGTACGTGAGAAATAAGAATGATGGTCGCGCCAAGGGGCGGGCTTAAAAAAATGAATATAAATATTTTACACCGGATATAATTATTCTAACCCGGGTAAAAACATAACAGATGTAAAATTGATATATTTTACACCAGATAAAGTATAAAACCGGTGTAGAAACTAACATCGTCTAAAATATAACACCAGATAAAGTATAAGCTGGTGTAAAATTGAACTATAATTTATTTACAAATTGTCAGTAGTAGACTTTTTACACCGGATAGCACTTAAGACCAGTTTTGAATGTTTTAGTTATTTTTTTAAACTCCATCATCATATATATCATCCCATCCTTGGCGTCATAACATTCTTATCAGAACAAGAATCTGTCTCTGTATTATTACATCAAAATCATATACGCAATCATAAGAAGAAACTTAATATTGCATGTTTAGACTACATCAAAAACAAGAAACACATAGAAATTAATTAGAATCCATTTCTTCATTTAATTGTGGTAAACCTACTGAAAAAGAAGGGATCTCATAAAAAGAATCATAATTGTCAACAACCCTTTTTCCTTGGAGCGCGATAGACCATCTTTCATTTTGAGGATCAGTGATATAGAACACTTGCTTTGCTTGGTCTGCCATAATGAAAGGCTCATCCCTAAAACTTGTATTATTCAAATCTACCAGTATAAATCCTAACTGATCGACCATAACACCGTTATTTACATTAGCCCACTTGCATTTGAACTCAGGAACTTTGAATTTGGAGTAGTCCACCTCCCAAATCTCTTCAACAACGCCATAATATAGGATGACTGCTAATTTAGGATTGTTGTCTTTTGAACTAGAGAAATGCATAGCTTCAGCCATTAACATAACACCACTATTTTGCAAGCTACTTCTATCATCTAGGGACTTCGTATAAAAGGAATACCAGTTGATATCAAATGAATTCTAACAGATCACATTATGTTCAGGACCACATGCCAACCATCTAACTGTATCAGAAACACAATCCTTATTTTCAACATCCAGTTTGAACCAATGTGCAAAAGATTTGTTGTGTTCTCTAATCAGCCTTTGCTCTGTCATCCTATTATTTTTTTTCCAGACAAGATCTTTATGAACAACAATATAGTCTTGAACTTCATCAATGTTATTCAAGATGTGTAAGTGTATTTGCTGCAATTCATTATGATCAACACTCCTCACCGATATTCCGCGTTGACCCCCCTGTTTGGCACGGGGTTTTAGGAGACCAGTAAGTCTTACTTTAGATAGGTATTATTGACAAAAATCCATAGCTTCTTCGGCAACATATTTTTGAACAATGGATGCTTCGGGCCGATTTGGATTCTTCATATACCCTTTAAGGATTTTCATGTATCTTTCAAATGGGTACATCCATCGTAAGTATACAGGGCCACACAGTTTTATCTCTCGTACTAGATGAACGATGAGGTGTACCATGATGTCAAAAAAGGCAGGAAGAAACTGTTGTTCAAGCTGGCACAAAATAACATAACCCTCGTGCTCCAATTCCTCCAACTTTTCAGTCTCAAAGACTTTGCCACATATAGCATTAAAGAAGAAGCAAAGTCGGGTTACAATGTGTCTCAAATTATCTTGAAGGATTCCTCGAACAGCCACTGGGAGTAATTGTTACATCAATACATGACAATCATGAGACTTTTGGCCTACTAATTTCAAATCTTTTATGGACACAATCCTCTTAAGATTAGATGAGTACCCAGAGGGAACTTTGATTCCTTGCAAACACTCACAAATACTTCTTCTCTCAGCCTTGGACAAAATGTTAGTCTCTTCAACATGATAGCTACCCTCACTATCTGGCCTCGGATGTAAATCCTCTCATATTCCCATTTCTTTCAAATCCAATCTTGCCTTCAAACCGTCTTTAGAACTACCATGTGTGTTAAGAAGTGTTCCAACAATGCTATCACACACATTTTTCTCCACATGTATCACATCAAGACAGTGCCTTACATGAAGATGTCGTCAATACGGAAGCTCAAAGAACACAGATCTTTTTTCCATACATTTTTCTCACTTTTCTTGGTAATCTTACCGAAAGTGACATTGATGTCTTTCACCTTTTCATAAACTTGTTCGCCAGTCAATGGCTTTGGAGCATTTTCAAATTCTTGGCTGCCATAAAATTTCTTCTTTACTCGACAGTATGGGTGGGCTTGTCTTAGAAATCTCCTATAACCTAGGTAGACTGTCTTTCTTCCATGACGAAGTTGATAGTAGCAAGTCCCTTCCTCACAAATCGAACATGCTTTATGGCCCTTAACACTATACCCTGACAAATTTTCATATGCAGGAAAGTCATTAATTGTACAAAAGATCATGGCCCGCATATTGAAGACCTCCTTCTTAACCGCATCAAAAACATCCACACCTTCCCATAGTTTCTTCAAATCTTCGATCTAGGGTGTTAGGTAAACGTCTATGTCATTTCCCAGTTATTTTGGTCCTGAGATCAGCATAGACAACATTACAACTTCTGTTTCATACACAATAAGGGAGATAGGTTGTAAATCACCAGAAGGACGGGCTATAAACTATGTATACTACTAAGGCTACTATAAGGGTTCTTTCCATCCGTACTAAGTCCAAGCCTTAGGCTTCGTGGTTCATTGCGAAACTCGGGAAATAAGTCATCAATCTTCTTCCATTACAAAGAGTCAGCAGGGTGATGAATCTTTCCATCATTAATCCTTTCATTTGCATGCCATAACATTTTCTTTGCATCATCTTCATTAGAAAAAAGTTGCTTAAACCTTGGTACAATTGGAAGATACCATAACAACTTGGCAGGAGAGTTGTTTGATCTGTACCTTGGTATCTTACATATTGGACACTTCTCATCTTCAAACTCTTTCCTGTACAATATGCAATCATTTGGGCATGCATGAATCTTTCTATGCTGCATGCCTAAAGGACCTATTATTTTCTTCGCATCATAGTAGCGTTTGGGTAACGTATTTTCTTCAGGAAACATGTCCTGTAACAACTCAAGCAATTCTGAAAAACTACTGTCACTCCAACCATGCTGAGCTTTCACACTTACCAATCTCAACACCGCATTCAACAGGTTGTATTTTCTACACCCTGGGTATAGAGGCTTTTCTACATCATTGCACATATTACCATATGCATGTGACCGCATAAAAGCATCTTCTCCAACATCACGAATCATATCCTCTACTCGATCATCAGTATCCATGTCATCGTCAAAGGTCGGTTCCACCTGTTCACCATGCCATACCCATACCGTATAACTCTTAAAAAACCCCTCACAAATTAGATGAGTGTAAATATCAGCAGGACTTTATTTCCTCTCATTCAAATAACTCACACAAGGACAATAAAACCTTCTATTGTCATCATCACCATTCTGTTTAGCAAAATCCAAAAACTCCTTCACCCCCTCAGCATACTCAACACTTGTTTATTTAGCATTTATCCAACTATGATCCATATTTGTGGAACACTAAGAAACTAGAAAAATAGAAAACAAGAAACCATTACATTGTAGCTAATGCATGGAGAGAATAAATTTTCAGTTCTCGAGAGGAGTTCAAAACAAAACTCACCGTCTGTGAAGCGCCGAGAAGACTTAATGCGCGAACCAGGGAAAAATAAGAGATGGAAGGCGCGAGAAATGCACCAAATAAAAGAGTATTTGGTAAAAAAAATAAAAAAAAAGTTTATTTTGTAAGAAAATATACACCAAAAAAAATGTTACACCGGTGTAGATATATATATACAACAGTTGTATATAGTATATTTTACACCGGCCACTATATATTAACCGGTGTAAAATATATCAATTTTTTTAAGTGATAGACCCTCTACTATGTCATCAACTTTTACACACAAAAAATATATATATCAAAATATATAAAAGTTGCAATCTTTCACTACTCATCAGACTTGGAGTTTTGGGAGTCATCAGATTGGGTGAGATCAACAGGATTAAATAAGCTATCACGAGGTTGATGGGGCGAACTTCTGAGCAAAAATCTCTAAAACTTTCTTTCAGTCTGTCAACTTTCTGATTCAGTTCTTCCACGGAGTCCTCCAGCCCATTGAAGCGTAGTATGAGTTCCTCAAGACGCTCCATCAGAGTCACAACCAGGGGAGGAGGAGAAGGAACAGAAGGGTGAGGATCAGGATGTTTGTCTTCAAAGTCGTCTCTGTTTCTTTTGTGGGGCGGAGAAGGAGGCGTGCGTGAGGAAGAGTCCATTAGAGGAGTCAGATAGATGAAAAGAAAATAAAACAGAGATAAAGTGATGAGACGAAATGTACAGATCGATCATAGGAATGGTATACATATATATATGGTTCATGATCAATAATAATATAGAAGAATGCAATTGGCCTTCTATCATAATGACTACAAACGTTGGGAACCGAAGAAGTGAAATGAACGGTCTGAAGAATAAAGAAAGTGCGTGGGAAAGCATAGACAGGAAACTGAAGAGGCAGATAGGACGAAGTTAATCTGCACCGGGTGTTTATATTTTAAATCGGTTACTTTTAAAACCCGTGTAAAAATTTAATTTTTTTTAAACCGTCTTCTCCTCAGTGACCGATTTAAAAGTGGGATTTAGATGAAAAATAAACGGATCATCAGCAACGTATGCAGAACAAGAAACCTGTTAAACTTCATTATATTCATTCAAATTAAACTTTACTAACTTTACATCTTGAAATCTAAAAAAAAGACCTCGCTCTATCAACCTAGCTAGCTATATAAATACAATATTATCAACTCCTCATTCTTTTCATTACATCATAAAGAAGGTGGGGAATAGAGAAAGGTAGGGGTGACCCCATTTTCACTGATCATCATCATCATCTTCCGAATCAGTGTTTTGGGAGTCAGAATTGGGATCAACAACAGGATGAAAGAAACTATCATCCTGTTGATGGCGACGAACTTCAGAATGGAAGGCTCTGAAACGTTCATTCATCCTCTCCACTTTCAGAGCCAGTTCTTCCACCGAGCGCTCCAGGTCATTGAAGCGCGGGATGAGTTCCTCCAGGCACTCCACCAGTTGCTGAAGCAGGGGAGGAGGAGAAGGAACTGAAGGATTATCACGAGATACATGTTTGTCTTCATCTGTCTCTATCTTTTGTGAGGTGAAGAAGAAGGGGTGGATGAGAAAGAAGCCATTGGAGAGTTAAGATAGAAGAATAGAAGAAATGAATATAAAACAGATATCGGAGAAGGTGATCATGATGAAATACTGCGCATGTCTAAGAAGACTTGACATAAAATGGTGGGAAAGTATACTGACAAAGTTTATCTAAACCGGACTAAATATTTCCACATCAGTCAATATAAATTCGCTGTAGAAAGTAAACATCTAAACCGGATTAAATATTTCCACATCGGTCTCTATAACATCCACTGTAGAAAGTAAACATCTAAACCGGACTAAATATTTCCACATCGGTCACGAGGAAATACGGTGTGAATATTTTATTTTATTTACAAAAATACCACCGCTCATTTTTTTAAAACCGTCTCCGCATTGACCAGTTTAAAAATGGGGATTTAGAATGCCAATTTTCCACCAGTGCAAGGATCTTGAAGAAGCTTGTAAGGTAAGTTGCTCCCTTGCTTCTAGACTTTGTTCTCATGATTTCTTCTTGAGTTTAAGTTGGTTTTGAGGCTTGAATATTGGGGAAATGCTGCTGAAATTTCTGTGGATATGTGATAGGAACATGTGTTTATGTTCTAGATAGTTTGCACAAGCTTAAACAAGCTTGAATCACATGATAATGGCTTAGGAATCCATGTGTGCTTGTGAATCCATGAAGGTGTTCTTTTCTGTACAATACGGAATCACTGTTCATATGTTGGAATTTCATGGTTTTGATGCTTCCAATGGGTTTAGAATGGAATTTTGTGTGGGGTTATAGTAGGAAAATAAGTATTGAAAGCATTGAAACCAAAATGGGAATTTTTGGAAAAAGGGAGCCACTTTTCGGTTTCTGTACAGAACTTTGGGAAGCAATTAGATTCTGGAATTTTTGAATACATATTTAGATTCTACATGAAAAATTATGTGGAAATGAACCATGAGAGTTTAGTTTAGAAAGATATAAACATATGTCACAAAGTAGAGAAAGAAAGGGGCATATTGAAGCCTAGACTTGGAATTTATTTGGAATAGAGTTGTAATTTGGTAATTGTCTTGTAATGTCTAGGTTTTGACATTTGTGGCATTGAAAGATCACTTCAAGAAGGGAAGGATAAGGATCCATAAGAGGTAGCAAGAATACCTAACTATAAACTTATGTGCTTTGATTGATTTGCTTATGCCACTCCTTGTAATATATGTCATGACAATATGCATGTTAGAGTTTGCTTATGTCTAAGCATGAATTAGCTCCCATTGCATGATAACATGTTAGGCATTTAATCAAACATGCATAACCTTATAGTTTGTATTACTTGCTATTGAGATTTCCATGAAATCTCATTCCTTCCATATCAATAAATATTGCTCTAGGTGCTCGATCATCACAAGGAGGAAGGTAAATGGGAATGAACAATGTGTATATGACTTGGAAAGCATGCCTTTAATTTATGTGATGATATGTTGGTATGTACATGGTAAATACTCACTGGATCCGAGTTGAGGGAGTGACCTTCCAGCGATAGTTTGAGTAACTTATTCTATTTATTTTCACGTGAAATTTGGCATGAACATAGATAAGATCTAGATATTTAATTGGACACCAAGAACTCATAATTTGGTTAATTTTTAAAATTGATATGATTTTTCAAAGTTGGACTTAAACTCTGGATCAAGATAAAATAAGTCATCCGATACAGTAAGCTTCCAACGCGGTTTTCATATAGCAAATGAATGAGTTTTTCCGTGATTTTTGGTGAGCTTAAATTAAACATTATGAGATTTAAATCCATAGGTAATTAGACTCAATTGAATAAGTATACAAGGAGAAATGAATTTTTGAAAATGGGGCAAAGAAACTGGAACTTCCAGATTTATCAAATAAACAGTAAAGTTGAATGAATAAACTGATTTGATCTGGACAAGGAAACCTCATTTTCATATTTTTCTCTCAAATTTAAATGAAATATCTTTCATTATAAGTTGGAATCACCTCAATATGATTTTTCTAGATTTAATTATGAATTTCCAAAGTTCAGGTTGTAATATGGAATTACCCATTGAACAGTGACAGTGAACAGTACCGAAAGCCTAACTCTTGGAAATTCATGTTTTTAAGGTTAAGAGGTATTTCAATGATCTAAGATAATTCTAATTGAGTATATGTAAGGTTAAGATTTCAGGTCAAGATTTAAGGTTAAGATTTAAAGATATTTACTAGAAAATGCCGTTGTGCTAGTAGACTATACAAAGTACTGTGTACGTAGGTGCTGTCTAAGGAGGCTGCAAGTGAGTGGACCTAGCCGGTTCATCTAGTCTTTCCTGGGTACTTACGTAGAATGGTAGTTCTCATGGAAAATTACCGAATCTGTACAGTTATTTTCTGCCAGGATTTCCGGCAAGAGAGATATAATCCAGTTGAGAGTGCTATAGCGAGAGTACTCTGAGAGATATAAAGAATGATGTTTCAGTATGCATGGAGAAGAGCTAAAGAAATGAAGAAAGAAGTGGCAATTATTTGTTCTAGCATGTATTGTATAAATTGCCAACTATGTTTATGTCATATAATATGCCATTATATGTAAAGAAAAATGTATGAAATAATTATGACATAACTCCATATTGTATATGAGTGTACAGGAATTCAAGTTGATGATTTATAAATGTTGGAATAATTTAGGAGATTTATGAAAGAAAGTCAAAATGGTAAAAACGTAGGTCCTAAAACAATTTTGTTGTGGCTTGAGTTTTACCTAGCAAATGAAGAAATTAATTCATGAAATTTTATGAGCAATTAGGAAACATCCATATCTTTAAATGTGTAGGTAACACATCTCATTTAGATGTGTATATCAAGAGAAATGAATTTGCAAATTTACAAGATAGAATCTAGAATTTCCAGAATTAGTGATATAAATAGTAAAAAGAAACGATTTAACTGAATTGATTGACAAAGTAAATTTCCAGATTTATATTTTTTTTCCTTAAAGAGATATGAAAGAGATTCAAGAAGAAATTTGGATCACCTCCATACGATTTTTCTATAATTAGTTATGAATTTTTAAAGTTGGAATGTCAATCTAGAAATTACCAAGTAAACAGTACTGGAGAGTCAAATTTAAAAATTTTAATTTTTGGGCCAAATTAATGCTTCCACTAGTTAAATACGCTTTCAAATATGTACTCTGAAAAGTTAAAAGTATGATGTTTCAATAAACTTCAGCAAGGTTGGCACTTCATTCGCATTGTTACTGTAATGTCTAGTTTCTGCTCCTCGAGAATTTAGGTTCACATAACGATTTTGTTTTGTTCCCCTAACATTACCTTGAACTAACTCTTGTATCTTATCTTTCTTGATCTTGGACTGATCATCTTCCTTCTTTGACAAGCCAACTTTTTTTACATTAGATTGGTCAGCTTCTATCTATGTTAGCAGAAGGAACTCCTCTTCACTGTTCCACTTAGTCCAACCACATCATGTTAAGAAAGATGAGACCCCTGAGGTATTGGCTGACTAAGACCACTCTACTATAACTAAATCCTTGAAGACTATCTCATAAGGATGCAAGACTAGGGTACAACGCAACATACTCATCTCAAGGTCTCTATCACTTTTAGTCGCGTCCACAATACTAGCTCATCGTGACTAACATCCTCTGTGTTATGTCGTTGCATCAAACTCTCTTGATACGTCGCGACCAAATTATTCTATGTTCTCCCATCACGGCCAATGCTCTTTGCTCGTTGCTTCCTGAACTCCTTTATGTACCTTAGTCACAACACATATCCTGGCTGATCACGACCTAACTTATCTTTGAAAATGAGTTGCAACTTAAACACCTTTTCGTTGCAACTTAAACATACCTTTCCCTAGAGTATTCTCTTTCTAAGGTTCCTTATCTGAATCTTACTTTAAGTAGTGAATCAATCATAGGGAGGGGATCTTCTTGGTTCACTTAAGATTTAGACTTAAGTGGTATTGACTTTCTTACTAAGTACCCTAACCTTAACATAATGTTAACTACTTAGGTTTAGGGTCTGGGAATTATCCTATCTGATGCCATAAACTTTGCTCTGATATAAAAACTATAACACCTTACTTTCATATATCTTAGGAACTATTCGATAGTATTTAGAACCACTTATATGATCATTGAAGTTCAAATTCAAAATCTAGAAATTTCCAACTTGCGGGTATTGTTTATGTAGTATTTCCAGGTTAAGCGATTAACTTTGAAAAAATATAATTAATTCTAGAAAAATTGAAATGAAACGGTTCAAAAGGTTACGCGAATCTGACATAATGAAATTTAAGAAAATACTTCTCAGACCAAAGGATCAACCAATCAATATAGACTTAGTGTCAAATATCACTGTTCATTTGGTCCAAACTTCTGAAAAACAGATTTTGGTCCTTGACTTTGAAAAATTTATTCTCTTTGTATAGATATCAAAATAAGGCATTCTTACTGTCAAAATGAAGCTTGAAATGTTAAGTAAATGTTGGTAAATTTCATACATTTATTCTATTATTTACTACTTTTTATTACATCATAAATGCCATTGCCTCACTACAAGTTACTGTTCAAAGTGACAAATTTTAACATCTATACATACATTCATTGAAACATCCTTCCTTTCATATATCTTAGGGACCATTCAGTAGCATTTAGAACCACTTTCAAGGTTATTGAAGTCCAATTTCTCAATCTGGAATTTTCCTCTTAGCGAGTACTGTTCACTGTGTGAATTCCAGATGAGTGACCTGACTTCGAAAAATCATAACTAATTATAGAAAAATCAAAATGAAGTGGTTCCAATTGATAAATGAAGCTAACTCACTTATCTTTCAGGGAAAAATAATTCTTTGACCATGCATTGACCGACTTCACTTCAGTAAACGTTTCTATTTTACTGTTCATCCAGCGTTTTTCTCCTGAATCCAGCATTCTGGTCCCAACTTTGATAATTTATATATCCTTGTGTAGACATACAAATGATACGTTTTATATATCAAATTAAAGCTTGGTATGTCTACTATCTACCATAAAAATATCATACATTTATTCATCCATTTACTATTTTTAATCATTTATCAAACATGACCTTGTCACCACGTGTTACTGTTCACAGTGGTATATTTCAGCATTTCTACTTTGCATACATATGCATACATCCCTCATACATCAGTCAAACATGCCAAACAACAATTATTATTAATTAATAAGTTGTTTTACATCCAGTCATGTACATAAATTCTCATATCTCTATTACATCTTTTTCTGCCTAAACTCCGGCAACATAACCGCTACGCTTCATCTGTACAAAGAACTGAACCGTACTGATTCGGTAATCCCCTCATGAGAACTACCATTCTACGTAGTACCCAGGAAAGACTAGATGAACCGGCTAGGTCCACTCACTTCTAGCCTCCTTAGACAGCACTACGTACACAGTACTTATCATATACTGATGTTCAGTCTTTACTTCGGCAGCATAACGGCGTCTCTTAAAATTCCCAGAATTCATTTTGACATAACTTCCCCTGTAAAGGTTTACTTATTGGGATGAGATTCGGAGGAATCTCAGTAGCAACAATCATAACAATATATGTAATGCAGAGTGACTGTGCTTGCTTGTGATTGTGTACGGATAAGTATGCTGCGTGCTTCCATGCTTAATAACATATGATCATAGCATTACAGCAGAGCTTCAGACATAACATATAAGACAACAATCCAACCAAACAATAGCACAATGAATCACAAAGCCATTACAATAAAGCTAGGATTAGTTACTACCTCAAAGGCTCAGCAGAGCTCTACTATCTCTATTCTGCTTCCAGCTCCGCCAGAACTTCCTTTCTTTCTTTCTTCCTCTCACTTTCTCTCTCTAGCACCTCCTCCTCTCTCTAAAATGGCCCTTGGCCGTGGCATATGAAGGCAAAGGGGGGGGTATTTATAACCTCCTCCAATGGCAATCTCGTAATTACCATGAACTTTGATCCTGCGGTCCTGGTTTTTCCTGGATTTTCCTATTTTCTTTAATTCCTCCTTTACTGCATCATGCATGACATCATCGGGACACCTCACCGGGACACCTCAGCGCCACATTTATCACATGTCTGAAATCCTGGACACCTCAGCAGCTGACTCAGCATGCTGACTCACCGGTCCAGTCTCTTGCCTCGTAATACGTGTCCTCAACTTTTTCTTCTGCCTTTATTTTGGCGCCATGTGTCATCTTACTGGCACCTGTCACGCCTTCCAATGCTATCCAGATAAATCCAGGACTTTATCTGATCACCTCCTCGGTTATCGTGCCGACCGAGTAACTTTACTTTATTGAAACAACATTAAAATAATATTTTAATGCCACTTTTTCCCACACATTACTGGGCCTACGTTTTTGGGCTCTGGGAATGTTGTCTTGGATCCTGATCAAGCTCAAGTACTCTGATGGCTCGATTCCCAAGAAACAGCCCTCGGCAAATTACCAAAATGCCCTTGGGTGCCCTTTCTTGCACTATTTTAACCCTAAGGGTAAAATTGTCATTTTACACCCTTCTGTACTCTGTCAGGGCATATACTGACTCTAAGTAGCTTTATCTGTATATACCTTGGCTTCTGGGCCTGTCCAGAATTACCAAAATGCCCTTTATTCCTCTGTTCCCCTTTTGTACAACATAGGGGCATTTTCGTAATTTCGCACTTTTCCGGGGTTCTGCCGGACACTGGCCCACCTATCAGTCCAAGGGTCTTACTGGGCCTCTGTTGGCGCCATTATTGGGCCTTTCTGGGTCCAATATCCTCATGGCACGCATTACGAGGAATCTTCCCCTTTTAATAATTATTGAATATTTTATCTATTATTCACCGTTTATACACATATCCGGACACCGGCTCCTTCTGTCCGAAACACTAGCCTGCGGTGTTCAGGCATCCCTGTGAGTCATATCAGTCATCTGACTGAGGTCATCCGAACTCATTCAGTCCCTTTTTAAATACCGATAAATCTCCCTATCGGATCCCCCGAGGCCTCACACTCCCGTCTGGATTTTCTGATTTGCGAATAACTTTTTCTACAGGCCTCCTATCAGTATTCTGTCAGTTTCCCGACATCCGCCCCATAAGGACGTATCATCCTGTATTTTCTCACCTAGATCTGAATTCTAGGATATCCGGTATGAATTTTTATAACTTTTGGACTATTAGTCCATTTCTGGCTATCTGGAGTCTTCAAAAATTCCTGTATTAAGCCAGATTACCGAGCGTCACTTGCTCTCTCTACCGGTGAAATCTGGGACTGAAATGCTTTCGGACAGTTCAAACCACTTCCGGCCTGACTTTCTTTAATTACAATTTAGCCCCAGGGAGCTTTTCTTCTTTTCATTTAAGTCCCTTTTTACTTGGCTAAAATTACACTTAAGGACCCCACATTTTTGTCTACTTTCCTTTTTGGCCTTGCAACTTTTCATAATTGCACTTAAGTCCTTTCATTTCCTTTACTAGGTCTAGGGGCATTATTGTCTTTTCATATTTTACCAGAGTATTCTCTGGCCCTGGTCAACTATCCAGATACCCCTTCTTGACTGTCTAACCTTAGCCAAATGACCAAAATACCCTTTACTCATTCTTCAGTTATTCTATAACATAAGGGCATTTTCGTCATTTTGCACATTTTTCCCGGACACCGGCCCGTCTTACCACTGAACTGATATTATGGGCCTGGGCCTTCCCTGGTGTCACTACGGGCCTTAGATAATACTGTATGGCCTCTGGCCATAGTCCGATCATCTCTATTCGGACTGCCTTTCCTTTACCGATTATAACTGTAATTTCCCATCTTCGAGGATTTTTACAGAAAAATCGGGACCTCAAATCAAAATTCTGTGTTGCGTCATTCAATCCGGAATCCTTTTCTCTATCTTCCGGTATTTTCAGATATTTTATCCGGACCGGGCTATTTTGGCCTGAAAGTACGCTCCCGCGCACACTTTTCAAAAATGACCATTTTACCCCTGGTCACATTTCTAATTCTTTCATACACCTAGAGACCTCATATGCACATTTCACAGTTCAGTGAAATGATCAGCATAATTTTCTCTATTTTCTGGCAAAATATGGTACTCATCGGCTACCAGCCCGATCTTTCCCAAAATTACGATTTTGCCCTTGAATTCTCCTTCTGGCATCTCTAGGCCTAAAAATTGGGGTGTTACATTTCTACCCCCCTTAAAATAAATTTCGTCCTCGAAATTTACTTGGCATCTTAGTCAACGATCCGGGATATAGCTCTTCTGTATATCCTTTCCTGGTTTATGACTAAGGCTTGCGCATTCATCCTCTTATACTTAGGGACAACTCATTACACTTGTGAGTAGTGTCCATTTCTTTCATATCTTATCCCTTAGAATTTTGATGTATTCTGGGATCTACATCACTCTTCTTACACTTTGCTAATCTCTCAGGAGAGATATTGTTCTTCTGACTTTCTTTCTCCTGATACGAGATCATAACCCAGATAACTTCTCTGACTTTTCTTAACTGTTCTCATAACTTCATGCATCTATGCCAAACCTTTGTGGCATTTGCATTTTCTTATCCCTTCTTAGGCTTACCTATCTTTAGGCTACTCTTGCCTTAGCACCTTTCAATTTAACGTGCTACTGGGTTAGGGCTAGATTACTCTTTATATAGCTTTAGGCCCTAGCAATCCCTTTCTTATAGAACTACGTTCTATCTTTGCTTTGCCTTAGACCCTCTTCTCTAGGTCTCTCTGACCTTTTATTACTATTTCCTTTAGATCAGAAAAGAACTCTTCCTTATCCATATCATCATCTAGGCATATAGTTCCTTACAGCTCAGTCGCCCTTACAGCTATGGTTCTTCTTAACCATTCTTAGGGTCGACCTTAGGGAATATTGAAGACTGTGTCTGGGGTAAGAGCAAATACCTTTCCTAGGGATGTCCGCATTCTTAGGGCAACCTCTTACAAAGTGGCCTTTCTTACCGCAACTACTTTGCCCTGCTCGACACTCCCATGTGCCATGGCTCTTTCCACCATATTGACATCTCTGCTCTCCAATCTGATCATTACCTTGATCAGTCCCTTATCTGAACTATTGCCTCTTTCTCTTGCTATTGGCTTTACAACTTGAGCTACTTCCCAGAGTGCTCTTAGCCAATGCTTTTCTATTCTCAACACATAGGGGATTCTCTTCTTTTCTGCTTCTCAGTCATACTTCTATAAAACTTTGAATATCAGTACTCAGCTTTAGACTTGGACTCCGTCTTTGCTAAGGGAAAGCTAAGTTTAGTCTGTATACTAGAGGCTACCTGAGGAAAATCATTGTAAAATAATTTCTCTGGGTGAGTTTATCAACTAGTGAAGCTTCCTTAACTTCGTCTTTGGCATTCATCTTCCTAAAGAGATACTACATTGTACTCATATCTCATGGCTCATTACTTTCCTTAGGCTAGGTCTAACTGCGACCTCGGGATCTAACTGCGATCAACCTTAGCCTCTTCAGAATCTAACTGCGACCCTGAAGCTGTTAGGATCTAACTGCGATCCTGGAGCCATGCTAGGATCTAACTATGACCCTCCAGAATCTAACTGCGATTCTGTTGTACTGTATATCTCCCGAAGATTTTAAACCAACAGACTAAGTTATAAGGTTAACTGCTTCCACCTGTTGATAACTCCATAATAAACATTTGAAAATTTTATAGCCTCATATCATTTACCCAGACTTTACTTACTTCCTCTCTTACTCAGGAGTTCCTTCACATCTTTCAACTTGTGCTCTAACTACGAGACATTTGAACTATGCTCTAACTGCGAGCATCCTATACCAGATCCAACCCTTATCTGAAGAGTGATCTATACTCATCTGAATCTAGCTCTATCTGAGAGCCATCTGTTTCAGATCCAACTCTTATCTAAAGAGTGATCTAGAAACAATCCCTTTACCGTTATCTGTATACCATTCCGCTCAATAGAAATGGCCCTGAGTACTGTATTCACAAGCCTATAGAAATACCTGAGTAACCTCAATCATACATCATGTCTGAGTATCATATCATAACTTATCGTCCCATAACTGAGACTATCTATTATCCTCAATACAATCATATCATCCTCCTACCATATGGTATGGGAGCAAACATACTTTCTCATAACTTTCTTATCTCATATATGTACTCATATATACTCTACCCTGCATGCACTGTAAAAGGGGAGTATCCATTCATCATAGCATACTCTAACATGCATGTCATCCTTTGACAACTGCAATGGAATGCAACTATCATAACTTATGGCACATAGGCCATATCATCATCATATTTTGCTCAACCATCCATTAGATATCGTAACAATCCAAGTAAGCCTCAAAACATATTTTCTTGATCATATTATTTGTCAGATCATCATCTGATCATACTATCTATCGCATTATCTGTCAGATTATCAATCACATGATCAAGATCTGACGAGCACATCTGTCTATCTTACTTAGGTTGCCACACTACCCTCTTACCAGGGTATAGACTCAACCCTTCATTACTTTATCTTTCATAGGGAATAGGGGAGTCACTTTATCTCTTAACTGTGGCTACCTCTTTACTATCTCTTAACTTCTTCTATCTATCCATCAGTCTCCAGTCTATTATTGACCGGACTACGGTTCCTTAATGGCCTTTCTCTTGATCCTTAATTCTCATGGATCTCATTCATCATCTTTCACTATTACTTCTGTTCTCTAGGGTATTCTCCCTTAGGTCTACTACTTTTTTGTGATGGAATCCCCTTGCTCAGGGAACATTTAGCTCTTTATCTATTAACCATCACGTCTCTAACCTTAGGCCATGTGCTAGGATCATTCCTGGGCAAATCTCATCCCAGCATTTAGGTCTTCTATTTATATTAGCTGAATAAAACCCCTGTAACGTAGATCTACTCTTAGTTACTACATAGAGGATCTACTTTTACATATTGTCTTAAACTGATCTTTCGTACCTTAGTACCTTTGTACTGTCTAGCTTATCATATGTTATACCAATCCTCTAGCTGATGGACTTCAGCGAGTTTGGTACCTTCATTCTCTTCATCATATGGCCTCTGCCAATTATAGTCGCGACTTGAGAACTTCATAGTCGCAACTCACATGCTCTGTGACTTTTAGTTGCAACCGTCGCACACTACTCGTCACGACCTGGCAGCTCTGCGTCCTTTAGTCGTAACCTATAACATCGCTACCTGAACTCCTTTATACACTGGCCGCGTACTGCAATATTACTCATCGCGACCTGAGGTCTTCTCACGTCGCAACATCAACTTATCTGTACATATTAGTCGCGACATAAGACCCCTCTTCTCTACTTCCTACTTTTAAAACATGTAGTCATACTCATCCTCATACAATGGCAACATACTAGGTATAGGGTAGCTCAATAGTGTGCATACTGGACAATACAATCCAATCCAATACAGGATTTATCCATTCATTAGCCAGTGGAAACAGAACACAAATAAACTCGTACCTTAGTTTGGCACAGGAGACTTTCTTATCTCGTTGCCAGTCAGGGTATATATTCTTCCCTAAGTCAGGTATCTTTCTCCTGTTGTATTCTGTGGACACTCCCTGGCATAATGTCCATACTTTCCACACCTATAGCGTAACCCTTGACCTACTGGACAAGGCCTCATACCATGGTCTCGACCACAGTTCCTACATTCATTAGGCCTTGGTTGCCTACTAACTTCTTTTGGCCCACTACCTAGCCTACTTCCTTGTTTCTTATTAACTTTTGACCCATATACTGGCTCATTTCTCTTCTTACTGTTCCTTCTCAGGGAACCTGGTGGCATCACTTTCAGTGGTACTGATGGAGTAAGCTCACTCTTTTCTGGTTATTGCACATTCTTTTCTAGCTTGTAAACTGCCAGCTGGGTCTTTCTTTCAGTGGGACATTCTAAAATTTTAAAGATTTTCTCTAACTAGCTTACCCAATCCTCAGCTACTTGAGTGTCAAAAGTCCCTTCAACATGGGCGGATTAACTTATGGAATCGTTCCATCCATGTTTGCAGACTTTCCTGGTCATTATTATTTCTTATAGACCCCTGATGTCTATACATTCCAGTCTGCTCATGATCTGGTTAAGGTTCAGGTTCTATATCATTCTCTGGTACTACCTACTTCCCAGACTGCTGTAATCTTGCAACCGCAGCAGCAACCGATGTAGTGATAGCAGAATCTCGCTCTTGATCTTGGTGAGCCTGGGTTGCCCACATCTCATCGTGACTTATGACTTAACTTGTTGTAACTTGGATATCTGGCGTCCTCACCATAGTATCTGGTTACAACATGATACCTCGAGCTACTCTTGCAGCTTCCTTAGTCGTGAACTGATCAAATTCCGTCTCTATCCATAGAGGAAACTGCTTCTTAAACATTATTCTGCTTAGTCCAGCCATATTGTGTTAATAAACACGAGACCTCGACCGTATCGGCTGACTAAGATTAGCCCATCATAATCATATCCTTTGTAAGACTATAAAGCTCAGGGTCCAGCCTCATACATCTGGGTGTCACTGTCTTCTGTCTAAGCCTTTTTAAGCAGTGAACACCATCCCTATATCATACTCTAGGGAGAGGACCACTCAAACTTCTCATTTGTTTAAGTAATTAAACTAACTAAACCAGAGCATCATTGAGCCAGAACCTTCTGCTCTGTGCCAGAATCTTATGCTCTGAGCCAGAACCCTTTGTTCTGTGCTAACCTTATTCTGTACAAACACCATAAATTATCTCTTCAGAGCATTTCCTAAGCCAGAATCCTTTGCTCTGATACCAAAATGAAACATCCTTCCTTTCATATATCTTAGGGACCATTCAGTAGCATTTAGAACCACTTTCAAGGTTATTGAAGTCCAATTTCTCAATCTGGAATTTTCCTCTTAGCGAGTACTGTTCACTGTGTGAATTCCAGATGAGTGACCTGACTTCGAAAAATCATAACTAATTATAGAAAAATCAAAATGAAGTGGTTCCAATTGATAAATGAAGCTAACTCACTTATCTTTCAGGCAAAAATAATTCTTTGACCATGCATTGACCGACTCCACTTCAGTAAACGTTTCTATTTTACTGTTCATCCAGCGTTTTTCTCCTGAATCCAGCATTCTGGTCCCAACTTTGATAATTTATATATCCTTGTGTAGACATACAAATGATACGTTTTATATATCAAATTAAAGCTTGGTATGTCTACTATCTACCATAAAAATATCATACATTTATTCATCCATTTACTATTTTTAATCATTTATCAAACATGACCTTGTCACCACGTGTTACTGTTCACAGTGGTATATTTCAGCATTTCTACTTTGCATACATATGCATACATCCCTCATACATCAGTCAAACATGCCAAACAACAATTATTATTAATTAATAAGTTGTTTTACATCCAGTCATGTACATAAATTCTCATATCTCTATTACATCTTTTTCTGCCTAAACTCCGGCAACATAACCGCTACGCTTCATCTGTACAAAGAACTGAACCGTACTGATTCGGTAATCCCCTCATGAGAACTACCATTCTACGTAGTACCCAGGAAAGACTAGATGAACCGGCTAGGTCCACTCACTTCTAGCCTCCTTAGACAGCACTACGTACACAGTACTTATCATATACTGATGTTCAGTCTTTACTTCGGCAGCATAACGGCGTCTCTTAAAATTCCCAGAATTCATTTTGACATAACTTCCCCTGTAAAGGTTTACTTATTGGGATGAGATTCGGAGGAATCTCAGTAGCAACAATCATAACAATATATGTAATGCAGAGTGACTGTGCTTGCTTGTGATTGTGTACGGATAAGTATGCTGCGTGCTTCCATGCTTAATAACATATGATCATAGCATTACAGCAGAGCTTCAGACATAACATATAAGACAACAATCCAACCAAACAATAGCACAATGAATCACAAAGCCATTACAATAAAGCTAGGATTAGTTACTACCTCAAAGGCTCAGCAGAGCTCTACTATCTCTATTCTGCTTCCAGCTCCGCCAGAACTTCCTTTCTTTCTTTCTTCCTCTCACTTTCTCTCTCTAGCACCTCCTCCTCTCTCTAAAATGGCCCTTGGCCGTGGCATATGAAGGCAAAGGGGGGGGTATTTATAACCTCCTCCAATGGCAATCTCGTAATTACCATGAACTTTGATCCTGCGGTCCTGGTTTTTCCTGGATTTTCCTATTTTCTTTAATTCCTCCTTTACTGCATCATGCATGACATCATCGGGACACCTCACCGGGACACCTCAGCGCCACATTTATCACATGTCTGAAATCCTGGACACCTCAGCAGCTGACTCAGCATGCTGACTCACCGGTCCAGTCTCTTGCCTCGTAATACGTGTCCTCAACTTTTTCTTCTGCCTTTATTTTGGCGCCATGTGTCATCTTACTGGCACCTGTCACGCCTTCCAATGCTATCCAGATAAATCCAGGACTTTATCTGATCACCTCCTCGGTTATCGTGCCGACCGAGTAACTTTACTTTATTGAAACAACATTAAAATAATATTTTAATGCCACTTTTTTCCACACATTACTGGGCCTACGTTTTTGGGCTCTGGGAATGTTGTCTTGGATCCTGATCAAGCTCAAGTACTCTGATGGCTCGATTCCCAAGAAACAGCCCTCGGCAAATTACCAAAATGCCCTTGGGTGCCCTTTCTTGCACTATTTTAACCCTAAGGGTAAAATTGTCATTTTACACCCTTCTGTACTCTGTCAGGGCATATACTGACTCTAAGTAGCTTTATCTGTATATACCTTGGCTTCTGGGCCTGTCCAGAATTACCAAAATGCCCTTTATTCCTCTGTTCCCCTTTTGTACAACATAGGGGCATTTTCGTAATTTCGCACTTTTCCGGGGTTCTGCCGGACACTGGCCCACCTGTCAGTCCAAGGGTCTTACTGGGCCTCTGTTGGCGCCATTATTGGGCCTTTCTGGGTCCAATATCCTCATGGCACACATTACGAGGAATCTTCCCCTTTTAATAATTATTGAATATTTTATCTATTATTCACCGTTTATACACATATCCGGACACCGGCTCCTTCTGTCCGAAACACTAGCCTGCGGTGTTCAGGCATCCCTGTGAGTCATATCAGTCATCTGACTGAGGTCATCCGAACTCATTCAGTCCCTTTTTAAATACCGATAAATCTCCCTATCGGATCCCCCGAGGCCTCACACTCCCGTCTGGATTTTCTGATTTGCGAATAACTTTTTCTACAGGCCTCCTATCAGTATTCTGTCAGTTTCCCGACATCCGCCCCATAAGGACGTATCATCCTGTATTTTCTCACCTAGATCTGAATTCTAGGATATCCGGTATGAATTTTTATAACTTTTGGACTATTAGTCCATTTCTGGCTATCTGGAGTCTTCAAAAATTCCTGTATTAAGCCAGATTATCGAGCGTCACTTGCTCTCTCTACCGGTGAAATCTGGGACTGAAATGCTTTCGGACAGTTCAAACCACTTCCGGCCTGACTTTCTTTAATTACAATTTAGCCCCAGGGAGCTTTTCTTCTTTTCATTTAAGTCCCTTTTTACTTGGCTAAAATTACACTTAAGGACCCCACATTTTTGTCTACTTTCCTTTTTGGCCTTGCAACTTTTCATAATTGCTCTTAAGTCCTTTCATTTCCTTTACTAGGTCTAGGGGCATTATTGTCTTTTCATATTTTACCAGAGTATTCTCTGGCCCTGGTCAACTATCCAGATACCCCTTCTTGACTGTCTAACCTTAGCCAAATGACCAAAATACCCTTTACTCATTCTTCAGTTATTCTATAACATAAGGGCATTTTCGTCATTTTGCACATTTTTCCCGGACACCGGCCCGTCTTACCACTGAACTGATATTATGGGCCTGGGCCTTCCCTGGTGTCACTACGGGCCTTAGATAATACTGTATGGCCTCTGGCCATAGTCCGATCATCTCTATTCGGACTGCCTTTCCTTTACCGATTATAACTGTAATTTCCCATCTTCGAGGATTTTTACAGAAAAATCGGGACCTCAAATCAAAATTCTGTGTTGCGTCATTCAATCCGGAATCCTTTTCTCTATCTTCCGGTATTTTCAGATATTTTATCCGGACCGGGCTATTTTGGCCTGAAAGTACGCTCCCGCGCACACTTTTCAAAAATGACCATTTTACCCCTGGTCACATTTCTAATTCTTTCATACACCTAGAGACCTCATATGCACATTTCACAGTTCAGTGAAATGATCAGCATAATTTTCTCTATTTTCTGGCAAAATATGGTACTCATCGGCTACCAGCCCGATCTTTCCCAAAATTACGATTTTGCCCTTGAATTCTCCTTCTGGCATCTCTAGGCCTAAAAATTGGGGTGTTACATTCATCACATAACAACTATACTATCTAATCCCTAACTTCTTCTCATGCAACTTCATATTATTTCCTTATTCATGAACCTGCTAGGATTAGGACATGGAGGGGTGAGATTTCTGGGAAAATCTTAGTAGCAAACAGAAACCATACAATGTATGCAACTACATGCAGCTTGATGTTAATATGTGGGCACTTAATGATCATGCTTCCATAATGATAACTTACATGCTTCCATGTCACTTAATTATAATGAAACATCCTCCTTTATATCTCTCAGAGTACTCTTGCTATAGCACTCTCAACTGGATTATATCTCTCTTGCCGAAAATTCTGACAGAAGATAACTGTACTGATTCGGTAATTCCCCATGAGAACTACCATTCTACGTAAGTACCCAGGAAAGACTAGATGAACCGGCTAGGTCCACTCACTTCTAGCTTCCTTAGACAGCACCTACGTACACAGTACTCTGTATAGTCTACCAGCACAACAGTATTTTTCTAGTACACATCTTTAAATTTTAACCTTAAATCTTGACCTTAACCTTAACCTTTCATATACTCAATTGGAATTATCTTAGATCATTGGAATACCTCTTAAACTTAAAAACATTAATTTCCAAGAGTTGGGCTTACGGGTACTGTTCACTGTCACTATTCACTAGGTAATTCCAGATTACAGCCTGAACTTTGAAAATTCATAATCAAATCTAGAAAAATAGTTTTGAGGTGATTCCAATTTCTAATGAAATATATTTCATTCAACTTTGATAGAAAAATATCAAAATGAGGTTTCCTTGTCCAGAACAAATCAGTTTATTCGTTGAACTTTACTGTTCATTTGGTAAATCTGGAAGTTCCAGTTTCTTTGCCCCATTTTCAAAAATTCATTTCTCCTTGTATACTTATCCAATTGAGTCGAATCACCTATGGATTTAAATATCAGAATGTTTACTTTAATCTCATAAAATGTCATGAAAAAACTCATTCATTTACTATATGAAATTAGCGCATGAACCTCACTGCCTCTAAGTAGTCGTATTATCTTATTCCAGATTTTAACTCCCGACTTTGAAAAATCATAACAATTCGAGTTCTTAACCAAATGAGGATTTCTTGGTGTCCAATTAAAGATCTGGATCTTATCTAAGTTCATGACAAATTTCACATGAAATAGAATATAATAAGTTACTCAAACTATCTCTGGAAGTGATCTACCTCAGCTCAGATCCAGTGAGTAAATTCATTATACATACCAATATATCATCATCTAAGTTAAAGGCATGCTTTTCAAGTCATACACCATTCATACATCCACAATTACCTCCTTCCTTGTGATGTTCCAGCACCTAGATCATGGTTATGGGGGGTGAGATTCGGGAGAATCTCAGTAGCAAACAATACCAAACAATGCATGTATTAATGTAAAGACTTGTGCTTGCTTGTGAAAGTGTTATCATAGTGTGATGAGCATGCTTCCATGTATCATATGAAATACAATTGGCCAAAGAAATCATAAAATAACAGAGCTTCAATCATCTACCATATACACACAATTCAACCAAGCCATAGCACAATCAAGCATACATTACATACATACAAGTTTAGGGTAAGTCCACTACCTTGGATTTAAGCTTTCTTTCTTATGCTTGCACTTGCTTCCCAAGCTTTCCAATCATGAAGCTTTTTGGTCAATCATTCCCCAACACCTTCTTAGAGGTTTCAAGGTCCTAAACACATTCATATTCATTACATAATCCATTAGGACCATGAACTCAAATACTACTCAAGACTACCTCTCTTAAACCTTTAACTTGCTTTAACTAACATAACTTTCTTTAATCTTTGCCAATTAACTTGGCCTTTAAACCAATTGATGTCTTGACCTTATCCTACACAATTTCACCTTTTGAATCCATTTATGAACTCAAAATAACCAAATTCCAGCAAGAATACACTGTTCTGTACAGATTTGGAAAAGCATACATAAATCTTCCAAAAATTCTTATTTTGATTCCAATGCTTCCCATACTTGTTCCTCCACTTTTCCCTCACACAAAATCTCATTTTAAGACCATTGGAAGTATCAAAATCATGAAATTCAAATCACTGTTCACGCGAGTGAACAGTACCCGTGAGGAATTTTCAACATTATAACCTTTAAGTCCAATGGTTTCCAAGGTTCAAAACCTTTCCAATCCTACACAAAATCATCATATAAACTCAATGGAAGCATTAAATCATTGAAATTCCATTTCCTTCTATCATGAACAGTGCATGAACAGTACAAACCGAAATGGTAAAGTCAAGAACATCAACTTACTTCACAACCAAACATGTAATTAACTTGTTTAAGCTTGTCTTACCTATCTATGACTTAAAACTCATATTCCTTTCACATATATACAAAAATTCCAGCAGCATTTCCCCAAGATTTAAGCCTCAAAAATCACTTAAACTCAAGCACAAACCATAAGAACAAAAGGTAGAAGCAAGGAGACAACTTACCTTACTTGCTCCTTCAAGACCCTTGCTTCTTCCTTGCTTTCTTCCACTTTCTTTCTCTATAACTCACTTCTCTTTCTAAAGGAGCTCTTGGGTGTGAAGAATTAATGGAAAGGGGGGTATTTATAGCAAAAGTCATGTGCCATTTGAAGGCCAAGATCACTTTGGAAACTATTTGATCTAATGGTTAAAGGTTTGATCTTGGAATGTCTTTTCACTTTTCACTCAAGACCTTACCACCATGACATCACTAGCATGGTCTCACTTGGTACACCTAACCCTTCCTCTTTTTGGGTGCCATTTTGAAGTCCTTGTGGGTCCCACCATGTGCAACACCTAATTCTTACTTTATTCTCTTTTTCTTTCTTTTCAAAAATCCATAAATTATTCATTATTGGACTTGGGCTCCAAGATAACTTTTGGGCCTTATTGGGCTGGCCTAGGACAAAATATTGGGCCTCTGTTAGGTCCAATAGCTAACTGGCCCAAATTCCAATGTACTTTCCTCATACCGATATCCGTAACTTACCCTGATCTTAGCATAAATGCTAAACACCTCTTTTAATTGTTCTAACATTTTTAGAAATTCATTCTAATATAAAATGAATTCTCTACAAAGTTTCATAATTTTCTGAGACCCAGAAGTCCTGTTAAAAATTACATATGTTTCCTTTAACCCTTTATCGGTGTCCTTTTTCACCGTAAATTCCATAATTAATTCTACAGGACTCCTTTTTGACTTCTGTCAACTCCATAAATTCTCATATTAATTATAATAATTTACTATCAAATTTCCTCTGATATCCATCCATTGTGTGAAATGACCAAAATGCCCTCCATTTACTTCTGGTTTCTTAGGGCATCACAGTGGCATTTTCGTAATTTTGCACTTTGGCTCTTAGACTTTCTTCCTCTTCCAATTAATCCTTTTCTTTACATAAATATGGCCACATCTTTTCCTAAACATCTCATATATTTTATTCAATATGTACATACAACTTAGTACAGAAATTAGGGATGTTACATATAACATGGCCATAACATAAAAAGAAACAGATCATCACTTAATCACACATGCTTCACATAATCAAGTAAACATCACATAAAACATCCAAGCAACATAAGCATACAAGTAAGTAAGTTCACTACCTTGTAATAACTCTTTTCCTTATCCTTTCTCTTTACCTCTTGCTTTTCCTTACATCATTGTACTTGCTTTGTGGTCCTTTTTTAGACAATTATCAAGGCCTAATAAAGCATAACATCATACTCATTATAATCCACTTCTAAGCCAACTTAGTTTACTCACTAATCCTTAACCCATTCTCTCTCTATCTTTCTCTAATTTTTATTAATTGGTTTGACCTTTGAATTAATTTGTATCTTGACTTTATCCTACACAATTTTTCATTTTAAAACCATTGGAAGCATCAAAATCATGAAATTCAAATATACATACATTTCCAAATGCACATATTACATGTTCATATAAATAATCAACATCATCATAAAGTATCATTCTCCTCTTATGCTTGAAGATCCTGTTCGTTGGGAATGGAAATAGGGGTGAGATTTCAGGGAAAATCTCAATAGCAAACGGATACCATACAATGTATGCAACTACATGCTTGATATTAATATGTGTGTACTTAATGATCATGCTTGCATAATGATAACTTTAATGCTTCCATGTCCCTTAATTATAACATATGGATGTAGCATAAAAAGAAATAGAGCATCACTTAATCATACATGCTTCACCTAAACATCATATAAAACATCCAAGCAACATAAACATACAAGTAGGTAAGTTCACTACCTCTATTCCTTTCTCACTTTTCCTTGATGTGTTGCTGCCTTCTTTGAGCACATAAGTTAAACCCTAAACATTGTATAATCATTCATTCATTATAACCAAATTACCTAACATTCATGAACATTAAACTCAATTAACCACTTAACCCCTAACTTTCTTTGTTTGTAGTTAATTGCCTTGTCCTTTGAATTAATTTGTGTCTTGACTTTTCCCTACACAATTTTGCCTTCTAAATCCATTTATGAGCTTAAAATCATAAAATTTCATCTCCTTCATGACTTGCTTGGTAGAATTGAAATAGTGCATATAACTTTCTAAAAATTCCTCTTTTCAATTCCAATTCTTCCAAGACTTTGATCTTAGTTAATCCTACACAACTTTTCATTTTAAATCGATTGAAAATATCAAAATCATGAAATTCTAATCACTATTGATGCATATGAACAGTAATAAGTGTTTTCCTTTTTCAATTTCAATGTTTCCAATCCTTTCCAATCCTACACAAAATCATCATATAAATTCAATGGAAGCATTATATCATTGAAATTCATTCCTCTTGGTCCTATACAGTAAGTGGGTGAATGGCCTCTTCAATGGCAAAGTCAAAAATACCATTTAATTCAATATCCAACATTAATTCTAGCTTATCTAAGTGTCCTCTACAAAGTTCTAATTTCATTTTCTTCTTCCTTCTCTACTTAAGCATTTTGACCAGCAAGGTTCCAAGAGGAAAAAATCAACTTCCAACCATTAAAACTTAGGTTTTATCCTTCCAAAACACTTATAAATAAACTAGGAATAATTACTTACCTTATGTCTTAACTATCTTGGACCAAAGTACCTTGAATCTCCTCTTGAATTTGCCTTGGAATAGTTGACTTTTCATTTTGCAAGAGGTTCCCATTGGTTCCTCAAGTGCATCATGTTTTTTTCTTGTTAAGGGAGGGTATTTATAGCAAAATTTTAAGGGTCCTGGGACCATTTTATCCCTCCTTAAACTAATTATTATAATGCTTTAATCTTGAATTTGATTGGTTGGTTTTTGGATTAATTAACCTTAATCATAATCAATTTAATTCTTATTATTTTATTATATTTTAGCATATAGCATAACTCTTTCCTCTTGCATTTGGTGCCATGTGGCATTAGTGTGGGTCCCACAAGGATGCCTTACAAGCCAACTCACCTTATCTCTTTATTTTCTTTAATTTTTTTTAAAAAAAAACATAAATTATCCAAAGACCAATTTGTGATCCAAGATATTCCTTGGCACTTTGGGCCTCTTAAAGTGACACCATCTTGGGCCTAAATTGCATCCAACTTAATGTTTGGCACATATCGCAAGGCGTTTCCTTTATCGAATACCTTAAACTACTCTAATTTTTTAGATAAATTCTATATAATTCTTTTTATAGTTCTAAAATTTTTATAAATTCATTCTAATATAAAATAAATTTCTTGCAAAGTTTCAAAATTTTTTGAGACTCAGAAGCCTTATAAAAAATTCTATACGTTATCTTTAAATCTTTTATCAGTGTCTTATTTCACCTTAAATTCTCTAATTAATTATACATAACTCATTTTTTACTTCTATTAGTTTCATAAATTCTTATATTATTTATAAGAATTTACTATAAAATTTTATCTTATTCTGAGGTCCAAAAGATACTGTACAAATTTCTAAACTTCGAAAATTAATATTAATTTATCGAGGCCATAAATCAAAATTTTGAGAGATATGCCTGACCTAAATTTTATTATCTATTTATTGGTAAAATTTGGACCTAAATATTTCTGGATAATTTTGGGTCTTGTTTTGCTCAACTTTCCATAATTACGCTTTTGCCCCTGAATTTGACAAAATTGCACTTTAGTTCCTAAAATTGCTAAATTCCATTTTAGTCCATTTCAACCAAATTTGAAATTTCAATTTGGTCCCTGAATTCTTAAAATTCCATTTAGGTCCTTAACTTTTTACTATTTACAATTTAGTCCCTGGACTTTTACTATTTACATTTTAGTCCCTGAACTTTCACTATTTACAGTTTAGTCCATAGACTTTCACTATTTGTAGTTTAGTCCCTTTGGCTTTATACCTTTATACCTTCCTCTATCAATCTTATATAGATAGGGAAAATTTGGGATGTTACACAAAAGACCTCTAGGGACTGGACGTAGGACAAGAGGATTGGTCTGAACCAAGATAAACTGACTTGTGTTGATTCATCTGTCCCTCGGTGAAATCTTTTTGATCCTTTTTCTTTTTATTTAATCATATCTTTGTTGTCATTAAGTTTTCAATTTCTGTTAAAATTTTCAAAACACCCAAGTCATCCCCTCTTAGGTGTATCTGCTTAGACTAACAAAAACAAATGATCTTCTTATGCTCCAAAAAATACAAATTATATGTATAATTGAAGCTCTTAAATTTATAAATTTTTTTAGAAAGATCGTGCCTCATTTGGAGTCATTTGGAGTCCAAACGCACCTTCACACTCCCCTAGAAGGAGAGGGATTGAAAAATTTCTAGACAAATAGAAAAAAAATCCAGAATCCCACTCTCGGCAACAATGCGTGTACACCACGTGCCACTGTGAAGATAGCTAACGGTGTTATGCACCGTCCTAGATGTGTACACACATCAAGAACTACAAACTAGGTCAGCCACTTGGCATTTGTCAACCCTACGTGGTCCCACGAGCCACGTGGTGTTTCTGCTACATAATTCCTTTTTTTATTATTAACTGGATCCGGGTTAGATCCATTGATTCGACCTAGTCCATAAGCCCAGTACCTCCTTTTTTTTATTTGTGGCCCAGTACCCCTACGGCCGAAACAAAAAAAAATCTTTTTTTCCATCCTAGTCTGACAGAAGCCCACAAAATCAAAAACAAAAATTCGTCAGGGTAACCTCTGTTTTTCCTTTTGTTTTTTTAATATACAAGATGCAAAATGATGACATTTTGGGGGATAATCAAAACACACCGTTTTGATCATCCCTAACATCCAGCCAGGTCGTATCAAACTCAACTCATTTTTCCTCCGTATCTTTTCTATTGACATCTGTTTTCGACATTCTTAGTGTCATTTTCTTTGTTTTTTGGTGCTCTACGCAATGGGACTAATTTTAAGGCCTAAAAATACAATTTTCTAATGACTCAATTTTGAACGAAGAAGTTATGTACAGTTTCTGATATTGTTCTCTTTCATTTATGATTCATGTATTTTAACATAAAATAAACACTTGAAACTGAAATCAATAAATGAATAGTGCATATAATCAAAAAATGAAAAAACACAGAGAAGCACCAACGGAAAAATAGTTTAAAACAACCTAGCTCATGATACCAATGTAGGATTTCAGGCTTATCTTGGATCTTACTCTGACTCACCGAGATACCCACATGAAACCAAAGTACCTTTTGTAGACTCTAGTTACGTTGAACACAACAAATTCACTAACAAAAAAAAAAGAACTTTGGACGCAGAGAGAGAGGGAGGAGAATGCCTATTATGTACATACACACATCATATACTTCTATTTTGTCTCGCATATGCTGCATGTTCAATGTGGGATATGAAATCATGAGGGGGAGGGAAGTGGGATATGAAATCACTCTTTACTCCTCCATGTTCTCCTCTGCACTACTAATGGGGTAACTCCCATTTTTCTCTCATAAGGGGTATATTACACATATGTACCCCACTCTCTCTATTATTCTCATAATGACCCCAATCTCAATTGGGTTTGGCCTAATCCATCAAAGGTGGATCAGCTCATTTTCCAATAGTTGCCATGAACAACACAGAGAGGAAAACTTGAAAATTTTCATCCTTCATTCCAAACCTAATACTTATAAATCTTAATAAAGCATCAAGAATCTCCTAATCATTCAATTTGCCACAAATTGAATCTTAATACTTGAACCATCCTTACTTTTATCCCTGAGAATACACATTTATAAGCGATTAGGTACTGGAAGCTTTACTTATGCCCAAAATTTAAAAATTTGTAAATTGGTCATCAGATACTATTCATTGTTATTTTTAAGATTTGGCAGTCCAAGTTTGAAAAAGTATAATTTTTGAAAAATTATATGGAGGTGATCACAATTTCTAATTGAAGCTCTTTCAATGTTCTTTAAGGAAAAAATGCAAATCTAAAGTTTTACTAGACCAATCAATACAGTTAATTCGTTAAAAATTATTGTTCATATGGTCATATATGGAACTTCTAGATTCTGAGTCTCAACTTTGAAAATTCATTTCTCTTATCACACACATCAAATTAAGGTAACCTACCCATAATTTTAAATCTTGGGATGTGTACTACATGTTCACTAAATTTCATGAACAGATTCGTCCATTTGCTAGGTCAAACTAGAGCGGGAAACTTGCTGCTCTAGGACCTACGAATTTGGTCTACTAACATCTTTCTTTAATTCTCTTTAATTATTCTAGCATGCTTGAACCATTCTCTTGGTTTCTCATACATTCATATACATTATGTAAATATGCCATAATTGTTCTATACAATTCTATTACATAAATTGACACATTATACAACATTTTGCATAAATGGATAATCAATCATTACATGCTAGAACATACAATTCTCTACTTTTCTTCTTCCATTCATTTGCCCTTCTTCATGCAAGCTTCTCAATGCCCAATTACATATTATGGTTCGTTAAGGGAGGGTGAGATTATGGGGAATCTCAGTAGCACACTTTACCATTCAATACATGAAAATTGAATGCAAGTGTATGACATATTTCTCTTAACTTTCTCATACTTCTAATAACATGTTATCATGCTTAATGCTTTATACTATCAGCATAGCCATGGGAATTTATAGAGACAGAGCATATCTCACTCATACATATAACATATTATCATCTCATAACATAAAACACACCAACACACAAACATATACATCAAAGGGGCTTGGTAGCCTACATATTTTAGGCAACTTTCTAGGCTTCTTGACTTAAAAATTGGGATGTGACAATACTCACTAAACAAACCTTGGGATAAAAAATCAAGATGTTACACTAGCTAGTTAAAGTTGTAAGGTGATGTTTTAACTTATGTTATGGCTCGTTTTACAGCTTAAGTTTATGACCTTGCACGTATCGTATTGAGATATGGTTAGCTAATGAAATTCTCACAAATCTCACCATCTTTTTTACATGTTCCGACATAAAAGCAAGCACCTTTAAATGCAAAGGCAAGCTAGTGGAAGAGTAGTGAAGGTGGAAGCTCTCATTGAAGACTATTTTTATGCTTATATGTTTATCATTTTGCTTAGTTGTGGGATGGGTATAATTATTTAAGGTTATGTATGAGCTTAATTAGTGATTTAATAGCATGTTTGATACTCCATAAAGAGGGAGAATGGCTTACTAATGTTCAAAGTATGTGATATGCCATGTCCATAGCTAGAATGCATGAAGTAGATAGTTAATTAGTTATTAATTTACTTATGAGTGATGAATTGGAGAGTGAAAGTTAACAGGGTAAACGCTTAAATTAAGCCTTGAAATTTGGTAGGATAATAGTACACATCCCAAAATTTAAAATAAATTCTAGATTACAATTTTTATATATGTACATTAAAAAGATATGGTTTTTCAAATTTTGCCCGGAAATCTGGAAAAATAGTTCCGAGAATTACCGTTTTGGAAAATTGAGGCTTTTAGAAGAAATGGGCCAGATGATGAGGCTGATTCCTATTTTTATTTAAAACATATTTTCAAGATATGAAAATAGAGCTTTAGACCAGTACTATTTTTACTTTTTTAGATTTAAATTGATTTAGTTATGAATTTTTAAAATTTTAAGAAAATATATTATTATTTTATAGTATTTAAGCTTTAAGAAAAAGTTTCAAGTTTTTTTTATCACAAGTGGTTCGTTAAACAACTCTGATAAGTAACTAATAAGTTGTTACTTTCAACACTTTCAACGTGTTAATTTCCCGTTAAATCATAATATTTTGAGTCTTGTTATTATCAAAATAATTCATATTTTCATATTTATATTGGACACTATTCAAATGAGGTTATAGGTAAGATTTTGTAACTTTTGTGTAGCAGAAAGAAGGGGGAACAAGCTTTGATGCCACGTTGACGCAAAATTAATAGAGGAGGAACATAACTGTAGGTAATAAAAGCAAATATTGTAGAGTATCTAAAATAATCTCAATACTAAATAAAAGTTGAACTAATAATACAAAAGATTGCATTTATTAGGACAAAATCCTAATTCAAATCAAATCTAAGACATTTTTTAATAAAAAGAAAATTCTAAATTTTCTAATAAAAATTAAGATAAATGCAATTAATCCCATCATTATAGCTTAGGTCTTGCTTTCTACCTATATATTAAAATATACGTACTATAGTCATTATTCAAATGCATTTCAAAAGTTTTTCTTGTAGTTTTCAAAGTGTTTCTAATTATTTGTTTAACTTTCATTTACCAAGAATTTTGTTTAATTTTTCAAAATAGAAGCCTCTTGAGGACAGACACCATAATATATATACCCAATAAAAGGAGAAAAAATTATTTGAGTGAAAGACATACATCATTAAAAGAAGATAGTTTTATTGACCCCATAGAGTGTCTACATCACATATCTACACCTCATAAGATTTATAGATTTAATTTTAAAAAAATAATAAAAGAGCTTTAAAAATTTTAAAAAATAAAAAGGGCTTTTAAATTTTAAAAAAAATAGATTGGGCATTAGATCTAATCTGTCATTTATAAATTTTTATACAGAGTTACAAATACTATTATGGGAGTTGCAAATACCATTGGTAGAGTTACAAACAGTCTTTTACAAATTTGAGGCAAAAGGCGAAATTATACTTTTTACAACTCTTGTAATGGTATTTATAACTTTACCAATAGTATGTATAACTCCTATAATAGTATTTGCAACTCTGTCAATAGTATTTGCAACTCTCATAATAGTATTTATAACTTCTATAATGTTATTTGGTCTCTACACAGAAATATATAAATGACATATTAGACCTCTGTCTAATCTATCTTTTTTAAAATTAAGAGTTTTTTTTATTTTTTTTTTAATTTTAAAAAGTTTTTTTTCCTGTCCTTTTCTTCTTATTTTAAGGCATCGCATTTGGCCACAGGGTTCAATGTCTGTGTCACACTGCACCGAATGTGGGGCCACAAAATTTGTAAGGTTTAGGCTTTAGTCATTTCCTTTAACAATTATTAACAAGATAGGGCCCATAGATATATGAAAAATAACTATTTTTTTAAACACATAAAGATGAGGATAATATATAAATATTTTTTTATATTTGTTTATGTATTATGTATAATAAAATTATCAATATTAAGGAACTCAAAAAAAGTTATCAATTTTAATATACAATATAAAAATAATAAAATTGTTATTTTTTATAACTTATAAATAATATGATTTTCATTAATAAACGTTTGGTTGAGGTAAAGCATCACCCTGCATAAAAGAGAACATAAGTTTAAGTGATGAAGTAACAACAATTTTTATAATAAGACATCTTTTAATAATTTTTTTTATGATCTTTTCTAAACTTTGTGTATATTTTCTTAAACTATTTTCTAAAATTTAATTATAATTCATATCGAATTGTTTTTTTTCAATATTTTTTCACATATTTTAATGCTAAAAAATACTAAATCTAGTCCTAATTATAGGAGTTAGATAAAATATTTATTTTAATACTAAATATAAGACATCAATATAATTTATCTCCTAAATTTATATTTTTCCCATAATGTCCATTTAATTACACATATAGTAAAAATATTTCCTTCATAGTTATAATACACATAATTAAAATTGTTATTTTAAAAAATTAATATATATTTATTATAAATAATTAATTTAATCAATTTTTTAATATTTTTAAATTAATTATTTAATTTTTATATTAAAAAATGGGAAGAAATTCTCTTTAGTCATAAGACAGAATTTTGTTACTTGTTCCGTGAAATTTAAATGCTATTAAAAAAATAAGAAAAATTTTCAACTATTACTTTAAATGTGGACGGAGAAAAACATCCGAAACTTATATGTTAATTAAACCCAGAAGATGTGACGGATTTCATAGTAAACACGTTTAAAATACTCTACTCGCTTAACGCATTGTCATCAGTCATCACAGTTTTAAAATAAAATATAGAGCCAGCAGGCCAACTCAGCACCTCTATGGGCTGCTAACGACAAGCATAAATAATGTTAGAAAAACAAATCATTCTCTATCATCCTCCTGAGGTCCCAAATCTCTCTCATTCCTCATTATTTACTATCTTCTTCTTCTTCTTTTGATTTCAGTATCTGCACTGAGTTACCTCCATGGTCGGAGCTCTTTTCCACCCCCTGCATGGAAACTCCACCGTTCTTTTCTCATGCAGATCAGATCGCGGCCGTTCTCTCTTGCCGTCGAAGCTCATCACGGCGGGGCAAATCACCCATGCCCAATCTTCCTCTTCTTCCTGGGCTTCTCTGCAGGCAAACATTGAAGCTCATATCAAGCAGGCTATTCCCATGAAGGAACCCCTCGTGGTCTTTGAGCCCATGCACCATTTGGTCTTCGGCGCCCCACGAACCACCGTGCCGGCGCTCTGTGTGGCGGCTTGCGAGCTCGTCGGTGGCGATCCAGACCGGGCGTTGCCCGCAGCTTCAGCTCTGCTACTCATGCAAGCAGCTGCCTACACTCACGAACACCTCCCATTAACAGATCGGCCCAAGCCCAAGCCCAAAGGCAACCATTTGTATGATCCGAACATGGAGCTTCTTACTGGAGATGGACTCATCCCATTCGGGTTTGAACTTTTGGCGAGATCCGACGTCCCGACCCGAGATGATTCAGATCGGATCCTACGTGTGATGGTGGAGATCTCACGTGCGGTGGGATCAGAGGGTTTGGTGGAGGGGCAATATCGTAAATTCCTAAGGACTCAATTGGACGGTGAAGCGAGTATAAAGCGAGAGGTGGAGAAGGAAGAAGGTGGGATGCACGCGTGCGGAACTGCGTGTGGGGCGGTGATGGGAGGTGGAAGTATGGAGGAAATAGAGAAACTGAGGAAATATGGGTTTTATGTGGGAATGATACAAGGGTTGTTGAAGAGTGTTGAGAAGTCAGAGAAAGGGTTAAAGAAAGAAGTCGAAGAGATAAGGAATTTGGCACTTGAGGAATTGGAATTCTTTGAGGGTAGAAACATTGAGGTGATTTCTAGTTTTATTAATGTTTGAAAAATGTTGTCTGAGTATAATATGAATTGGTATGAAAGTTTTCTACAAGTTACAGATTCGATCCACGTGTAAAATCAAGCTGTCAGTCTATTCCTTAGAAATAATGGAATGTTTTTTAATATGATGCAAAGAATGTATTTTAACAATGATAAAAAATAATGTATTTTAATATTTGTATTATATTGTTTTGATCCCATTTATGAGATTAAAAATAATTTTTCTTATCATATTTTATAAGTCATGTTATTAAATTTTTATATGAATATATAATTTTGCCATAATTGTAGATTTTGTTGTAATTGAATATAGTGTATACTAAATAAGGTGTAATTAAAAAGATGTTAAATTTTAATAGAGTTAATAAGATATAATTTTTTTAGTTTTAATGAAATAGGTAGGAAGAGAATTATAAATAGTATTATTAAATAGTATGAGAGGAGTAAGTGTCATCTATGAAATGGTTACCAATGAAGACAAAAAAAATCAATTTCTTTGTTGCTAGTATATTGAAACTACTTTTGAAATAATTATTCTAGCCTCAATTTCTTATCTTATTCGTTTCTCATCTGTTTAAATGTGGGTGTGTTTGTGTATGAACGTATAATTTACCAACTTTAATGTATCGTATGGGATCAATGAGCTAATTGAACTTTTAGATTTAATATTAATGTTTTAAAAACTGGATCAAATGTCAAACTGAAAACACTACAAAAAAATACTTGTTTTAGCAGCGGTTAATTTCTAGCTATTATCATGAACTGCTAAAAATACACATGATTACTAGCGGTTCTAGGTAAAACTGCTTGAATTTCCAACTATATTGACCATATTTCTAGCAGTTCAAGACCAACCATTAGAAAAACTGTTTGATAACGCCCTAACGTTGCATTTTGTAGTCGTTTTGTGTCAATTTCTATTGGTCATTATAGTTGTGTTTTTTGAATTTCAGTGAGCATAATTTTAAATTATTATTATCTAAAATTATTTTATTTATTTATTTATTATTGTTTTAATAATTATTATTATTTAAAATTATTTTGTTCATTGTTGTGTTTTTAAATTTATTATTATTTGAAGTTATTTTATTTATTTATTGTTTTTTTAATTTAAAATTAATATTATTTTATATTATTATTTTAAAATTATTTTATTAGTTATTTATTTATTGTGTTTTTGAAATTATTATTGTTTGATATTATTTGTTGTATTTTTGAAATTATTTATTTATTGTATTAGGATGGGTCAACGACCTGGTTGATCCCACTACACCCACCGATGATCCTTTTTCTACGGCGGGTATTTCCATGGGCGTCACATGTTATGGCTCCGATATGAGCATTGAGGACTATGATTTCAACGATAAGATGAAGAGTTCATAGTAGATGTTGTAGCTCCTCATTAGGAGTAATAGGTCTAGGAGGAGGACGAGGAGGATCAGGGTATAGGCAGCCTAAGAGGTGGAGGATCAGTTGGCCCAGCATGAGTCACGCTGTGCTCGAAGGCGCTAGGGTGACTTCGATGTGGAGTTCATAGGTAATTATTTTATTTATACAAAAGGTTGCTTATATTTAATTCATATGTAATTAAATTTCAAATTATACTTGGTGCAGACTCGCAGGCCATAGGTCCGACAGGACGCTCACTATTAAGGAGTTGTCCATGATCACCAGCAGACACGTGTTGCTACTGTTGAGTGATTTGGGCTAACCAACTAGGGGCGGGGGCTAGTTGTTTGGCAAGTATGTGCACCTAGCTAGTTGGTAGGGAAGGGACCCTACTGCCTATTCACGTGAAGGACTGGAAGTATGTCAAAGTGCAACAGAAGGATACAGCGTGGTTGATGATTTAGGTAAAATATATTTTTATTTAAAGTAATTAATTAGTTGATGAATTAAATATACAGATTAATTAATTATTTTATTTAATTAAAGGGCAAATTCATAGTAGGAGAGGAGTTGAAGGAGAATACTCTCAAGACAGATACCCCAGGAGAGTTAGCGGCTCGGCCTTGGGCCCACACTAACCAGGCTGCCTAGCTCGGGTGGTGCTGGGCCTTAATAGATGCCAAGGACTTGTCAGTTTGTAGCGGCGTCCCACCACATGAGCACGAGAATGAAGTGCGCCGGATGTAATATCCTTATTTCTATATTATTTAAGAGGCATTTGGTAGCATATGGAATCACTTCAAGTCTTATTAAAGTTAAAAGAGTGAGTTTTCAAAAATTTCCAACGATTACATACTGTTCCCTCAAGCTTTTTCTAGTTGGTATGACTGAAATTTGAAAAATTCATAATTAATTTTAGAAAAATTGAAATGAGGTGGTTCTAAGTGCTATGGAAAGATCTTTTAATCCTCTTTAAGGGAAAATACTCTTCTGATTTATTGCGTTCTGAGTTGTTCCTAGTTTTAATATAACTATGCACTGCTCTTTTGGTCATATCGTCCAGTTTCAGTTTTAAAGCTTTAACTTTGAAAAATCATATCTCCATGAATACTTATCCATTTTTAACGTTCTACATATGAATTTAAAGCTATGGACATCCTCCATAATCATGAAAAGTTTCAAATTTAACTAAGTAATTTTCTATTTTACAACATCAGTGCAAACTACTGCCCTCTAGTGAGGTTATACATAATCATATTAACATAGTGGTTCATTATTCCAGCATACACATTCATTACATAACAGGTTCATTGCTCTACCATAATGCCTTTTTTTCTTGGATGATGTTGCCCCTATTATCATGGTAAGTTTGTAGAAAAGAATGAGATTTCAAAGAAATCCCAATAGCAAGGTGTAACATCCTTATTTTTCTATGTCTTAGGAACCATTTGGTAGCATTTAGAACCACTTACATGACCTTTGAAATCCATTAGCTAAATCTAGAATTTCACTCTCAGAGTTACTGTTCATATGGTATTTCCAAATTCAGCAACGAACTTCAAAAAATCATAATTAATTCTACAAAAATAAAAATGAAGCGGTTCAAAAAGTTACATGAAGTTAACATCTTGAAATTTAAGGAAAAAAATTCCTTGGACCAATTGACCATTCAAACAAGTCAACTCTGATGTCAAATTTTACTGTTCATTTAGTCAAAATTCTGAAAACAGATTCTGGTCCCTGACTTTAAAAAATTAGTTCTCTTTGTACAGATATCGAAATAAGGCGTACTTGGTGTCAAAATGAAGCTTGACATGTTAACTAAATGTCTGTAAAATTTCATATATTTATTCAATCATTTATTATTTTTCATTATAACATGAACATTGCTGCTCCAATTGGTCATTTAACATCATTACACATAACAATTCATACATTCATCATATAACATTTATACTTTCCAGTCCCTAACTTCTCTTCATGCTTCTTCATCTTCTTTCATCATTCATGAACCTGTTGGGTTTGGGATTACATGGATAGGGTGAGATTTCTAGGGAAATCTCAATAGCAAACAGTACTAAACAATGTATGTATTATTGTAAATACTTGTGCCAAAGTAATCATAGCACATAGCTTCAATCATATACACATATGCAACACAATTCAACATAGCCATAGCACAATCAAGCATAAAATCCAATAAATACAAGTTTAGGATAGTCTACTACCTCAAATACTTGACTTTCCTTTACTTTATCTTTGCCTCTTACTTCTTACTTCTTCTTGATGTGTGGCTGCCCTCTTTTGATCATACAATTCAAATCCTAACATCACATCATCATCAATTCATTACAATCTAACTTTCCTTGAAATTGAGCTTACTTAACTAAAATAACTTTCCTTAATCTTTACGAATTGACTTGGCCTTTGAATCAATTGATGTCTTGACCTTACCCTACACAATTTGTCCCTCTGAATTCATTTATGAACTTAGAATTCCCAAATTCTAGCAACTACACACTGTTCTGGATAGAATTAAATAACTCCCCTTTTTCTTTCAAAAATTCTCATTTTGATTCTAATGCTTCCCATACTTGTTTCTTTACTTTACCCTACACAACTTTTTATTTTAAAACCATTGGAATCATCAAAATCATGAGATTATAATCACTGTTCATGTGTGTGAACAGTAATAGCGAAGACTTCCAAAAAATTATAACTTTCAATTCCAATGCTTCCAAGGTTCCAAACCCATCTAATCCTACACAAAATCATCATATAAATTCAACAGAAGTATTAGATCATTAAAATTCCATTTCTTTCTATCATGAACAGTGCAGACTAAAAGGTCTCTTCCATGAAAAAGTCAAGAATATCAACTTGATTCAATAATCAATCATCTAAACTAACTTATTTAAACATTAATCTCATAGTTCTAACTTTAACTTCTTTCTTCTTTCATCTAGGGTTTTGGATAGCATATATATACCCTAGGTAAAGCTCAACTTCCTTCCATAAAAAACCTGAGTTCAAGCCCCCAAATTAAATAAAAATAAGCTAGGATAGATTGCTTACCTTAATCCCTAGCTAGCTTAAGTTTCCATTTGACCGTAGCTTCCCCAAGGGCTCAAGAGCCATGGTTTTGGGCAAAAAATAGGAGGATATTTATAGAAAAATCCCATGGAAAATGAAAAGCTAAGATGCACTTAAAAACTATTTAATACAATGGTCTATATTTGCTCTTGATCTTGGCTTGCCCTAAAAGCCAAATTTGAGATAAGATCACAGGACAAAAATCTTCTCTTCCTCCTTGCTTGGACACCATGTGTGCTGCTCATGTGGGGCCCACCATGTACAAACCCTAATCTTCCTCTTGAAGCTTCCTTAATTTCTTTTCTTTTCTTTTTCAAAAATTCATAAATTATCAATTACTGGACTTGGGCTCTAAAATAACTTTTGGAACTTATTGGGCTACTGCATGATGTTATTATTGGGACTTCCTTGGGTCCAATTGCTAATTAGCACAAATCCCAAGGCACTTCATATACTAATATCAATTGCATGACCAAAATATCGTGTGACAAAAGGGGACGTGATATGGTTGTATGAAAGGTTGTATCGTTCATCGATCCTCACATGATTTGGGTAGTCGTGATGTCTTGCTAGAGACTGCTTACGACTTGTGAGTCAGTATAGTAAATGGCCCACTGCCAACTTCATGTGGGCCTACAGGGTCGCACACAATAGCCCAACACGAGCTATGATGTCCATATTCATTGAATCTAAGATATGTCCAGGTTCAATGAATAATCTCGGGTGGACGTGTATAAATAATCAAGAATCTGGACATGCCTCATCCACCCTAGATTATTCATTAAATCTGGACATGTCTTAGATTCAATGAATCTGTACATCATAGCTCATGTTGGGATATTTTGTGTGCGACCCTATAGGGCCATATAAAGTTGGTAGTGGGCCAGTTACTATACTGACCCACAAGTCATAAGTAGTTTCTAGTAAGACATCACGACTACCCAAATTATATGAGGATCGATGAACGATGTAACCTTTCATACAACCATATCACGTCCCTTTTGTCACACGATATTTTGGTCATGGATGAGGCATAGAGAACGTCATCCTCCTGTTCCTGACCGTTACTTTCTTGATCCCTGAGTAGTCTGAATATAGAAATGGAACTACCTTTCAATTACATTATGGCCATATATTTCTCAGACTCACTCATCGAGGGCCCCAGTAATATCTCTCTACGAATGTGAGAGACAAATCCCATCTTGACCATTCACACTCCTCTGCATGAAAAACCACTAAGTCCCAACATAATATTTATGATCACTTGGTCAAAAGTGACTTTTGACTAGGTCAAAGCTGAGCGTTTGCCATGTAGGAATCCATGATGATCTCAGGTCAAATGGCATAGCGACATGGTTTGTATATGAGATAAGCTTATGACTTAACCATGCATGTAATATCCCTAATTTTTTTTGTACTGAATAGTATGTACAGGTTGTGTAATATCCTTAATTTTCTGTACTGGTTCCTATGTACAGAATAAACAGAATATATGAGCTCTGTTTCAGGAAAAAGATGTGGTCCTTTATGTAAAGAAAATGATTAAATTGCAAAAGAAAGGAAAAGAAAGGACTTAAATGCAAATATGGAAAGTTTAAGGTAAGGAAGGAAAGGTAGACAAAAATGTGGGGTCTTAAAGTGTAATTTTAGCCAAATTAAGGGACTTAATTATAAAGAAGGAAAAGTTCCCTGGGGCTAAAGTATAATTAAAGAAAATAGGCCAGAAGTGGTTTGCACCGCCCGACAGCATTTCAGTCCCAGATTCTACCAGAAGGTAGGGCAGGTGACGCCGGGTAACCAAGCCTAATACCGGAATTTTTGAAGATTCCAGATAGCCAGAAATGGACTGATCGTCCAAAAGTTATAAAAATTAATACCGGATACCCTAGGTTTTAGATATAAGTGAGAAAATACAGGATGATGCACCCTTATGGGGCGGATGTCGGGAAACTGACAGGATACCGATAGGAGGTCTGTAGGAAAAATTATTCACAAAATAAAAATTCCAGACGGGAGTGTGAGGCCTCCAGGGATCCGGGTTGGAGATTTATCGGTATTTTTAAAGGGGCTGAATGCGATCGAATGACTTCGGTCAGATGACCGTTATAACCCCCAAGGATGCCTGAACACAGTAGGACACTGTATCTGGGAAAAAGAGCCGGTGTCCGAAAAAGGTGTATAATCGGTAAATAATAGTTAAAATATTCAATGAACTGTGTTAAAGGAAGATTTCTCGTAATGCGTGCCATACAGGTAATGGACCCAGGAAGCCCAAAAATGGCGCCATTAGAGGCCCAATAAGACTCTTGGACTGATAGGTGGGCCAGTGTCCAGCAGAACCCCGGAAAAGTGCGAAATTACGAAAATGCCCCTATGTTGTACAAAAAGGGCAGCAGATGAATAAAGGGTATTCTGGTCATTTTGGACAGTCCCAGAGGTCAAGACATGTCTAAATAAGGTTGACTAGAGCCAGTATAAGCTTTGACCGAGTCCAGAAAGGTGTGAAATGACGATTTTGCCCTTAGGGTTAAAATAGGACAAGATAGGGCACCAAGGGCATTTTGGTCATTTCGCAGGGGATCTGTAATTGAGTCTGGACCCAGTATTAAAAAGTTAATGATATAAAGGGTCTAGATACTAAATGTGAGGTCAGTAGACATAAAAAGGATCTTCAGAAATATCAGGTGCAGAAAACAGCACGTTTTTCGAGGCGATGGACCGGGCCGGTACCGGAGTGGACCGGAAAGCTTCCGGAAGGCTCTAGCTCCCTCTCAATTTCGCCATGTGAAGAATGTGGGAGGTGAGGTGTCCCATGAGTTGGCATTGAGTGATGTCATGCATGATGCAGTAAAAGGAATAAAGAAAAATAGGAAATTCAGGAAAAACCAGGACCACAGGATCATAAGTCTTCAAAATTACAAGATTGCCATTGCTCAACACTATAAATACCCCCCCTTACCCCTTCATTTCGGTGCAAGCAAGAAAGAGAGGAAGAAAGAAGTTCTTGAGAGAGAAAGTGAGAGAAAGAAAGAAGTAAGGAAGTTCTGGTGAAGTTGGAAGTAGTAGGGAAGTTCTAAAGCACTGCTTTTGAGGTAACAACTAATCCTAGCTCTTATGTAATGTCTTTGTGATGTGTTGTCTTGTTTGGTTGATTGTTGTCCTATATGTTATGCTTGAAGCTCTATTCCAATGCTATGATCATATGTTATTGAATATGGAAGCATGCAGCATACTTATCTGTACACAGTCACAAGCAAGCACCGTCACTCTGCATTACATATTTTGTTATGATTATTGTTACTGGGATTCTTTTGAATCTCATTCCCAAACATAACATTACAGGGGAGGTTCTGTCAAAATAAAATTTGGAAATCTTAAGAGACGCCGGTAGGCTGCCGAAATTCCGGCAACGAAGACGGAACAAAGAAAGGAACTGATACGTACTGTGTACGTAGTGCTGTCTAAGGAGGCTGGAAGTGAGTGGACCCAGAAGGTTCATCCAGTCTTTCCTGGGTACTACGTAGAATGGTAATTCTCACAAGGGAATTACCGAATCGGTACAACATCGGTTACTTTCTAGAGAAGAATTGTAGCAGTTATGCTGCCGGATTTTAGACAGAGAAGGATGTAATAAAATATGAGAGAGTTAATCATGCACTGATATATAACAGTTGATTATTTGATATTAATTGTTATCTGGCCTGTATGATTGATATGTGTTGGTTGTATGCTTGGGTATGTAAAGATTAAATGCTGAAAATAGGCTCAGTGAACAGTAACTCGTGAAGACCCATTCATGTTTGATAAATCATTAAAAATAGTAAATGATTGAATTAATGTACGAAATTTTTAGGGTATAAAGTAGACATACTAAGATTTAATTTGATATATAGAATGTCTAATTTGGATGTATACACGAAAAGATATAAATGGTTAAAGTTGGGACCAGAATGCTGGATTCAGGAGAAAATCATTGGATGAACAGTAATATTTGAACGTTGACCCACGTTAAATTTGTCAAGGATTGGTTAACCAATGATTTTTCCCTGAAATACATTTGAGTTAGCTTCATGTAGCAATTGGAACCACTTCATTTTGATTTTTCTATAATTAGTTATGAATTTTCAAAGTCAGGTTACTCATCTGGAATTTGCCACAGTGAACAGTACTCGATATGAATAAAATTCCAGATTAAGTGTTTAGACTTTAATGACCCTGAAAGTGGTTTAAGTGCTACTGAATGGTCCCTAAGATGTATAAAAAATAAGGTTGTGACAGGTTGTACGTAATATATGTGAGATTTTCTAAGGAAAATGTGACCATTTATGTAAAGAAAGGGATTAAATTGAAAAAGGAAGAAAATGCAAGGACTTAAGTAAAATTACAAAAGCTTTAAGGCCAAAAGAGATAGTAGACAAAAATATGGGGTCTTTAAGTGTAATTTTAGCCAAATTTGAGGGACTTAATTGAAAAGAAGAAAAGTTCACAGGGGCTAAATTGTAATTTAAGAAAGTTAAGCCAGAAGTGGTTTGGACTGCCGAAAGTATTTCAGTCCAAGATTTCATCAGTAGATAGAGGAGAAGATGCTGGTTAATCTGGCTTAATATGGGAATTTTATCAGGGTTCCAGATAGCTTAAATTTATCTGATAATGAAAAAATTATAAAAATTATTATCAGATCTCCTGGACCTCAGATATATGTAAAAGGTTACAGGATGATGCGTCCAGTGAAGACCGAGGTCAGGAAACTGACAGAATCCCGAAAGGAGTCCTGTAGAAAAAGTTATTCACTTTTTAGTAAATTTAGACGGGAGTTTGTAACCTACTAGGATCCGATAAGGAGATTTAGCAGTAAATAAACTGGAACTGAATGAGCTCAGATGGCCAAACGCAGATGCCCAAAAGAACAGGTGGCGTCAAGAGGGCCCAGTGAGTTCATTGGACTGATAGGGGGCCAGTGTCCGGGGAAACCCTATAAAAGTGTGAAATTACGAAAATGCCCCTGTGTTGTCCTAAGAAGTAACAGATGAATGAAGGGCATTTTGGCCATTTTGGATAGGCTAGAACGCCCAAGACATGTATAGGAAGGTCAGTCAAACTCAGTATATGCCCTGACAAGGTACAAAGAGGTGTGAAATGACGATTTTACCCTTAGGGTTAATATAGAGCAATAAAGGGCACCAAGAGTATTTTGGTAATGTCTAAGGGATCTAAAACTAAGTTTAGACCCAGTATAATAATATCAATGATATAAAGAACCTAGATACTAAATTTAAGGTCAGAAGACATATTTGGATTCTACATGAAAAATTATGTGGAAGTGAACCGTGAGAGTTTAGTTTAGAAAGATGTAATCAAAAGTCACAAAGTAGAGAAAGAAAGGGACTTAATGAAACCCTAGCCTTGAGATTGTATTAGAATTGAGTTGTAACTTGGTAATTGCTTTGTTATGCCTAGGTTTTGACATTTGTGGGAAGGAAGGATCAAGTCAAGAAGGAACTTGCAAAGATACATAAGCGGTAGCAAGAATACCTAACTATAAACTTATGTTGTTTGATTGATATGCTTGCTTGTTATGCATGAAGTTTGGTTGAGCATGAAATGTTATGTGATGATGATGATGAGTTATGAATACTTGCAACTCCTTGCAACTTATGTCATGACAATATGCATGTTAGAGTTTGCTTATGTATGATCATGAATTAGCTCCCATTGCATGATAATATGTTAGGCATTTAATCAAGCATGCATAACCTTATAGTTGGTATGACTTGCTATTGAGATTTCCATGAAATCTCATTCCTTCCATATGTATATAATCATGCTCTAGGTGCTGGAACTTCTCAAGGAAGAGGGTAGATGTGGATGAATAATTTGTATATGACCTAGATAGTATGTATTTAACCTAGAAGTTGTTGTATGGGTATGTAAAATGCATGCACTCACCGGATCTGATATGAGGCAGAACTTTTCCACCAATAGTTTAAGTGACTTATCTGACGAGTTTTCACATGAAATTTGGCATGCAAATAGCTAAGATCCATAGCTTTAATTGGACACCAATAATGCCTAATTGGGCTAAGTTTTCAAATTGATATGATTTTTCAAAATTGGACCTAAAATCTGGATCAAGATAAGACGAGTCCTGAGAGGCAGTAAGGTTCATGCACAGTTTTCGTATACCAAATGAACGACTTTTCCTATAAAATTTTACGAGCTTAAAGTACACATATGGAGCTTTAAATCCATATGTAATATGCCTCATTTGGATAAATATACAAAAATAAATGAATTTTTGAAAATGGGACTCAGAATCTGGAAAATAACTAGAGAAGATGCTAGTTAATCTGGCTTAATATGAGAATTTTATCAGGGTTCCAGATAGCTTAAATTTATCTAATAATGAAAAAGTTATAAAAATTATAAAAATTATTATCAAATCTCCTGGACCTCAGATATACGTGAAAGGATTACAGGATGATGCGTCCAGTGAAGACGGAGGTTAGGAAACTAGCAGAATCCCGAAAGGAGTCCTGTAGAAAAAGTTATTCACTTTTTAGTGAATTTAGACAGGAGTTTGTGAACTCCTGGGATCCGATAAGGAGATTTAGCAGTAAATAAACTAGAACTGAATGAGCCCAGATGGCCAAACGCAGATGCCCAAAAGAACAAGTGGCGTCAAGAGGGCCCAGTAAGATCATTGGACTGATAGGGGGCCAAGGTCCAGAGAAACCCTAGAAAAGTGTGAAATTATGAAAATGCCCCTGTGTTATCCTAAGAAGTAACAGATAAATGAAAGGCATTTTGGTCATTTTGGATAGGCTAGAATGCCCAAGACATGTACAGGGAGAGTCAGTATATACCTTGACAGGGAACAAAGAGGTGTGAAATGATGATTTTGCCCTTAGGGTTAATATAGTGCAAGGAAGGGCACCAAGGGTATTTTGGTCATTTCCAAAGGATCTGAAATTAAGTTTAGACCAAGTATAAGAATGTCAATGATATAAAGAACCCAGATACTAAATTTACGGTTAGAAGACATATTATGGAATCTCGAAAAAAAATTAGATATAGAAAACAGTCCAGTTTTTTAGGAATCGGACCGAGCCGGTACCGGATTGGACTAGAATTTTTCCAGAGGCTCTTGGGTCTTCAATTTTGCCATGTGAGGGATTAGGTGTCCCTTGGATGATGTCATAAAGGTGGAGTCATAAATGAAAAAGAAAAGAAAATCCAAGATTAAATCTTGGCCTTTAGATCAAATAGTGCCCAAAATGATCTTGGCCTTTCATTTCCACCCAAATTTGTCTATAAATACCCCTCCATTTTAGATTCATTTCGGCATGCATGAGAACCATAGGGAAACTCTTGCAAAATTTCCATTCAAGAAAAGAGAAAGCAAGCACCTTGGAAGAACTATCAAGGTAATTAACCCCTTGATCCTAGACTATGTTCTAGTAGATTTGCTCTTGAGTTTAAGTGGTTTTTGAGGCATAAATCTTGTGGAGGTGCTGCTAAAATTTCTGTGTATGTGTGAAAAGAACATGAGTTTTATGTTATGGATAGTTTAGACAAGCTTAAACAAGCTAGAATCAAGTGGTAATGGCTTGGGAATCCAAGTATGCTTGTGAATCCAAGATTGTGTTCTATTCTGTACAGTACAAAATCACTATTTATAGGTTGAAATTTCATGTTTTTGATGCTTCCAATGGGTTTAGAATGGAAAATTGTGTGGGGATGTAGTAGAAAAACCAATATTTGAAGCATTGGAACCAAAATGACAATTTTTGGAAACAAGAGGGGGCCTTTCGGTTCTGTACAGTAGCATGAGAAGCAATTTGATTCTTAAAAATCTGGATGTATATTTGGATTCTACAATAAAATTATGTGGAAGTGAACCGTGAGAGTTTAGTTTAGAAAGATGTAATCATAAGTCACAAAGTAGAGAAAGAAAGGGACTTAATGAAACCCTAGCCTTGAGATTGTATTAGAATTGAGTTGTAACTTGGTAATTGCTTTGTTATGCCTAGGTTTTGACATTTGTGGGAAGGAAGGATCAAGTCAAGAAGGAACTTGCAAAGATACATAAGCGGTAGCAAGAATACCTAACTATAAACTTATGTTGTTTGATTGATATGCTTGCTTGTTATGCATGAAGTTTGGTTGAGCATGAAATGTTATGTGATGATAATGATGATGAGTTATGAATACTTGCAACTCCTTGCAACTTATGTCATGACAATATGTATGTTAGAGTTTGCTTATGTATGATCATGAATTAGCTCCCATTGCATGATAACATGTTAGGCATTTAATCAAGCATGCATAACCTTATAGTTGGTATGACTTGCTATTGAGATTTCCATGAAATCTCATTCCTTCCATATGTATATAATCATGCTCTAGGTGCTGGAACTTCTCAAGGAAGAGGGTAGATGTGGATGAATAATTTGTATATGACCTAGATAGTATGTATTTAACATAGAAGATGTTGTATGGGTACGTAAAACGCATGCACTCACTGGATCCGATCTGAGGCAGAACATTTCCAGTGATAGTTTAAGTGACTTATCCGACGAGTTTTCACATGAAATTTTGCATGCCCATAGCTAAGATCGAGATATTTAATTGGACACAAAGAACACCTAATTTGGCTAAGTTTTCAAATTGATATGATTTTTCAAAATTGGACCTAAAATCTAAATCAAGATAAGTAGAGTCCTGAGAGGCAGTAATGTTCATGCACAGTTTTCATATACCAAATGAACGACTTTTGCTATGAAATTTTACGAGCTTAAAGTACACATATGGAGCTTTAAATCCATATGTAATACGCCTCATTTGGATAAGTATAAGAAAAGAAATAAATTTTTGAAAATGGGACTCAGAATCTGGAAGTTTAAATTTACCAAATGAACAGTGTTTTCAACGAATAAACTGATTTCATTTGGACAAGGAAACCTCAATTTCATATTTTTCTTTCAACTTTTCATGAAATAACTTTCAGTAGAAATTGGAACCATCTCATTTTAATTTTTCTAGATTTAATTATGAATTTCAAAAGTTCATGGTGTAATCTGGAATTACCAAGTGAACAGTAAACGTGAATAGTACCCAATAACCTAACTTTTGAAAATTCATGTTTGAGGTAAAATGGTGTTCCAATGATCTAAGATACTTCCAATTAAGTATAGTTAAGAATGAAATTAAGGATGTTACATTTTGGTATCAATAAACAGTGTTTTTCAACGAATAAACTGATTTCATTTGGACAAGGAAACCTCAATTTCATATATTTCCTTCAAAGTTTCATGAAAGAGCTTTCAGTAGAAATTGGAACCACCTCATTTCAATTTTTTTAGATTTAATTATGAATTTCCAAAGTTCATGGTGTAATCTGGAATTACTAAGTGAATAGTAAAAGTGAACAGTACCCGATAACCTAACTTTTGGAAATTCATGTTTGAGGTAAAATGGTGTTCCAATGATCTAAGATACTTCCAATTAAGAATGAAATTAAGGATGTTACATTTTGGTATCAATAAACAGTGTTTTTCAACGAATAAACTGATTTCATTTGGACAAGGAAACCTCAATTTCATATTTTTCCTTCAAAGTTTCATGAAAGAGCTTTCAGTAGAAATTGGAACCACCTCATTTCAATTTTTTTAGATTTAATTATGAATTTCCAAAGTTCATGGTGTAATCTGGAATTACCAAGTGAATAGTAAAAGTGAACAGTACTCGATAACCTAACTTTTGGAAATTCATATTTTTGAGGTAAAATGGTGTTCCAATGATCTAAGATACTTCCAATTAAGTATAGTTAAGAATGAAATTAAGGATGTTACATTTTGGTACCAGAACAGAGATTTCTGGCATTAGATAAGATAATCCCTAAGCCCTAACTCTAACTAATAAGTACTTTGTTAAGTTAGGGTATCTATTGAGATAGTTATCCTTGCTTATTTAAGCAAATATTGCAGGAGTAGACATGGGGATTCATAAAGTTAAGTCTAAGCTATCAGTTAACCAGGGATACCCCTGACCAGTAGTGATATATGAAGGTGATATATATCCAGACTCTGATTCTTCAGACAGCGAAGATAGTTCAGATGATAGTATAGGGGATCAGTTAGGAAGGTCTACAGTAGAATGTCACATAGATGTTTCTGTAGACTCAAATTGCAGTCTAGAGAGAATCAGCCTGAAGTGGTTCATACCCCAGATGATGCTGAGTCTAGTGACTCTACACAGTATGAGTTTGTTGGAGTGCCCTCTAATCCTGATGTAAGTTCTATTCCTCTGATGAGAGGATAGATTACAGCTGAGAAAGCTGAGTACTGGTACTGGACTATGGGTAGACCAGATATTATTCCTCCTCCACCAGAGTTTGAGGATAGATTTGATGTGAGTAACTATGACAGTCCCTTCCTATTCTTGCAATCCAGGAATATATGATGTTATAGATAAAGATCAGTGGGATATTCCTGGTCCTAGCTGACCCCATCCTTCTTTGAGAAAGACAGATAATGTTGACTATGTTAGTCTCAAGAAAGCTGTGGAGAGTGAATTGCTCAGTTTAGGTCAAGGGATGGATAGAAGTAGAGATCAAGAGTAGTCAGTTTATCTGCATTTCCTCAATGCCGTTGCAGGGTTTATAAACATATATATGATAGAGGGAATTGACCTGAATCAGGTTTACACTCTAGAAGATTGGCATGAGATGGTCATAAGTCAGATATTGCCATATACTCCTACATGGCATGTAGAGTTAAGTGAGTTTCTGGGAAATGATCTACCAGCTGATATACAAGGGTGGCATTTCCGTATGCAGAAGTATTTGCAGTTTACGATTCCCTATAAAAGAATGTAAAAAGGGATGAGGGGTAATGTAAATATGTAAACAAAGTAAAGAAAAGTAATTACATAAATGTATAATAGTTATGACATATCTCCTACGTGTAATTGGCATGTATGTAATATATGTACAAATGCTATGGTGAAATGAAATATGAGCTTTGAAGTGATATAATGGAATGACAGTTGGTTGAACATCTATGTGAATATGTTCCCTATTTAATTTAATTATGATAGATAGATATGGATGAGTTTCAAATTACTCAAGCTCATCAAAGTTAAGAATAAGAATTAGCTATTGCTAGAGTAAATACTGGACAAGAATACTAGAATAGAATGTTTAAAGAAAGATGTGTCCAGATCACGATGTGGAGCAGTTTAGGTTGCGACTAGAAGTCCCAAAGAAGTTAAGTCGCGACGAGTTAAGACACGGGTCACGACAAGTAATCACAGAGGTGTTTTGGTCGTAACGAGTAAAGACTATTGGTCGTGATGGAAAGTTTACAGAGAATATGAGTCATGACTAGCCAACACTCAGGTCACAACTAGAATGCATAGAGACCTGATGATAAATGAAGATGCCAGCCTTACTGAAGTTTATCAGTTATAGGTTTAGCACGAGATGCACGCAAGATAAATAGTATGAGATACAGAGATATAGATCAGTTTGAAAATATGCTCAGAAGTAGATCCTCTGTATTATCATCAGGAGTAGATCTACATTATGAAAGAAGTTGTTCAGTTAGTCTTTCCTGAACAGAATAATTAAAAGTTAGAATGAGATTTACCTGAGAATGAGCCAAATATATGGCTTAAAGTTAGAAACGTGATGGTTAACAGTTAAGGAGTTAATGTTCCCAAGATAGAGGGACTCCATCACAACGAAACAGTAACCTAGCAAACCTAGGGGAGAGCACCCTAGAGAACAGAAGTAATAACGCTAGATGATGAATGAGATTCATGTGACTTAAGATAGTCAGGATCTTTAGAAAAGACCAAAAAGGAACCCCAGTCTAGTCCATAGTAGACTGAGACTGATATACAGATAGAAAGAGTTAAGAGTTAAGAGATAGTAGTGAGATATAGAAGTTACTCCATATAGATGGAGATTGATCCGTTCTCCTAAGAAGTATTTCTTTAGTAGTTTTACGAAAAACATTCCTCTTAGTTTGATGGGGATGAGCGTGAGGCTAAGGGTTAAAGAGAGAAAGAGAAACCCTTTGATAAATAATTAGCCGAGTTCATCCATAAGGTTAGTGAGAGTTGAATGGCTGAGAAGTTTATTCATGGATTGAATTCCATGCTACAAAGAATTTCTAAGGTAGTCACAGAAGTTTATGATGTATAGAGAAAGAAAGGTTGCCACAGTTAAACGATAGAGTGACTCCCCTATTCTTTATGTAAGAAAGAGCAGTGAAGGGTTGAGTCTGTATCCTAGCAAGGGGTAATGTGGCAGCCTAAGTAATTGAGTATTTATCTCAAGTTCATGAATGAATGATTGGGATATGGCAGAGAAGGTGATAAAGGGAAAAATGCTTAAAAAGATTACCTAGTTAATCGGTTAATTGCAGTGTGCGTATAATGGATGGTGGAGCAAATTATGTGATGATAATATGGCTTTTGTTGCCATAAGTTATGATGATTAGATAATGATAGGGCTTTTGTCGCCATAGAGTATGATGAGTGAGTGATGAAAACTCCCGAATATAGTAATATTCAAGAGAGTTTTATATAAAAGAAATGGACACTACTCACAAGTTTAGTACAATGAGTTGTCCATAAGCAAATGGATGCATAGCAAGTGAGCAAGTAAGGACATAAAGCGGATATTGAAAGCACTTCGCTAGATGAGGAGATAGATACCCCAATCCTTAGTCATAAAGCAGAAAGAGATATACAGAAGATATATATCCAAGATAATTGACTAAGGTACTAAGTAAATTTCGAGGATGAAATTTATTTTAACGGGGAGAGAAATATAATATCCCTAATTTTTTTGTACTAAATAGTAAGTACAGGTTGTACGTAATATATGTGAGATTTTCTAAGGAAAATGTGGCCATTTATGTAAAGAAAGGGATTAAATTGAAAAAGGAAGAAAATGCAAGGACTTAAGTAAAATTACAAAAGCTTTAAGGCCAAAAGAGAAAGTAGATAAAAATATAGGGTCTTTAAGTGTAATTTTAGCCAAATTTGAGGGACTTAATTGAAACGAAGAAAAGTTCCCAGGGGCTAAATTGTAATTAAAGAAAGTTAGGCCAGAAGTGGTTTGGACTACCCAAAAGTATTTCAGTCTCAGATTTCATTAGTAGATAGAGGAGAAGATGCTGGTTAATCTGGCTTAATAAGGGAATTTTATCAGGGTTCCAGATAGCTTAAATTTATCTGATAATAAAAAAATTATAAAAATTATTATCAGATCTCCTGGACCTCAGATATACGTGAAAGGTTACAGGATGATGCGTCCAGTGAAGACCGAGGTCAGGAAACTGACAGAATCCCGAAAGGAGTCCTGTTGAAAAAGTTATTCACTTTTTAGTGAATTTATACGGGAGTTTGTGAACTCCTGGGATCCGATAAGGAGATTTAGCAGTAAATAAACTAGAACTGAATGAGCTTAGATGGCCAAATGCAGATGCCCAAAAGAACAGGTAGCATCAAGAAGGCCCAATAAGATCATTGGACTGATAGGGGCCAGTGTCCGGGGAAACCCTACAAAAGTGTGAAATTACAAAAATGCCCCTGTGTTGTCCTAAGAAGTAACAGATGAATGAAGGGCATTTTGGTCATTTTGGATAGGCTAGAACGCCCAAGACATGTACAGGAAAGTTAGTCAAACTCAGTATATGCCCTGACAAGGTACAAAGAGGTGTGAAATGACGATTTTGCCCTTAGGGTTAATATAGAGCAAGAAAGGGCACCAAGGGTATTTTGGTCATTTATAAGGGATCTGAAATTAAGTTTAGACCCAGTATAAGAATTTCAATGATATAAAGAACCCAGATACTAAATTTAAGGTCAGAAGACATATTTGGATTCTACATGAAAAAGTATGTGGAAGTGAACCGTGAGAGTTTAGTTTAGAAAGATGTAATCAAAAGTCACAAAGTAGAGAAAGAAAGGGACTTAATGAAACCCTAGATGAAACATCCTTAATTTCAACCTTACATATACTCAATTGGAAGTATCTTTGAACATTGGAACACCATTTTACCTTAGAAACATGAATTTCCAAGAGTTAAGCTATGGGGTACTGTTCACTTTACTGTTCACTTGGTAATTTCAGTTTACAGCATGAACTTTGGAAATTCATAATTAAATCTAAAAAAATCTAAATGAGGTGGTTCCAATTTCTAATGAAATTTATTTCACCAAAATTGGAAGGAAAAATATGGAAATGAGATTTACTTGTCTAAATGAAATCAGTTTATTCGTTGAAAATCACTATTCATTTGGTAAATGTTGAACTTCCAGATTCTGTGTCTCATTTTCAAAAATTCATTTCTCATTGTATACTTATCCAATTGAGTCGTGTTACCTATGGATTTAAATATCCATATGTCTACTTTAAGGTCATAAAATTTCGTGGAAAAATTCATTCATTTGCTATATGAAAACCGTGATGAATCTCGCTGCCTCTCAGGGCTCGTTTTATCTTGATCCAGATTTTAAGTCCAACTTTGAAAAATCATATCAATTTGAAAACTTAACCAAATTGGGAGTTCTTTGTGTCCAATTAAATATCTGGATCTTATCTATCTTCATACCAAATTTCAGGTGAAAAATCATCGGATAAGTTACTCAAATGATCGATGAAAGCGTTCGGCCTCGTATGGTTCCAGTGAGTGTATACGTTTTTACATACCATACCACATCTCCTAAGTTAAATACATGCTATCTAGGCCATATATACATTGTTCATTCACATTTACTCTCTTCCGTGAGAAGTTCCATCACCTAGAGCATGATTATATACATATGGAAGGAATGAGATTTCATGGAAATCCCAATAGCAAGATATACAAACTATAAGGTTATGCATGCTTGATGAAATGCTTAACATGTTATCATGCAATGGGAGCTAATTCATGATCATACATAGGCAAACTCTAACATGCATATTGTCATGACATGAGTTGCAAGGAGTTGCACATATTCATAACTCATCATCATCATCATAATCATCATCACATAACATATCATGCTCAACCAAACTTCATGCATAACAAGCAAGCATACCAATCAAACAACATAAGTTTATAGTAAGGTATTCTTGCTACCTCTTAGGTATCTTTGCCAATTCCTTCTTGTCTTGATCCCTCCTTTCCACAAATGTCAAAAACTAGGCATAACAAGACAATTACCAACTCACAACTCAATTTAAACCATTGTCAAGACTAGGGTTCCATTAAGTCCCTTTCTTTCTCTACTTTGTGACTTAGGTTTACATCTTTTCAAACTAAACTCTCATGGTTCATTCCCACATAATCTTTTATGTAGAATCCAAATATGCATTCAAAAATTCCAGAATCCAATTGCATCTTACACTTCTGTACAGAACCAAAAAGTGACCTCCTGTTTCCCAAAAATTCTCATTTTGATTCCAATGCTTCCAATACTTGTCTTCCTACTATAACCCCACACAATTTTCCATTTTAGACTCATTGGAAGCATTAAAATCATGAAATTCTAACATATGAACAGTAACTGCGTACTGTACAGAACAGAACATGATCTTGGATTCACAAATATACTTGAATTCCTAAGCCATTACCACTTGATTCTAGCTTGTTTAAGCTTGTCTAAATTATCTATAACATAAAACTCATGTTCTTTTCACATGGGTACCAAAATTACAGCTCCAATTCATCAAGGTTTATGCCTCAAAAACCACTTAAACTCAAGAGCAAATCCACTAGAACATAGTCTAGGATCAAGAGGAGTAGTTACCTTGATGTTTCCTTCCAAGTGCTTGCTTCCTCTTGGCTTGAGTTTTCAATTTGCAAGAGTTTCCCCAAGGTTTCTATGCATGCCAAAATGAATCTGAAAATGGGGGGTATTTATAGACAATTTTGGGTGGAAATGAAAGGCCAAGATCATTTTGGTTACTATTTGATCTTGTGGCTTAGATTTAATCTTGGAATTTCTTTTCTTTTTTGAATTATTGCATCACTTGATGACATCACCCAAAGGGACAACTCATGGGACACCTATTCAGCATGTGGCAAAATTCTAGGGTTCAAGAAGCCTCTGGAAAATTTCCAGTCCAATCCGGTATCGGCCCGGTCTGATTCCTCGAAAACTGGATTATTTTCTGAATCTAATTTTTCTGAAAATCCATATTATGTCTTCTGTGAAGGGAATTGGAAGACACGCAGCGGAAATTAACTTTAAAAATTTTTCCATTCCCATCCAGGATCTACCGAATGTGTTTAAGTCAAGGAGAAAGAAGTGTTACCTTCGGTTTCAAGCTTTGGTCACGACCTCAGTGTCCACTAGTCGCGACTCCTCGCCTCTGGAACTTTCAGTCGCGACCTCCTCAGCTTTTAGTCGCGACCTCCTCTGCTTCTAGTCGCGATCTGTTGCCTCTGGAGTTGTTAGTCGCGACCTCTTCTGCTTCACGTCGCGACCTGTCTCCTCTTTTCGGATTTCTGGCGTTCAGATGCCCGTATGGTCGCGACCTCAGGGTGTTCTGGTCGCGACCTTGCTTCGTGTCTGGTCGTATCGTAGAAGTCGACAGCTCAGATCGGCTTCCTTTACCGGTATCCACACGAACAGCGTTCCAATCGCGAATGACGTGCTAGCGCCTCTTGTCCCTCTAAGGCTTTCTAGAGATTCCGTCCTCACCGTCTCTATCTCGGCAGTTTCTTATGTGCAAACCTTTTCCACTCTCCCTGCCCCCTCTTCTCACGTCTGAATGTGTGTGTAGAGATCTATCTTTTGTGTAGAACCCTAGCTCCTAATGTCAAATATATAGGAAGCTATCGGGCTTCTAATAGGGCCGGGCTTCAGAATTAATCTTATATTAATTCTGAATTAATACAATATCATATATTGCATAATTTAATAAGAAACTAATTAAATGAATATGGTTTATATTAAATCCGTCCCACAGATTTAATTCACCTATTTATTTAATTTAAAATAAAGATAAGACAGAATTGTATTTGATTTATTCTCATAAATCAAATTTGAGATATCTTATCAATTTGAATTTCAAATTCAAATAGATCATATCCATTTAAATTCAAATTCAAAAATGATAGAGATTTAATTTATCCTTATAAATTAAATCTTACAAATATCTCTTATATTATATATATAATATATATAAACTAATTTACATGTATATAAAATATATATCCACCCTAGATTATTCATTGAATCTAGACATCTCTTAGATTCAATGAATCTGGACATCATAGCTCGCATTGGGCTGTTTTGTGTGCGACCCTGTAGGCCCATATGAAGTTGGCAGTGGGCCAGTTACTATACTGACCCACAAGTCGTAAGCGGTCTCTAGCAAGGCATTATGACTACCCAAAACATATGAGGATCGATAAACGATGTAACCTTTCATACAACCATATCACGTCCCTTTTTTCACACGATATTTCGGTCAAGGACGAGGCATGGAGAACGTCATCCTCCTGTTCCTGACCGTTACTTTCTCGATCCCTGAGTAGTCTGAATATAGAAATGGAACTACCCTTCCATTCCAGTATGGCCATACATTTCTCAGACTCACTCATCGAGGGGCCCAGTAATATCTCTCTACGAATGTGAGGGACAAATTCCATCTTGACCATTCACATTCCTCCGCATGAAAAACCACTAAGCCCGAGCATAGCCTTTATGATCACTCGGTCAAAAGTGACTTTTGACTAGGTCAAAGCTGAGCGTTTGTCATGTAGGAATCCATGATGATCTCAGGTCAAAGGGCATAGTGACATGGCTTGTATATGAGATAAGCTTATGACTTGACCCATGCAGCTCTCTCATTACGGGTCGGTCCAACACCCTGTACTCTTACATGTGCTTATGACTTTGATTTATATCTCTATATATCTTCAAAGTCATACTGGTCTTATTTCATCTCTGCTCCCACATAGATGACCGACCAGGGACATTTAGGATAAGATCACGAGTTATCCAAGGATTGTCATCATAGTAAACATGCAAATAATATGATAACATGATACAATGATTGGCCCCTAGGGCATAATTTCCAACATTCTAACCTTAAATTTAGTATCTGGGTCCTTCATATCATTGAAATTTTTATACTGGGTCTAAACTTAATTACAGATCCCTTGCGAAATGACCAAAATGCCCTTGGTGCCCTTTCTTGCACTATCTTAACCCTAAGGGCAAAATTGTCATTTTACACCTCTCTATACCCTATCAGGGCATATACTGACTCTGAGTAACTTTATCTGTATGTGACTTGGCTTCTGGGCCTATCCAGAATGACCAAAATGCCCTCCATTCATCTATTACTCTTTAGTACAACACAGGGACATTTTCGTAATTTCGCACTTTTCCGGGGTTCCACCGGACAATAGCCCACCTACCAGTCAAAGAGTCTTACTGGGCCTTTGATGGTGCCATTCTTGGGCCTTCTAGGGTCCATTACCTTTATGGCATGCATCACGAGGAATCTTCCCCGGCAATTTCATCAGGTATTTTTGCCATTATACACCGTTTATACACATCTCCGGACACCGGCTCCTTTTATCAGATACACTGACCTACTATGTCTAGGCCTCCCTTTGGGTCATAACGGTCATCTGACCGATGTCATCCGACCTCATTCAATCTCAATTTAAATACCGATAAATCTCCCTATCGGATACCCGGAGGTCACACCCTCCTGTCTGAATTTACTAATTTATGAATAACTTTTTCTACAGACCTCCTATCCGTATTCTGTCAGTTTCCTGACATCCGCCTCAACAGGACGCATCATCCTGTAATTTCTCACTTATATCTGAGATATAGGATATCCGGTAGGAATTTTTTATACTTTTAGACTATCAGATAAATTTCGGCTATCTGGAGTCCTGAGAAAATTTATGTATTAAGCTGGATTACCCAGCATCACTTGCTCTATCTACTGGCAAAATATGGGGCTGATCTGAATATGATCCTATTTTTGCCTGTTTCCGGTCCAGGTTTTTATAATTACACTTTTGCCCGGAAACTTTTCTTCTTTTCACATAAGTCCCCTTATTTGGCTAAAATTACACTTAAAGACTCCACATTTTTGTCTACTTTTCCTTTTTAGCCTTAAACTTTTCATAATTGCACTTAAGTTCTTGCATTTTCTTTCTTTTTCAATTTAATCCCTTTCTTTACATAAATGACCACATCTTTTCCTGAAAAATAACTCATATATTTCATTCAATCTGTACATACAAATTAGGATAAAAAATTAGGGATATTACAATAACCCCACACAAAATTCCATTCTAAACCCATTGGAAGCATCAAAACCATGAAATTCTAACATATGAACAGTGATTCTGTACTGTACAGAAAAGAACACCTTCATGGATTCACAAACACACATGGATTCCTAAGCCATTATCATGTGATTCAAGCTTGTTTAAGTTTGTACAAACTATCTAGAACATAAACACATGTTCCTATCATATATCCAAAGAAATTTCAGCAGCATTTCCCCAAGATTCAAGCCTCAAAACCAACTTAAACTCAAGAAGAAGTCATAAGAACAAAGTCTAGAAGCAAGGGAGCAACTTACCTTACAAGCTTCTTCAAGATCCTTGCTTGAGAAAATATTTTGCAACAGGTTCCCTAAGGTTCTTGCTCACGGTTTTGGCTTAGAATAAGGGGGTATTTATAGAAAAATCTTGGGAAAATTGAAGGCCAAGATCACCTTGGGAACTATTTGATCTAATGGTTAAAGGTTTGATCATGGAATGTCTTTTCTTTTTTCACTCTTGACATCACCACCATGACATCACTAACATGACATCACTTGGGACACCTAAGCCTCCTCTTTGGCGCCATTTTGTGTGTGAGTTCCAAGAAAAGTTTCAACCCAATCCAGTCCCATCCAGTCCAATCTGGTACCGGCCCGATCCGATTTTCCGTAAACCGGACTGTTTTCATAATCTAATTTTTATGGGACTTCATAATATATATTTTTTCAATATTTAAATCCTTCATACCATTGACATTCTCATACTGGGCTTAAATTTAATTTTAAATGCCTTGGAAAATTACCAAAATATCCTTAGTGCTTTTCCTTGCACTTTATTAAACCCAAGGGCATAATTATCATTTCTCACCTCCTTAGACCTTGTCAAAATATATATTGACTCCGACTAACCTTTCCTGCACTTGTCTTGGTGTTTTGTAACCAAAATGACCAAAATGCCCTCCATTCACTTCTGGTTTCTTAGGGCATCACAGGGGCATTTTCGTAATTTTACATTTTTCCGGGGTTCCTCTGGACACTGGCCCACCCATCAGTCCACTTATTTTATTGGGCCTTAATGACGCCATTTTTGGGCCTTTTAGGTTTCAATACCTTTGTGTCACAAATTCCTAGCAAACTCTCCCGGTAATATTCATCGGGTATTTTATTTCACTGTAAATTCCATTAAAAATTCTACAGGATTCCTTTTCTGATCTTGTCAATTTTATAAATTCTTATATCAATTATAGGAATTTATTGGAAGGCCTCATCTGATTCTGAGATCCAAAAAATATTGTAATAATTTTATCTAGCTTCAGAAATTTATATCAATTTTTCGGGACCTTAAATCAAAATTCTATGTGACGTCAAACAACCCGGAATAATTTTCTCTATTTACTGGAAAATTTGGGTCCGATCAGAACACGGTCATTTTTGGCCTGTTTTCAGTCCAAAGTTTCCATATTTACAGTTTTGCCCCTTGACTTACCACAAATCATAACTTTTCATAATTACACTTAAAAACCCCACATTTTTTTCTACCTTTTCTTTTAATCTTAAACTTTTCATAATTGCACTTGGCTTTTACACTTTCATCCTCTTCCAATTTAATCCATTTCTTTACATAATTATGGCCACATTTTTTCTTGAAAAAATCTCGAATATTTTATTCAATCTATACATACAACTTAGTACAGAAATTAGGGATGTTACACGTGGCATATCTTGCCAAATCTGGCTATACCATAACATATCTTACTGTGTCATAACTTATCTCGCCTTATCATGACATATTCAGATAGGCCAGCAACATTCTCTTTAGCTTATAATTTTATCAGCCTCTCAGGAGAATATTGCTCTTTTGCTTCTCGTTCTCCTGAACAAAGTCATGATTTAAATCTTTCATTTCAAATCTACTTTATTTGGACTTGACACAAGGGCTCTACTCCTTTACTATTCATTACCCTTTCTAACTTTTCATAATTCTCTTTATCATTTTACATGATTCTGCACATCTATACCAAACTTTTGTAACATTTGCATTCTTTTCTCATTACTTCCTAGGGTAACCCATCATTGGGCTACTCTTGCCTGAGCACATTTAACTAGAAAGTACTAATAAAAATCTGAAGCACTGGTGCTAACAGGCTCTAACCCTGGTACTTTACTATTTTAGGCTCTTCTCTATAAATCTCTTTAACTTTTAACCTTTTTGTCCTCACCTGGAGGATCTATCTAGCTTTCATTCTCATTCTCTTGATTCTCATCTTACATCTTAGGAATCTCTATTAATCTCACTTCATTTTTCATGTCAGAAGATTCTGAGTTCAGTCTATAATAATAATAAGGCTATCTGAATTAACATTATGGGTACTCTCTCTACTATGTGATAACAACTTGTGAAGCTTTTCTACCTTGACCTTGTCCTTGGTAATTGTCATTCCAAAGAAATACTGTACTTATGGCTCCTTACATTCTTTAGGCTAGGTCTACTGCGACTCTCGGGATCTACTGCGATCAACCGTAAGCCTCTTGAGGATCTAACTGCAACCCTGGACTTCTATTCTCTATGAGCTATACTAGGATCTAACTACGATCCTCCAAAATCTACTATAATTCTGTTGTACTGTATTCTTATCTCTGGAAGATTAAACCAACGGACTAAGTTACAAGGTTAGTTACTTCCACTTAGTTGCTAACTCAACAGATAATTCCCCAAAAATGATCACAGAAGCCAATATTATATATTAAGACTTTACTCATTTTCTCTATCATTTAGGAATTTCTGATGTCATCCTTATCTTTCATAACTTTACTATATCTAGTACTGCAGAGAGCTACAAATGCTCTATCATGCATATATCTTTTATAATCTGTCTATCTCATTTGATGGACATGGCTTTATTATGAGCTCCACAGACCATGCTTTCAGCTCTATTTCCTGAGCAGTTTGACTCTATCGCAAGAGCAATCTAGCTCAATTGCGAGAACGTTTACTTCTACTACATAAACTCTGCTCCTTTTCAGAGCTGCATCATCTTTCATAATTTTGTCTCATTTCATTTCATGTTCAAGGAACATCATTCACATATCTTATCCTCATTGAAGGGATACGTCCTGAGTACTGCAATCATATGTCTCTAGGATTATGATCAATATTTATCTCTAATCTCATTCTCTGTTTAATTGACTATCATTATCTATCTCAGATTCTCATTCTAAACTTGAGGGATTATATGGCTAAGTATCTTGTTTATCACTTTTCTTTGCTTTCTTATCATTACCAAGTTAAATTTTCCAATTGCATGTCATATGGTATGGGAGCAATCTAATTTTCTCATAACTTCCTCATCTCATATGTACTCTACCTTGCATGTACTGTAAAAGGGGAGTATTCATTCGTCATAGCATACTCTAACTTGCATAATATGCAAGGAAATGCAACTGATCATCGTAACTTATGGCAACAAAAGCCATATCAACAACTAATCATCATAACTTATGGCAACAAAAGCCATATTATTATCACATAATTTGCTCAACCATCCATTATACGCACACTGTAATTCAACCATTAACTCGGTAATCCTTTTAAGCATTCTGTCCCTTTATTATCTTATCTACCAGATCCCTATTACTCATTCATGAGCTTAAGATAAATACTCATTTACTTAGGCTGCCATGTAACCCCTTTTTTTTTCTAGGGTATAGACTCAACCCTTCACTACTCTTTCTTACATAGAGGATAGGGGAGTCACTCTATCTTTAAACTGTGGCTACCTTTCTCTCTCTAACATCATACACTCCTATTTCTAATCTTGCATACATCTACCGCTCTATTGAACTTCAGTGACTACATGAGAAATCTTTATAACACAAAATTCAATCCGTTAACTAACTTCTCAGTCATTCAACTCTCATTGCTCTTATGGATGAACTCGGCTAAATAGTCATCAAAGGGTTTCTATTTCTCTCTTTAACCCTTAGCCTTACGCTCATCTCTATCTAACTGAGAGGAATGCTTCTTGTAAAACTACTGAAGAAAAACTTCTCAGGTAAGAGGATCAATCTCCATCTCTGTGGAGTAACTTCTGTGTCTTTCTACTATCTCTTAACTCGTTCTGTCTGTATATCAGTCTCAGTCTGCTCTAGACTAGACTGTGGTCCCTTTCTAGTCTTCTTCTACGGATCCTGACTAACTTAAGTCACATGGATCTCACTCATCATCTAGCACTATTACTTCTGTTCTTTAGGGTGCTCTTCCCTAGGTCTGCTAGGTTACTATTTCTTTGTGATGGAATCCCTCTATCTTGAAAATATTAGCTCTCTAACTATTAACCATCACATCTCTAACTTTAAGCCATATGTTAGGCTTATTCTCAGGCAAGTCTCATTCTAACTTTTAATCCTTTTGTTCAGGAAACACTAACTGAACAACTTCTTTCGTAATGTAGATCTACTCCTGAGGGTAATACAGAGGATCTACTTCTGAGCATCTTTTTAAATTAATATGTATCTTTGTATCTCATACTATTTAGCTTACCTGCATCTTGAGCTAAACCTCTAACTGATAAACTTCAGTGAGGCTGGCATCTTCATTCATTATCAGGTCTCTGTGCATCCTAGTCGTGACCTAAGTGTTTACTAGTCGCTACTCATATTTTCTGTAAACTTTAGTTGCGACCATCACATTCTACTCGTCATGACTTGACGGCTCTGTGTACTTCAGTCGTGACCACAGGTTTTCTCTCGTCGTGACCTGAAAGCTCTATGACTTTTCATCGTAGCCAATGGTCTTTACTCATCATGACCAAAACACCTCTGTGATTACTTGTCGCGCCCTATGTATTCACTAGTCTTGACTCAACTTCTCTGGGACTTCTAGTCGCGACCTAAACTATTTCACATCACGACCTGTACATAGCTTTCTCTAAACATTCTGTTCTAGTATTCTTGCCCAGTCTTTACTATAGCAATGGCCGATCCTTATTCTTAACTTTGATGAGCTTGAGTAATTTGAAACTCATCCATATCTATCTATCACAATTGAATTAAATAGGGAACATATTCACATAGATGTTCAACCAACTATGATTTCATTATACCATCATAACATTTATACATACATTACATACATGTCAATTACATATATGGGGTAAGTCATAACTATTATCCAGCTATGTAATTACTTTGCACTATTTACATATTTACATTACCCCTCATCCCTTTTTACATTCTTTTATAGGGAATCATAAACTGCAAGTACTTCTGCATATGAAAATGCCACCCTTGTTTATCAGCTGGTGGATCATTTTCCAGAAACTCACTTAACTCTACATGCCATGTAAGGGTATATGGCAATATCTGACTTACGACCATCTCATGCCAATCTTCTAGAGTGTAAATCTAATTCAGGTTAATGCCCTCTATCGTATATCTATTTATAGTCCTTGCCACGACATTGAGGAAATACAGATAAACTGACTGCTCTTGATCTCTACTTCTATCCATCCCTTGACCTAAACTGAGCAACTCACTCTTCATAGCTTTCTTGAGACTGACATAGTCAACATTATCTGTCTTTCTCAAAGAAGGCTGGGGTTGGCTAGGACCAGGAACATCCCACTGATCTTTATCTATAACTTCATATATTCCTAGACTGCGAGAATGGGAAGGGACTGTCATATGTTGTCACTGAATCTCTGGATTAAGGTACTGGTGTAAGTTACCCATATCAAATCTATCCTTAAACTCTGGTGGAGGAGGAATAAAATCTGGTCTACCCATAGTCTAATACCAGTACTTAGCTTCCTCAGCTGTAATCTGTCCTCTCATCGGAGGAATAGAACTTACATCAAGATTAGAGGGTACTTCAACAAACTCATACTGTGTAGAGTCACTAGTCTCAGCATCATCTAGGGTAACATGTGGTCTAGGGATATGCTCCACTCTATCCCCATCCTGAGGATAAGGTTCATTGGATTGCACTAGCTGGGGATATGCCACATCTTCTTCAATCCTTTGTCCTCCCATAACAATTGAACTAGCATCTGCTGGGTCTAGAAGTGGGACAAGCATAGGGAAAACTGGGACAGGTTCTTCTGGCAAAAAGTTCAACCCCACTGATGAGCTATCGAATCTATCTGATCAGAGTCATTAGAATCAGAAATATGAGCTACATCAAAATCTTCGTCCATCATAAGCTCCTCCTTTGATTGGTCTGAACTAATAACCTTAGGCCTGGGATCCCCTTGGTTAACTGTGGTTTCTGATCTAGCTCTATGCCTAGCCATCCTGCAAACACTAACTTAATATCAATTATGACTACTTTACCATTAGGTATCTATCTATAAATTATCTATTCAAAGCATTACTTAAGCCAGAATCCTTTGCTCTGATACCAAAATGAAATATCATTCCTTAGACCCTTCAGAGTACCCTTACGGAAGTAATCTTTACTTTATTAATTCTCTCCTTCCGGAAATCCTAGCAGAAAATAACTGTACTAATTCGGTAATTCCCATGAGAACTACAATTCTATGTAAGTACCCAGGAAAGACTGGATGAACCGGCTAGATCCACTCACTTCCAGCCTCCTTCGACAACACCTACGTACACAGTACTTTCTATATTCTGCCAGTACAACAATATTTTCTAGCAAATATCCTCAAACTTCAACCTTAAATCTCGACCTTAAACCTTAACCTTACCTATACTCAATTGGAAGTATCTTAGATAATTGGAATGCCTCTTAAACTTAAAAACCTGAATTTCCAAAAGTTAGGCTTACGGTACTGTTCATCGTCACTGTTCACTTGGTAATTCCAGATTACAGTCTAAACTTTGAAAATTCATAATTAAATATAGAAAAATTATATTGAGGTGGTTCCAAATTATAATGAAAGCTCTTTCATTTAAATTTGTTAGAAAAATATGAAAATGAGGCTTTCTTGTCCAGATCAAATCAGTTTATTCGTTGAAAATTTCTGTTCATTTGGTAAATCTGGAAGTTCCAGTTTTCTTACCTCATTTTCAAAAATTCATTTCTCTTTGGTTACTTATCCAAATGAGTCATGTTACATATGGATTTAAATCTCCATATGTGTACTTTAAGATAATAAAATTTCGTGGAAAAACTCATTCATTTACTATATGAAAACTGCATAGAAATCTCACCGTATCGCATGACCTATTTTATCTTGATCCAAAGTTTAAGTCCAACTTTGAAAAATCATAACAATTTGAAAACTTAACCAAATTAGGCATTCTTGTTGTCCAATTAAAGCTCTTGATCTTATCTATTTTCATGCCAAATTTCATATGAAAACTCGTAGGATAAGTTGATTAAACTATCGTGGAAGTAGTCTTCCTCTCATCGGATCCAATGCATGCATACATTATACATACCCATACATCATCATCTAAGTTGAAGGTGTAACATCCCGATTTTTGGGTCTAGGAGAACTGGGAGGTAGTTTGATATGGGCAGGCTATTAAATCCATAGTCCCAGGGTAGTAATCTGATCTGGGACCAAGCTGTTGCTCCTCTAAACCATCACTGGAGTGAGGATAAGACAGAGAGGGATGATCTTACTGGTTATATATATGATTGCGTTATAAGAATCACATAGCTGTATAAATCAGTAAGAAGTTCTCTGCAGGAAAGATGAGGTATCCCTTAAAATTTCGAGGACGAAATTTTTAAAAGGGGAGGAGAATTGTAACATCCCGATTTTTGGGTCTAGGAGAACTGGGAGGTAGTCTGATATGGGCAGGCTGCTAAACCCGTAGTCCCAGGGTAGTAATCTGATATGGGCAGATCACTTACCTATATTTTATAGGAATCTGAGGGATGAGCTAAGTTCCTCAGGATTTAAAGATGAGTTAAGTCTTTGACCTACAGAATAGGGACAGTTTACCTAGGTTCAAAAAGAGGAATGTAAGGAATATCCTAAGTCTTAAGCCTAGGAATTCTGCAGGTAGCTAGATATGGGCTGGCTCCTGAGTAAGATAGCCTGATATGGGCGGGTTGTCGAACCTTTCAATTAACAATAACTCCCGAAGAGTTCAGGGGATGAGTTATTGAAAGAGAATTTCTAGAACTTAAGATGAAGGATAAGAAGATAAGTAAATATGCCAGAAAGAGAATTCAAGAGCATAATCGTAATTATGGGAAAGATCGGGCTGGTAGCCGATGAGTACTATATTTTACCAGAAAATAAAGAAAATTATACTGACCATTTCACTGAACTGTGAAATATGCATATGAGGTCTCTATGAGTATGAAAGAATTATGAAAAGTTAAGGGACTTAATTGAAAAGAAGAAAAGTTTTCAGGGGCAAATGGTAATTATGGAAAGTTGAGCCAGAAGCATGTCAGTCCCAAATTCCATCAGTAGATAGAGAAAATAATGCTGGATAATCCAGCTTAATACAGGAATTTTATCAGGACTCCAGATAGCCAAAATTTATCTGATAGTCTAAAAGTATAAAAAATTCCTACCGGATATCCTAGACCTCAGATATGAGTAAAAAATTGCAGGAAGATACGTCCTGTAGAGACGGATGTCAGGGAATTGACAGAATACCGAAAGGAGGTCTGTAGAAAAAGTTATTCATAAATTAGTGAATTGAGACGGGAGTTTGTGACCTCCAGGTATCCGATTGGTAGATTTATCGGTATTCAAATTGAGATTGAATGAGCCCAGATGACATCAGTCAGAGGCTCGTAATGACACAAAGGGATGCCTAGAGTCAGTATGACAGTCTATATGATAAAAGGGGCCGGTGTCCGGAAAAAGGTGTAAAATGACAAAAATGCCCTTATGTTATAAAATAGGAAAAGAATGAGTAAAGGATATTTTGGTCATTTGGCTAAGGTTAGACAGTCAAGAAAGGTTATCTAGATAGTTGACCAGGGTCAGAGAATACTCTGGTGAAATGTGAAAAGACAATAATGCCCCTAGACTCATTAAAGTAAATAAAGATGAATCAAGGGCATTTTGGTAATTTGCCAAGGGATATTTCTTGGGAATCGAGCCATCAGAGTACTTGAGCTTGATCAGATACCCAAGATAGCATTCCTAGAGTCCAAAAACGTAGCCCAAGGAATATGTGAGTAAAAGTAGCATTAAAATACTATTTTAGTATTGTTTCTGTAAAGTAAAGTTACCCGGTCGAAGTGGTAACCGGGGGATTAGTTAGATAAAGCTTTAGACTTATCTGTAAGTCATGGGATGGCGTGAAAGGTGCTAGCAAGATGCCACATGACACTGATCTAGAGGGAGAAGAAAAGCTGAGGACACGTGGCACGATCTCAGCCGTGTATTCTGGTGCAAGACTCTGGAATGCTCTGGAACACTGAGTCAGTAGGTAATTATGAAAGGCCATGAGTCATCAAGATGATATCACCATGATGATGCAATAAGTTGGATTAAAGAAAATAGGAAATTTCAGAAAAATTGGTGGCCACAAGATCAAAGTTCTTGAGAATTACAGGAATGCCATCCATGAAAACTATAAATACCCCCTCCCCCTTGCCATTGTCTTCACGGCCAAGAGCTCATAAAGAGAAAGAAGTAAGTTCTAGAGAGAGAAAGTGAGAGGAAGAAGGAAGTTATGGCGGAGCTCGAAGCACTATAGAGATAGTAGAGTTCTGCTTAGCTAGTAAGGTAGTAACTAATCCTAGCTTTTATGTACTGGCCTTGTGATTTGATATGCTATTGTTTGGTTGGATTGTTGTCTTATATGTTATGCTTGAAGCTCTACTACATAATGTTATGATCATATGTTATTTAGTATGAAAGCACGCAGCATACTTATCTGTACACAATCACAAGCAAGCACTATCACACTGCATTACAAATATTGTTATGATTATTACTACTGAGATTCCCCCGAATCTCATCCCCTATGTATAACCCATTACAGGGAGGTTATGTCAAAGTGAATTTTGAGAATGCTAAGAGACGCTGTTATGCTGCCAAAATTATGGTAGTGAAGGAAGAAGCTGATACGTACTGTGTACGTAGGTATTGTCTAAGGAGTCTGGAAGTGAGTGGACCTAGCCAGTTCATCCAGTCTTTCCTGGGTACTTACGTAGAATGGTAGTTCCTACAGGAATTACCGAATCAGTACAAGATCAGTTATTTATAAAGATGAAGCCTAGTAGTTATACTGCCGGATTTCTGGCAGGAAAGATATAATAGAGATATGAGGATTTTATTCATGCCATGTTGTATAACAATTTATTATTTAATAATAAATATTGTTTGGCATGTTCAGCTTGTGTATAAGACATTGAGAGAGAAATTCGCAGGTCCTGAGGTAGCAGTGTTTTGACCTCAGTTTGACCTAGTAAACGGAAGAGTTTGGCCACGAAATTTGGTGAGCCAGTAGCACACATCTTAGGCATTACGTGGATACGTAATAAGCCTCATTTGGATATGTAGAATGAGATGAATTAGTTTTCAAAGTAAAGATTTAGAATAAGGAACTTAAGAGTAAAATTTTAAATTTCTGGGCTTGAGTTATGTAATATCCCAAATTTTCTGTACTGATTTGTATGTACAGATTGAGTGAAATATATGAATTATTTTTCAGAAAAAAGATGTGGTTATTTATGTAAAGAAAGGGATTAGATTGAAAAAGAAAGGAAATGAAAGGACTTGATTGCAATTATGGAAAGTCTAAGGCTAAGAAGGAAAGATAGACAAAAATGTGGGGTCTTAAAGTGTAATTTTAGCCAAATAAAGGGACTTAAGTGCAAAGAAGAAAAAGTTTCCTGGGGCTAAAGTGTAATTAAAGAAAATTAGGCCAGAAGTGGTTTGGACTGCCCGAAAGCATTTCAGTCCCAGATCTCACCAGTAGAGAGAGCAAGTAATGCTGGGTAATCCAGCTTAATACAGGAATTTTTCAAGACTCCAGATAGCCAAAATTGATCTGATAGTCTAAAAGTTATAAAAATTCCTACCGGATATCCTAGATTTCAGATATAAGTGAGAAATTACAGGATGATGCGTCCTGATAGGGCAGATGTCAGGAAACTGACAGAATACCGATAGGAGGTCTGTAGGAAAAGTTATTCACAAATTAGCAAATACAGATAGGAGTGTGAGGCCTCCGGGGATCCATTTAGAAAATTTATCGGTATTTAAAAAGGGACTAAATGAGTTCGGATGACCTCGGTCAGATGACTGTTATAACCCACAGGGATGCCTAAACACAGTAGGCCAGTGTATCTGGTAAAAGGACCCGGTGTCCAGGAATGTGTATTAACGGTGTATAATAGCTAAAATACTCTATAAACATGAACGGGGGAAGATTCCTCGTAATGCATGCCATGAAGGTAATGGACCCTGAAAGGCCCAATAATGGCGCCATCAAAGGACCAGTAATGAGTGATTTTTCCCTAAAAGATAATTGAGTTAGCTTCATGTAGCAATAGGAACCACTTCATTTAAATTTTTCTATAATTAATTATGATTTTTCGAAGTCAGGTCACTCATCTGGAATTTACACAGTGAACAGTACACGAGAAGAGAAAAAATCCAGATTGAGAAATTAGACTTTAATGACCTTGAAAGTGTTCTAAATGCTACCAAATGATCCCTATAATGTACGAAAGTAAGGATGTTTCATTTTGGTATCAGAGCAAAGGATTCTGGCTTAGGAAATGCTCTGAGTAGATGATTTATAGATAGATATACCATGATAAAGGTGTCATAATTGACACTAAGTTAGTGTTTACAGTATGACTAGATATAGATCCGGATCCGAAACCACGGTGAACCAATGGGATCCTAGACCAGAGGTCTCTAGTTCGGATAGTTCAGAAGAGGAGATAATGAACAATGATTCTGATCCTTGGATATCTCCAGTAGTTAGTGACTCTGAAGTGGATAGTTTTTCAGTAGGATCAAATCTTGTGGGAGATCAGGAGGAGATGGTGATAGAAGGTCCTATTCCTGCCATTCCAATAAATGCGGTACCTCCAAACATAGCGGACATTACAGGATCCAGTCTAGTACTTGATCAGATTGATGCACCAGGTCCCAGTAGGCCCAGAGTGACACTAGTAGAGATACCTTTGGGAGATCTGATCATAAGGATGGTACCCGGGAAGAACCTGAGTAGAGAACAATTTGAGAAATCAGTAGTATTAGTCCGACAGCTATGTGAGCTGAGGTAGACCCTGATCAGAAATGTAGATCAAGATTATATGGTTTATCAGAATTTTATCATAAGGGTAAAAGCCATATATCAAACCTGGGATCCAAATGTGTTAACCATGAGGCTTTGGCTAGAAATTATGGATGATGTGTTGCCAACTACTCCTACTTGGAGAATAGAGTTGGATCGATATTTTGACGAAGAACCATATTGTATTGTATCTGACTCGATCTACTTGGTAGGAGAGTTTATTAGAATAAAGTTTAAGAAGGATTAGGGTAATGTTTTCAATGTATGCAATGTATAAAAGACTAGTATAGTAGTATATGTATGACTGTGACATATACTTTGTATACTATGTTTGGAATGAAATGAGAATTGTTATTTATCGCATTCCCTTTTGCATTATAGTATAACAAAATGGTTCGAACAAGAAGAACTATTCCAGCTGAATAACCACGGGAGGCTGGAAATATTAATCAAATAATCTTAGAACGATTAGAGTAGCAGCAGAGGATGATTGAGGAAATGCGGCCAGCTCAGGCACGCAATGAGCTGGAGAGAGATGCCGCTATAGCTGCAGCAGTAGTAGAAGCTGTAAGCAACCTGAGGCCACCCTAGCCTTCAAGATCGGCTAATAGAGAACCGTAGCCGGTACAGCCCCAGAGACGGGTTGACCCGAGAGAAAATGTAGCTAGCATCCAACAATGGATGATCAAATTTTGCAAGTACAATCCTCTAGTGTTTGAAGGAACGTTCGAGGTGCAGTTAGCTGAGGATTAGATTAGCAGATTAGAAAAGATCTTCAAGGTTCTTGACTACCCAACGGAAACCAAAGCTCAGATGGCTATCTATCAGCTAGAAAAAGATGCTGACAGGTGGTGGAAGAACACTGAGTTACTTCTGCAAGCAAGAGACATTCCAATCACCTGGGAAGTGTTTCTTGAGCAGTTTTATGAAAAATATTTTTCTCAATCAGTTAAAGATGAAAGAGAGGCAGAATTCCTTGTACTGAGACAAGGAGAAAAGGAATCTTTTGATGAATATCTTGCTAAGTTCATCCGGCTATCTCAATATTCCACTTATCTGCGCCAAGTGGATGATAACGCTGGATGATAGAAAGGATGATTCGAGGGCTGAACTCTACGCTAAAGGAGAAGTTAACTCCTCAATAATACAGCCAGTTTAATAAGGCCGTGGAGGCATGCCGTATTGTTGAAAATAGCATGAATCACCGAATGCTATTCAGATCGAGAATCAGGGATCAAGCAGCTCCTGACAAAGTCGGTCGGAATCAAGAAGCTGCAAGTGGTAGCAGCTACAGGAAGAGAAAGTGACCATGGCAAAACAGGAGGCCGAGTAGAGGAAATTTCCGCGGAAGGTCCAACAACAGAGATTCAAAGGCCCAAACCTGTGACAACTGTGGAAAGAATCATGGTGATAGACCATGTTTAATGGGCCAGAATGTTTGTTATACCTGCGGAAAGCCCGGACATTTTTCCCGAGAATGCCCTCAAGCTATAACAAATCCAAGGCTAAGGACACCAAGAAGAGTGTTTGCACTCACCAGGGAGGACGCTCAGCGATCACCTGAGATGATCCAAGGTACAATTTATCTCAATGATCATGCTGTGACTGCTCTATTTGATTCGGGTGCAAGTCATTCCTTTATTTCCTATGAGTGTGTAAAATGCCTAGGCCTTCGGATTAGCAAGTTGTGTTATGATATACATGTGAAAACTCCCACCAATGCTAGGGTAGTTACGTCTGATGCCTGTTTGAATAGTATAGTTCGTTATGAGCATTGCTGTACCACCCTAGACTTAATATGTATGCCTTTCCGAAAGATCGATGTCATACTTGGTTTGAATTGGTTAGCCTCCAATAACGTAATGTTGGACTGCAGGAACAAGACCCTAGTTCTTGGCCCGAAGGTCGCTAATCTGAGTCCGAAAGTAAGATTGAATTTTATAACGGAGGCTCAGGAAGATAAATGTCTGCGGAAAGGGTTTTAGGGTTATATGGTATTCTTTTCTGTTCAAATAGAGGTAGAAGAAGGAATTGATGAGATCCCAGTAGTCAATGAATTTCCTGAAGTCTTTCCGAAGGAAATTCAAGGATTGCCTTTAGAACGAGAAGTAGAGTTTACGATTGACATTGTACCTGGAGCTGGACTAGTATCTAAAGCCCCATACCGAATGGCTCCTAATGAAATGATGGAACTGAAGAAGCAAATTGAGGAGCTATTGGAAAAGGGTTTTGTAATATCCTTAATTTCTGTACTGATTTCTATGTACAAATTAGATGGAATATATGAGTTCTTTTTCAGGAAAAAGATATGGTCCTTTATGTAAAGAAAATGATTAAATTGCAAAAGAAAGGAAATGAAAGGACTTAAGTGCAATTAAGGAAAGTTTAAGGTTAAGAAAGAAAGGTAGACAAAAATGTGGGGTCTTAAAGTGTAATTTTAGCCAAATAAAGGGACTTAAGTGCAAAGAAGAAAAAGTTCCCTGGGGCTAAAGTATAATTAAGGGAAAATAGGCCAGAAGTGGGTTGGACTGCCCGACAGCATTTCAGTCCCAGATTTCACCAGAAGATAGGGCAAGTGACGCTGGGTAATCCAGCCTAATACCGGAATTTTTGAAGACTCCAGATAGGAAAAAATGGACTGATCGTCCAAAAGTTATAAAAATTCCTACCGGATACCCTAGATTTAAGATATAAGTAAGAAATTACAGGATGATGCACCGTTATGGGGCGGATGTCAGGAAACTGACAGAATACCGACAGGAGGTCTGTAGAAAAAGTTATTCACAAATTAGAAAATCCAGACGGGAGTATGAGGCCTCCAGGGATCCGATAGGGAGATTTATCGGTATTTAAACTAAGACTGAATAAGGTCGGGTAACAACAGTCAGATGCCCATTATGACCCAAATGGCTGCCCAAACACAGTAGGGCAGTGTATTTGACAGAAGGAGCCGATGTCCGAATATGTGTGTAAACGGTGCATAAAATAATAAAATATTCAATGAACTGTGCCAGAGGAGGATTCCTCGTAATGCGTGCCATGAAGGTGTTGGACCCAGAAAGGCCAAAAAATGGCACCAACAAAGGCCCAATAAGACTCTTGGACTGATAGGTGGGCTAATGTCCAGCAGAACCCGGGAAAAGTGCGAAATTACGAAAATGCCCCTGTGTTGTACGAAAAGAGTAGCAGATGAATGGAGGGCATTCTGGTCATTTTGGACAGGCTCAGAAGCTAAGACATACATAAATAAGGTTGTCTAGAGCCAGTATATGATTTGACCAGGTTACAGAAAGGTGTAAAATGACGATTTTGCCCTTAGGGTTAAAATAGGGCCAGAAAGGGCACCAAGGGCATTTTGGTCATTTCGCAGGGCATCTGTAATTGAGTTTAGAACCAGTATTAAAATGTTAATGATATAAAGGATCCAGATACTAAGTTCAAGGCCAGAAGACATAATATGGGTTTTCAAAAAAATTAGATTCAGAAAACAGTCGAGTTTTCGAGGCGACGGACCGGGCCGGTACTGGATTGGACCGGAAAGCTTCCAGAAGGTTTCTCTCCTCTCCATTTTCACCATGTGAAGAATGTGGGTGGTGAGGTGTCCCATGAGGTGGTATTGAGTGATGTCATGCATGATGCAGTAAAAGGAATAAAGAAAAATAGGAAATTCCGGAAAAACCAGGACCACAGGATTAAATGGCTTCAAAATTACAAGAATGCCACTCCTCAAAACTATAAATACCCCCTAGCTCCTCATTCAGCATGTCCCAAGCAAGGTTTAGAGAGATAAGGAAGTTCTTGAGAGAGAAAGTGAGATAAAGAAAGAAGAAAGGAAGTTCTGGTGGAGTTGGAAGCAGTAGAGAAGTTCTGAAGTTCTACTTTTGAGGTAGTAACTAATCCTAGCTTATATGTAATGTCTTTGTGATTTGTTGTGCTATTGCTTAGTTGGATTGTTGTCTTATATGTTATGCTTGAAGCTCTATTACAATGCTATGATCATATGTTATTGAATATTGAAGCATGCAGCATACTTATCTGTACACAATCACAAGCAAGCACTGTCACACTGCATTACATATATTGTTATGATTGTTGCTACTGGGATTCTTTTGAATCTCATTCCCATATATATAACATTACAGGGGAGGTTCTGTCAAAATAAAATTTAGAAATTTTAAGAGACGCCGTTAGGCTGCCGAAATTCTGGCAACGAAGAAGGAATAAAGAAAGGAACTGATACGTACTGTGTACGTAGGTGCTGTCTAAGGAGGCTGGAAGTGAGTGGACCTAGCAGGTTCATCTAGTCTTTCCTAGGTACTTACGTAGAATGGTAGTTCCTACGGGAATTACCGAATTGGTACAAGATCGGTTACTTTATACAGAAGGAATATAGCAGTTATGCTGCCGAATTTTAGACAACGAAAAATGTAATAGAAAATATGAGGATGTTAACCATGCACTTTGTATAATAGTTGATTATTTAATAATGGTTGTTATCTAGCATGTTGAACTGATATGTGATGTATGTAGGCACTAATATGTAAGGTTGATTGCTGAAAAATGACTATGTGAACAGTAACCCGTGGAGACCTATTGATGTTTGGTAAATCATTAAAAATAGTAAATGGTTGAATAAATGTATGATATTTTTATGGTAAATATTAGACATACTAAGATTTAATTTGATATATATAATGCTTCATTTGGATGCATACACGAAAAGATATAAATTGTTAAAGTTGGGACCAGAATGCTGGATTCAGGAGAAAGTCATTGGATGAACAATAAAGTTGAAACGTTTACCCACGTTGAATTTGTCAAGGAATGGTCAACCAATGATTTTTCCATGAAATATACTTAAGTTATCTTCATGTAGCAATTTGAACCACTTCATTTTGATTTTTCTAGAATTAGTTATGATTTATCAAAGTCAAGTCACTTATCTGGAATTTGCCACAGTGAACAGTACCCGATATGAATAAAATTTCAGATTAAGAGTTTAGACTTCAATGACCCTGAAAGTGGTTCTAAGTGCTACTGAATGGTCCTTAAGATATATAAAAATAAGGATGTGACAGGTTTCATAAGACCAAGTGTATCACCATTGGGTGCTCCTGAAACGTCCATACTTTCGTACATCTTAGGGATCATTTGGTAGCATTTAGAACCACTTTCAAGGTCATTGAAGTCCAATTTCTCAATCTGGATTTTTTCTCTTCTCGCGTACTGTTCACTGTGTAAATTCCAGATGAGTGACCTGAATTCAGAAAATCATAATTAATTATAAAAAAATCGAAATGAAGTGGTTCCAATTGATACATGAAGCTAACTCAATTATATTTTAGGGAAAAATTACTCATTTACCAATATTTGACCAAGTCAACGTGGGTCAATGTTATAACTTTACTGTTCATCCCACGTTTTCCCCCTAAATCCAGCATTCTGGTCCTAACTTTGGAAATTTATAAATCCATGTGTAGACATCCAAACAAGGCATATTATATATCAAATCGAAGATTAATATGTCTAATATTTACCATAAAAATTTCATACGTTTATTCATCCATTTACTATTTTTAATCATGGGTCAAACATCATTAGGTCACCACGTGTTACTGTTCATAGTGATAAATTTCAGCATTTCAACTTTGCATATATATGCATACATCCATCATATATCAGTCAAGCATGCCAAACAATACTCATTAACAATTAATAAGTTGTTATTCATCATAACATATACAAAATTCTCATATTTCTAATACATCCTTTCTGCCTGAAATCCGGCAGCATAACTGCTACCCTTCATCTTTAGAAAGTAACCAATCTTGTACCGATTTGGTAATTCCCGTGAGAACTACCATTCTACGTAAGTACCCAGGAAAGACTGGATGAACCGGCTAGGTCCACTCACTTCCAGCCTCCTTAGATAGTACCTACGTACATAGTACGTATCAGTTCCTTTCTTTACCACTTTGCCGAAATTTCGGCAGCATAATGGCGTCTTTCAAGATTTCCAAAATTTACTTCGTCATAGTCTCCCCTATAATGAGTTATTTGGGATGAGATTCAAGGGAATCTCAGTAGTAATAATCATAACAATATATGTAATGCAGAGTGGCAGTGCTTGCTTGTGATTGTGTACAGATAAGTATGCTGTGTGCTTCCATATTTAATAACATATGATCATAGCATTGTAATAGAGCTTCAAGCATAACATATAAGACAATAATCCAACCAAACAATAGCACAACCAATCACAAAGACATTACATAAAAGCTAGGATTAATTACTACCTTAAAAGCTTAGCAGAACTCCAGAACTTCTATACTGCTTCCAACTCCGCCAGAACTTCCTTTCTTCTTTCTTTCTCTCACTTTCTATCTCAAGAACATCCTTATCTCTCTAAAATGCTCCTTGGCCATGATGAATGAAGAGCTAGGGGGTATTTATAGTTTTGATGGATGGCATTTTCGTAATTTTGAAACCATCTGAGCTTGTGGTCCTGACTTTTTCGGAATTTTTTATTTTTCTTTATTCCCCTTTACTGCATAATCAAGGGACACCTCACCCCTCACATTTATCACATGGCGCAATTTTAAGAGCAAGAAGCCTTCTGGAAGATTTCCGGTCCAATCCGGTACCGGGCCGGTCTGTCTCCTCGAAAACTAGACTGTTTTATGAATCTAATTTTTCCAAGAATCCATATACCCCTGGGTACTTTATATCATTAACACTTTTATACTGGGTCTAAACTCAATTACAGATCCCCTGCGAAATGACCAAAATACCCCTGGGTGCCCTTTCGTGCACTATCTTAACCCTAAGGGCAAAACCATCATTTTACACCTTTCTGTACTTTGTCAGGGCATACACTGACCCTGGTTAACCTTACCTGTATATGTCTTGGCTTCTGAGTTTGACCAGAATGACCAAAATGCCCTTCATAAACCTATTACCCCTTCAGTACAACACAGGGGCATTTTCATAATTTTGCACTTTTCCGGGGTTCAGCTGGACACTGGCCCACCTATCAGTCCAAGAGTCTTATTGGGCCTTTGATGGTGCCATTATTGGGCCTTTCTGGGTCCATCACCTTCATGGCACGTATTACGAGGAATTTTCCCTCGGCACAGTTCATCGAATATTTTAACTATTATACACCGTTAACACACATCCCCGGACACCGGGTCTTTTTACCAGATACACTGGCCTACTGTGTTTAGGCATCCCTATGGGTTATAACGGTCATCTGACTGAGGTCATTCGAACTCATTCAGTCCCTTTTTAAATACCGATAAATTCCCTAACCGGATCCCCGGAGGCCTCATACTCCCATCTGTATTTGGTAATTTGTGAATAACTTTTCCTACAGACCTCATATCGGTATTCTGTCAGTTTCCCGACATCCGCCCCATCAGGACGCATCATCCTGTAATTTCTCACTTATATCTGAAATCTAGGATATCTGGTAGGAATTTTTATAACTTTTAGACTATCAGATCAATTTTGGCTATCTGGAGTCTTGAAAAATTCCTGTATTAAGCTGAATTACCCAGCGTCACTTGCTCTATCTACTAGTGGAATATGGGGCTGATCAGAGTACGATCACTATTTTTGCCTATTTTCGGTCCAGGTTTTCATAATTACACTTTTGCCCAGGAAGCTTTTCTTCTTTTCAATTAAGCCCCTTTATTTGGCTAAAATTACACTTAAGGACCCCACATTTTTGTCTACTTTTCCTTCTTAGCCTTAACCTTTTCATAATTGCAATCAAGTCCTTTCATTTCCTTTCTTTTTCAATTTAATCCCTTTCTTTACATAAATAACCACATCTTTTTCTTGAAAAATAATTCATATATTTCATTCAATCTGTACATATAAATCAGTACAGAAAATTAGGGATATTATAGCTCCCGTGCTATTTGTCAAGAAGAAGGATGGCAGTCTAAGGCTATGCATTGACTACCGGGAATTGAATAAGATTACAGTCAAGAATAAGTATCCACTCCCCAGAATTGACGATCTGCTAGACCAATTAGCAGGAGCGAGCTTATTCTCTAAGATTGACTTGAGATCTGGCTATCATCAGCTAAGGGTGAAGTCAGATGATATTCCAAAGACTGCTTTTAAGATGCGCTACGGACATTTCAAATTTCTTGTGATGCCTTTTGGGCTGACGAATGCACCTGCTATTTTCATGGATTACATGAATCGGATCTTCAGGCCTTATTTAGATCAGTTCGTTGTGGTCTTCATTGATGATATCTTGGTGTACTCCAAATCTGCAGAGAAACATGAAAGGCATTTGAGAATTGTTCTTAGTACCCTTAAAGAAAAGAAGCTTTATGCTAAGCTGAGTAAGTGCGAGTTTTGGCTTTCAGAAGTCAAATTTCTCGGTCATGTCATATCCCGAGAAGGGGTAGCTGTGGATCCTAGCAAAGTTGAAGCAGTTTTGAGCTGGGAGCAGCCGAGGACAGTGACGGAGATCAGAAGCTTTCTTGGCCTAGCAGGGTACTATAGAAGATTTATCCAAGACTTTTATGGAGTTGCCTTGCCACTTACCAAGCTTACCAGAAAGAATCAGCAGTTTAAGTGGGATGAGAAGTGCGAGGCTAGCTTCCAAGAGTTGAAGCAGAGATTAACCACTACTCCCGTGCTGATTATTCCAGACCCAACTCAGACTTATGTAGTCTACACTGATGCTAGTAAGCAGGGGTTGGGATGTGTGCTGATGCAGCAAGGTAGAGTAGTAGCCTACGCTTCTCGACAGTTGAAGCCACATGAAGAGAATTATCCCACTCATGATCTGGAGCTTGCGGCGGTGGTTTACGCTCTGAAGATATGGAGACATTATTTATATGGAGCAACTATAGAGTTGTATTGCGACCACAAAAGCCTGAAGTATCTACAGGATCAGAAAGAGCTGAATATGAGGCAACGACAATGGATGGAATTGTTGAAAGATTATGACTTCCAAATTAAATACCATCCAGGAAAAGCCAATGTGGTAGCTGATGCCCTGAGTAGAAAAGTGGTGCAGGTTGCACACATGATGATCAAGGAGTTGGAATTGATAGAAGATATGCGCGATTGGAGCCCTCTATATCAAATGCAACTGACGGAGAATCCTTTCAGAGGAGTTCATGTCAGAACTTGCATAGAAGATGAGATAAAAGAGGCTCAAAAGCAGGATAAGCTCGCAGTAATATTCAAAGATAAACTGGAGAGAGGGAAGACCAGGAATTTTGAGATTTCCCCAGATGGATTATTGTAGTTCAGGGGAAGGCCCTATATCCCTAATGCTACGGGATTAAGAGAAAAGATTCTGGAGGAAGCACATAAAAGCCGATACACAGTCCATCCAGGTATGACCAAAATATACCATGATGTTAAAAGGTTGTTTTGGTGGCCTGGATTGAAGAAGGATGTAGTGGCTTATGTGTCCAAGTGCTTGACCTGCCAGAAAGTAAAAATTGAACCTCAAAAGCCAGCAGGAACATTGCAGCCTCTAGATATCCCTGAGTGGAAATGGGATGGTATTGCCATGGACTTTGTGGAAGGACTACCCATGACTCCAAGTAAACATGATGCAGTATGGGTAGTAGTTGATCGATTGACAAAGTCAGCACATTTCCTGGCAATCAATAAGAGAGATTCTCTGGAGAAGCTGGCGAAGCTATACATAAAAGAAATTGTTAGAGACCCTCGATTTACTTCTAATTTTTGGAGGGCTTTGCAGGAAGAAATGGGCACTACTCTCAGATTCAGTACAGCTTATCATCCTCAAACAGATGGACAATCTGAAAGAACGATACAAACATTAGAGGATATGCTGAGAGCATGTGTCTTAGATTTTCAAGGTAGCTGGGATATCCATTTACCCCTCATAGAATTTGCATATAATAATAGTTATCAGGCTAGCATTCAGATGGCACCTTTTGAAGCTCTATATGGACGTAAATGTAGATCCCCCTTATGCTGGCTAGAATTGAGCGAGAGAAGAATGCTTGGTCCTGATATAGTGGATCAAACCGCAGAACAGATTGCGGTGATTAGAAAAAGATTGCTGATGGCTCAAAGCAGACAGAAAAGCTATGCACATGTCAGAAGGAAGCCGTTGGAGTTTGAAGAAGGTAAACATGTATTCCTTAAGTTAACTCCAACTACAGGAGCCGGACGATCGATTAAAGTGAGGAAGTTACATCCAAGATACATCGGGCCATTCCAAATTCTCTCGAAGAGAGGGACAGTAGCCTACAAGTTAGCTCTTCCTCCAAATCTTATCCAGATACATGATGTGTTTCATGTTTCCCAATTAAAGAAGTATGTTCCAGATCCATCTCATGTGATTGAGCAAGATGAAGTCGCGCTACGAGATGATCTGACCTATGAGATTGGACCAGTATAAATTGCTGATCGAAAGGTCAAGTAGTTACGTAATAAGCAAATCCCTCTAGTAAAAGTGATCTGGAAAGGCTTAACTGAACATGAAGCTACATGGGAAACAGAAGAAAAGATGAGGGGGAAGTATCCGGAATTGTTTCTATAGAGTATGTATAATGTAAATTTTGAGGACAAAATTTGTTTTAAGGGGGAGAGAAATGTAATATCCCAAATTTTCTGTACTGATTTGTATGTACAGATTGAGTGAAATATATGAATTATTTTTCAGGAAAAAGATGTGGTTATTTATGTAAAGAAAGGGATTAAATTGAAAAAGAAAGGAAATGAAAGGACTTGATTGCAATTATGGAAAGTCTGAGGCTAAGAAGGAAAGGTAGACAAAAATGTGGGGTCTTAAAGTGTAATTTTAGCCAAATAAAGGGACTTAAGTGCAAAGAAGAAAAAGTTTCCTGGGGCTAAAGTGTAATTAAAGAAAATTAGGCCAGAAGTTGTTTGGACTGCCCAAAAGCATTTCAGTCCCAGATCTCACCAGTAGAGAGAGCAAGTAATGCTGGGTAATCCAGCTTAATACAGGAATTTTTCAAGACTCCAGATAGCCAAAATTGATCTGATAGTCTAAAAGTTATAAAAATTCCTACCGGATATCCTAGATTTCAGATATAAGTGAGAAATTACAGGATGATGCGTCCTGATAGGGCAGATGTCAGGAAACTGACAGAATACCGATAGGAGGTCTGTAGGAAAAGTTATTCACAAATTAGCAAATACAGATAGGAGTGTGAGGCCTCTGGGGATCCGATTAGAAAATTTATCGGTATTTAAAAAGGGACTAAATGAGTTCGGATGACCTCGGTCAGATGACTGTTATAACCCACAGGGATGCCTAAACACAGTAGGCCAGTGTATCTGGTAAAAGGACCCGGTGTCCGGGAATGTGTATTAACGGGGTATAATAGCTAAAATACTCGATAAACATGAACGGGGGAAGATTCCTCGTAATGCATGCCATGAAGGTAATGGACCCTGAAAGGCCCAATAATGGCGCCATCAAAGGCCCAGTAAGACCCTTGGACTGATAGGTGGGCCAGTGTCCAGCAGAACCCCGGAAAAGTGCCAAATTATGAAAATGCCCCTGTGTTGTACTAAAGGGTACTAGGTGTATGAAGGGCATTTTGGTCATTCTGGATAGGCCTAGAAGCCAATACATACACAAGTGAGGTTAACCAGGGTCAGTATATGCCCTAACAGGGTATAAAAAGGTATAAAATGATAACTTTACCCTTAGGGTTAAGATAGTGCAAGAAAGGGCACCCAGGGGTATTTTAGTCATTTTGCAGGGGATCTGTAATTGAGTTTAGACCCAGTATAAAAATACTAATGATATAAAGGACCCAGATACTAAATTTAAAGTTAGAAGACATAATATGGATTTTCAGAAAAAATTGGATTCAGAAAACAGTCCAGTTTTCGAGGAAACGATCCGGGCCGGTACCGGATTGGACTGGAAAGCTTCCAGAGGCTTCTTGGCTCCCTCAAATTTCGGCATGTGAAGAATGTGAGGGGTGAGGTGTCCCCTTAGGTGTCCCTTGATGATGCATCATGGCCTAGAGAACTTTTAGAGAGAGAAAGAAGTTCTTGAGAGAGAAGGAGCAAGGAAGAAAGAAGAAAGGAAGTTCTGGCGGAATTGAAAGCAGTACAGAGATTCTAGAGTTCTGCTAAGCTTTTAAGGTAGTAACTAATCCTAGCTTTTATGTAATGTCTTTGTGATTGGTTGTGCTATTGTTTGGTTGGATTGTTGTCTTATATGTTATGCTTGAAGCTCTATTACAATGCTATGATCATATGTTATTGAGTATGGAAGCACGCAGCATACTTATCTGTACACAATCACAAGCAAGCACTGTCACTGCATTACATATATTGTTATGATTATTACTACTGAGATTCCCCCGAATCTCATCCCAAATAACTCATTACAGGGGAGGCTATGTCGAAGTAAATTTTGGAAATTTTGAAAGACACCGTTATGCTGCCAAAATTCTGGCAAAGTGGCAAAGAAAGGAACTGATACGTACTGTGTACGTAGGTACTGTCTAAGAAGGCTGGAAGTGAGTGGACCTAGCCAGTTCATCCAGTCTTTCCTTGGTACTTACGTAGAATGGTAGTTCTCACGGGAATTACCGAATCGGTACAAGATCAGTTACTTTCTAAAGACGAAGTATAGCCATTGTGCTGCCGGATTTCAGGCAGAAAGGATGTATTAGAAATATGAGAATTTTGTACATGTTATGATGTATAACAACTTATTAATTATTAATGAGTATTGTTTGGCATGTTTGACTGATATATGATGGATGTATGCATATGTATGCAAAGTTGAGTGCTGAAATTTACCACTATGAACAGTAACACGTGGTGACCTAATGATGTTTGACCCATGATTAAAAATAGTAAATGGATGAATAAATGCATGATATTTTTATGGTAAATAGTATACATATTAATCTTCGATTTGATATATAGTATGCCTCATTTGGATGTCTACACATGGAGATATAAATTATCAAATTTGGTACCAGAATGCTGGATTTAGGGGAAAAACGTTGGATGAACAGTAATATTATAACGTTGACCTACGTTGACTTGGTCAAAGAATGAGCAATGAGTGATTTTTTCCTAAAATATAATTGAGTTAGCTTCATGTAGCAATTAGAACCACTTCATTTTGATGTTTCTATAATTAATTATGATTTTTTGAAGTCAGGTCACTCATCTGGAATTTACACAGTGAACAGTACACAAGAAGAGAAAAATTCCAGATTGAGAAATTGGACTTCAATGACCTTGAAAGTGGTTCTAAATGCTACCAAATGATCCCTATAATGTATGAAAGTAAGGACATTTCAAGTTAAGATATAATCGAGCTAATATCACTTCCGCAAGTGTACTCTGAGGGGTCTAAGGGAGGATATTTTAGAAGGCATACTTTTCAAGTCATATACACATTGTTCATTCCCATTTACCTTCCTCCTTATGAAGTTCCAGCACCTAGAGCAATGTTTATTGATATGGAAGGAATGGGATTTCATGGAAATCTCAATAGCAAGTCATACAAACTATAAGTTTATGCATACTTGATTAAATGCCTAACATGTTATCATGCAATGGGAGCTAATTCATGATCATACATAAGCACACTCTAACATGCATATTGTCATGACATAGATTGCAAGGAGTTGCACATATTCATAGCTCATCATCATCATAAACATCATCACATAACATACTAAGCTCAACCAAACTTCATGCATAACAAGTAAGCATATCAATCACAACATAACATAAGTTTATAGTAAGGTATTCTTGCTACCTCTTATGAGTCCTTGTTCTTTCCTTCTTGAATTGATCTTTCCTTCCCACAAATGTCAAAACCTAGACATAACAAGACAATTGCCAAATTATAACTTCATTCCAATTAAATTCCAAGTCTAGGTTTCATTAAGTCCCTTTCTTTCTCTACTTTGTAACATATGTTTACATCTTTCTAAACTAAACTCTCATGGTTCATTTTCACATAATTTTTCATGTAGAATCCAAATATGTAATCAAAAATTCCAGAATTCAATTGCTTCCCCATGTTCTGTACAGAAACCAAAAATTTCCCATGCTTCCCCACACAATTTTCCATTCTAAACCTATTGGAAGCATCAAAACCATGAAAATCCAACATATGAATAGTGAACTCGTACTATACAGAACAGAACATCCTCTTGGATTCACAAGGACACATGGATTCGTAAGCCATTATCATGTGATTCAAGCTTGTTTAAGCTTGTGTAAACTATCTAGAATATAAAACTCATGTTCCTATCAAATATCCATAGAAATTCCAGCAGCATTTCCCCAAGATTCAAGCCTCAAAAACCATTTAAACTCAAGAAGAAACCATGAGAACAAAGTGTAGAAGCAAGGAGGCAACTTACCTTACTAGTTTCTTCAAGATCCTTGCTTCCTCCAAGCTTGAGAGAAAATTTTGCAAGAGGTTCCCCAAGGTTTCTTGCTCACGGTTTGTGTAGAAATGTGGGGGTATTTATAGAAAAAAATTGGGAAAATTGAAGGCCAAGATCATCTTGGGAACTATTTGATCTAAAGGCTTAAGATTTAATCTTGGAATTTCTTTTCCTTTTCCCTTTATGACATCACCACCATGACATCATCCAAGGGACACCTCATGGGACACTTGGCGCCATTTCCATGGTGGGAAGCTCCTAGAAAATTTTAGTCCAATCCAGTCCCATCCAGTCCAATCCGGTACCGGCTCGGTCCGATTTCCCGTAAACTGGACTATTTTCTTAATCTAATTTTTCTAGGACTTCATAATATATTTTATTCAATATTTAAATCCTTCATACCATTTACATTCTTATAATGGGTTTAAATTTAATTTCAGATACCTTGGAAAATGACCAAAATACCCTTAGTGCTTTTCCTTGCACTATATTAAACCTAAGGGCATAATTATCATTTCACACCTCTTTAAACCTTGTCAGAGTATATACTGATTCCGACTAACCTCTCCTATATTTGCATTGGTATTTTGGCCTATCTAAAATGACCAAAATGCCCTCAATTCACTGCTGGTTCCTTAGGACAACACAGGGGCATTTTCGTAATTTCTCACTTTTCCGGGGTTCCACTGGACACTGGCCCACCTATCAGTCCAAGTATTTTATTGGGCCTTAATGACGCCATTCTTGGGCCTTTTAGGGTTCAATACCTTTATGGCACGAATCCCTATAAAATTCTCCCGACGATATTTCTCGGGTATTTTATCCCACAATAAATTCCATTAAAAATCCTACAGGATTCCTTTTCTGATCCTGTCAATTTTATAAATTCTTATATTAATTCTAGGAATTTACTGGAAAATCTCAATTGATTCTGAGATCCAAAAAATATTGTAATAATTTTATCTATCTTCAAAAATGTATATCAATTTTTCGGGATCTCAAATCAAAATTCTGTGTTACGTCAAACAACCCGGAATAATTTTCTCTATCCACCGAAAAATTTTGGGTCCGATCTGGACAAGATTATTTTTGGCCTGTTTTCGGTCCAAATTTCCCATAATTACACTTTTGCCCCTTGATTTACCATAAATCACCTTTATGTCCTCAACTTTTCAAAATTACACTTAAAGACCCCATATTTTTGTCTACCTCTACTTTTAGTCTTAAACTTTCCATAATTTCACTTAAGTCCTTGTATTTTCTTTCTTTTCAATTTAATCCCTTTATTTACATAAATGGCCACATCTTTTCCTGAAAATCTCACATATATTTTATGCAATCTGTCCATACAAATTAGTACAGAAAATTTGGGATATTACATCAATCAAAAACCCTAGATTTCAAGCAATTGAATTGATTTGCAACGGTCGCTGAAAATAATCCAACTTTCTTAAAATCAAAACTAAAATATTAAATTGAAATCCAACGTTCAAATCATCCAGAATCAAATACAACAGTCTAATTTGAGAATGATCAATCGATATTCAATCCTTAAACATAGAATGACACCCCTAGATCTAGTGCAATCATAACATGTTAAGGAATACAAATTAGAACAGTAAAAACTCCCCGTTTTAGTCCATGAGCTCAAGATATCGGATCCATCACCAAGAGACTAAAGGTTTAGCCTCTCATGACTTCTACTGCGCTGCAATCGCTATTTAGATGTGATGTCATGAAGAAACGATAAAGAGATGAAGGGTGAATGGTATAGAGTTGTGTAGAAAGATGAAAGATGAGGAGAAAGTGTGTAGAGAGTGCTCGAGTACTGCTTCTTAGCCTAATCAGGTCCAAAAACCAGCCTCTCCATGACGGCAGCCTCTATCTCTTGTTATAATAGCATGACCTAATTCAAAATGCACAGTTTCAGCGATTTCGTATTTTAGTCGCGACCATATCCATTTTGTAGTCGCGACCTATGAACATTGAGAATCTTCCAGAAGAATTATGGGTCACGAACGTCGGACTATTTGGTCGCGACTAAATAGTTCAGAAGCGTGATTCCACTTTCATTGACTTATGATTTCTTTCTTGGTCCTTGCTCTCTTCCAACGTACCTGCAATTTAATATAAAAGCTCACTGTAAAAGTTCAAATCGGTAAATAACAGAATATATGCAGTTTGGAAGGTTAATTTACCATTTTACCCTTTAATTAGCACATTGCCACGCACCATCATGTGATACACAAAAGTACAATTTAAGGCATGAAATGAATGATAAAGTTATTATAAAACTCTCAAAATTGTCATAGAAACCATATACAAAATGTGTCTTATCAATTTCCCCACACTTGAACCTTTGTACTCTTGGACAAAGAAATGAATTACACCTAGAACAATCACTATTAAATCCAAGATAATAACATAATCCATAGTGTGACTTGAAAACAATCAATCCACCATCTTTTGGGAATGCAGAGGTGATAATGTGAGCAATGCCAAGTAATCAACTACTAAATGAAATCATCCTCAACTATGTGAGCGCAATAGATCCTCTCAAAGGATGTAAGTGTTTAGCTCTCTAATTCCTCTCATTGTTAGGGTTCTTTCACTCAAATTCAAATTGGAAGACATCCTACCATATGCTTGCAAGGGCTCTAAATCTCAGCAACTATATAGCACTTATGCAAAGAATGAAGAGGTCTTTTAGGGTTGTAATGATGGAGATGTGCTACATGGAATGGAATATGAAGAATAGAAAGTACTACATGCATTTAACAATGAATATGAAGTATGAATTCATGTCTCTAGAGATCTCGAAGTGATAATTGTGCTAATAAGAGTTAATAATAGTGCCTTCTTCATTTCTCTTTTCTTTTCTTTTTGTTTTCTTTTCTTGCATCTTTTCTTGCACTATCTTCCTCTCTTTTTTTTCCAGTGCAATATGCTTTTTTTTTCTCTTTTTCTTTTGTTTTCTTTTATTTGGCACCTCATGTACAGAACCTATAGCACACATCACAACAATAATGAATTTTTGACATGAATAGAATTTTATTTTGCAAATGAAGTTTATGCATAGATGACTTTCTATATAAATGATGGATGAAAGAAAAATGATGGGCTCAAAGGGGTGACTGAGGATATAATATATAGTGGGCTTGTGTTTGGGATAAAAGGATTTAGAAATGAATGCCTCTATCATGTTCAATTCATAAATGCGCAAGTCATTCTCAACTCAGAGCCAAGACAAGTTCTAGAGGATATAAACCAATTGAATAATCACTCAATATAGAATTTAAGGCCGAGAATCCTTCCAACAAGGGTTTTGATCTAAATTGATCATAAGTTAAAGTCTCAAATACTGTTCATCAGTCACTAGGCATTAGAACACTTATCACAACTGAAAACCCTTTAAACGATGATTTAAAAGTTTCAAAGTAATCACTTAGACTGATGTAATAATCCCAAATTCAATAGCAAAAGTTTAGGTGTTTCAAATTCAATTTCCAAGATTCTCAAAGAAAAATTCAAGTGTGGCAATGGTTTCAAAGGACTAAAAAGGTTTTGAAATAAGGGGACAATGAATTATTTGTGAAAGCATCTTAGTAGTTCAAAAGGAATCCTTCTTTCTAGCATTGTACAAGGCAAAGAGAAGGTAGTTGGACATTTTTTTTTCAAATGTGAGTCGCGACTTAAAGCATTTAAGGTCGCGACCTTTTTTTCACAGGGTGCATGCTTAGCAATTTTCAAACATTGGTCGCGACTAATGAAATTGCCTATCGTGACTCAAAAACACAGAGAGGAATAGTCGTGACAAATAAGGTACTATCGTCGCGACTCAAATTGACAGAGAGGTATTATCGCAACCATACGGCACATAGGTCACGACTGTAGTTCACAGAGAGCATGTTAGTCCAAAATTCCATCACAGGTCGCGACCATAAATCACATATGTCACAACCATTTTTCAAAGAGACTACCAAGTAACAGTTTTCAAAGTCCAAAAATGGTTTTCATGCTAAATCCTTTTTACCAATTAACAATTTTATTTAAGGTGGAGGTCCAATTTTCAGCAATTTACCACATATTGAAACATCCTCCTTTATATCTCTCAAAGTACTCTTGCTATAGCTCTCTTGAAGTGGATTATATCTCTCTTGCCGAAAATTCTGGTAGAAAATAACTGTACTGATTCGGTAATTCCCCATGAGAACTACCATTCTACGCAAGTACCCAGGAAAGACTGGATGAACCGGCTAGGTCCACTCACTTCCAGCCTCCTTAGACAGCACCTACGTACACAGTACTTTGTATAGTCTACCAGCACAACGGTATTTTCTAACAAATATCTTTAAGTCTTAACCTCAAAAACATGAATTTCCAAGTGTTGGGCTTACGGTTACTGTTCACTGCCACTATTCACTGGGTAATTCCAGATTACAACCTGAACTTTGGAAATTCATAACTAAATATAGAAAAATCATTTTAAGGTGATTCCAATTTCTAATGACACCTCTTTCATTTACATTTGAGATAAAAATATGAAAATTAGATCTTCTTGTCCAGATAAAATCAGTTTATTCATTGAACTTTACTGTTCATTTGGTAAATCTGGAAGTTCCAGTTTCTTTGCCCCATTTTCAAAAATTCATTTCTCCTTGTATACTTATCCAATTGAGTTGAATTACATATGGATTTAAATCTCCATATGTATAATTTAATCTCACAAAATTTGGAGGAAAAACTCATTAGTTTACTATATGAAATTAGCGCATGAACCTCACTGCCCCTGAGTAGTCATTTTACCTTATTCCAGATTTCAACTCCTAACTTTGAAAAATCATAACAATTCGACTTCTTAACCAAATGAGGCGTTCTTGGTGTCCATTTAAAGCTATAGATCTTAGCTATGTTCATGTCAAATTTTATATGAAAAATCATCATATAAGTCAATCAAAATACCGATGGAAGTACACTACCTCAGATTGGATTTATGAGTAGCATGCATCATACAAACCAAAACATCATCTTGTAATTAAAGTGCACACTCTTTAAATTATGTACAGTCATCCATCAACATTTACCCTCTTGCCTTGAGAAGATCCAGCACCTAGAGCATGTTTAATTATATGGAAGGAATGAGATTTCATGGAAATCACAATAGCAAGTAATATAAACTATAAGGTTATGCATGTTTGATTGAATGCCTAACATGTTATCATGCAATGGGAGCTAATTCATGCTTATACATAAGCAATTCTAATATGCATATTGTCATGACATATATTGCAAGGAGTATCACATACTCATATCACATCATCATCATCATCACACAACATTCCATGCTCAACCAAACCTTCATGCATAACAAGTAAGCAAAACAATCAAAGCACATAAGTTTATAGTTAGATATTCTTGCTACCTCTTGTAGATCCTTGTTCCTTTCCTTCTTGTAATGGTCTTTCCTTGCCACAAATGTCAAAACCTAGGCATTACAAGATAATTACCAAATTATAACTCCATTCCAAACAAAATCCAAGTCTAGTTTCAATAAGCTCCCTTTTTCCAAAAATTCCCATTTTGGTTCCAATGCTTCCCATACTTGTTCCTCCACTTTACCCCCACACAAAATCTCATTTTAAGACCATTGGAAGCATCAAAATTATGAAATTCAAATCACTGTTCACGCGAGTGAACAGTACCCGTGAGGAATTTTCAACATTATAACATTTAATTCCAATGGTTTCCAAGGTTTAAAACCTTTCCAATCCTACACAAAATCATCATATAAACTCAATGGAAGCATTAAATCATTGAAATTCCATTTTCTTCTATCATGAACAGTGCATGAACAGTGCAACCCGAAATGGTAAAGTGAAGAGCATCAACTCACCTTACTTGCTCTTTCAAGACCCTTGCTTCTTCCTTGCTTTCTTCCACTTTCTTTCTCTAGAACTCACTTCTCTCTCTAAAGGAGCTCTTGGTTGTGAAGAATGAATGGAAAGGGGGGGTATTTATAGCAAAAGTCATGTGCCATTTGAAGGCCAAGATCACTTTGGAAACTATTTGATCTAATGGTTAAAGGTTTGATCTTGGAATGTCTTTTTACTTTTCACTTAAGACCTTACCACCATGACATCACTAGCATGGCACCACTTGGGACATCTAAGACTACTTCTTGGCGCCATTTTTGAGTCCATATGGGTCCCACCATGTGCCAAACCTAATCCTTACTTTATTCTCTTTTTCTTTATTTCCAAAAATCCATAAATTATTTATTTTTGGACTTGGGCTCCAAGATAACTTTTGGGCCTTATTGGGCTGGCCTAGGATGACATGTTGGACCTCTTTTAGGTCCAATAGCTAATTGGCCCAAATCCCAATGTAATTTCCTTATACCGATATCCGTAAATTACCCTGATCTTAGCATAAATGCTAATCACCTCTTTTAATTGTTCTAACATTTTTATAAATTCATTCTAATATAAAATGAATTCTCTACAAAGTTTCATAATTTTCTGATCCCCAGAAGTCCTGTTAAAAATTAAATGCGTTTTCTTTAACCCTTTATCGGGGTCCTTTTTCACCGTAAATTCCATAATTAATTCTACAGGACTCCTTTTTGACTTCTGTCAACTCCATAAATTCTCATATTAATTATAATAATTTACTATCAAATTTTCTCTGATATCCATCCATTGTGTGAAATGACTAAAATGCCCTCCATTTACTTCTGGTTTCTTAGGGCATCACAGTGGCATTTTCGAAATTTTGCACTTTGGCTCTTAGACTTTCTTCCTCTTCCAATTAATCCTTTTCTTTACATAAATATAGCCACCTCTTTTCCTAAAAATATCATATATTTCATTTAACCTGTACATACAACGTAGTACAGAAATTAGGGATGTTACATTTCTCTCCCCCTTAAAATAAATTTCGTCCCCGAAACTTACAACATATACACTCTACCGAAATAAATCAGGGTACATCTCCTTCATCTTTTCTTCTATTTCCCATGTAGCTTCATTCTCTGTTAGTCCTTTCCAGATCACTTTGACTATAGGAATCTTCTTATTACGCAGTTGTTTGACCTTTCTATCAACTATTTGTACTGGTCCAACTTCATAGGTCAGGTCATCTCGCAGCGCAACTTCATCTTGTTCAATCACATGCGCTGGATCTGGAACATACTTCTTTAGCTGGGAAACATGGAATACATCATGTATCTGGCTGAGATTTGGAGGAAGTGCCAACTTATAGGCCACTGATCCTATCCTTGAGAGAATCTGAAATGGTCCGATGTATCTAGGATGCAACTTCTTCACCTTGATTGATCGTCCGGCTCCCGTAGTTGGAGTTAACTTAAGAAATACATGCTTGCCTTCTTCAAACTCTAACGACTTTCGTCGGACATCTGCATAACTCTTCTGTCGACTTTGAGCCATCATCATCCTTTTTCTGATCATTGCAATCTGCTCAGCAGTCTGATCCACAATATCAGGACCATAAATTCTTCTCTCACTTAACTCAAGCCAGCATAAGGGAGATCTACACTTTCGTCCATAAAGTGCTTCGAATGGGGCCATCTGAATACTAGCTTGATTGCTATTATTGTATGCAAATTCTATCAATGGTAGATGAGTATCCCAACTGCCTTTAAAATCCAAGACACATGCTCTCAACATATCTTCTAGTGTCTGGATTGTTCTCTCAGACTGACCATCTGTTTGAGGATGATAAGCTGTGCTGAATCTGAGAGTAGTACCCATCTCTCGCTACAAAGCCCTCCAAAAGTTTGACGTGAATCGAGGGTCTCTGTCAGACACAATACTGCTTGGAATTCCATGCAGTCTAATAATTTCCTTTAAGTATAATCTTGCCAACTTCTCTAGAGAATCCCTCTTATTTATTGCCAGGAAATGAGCTGACTTTGTCAACCGATCAATTACCACCCATGTTGCATCATGCTTAGTTGGGGTCATGGGTAGTCCTTCTACAAAGTCCATGGCAATACTGTCCCACTTCCATTCAGGGACATCTAGAGGTTGCAATGTTCCTGCTGGCTTCTGATGCTCAATCTTCACTTTCTGGCATGTTAAGCACTTGGACACATAAGCTACAACATCTTTCTTCAGTCCAGGCCACCAAAATAATCTTTTAACATCATGATACATCTTGGTCATACCGGGATGCACTGTATATTGGCTTTTGTGCGCTTCATCCAGAATCTTCTCCCTTAGTCCCCTAGCATTGGGGATGTAGGGTCTTCCTCTAAACTGCAATAATCCATCTGAGGAAATCTTAAAATTCTTAGTCTGCCCTCTCTCAAGCTTGTCCTTAAAAATCATTGCGAGCTTATCATGTTCTTGAGCCTCTTTAATCTCATCTTCTATACAAGCTTTGACATGTACTCCCCCGTAGGAACTTTCCGTCACTTGCATCTGATATAAAGGGCTCCAATCTCGCATATCCTCAATCAACTTTAATTCTTTGATCATCATATATGTTACCTGCACCACCTTTCTGCTCAGAGCATCGGCCACTACGTTGGCTTTTCCTGGATGGTATTTAATTTGGAAATCGTAATCCTTTAACAATTCCATCCATCGTCGTTGTCTCATATTTAGGTCTTTCTGATCCTGCAGATACTTCAGGCTTTTGTGGTCACAGTACAATTCAATTATAGCTCCGTATAAATAATGCCTCCATATCTTCAGAGCATAAACCACCGCTGCAAGCTCCAGATCGTGAGTGGGATAATTCTGTTCATGCGACTTTAACTGCCGAGAGGCGTAGGCTACTACTCTACCATGCTGCATCAACACACATCCCAACCCATGTTTACTAGCATCAGTGTAGACTACATAAGTCTGAGCTGGGTCTGGGATAATCAGCACCAGAGTAGTGGTTAATTTCTGCTTTAACTCTTGAAAACTAGCCTCGCACTTCTCGTCCCACTTAAACTGCTGATTCTTTCTGGTAAGCTTGGTTAGTGGTAAGGCAATTCGAGAAAAGTCCTGGATGAATCTTCTGTAATACCCTGCTAAGCCTAAGAAACTTCTGATCTCTGTCACCGTCTTTGGCTGCTCCTAGCTTAAAACAGCTTCAACTTTGCTAGGATCCACAGCTACCCCGTCTTGGGATATGACGTGACCAAGAAATTTGACTTCTGAAAGCCAAAACTCACACTTACTAAGCTTAACATAGAGCTGCCTCTCTTTGAGGGTACCAAGAACAATTCTCAAATGTCTTTCATGCTCCTCAGTAGACTTGGAGTAAACCAAAATATCATCTATGAAGACCACCACAAATTGATCTAAATAAGGCCTGAAGATCCGGTTCATATAATCCATGAAAATTGCAGGCGCATTAGTCAGACCAAAAGGCATAACTAAAAGCTCAAAATGCCCATAACGTGTTCTGAAAGCAGTCTTTGAAATGTCATCTGACTTAATTCTCAACTGATGATAGCCAGATCGTAAATCAATCTTGGAGAATAGACTTGCTCCAGCCAATTGATCTAGCAAATCGTCAATTCTGGGGAGAGGGTACTTGTTCTTAACTGTGATCTTGTTCAACTCTCTGTAGTCAATACACAGTCTTAAGCTGCCATCTTTCTTTTTAACAAATAGCACTGGGGCACCCCAAAGAGAAACACTAGGTCGTATGAAACCCTTCTCTAAAAGCTCCTCAATCTGCTTCTTCAGCTCACTCATTTCATTAGGAGCCATCTGATATGGGGCTTTGGATACTGGTCCCGCTCCAGGTACAATATCGATTGCGAACTCCACTTCTCGCTCCGGAGGCAATCCTTGAATTTCCGTTGGGAAGACTTCAGGAAATTCATTAACTACTGCAATCGTCTCAATTCCTTCTTCGACTTCTGCTTGAACAGAGAGGAAAACCATGTATCCTTGACATCCTTTCTGCAAGCATTTATTTGCTTGCGCCTCCGTTATGAAATTCAGTCGTACTTCTGGACTCTGATCTACTACCGTCGAACCAAGAACTAGAGTCTTGTTCTGGCAGTCCAGCATTACATTATTGGAGGACAACCAATTTAAACCAAGTATAACCTGAAGGGAATTGGAAGACACGCAGCGGAAATTAACTTTAAAAATTTTTTCCATTCCCAGCCAGGATCTACCGAATGTGTTTAAGTCAAGGAGAAAGAAGTGTTACCTTCGGTTTCAAGCTTTGGTCGCTACCTCAGTGTCCACTAGTCGCGACTCTTCGCCTCTGGAACATTTTAGTCGCGACCTCCTCTGCTTCTCGTCGCGACCTGAAGTCTTTGGAGTTTGTAGTCGCGACCTCGTCAGCTTCAAGTCGCGACCTGCCTCTTCTTTTCAGATTTCTGACGTTCAGATGCCCGTATGGTCGCGACCTCAGCGTGTTCTGGTCGCGACCTTGCTTCGTGTTTGGTCGTATCGTAGAAGTCGACAACTCAGATCGACTTCCTCTACCGGTATCCACACGAACAGCGTTCCAATCGCGAACGACGTGCTAGCGCCTCTTGTCCCTCTAGGGCTTTCTAGAGATTCCGTCCTCACCCTCTCTATCTCGGCAGTTTCTTATGTGCAAACCTTTTGCACTCTCCCTGCCCCCTCTTCTCACGTCTGAATGTGTGTGTAGAGATGTCTTGTGTGTAGAACCCTAGCTCCTAATGTCAAATATATAGGAAGCTATCGGGCTTCTAATAGGGCCGGGCTTCAGAATTAATCTTATATTAATTCTGAATTAATACAATATCATATATTGCATAATTTAATAAGAAACTGATTAAATAAATATGGTTTATATTAAATCCGTCCCACAGATTTAATTCACCTATTTATTTAATTTAAAATAAAGATAAGACAGAATTATATTTGATTTATTCTCATAAATCAAATTTGAGATATCTTATCAATTTGAATTTCAAATTCAAATAGATCATATCCATTTAAATTCAAATTCAAAAATGATAGAGATTTAATTTATCCTTATAAATTAAATCTTACAAATATCTCTTATATTATTTATATAATATATATATAAACTAATTTATATATATATAAAATATATATCCGCCCTAGATTATTCATTGAATCTAGACATCTCTTAGATTCAATGAATCTGGACATCATAGCTCGCATTGGGCTGTTTTGTGTGCGACCCTGTAGGCCCATATGAAGTTGGCAGTGGCCCAGTTACTATACTGACCCACAAGTCGTAAGCGGTCTCTAGCAAGGCATTACGACTACCCAAAACATATGAGGATCGATAAACGATGTAACCTTTCATACAACCATATCACGTCCCTTTTGTCACACGATATTTCGGTCAAGGATGAGGCATGGAGAACGTCATCCTCCTGTTCCTGACCGTTACTTTCTCGATCCCTGAGTAGTCTGAATATAGAAATGGAACTACCCTTCCATTCCAGTATGGCCATATATTTCTCAGCCTCACTCATCGAGGGGCCCAGTAATATCTCTCTACGAATGTGAGGGACAAATTCCATCTTGACCATTCACATTCCTCCGCATGAAAAACCACTAAGCCCGAGCATAGCCTTTATGATCACTCGGTCAAAAGTGACTTTTGACTAGGTCAAAGCTGAGCGTTTGTCATGTAGGAATCCATGATGATCTCAGGTCAAAGGGCATAGTGACATGGCTTGTATATGAGAGAAGCTTATGACTTGACCCATGCAGCTCTCTCATAGCGGGTCGGTCCAGCACCCTGTACTCTTACATGTGCCTATGACTTTGATTTATATCTCTATATATCTTCAAAGTCATACTGGTCTTATTTCATCTCTGCTCCCGCATAGATGACCGACCAGGGACATTTAGGATAAGATCACGAGTTATCCAAGGATGGTCATCACAGTAAACATGCAAATAATGTGATAACCTGATACAATGATTGGCCCCTAGGGCACAATTTCCAACATCCTCCCACTTGCACTAGGAACAATCATTAATTTGTCTCAATCCTATTGACCTAACATGACGCTCATGTTTTGCCTGGACAAGCGTTTTTGTTAGAGGATCAGCATCATTGTCTTCTCCTGCTACCTTGCATATTTTTATATCACCTCTATCATTGATTTCTCTGATGAGATGAAATCGCCTGAGTATATGCTTGGTCCTTTGATGTGACCTAGGCTCTTTGGCCTGTGCAATGTCACCACTATTGTCACAGAACAAAGTTATTGGATCTGAGATGGTCGGTACCACCCTTAGTTCAGCAATGAACTTCCTGATCCAAATGGCCTCCTTAGCTGCATCAGATGCTGCTATATACTCAGCTTCCGTTGCAGAATCTGCTATAGTGCTCTGCTTAGAGCTCTTCCAGCTTACCGCTCCATTATTTAGGAGGAATAGGTATCCAGATTACGATTTCTGGTCATCCTGGTCAGTTTAGAAACTTGCATCTGTGTAACCAGTTACATAGAGCTCATCATCCAATCCACCATAGGCCAAGAATAAGTCCTTAGTCCTTCTGAAGTACTTAAGGATATTCTTGACAGCAGTCCAATGGCCCTCACCGGGGTCCTGTTGATATCTGCTAGTCATACTTAAGGCAAACGAGACATCCGGTCGAGTACATAACATGGCGTACATGATAGATCCTATGGCCGAGGCATATGGAATCTTACTCATGCGACCTCGCTGATCTGGTGTACTAGGACACAAATCCTTGCTGAGGTGAATACCATGAGACATGGGTATGAAACCCCTTTTTTTGATTCCTGCATACTGAACCTATGCAGTATCTTGTCTATATATGTGCTCTGACTCAGTCCTAGAAGCCTTTTAGATCTATCTCTATAGATCCTAATTCCTAGGATGTAGGTGGCTTCACCCAAGTCTTTCATCGAGAAAGATTTTCCTAACCAAGACTTGACAATCTGCAAGGTAGGAATGTCATTCCCAATGAGTAGGATGTCATCGACATAGAGTACCAAAAACACAACTGTGCTCCCACTAACCTTTTTGTACACACAAGGTTCATCAATGTTTTGAAGAAATCCAAACTCTTTGACTACTTCATCAAAACGATGATTCCAACTCCGAGATGCTTGCTTCAGTCCATAAATGGACCTTTGAAGCTTGCATACCTTACCAGAGTCCTCGGAACGCACAAACCCTTCAGGTTGTGTCATGTACACATCCTCAAGGAGCTTTCCATTAAGGAAGGCTGTCTTGACGTCCATCTGCCATATTTCATAGTCATAATATGCTGCAATGGCAAGGAGGATTCTGATTGATTTGGCCATTGTAACTGGGAAAAAGGTCTCATCATAGTCCACACCATGAGTTTGAGTAAATCCTTTTGCAACCAGTCGTGCCTTGAAGACATTTACATTGCCATCCATGTCAGTTTTCTCTTTAAAAACCCACTTGCACCCGACGGTTTTTACACCTTCAGGCGGGTCGACTAAGGTCCATACCTTATTGTCGTACATGGATTGCATCTCAGACTTCATGGCATTAAGCCATTTCTCAGAGTTTGGTCCCACTATAGCTTCTTGATAGGTAGTGGGCTCATTATGCTCAATGAGCAACACATCACGACTATCAGAAATCAGAAATCCATATCTCTGAGGCTGAAGTCGTGCCCTATTAGATCGCCTTGGGCCTTGCGTGACTTGAGGGGTCTCAACAACTTCTTGTGAGTCTTCTCTACTTTCCATCTCTAGTTCTGTGGCGTCTTGTGGCTTTCGAACTTCTTCGAGGTGTACCTTTCTCCCAGTGGTTCTTTTAGAGATAAATTCTCGTTCTAGAAAGATACCATTTCTGACAACAAACACTTTATTATCAGTGGGGTTGTAGACATAATATCCCTTGGTTTCCTTAGGATATCCCACAAAAAAAAGGCACTTTGAAGATTTGGGCGCTAACTTATCTGAGGCTTGTTGCTTAACATAGACCTCACATCCCCAAATCTTGAGAAAAGACAAACTAGGTTTCCTCCCAGTCCATATCTCATACGGAGTCTTTTCAACTGCCTTAGATGGAACACGATTCAGTGTGAACGCAGCTGTCTCTAGGGCGTGGCCCCAAAAGGATGGTGGAAGATCTGTTCGACTCATCATAGATCGAACCATATCCAATAGTGTTCGATTCCTCCATTCAGAAACCCCATTCCATTGTGGTGTTCCTGGAGGAGTCAATTGTGAGACTATTCCACAATTCCTAAGATGATCGATAAACTCTTGGCTCAAATATTCACCACCTCGATCAGATCGAAGGGCTTTAATTGTTTTGCCAAGCTGGTTTTGTACTTCATTTTGAAATATCTTGAACATTTCAAAAGATTCGGATTTATGTTTCATTAGATAGACGTAGCCATATCTACTGAAATCATCTATGAATGTAATGAAGTACGAATAACCTCTTCTGGCATTTGTATTCATCGGTCCACACACATCTGTATGTATGAGGCCCAACAAATTGGTGGCCCTCTCACTATGTCCAGTGAAAGGCGACTTTGTCATCTTTCCTAACAAACAAGATTCGCAAGTATCATATGATTCAAAATCAAATGAGTTGAGAAATCCATCTTGGTGGAGTTTAGAAATGCGTTTCTCATTTATGTGGCCTAGACGACAGTGCCAGAGGTACGTCGGATTCAAATCATTTGGTTTGATCCTTTTGGCGGTTATGTTATAGATATTTCCATGATTGGGTTGTTCCAAGTTTAATATGTAATGATCAACATGCAAATCACCATGAGCATAGAAAATATCATTACGATAAATAGAACATTTACCATTCCCAGAAATGGAAGTGTAACCTTCCTTATCCAAATAAGAAAGAGAAACAATGTTACTACTCAAAGCAGGAACATAATAGCAATTGTTCAAAACTAACAAAAGCCCAGTGGGCAGAACTAATTCATAAGTGCCTACAGCTAGAGCAGCAACCTTTGCTCTATTTCCAACTCGTAGGTCAACTTCGCCCTTTTTCAGCTTTCTACTGTCCTTTAGGCCCTGCACATTTGTACAAATGTGAGAACCACATGCAGTATCTAATACCCATGTAGTGGAAGTAGAGAGATGAATGTCTATAACATAAATACCTGAAGCGATAGCCCCGCTATCCTTCTTGTTCTTTTTCAGATCTTCAAGGTAGAGTTTGCAATTCCTCTTCCAATGACCCAGTTCATTGCAGAAGAAGCAAACTCCTTCCTTTGGAGGCTTTGCCTTCTTTGGTGCAGGCTTGGTTTCGGGCTTGCCTGACTCTTTGGTCTTACCAGATGAGCCGTGACCCTTCCCCTTACCCTTGCCTTTCTTTTTCATACCCTTTCCTTTCTGAACCATCAAAACAGTACTGGACTTTTTCTTAACAGTCGGCTCAGCAGTTTTAAGCATCCCATGCAGTTCAGAAATAGATTTCTCCATGTTGTTCATGTTGTAATTCATGACAAACTGGTCATAACTTTCCGGGAGTGAGTTCAAGATCAAATCTGTAGCTAACTCCTGGCTCATGGGAAATCCAAGCCTCTCAAGGTGATCTATGTACCCTTTCATCTTTAAGACATAAGTACTGACTGATGCACCTTCAGCCATCTTGCAGGAATATAAGGCCTTAGTGGTCTCATACCTCTCTTACCTTGCCTGTTGCTGGAACATTTCCTTAAGATGCACAATCATCTCATAAGCCTCCATGTGTTCCAGATCTCTTTGAAGCTCCGGAACCATAGTGGCAAGCATCAAGCATCCTACATCAACAGAGTCTTCCTTATGCTTCGCATAAGAATCTCTCTGAGCTCTAGGAGCATTGGCTGCTAGCTCCTCAGGAATGGGTTGATCTAGGACATATACCTTTCTTTCCTGCTTGAGAACAATTCTCAAGTTCCTGAACCAGTCAAGAAAGTTTGTCCCATTGAGTTTGTCCTTCTCAAGGACAGATCGCAACGATAATGTAGCAGTATTACTAGTCGTCATGATTCTACAATTAAAATATGCAATCGAATTAGCAATCTCCCACTGAATAAAATAACCCTCAATGTAATAATTAGTGGGCTAAGATCCATATTTGGCTTAAACTTGAGTCCGCTTTGGCAGGACGCTCAACTTTAAGTTATTTAGGTAGGTAACAACTTTACCAATTACATCACATGTAACTCTTAGATGTTTATGGGATTCCATCATCACATGATCCGGCATGTTTTAATCCCATCTAATGCCTTGAGACCCAAAACCGTTTTGATAATCTCAATTAAGTCAAACAATAACAAACATAAGAGTAGCACCATTACTCTTGCTTATCTCCCCAAGATAACTCAAATGCACCCACTTTGGTGGACCTACAAATGAGCGATCGAGGTTTTGACAAGTGTTCATTAATTGACGGCATATGACTTAAGATTCCTTTTAGAGGGTTTAATTAATTATCCGGTTTGCATGTATCTCGTTTGTATCTCATACCAGTATTATGCATATAAAACATACATGCTATGATCTAATCATAAGATGCATAATCTTAAACGTGATACAATATGGCTCACCTATCCTAAGTCCCCTCAAGCCAATGAGAGGAGCTCTCTAATTAGAATAGGAAAAGTACATAAGGAAACCTCGTTTTAACATTCAAGGGGAGTGAGATGAGAAGAGAATGTACAACGAGAGTCATTAGAGGAAGGCACGACACGCAGGCCGTATTTAGAAAAATTACAACACTTGTAATCTAGAGCCATATTGTTCACCATACCCAAACATTCAAGAATCAAAATTCACGCTATTTGAAGGGCAATAAATGTTTCAAAACAATCATATATCAGGAAAGTCAATACATATTACGATTATGTTGCGCTATGATTAAATAGCCACGGCGGTCCCGCTAGCCGGTTAGCGGGCGGGGTGTGGGGCAGCGCCCCAATAGAAATTTTTTTTGATAAATAATCAAGAATCTTAATTCTTTTTCCTTACACCCCATCAATATTAATTGATCAAATCAATTGATATACACCACCAATTTCAGTTTCCTTTTAGATTCCGTATATGTCATACATAAACAGATTCCATATATGTCATACATAAACAGCATGTTATCATATAATCAGCTAAGAAGTCTAACATACATCACATGTATCAACAATCAAACCTAACTTAAACACAAAACGGCATGGCTCTGATACCACTGAAGGGAATTGGAAGACACGCAGCGGAAATTAACTTTAAAAATTTTTTCCATTCCCAGCCAGGATCTACCGAATGTGTTTAAGTCAAGGAGAAAGAAGTGTTACCTTCGGTTTCAAGCTTTGGTCGCTACCTCAGTGTCCACTAGTCGCGACTCTTCGCCTCTGGAACATTTTAGTCGCGACCTCCTCTGCTTCTCGTCGCGACCTGAAGTCTTTGGAGTTTGTAGTCGCGACCTCGTCAGCTTCAAGTCGCGACCTGCCTCTTCTTTTCAGATTTCTGACGTTCAGATGCCCGTATGGTCGCGACCTCAGCGTGTTCTGGTCGCGACCTTGCTTCGTGTTTGGTCGTATCGTAGAAGTCGACAACTCAGATCGACTTCCTCTACCGGTATCCACACGAACAGCGTTCCAATCGCGAACGACGTGCTAGCGCCTCTTGTCCCTCTAGGGCTTTCTAGAGATTCCGTCCTCACCCTCTCTATCTCGGCAGTTTCTTATGTGCAAACCTTTTGCACTCTCCCTGCCCCCTCTTCTCACGTCTGAATGTGTGTGTAGAGATGTCTTGTGTGTAGAACCCTAGCTCCTAATGTCAAATATATAGGAAGCTATCGGGCTTCTAATAGGGCCGGGCTTCAGAATTAATCTTATATTAATTCTGAATTAATACAATATCATATATTGCATAATTTAATAAGAAACTGATTAAATAAATATGGTTTATATTAAATCCGTCCCACAGATTTAATTCACCTATTTATTTAATTTAAAATAAAGATAAGACAGAATTATATTTGATTTATTCTCATAAATCAAATTTGAGATATCTTATCAATTTGAATTTCAAATTCAAATAGATCATATCCATTTAAATTCAAATTCAAAAATGATAGAGATTTAATTTATCCTTATAAATTAAATCTTACAAATATCTCTTATATTATTTATATAATATATATATAAACTAATTTATATATATATAAAATATATATCCGCCCTAGATTATTCATTGAATCTAGACATCTCTTAGATTCAATGAATCTGGACATCATAGCTCGCATTGGGCTGTTTTGTGTGCGACCCTGTAGGCCCATATGAAGTTGGCAGTGGCCCAGTTACTATACTGACCCACAAGTCGTAAGCGGTCTCTAGCAAGGCATTACGACTACCCAAAACATATGAGGATCGATAAACGATGTAACCTTTCATACAACCATATCACGTCCCTTTTGTCACACGATATTTCGGTCAAGGATGAGGCATGGAGAACGTCATCCTCCTGTTCCTGACCGTTACTTTCTCGATCCCTGAGTAGTCTGAATATAGAAATGGAACTACCCTTCCATTCCAGTATGGCCATATATTTCTCAGCCTCACTCATCGAGGGGCCCAGTAATATCTCTCTACGAATGTGAGGGACAAATTCCATCTTGACCATTCACATTCCTCCGCATGAAAAACCACTAAGCCCGAGCATAGCCTTTATGATCACTCGGTCAAAAGTGACTTTTGACTAGGTCAAAGCTGAGCGTTTGTCATGTAGGAATCCATGATGATCTCAGGTCAAAGGGCATAGTGACATGGCTTGTATATGAGAGAAGCTTATGACTTGACCCATGCAGCTCTCTCATAGCGGGTCGGTCCAGCACCCTGTACTCTTACATGTGCCTATGACTTTGATTTATATCTCTATATATCTTCAAAGTCATACTGGTCTTATTTCATCTCTGCTCCCGCATAGATGACCGACCAGGGACATTTAGGATAAGATCACGAGTTATCCAAGGATGGTCATCACAGTAAACATGCAAATAATGTGATAACCTGATACAATGATTGGCCCCTAGGGCACAATTTCCAACATAACCTCCATCTCTCGGAAAGGCATGCATATTAAGTCTAGGGTTGTATAACAGTGCTCATACCGCACAATAATATTCAAACAAGCATCGGAGGTAACTACCCTAGTACTTGTGGGAGTTGTCACATATATGTCATAATGCAATTTACTAATCATCAGGCCTAGACGTCTAGCACACTCATAGGAAATAAAAGAATGACTTGCACCAGAATCAAACACAGCAATCACTGAGTGGTCATTAATATAGATTGTACCTTGAATCATCTCAGGTGATTTCTGTGCATCTTCTCTGGAGAGTGCAAATACGTGTCCTTGCGTCCGCGGCCTTTGATCAGCTGCTGCCTGAGGACATTCCTTTGAAAAGTGTCCTGGCTTTCCACAAGTATAGCAGACATTTTGGCCCATCCAACAAGGCTTATCCCCATGATTTTTCCCACATTTGTTGCACACTCGGGCTCTAGGGTCTCTATTACTTGGCCCTCCTCGGTAGCTTCCTCTGCCAGGTCTCCTATTCTGCCATGGTTGCTTCCTTTTTCTATAGTTGTCATTTCTTACAGCATTTTGGCTTTGACCGGCCCTCTCAGGAACTGTTTGTTCCCTGCTTACAGGCTTAGACAGCATCCTGTGATTCATACTATTTTCTACTATGCGGCATGCCTCTACAGCCTTGTTGAACTGGTTATACTATTGAGGAGTCAGCTTTTCCTTCAGTGTAGAGTTTAACCCTCTGATCAACCTCTTAGTCATCCACCTTTCATCATCTACTTGGCTCAAATATGTTGAATACTGAGACAGACGGATGAATTTGGCCAAGTATTCGTCAAAGGATTCTCTTTCTCCTTGTCTCAGCACAAGGAATTCTGCCTCCCTTTCATCCCTCACAGACTGAGGAAAATACTTCGCATAGAACTGTTCAAGAAACACTTCCCAAGTGACTGGAATGTTTCTTGCTTGCATAAGCAGTTCTGTATTTTTCCACCACCTATCAGCATCCTTCTCCAGCTGGTAGATGGCCATTTGAGCCTTTGTCTCCGTTGGGCAATCCAGAACTTTAAAAATCTTTTCCAATCGACTGATCCAATCCTCAGAAGCCTGGACCTCAAATGTCCCTTCAAATACAGGAGGATTATGCTGGCAGAATCTGACCATCCATTGTTGGATGCTAACCACATCATTTCTCTGCTCAGCCCTTCCCTGTGGCTGTACTGGTTGTTGTTGTACTCTTTCTGCTGTTGTATTTGCTGCTTCAGATGGTTCTGGAGGCCTCAGATTGTTCACTGCTGTAGCCACTGCTGCGGCTATAGCAGCATCTCTATCCTGTTCACTTCGTGCTTGCATAGCACGCATCTCTTCTATCATTTTCTGTTGTTGCTCCAGCCTTTCTAATATTAGCTGATTAATATCCCTTGTGTTCTCTGGTTCCTCTGCCGTAACGGTTCTTCTTGTACGAACCATTTTTTGCTTTGCTTTACGGTCTAGAAGAAAAATCTAACAGAAGAGGAATACTATAAACAACATAATTTTCATTTCATTCAAAACAGGTCATACATTACATATATGCCAATTACATGTAAGGGGCAAGTCGTAATTATCATACATCCATGCAATTTACACTGTTTACATTATCCTTCATCTCTTTTTATATTCTTCTCTAGGGAATTGTAAACTGTAAATACTTCTGCATACAGAAATGCCACCCTTGTATATTAGTTGGTGGATCATTGGCCAAAAACTCACTTAGCTCCACATGCCATGTGGGAGTATATGGCAATATCTGACTTAAGATCATCTCATGCCAATCTTCTAGAGTGTAAACCTGATTCAGGTCAATGCCCTCTATTGTATATCTATTTATTATCCTTGCTACGGCATTGAGGAATTGCAGGTAAACTGACTGCTCTTGATCTCTACTTCTATCCATCCCTCGACCTAAACTAAGTAATTCATTTTCCACAGCCTTCTTGAGACTAGTAGAGTCAACATTATTTGTTTTTAGCAAAGAAGGCTGGGGTTGACTAGGACCAGGAACATCCTTCTGATCTTTATTTGTATTGTCATATATTCCTGGACTGTGTGAATAGGTAGAGACTGCTATAGGTTATGACTGGATCTCTGGGTCACGGTACTGCTGTAAGTTACCCGCATTAAATCTATCCTTAAACTCTGGTAGAGGAGGAATAGTATCTGGTCTATCCATAGTCCAGTACCAGTACTCAGCTTTCTCAGCCGTGATCTGTCCTCTCATCGGAGGAATAGAGCTGACATCAGGATTAGAGGGCACTCCAACAAACTCATACTGTGTAGAGTCACTAGACTCAGCATCATCTGGGGTATATACCACATCTTCTTCAATCCTCTGTCCTCCTATAACAATTGAACTAGTATCTGCTGGATCTAGATTTAGGACAGGTACAGGGGGAACAAAAACAGGTTCTTCTGGTAAGAAGTTCGACTGCACAAAAGAGTTATCAGATCTATCTAGATCAGAGTCACTAGAATCAGAGATGTGAGCTACACCCAGATCCTCATCCATCACAAGCTCCTCCTCTGAGCTATCTAAGACATAGATATTTGGTCTAGGGTCTCCTTGGTTTACGGTGGCTTCTGATCTGGTTCTACCTCTAGCCATCCTATAAGTATTAACTAAATGTCATTTATGACAACTTTACTAATGGGTATCTAACTATTATCTATGCAGAGCATTTCCTAATCCAGAATCCTTTACTCTGATACCAAAATGAAACATCCTCCTTTATATCTCTCAAAGTACTCTTGCTATAGCTCTCTTGAAGTGGATTATATCTCTCTTGCCGAAAATTCTGGTAGAAAATAACTGTACTGATTCGGTAATTCCCCATGAGAACTACCATTCTACGCAAGTACCCAGGAAAGACTGGATGAACCGGCTAGGTCCACTCACTTCCAGCCTCCTTAGACAGCACCTACGTACACAGTACTTTGTATAGTCTACCAGCACAACGGTATTTTCTAACAAATATCTTTAAGTCTTAACCTCAAAAACATGAATTTCCAAGTGTTGGGCTTACGGTTACTGTTTACTGCCACTATTCACTGGGTAATTCCAGATTACAACCTGAACTTTGGAAATTCATAACTAAATATAGAAAAATCATTTTAAGGTGATTCCAATTTCTAATGACACCTCTTTCATTTACATTTGAGATAAAAATATGAAAATGAGATCTTCTTGTCCAGATAAAATCAGTTTATTCATTGAACTTTACTGTTCATTTGGTAAATCTGGAAGTTCCAGTTTCTTTGCCCCATTTTCAAAAATTCATTTCTCCTTGTATACTTATCCAATTGAGTTGAATTACATATGGATTTAAATATCCATATGTCTACTTTAATCTCACAAAATTTTGAGGAAAAAGTCGTTCGTTTACTATATGAAATTAGCGCATGAACCTCACTGCCCCTGAGTAGTCGTTTTACCTTATTCCAGATTTCAACTCCTAACTTTGAAAAATCATAACAATTCGACTTCTTAACCAAATGAGGCGTTCTTGGTGTCCATTTAAAGATATAGATCTTATATATGTTCATACCAAATTTCATATGAAAAATCATCATATAAGTCAATCAAAACACCGATGGAAGTACACTTCCTCAGATTGGATTTATGAGTAGCATGCATCATACAAACCAAAAATCATCTTGTAATTAAAGTGCACACTCTTTAAATTATGTACAGTCATCCATCAACATTTACCCTCTTGCCTTGAGAAGATCCAGCACCTAGAGCATGTTTAATTATATGGAAGGAATGAGATTTCATGGAAATCCCAATAGCAAGTAATATAAACTATAAGGTTATGCATGTTTGATTGAATGCCTAACATGTTATCATGCAATGGGAGCTAATTCATGCTTATACATAAGCAATTCTAATATGCATATTGTCATGACATATATTGCAAGGAGTATCACATACTCATATCACATCATCATCATCATCACACAACATTCCATGCTCAACCAAACCTTCATGCATAACAAGTAAGCAAAACAATCAAAGCACATAAGTTTATAGTTAGATATTCTTGCTACCTCTTGTAGATCCTTGTTCCTTTCCTTCTTGTAATGGTCTTTCCTTGCCACAAATGTCAAAACCTAGGCATTACAAGATAATTACCAAATTATAACTCCATTCCAAACAAAATCCAAGTCTAGTTTCAATAAGCTCCCTTTTTCCAAAAATTCCCATTTTGGTTCCAATGCTTCCCATACTTGTTCCTCCACTTTACCCCCACACAAAATCTCATTTTAAGACCATTGGAAGCATCAAAATTATGAAATTCAAATCACTGTTCACGCGAGTGAACAGTACCCGTGAGGAATTTTCAACATTATAACATTTAATTCCAATGGTTTCCAAGGTTTAAAACCTTTCCAATCCTACACAAAATCATCATATAAACTCAATGGAAGCATTAAATCATTGAAATTCCATTTTCTTCTATCATGAACAGTGCATGAACAGTGCAAACCGAAATGGTAAAGTGAAGCGCATCAACTCACCTTACTTGCTCTTTCAAGACCCTTGCTTCTTCCTTGCTTTCTTCCACTTTCTTTCTCTAGAACTCACTTCTCTCTTTAAAGGAGCTCTTGGGTGTGAAGAATGAATGGAAAGGGGGGGTATTTATAGCAAAAGTCATGTGCCATTTGAAGGCCAAGATCACTTTGGAAACTATTTGATCTAATGGTTAAAGGTTTGATCTTGGAATGTCTTTTCACTTTTCACTCAACACCTTACCACCATGACATCACTAGCATGGCACCACTTGGGACATCTAAGACTACTTCTTGGCGCCATTTTTGAGTCCATATGGGTCCCACCATGTGCCAAACCTAATCCTTACTTTATTCTCTTTTTCTTTATTTCCAAAAATCCATAAATTATTTATTTTTGGACTTGGGCTCCAAGATAACTTTTGGGCCTTATTGGGCTGGCCTAGGATGACATGTTGGACCTCTTTTAGGTCCAATAGCTAATTGGCCCAAATCCCAATGTAATTTCCTTATACCGATATCCTTAAATTACCCTGATCTTAGCATAAATGCTAATCACCTCTTTTAATTGTTCTAACATTTTTAGAAATTCATTCTAATATAAAATGAATTCTCTACAAAGTTTCATAATTTTCTGAGCCCCAGAAGTCCTATTAAAAATTAAATGCGTTTTCTTTAACCCTTTATCGGTGTCCTTTTTCACCGTAAATTTCATAATTAATTCTACAGGACTCCTTTTTGACTTCTGTCAACTCCATAAATTCTCATATTAATTATAATAATTTACTATCAAATTTCCTCTGATATCCATCCATTGTGTGAAATGACTAAAATGCCCTCCATTTACTTCTGGTTTCTTAGGGCATCACAGTGACATTTTCGAAATTTTGCACTTTGGCTCTTAGACTTTCTTCCTCTTCCAATTAATCCTTTTCTTTACATAAATATGGCCACCTATTTTCCTAAAAATATCATATATTTCATTTAACCTGTACATACAACGTAGTACAGAAATTAGGGATGTTACACATATTAAGATCAAAAACAAAAATTTTGTGATGAAAGATTGGATTAAGCACAAAAGCAAAAGTAAAACATCCTCCCCTATACTTAAACTTGACAGTGTCCTCACTGTCAATAGAACCAGAGAAATTGGTAATTTTATCAGTTAAATCTAGCATCAATATAGTAGGTAATCATAATTCTTAATGTAATTTTTGCAATGAAGCTCGCAGTCACATTCAAGTCATACAAAGCAATACAAGTAAAGCAAAAAGGACAGGATGGGTAATCTAAATGTGAGTGTGTGGATGGAATGGTATCCATTAAAGAGTGTGCAACACATGGACAGTAACGGGGAAGTGGAACAAAGTAGAAATAATCCTAGAATAAACAGAAATAAACTGAAGACAAACAGAACTAAACTGAAAATGGAATCTAATCTACTGAATCATCCCTTTCCTATACTCAACCTAACTAGCAGACATCAAATCGGGAAACTCGTAAACGGTGAGAGATAGGAAAGAGACAACCTGGCCTCAAGGTGGCGGGGGAACTCAATAAACTTTGAGAGACATCTGTTTGATTGGACAGTCGTGCTTCTGTACTGAAATTCATCCAAGCTTGTGTTGAATCTTCCCTCTTTAAACTTGAACTTGCCCAACTGTGGTGGGCATGTAGCAGCAGAAGAGTTGGGAGGTTTTCCTTTCGCATCCTTTATACATTCCTTGCGGTTGCTCTTATCCAGCTTACATAAACACGCTAACTTATCATCTGGTTCCCCAAGTGTCGTAACAAGCTGAAGTTGGTATACAACTACATCATACTTGGGATAATTCATTCCCATACCTGCATCATTGTCAGAAAGCAAATCATTCAAAAATCTTAAGGTATGAGAAGTAATTTTGGAATGAGAATATGGGGAAGTAGGGTTAGAATATATTGGCCCTGTAACCAAAATAGTGGAAAAGTGATCTGAAGGAATTTTTAGTTCATTGGATACGTCTGGTATATAGGGTCGCACCTTTTAGCGTATTATCACGACTGAAGCTGACAGGGTGCATCGCTGGAACTATTAGTCGTGACATTATCTTCATCTTGTCGCGTCGTGTGTTCTCTAGAGTTTTGTGTCGCGACTTTAAAGCCATGTGGTCGTGACTCTGATTCACAGAGAGGCTGTCCCTCAGCAGATTGAGGTTTAGTCACGACACCTAGATCTTCAGGTTACGACCGGTCGCCTCTGAAGTTGTATGTCGCGACCTGAAATTCATTTGGTCGCGACTCATATTCATAGTGGGCTACAGACTGATGTTTGGTCATGACATTATGGGCATTGGGTCGCAACCTTTTATCATAGAAACTCGACCCTTCTACAATTGTTGTACTTTCAGCTTCCAAAACATCCTGGTATCCTGCAAAATCACTTAACAAACCTTTTACAAGCGCATTATCTCTATCATGATCATGCAAACTCAATTCATGTTCATCCCTAACTTCTTCAATAGCATAATCAATGGCATTTAAAGCAGTAAAAGCAGAATTATCATAGGGATATCTCATTGCTTCATTCATGTTAAAACTTACCACATGTTCTCCAACTTCCATTGTAATAGAACTATGCTTCATTCATACTAATGCTGGGAAGAAAAAAGTTGATCCTGATTTTGCAAAAGATGCTTACAATCTGTTCAATAAACTGGAAATAAACATCCCTATAGTTGAATTCCTCAAGAGAAACCCTAAGTATGCAAAATTTTTAAAAGAATTGTGTGCTGATAAAAAGAAATTTAGGCCTCTTGAGAGTATTCAGGTGAGTGCTAATGTGTCATCCCTTTTTAAAGCCGAACTACAGGTTAAGTGCCAAGACCCAGGCTCCTATACAATCCCATGCACTATAAGAATGTAGGGAATTGGAAGACACGCAGCGGAAATTAACTTTAAAAAAATTTTCCATTCCCAGCCAGGATCTACCGAATGTGTTTAAGTCAAGGAGAAAGAAGTGTTACCTTCGGTTTCAAGCTTTGGTCGCGACCTCAGTGTCCACTAGTCGCGACTCTTCGCCTCTGGAACCTTTTAGTCGCGACCTCCTCTGCTTCTCGTCGCGACCTGACGTCTCTGGAGTTTGTAGTCGCGACCTCGTCAGCTTCAAGTCGCGACCTGCCTCTTCTTTTCGGATTTCTGACGTTCAGATGCCCGTATGGTCGCGACCTCAGCGTGTTCTGGTCGCGACCTGTCTTCGTGTCTGGTTCGATCACAAGAAGTCGACAGCTCAGATCGGCTTCCTCTACCGGTATCCACACGAACAGCGTTCCAATCCCGAATGACGTGCTAGCGCCTCTTGTCCCTCTAGGGCTTTCTAGAGATTCCGTCCTCACCGTCTCTATCTCGGCAGTTTCTTATGTGCAAACCTTTTGCACTCTCCCTGCCCCCTCTTCTCACGTCTGAATGTGTGTGTAGAGATCTATAGAACCCTAGCCCCTAATGTCAAATATATAGGAAGCTATCGGGCTTCTAATAGGGCCGGGCTTCAGAATTAATCTTATATTAATTCTAAAATTAATACAATATCATATATTGCATAATTTAATAAGAAACTAATTAAATAAATATGGTTTATATTACATCCGTCCCACAGATTTAATTCACCTATTTATTTAATTTAAAATAAAGATAAGAAGGAATTATATTTGATTTATTCTTATAAATCAAATTTGAGATATCTTATCAATTTGAATTTCAAATTCAAATAGATCATATCCATTTAAATTCAAATTCAAAAGTGATAGAGATTTAATTTATCCTTATAAATTAAATCTTACAAATATCTCTTATATTATATATAATATATATATATACTGATTTATATATATATATAAAATATATATCCACCCTAGATCATTCATTGAATCTAGACATCTCTTAGATTCAATGAATCTGGACATCATAGCTCGCATTGGGCTGTTTTGTGTGCGACCCTGTAGGCCCATATGAAGTTGGCAGTGGCCCAGTTACTATACTGACCCACAAGTCGTAATGGGGAGCAGAGATGAAATAAGACCAGTATGACTTTGAAGATATATAGAGATATAAATCAAAGTCATAAGCACATGTAAGAGTACAGGGTGTTGGACCGACCCGCAATGAGAGAGCTGCATGGGTCAAGTCATAAGCTTCTCTCATATACAAGCCATGTCACTATGCCCTTTGACCTGAGATCATCATGGATTCCTACATGACAAACGCTCAGCTTTGACCTAGTCAAAAGTCACTTTTGACCGAGTGATCATAAAGGCTATGCTCGGGCTTAGTGGTTTTTCATGCGGAGGAATGTGAATGGTCAAGATGGAATTTGTCCCTCACATTCGTAGAGAGATATTACTGGGCCCCTCGATGAGTGAGTCTGAGAAATGTATGGCCATACTGGAATGGAAGGGTAGTTCCATTTCTATATTCAGACTACTCAGGGATCGAGAAAGTAACGGTCAGGAACAGGAGGATGACGTTCACCATGCCTCATCCTTGACCGAAATATCGTGTGACAAAAGGGACGTGATATGGTTGTATGAAAGGTTACATCGTTTATCGATCCTCATATGTTTTGGGTAGTCGTAATGCCTTGCTAGAGACCGCTTACGACTTGTGGGTCAGTATAGTAACTGGGCCACTGCCAACTTCATATGGGCCTACAGGGTCGCACACAAAACAGCCCAATGCGAGCTATGATGTCCAGATTCATTGAATCTAAGAGATGTCTAAATTCAATGAATAATCTAGGGTGGATATATATTTTATATATATATATAAATCAGTATATATATATATTATATATAATATAAGAGATATTTGTAAGATTTAATTTATAAGGATAAATTAAATCTCTATCACTTTTGAATTTGAATTTAAATGGATATGATCTATTTGAATTTGAAATTCAAATTGATAAGATATCTCAAATTTGATTTATAAGAATAAATCAAATATAATTCCGTCTTATCTTTATTTTAAATTAAATAAATAGGTGAATTAAATCTGTGGGACGGATTTAATATAAACCATATTTATTTTATTAGTTTCTTATTAAATTATGCAATATATGATATTGTATTAATTCAAAATTAATATAAGATTAATTCTGAAGCCCGGCCCTATTAGAAGCCCGATAGCTTCCTATATATTTGACATTAGGAGCTAGGGTTCAACACACAAGACATCTCTACACACACATTCAGACGTGAGAAGAGGGGGCAGGGAGAGTGCAAAAGGTTTGCACATAAGAAACTGCCGAGATAGAGATGGTGAGGACGGAATCTCTAGAAAGCCCTAGAGGGACAAGAGGCGCTAGCACGTCGTTCGCGATTGGAACGCTGTTCGTGTGGATACCGGTAGAGGAAGCCGATCTGAGTTGTCGACTTCTACGATACGACCAGACACGAAGCAAGGTCACGAACAGAACACGCTGAGGTCGCGACCAAACGGGCATCTGAACGTCAGAAATCCGAAAAGAGGAGACAGGTCACGACGTGAAGTTGAAGAGGTCGCGACTAAAAGCTCCAGAGGTGACAGGTCGCGACTAGAAGCAGAGTAGGTCGCGACTACAAACTCCAGAGGCGACAGGTCGCGACTAGAAGCTGAGGAGGTCACGACTGAAAGTTCCAGAGGCGAGGAGTCGCGACTAGTGGACACTGAGGTCGCGACCAAAGCTCGAGTACCGAAAGTAACACTTCTTTCTCCTTGACTTAAACACATTCGGTAGATCCTGGCTGGGAATGGAAAAATTTTTAAAGTTAATTTCCGCTGCGTGCCTTCCAATTCCCTTCACTGGATATGTCTAATGAGCTAGTAAATGATAGTACTTTGATCCTTGGCCGACTTTTCCTCCAAACTTCTAAAACTATCATTAGTATGAAGCATAGTTCCATTATAATCGAAGTTGGAGAACATGTGGTAAGTTTTAACATGAATGAAGCAATGAGATATCCCTATGATAACTCTGCGTTTTTTGCTTTAAATGCCATTGATTATGCTATTAAAGAAGTTAGGGATGAACATGAATTAAGTTTGCATGACGATGATAGAGATAATGCACTTGAAAAAGGTTTGTTGAGTGATTTTGCAGGATCCCAAGGTATTCTAGAAGCTGAAAGACCAACAATCAAAGAAGGGTCGAGTTTTTGTGATAAAAAGTCGTGACCCAATGACCTTAACCTCGCGACGTAACATTAGTCTGCAGTCTACTATGAAGATGATATTGGAGATTATGCCCTAGGAGCCAATCATTATGTTATGAACATTGTTGATTTATGAATTTCTTAATTATGTTATCATATTATTTGCATGTTTACTGTGATTACCATCCTTGGATAACTCATGATCTTATCCTAAATGTCCCTGGTCGGTCATCTATGCGGGAGCAGAGATAAAATAAGACCATTATGACTTTGAAGATATATACAGATATAAATCAAAGTCATAGGCATATGTAAGAGTACAGGGTGTTGGACCGACCCGCTATGAGAGAGCTGCATGGGTTAAGTCATAAGCTTCTCTCATATACAAACTATGTCACTATGCCCTTTGACCTGAGATCATCATGGATTCCTACATGACAAACGCTCAGCTTTGACCTAGTCAAAAGTCACTTTTGACCGAGTGATCATAAAGGCTATGTTCGGGCTCAATGGTTTTTCATGCAGAGGAATATGAATGGTCAAGATGGAATTTGTCCCTCACATTCATAGAGAGATATTACTGGGTCCCTCGATGAGTGAGTCTGAGAAATGTATGGCCATACTGTAATGGAAGGGTAGTTCCATTTCTATAGTCAGACTACTCAGGGATCGAGAAAGTAACGGTCAGGAATAGGAGGATAATGTTCACCATGCCTCATATATGATCGGAATATCGTGCGACAAAAGGGACGTGATATGGTTGTATGAAAGGTAATATCGTTCATCGATCCTCATATGATTTGGGTAGTCATAATGTGTTGCTAGAGACCGCTTACGAATTGTGGAAATTTATAGTAACTGGCCCACTGCCAACTTCATATGGGCCTACAGGGTCGCACACAAAATAGCCCAACTCGAGCTGTGATATCCAGGTTCATTGAATCTAAGACATGTCTTGATTCAATGAATAATCTAGGATGAATTTATATATTTTATATATATAAATTTGTATTTATATATTATATATAATATAAGAAATATTTGCAAGATTTAATTTATAAGGATAAATTAAATCTCTATCACTTTTGAATTTGAATTTAAATTGATATGATCTATTTGAATTTAAAATTTAAATTGATAAGATATCTCAAATTTGATTTATAAGAATAAATCAAATATAATTCCGTCTTATCTTTATTTTAAATTAAATAAATAGGTAAATTAAATCTGTGGGACGGATTTAATAAAAACCATATTTATTTAATTAGTTTCTTATCAAATTATGCAATATACGATATTGTATTAATTTCAGAATTACTATAAGATTAATTCTGAAGCCCGACCCAATTAGAAGCCCGATAGCATCCTATATATTTGACATTAGGGGCTAGGGTTCTACACACAAAAAAAGGGGGCAAGGAGAGTGCAAAAGGTTTACAGATAAGAAACTGTCGAAATAGAGACGGTGAGGACGAAATCTTGAGAAAGCCCTAGAGGGATAAGAGGTGCTAGCACGTCGTTAGTGGTTGGAACGCTATTCGTGTGGATACCGGTAGAGGAAGCCGATCTGAGTTGTCGACTTCTTACGATCGAGAAAATAGCACCAGGTACGACAAAGTCGTGACCAGTTGACACAGAGGTCGCGACTAAATTGGCATCTAAAAGTCAGAAATCCAAAAAGAGACTACAGGTCGCGACTAGAAGTAGAGGAAGTCGTGACTGCAAACTCCAGAGATGACAGGTCGCGACTGAAAACACCAGAGGCGATAGGTCGTGACAAGAAGCTGAGGAGGTCGGGACTGAAAACTCCAGAAGTGAAGAGTCACGACTAGTGGACACTGAGGTCACGACCACAGCTTGAATACCGAAGGTAACACTTCTTTCTCCTTGACTTAAACACATTCGGTAGATCCTGGCTGGGAATGGAAAAATTTTTAAAGTTAATTTCCGCTGCGTGTCTTCCAATTCCCTTCAGTGGTATCAAAGCCATGCCGTTTTGTGTTTAAGTTAGGTTTGATTGTTGATACATGTGATGTATGTTAGACTTCTTAGCCGATTATATGATAACATGCGAGTTATGTATGACATAAAGGGAATCCATTTTATGTATGACATATAAGGAATCTGAAAGAAAACTGAAATCGGTGGGGTATGTTAATTGATTTGATCAATTAATATTGAAAGCGGGATCGCTGTGGCTACCTTATTATAGCGTAATATAATCGTAATATGTACTGACTTTCCTAATATATGAATATTTTGAAACATTTATTGCCCTTCACATAATATGAATTTTGATTCTTGAATGTTTGGGTATGGTGAACAATATGGCTCTAGATTACAAGTGTTGTAATTTTTCTAAATACGGCCTGCGTGTCGTGCCTTCCTCTAATTACTTTCGTTATACATTCTCGTCTCATCTCACTCCCCTCGAATGTTAAAATGAGGTTTCCTTATGTAATTTTCCTATTCTAATTAGGTAGCTCCTCTCATTGGCTTGAGGGGACTTAGGATAGGTGAGCCATATTGTATCACGTTTAAGATTATGCATCTTATGATTATATCACTGCATGTATATTGTATATGCATAATACTGGTATGAGATACAATCGAGATACATGCAAACCAGATAGTTAATTAAACCCTCTAAAAAGAAATCTTAAGTCATATGCCGTCAATTAATGAACACTTATCAAAACCTCGATCGCTCATTTGTAAGCTCCACCAAAGTGGGTGCATTTGAGTTATCTTGGGGAGATAAGCAAAGAGTAATGGTGCTACTCACATATATTTGTTATTGTTTGACTTAATTGAGATTATCAAAACGGTTTTGGGTCTCAAGGCATTAGATGGTATTAAAACATGCCGGATCATATGATGATGGAATCCCATGAACATCTAAGAGTTACATTTGATGTAATTGGTAAAGCTGTTACCTACCTAAATAAATTAAAGTTGAGCGTCCTGCCAAAGAGGACTCAAGTTTAAGCCAAATATGGATCTTAGCCCACTAATTATTACATTAAGGGTTGTTTTATTTAGTGGGAGATTGCTAATTCAATTGCATATTTTAATTGTAGAATCATGACGACTAGTAATACTGCTACATTATCATTGCGATCTGTCCTTGAGAAGGACAAACTCAATGGGACAAACTTTCTTGACTGGTTCAGGAACTTGAGAATTGTTCTCAAGCAGGAAAGAAAGGCATATGTCCTAAATCAACCTATTCCTGAGGAGCCAGCAGCCAATGCTCCTAGAGCTCAGAGAGATTCTTATGCGAAGCATAAGGAAGACTCTGTCGATGTGGGATGCTTGATGCTTTCCACCATGGTTCCGAAGCTCCAAAGAGATCTGGAACACATGGAGGCTTATGAGATGATTGTACATCTTAAGGAAATGTTCCAACAATAGGCAAGGCAAGAGAGGTATGAGACCACTAAGGCCTTACATTCCTGCAAGATAGCTGAAGGTGCATCATGTAACATCCCGATTTTTGGGTCTAGGAAAACTGGGAGGTAGTCTGATATGGGCAGGCTGCTAAACCCGTAGTCCCAGGGTAGTAATCTGATATGGGCGGATCACTTACCTGTATTTTGTAGGAATCCGAGGGATGAGCTAAGTCCTTCAGGATTTAAAGATGAGTTAAGTCTTTAACCTACAGAATCGGGACAGTTCACCTAGGTTCAAAATGAGGAATGTGAGGAATATCCTAAGTCTTAAGCCTAGGAATTCTGCAGGTAGCTTGATATGGGCCGGCTCTTGTGTAAGATAACCTGATATGGGCGGGTTGTCGAGCTTTTCAATTAACGATGACTCCCGAAGAGTTTAAGGGATGAGTTATTGAAAGAGAATTTCTAGAACTTAAGATAAGGGATGAGAAGATGAGTAATGAGGCCAGAAAGAGAATGCAGGGGCAAAATTGTAATTTTGGGAAAGATCGGGATGGTAGCCGATGAGTACCATATTTTGCCAGAAAATAGAGAAAATTATGCTGATCATTTCACTGAACTGTGAAATGTGCATATGAGGTCTCTATGTGTATGAAAGAATTAGAAATATGACCAGGGGTAAAATGGTCATTTTGGGAAAGTGTGCGCGTGAGTGCTTTTTCAGGCCAAAACAGCCCGGTCCGGATAAAATATCTGAAAATACCGGGAGATAGAGAAAAGGATTCCGGGTTGAATGAGGAGTCACGGAATTTTGATTTGAGGTCCCGATTTTTCTTTAAAAATTCCGGAAGATGGGAATTTACAGTTATAATCGGTAAAGGAAAAGCAGTTCCGATAGGGATGATCGGACTGTGGCCAGGAGGCCGTATAGTGTTTCTAAGGCCTTTAGTGACACCAGGGAAGGCCTAGGCCCATTAGATCAGTTCAGTGGTAAAAGGGGCCGGTGTCCGGGAAAATGGTGCAAAATGACAAAAATGCCCCTATGTTATAGAACAGATGAAGAATGAGTAAAGGGTATTTTGGTCATTTGCCTAAGGTTAGACAGTCCAGGGAAGTTATCTGGATAGTTGACCAGGGTCAAAGAATACTCTGGTAAGATGGGAAAAGACAATAATGCCCCTAGACATAATAAAGTAAAGAAAGAGAGACTAAGGGCATTTTAGTAATTTGCCAAGGGGTGTTTCTTGGGAATCGTGCCATCAGAGTACTTGGGCTGGATCAGAGACCCAAGATGATATTCCCAGGTCCAAAAACGTGGCCCAGTAGTTATGTGAGGAAAAGTGGCGTTAAAATAGTGATTTAATGACTTTTCAGTAAAGTAAAGTTACTTAGTTGGCACGATAACCGAGGAGGTGATCAGATAAAGTCTGGGACTTATCTGGATAGCATTGGGAAGCGTGCAAGGTCTCTTCCAGGTGCCACATGGCATTGGTCTGGAGAAAGCAGATAAAGTTAAGGACACGTATTACGGTGCAAGACTCTGGACCGGTGAGTCAGCAGGCTGAGTCAGCTGATGAGGTGTCCCGGGTTTTAGACATGTGAGAAATGTGCTGCTGAGGTGTCCGCTGAGGTGTCCACTGAGGTGTCCTGGATGATGCAGTAAAAAGGAATAAAAGAAAATAGGAAATTCCAGGAAAAACCAGGACCACAAGTTCATATGGCTTCAAAATTACAGGAATGCCATTGAAGGAAACTATAAATACCCCCTCCCCCTCCCATTTCATGCATCCCACGGTTTTGAGCCTTTTTTAGAGAGAGGAGGAGGTGCTAGAGAGAGAAAGTGAGAGGAAGAAAGAAAGAAAGGAAGTTCTGGCGGAGTTGGAAGCAGAATAGAGATAGTAGAGTTCTGCTAAGCTTTTGAGGTAGTAACTAATCCTAGCTTTTATGTAATGGCTTTGTGATTTGTTGTGCTATTGTTTGGTTGGATTGTTGTCTTATATGTTATGCTTGAAGCTCTACTGCAATGCTATGATCATATGTTATTGAGTATGGAAGCACGCAGCATACTTATCTGTACACAATCACAAGCAAGCACTATCACACTGCATTACATATATTGTTATGATTGTTGCTACTGAGATTCCCCCGAATCTCATCCCCATCCATAACCCATTACAGGGAGGTTATGCTGAAGTGGATTTTGAGAATCCTATGAGACGCCGTTATGCTGCCGAAGTAAAGACTGAACATCAGTATATGATAAGTACTGTGTACGTAGTGCTGTCTAAGGAGGCTAGAAGTGAGTGGACCTAGCCGGTTCCTCTAGTCTTTCCTAGGTACTACGTAGAATGGTAGTTCTCATGAGGGGATTACCGAATCAGTACAGTTCAGTTCTTTGTACAGATAAAACCTAGCGGTTATGCTTCTGGTGTTTAGGCAGAAAGAGATATAATAGAGATAGCAAGATTATGTATATGTCTTGTTGTGTATGCCATGCTGTATGAAATTATGTTATTCAATGATAAGTATTGTTTGGCATGTTCAATTTGTGAGTGATGAATTAAAAGAGAAATTCGCAGGTCCTGAGGTAGCAGTGGTTTGACCTCAGTTTGACCTAGTAAACGAAGGAGTTTGGCTATGAAATTTGGCAGGCCAGTCGTACACATCTGGGGCATTACGTGGATAGGTAATAAGCCTCATTTGGATGTGTAGAACGAGATAAATTAATCAGTTCTCAAGTTAAAGGTCCAGAATAAGGAACTTAAGAGTGAAATTTTGAATTTCTGGGCTTAAGTTAAGATATATCAAGTTAATATCGCTTCCGTAAGTGTACTCTGAGGAGTCTAAGGGAGGACGTTTCATTTTGGTATCAGAGCAATAGGTTCTGGCATAAATCAGACAGGATTCTGGCTCAGAGCATAAGATTTTGGCACAGAACAGAAGGTTCTGGCTTAGTGATGCTCTGATTTAGAAAGGTTATTTTCCCTTAAGTACATAGAGGTTTAGAAAAGCCCAGTGGAGGTAAAGCTCTTAAATGAGAAAGTGAGATAAGGTAGACCCCGAAATTATGTCAATATGGGGTAAGATATGAAAGAAATGGACACTGCTTATAAGTGCAGTAAGTTGTCCATAAGAAGGAAAGAGATAGTATTGAAAAGGTGCAAAGTTTGATGAGATAGCTAGAATGAGATTTTCCTAGGAATAATCCTAGGACATGGCCTAAGGCTAGAGATGTGATGGGCTGATGTTCCCTAAGCAGAGGGATTCCATCACAGAGAAGTAGTAGACCTAGGGAAGAGTACCCTAGAGAACCAAAGTGATAATAAGAGATGATGAATGAGATCCATGCGACTGAAGTTTGCTAGGATCAAGAGAAAGAGGTAGGGAAGCATTGGCTAAGAGTACTTTGGGAGGTAGCTCAAGTTATGAAGCCAATAGCAAGAGAAAGAGGCAATAGTTTAGGCAGGGGTCTGATCAAGGTGAAGATCAGGTTGGAGAGCAGAGATGTCAAAGTGGTGAGCCATGGCACATAGGAGTGTCGAGCATGGTAATGCAGTGGTGAGAGAAAGGCCACTTGGCGAGAGTTGCCTACGAATGCCGACATCCCTCGGAAAGGTGTTTGCTACCACAGAAAGAGTCTCCAATTTTCCCTGAGGTCGACCCTAAGAATGGTTAAAAGGAACCATAGCTGTAAGGGCGACTGAGCTGTAAGGAACTATATGCCTAGATGATAATGTGGACGAAGAGTTCTTTTCTGATCAAGAGAATGTGGTTATTATAATGAGTCATGAGAAATAATTAGTAAGATAATAAATCTGTCTTAGCTCAGTGATGAGGTTGCTGTATGAGGGGTTAGGACATGGATAGCTGTAAGCAACTATAATGAGAGATGTTAGTTGCTAAGAATCCATGTGAAAGGTCTGGGACCAAGCTGTTGCTCCTCTAGACCATCACTGGAGTGAGGATAAGACAGAGAGGGATGATCTTACTGGTTATATATATGATTGCGTTATAAGAATCACATAGCTGTATAAATCAGTAAGAAGTTCTCTGCAGGAAAGATGAGGTATCCCTTAAAATTTCGAGGACGAAATTTTTAGAAGGGGAGGAGAATTGTAACATCCCGATTTTTGGGTCTAGGAGAACTGGGAGGTAGTCTGATATGGGCAGGCTGCTAAACCCGTAGTCCCAGGGTAGTAATCTGATATGGGCGGATCACTTACCTGTATTTTGTAGGAATCCGAGGGATGAGCTAAGTCCTTCAGGATTTAAAGATGAGTTAAGTCTTTAACCTACAGAATCGGGACAGTTCACCTAGGTTCAAAATGAGGAATGTGAGGAATATCCTAAGTCTTAAGCCTAGGAATTCTACAGGTAGCTTGATATGGGCCGGCTCCTGTGTAAGATAACCTGATATGGGCGGGTTGTCGAGCTTTTCAATTAACGATGACTCCCGAAGAGTTTAAGGGATGAGTTATTGAAAGAGAATTTCTAGAACTTAAGATAAGGGATGAGAAGATGAGTAATGAGGCCAGAAAGAGAATGCAGGGGCAAAATTGTAATTTTGGGAAAGATCGGGCTGGTAGCCGATGAGTACCATATTTTGCCAGAAAATAGAGAAAATTATGCTGATCATTTCACTGAACTGTGAAATGTGCATATGAGGTCTCTATGTGTATGAAAGAATTAGAAATATGACCAGGGGTAAAATGGTCATTTTGGGAAAGTGTGCGCGTGAGTGCTTTTTCAGGCCAAAACAGCCCGGTCCGGATAAAATATATGAAAATACCGGGAGATAGAGAAAAGGATTCCGGGTTGAATGAGGAGTCACGGAATTTTGATTTGAGGTCCCGATTTTTCTGTAAAAATTCCGGAAGATGGGAATTTACAGTTATAATCGGTAAAGGAAAAGCAGTTCCGATAGGGATGATCGGACTGTGGCCAGGAGGCCGTATAGTGTTTCTAAGGCCTTTAGTGACACCAGGGAAGGCCCAGGCCCATTAGATCAGTTCAGTGGTAAAAGGGGCCGGTGTCCGGGAAAATGGTGCAAAATGACAAAAATGCCCCTATATTATAGAACAGATGAAGAATGAGTAAAGGGTATTTTGGTCATTTGCCTAAGGTTAGACAGTCCAGGGAAGTTATCTGGATAGTTGACCAGGGTCAAAGAATACTCTGGTAAGATGGGAAAAGACAATAATGCCCCTAGACATAATAAAGTAAAGAAAGAGAGACTCAGGGCATTTTGGTAATTTGCCAAGGGGTGTTTCTTGGGAATCGTGCCATCAGAGTACTTGGGCTGGATCAGAGACCCAAGATGATATTCCCAGGCCCAAAAACGTGGCCCAGTAGTTATGTGAGGAAAAGTGGCGTTAAAATAATGATTTAATGACTTTTCAGTAAAGTAAAGTTACTCGGTTGGCACGATAACTGAGGAGGTGATCAGATAAAGTCTGGGACTTATCTGGATAGCATTAGGAAGCATGCAAGGTCTCTTCTAGGCGTCACATGGCATTGGTCTGGAGAAAGCAGATAAAGTTAAGGATACGTATTACGGTGCAAGACTCTGGACCGGTGAGTCAGCAGGCTGAGTCAGCTGATGAGGTGTCCTGGGTTTTAGACATGTGAGAAATGTGCTGTTGAGGTGTCCGCTGAGGTGTCCACTGAGGTGTCCTGGATGATGCAGTAAAAAGGAATAAAAGAAAATAGGAAATTCCAGGAAAAACCAGGACCACAAGTTCATATGGCTTCAAAATTACAGGAATGCCATTGAAGGAAACTATAAATACCCCCTCCCCCTCCCATTTCATGCATCCCACGGTTTTGAGCCTTTTAGAGAGAGGAGGAGGTGCTAGAGAGAGAAAGTGAGAGGAAGAAAGAAAGAAAGGAAGTTATGGCGGAGCTGGAAGCAGAATAGAGATAGTAGAGTTCTGCTAAGCTTTTGAGGTAGTAACTAATCCTAGCTTTTATGTAATGGCTTTGTGATTTATTGTGCTATTGTTTGGTTGGATTGTTGTCTTATATGTTATGCTTGAAGCTCTACTGCAATGCTATGATCATATGTTATTGAGTATGGAAGCACGCAGCATACTTATCTGTACACAATCACAAGCAAGCACTATCACACTGCATTACATATATTGTTATGATTGTTGCTACTGAGATTCCCCCGAATCTCATCCCCATCCATAACCCATTACAGGGAGGTTATGCTGAAGTGGATTTTGAGAATCCTATGAGACGCCGTTATGCTGCCGAAGTAAAGACTGAGCATCAGTATATGATAAGTACTGTGTACGTAGTGTGTCTAAGGAGGCTAGAAGTGAGTGGACCTAGCCGGTTCATCTAGTCTTTCCTGGGTACTACGTAGAATGGTAGTTCTCATGAGGAGATTACCGAATCAGTACAGTTCAGTTCTTTGTACAGATAAAACCTAGCGGTTATGCTGCTGGAGTTTAGGCAGAAAGAGATATAATAGAGATAGCAAGATTATGTATATGTCTTGTTGTGTATGCCATGCTGTATGAAATTATGTTATTCAATGATAAGTATTGTTTGGCATGTTCAATTTGTGAGTGATGAATTAAAAGAGAAATTCGCAGGTCCTGAGGTAGCAGTGGTTTGACCTCAGTTTAACCTAGTAAACGAAGGAGTTTGGCTATAAAATTTGGCAGGCCAGTCGTACACATCTGGGGCATTACGTGGATAGGTAATAAGCCTCATTTGGATGTGTAGAACGAGATAAATTAATCAGTTCTCAAGTTAAAGGTCTAGAATAAGGAACTTAAGAGTGAAATTTTGAATTTCTGGGCTTAAGTTAAGATATATCAAGCTAATATCGCTTCCGTAAGTATACTCTGAGGAGTCTAAGGGAGGATGTTTCACATCAGTCAGTACTCATGTCTTAAAGATGAAAGGGTACATTGATCACCTTGAGAGGCTTGAATTTCCCATGAGCCAGGAGTTAGCTACAGATTTGATCTTGAACTCACTCCCAGAAAGTTATGACCAGTTTGTCATGAACTATAACATGAACAACATGGAGAAATCTATTTCTGAATTGCATGGGATGCTTAAAACTGCTGAGCCGATTGTTAAGAAGAAGCCCAGTACAGTTTTGATGGTTCAGAAAGGAAAGGGTATGAAAAAGAAAGGCAAGGGCAAGGGCAAGGGGAAGGGTCATGGCTCATCTGGTAAGACCAAAGAGTCAGGCAAGCCCAAAACCAAGCCTGCACCAAAGAAGGCAAAGCCTCCAAAGGAAGGAGTTTGTTTCTTCTGCAATGAACCGGGTCATTGGAAGAGGAATTGCAAACTCTACCTTGAAGATCTGAAAAAGAACAAGAAGGATAGCAGGGCTATCGCTTCAGGTATTTATGTTGTAGACATTCATCTCTCTACTTCCACTATATGGGTATAAGATACCGCTTGTGGTTCTCACAATTGTACAAATGTGTAGGGCCTAAAGGACAATGGAAAGCTGAAAAAGGGCGAAGTTGACCTACGAGTTGGAAATAGAGCAAAGGTTGCTGCTTTAGCTATAGGCACTTATGAATTAGTTCTGCCCACTGGGCTTTTGTTAGTTTTGAACAATTGCTATTATGTTCCTGCTTTGTGTAACATCCCAATTTTTAGGCCTAGAGATGCCAGAAGGAGAATTCAAGGGCATAATCGTAATTATGGGAAAGATCGGACTGGTAGCCGATGAGTACCATATTTTGTCAGAAAATAGAGAAAATTATGCTGATCATTTCACTGAACTGTGAAATGTGCATATGAGGTCTCTATGTGTATGAAAGAATTAGAAATGTGACCAAGGGTAAAATGGTCATTTTTGAAAAGTGTGCGCGGGAGCGTACTTTCAGGCCAAAATAGCCCGGTCCGGATAAAATATCTGAAAATACCAGGAGATAGAGAAAAGGATTCCAGATTGAATGACGCAACACAGAATTTTGATTTGAGGTCCCGATTTTTCTGTAAAAATTCTCGAAGATGGAAAATTATAGTTATAATCGGTACAGGAAGAGCAGTCCGAATAGAGATGATCGGACTATGGCCAGAGGCCATACAGTGTTATCTAAGGCCTGTAGTGACACCAGGGAAGGCCCAGACCCATAATATCAGTTCAGTGGTAAGAGGGGCCGGTGTCCGGGAAAAATGTGCAAAATGACAAAAATGCCCTTATGTTATAGAATAACTGAAGAATAAGTAAAGGGTATTTTGGTCATTTGGCTAAGGTTAGACAGTCAAGAAGGGGTATCTGGATAGTTGACCAGGGCCAGAGAATACTTTGGTGAAATATGAAAAGACAATAATGCCCCTAGACCTAGTAAAGGAAATGAAAGGACTTAAGTGCAATTATGGAAAGTTTCAAGGCCAAAAAGGAATGTATACGAAAATGTGGGGTCCTTAAGTGTAATTTTAGCCAAGTAAAAAGGGACTTAAATGAAAAGAAGAAAAGTTCCCTAGGGCTAAATTGTAATTAAAGAAAGTCAGGCCGGAAGTGGTTTGGACTGTCCGAAAGCATTTAGTCCCAGATTTCACCGGTAGAGAGAGCAAGTGACGCTCGGTAATCTGGCTTAATACAGGAATTTTTGAAGACTCCAGATAGCCAGAAATGGACTGATCGTCCAAAAGTTATAAAAATTCATACCGGATATCCTAGAATTCAGATCTAGGTGAGAAAATACAGGATGATGCGTCCTTATGGGACGGATGTCGGGAAACTGACAGAATACCGATAGGAGGCCTGTAGAAAAAGTTATTCACAAATTAGAAAACCCAGATGGAGTGTGAGGCCTCCGGGTATCCGATAGGGAGATTTATCGGTATTTGAAAAGGGACTGAATGAGTTCGGATGACCTCAGTCAGATGACTGATATGACTCACAGGGATGCCTGAACACCGCAGACCTGTGTATCGGACAGAAGGAGCCGGTGTCCGGATATGTGTATAAACGGTGAATAATAGATAAAATATTCAATAATTATTAACGGGGGAAGATTCCTCGTAATACGTGCCATGAAGGTATTGGACCCAGAAAGGCCCAATAATGGCGCCAACAGAGGCCCAATGAGACACTTGGACTGATAGGTGGGCCAGTGTCCGGCAGAATCCCCGAAAAAGTGCGAAATTACGAAAATGCCCCTATGTTGTACAAAAGTGTAACGGATGAATGAAGGGCATTTTGGTCATTCTGGACAGGCCCAGGAGCCAAGACACATACAGATAAAGTTACTGAGAGTCAGTATATACCCTGATAGAGCACAGAAGGGTATGAAATGACGATTTTACCCTTAGGGTTAAAAGAGTGCAAGAAAGGGCACCCAAGGGTATTTTGGTAATTTGCCAAAGGCTGTTTCTTGGGAATCGAGCCATCAGAGTACTTGAGCTTGATCATGATCCAAGATAACATTCCCAGAGCCCGAAAACGTATGCCCAGTGATATGTGGGAAAAAATGGCATTAAAATACTATTTTAATGTTGTTTCAATAAAGTAAAGTTACTCGGTCGGCACGATAACCGAGGAGGTGATCAGATAAAGTCTTGGATTTATCTGAATATCATTGGAAGGCGTGAAAGGTCCCTTCCAGGTGCCACATGACGCAATCTTAAAGGCAATCTTAAAGGCAGGACTCTGGACCGGTGAGTCATCCCGGTGAGTCAGCTGCTGAGGTGTCCCAGGATTTCAGACATGTGATAAATATGACACTGAGGTGGTATACTGAGGTGTCCCGATGATGTCATGCATGATGCAGTAAAGGAGGAATTAAGAAAAATAGGAAAATCCAGGAAAAACCAGGATCGCAGAATCAGAGTTCATGGAAATTACGGGATTGCCATTGGAGGAGGTTATTGTAACATCCCAATTTTCAGGCCTTGAGACGTAGAAATAGCCTAAGATTGAGAGGCTACCAGATCCCTTTTGAGCGGAAGTCCCAGAGAGACACAGAGAGTTTTTAGGGACTAAGCTGCGAGTAAGTAAAGGTACGGGAACTTATGTGCAAACAGTGGAAGTCCTAAGGGGTAGAATGGCCATTTGGGGTGATGTAAAGGTCAAAGGTTGAAGAGTTACGAGCTGACCGTTCTGGTCGCGACTAGAGTAAAGCATGGTCGCGACTAGTGGTTACAGAAAGAGCTATACGCGACAAGAAAGCATTATGGTCGCGACGTAAAAGAAGTATGGTCGCGACTAGAAAGCAGTGATATCGCGACTAATAGTGGCAGAAAGCCTTAGACGCGACTAAAAAGTGTTATGGTCGCGACTAAAATGTGTTGTGGTCGCGATGATAGAATGTTTTGGTCGCGACTAAAAGATGTTTTGGTCGCGACTAATGTACACAGAATTGTAAGGTCGCGACAAGATGATGTTGAGGTCGCGACTAGTGACTAAAGTGGCGCTAAGCGTACGGGCCAAGAGTGGTGAAGGTCCAAGAGAGATAGTTACCCGGTTGGAGATAGACCGGAGGCAGGATATCAGATACAGGAAAGGTTATCTGGAAACCATGAAGTAAACTGATAAGGTATACTCATGGGTCCCACAAGATGCCACATGGCATTAAAGTAATGGTTTAGTAGAATAAAGTTACTCGGTTGGTACAAAAATTGAGGAGGCACGATAACTGAGGAAATGATCAGATAAAGTCAGGGACTTATCTGGGTGGCATTGGGAAGCGTGCAAGGTCTCTTCCAGTCGCCACATGGCATTAGTCTGCAGAAAGCAGATAAAGCTGAGGGCACGCATTACGAGGCAAGAGACTGGACCGGTGAGTCAGCATGATGAGTCAGCATGCTGAGGTGTCCTGGTGAGTTGGCACGATGATGCAGTAAATGAGGAATTAAAGAAAATAGGAAATTCCAGGAAAAACCAGGACCGCAGGATCAAAGTTCATGGTATTTACGGTTGTGCCATTGAGGGAGGCTATAAATACCCCCCATGGCCTTCACTTGCGCAAGAGCAAGAGGAGAAGGGAGAGAAAGAAGAGAGAGAAGGAGAAGGAAGGAAGAGAGAAAGGAGAAAGGAAGAAAGGAGTTTCTGGCGGAGCTGGAAGCAGAATAGAGATAGTAGGGTTCTGCTGAGCTAGCCAGGTAGTAACTAATCCTAGCTTATATGTAATGGCTTTGTGATTTGATGTGCTATTGTTTGGTTGGATTGTTGTCTTATATATTATGTCTGAAGCTCTGCTGTAATGCTATGGTCATATGTTATTAAGCATGGAAGCACACAGCATACTTATCTGTACACAATCACAAGCAAGCACTGTCACACTGCATTACATATATTGTTATGATTGTTGCTACTGAGATTCCCCCGAATCTCATCCCCATCCATAACCCATTACAGGGAGGTTATGCTGAAGTGGATTTAGAGAATCCTAAGAGACGCCGTTATGCTGCCGGAGTAAAGACTGAACATCAGTATATGATAAGTACTGTGTACGTAGTGCTGTCTAAGGAGGCTAGAAGTGAGTGGACCTAGCCGGTTCATCTAGTCTTTCCTGGGTACTACGTAGAATGGTAGTTCTCATGAGAGAATTACCGAATCAGTACGGTTCAGTTCTTTGTACAGATGAAGTGTAGCGGTTATGCTGCCGGAGTTTAGGCAGAAGAAGAGCTAGTATAGCTTCCGCAAGTGTACTCTGAGGGCTGTATGGGAGGATGTTTCAGTTATAAATACCCCCCTTGCTCTTCATTGTGCACAGCTCAAGGCATTTAAGAGAGAGGAGGAGGTGCTAGAGAGAGAAAGTGAGAGGAAGAAAGAAAGAAAGGAAGTTCTGGCGGAGCTGGAAGCATAATAGAGATAGTAGAGTTTTGCTGAGCCTTTGAGGTAGTAACTAATCCTAGCTTTTATGTAATGGCTTTGTGATTTGTTGTGCTATTGTTTGGTTGGATTGTTGTCTTATATGTTATGTCTGAAGCTCTGCTATAATGCTATGATCATATATTATTAAGCATGGAAGCACGCAGCATACTTATCTGTACACAATCCACAAGCAAGCACTGTCACTCTGCATTACATATATTGTTATGATTGTTGCTACTGAGATTCCCCCGAATCTCATCCCAATAAGTAAACCATTACAGGGGAGGTTATGTCAAAATGAATTCTGGAAATTTTAAGAGACGCCGTTATGCTGCCGAAATTATGACAAGATGGCAGTAGTAGAGAAAGGAGCTGATAGGTACTGTGTACGTAGGTACTGTCTAAGGAGGCTGGAAGTGAGTGGACCTAGCCTGTTCATCCAGTCTTTCCTGAGTACTTACGTAGAATGGTAGTTCTCACAGGAATTACTGAATCGGTACAAGATCAGTTACTTTCTGAAGATGAAGCGTAGCGGTTATGCTGCCGGAGTTTAGGCAGAAAAAGATGTAATAGAGATATGGGAAATTTTGTACATACCCAGATTGTAAAACAACTTATTAATTAATAATAAGTGTTGTTTAGCATGTTTGACTGATGTATGATGGATGTATGTATATGAATGTGAAAAAGTAGAAATGCTGAAATTTACCACTGTGAACAGTAACACGTGGTAATCTAGTCATGTTTGATAAATGATTAAAAATAGTAAATGGATGAATTAATGTATGCCATTTTTAAGGTAAATATTAGACATACCAAGGTTCGATTTGATATATAGTATGACTCATTTGGATGTCTACACAAGGAGATATAAATTATCAAAGTTGGGACCAGAATGCTGGATTCAGGGAGAAAAACGTGGGATGAACAGTAACGTTGACACGTTGATTGACGTTGACTTGGTCAATGAATGGTCAACGAGTTATTTTTTCCTGAAATATAATTGAGTTAGCTTCATTTATAAATTGGAACCACTTCATTTCAATTTTTCTAGAATTAGTTATGATTTTTCGAAGTCGGGTCACTCATCGAGAATTTTCACAGTGAACAGTACTCGATAAGAGTAAAACTCCAGATTGAGAAATTGGACTTCAATGACCTTGTAAGTGGTTCTAAATGCTACCAAATGGTCCCTAAGACATACGAAAGTAAGGATGTTTTACTTTGAGTAGTAACATTGTTTCTCTTTCTTATTTGGATAAGGAAGGTTACACTTCCATTATTGGGAATGGTAGATGTTCTATTTATCGTAATGATATTTTCTAAGCTCATGGTGATTTGCATGTTGATCATTACATATTAAAATTGGAACAACCCAATCATGGAAATATCTATAACATAACTGCCAAAAGGGTCGAACCAAATGATTTGAATCCGACATACCTCTGGCACTGTCGTCTGGGCCACATAAATGAGAAACGCATTTCTAAACTCTATCAAGATGGATTTCTCAACTCATTTGATTTTGAATCATATGATACTTGCGAATCTTGTTTGTTAGGTAAGATGACAAAGTCACCTTTCACTGGGCACAGTGAGAGGGCCACTGATTTGTTGGGCCTCATACATACAGATGTGTGTGGACCGATGAATACAAATGCTAGAGGAGGTTATTCGTACTCATCACATTCATAGATGATTTCAGTAGATATGGCTATGTCTATCTAATGAAACATAAATCCGAATATTTTGAAATGTTCAAGATATTTCAAAATGAAGTACAAAACCAGCTTGGTAAAACAATTAAAGCCCTTCGATCTGATCGAGTTGGTGAATATTTGAGCCAAGAATTTCTCGATCATCTTAGGCATTGTGGGATAGTCTCAAAATTGACTCCTCCAGGAACACCACAATGGAATGGCGTTTCTGAACGGAGGAATCGAACACTATTAGATATGGTTCGATCCATGATGAGTCAAACAGATCTTCCACCGTCCTTTTGGGGCCACGCCCTAGAGACAGCTGCGTTCACACTGAATCGTGTTCCATCTAAGGCAGTTGAAAAGACTCCGTATGAGATATGGACTAGGAGGAAACCTAGTTTGTCTTTTCTCAAGATTTGGGGATGTGAGGTCTATGTTAAGCAACAAGCCTCAGATAAGTTAGCGCCCAAATCCTCAAAGTGCCTTTTTGTGGGATATCATGAGGAATCCAAGGGATATTATGTCTACAACCCCACTGATAACAAAGTGTTTGTTGTCAGAAATTGTATCTTTCTCGAACGAGAATTTATCTCTAAAAGAACCAGTGGGAGTAAGGTACATCTCGAAGAAGTTCGAGAGCCACAAGACACCACAGAATTAGAGATGGAAAATGGAGAAGACTCACAACAAGTTGTTGAGACTGCTCAAGTCAAGCAAGGCCCACGGCGATCTAATAGGGCAAGACTGAAGGGAATTGGAAGACACGCAGTAGAAATTAACTTTAAAAATTTTTCCATTCCCAGCCAGGATCTACAGAATGTGTTTAAGTCAAGGAGAAAGAAGTGTTACCTTCGGTATTCAAGCTGTGGTCGAGACCTCAGTGTCCACTAGTCGCGACTCTTCGCCTCTGGAGTTTTCAGTCGCAACCTCCTCAGCTTCTTGTCACGACCTGTCAACTCTAGAGTTTATAGTCGTGACCTAATCAGCTTCTAGTCGCGACCCGTCGTCTCTGGAGTTCTCAGTCGTGACATGGATTGCATACCTTATTGTATCTCAGACTTCATGGCACTAAGCTATTTTTCAGAGTTTGGTCCCACTATAGCTTCTCGATATGTAGTTGGCTCATTATGCTCAATGAGCAACACATCACGATTGTCATCAATCAGAAATACATATCTCTGAGGCTGAAGTCGTGCCCTATTAGATCGCCGTGGGCCTTGCTTGACTTGAGCAGTCTCAACAACTTGTTGTGAGTCTTCTCCATTTTCCATCTCTAATTCTGTGGTGTCTTATGGCTCTCGAACTTCTTCGAGATGTACCTTACTCCCACTGGTTCTTTTAGAGATAAATTCTCGTTCGAGAAATATACCATTTCTGACAACAAACACTTTGTTATCAGTGGGGTTGTAGACATAATATCCCTTGGTTTCCTCAGGATATCCCATAAAAAGGCACTTTGAGGATTTGGGCGCTAACTTATCTGAGGCTTGTTGCTTAACATAGACCTCACAATGCTATGATCATATGTTATTGAATATGGAAGTACGCAGTATACTTATCTGTACATAATCACAAGCAAGCACTGTCACTCTGCATTACATATATTGTTATGATTATTACTACTGATATTCCCTCGAATCTCATCCCAAATAACCCATTACAGGGGAGGCTATGTCGAAATGAATTTTGGAAATCTTGAAGGACGCCGTTAGGCTGCCGATATTCTGACAAAGTGGTAAAGAAAGGAACTTATACGTACTGTGTACGTAGGTACTGTCTAAGGAGGATGGAAGTGAGTGGACCTAGCCGGTTCATCCAGTCTTTCATGGGAATTACCGAATCGGTACAAGATCGGTTACTTTCTAAAGACGAAGTATAGCCGTTATGCTGCCGAATTTCAGGAAGAAAGGATGTATTAGAAATATGAGAATTTTGTACATGTTATGATGAATAACAACATATTAATTGTCAATGAGTATTGTTTGGCATGCTTGACTGATATATGATGGATGTATGCATATGAATGCAAAAATTGAAATGCTAAAATTTACCACTATGAACAGTAACACGTGATGACCTAATGATGTTTGACCCATGATTAAAAATAGTAAATGGATGAATAAAAGTATGATTTTTTTACGGTAAATAGTAGACAAATTAAGCTTCGATTTGATATATAATATTCCTCATTTGGATGACTACACATGGAGTTATAAGTTGCCAAATTTGGGACTAGAATACTGGATTTAGGAGAAAAACCTGGCATGAACAGTAAAGTTGTAACATTGACCCACGTTGACTTGGTCAAAGATTGGTCAATGAGTGATTTTTCCCTAAAAGATAATTGAGTTATATTCATGTAGAAATTGGAACAACTTCATTTAGATTTTTCTATAATTAATTATCATTTTCCGAATTCGGGTCACTCATCTGAAATTTACACAGTGAACAGTACGCGAGAAAAAAAAATTCCAGATTGAGAAATTGGACTTCAATGACACTGAAAGTGGTTTTAAATGCTACCAAATGATCCCTATGATGTACGAAAGTAAGGACGTTTCATTTTGGTATCAGAGCAAAGGATTCTGGCTTAGGAAATGCTCTGAGTATATGATTTATAGATAGATATACCATGATAAAGCTGTCATAATTGACACTAAGTTAGTGTTTGCAGGATGACTAGATATAGATCCGGATCCGAAACCACGGTAAACCAATGGGATCCTAGACCAGAGGTCTCTAGTTCGAATAGTTTGGATAGTTCGGAAGAGGAGATAATGAGCAATGAATCTGATCCTTGGATATCTCCAGTAGTTAGTGACTCTACTGTAGACAGTTCTTCAGTAGGATCAAATTTTATGGTGAATGATCAAAAGGAGATGGTGATGAAAGGTCCTATTCCTGCCATTCTATTAAATGTGGTACCTCCAAATATAACAGACATTATAGGATCCAGTCCAGTACTTGATCAGATTAATGCACCAGGTCCTAGTAGGCCCGGAGTGACACTAGTAGAGATACCTTTGGGAAATCTGGTCGTAATGATGGTGCCAGGAAAGAACCTGAGTAGAGAACAATTTGAGAAATCAGTGGTATTAGCCCGACAGTTATATGAGCAGAGGCAGACCCTGATCAGAAATGTAGATCAAGGTTATATGGTTTATCAGAATTTCATTACAAGGTTAAAAGCCATATATTAAGCCTGGGATCCAAATGTGTTAACCTTGGGTCTTTGGCTAGAGATTATGGATGATGTATTGCCGACTACTCCTACCTGGAGAGTAGAGTTGGATCGATATTTTGACGAAGAACCATATTATACTGTATCCGACTAGATCTACTTGGTAGGAGAATTTATTAGAATAAAGTTTAAGAAGGAATAGGGTATGATAGACAGGGTAATATTTCAATGTACATAATGTATAAAAGATTAGTATAGTAGTATATGTATGACTGTGACATATACCTTGTATGCTATGTTTGAAATGATATGAGAATTGTTATTTACCGCATTCCCTTTTGTGTTATAGTATAACAACATGGTTCGAACAAGAAGAACTATTCCAGCTGAGGAACCGCGCGAGGCTAGAAATATTAATCAAATAATTTTAGAGCGATTAGAACAACAACAAAAGATGATTGAGGAAATGCGGGCAGCTCAGGCACGCAATGAGCAGGAAAAGGATGCCGCCATAGTTGCAGCGGTAGATAAAGCTGTAAGCAATCTGAGGCCACCCGAGCCTTCAGGATCAACTAGTAGAGAACCACAGCCGGTACAGCCCCAGAGACGGGTTGACCCAAGAGAGGATGCAGCTAGTATCTAGCAATGGATGATCAGTTCTGTAAGTATAATCCTCCGGTATTTGAAGGAACGTTCGAGGTGCAGAGAGCTGAGGATTAGATTAGCATATTAGAAAAGATCTTTAAGGTTCTTGACTGCCCAACAGAAACCAAAGCTCAGATGGCTATCTATCAGCTAGAGAAAGATGCTGATAGGTGGTAGAAGAATACTGAGCTACTTTTGCAAGCAAGGGATATCCCGATCACCTGGGAAGTGTTTCTTGAGAAGTTTTATGAAAAATATTTTCCTCAATCAGTGAAAGATGAAAGAGAGGCTGAATTCCTTGTACTAAGACAAGGAGAGAAGGAGTCGTTTGATGAATATCTTGCTAAGTTCATCTGGCTATCTCAATATTCCACTTATCTGCGCCAAGTGGATGATGAACGCTGGATGACATAAAGGATGATTCGAGGGCTGAACTATACGCTAAAGGAGAAGTTAACTCCTCAACAATACAGCCAGTTTAACAAGGCCGTGGAGGAGTGCCGTATTGTTAAAAATAGCATGAATCACAGAATGCTATTCAGATCGGGAAATAAGGATCAAGCAGCTCCTGATAAAGCCGGTCGGAATCAAGAAGCTGCAAGTGGTAGCAGGTACAGGAAGAGAAAGAGACCATGGCAAAACAGGAGGCCGAGTAGAGGCAATTTCCGCGGAAGGTCCAACAACAGAGATACGAAGGCCCAAACCTGCGACAAGTGTGGAAAGAATCATGGTGACAGACCATGTTTAATGGGCCAGAATGTTTGTTACACCTGCGAAAAGCCCGGACATTTTTCCAGAGAATGCCCTCAAGCTATAACAAATCCAAGGCCAAGGACACCAGAAAGAGTGTTTGTGTAACATCCCAATTTTCAGGCCTAGAGACGTGAAAATAGCCTAGGATTGAGAGGCTACTAGACCCCCTTTGAGCAGAAGTTCCGGAGACACATAGAGGAGTTTCAGGGACTAAGCTGCGAATAAGCAAAGGTACGGGGACTTATGTGTAAACAGTAGAAGTCCCAAGGGGTAGAATGGCTATTTAGGATGATGTAGAGGTCAAAGGTTGTAGAGATGACCATTTAGGTCGTGACTAGAGAGCAGTATGGTCGCGACTAATGGTTACAGAAAGAGATATGCGCGACAAGAAAGTATTATGGTTGCGACGAGAAAGTATTATGGTCGCGACTAGAAAGTAGTGACGTCGCGACTAATAATGGCAGAAAGGTTTATACGCGACTGAATGATGTGTGGGTCGCGACTAATAGGTAAAATGGGCTTGTTGCGACTAGAAAATGTTATGGTCGCGACTAGATTGTGTTGTGGTCGCGACTAAAGAATGTTGTGGTCGCGACTAGAGAAAGTTGTGGTCACGACTAATGTACACATAAGTGTTATGTCGCGATGAGATGATGATCAGGTCGGGACTAGTGACTAAAGTAGTGTTAGCGTATGGGCCAAGAGTTGTGAAGGTCCAAAGGAGATAGTTACCCGATTAGAGATAGACCGGAGGCAGGAGGTCAGATAAAGGAGAGGTTATCTGGAAACCATGAGGTGGACTAATAAGGTATCCTCATGGGACCCATAAGATGCCACATGGCATTAAAGTAATGGTTCAATAGAGTAAAGTTACTCGGTGGCACGAAAACTGAGGAGGTGATCAAATGAGTCTGGGACTTATCTGGATAGCATTGGGTGGCGTGAAGGGTGCCTACCTTGTCGCCACATGGCATTAGTCTGGAGAAAGCAGATAAAGCTGAGGACACGCATTACGAGGTAGGAGACTGGACCGGTGAGTCAGCATGCTGAGGTGTCCCAAGTTTTTCAGCATGTGGAAAATATGCTGCTGAGGTGTCCCGATGATGCAGTAAAGGAGGAATAAAGAAAAATAGGAAAATCCAGGACCACATGTTCAGATGGCATGGAAATTACGATTATGCCATTGGAGAAATCTATATAAACCCCCCTTCATTTCATTTGCATTCACGCATGGAGAGGAAAGGGAGAGAAAGAAGAGAGAGAAGGAGAAGGAAAGGAAGAAAGAAAGAGAGAAAGGAAGTAAGGAAGTTCTGGCGGAGCTGGAAGCAGAATAGAGATAGCAGGGTTTTGCTAAGCTAGCCAGGTAGTAACTAATCCTAACTTTTATGTAATGGCTTTGTGATTTATTGTGCTATTGTTTGGTTAGATTATTGTCCTGTATGTTATGTCTGAAGCTCTACTGCAATGCTATGATCATATGTTATTATGGAAGCATGCGGCATACTTATCTGTACACAATCACAAGCAAGCACTGTCACACTGCATTACATATACTGTTATGGATGTTGCTACTGAGATTCCCCCGAATCTCATCCCTATATATATATGTAACCCATTACAGGGAGGTTATGTTGAAGTGAAGTTTAAGGATTTTAAGAGACGCCGTGCTGCCGAAATTAAGACTGAACATCAGAGTATGATAAGTACTGTGTACGTAGTGCTGTCTAAGAAGGCTAGAAGTGAGTGGACCTAGCCGGTTCATCTAGTCTTTCCTGGGTACTACGTAGAATGGTAGTTCTCATGAGGGAATTACCGAATCAGTACGGTTCAGTTCTTTGTAAAGATGAAGCTCGGCGATTATGCTGCCAAAAGTCAAGCAGGAGAAGCTGTAATCAAGCTAATATGCTTCTGCAAGTGTACTCTGAGGCGTCTAAGTGAGGATGTTTCAGTTTGCACTTACCAAGGAGGATGCTCAGCGGTCACCTGAGATTATCCAAGGTACAATCTATCTCAATGATCATGCTGTGACTGCTCTATTTGATTCGGGTGCAAGCCATTCCTTTATTTCCTATGAGTGTGCTAAACGCCTAGGCCTTCGGATTAGCAAGTTGCGTTATGATATACATGTAAAAACTCCTACCAATGCTAGGGTCGTTACATCTGATGCCTGTTTGAATAGTATAGTGCGTTATGAGCACTGCTGTACCACCCTAAACTTAATATGTATGCCTTTCCGAGAGATCGATGGCATACTTGGTTTAAATTGGTTAGCCTCCAATAATGTGATGCTGGACTGCAGGAACAAAACCCTAGTTCTTGGCCCAAAGGTTACTGATCTGAGTCCGGAAGTAAGATTGAATTTCATAACGGAGGCTCAGGAAGATAAATGTCTACGGAAAGGATGTCAGGGTTATATGGTATTCTTTTCTGTTCAAACAGAGGTAGAAGAAGGAATTAATGAGATCCCAGTAGTCAATGAATTTCCTGAAGTCTTTCCGAAGGAGATTCAAGGATTGCCTTCAGAACGTGAGGTGGAGTTTGCAATTGACATTGTACCTGGAACTGGACCAGTATCCAAAGCCCCATACAGAATGGCTCCTAATGAGATGATGGAACTGAAGAAGAAAATTGAGGAGCTATTGGAGAAGGGTTTCATAAGACCTAGTGTATCACCATGGGGTGCTCCTGTGTTATTTGTCAAGAAGAAGGATCGCAGTTTAAGGCTATGCATTGACTACAGGGAGTTGAACAAAATTACAGTCAAGAATAAGTATCCTCTCCCCAGAATCGACGATCTGCTAGACTAATTAGCAGGAGCGAGCTTATTCTCTAAGATTGACTTGAGATCTGGCTATCATCGGCTAAGGGTGAAGTCAGATGATATTCCAAAGACTGCCAGGATGCGCTATGGACATTTTGAGTTCCTAGTTATGCCTTTTGGGCTGACAATGCACTTGCAATTTTCATGGATTACATAAACCGGATCTTCAGGCCTTATTTAGATCAGTTCGTTGTGGTCTTCATTGATGATATCTTGGTGTACTCCAAATCTGCATAGGATCATGAAAGGCATTTGAGAATTGTTCTTAGTACCCTTAAAGAAAAGAAGATTTATGCTAAGCTGAGTAAGTGCGAGTTTTGGCTTTCAGAAGTCAAATTTCTCGGTCATGTCATATCCCGAGAAGGGGTAGCTGTGGATCCTAGCAAAGTTGAAGCAGTTTTGAGCTAGGAGCAGCCGAGGACAGTGACGGAGATCAGAAGCTTTCTTGGCCTAGCAGGGTACTATAGAAGATTTATTCAAGACTTTTCTCGAGTTGCCTTGCCACTTACCAAGCTTACCAAAAAGAACCAGCAATTTAAGTGGGATGAGAAGTGCGAGGCTAGCTTCCAAGAGTTGAAGCAGAGATTAACCACTACTCCCGTGCTGATTATTCCAGACCCAACTCAGACTTATGTAGTCTACACTGATGCTAGTAAGCAAGGGTTGGGATTTGTGTTGATGCAGTAAGGTAGAGTAGTAGCCTATGCTTCTCGGCAGTTGAAGCCACATGAAGAGAATTATCCCACTCATGATCTGGAGCTTGCGGCGGTGGTTTACGCTCTGAAGATATGGAGACACTATTTATACGGAGCAACCATAGAGTTGTATTGCGACCACAAAAGCCTGAAGTATCTACAGGATCAGAAAGAGCTGAATATGAGGCAACGGCGATGGATGGAATTGTTGAAAGATTATGACTTCCAAATTAAGTACCATCTAGGAAAAGCCAATGTGGTAGCTGATGCCCTGAGTAGAAAAGTGGTGTAGGTTGCACACATGATGATCAAGGAGTTGGAATTGATAGAAGATATGCGCGATTGGAGCCCTCTATATCAAATGCAACTGACAGAGAATCCTTTCAGAGGAGTTCATGTCAGAACTTGCATAGAAGATGAGATAAAAGAGGCTTAAAAGCAGGATAAGCTCGTAGTAATATTCAAAGATAAACTGGAGAGAGGGAAGACCAGGAATTTTGAGATTTCCCCAGATAGATTATTGCAGTTCAGGGGAAGGCCCTATATCCCTAATGCTACGGGATTAAGAGAAAAGATTCTGGAGGAAGCACATAAAAGCCGGTACACAGTCCATCCAGGTATGACCAAAATATACCATGATGTTAAAAGGTTGTTTTGGTGGCCTGGATTGAAGAAGGATGTAGTGGCTTATGTGTCCAAGTGCTTGACCTACCAGAAAGTAAAAATTGAACATCAAAAGCCAGCAGGAACATTGCAACCTCTAGAAATCCCTGAGTGGAAATGGGATGGTATTGCCATGGACTTTGTGGAAGGACTAGCCATGACTCCAAGTAAACATGATGCAGTATGGGTAGTAGTTGATCGATTGACAAAGTCAGCATATTTCCTGGCAATCAATAAAAGGGATTCTCTAGAAAAACTGGCCAAGTTGTATATAAAACAGATTGTTAGGCTTCATGGTATCCCAAGCAGCATTATGTTCGATAGAGACCCTCGATTTACTTCTAATTTCTAGAGGGCTTTACAGGAAGAAATGGGCACTACTCTCAGATTCAGTACAGCTTATCATCCTCAGACAGATGGACAATCTGAAAGAACGATACAAACGTTAGAGGATATGCTGAGAGCATGTGTCTTAGATTTTCAAGGTAGCTGGGATATCCATTTACCACTCATAGAGTTTGCTTATAATAATAGTTATCAGGCTAGCATTCAGATGGCACCTTTTGAAGCTCTACATGGACGTAAATGTAGATCCCCCTTATGCTGGCTAGAATTGAGCGAAAGGAGAATGCTTGGTCCTGATATAGTGGATCAAACCGCAGAGCAGATTGTGGTGATTAGACAACGATTGCTAACAGCTCAAAACAGACAGAAAAGCTATGCAGATGTTAGAAGAAAGCCGTTGGAGTTTGAAGAAGGAGAGCATGTGTTCCTTAAGTTAACTCCAACTACAGGAGCTGGACGATCGATCAAAGTGAAGAAGTTACATCCGAGATATATTGGGCCATTCCAAATTCTTTCAAAGATAGGGATAGTAGCCTATAGATTAGCTCTTCCTCCAAATCTTAGCCAGATACATGATGTGTTTCATGTTTCCCAATTAAAGAAGTATGTTCCAGATCCATCTCATGTGATTGAGCAAGATGAAGTTGCACTACCAGATGATCTATCTTATGAGGTTGGACCGGTACGAATTGCTGATCGGATGGTCAAGCAGTTACGTAATAAGCAAATTCCTCTAGTCAAGGTGATCTGGAAAGGCTTGACTGAACAAGAAGCCACATGGGAAACAGAAGAAAAGATGAGGAGGAAGTATCCTGAGTTGTTTTCAAAGAATATGTATAGTGTAAATTTTGAGGACGAAATTTATTTTCAGGGGGAGAGAAATGTAATATCCCTAATTTTCTGTACTGATTTATATGTACAGATTGAATGAAATATATGAATTATTTTTTAGGAAAAAGATGTGGCTATCTATGTAAAGAAAGGGATTAAATTGAAAAAGGAAGAAAAGGTAGGGACTTAAGTGCAATTATGGAAAGTTTAAAGCTAAGAAGGAAAAGTAGTCAAAAATGTGGGGTCTTTAGGTGTAATTTTAGCAAAATAAAGGGACTTAGTTGAAAAGAAGAAAAGTTTCCGGGGCAAAAGTGTAATTATGAAAACCTGGACCGAAAATAGGCAAAAATAGTTATCGTACTCCGATCAGCCCCATATTTTACCAGTAGATAGAACAAGTGACGCCGGGTAATCCAGCGTAATACAGGAATTTTTCAAGACTCCAGATAGCCAAAATTGATCTGATAGTCCAAAAGTTATAAAAATTCCTACCGAATATCCTAGATTTCAGATATAAGTGAGAAATTACAGGATGATGCGTCCTGATAGGACGGATGTCAGGAAACTGATAGAATACCGATAGGAGGTCTGTAGAAAAAGTTATTCGCAAAATAGCAAATACAGACGGGAGTATGAGGCCTCCAGGTATCCGATAGGGAGATTTATCGTTATTTAAAAAGGGACTGAATGAATTCGGATGACCTCAGTCAGATGACTGTTATAACCCACAGGGGTGCCTAAACACAGCAGGCCAGTGTATCAGGTAAAAGGACCCGGTGTCCGGATATGTGTATAAACGGTGTATGTTAGATAAAAGGCTCGATGAACATTGCTTGAGGAAGATTCCTCGTAATGTGTGCCAGGAAGGTAATGGACCCTGAGAAGCCCAATAATGGCGCCAACAAAGGCCCAATAAGACTCTTGGACTGATAGGTGGGCCAGTGTCCGGCAGAACCCCGGAAAAATGCGAAATTACGAAAATGCCCCTGTGTAGTACTAAAGGGGTAGCAGGTGTATGAAGGGCATTTTGGTCATTCTGGACAGGCCTAGAGGCAATACATATACAGGTGAAGTTAACCAGAGTCAGTATATGCCCTGACAGAGTACATAAAGGTGTAAAATGATGATTTTGCCCTTAGGGCTAAGATAGTGCACGAAAGGGCACCAGGGGTATTTTGGTCATTTCGTAGGGGATCTGTAACTGAGTTTAGACCCATTATAAAAATGTTAATAGTATAAAGGACCCAGATACTAAACTTAAGGTTAGAAGACATAATATGGATTTTCAGAAAAATTAGATTCAGAAAACGGTCCAGTTTTCGAGGTGACGGATCGTACCGGATTGGACCGAAAATCTTCCAGAAGGCTTCTAGCTCCCTCCAATTTTGCCATGTGAAGAATGTAAGGGGTGAGGTGTCCCCATAGGTGTCCCTGGGTGATGCAGTAAAAGGGAATAAAGAAAAATAGGAAACTTCAGAAAAACCAGGACCACAAGTTCAGATGGCTTCAAAATTATGAAAATGCCATCCATCAAAATTATAAATACCCCCTAGCTCTTCATTCTCACGTACAAGGAGCATTTAGAGAGGTAAGGAAGTTCTTGAGAGAGAAATTGAGAGAAAGAAAGAAGAAAGGAAGTTCTGGCGGAGTTGGAAGCAGAATAGAAGTTCTGGAGTTCTGCTAAGCTTTTAAGGTAGTAACTAATCCTAGCTTTTATGTAATGTCTTTGTGATTGGTTGTGCTATTGTTTAGTTGGATTGTTGTCTTATATGTTATGCTTGAAGCTCTATTACAATGCTACGATCATATGTTATTGAAAATGGAAGCACGCAGCATACTTATCTGTACACAATCACAAGCAAGCACTGTCACTCTGCATTACATATATTGTTATGGTTATTACTACTGAGATTCCCTCAAATCTCATCCCAAATAACCCATTACAGGGGAGGCTATGTCGAAATGAATTTTGGAAATCTTGAAGGATGCCGTTAGGCTGCTGACATTCCGGCAAAGTGGTAAAGAAAGGAACTGATACGTACTGTGGGTACTGTCTAAGGAAGCTGGAAGTGAGTGGACCTAGCCGGTTCATCCAGTCTTTCCTGGATACTTATGTAGAATGGTAGTTCTCATGGGAATTACCGAATCGGTACAAGATCGGTTACTTTCTAAAGATGAAGTATAGCCGTTATGCTGCCGGATTTCAGGAAGAAATGATGTATTAGAAATATGAGAATTTTGTACATGTTATGATGAATAACAACATATTAATTGTCAATGAGTATTGTTTGGCATGCTTGACTGATATATGATGGATGTATGCATATGAATGCAAAAATTGAAATGTTGAAATTTACCACTATGAACAGTAACACATGATGACCTAATGATGTTTGACCCATGATTAAAAATAGTAAATGGATGAATAAAAGTATAAAATTTTTATTGTAAATATTAGACATATTAAGCTTCAATTTGATATATAATATGCCTCGTTTGGATTTCTACACATGGAGTTATAAGTTGCCAAAGTTGGGACTAGAATACTGGATTTGATATATAACAGTAAAGTTGTAACATTGACCCACGTTGACTTGGTCAAAGATTGGTCAATGAGTGATTTTTCCCTAAAATATAATTGAGTTAACTTCATGTAGCAATTGGAACCACTTCATTTAGATTTTTCTATAATTAATTAAGATTTTTGAAAGTCAGGTCACTCATCTGGAATTTACACAGTAAACAGTATGCGAGAAAAAAAAATTCCAGATTGAGAAATTGGACTTCAATGACACTGAAAGTGGTTCTAATAAATGCTACCAAATGATCCCTATAATGTATGAAAGTAAGGACATTTCAAATACAATTGGCCAAAGAAATCATAAAATAACAGAGCTTCAATCATCTACCATATACACACAATTCAACCAAGTCATAGCACAATCAAGCATACATTACATACATACAAGTTTAGGGTAAGTCCACTACCTTGGATTTAAGCTTTCTTTCTTATGCTTGCACTTGCTTCCCAAGCTTTCCAATCATGAAGCTTTTTGGCAAATCATTCCCCAACACCTTCTTAGAGGTTTCAAGGTCCTAAATACATTCATATTCATTACATAATCCATTAAGACCATTAACTCAAACACTACTCAAGACTACCTCTCTTGAACCTTTAACTTGCTTTAACTAACATAATTTTCTTTAATCTTTGCCAATTAACTTGGCCTTTGAACCAATTGATGTCTTGACCTTACCCTACACAATTTCACCTTTTGAATCTATTTATGAACTCAAAATAACCAAATTCCAGCAAGAATACACTGTTCTGTACAGATTTGGAAAAGCATACATAAATCTTCCAAAAATTCTCATTTTGATTCCAATGCTTCCCATACTTGTTCCTCCACTTTTCCCCCACACAAAATCTCATTTTAAGACCATTGGAAGCATCAAAATCATGAAATTTAAATCACTGTTCACGCGAGTGAACAGTCGTGAGGAATTTTCATCATTATAACCTTTAATTCCAATGATTTCCAAGGTTCAAAACCTTTCCAATCCTACACAAAATCATCATATAAACTCAATGGAAGCATTAAATCATTGAAATTCTATTTTCTTCTATCATGAACAGTGCATGAACAGTGCAAACTGAAATGGTAAAGTCAAGAACATCAACTTACTTCATAACTAAGCATGTAACTAACTTGTTTAAGCTTGTCTTAACTATCTATGACTTAAAACTCATATTCCTATCACATATACACCAAAAATTCCAGCAGCATCTCCCCAAGATTTAAGCCTAAAAAATCACTTAAACTCAAGCACAAACCATAAGAACAAAAGGTAGAAGCAAGGAGACAACTTACCTTACTTGCTCCTTCAAGACCCTTGCTTCTTCCTTGCTTTCTTCCACTTTCTTTCTCTAGAACTCACTTCTCTCTCCAAAGGAGCTCTTGGGTGTGAAGAATGAATGGAAAGGGGGGGTATTTATAGCAAAAGTCATGTGCCATTTAAGGCCAAGATCACTTTGGAAACTATTTGATCTAATGGTTAAAGGTTTGATCTTGGAATCTCTTTTCACTTTTCACTCAAGACCTTACCACCATGACATCACTAGCATGGCCTCACTTGGTACACCTAACCCTTCCTCTTTTTGGGTGCCATTTTGAAGTCCTTGTGGGTCCCACCATGTGTGTAATATCCCAATTTTTAGGCCTAGAGACGTGAAAATAGCCTAGGATTGAGAGGCTACTAGACCCCCTTTGAGCAGAAGTTTCAGAGACACATAGAGGAGTTTCAGGGACTAAGCTGCGAATAAGCAAAGGTATGGGGACTTATGTGTAAACAGTGAAAGTCCCAAGGGGTAGAATGGCCATTTGGGATGATGTAAAGGTCAAAGGTTGTGGAGTTGAGAGCTGACCATTTAGGTCGCGACTAGAGAGCAGTATGGTCGCGACTAATGGTTACAGAAAGAGTTATACGCGACGAGAAAGCAGTGTGGTCGCGACTAGGAAGTAGTGACGTCGCGACTAATATTGGCAAAAAGGTTTAGACGCGACGTGAAGATGTGTGGGTCGCGACTAATAGGTAAATGAGATTGGTTGCGACTAAAATGGTATGAGGTCGCGACTGAAAAGTGATGTGGTCACGATGAAAAACTGTTATGGTCGCGACGAAAGGATGTTGTGGTCGCGACTAATGTACACATAAGTGTTATGTCGCGATGAGATGATGATCAGGTCGCGACAAGTGACTAAAGTGGTGCTAGGCGTATGGGCCATGAGTTGAGAAGGTCCAAAAGGAGATAGTTACCCGGTTAGAGATAGACCGGAGGCAGGAGGTCGGATAAAGGAAGGGTTATCTGGAAACCATGAGGTGGACTAATAAGGTATCTGAAACATCCTCCTTTATATCTCTCAAAGTACTCTTGCTATAGCTCTCTTGAAGTGGATTATATCTCTTTTGCCGAAAATCCTGGTAAAAAATAACTGTACTGATTCGGTAATTTCCCATGAGAACTACCATTCTAAGCAAGTACCCAGGAAAGACTGGATGAACCGGCTAGGTCCACTCACTTCCAGCCTCCTTAGACAGCACCTACGTACACAGTACTTTGTATAGTCTACCAGCACAACGGTATTTTCTAACAAATATCTTTAAGTCTTAACCTTAAAACCTTGACCTTCATTTTGAACTTTAACCTTACTCAATTGAAACTATTTTAGAACATTGGAATACCTCTTAACCTCAAAAACATGAATTTCCAATAGTTGAGCTTACGGTTACTGTTCACTGCCACTATTCACTGGGTAATTCCAGATTACAACCTGAACTTTGGAAATTCATAACTAAATCTAGAAAAATCTTTTTAAGGTGATTCAAATTTCTAATGAAATCTATTTCATTTAAGTTTGAGAGAAAAATATGAAAATGAGATCTTCTTGTCCAGATCAAATCAGTTTATTCGTTGAACTTTACTGTTTATTTGGTAAATCTGGAAGTTCCAGTTTCTTTGCCCCATTTTCAAAAATTCATTTCTCCTTGTATACTTATCCAATTGAGTTTAATTACATATGTATTTAAAGATCCATATGTCTACTTTAATCTCACAAAATTTCGAGGAAAAACTCATTCGTTTACTATATGAAATTAGCGCATGAACCTCACTGCCTCTGAGTAGTCGTTTTACCTTATTCCAGATTTCAACTCCTAAATTTGAAAAATCATAACAATTCGAGTTCTTAACTAAATGAGGCGTTCTTGGTGTCCATTTAAAGATCTAGATCTTAGCTATGTTCATGCCAAATTTCATATGAAAAATCATCATATAAGTCAATCAAAATACCGATGGAAGTACACTACCTCAGATTGGATTTATGAGTAGCATGCATCATACAAACCAAAACATCATCTTGTAATTAAAGTGCACACTCTTTAAATTATGTACAGTCATCCATCAACATTTACCCTCTTGCCTTGAGAAGATACAGCACCTAGAGCATGTTTAATTATATGGAAGGAATGAGATTTCATGGAAATCCCAATAGCAAGTAATATAAACTATAAGGTTATGCATGTTTGATTGAATGCCTAACATGTTATCATGCAATGGGAGCTAATTCATGCTTATACATAAGCAAACTCTAACATTCATATTGTCATGACATATATTGCAAGGAGTATCACATACTCATATCACATCATCATCATCATCACACAACATTCTATGCTCAACCAAACCTTCATGCATAACAAGTAAGCAAAACAATCAAAGCACATAAGTTTATAGTTAGATATTCTTGCTACCTCTTGTAGATCCTTGTTCCTTTCCTTCTTGTAATGGTCTTTCCTTGCCACAAATGTCAAAACCTAGGCATTACAAGATAATTACCAAATTATAACTCCATTCCAAACAAAATCCAAGTCTAGTTTCAATAAGCTCCCTTTTTCCAAAAATTCCCATTTTGGTTCCAATGCTTCCCATACTTGTTCCTCCACTTTACCCCCACACAAAATCTCATTTTAAGACCATTGGAAGCATCAAAATTATGAAATTCAAATCACTGTTCACGCGAGTGAACAGTACCCGTGAGAAATTTTCAACATTATAACCTTTAATTCCAATGGTTTCCAAGGTTTAAAACCTTTCCAATCCTACACAAAATCATCATATAAACTCAATGGAAGCATTAAATCATTGAAATTCCATTTTCTTCTATCATGAACAGTGCATGAACAGTGTAAACCGAAATGGTAGAGTGAAGAGCATCAACTTACCTTACTTGCTCTTTCAAGACCCTTGCTTCTTCCTTGCTTTCTTCCACTTTCTTTCTCTAGACTCACTTCTCTCTCTAAAGGAGCTCTTGGGTGTGAAGAATGAATGGAAAGGGGGGGTATTTATAGCAAAAGTCATGTGCCATTTGAAGGCCAAGATCACTTTGGAAACTAATTGATCTAATGGTTAAAGGTTTGATCTTGGAATGTCTTTTCACTTTGGCTCATGACCTCACCACCATGACCTCACTAGCATGACATCACTTGGGACACCTAAGCTCTCTTCTTGGCTCCATTTTTAGTCCATGTGGGTCCCACCATGTGCAAAACATAATTCTTACTTTATTCTCTTTTTTCTTTATTTCCAAATATCCATAAATTATTTATTTTTGGACTTGGGCTCCAAGACCACTTTTGGGCCTTATTGGGCTGGCCTAGGATGACATGTTGGGTCTCTTTTAGGTCCAATAGCTAATTGGCCCAAATCCCAATGTATTTTCCTTATATCGATATCCATAAATCACCCTGATCTTAGCATAAATGCTAAACACCTCTTTTAATTGTTCTAACATTTTTAGAAATTCATTCTAATATAAAATGAATTCTCTACAAAGTTTCATAATTTTCTGATCCCCAGAAGTCCTGTTAAAAATTACATGCGTTTCCTTTAACCCTTTATCGGTGTCCTTTTTCACCGTAAATTCCATAATTAATTCTACAGGACTCCTTTTTGACTTCTGTCAACTCCATAAATTCTCATATTAATTATAATAATTTACTATCAAATTTCCTCTGATATCCATCCATTGTGTGAAATGACTAAAATGCCCTCCATTTACTTCTGGTTTCTTAGGGCATCACAGTGTCATTTTTGTAATTTTGCACTTTGGCTCTTAGACTTTCTTCCTCTTCCAATTAATCCTTTTCTTTCATAAATATGGACACATCTTTTCCTAAAAATCTCATATATTTCATTTAACCTGTACATACAACGTAGTAAGAAATTAGGGATGTTACATTTCTCTCCCCCTTAAAATAAATTTCGTCCCCAAAATTTACAACATATACACTCTACCGAAATAAATCAGGGTACATCTCCTTCATCTTTTCTTCCATTTCCCATGTAGCTTCATTCTCTGTTAGTCCTTTCCAGATCACTGACTATAGGAATCTGCTTATTACGCAGTTGTTTGACCTTTCTATCAACTATTTGTACTGGTCCAACTTCATAGGTAGGTCATCTCACAGCGTAACTTTATCTTGTTCAATCACATGCGCTGGATCTGGAACATACTTCTTTAGCTGGGAAACATGGAATACATCATGTATCTGGCTGAGATTTGGAGGAAGTGCCAACTTGTAGGCCACTGATCCTATCCTTGAGAGAATCTGAACTGGTCCGATGTATCTAGGATGCAACTTCTTCACCTTGATTGATCATCCGGCTCCCGTAGTTGGAGTTAACTTAAGAAATACATGCTCGCCTTCTTCAAACTCTAACGACTTTTGTCGGACATCTGCAAAACTCTTCTGTCGACTTTGAGCCGTCATCATCCTTTTTCTGATCATTGCAATCTGCTCAGCAGTCTGATCCACAATATCAGGACCATAAATTCTTCTCTCACTTAACTCAAGCCAGCATAAGGGAGATCTACACTTTCGTCCATAAAGAGCTTCGAATGGGGCCATCTGAATACTAGCTTGATAGCTATTATTGTATGCAAATTCTATCAATGGTAGATGAGTATCCCAACTGCCTTTAAAATCCAAGACACATGCTCTCAACATATCTTCTAGTGTCTAGATTGTTCTCTCAGACTGACCATCTGTTTGAGGATGATAAGCTGTGCTGAATCTGAGAGTAGTACCCATCTCTCGCTACAAAGCCCTCCAAAAGTTTGACGTGAATCGAGGGTCTCTGTCAGACACAATACTGCTTGGAATTCCATGCAGTCTAACAATTTCCTTTATGTACAATCTTGCCAACTTCTGTCAACTCCATAAATTCTCATATTAATTATAATAATTTACTATCAAATTTCCTCTGATATCCATCCATTGTGTGAAATGACTAAAATGCCCTCCATTTACTTCTGGTTTCTTAGGGCATCACAGTGTCATTTTCATAATTTTGCACTTTGGCTCTTAGACTTTCTTCCTCTTCCAATTAATCCTTTTCTTTACATAAATATGGCCACATCTTTTCCTAAAAATCTCATATATTTCATTTAACCTGTACATACAACATAGTACAGAAATTAGGGATGTTACAGTATCCTCATGGGACCCACAAGATGCCATATAGCATTAAAGTAATGGTTCAGTATAGTAAAGTTACTCAGTTGGCACGAAAACCGAGAAGATGATCAGATGAGTCTGGGACTTATCTGGATAGCATTGGGTGGCGTGAAGGGTGCCTACCTTGTAGCCATATGGCATTGATCTGGAGGAAGCAGATAAAGCTGAGGACACGTATTACGAGGCAAGAGACTAGACCGGTGAGTCAGCATGCTGAGTCAGCTGCTGAGGTGTCCAGGGATTTCAGACATGTGATAAATATGGCGCTGAGGTGTCCTGCTGAGGTGGCCTGATGATGCAGTAAAGGAGGAATAAAAGAAAATTGGAAAATCCAGGAAAAACCAGGACCACATATTCAAAGTTCATAGTAATTACAGAATTGTCATTGAAGGTAATTATAAATACCCCCCTTCCCTCATTCATTTGCATCCGCGGCTTGAGAAGAGAAAGGGAGAGAAAGAAGAGAGAGAAGGAGAAGGAAAGGAAGAGAGAAAAGAGAAAGGAAGAAAGGAAGTTCTGGCGGAGCTGGAAGCAGAATAAGGATAGTGGAGTTCTGCTAAGCTAGCCAGGTAGTAACTAATCCTAACTTTTATGTAATGGCTTTGTGATTTGTTGGGCTATTGTTTGGTTAGATTGTTGTCCTGTATGTTATGTTTGAAGCTCTACTGCAATGCTATGATCATATGTTATTGAGTATGGAAGCATGCGGCATACTTATCTGTACACAATCACAAGCAAGCACTGTCACACTGCATTACATATATTGTTATGGTTGTTACTACTGAGATTCCCCCAAATCTCATCCCCATATATAACCCATTACAAGGGAGGTTATGTCAAAGTGAATTATGAGAATTCTGAGAGACGCCGTTATGTTGCTGGAATTAAGACTGAACATCAGAGTATGATAAGTACTGTGTACGTAGTACTGTCTAAGGAGGCTAGAAGTGAGTGGACCTAGCTAGTTCATCTAGTCTTTCCTGGGTACTACGTAGAATGGTAGTTCTCATGAGGGAATTACCGAATTAGTACGGTTCAGTTCTTTGTAAAGATGAAGCTCGGCGGTTATGCTGCCAAAAGTCAGGCAAGAGAAGCTGTAATCAAGCTAATATGGCTTCTGCAAGTGTACTCTGGGGCGTCTAAGGGAGGATGTTTCATTTTGGTATTAGAGCAAGAGATTCTGGCATTGACCAGACAGGATTCTGGCATAGGCCAGTAAGGGCTCTGGCTCAGAGTACTAGGTTTTGGCATAGACCAGAAAGGGTTCTGGTTCAGAGCATAAGATTCTGGCATAGAACAGAAGGTTCTGGCTCAGAGATCTTCTGAGATAGTTAGATGGATGTTTAAATAAGTTAAAGATGTGAATTAGAAAGCTTAATTCCCTTAGAGTACGAGTTAGTGATGCTCAAGGTTACGACTAATACGGTTTTAGGTCGCGACAGGTAGCTCAAAGAGAGTTTTAGTCGCGACGATTAAGTGTCTAGGTCGCGACAGCTATTTACAGAGAGATTAGGTCGCGATGTGTATGTTACGAGGTCACGACGTAATATGGCAGAGAGCTGAAGTTGCGACGAGAAAGGTCTAATGTCGCGACTAGAAAGAGTTAAGGTTGCGACGTGGGAAGGCCTAGGTCACGATGATAGTTGTACAGGTCACGACGGAAGAAGAATAAGGTCGCGACGAGTTAGGTTTTTGTCACGACTGCAGAATATTTAGGTCGCGACGAAAGAGGAGTTTGGTCGCGACTAAATAACAGAAATGTTAGGTCGTGATGAGTTGAGTGCGATGGTCGCGATGAAAGGTCACAGAGGAGATGCGTCACGACTATCCAATACTCAGGTCGCGACTAGAATGGGTTTAGAAAAGACTCAACGGATATATGAGCTCTTAGATGGGATGAGATGTGTTCATTTTTCTTTTTGAAGGAAAAAGATGGTGAACAAAAGACAAGAACATAGAGCTTGAGTGGAGGAGCCATGCATAGAGGAAGCGGGCAACTCCAATATGCGAGTCATCCTCTCTAGGATGAGTAGCAAGGGATGATAATGATAAGTTAAGATGGGCTAGCTCGATGAGATAGCTAGAATGAGGTAGATTCTCCATGTGATAACTAGGAGTAGATCTACATTGTAAAGGTCTTATTCAGCTAGGTTGAATAGGAGACCTAAGAGCTAGAATGAGATAGTTAGAACGAGGTTTGTCCAAGAATAAGCCTAGGACATGGCCTAAGGCTAGAGAAGTGATGGTTAATAGCTAAAGAGTTAATGTTCCCTAAGAAGAGGAATTCCATCACGGAGAAGTGATAGACCTGGGGTAGAGTACCCTAGAGAACAGAAGTGATAATAAGAGATGATGAATGAGATCCATGCGACTGAAGTTCGCTAGGATCAAGAAGATCGAGAGAAGAATCGATGAGGAACCACAGTCCAGTCAAAAATAGACTGGGACTGATAGATGGAAAGAAGAAGTAAAGAGATAGTAGAAAGGTAGCCATAGATTATAAGATACAGTGACTCCCCTATGTAAGAAAGAGTGATGAAGGGTTGAGTCTATATCCTGATAAGAGGGTAGCGTGGCAGCCTGAAATAGATAGATGTTTCAGGATGAATGATGATATGATAGGCAATATGATAAATGATAAATATGTTTTGAGGTTTACTTAGCTTTACAATGTTTGATGGATGGTTGAGCAAAGTATGATGATGATATGGCTTATGATGCCATAAGTTATGATGGATAGTTGCATCTCCTTGCAGTTGTCATATGATGACATGCATGTTAGAGTATGCCATGATGAATGAATACTCCCCTTTTGCAGTACATGCAGGGTAGAGTATATATATATGAGTACATATATGAGATGAGAAAGTTATGAGAAAGTATGTTGCTCCCATACCATATGACATGTAATGAGATATGTATTGAGGATGATAGATGGTCTCAGTTTATGGGACAATAAGCTATGATATTCAGATATGTTATGATTGAGGTTACTCGGGTAATTCTGCAGACTTGTGAATATAGTACTCAGAGCCATTTCTATTGAAAGGAATGGTGGACAGAAAGAAAGCAGAAAAGAGTAAAGAGATTGTTTCTAGATCACTCTTCAGATAAGAGTTAGATCTGAAACATATGGCTCCCGGATAGAGCTAGATTCAGATGAATATAGATCACTCTTCAGATAAGAGTTGGATCTGATACAGAATGCTCGCAGTTAGAGCATAGTTTAAATGGCTCTCAGTTAGAGCACAGATTGAAATGAGCAGTTATGATGAGGCCATAGCAGTAGAATGCAATGGCAGATGGTTAGACCATGATGGCACAAGCCAATGGTAAGCCACAGTAAAGTAAGAAAGATGAGAAGGAACTCCTGAGTAAGAGAGGAAGTAAGTAAAGTCTGGGTAAAGGATATGAGGCTATAAAATTTTTTAAAATTTTTATTTATAGAGTTATCAACAGGTGGAAGCAGTTAACCTTATAACTTAGTCTGTGGTTTAAGATCTTCAAGAGATGTACAGTACAACAGAATCACAGTTAGATTCTGGAGGGTCATAGTTAGATCCTAACATGGCTCCAGGGTCGCAGTTAGATCCTAAGAGTTTCAGAGTCGCAGTTAGATTCTGAAGAGGCTAACGGTTGATCGCAGTTAGATCCCGAGGTCGCAGTTAGACCTAGCCTAAGGAAAGTAATGAGCCATGAGACATGTGTACGATGTAGTATCTCTTTGGGAAGATGAATGCCAAAGACGAAGTTAAGGTAAGGAAACTTCACTAGTTGATAAACTTATCCAGAAAAGTTATTTTATAATGATTTTTCTCAGATAAGCCTCTATTATATACAGACTGAACTTAGTTTTCCTTCAAATGAAGATGGAGTCCAAGTTCAAATCTGAGTACTGATATTTAAAGTTTTGTAGAAGTATGCCTGAGAAGTAGAGAAGAAAATCCTCTTGTAACAAGAACAGAAAAGTATGAACAGATAGATTACCCAGATGAGGGTAAAGAGATTAAAAGGCCAGAAAGACCTAGAAAAGTGGGTCTAAGGCAAAGCAAAGATAGAACTCAGTTCTATGAGAAGGAGAATGTTAGCCTTATGATATCTCAGGATAAGTCATGTTGAAAGCTGACCATTTAGGTCGCGACTAGAGAGCAGTATGGTCGAGACTAATGGTTACAAAAAGAGTTATACGCGACGAGAAAGCAGTGTGGTCGCGACTAATATTGGCAGAAAGGTTTAGACGCGACGTGAAGATGTGTGGGTCGCGACTAATAGGTAAATGAGATTGGTTGCGACTAAAATGGTATGAGGTCGCGACTGAAAAAGTGATGTAGTCACGACGAAAAACTGTTATGGTCGCGACGAAAGGATGTTGTGGTCGCGACTAATGTACACATAAGTGTTATGTCTCGATGAGATGATGATCAGGTCGCGACAAGTGACTAAAGTGGTGCTAGGCGTATGGGCCATGAGTTGAGAAGGTCCAAAAGGAGATAGTTACCCGGTTAGAGATAGACCGGAGGCAGGAGGTCGGATAAAGGAAGGGTTATCTGGAAACCATGAGGTGGACTAATAAGGTATCCTCATGGGACCCAGAAGATGCCACATGGCATCAAAGTAATGGTTCAGTAGAGTAAAGTTACTCGGTTAGCACGAAAACTGATCTGGATAGCATTGGGTGGCGTGAAGGGTGCCTACCTTGTCGCCATATGGCATTGATCTGGAGGAAGCAGATAAAGCTGAGGACACGTATTACGAGGCAAGAGACTGGACCGGTGAGTCAGCATGCTGAGTCAGCTGCTGAGGTGTCCAGGGATTTCAGACATGTGATAAATGTGGCGCTGAGGTGTCCTGCTGAGGTGGCCTGATGATGCAGTAAAGGAGGAATAAAAGAAAATTGGAAAATCCAGAAAAAACCAGGACCACATATTCAAAGTTCATAGTAATTACAGAATTGCCATTGAAGGCAATTATAAATACCCCCTTCCCTCATTCATTTGCATCCGCGGCTTGAGAAGAGAAAGGGAGAGAAAGAAGAGAGAGAAGGAGCAGGAAAGGAAGAGAGAAAAGAGAAAGGAAGAAAGGAAGTTCTGGCGGAGCTGGAAGCAGAATAAGGATAGTGGAGTTCTGCTAAGCTAGCCAGGTAGTAACTAATCCTAACTTTTATGTAATGGCTTTGTGATTTGTTGTGCTATTGTTTGGTTAGATTGTTGTCCTGTATGTTATGTTTGAAGCTCTACTGCAATGCTATGATCATATGTTATTGAGTATGGAAGCATGCGGCATACTTATCTGTACACAATCACAAGCAAGCACTGTTACACTGCATTACATATATTGTTATGGTTGTTACTACTAAGATTCCCCTGAATCTCATCCCCATATATAACCCATTACAGGGGAGGTTATGTCAAAGTGAATTCTGAGAATTCTGAGAGACGCCGTTATGCTGCCGGAATTAAGACTGAACATCAGAGTATGATAAGTACTGTGTACGTAGTGCTGTCTAAGGAGGCTAGAAGTGAATGGACCTAGCCGGTTCATCTAGTCTTTCATGGGTACTACGTAGAATGGTAGTTCTCATGAGGGAATTACCGAATTAGTACAGTTCAGTTCTTTGTAAAGATGAAGCTCGGCGGTTATGCTGCCAAAAGTCAGGCAGGAGAAGCTGTAATCAAGCTAATATGGCTTCTGCAAGTGTACTCTGGGGCGTCTAAGGGAGGATGTTTCAATGTGCAACACCTTATCCTTACTTTATTCTCTTTTTCTTTCTTTTCAAAAATCCATAAATTATTCATTATTGGACTTGGGCGCCAAGATAACTTTTGGGACTTATTGGGCTGGCCTAGGACAAAAATGTTGGGCCTCTTTTAGGTCCAATAGCTAACTGGCCCAAATCCCAATGTACTTTCCTCATGCCGATATCCGTAAATTACCCTGATCTTAGCATAAATGCTAAACACCTCTTTTAATTGTTCTAACATTTTTAGAAATTCATTCTAATATAAAATGAATTATCTACAAAGTTTCATAATTTTCTGAGACCCAGAAGTCTTGTTAAAAATTACATACGTTTCCTTTAACCCTTTATCGGTGTCCTTTTTCACCGTAAATTCAATAATTAATTCTACAGGACTCCTTTTTGACTTCTGTCAACTCCATAAATTTTGATATTAATTATAATAATTTACTATGAAATTTTATCTGATATCCATCCCTTGAATGAAATGACCAAAATGCCCTCCATTTACTTCTAGTTTCTTAGGGCCTCACAGTGGCATTTTCGTAATTTTACACTTTGGCTCTTAGACTTTCTTCCTCTTCCAATTAATCCTTTTCTTTCCATAAATATGGACACATCTTTTCCTAAAAATCTCATATATTTCATTTAACCTGTACATACAACTTAGTGCAAAAAGTTAGGGATGTTACAGGTTTCATACCCATGTCTCATGGTATTCACCTCAGCAAGGATTTGTGTCCTAGTACACCTGATCAGCGAGGTCGCATGAGTAAGGTTCCATATGCCTCGGACATAGGATCTATCATGTATGCCATATTATGTACTCGATCAGATGTCTCGCTTGCCTTAAGTATGACTAGCAGATATCAACAGGACCCCGGTGAGGGCCATTGGACTGCTGTCAAGAATATCCTTAAGTACTTGAGAAGGACTAAGGACTTATTCTTATCTATGGTGGATTGGATGACGAGCTCTATGTAACTGGTTACACAGATGCAAGTTTTCAAACTAACTAGGACGACCATAAATCGTAATCTGGATACATATTCTTCTTGAATAATGCAGCAGTAAGCTGGAAGGGCTCTAAGCAGAGCACTGTAGAAGATTCTGCAACAGAAGATGAGTATATAGCAGCATCTGATACAGCTAAGGAGGCCGTTTGGATCAGGAAGTTCATTACTGAACTAGGGGTGATACCTACCATCTCAGATCCGATAACTTTGTTCTGTGACAATAATGGTGTTATTGCACAAGCCAAAGAGCCTAGGTCACATCAAAGGACCAAGCATATACTTAGGCAATTTTATCTCATCAGAGAAATCAATGATAGAGGTGATATAAAAATATGCAAAGTAGCAGGAGAAGACAATGTTGCTGATCCTCTAACAAAGCCGCTTATGCAAGCAAAACATGAGTGACATGTTAGGTCAATGGGATTAGGCAAATTAATAATTGTACCTAGTGCAAGTGGGAGGATATTGGAGATTGTGCCCTAGGGGCCAATCTTTATGTTATGAACATTGTTGATTTATGAATTTCTTAATTATGTTATCACATTATTTGCATGTTTACTGTGATGACCATCCTTGGATAACTCATGATCTTATCCTAAATGTCCCTGGTCGGTCATCTATGCGAGAGCAGAGATGAAATAAGACCAGTATGACTTTAAAGATATATACAGATATAAATCAAAGTCATAGGCACATGTAAGAGTACAGGGTGTTGGACCGACCCGCTATGAGAGAGCTGCATGGGTTAAGTCATAAGCTTCTCTCATATACAAACCATGTCACTATGCCCTTTGACCTGAGATCATCATGGATTCCTACATGACAAACGCTCAGCTTTGACCTAGTCAAAAGTCACTTTTGACCGAGTGATCATAAAGGCTATGTTCGGGCTCAGTGGTTTTTCATGCGGAGGAATGTGAATGGTCAAGATGGAATTTGTCCCTCACATTCGTAGAGAGATATTATTGGGCCCCTCGATGAGTGAGTCTGAGAAATGTATGGCCATACTGTAATGGAAGGGTAGTTCCATTTCTATAGTCAGACTGCTCAGGGATTGAGAAAGTAACGGTCAGGAACAGGAGGATGACGTTCACCATGCCTCATCTATGAACGAAATATCGTGTGACAAAAGGGACGTGATATGGTTGTATGAAAGGTAATATCGTTCATCGATCCTCATATGATTTGGGTAATCATAATGTCTTGCTAGATATCGCTTACGACTTGTGGATCAATATAGTAACTGGCCCACTGCCAACTTCATATGGGCCTATAGGGTCGCACACAAAATAGCCCAACTCGAGTTGTGATGTCCAGGTTCATTGAATCTAAGACATGTCTTGATTCAATGAATAATCTTGGGTGAATTTATATATTTTATATATATATAAATTTTTATTTATATATTATATATAATATAAGAGATATTTGTAAGATTTAATTTATAAAGATAAATTAAATCTCTATCACTTTTGAATTTGAATTTAAATTGATATGATTTATTTGAATTTAAAATTTAAATTGATAAGATATCTCAAATTTGATTTATAAGAATAAATCAAATATAATTCCGTCTTATCTTTATTTTAAATTAAATAAATAGGTGAATTAAATCTGTGGGACGGATTTAATAAAAACCATATTTATTTAATTAGTTTCTTATCAAATTATGCAATATATGATATTGTATTAATTTCAGAATTAATATTATATTAATTCTGAAGCCCGGCCCAATTAGAAGCCCGAAGCATCCTATATATTTGACATTAGGGGCTAGGGTTCTACACACAAGAAAAGGGGGCAAGGAGAGTGCAAAAGGTTTACAGATAAGAAACTACCAAAATAGAAAAGTGAGGACGGAATCTTGAGAAAGCCCTAGAGGGATAAGAGGCGCTAGCACATCGTTCGTGGTTGGAACGCTATTAGTGTGGATACCGGTATAGGAAGCCGATCTGAGTTGTCGACTTCTTGCGATCGAGAAAAGAGCACCAGGTACGACGAAGTCGCGATCAGTAGACACAGAGGTCGCGACTAAATTGGTATCTGAACGTCAAAAATTCGAAAAGAGATTACAGGTCGTGACTAGAAGCAGAGGAAGTCGCGATTGCAAACTCTAGAGACGACAGGTCGCGATTAGAAGCTGAGTAGGTCGCGACTGCAAACTCCAGAGATGACAGGTCATGACTAGAAGCTGAGGAGGTTGCGACTGAAAACACCAGAGGCGACAGGTCGTGACAAGAAGCTGAGGAGGTCGCGACTGAAAACTCCAGAAGCGAAGAGTCGCGACTAGTGGACACTGAGGTTGCGACCATAGCTTGAATACCGAAGGTAATACTTCTTTCTCGTTAACTTAAACACATTGGTAGATCCTGGCTGGGAATGGAAACTTTTTTAAAGTTAATTTCCGCTGCGTGTCTTCCAATCCCTTCAGATAAGTCGCGACCAAATGAATTTAATGTCGCAACACAAAACTCCAGAGATGACCAGTCGCAATACGAAGATAAAGGTGTCGCGACTAAACCTCAATCTGCTGAGGGACAACCTATCTGTGAAGAGGAGTCGCTACCAAATGGTTTACATGTCGCGACATAACTCCAGAGAACACAAGTCGCGACAGGATGAATATAAAGTCGCGACTAATAGCTCCAGAGATGCACCCTGTCGGCTTTAGTCGCAATAATACGATGAAAGCTCGCGACCATATATACCAGACGCATCCAATGAACTGAAAATTCCTTCAGATCACCTTCCCACTATTTTGGCTAAAGGGCTAATATATTCTAACCCTACTTCTCCTCGTTCTCATTCCAAAATTACTTCCCATACCTTAAAATTTTTGAAAGAATTGATCCCTAATAATGATGCAGGTATGGAAAAGAATGACCCCAATCTTGTTGCAATTGTAGACCAACATCAGCTCGATACGACGCTTGAGGGAGTAGAGGACAAATTGGGGAACCCACACAAGCTGGATAAGAGCAACCGTAACGAATGTACGAAGGATGCGAAGGAAAAACCTCCCAACTCTGTTGCTGCTACATGCCAACCACAGTTGGGCAAGTTCAAGTTTAAAGAGGAAAGATTCAGGACAAGCTTGGATGAATCTCAGCACAAAATGCACGACCATAGCACTTTAAAGTGGAGAGAGAAAGCAATGGGGAAGATTGTCCAATCAAACAGCTGTCCCTCAAAGTTTATTGAGTTCCACCCGCCACCTTGAGGCCAGGTTGTCCCTTTCCTATCTCTCACCGTTTACAAGTTTTCTGATATGATGTTTGATATGATAGGTTGAGCTTAGAAAAGGGTTGATTCAGTAGATTAGATTCCATTTTCAGTTTCGTTCTTTTTGTCTTCAGTTTATTTCTATTTATTCTTGTTTTATTTTTGCTTTGTTCCACTTCCCCGTTACTGTCCATGTGTCGCACGCTCATCAATGGATACCTTTCCATCCACACACTCACATGCATGACTTTAGCTTACCCATCCTGTCATCTTTGCTTTACTTGTATTGCCTTGTATGACTTTAATGTGACTGCGAGCTTCATTGAAAAATCTGTACTGAGTTGGGTGTTGATTTGCTGTGGAAATGGTTAGGGTTATTTGGGGAGAGTTAGGAGAAAGTTTGGAATTCATTAGGGAGTGTTATTGAATATAGTCGCAACTATATGACATATAGGTCGTAACTCATGTGGGTATGGGTAGATTGGAGCCCTGTGAATTAATATTGCGACGTGAATACCTTTATATATCGCGACCATACCTCTCTATGTATATTAGTCGCGACCATGTAATTTAATTGTCGCGACCTTAGTAACACACTCAGCGCTGCGTTTTGGCCATCATACTCCTTCTTTTTTAGACCCCACATACCCCACAATTTCCATAGCACACGCGACCCGTCTGCATCTCCTCCCCTACTCCACAGCGCACCTTGCCTTCCTCTGTTTCAATTTCTTCCTCTGTATTTCCTTGCTTCGCTTTGGTTCTGGCACCATTCTCCTCCCTCCTGCTAGTTCTCCCTCGGCTGTCCTCTCATATCAAGCTCTGTGTGACCTTCCCTGTGCCCTAGCGTCTCTCCTTTCTGTCTAACAGAAGCTTAACCTACTCCACTCTTTTGCTTCAGAGTCTAAGGTATTCTCTGTTCACTAAAATCTTCCTGTTCCTTGAATATAGTTTCTAGGTTTTACGGTGGTTTTGATTCTAAGGAACATTTGGGCGCTTAGACTTGTAGCTTTGGGTGGAGACTTTTGAGATTCCATATCTGTTTTAGGGAGAGAGTTTTGGCGGGTCAGGTTGGATTTATGGGATATGGCTGTTAAGTTTCACTAATTTGAAAAATTTTATGTCTGGTCGCGACTGTGAAGCCATCTAGTCACGACATGAAAGTCCAGAGATGAACTGTCACTACAGTGTAAGGAATTGGAAGACACGCAGCGGAAATAAACTTTAAAAATTTTCCATTCCTTGCCAGGATCTGCCGTATGTGTTTAAGTCAAGTGGAAAGAATCATTACCCTTAGTGTTGCTCAGCGAATTTCACAGCTTCTCTACGTGGGTGGTGATCTCTTTCTGATCGCAAGAAATCGACGGAGTGTTCCTCAGCGACCTTTACAGATTCTCTCCGCGGACGGTGGTCTCTTTCCGATCACAAGAAGTCGACGCCTCAGGTCGGCTTCCTCTACTGGTATCCACACGAACAGCGTTCCAACCACGAACGACGTGCTAGCGTCTCCTGTCCCTCCAAGGCTTTCACAAGTCTCCGTCTCTATTTCAGCAGTTTCTTGTCTGCAAACCTTTTGCAGATTCCGTTCGGCCTTTTGTGTTCTGTGTTGTTTTCAAACGTAGCTCCTCCAATCAGATATAGAGGATGCTATGCGTTTTTACACCTGACCTAATTGGATTTTGGAGTTAATCTTATATTAATTCCGAATTGATACAATATCATATATTGTATAATTTTATAAGAAACTAATTAAATAAAATAATATTAAATCCGTCCCACAGATTTAATTACTTATTTATTTAACTTTAAATAAAGATGAGACTGAGTTATATTTGATTTATTCCCATAAATCAAATTTGAGATATCCTATCAATTTAAATTTCGAATTTCAAACGTGATAGAGATTTAATTTATCCTTATAAATTAAATCTTATAAATATCTCTTATATGAGATATCCTATCAATTTGAATTTCGAATTTCAAACGTGATAGAGATTTAATTTATCCTTATAAATTAAATCTTATAAATATCTCTTATATGAGATATCCTATCAATTTGAATTTCGAATTTCAAACGTGATAGAGATTTAATTTATCCTTATAAATTAAATCTTATAAATATCTCTTATATGAGATATCCTATCAATTTGAATTTCGAATTCAAACATGATAGGGATTTAATTTATCCTTATAAATTAAATCTCATATATCTCATATATATAATATATATATAATATATATATATATATACGAATTTATATATATACGAATATAAATATAAATAAATATATATATACATTCACCTGGATCTTTCATTGAATCTGGACATGTCTTAGATTCAATGAATCTGGACATCATAGCTCGTGTTGGGCTATTTTGTGTGCGACCCTGTAGGCCCATATGAAGTTGGCAGTGGGCCATTTGCTATACTAGCCCACAAGTCGCAAGCGGTCTCTAGCAAGACATAACAACTACCCAAATCATATGAGGATCGATAAACGATATAACCTTTTATACAACCATATCATGTCCCTTCTGTCACGCGATATTTTGGTCATGGATGAGGCATGGATAATGTCATCCTCCTATTCCCGACCGTTACTTTCTCGATCCCTGAGTAGTCTGACTATAGAAATGGAACTACCTTTCCATTACAGTATGGCCATACATTTCTCAGACTCACTCATCGAGGGGCCCAGTAATATCTCTCCACGAATGTGAGGGACAAATTCCATCTTGACCATTCACATTCCTCCGCATGAAAAACCACTAAGCCCAAACATAGTCTTTATGATCACTCGGTCAAAAGTGACTTTTGACTAGGTCAAAGCTGAGCGTTTTGTCATGTAGGAATCCATGATGATCTCAGGTCAAAGGGCATATTGACATGGTTTGTATATGAGAGAAGCTTATGACGTTACCCATGCAGTTCTCTCATAGCGGGTCGGTCCAACACCCTGTACTCTTACATGTGCTTATGACTTTGATTTATATCTCTATACATCTTCAAAGTCATACTGGTCTTATTTCATCTGTGCTCCCACATAGATGATCGACCAGGGACATTTAGGATAATATCATGAATTATCCAAGGATGGTCATCATAGTAAACATGCAAATAATATGATAACTCAATTAATAAATTCATAAATCAATAATGTTCATAAGACAATGATTGGCCCCTAGGGCACGATTTCCAACAACCTCCCACTTGCACTAGGTACAATCATTAATTTGACTAATTCCCATTGACCTAACATGACGCTCATGCTTTGCCTGCACAAGCGGCTTTGTTAGAGGATCAGCAACATTATCTTCTCCTGCTACTTTGCATATTTTTATATCACCTCTATCGTTGATTTCTCTGATGAGATGAAATCGCCTGAGTATATGCTTGGTCCTTTGATGTGACCTAGGCTCTTTGGCCTGTGCAATAGCACCGCTATTGTCACAGAGCAAAGTTATTGGATCTGAGATGGTAGGTATCACCCCTAGTTCTGTGATGAACTTCCTGATCCAAACGGCTTCCTTAGCTGCATCAGATGCTGCTATATACTCAGCTTCCGTTGCAGAATCTGCTACAGTGCCCTGCTTAGAGCTCTTCCAGCTTACTGCTCCATTATTGAGGAGGAATATGTATCCAGACTGCGATTTTTGGTCGTCCTGGTCAGTTTGGAAACTCGCATATGTGTAACCAGTTACACAGAGCTCATCATCCAATCCACCATAGACCAAGAATAAGTCCTTAGTCCTTCTTAAGTACTTAAGGATATTCTTGACAGCAGTCCAATGGCCCTCACCAGGGTCCTGTTGGTATCTGCTAGTCATACTTAAGGCAAACGAGACATCCGGTCGAGTACATAACATGGCGTACATGATAGATCCTATGGCCGAGGCATATGGAACCTTACTCATGCGACCTCGCTGATCAGATGTACTAGGACACAGATCTTTGCTGAGGTGAGTACCATGAGACATGGGTATGAAACCCCTCTTTGATTCGTGCATACTGAACCTATGCAGTATTTTGTCTATGTATGTACTCTGACTGAGTCCTAGAAGTCTTTTAGATCTATCTCTATAGATCCTGATTCCTAGGATGTAGGTGGCTTCACCCAAGTCTTTCATCGAGAAAGACTTTCCTAACCAAGACTTGACAATCTGCAAGGTAGGAATGTCATTCCCAATAAGTAGGATGTCATCGACATAGAGTACCAAAAAACACAACTGTGCTCCCACTAACCTTCTTGTACACACAAGGTTCATCAATGTTTTGAAGAAATCCAAACTCTTTGATTACTTCATCAAAACGATGATTCCAACTCCGAGAGGCTTGCTTTAGTCCATAAATGGACCTTTGAAGCTTGCACACTTTACCAGAGTCCTCGGAACGCACAAACCCTTCAGGTTGTGTCATGTACACGTCCTCAAGGAGCTTTCCATTAAGGAAGGCTGTCTTGACGTCCATCTGCCATATTTCATAGTCATAATATGCTGCAATAGCAAAGAGGATTCTGATTGATTTGGCCATTGCTACTGGGGAAAAGGTCTCATCATAGTCCACACCATGAGTTTGAGTAAAACCTTTTGCAACCAGTCGTGCCTTGAAGACATTTACATTGCCATCCATGTCAGTTTTCTCTTTGAAAACCCACTTGCACCCGACGGTTTTTACACCTTCAGGCGGGTCGACTAAGGTCCAAACCTGATTGTCGTACATGGATTGCATCTCAGACTTCATGGCACTAAGCCATTTTTCGGAGTTTGGTCCCACTATAGCTTCTCGATAGGTAGTCGGCTCATTATGCTCAATGAGCAACACATCACGACTATCAGAAATCAGAAATCCATATCTCTGAGGCTGAAGTCGTGTCCTATTAGACTTTCGTGGACCTTGCGTGACTTGAGGAGTTTCAACAACTTGTTGTGAGTCTTCTCTATTTTCCATCTGCAGTTCTGTGGTGTCTTGTAGCTCTCGAACTTCTTCGAGTTGTACCTTACTCCCACTGGTTCTTTTAGAGATAAATTCTCGTTCAAGAAAGGTACCATTTCTGACAACAAACACTTTGTTATCAGCAGGGTTGTAGACGTAATATCCCTTGGTTTCCTTAGGATATCCCACAAAAAGGCATTTTGAGGATTTGGGCGCTAATTTGTCTGAGGCTTGTTGCTTAACATAGACCTCGCATCCCCAAATCTTGAGGAAAGATAAACTAGGCGTCCTCCCAGTCCATATCTCATACGGAGTTTTTTTCGATTGCCTTAGATGGAACACGATTTAGTGTGAACGCAGCTGTTTCTAGGGCATAGCCCCAAAAGGAGGGTGGAAGATCTGTTCGACTCATCATGGATCGAACCATATCTAATAGTGTTCGATTTCTCCGTTCAGAAACGCCATTCCATTGTGGTGTCCCTGGAGGAGTCAATTGTGAGAGTGTCCCACAATTCCTAAGATGATCTATGAACTCTTGGCTCAAATATTCACCACCCCGATCAGATCGAAGGGCTTTAATTGTTTTGCCAAGCTGGTTTTGTACTTCATTTTGAAATATCTTGAACTTTTCAAAAGATTCAGATTTATGTTTCATTAGATAGATGTACCCATATCTGCTAAAATCATCTATGAATGTTATGAAGTACGAATAACCTCCTCTGGCATTTGTGTTCATCGGTCCACACACATCTGTATGTATGAGGCCCAATAAATCAGTGGCCCTCTCACTGTGCCCAGTGAAAGGTGACTTTGTCATCTTTCCTAACAAGCAAGACTCGCAAGTGTCATATGATTCAAAATCAAATGAGTTTAGAAATCCATCTTGATGGAGTTTGGAAATGCGTTTCTCATTTATGTGGCCCAGACGACAGTGCCAGAGGTATGTGGGATTCAAATCGTTTGGTTTGACCCTTTTGGCGGTTATGTTATAGATATTTCCATGATTGGGTTGTTCCAAATTTAATATGTAATGATCAACATGCAAATCACCATGAGCATAGAAAACATCATTACGATAAATAGAACATCTACTATTCCCAGCAATGGAAGTGAAACCTTCCTTATCCAAATAAGAAAGTGAAACAATGTTACTACTTAAAGCAGGAACATAATAGCAATTGTTCAAAACTAACAAAAGCCCAGTGGGCAGAACTAATTCATAAGTGCCTACAGCTAACGCAGCAACCCTTGCTCTGTTTCCAACTCGTAGGTCAACTTCACCCCTTTTCAGCTTCCTACTGTCCTTTAGTCCCTGCACATTCGTACAAATGTGAGAACCACATGCAGTATCTAATACCCATGAGGTGGAAGTAGAAAGATGAATGTCTATAACATAAATACCTGAAGCGATAGCCCCGCTATCCTTCTTGTTCTTTTTCAGATCTTCGAGGTAGAGTTTGCAATTCCTCTTCCAATGACCCGGTTCATTGCAGAAGAAGCAGACTCCTTCCTTCGGAGGCTTTGCCTTCTTTGGTGCAGGCTTGGTTTCGGGCTTGCCTGACTCTTTGGTCTTACCTGATGAGCCATGACCCTTCCCCTTGCCTTTGCCTTTCTTTTTCGTACCCTTTCCTTTCTGAACCATCAAAACACTACTGGGTTTCTTCTTAAGACTCGGCTCAGCAGTTTTAAGCATCCCATGCAGTTCAGAAATAGATTTCTCCATGTTGTTCATGTTGTAGTTCATAACAAACTGGTCATAACTTTCCGGGAGTGAGTTTAAGATCAAATCTGTAGCTAACTCCTGGCTCATGGGAAATCCAAGCCGTTCAAGGTGATCAATGTACCCTTTCATCTTTAAGACATGAGCACTGACTGATGCACCTTCAGCCATCTTGCAGGAATGTAAGGCCTTAGTGGTCTCATACCTCTCTTGCCTTGCCTGTTGCTGGAACATTTCCTTGAGATGCACAATCATCTCATAAGCCTCCATGTGTTCCAGATCTCTTTGGAGCTCCGGAACCATGGTGGCTAGCATCAAGCATCCCACATCGACAGAGTCTTCCTTATGCTTCATATAAGCATCTCTCTGAGCTCTGGGAGCATTGGCGGCTGGCTCCTCAGGAATGGGTTGATCTAGGACATGCGCCTTTCTTTCCTGCTTGAGAACAATTCTCAAGTTCCTAAACCAGTCAAGAAAATTTGTCCCATTAAGTTTGTCCTTCTCAAGGACAGATCGCAGCGATAATGTAGCAGTATTACTAGTCGTCATGATTCTACAATTAAAATATACAATGTAATTAGTAATCTCCCACTAAATAAACAACCCTCAATGCAATAGTTAGTGGGCTAAGATCCATATTTGGCTCAAACTTAAGTCCGCTTTGGCAGGACGCTTAGATTAAGTTATTTAGGTAGGTAACACCTTTACCAATTACATCAAATGTAACTCTTAGATATTCATGGGATCCTATCATCATATGATCTGGCATGTTCTAATCCCATCTAATGCCTTGAGATCCAAAACCGTTTTGTTAATCTCAATTAAGTCAAACAATAATGAACCTATGAGAGTAGCACCATTACTCTTTGCTTATCTCCCCAAGATAACTCAAAAGCACCCACTTTGGTGGAGTCCACAATTGAGCGATCAAGGTTTTGACAAGTGTTCATAAATTGACAGCATTATGACTTAAGATTTCTTTTAGAGGGCCTAATTTAACTATCTGGTTTATAAAACGCATGTTTCTCAGTTCGTATCTCATACAAGTAATATGCATGTGCTGATCTAATCATAAGATGCATAATTCAAACGTGATACAATATGGCTCACCTATCCTAAGTCCCCTCAAGCCAATGAGAGGAGCTCTCTAGTAAGAAAAGAGAAATTACATATAGAAACCTCTTTTAACATTCGAGGGGAGTGAGATGAGAGGAGAAGGTACATTGAGAGTATATAGAGGAAGGCACGACACGCAGGCCGTATTTTTTAAAAATTACAACACTTGTAATCTAGAGCCATATTGTTCACCATACCCAAACATTCAAGAATCAATATTCAGATCTAATCGAAGGGCAAAAAACATTTACAAAGTAACATATGTTACGGTTATGTTGCGCTACGAACAGGTAGCTACGGCGGTCCCGCTAGCCGGTTAGCGGGCGGCTGTCCCGCTAGCCGGTTAGCGGGCGGGGTCTCTGGGGCAGCGCCCCGGAAGAAATTTTTTTTTGTTTTTTGTTTCATAAATAATCACGAATCTGAATTCGGTTTTCACAAATAATCACAAATTCGAATTCGGTTTTCTTAGACCCCATCTATGCGGATTGATCAAATCAAAAAGCATCACCACCGATTTCAATTTCCTTTTAGATTCCTTTTATGTCATACACAACAAGGATTCCATATATGTCACACATACAACGCTTATTATATGATCGGCTACTAATAACATATATCATATAAATCACAAATCAAGCCTAACTTAAACACAAAACAACCTGGCTTTGATACCACTGTAAGGAATTGGAAGACACGCAGCGGAAATAAACTTTAAAAATTTTCCATTCCTTGCCAGGATCTGCCGTATGTGTTTAAGTCAAGTGGAAAGAATCATTACCCTTAGTGTTGCTCAGCGAATTTCACAGCTTCTCTACGTGGGTGGTGATCTCTTTCTGATCGCAAGAAATCGACGGAGTGTTCCTCAGCGACCTTTACAGATTCTCTCCGCGGACGGTGGTCTCTTTCCGATCACAAGAAGTCGACGCCTCAGGTCGGCTTCCTCTACTGGTATCCACACGAACAGCGTTCCAACCACGAACGACGTGCTAGCGTCTCCTGTCCCTCCAAGGCTTTCACAAGTCTCCGTCTCTATTTCAGCAGTTTCTTGTCTGCAAACCTTTTGCAGATTCCGTTCGGCCTTTTGTGTTCTGTGTTGTTTTCAAACGTAGCTCCTCCAATCAGATATAGAGGATGCTATGCGTTTTTACACCTGACCTAATTGGATTTTGGAGTTAATCTTATATTAATTCCGAATTGATACAATATCATATATTGTATAATTTTATAAGAAACTAATTAAATAAAATAATATTAAATCCGTCCCACAGATTTAATTACTTATTTATTTAACTTTAAATAAAGATGAGACTGAGTTATATTTGATTTATTCCCATAAATCAAATTTGAGATATCCTATCAATTTAAATTTCGAATTTCAAACGTGATAGAGATTTAATTTATCCTTATAAATTAAATCTTATAAATATCTCTTATATGAGATATCCTATCAATTTGAATTTCGAATTTCAAACGTGATAGAGATTTAATTTATCCTTATAAATTAAATCTTATAAATATCTCTTATATGAGATATCCTATCAATTTGAATTTCGAATTTCAAACGTGATAGAGATTTAATTTATCCTTATAAATTAAATCTTATAAATATCTCTTATATGAGATATCCTATCAATTTGAATTTCGAATTCAAACATGATAGGGATTTAATTTATCCTTATAAATTAAATCTCATATATCTCATATATATAATATATATATAATATATATATATATATACGAATTTATATATATACGAATATAAATATAAATAAATATATATATACATTCACCTGGATCTTTCATTGAATCTGGACATGTCTTAGATTCAATGAATCTGGACATCATAGCTCGTGTTGGGCTATTTTGTGTGCGACCCTGTAGGCCCATATGAAGTTGGCAGTGGGCCATTTGCTATACTAGCCCACAAGTCGCAAGCGGTCTCTAGCAAGACATAACAACTACCCAAATCATATGAGGATCGATAAACGATGTAACCTTTTATACAACCATATCATGTCCCTTCTGTCACGCGATATTTTGGTCATGGATGAGGCATGGATAATGTCATCCTCCTATTCCCGACCGTTACTTTCTCGATCCCTGAGTAGTCTGACTATAGAAATGGAACTACCTTTCCATTACAGTATGGCCATACATTTCTCAGACTCACTCATCGAGGGGCCCAGTAATATCTCTCCACGAATGTGAGGGACAAATTCCATCTTGACCATTCACATTCCTCCGCATGAAAAACCACTAAGCCCAAACATAGTCTTTATGATCACTCGGTCAAAAGTGACTTTTGACTAGGTCAAAGCTGAGCGTTTTGTCATGTAGGAATCCATGATGATCTCAGGTCAAAGGGCATATTGACATGGTTTGTATATGAGAGAAGCTTATGACGTTACCCATGCAGTTCTCTCATAGCGGGTCGGTCCAACACCCTGTACTCTTACATGTGCTTATGACTTTGATTTATATCTCTATACATCTTCAAAGTCATACTGGTCTTATTTCATCTGTGCTCCCACATAGATGATCGACCAGGGACATTTAGGATAATATCATGAATTATCCAAGGATGGTCATCATAGTAAACATGCAAATAATATGATAACTCAATTAATAAATTCATAAATCAATAATGTTCATAAGACAATGATTGGCCCCTAGGGCACGATTTCCAACATACAGATGAGCCTTTTGGTCACGACTTAACGTATCTGACACCTATTTTGAACTCCTTTGGTATAAAAGCCAGCCAATGCACCATAAATCTTGTCTAGGGGGTTTTTCTTTTCAAGGGATAGGGCACTGTTCTATATTGATTTGCATTGTTTGACATGTATACCTAGATGGCCCATACAAAAAACCCCGAAGCAGGAAAAAGATCCCGGTTCAGTACCCCTACAAGGCTAAACAGAAAGAAGGTTGAAGCTTTGTTTAATACCAGAGGTATTATCCAGGAAAAAGAATTTCCCGCAACTGAATAGTTTGATTTCTATGAGTTGCATTTAGAGAGTGTATTTAAGGAACTAATAAAAAAGAGGACCAAAGCCAATATTACCTTGGTAAGGGAATTCTACATCACCTCAGCCTTAGAGGAGTCATTGGGGATATAATTTAGAGAAAAAGAGTTTTTTATTGATGATTTCGACATAAAAGCTTTTTACAAACTACCCAATCTTTCCTAATGTCGATTTTATCATTTAAAATACCATTTAGATGAGGTCCCCTAGGATACCGTGTTGGCCACCCTAGGAGGGGAAGAGGCAGAATAGACCGTCCGAGGGCAGAAGAGATATCTTGAGAGGAAATTCATGAATGATGAAGCTCGAATTTGGCTAAACTTTATGACCTACAATGTGATGCCTCAAGCTCACATTTCAAATATTAACGAGGAGAGAGCCATTCTGCTTTATCTGTTGATAACACAACAACCTGGAGACCTTAACCATATCATTTATAACTATTGAGGGTGACCATGGTTTGAGTGCACAACTTGCCGCTCTCTCTGATCAACTGGTTGAAGTCACCTCTCAGCAGCAGGAGCTGTGAGCAATCATAATAAATCAGGAGTATAGAAGGCAATAGTTCATTGATCCATTGGTTCTAAAGATTGTTCAGTCGCTTCACATAGCTTTACCCCCGGGTTTAAAGAGGCTTTCTTCAAGAGCAATATTCCTGCCTCTGCTTTCTTTCAGGAGGGGCCAGGTGAACCCTCCGAAACCCAGGCTACAAACGCTGGGAATGATGATGAGGGTGCTGCTACTATGGCTGAGGATAACCGCGCTTTCGAAGGCGCTACAGAGGAGAGAGACGAGTAGAATGAGGGTTATTCTTGCTCTATATTCGTCTTTGTTTTTCTTTGTCTTCATTTGGATACTGTGTAATTGAGAAAGACATTGAAATCATGTTGAACATTGCTCTCACTAATCCAAAGCCTCTGATTTGCATTATTTTTCCTGATTGTGGTTTGCCTCAATTTGACTTGCATCTCTGATATTTCTGGTTATGTTGACAGTAAGGACACGTCAAGTTTAAGTGTGGGGGAGGATGTTTTACTCTTGCTTTTTTGTAATTAATCCAATCTTTCATAAAAAAATTTTGTTTTTGATCTTAACATGTGGTGAATTGCTAAAAATTGGACCTCCACCTTAAACAAAATTGTCAATTGGTAAAAAGGATTTAGCTTGAAAACCATTTTTGGACTTTGAAAACTGTCACTTGGTAGTCTCTGTGAATAATGGTCGCGACATATATGATTTATGGTCGCGACCTGTGATGGAATTTTGGACTAACATGATCTCTGTGAACTACAGTCGCGACCTACGTGCTGTATGGTCGCGATAATACCTCTCTGTCTATTTGAGTCGCGACTATAGTACCTTATTTGTCGCAACTGTTCCTCTCTGTGTGTTTGAGTCGCGATAGGCAATTTCACCAGTCATGACCAATGTTTGAAAAATTCTATGCATGCACCCCTATGAAAATAGGTCACAACCGTAAATGTTTTAAGTCGCAACCCACTTTTGGAAAATGTCCAATTACCTTCTCTTTGCCTTGTTCAATGCTGGAAAGAAGGATTCCTTTTGAACTACTAAGATGCTTTCGCAAATAATTCATTGTCCCCTAATTTCAAATCCTTTTTAGTCCTTCGAAACCATTGCCACACTTGAATTTTTCTTTGAGAATCTTGGAAATTGAATTTGAAACACTTAAACTTTTGCTATTGAATTTAGGATTATTATATGACTCCAAGTGATTACTTTGAAACTTTTAAATCATCGTTTAGAGGGTTTTCAGTTGTGATAAGTGTTCTAATGCCTAGTGAATGATGAACTTTGTTTGGGACTTTAGCTTATGAGCAATTTAGATCAAAACCCTAGTTGGAAGGATTCTCGTCCTAAATTTCTATATTGAGTGATTATTCAATTGGTTTATATCCTCTAGAACTTGTCTTGGCTCTGAGTTGAGAATGACTTGCACACTTATGAATTGAACATGATAGAGGCATTAATTTCTAAACCATTTTATCCCAAACACAAGCCCACTACATTCATATCCTTAGTCACCCCCTTTGAGCCCATCATTTTCTTTTATCCATTATTTATATAGAAAGTCATATATGCATAAACTTCATTTGCAAAATAAAATTTTATTCATGTCAAAAATTCATTATTATTGTGATGTGTGCTACAGATTCTGTGCATGAGGTGCCAAAGAAAAAAAAAGCATATTGCACTGAAAAAAAGGGAGGACGGTGCAAGAAAAGGTGCAAGAAAAGCAAAAAAAAAAAGAAAAGAAAAGAGAAATGAAGAAGGCACTATTATTAACTCTTATTAGCACAATTATCACTTCTAGATCTTTAGAGACATGAATTCATGCTACATATTTATTGTTAAATGCATACAGTTCTTTCTATTCTTCATATTCCATTCCATGTGACCCATCTCCATCATTATAACCCTAAAACACCTCTTGATTCTTTGCATAAGAGTTGTATAGTTGCTGAGATTTAGAGCCATTACAAGCATATGGTAGGATGTTTTCCAATTTGAATTTGAGTGAAAGAACCCTAACAATGAGAGGATAGAGAGAGCTAAACATATATCTTTTGAGAGGATCTTTTGCGCTTATACCGTTAAGGTTGATTTTATTTAGTGGTTGATTACTTGGCATTTCTCACATTATCACTTCTGCATTCCCAAAAGATGGTGGATTAATTGTTTTCAGGTCACACTATAGATTATGTTATTATCCTGGCTTTAATAGTGTAATATCCTTAATTTTCTGTACTGATTTCTATGTACAGATTAGATGGAATATATGAGTTCTTTTTCAGGAAAAAGATGTGGTCCTTTATGTAAAGAAAATGATTAAATTGCAAAAGAAAGGAAATGAAAGGACTTAAATGCAATTATGGAAAGTTTAAGGTTAGGAAAGAAAGGTAGACAAAAATGTGGGGTCTCAAAGTGTAATTTAGCCAAATTTAAGGGACTTAATTGCAAAGAAGAAAAGTTCCCTGGGGCTAAAGTATAATTAAAGAAAAATAGGCCAGAAGTGGTTTGGACCGCCCGACAGCATTTCAATCGCAGATTTCACCAGAAGATAGGGCAAGTGACGCTGGGTAATCCAGCTTAATACCGGAATTTTTGAAGACTCCAGATAGTAAAAAATGGACTGATCGTCCAAAAGTTATAAAAATTTCTACCGGATACCCTAGACTTCAGATATAAGTAAGAAATTACAGGATGATGCACTCTTATAGGGAAGATGTCAAGAAACTGACAGAATACTGATAGGAGGTCTGTAGGAAAAGTTATTCACGAATTAGCAAATCCAGACGGGAGTATGAGGCCTCCAGGGATCCGATAGGGAGATTTATCGGTATTTAAACTAAGGCTGAATGAGGTCGGGTAACAACAGTCAGATGCCCGTTATGACCCAAATGGCTGCCCAGACACAGTAGGGTAGTGTATCTGACAGACGGAGTCGGTGTCCGGATATGTGTGTAAACGGTGCATAATAGCTAAAATACTAGGTGAACATGGACAGGGGAGGATTCCTCGAAATGCATGCCATAAAGGTAATGGACCCAGAAAGGCCCACTAATGGTGCCAACAAAGGCCCAATAAGACTCTTGGACTGATAGGTGGGCCAGTGTCCTGCAGAACCTCGAAAAAGTGCAAAATTACGAAAATGCCCCTGTGTTGTACTAAAGGGGTAGTAGGTGTATGAAGGGTATTTTGGTCATTCTGGATAGGCCTAGAGGCCAAGACATATACAGATGAAGTTAATCAGAGTCAATATATGCCCTGATAAAGTATAGAAAGGTGTAAAATGACAGTTTTTCCCTTAGGGTTAAGATAGTGCATGAAAGGGCACCCGGTAGTATTTTGGTCATTTCACAGGGGATCTGTAATTGAGTTTAGACCCAGTATTAAAATATTAATGATATAAAGGATCCAGATATTAAGTTCAAGGCCAGAAGACATAATATGGGTTTTCAGAAAAATTAGATTCAGAAAACGGTCCAGTTTTCGAGGCGACGGACCGGGCCGGTACCGAATTGGACCGGAAAGCTTCCAGAAGGCTTCTAGCTCCCTCCATTTGCGCCATGTGATAAATGTGTGAGGTGAGGTGTCCCATGAGGTGGCCTTGAATGATGTCATGGATGATGCAGTAAAAGGAATAAAGAAAAATAGGAAATTTCAGAAAAACCAGGACCACAGGATCAGATGGCTTCAAAATTACAATAATGCCACTCCTCAAAACTATAAATACCCCCATGCCTCTCATTCTCATGAACAAGGATCTCTTTAGAGTGATAAGGAAGTGCTTGAGAGAGAAAGTGAGAAAAAGAAAGAAGAAAGGAAGTTCTGGTGAAGTTGGAAGCAGTAGAGAAATTCTAGAGTTCTGCTTTTAAGGTAGTAACTAATCCTAGCTTTTATGTAATGTCTTTGTGAATTGTTATGCTATTGTTTGGTTGGATTGTTGTCTTATATGTTATGCTTGAAGCTCTATTACAATGCTATGATCATATGTTATTGAATATTGAAGCATGCAGCATACTTATCTGTACACAATCACAAGCAAGCACTGTCACACTGCATTACATATATTGTTATGATTGTTGCTACTGAGATTCTTTTGAATCTCATTCCCATATATAACATTACAGGGGAAGTTCTGTCAAAATCAAACTTGGAAATTTTAAGAGACACCGTTATGCTGCCGAAATTCTGGCAACAAAGCAAGAACAAAGAAAGGAACTGATACGTACTGTGTACGTAGGTGCTGTCTAAGGAGGCTGGAAGTGAATGGACCTAGCAGGTTCATCCAGTCTTTCCTGGGTACTTACGTAGAATGGTAGTTCCTACAGGAATTACCGAATCGGTACAAGATCGGTTACTTTCTACAGAAGGAATGTAGCAGTTATGCTGCCGGATTTTAGACAACAAAAAATGTAATAGGAATATGAGGATGTTAATCATGCACTGCTGTATAACAATTGATTATTTAATAATGATTGTTATCTGGCATGTTTAACTGATGTGTGATGTATGTATGCACTATGATGTAAGGTTGGTTGCTGAAAAATGACTTTGTGAACAGTAATCCGTGGAGACCAATTGATGTTTGATAAACCATTAAAAATAGTGAACGGCTGAATAAATGTATGATATTTTTATGGTAAAAAGTATACATACTAAGATTTAATTTGATATATAGAATGCTTCATTTGGATGTATAAACCAAAAGATATAAATTGTTAAATTTGGGACCAGAATGCTGGATTTAGGAGAAAATCATTGGATGAATAGTAAAGTTGAAACGTTGACCCACATTTAATTTGTCAATGAATGGTCAACTAATATTTTTACCTGAAATATAATTAAGTTATCTTCATGTAGCAATTTGAACCACTTTATTTCAATTTTTCTAGAATTAGTTATGATTTTTCAAAGTCAGGTCACTCATCTGGAATTTGCCACAGTGAACAGTACGCGATAAGAGTAAAATTCCAGATTAAGAGTTTAGACTTCAATGACCCTGAAAGTGATTCTAAGTGCTACTGAATGGTCCTTAAGATATATAAAAATAAGGATGTGACAAATAGCGGTTGCTCTAGGTGTAATTCATTTCTTTGTCCAGGAGTACAAAGGTTCAAGTGTGGGGGAATTGATAAGACATATTTTGTATATGGTTTCTATGACAATTTTGAGAGTTTTATAATAACTTTACCATTTATTTCATGCCTTAAATTGTACTTTTGTGTATTACATGATTGTGCGTGGCAATATGCTAATTAAAGGGTAGAATGGCAAAATAACTCTTCCAAACTGTATATATTCGGTTATCTACTGATCTGGACTTTTACAGTGGGCTTTTATGTTGAATTGCAGGTACTTTGGAAGATAACAAGGACCAGGAAAGAAATCAAAAGACAATGAAAGTGGAACCACGCCTCTGTGCTATTTAGTTGCGACCAAAGAGTCCTAAGGTCGCGACCCATAATTCTTCTGGAAGATTATCACTATTTATACATCGCGACCAACACATGTATTTGGTCGCGACTAATAGTACAAAATCGCTGAAGCTGCGCGTTTTGGATTAGGTCATGCTGTTATAAGAAGAGAGGGAGGCTGCCGTCAAGGGGGAGGCTGATTTTTGGACCTGATTAGGCTAAGAAGCAGTACTCGAGCGCTCTCCACAGACTTTCCACTCAGCTTCCATCGTTCTACACCATTCACCTTCATCTCTTCATCGTTTCTTCATGGCATCACGTCTGAACAGCGATTGCAGTACAGCAGAAGTCATGAGAGGCTAGACCTTTAGTCTCTTGGTGATGGATCTATTATCTTGAGCTCACAGACTGAAACGGGGAGTTTCTTTTGTTCTAATTTGCATCTTGTCATATTATGATTGCTGCTAGATTTAGGGTTTTTTATCATATGAACAAGTTTTGAATATCGATTGATTATTCTCATATTAGACAATTGTAATTTACTTTGGATGTTTTGAATGCTGGTTTAAATACAATATTTTAGTTTTGAGTTTAAGCTAGTTGAACGGTTGTCAACTATCGTTGCTAGTTGATTCGATTGCTTGAATTCTAGGGTTAGTCGATCGACGCTCATTCGAGGGCATTTTTCCATCTGTTTTAAATTACACACTAAGTGATCCTTAGCAGTTCAATAATAGTCTTTAAACTAGCTTTGATCAAAGGAGTTTAAAGAATATTAGGGTTCTGGACTCAATCGATCGATTGAGGTTTAATTCAAGACTTAGTGATTTCAAACTCCACATACATGAGAGCAAGGATAGATATTTTTCATCATCAAGAGCCTATCATCATATACTACTTTCACAAACCAACCATTTTCCATCTTCAACAAAAACACAAAAATATCTATTTTACTGCATCTTTATTTTACTGCACCCACAAAACCACAATCACGTAATACACAAAAGTACAATTTAAGGCATGAAATAAATAGTAAAGTTATTATAAAACTCTCAAAATTGTCATAGAAACCATATACAAAATATGTCTTATCAAGAAACCATTAGGGTCATAATTCACATGCGAATGATTTATTTCCCTAACACTTCTATTATCTTCTACATTCATTTCATTCTCTCCATGCCCATTATGCCCATTATGATCAACCATGTTTAGGTCAGTTTCAGACTCTAGAATACTAGAGGAGGAACTAGATTTTGCTTCTTCTTCTCTAAATTCCCTAAATTCTCTCCTTAGTTTCCTAAGTCTCCTCTCAATTTCAGGTTCAAAAGGCACTAATGGTTCAGTTCTCCTGCATATGCAATGTAGAAACAGTCAAGAGTAATTAATACAAACAATCAGATTTAGTTTAGAAGTTGCACAGCAGAAAATATTGAGATAAGTCGCAACAAAAGTGTCTTTCAATCGCAACTCAAAATTACAGAGAGCAGCAGTAGCACCGAAAAGGTTTAAATGTCGCAACTAGTTTTTGCAGAGAGTAGTCAGATATCACAGATAGCAAAAAGGTCATGACTCAAAGTGTTTTTTGTCATGACTACAAGTGACAGTGAGTAATTGTCGCGACTCAAGTCAGGTAATGTAACATCCCTAATTTATGTACTAAGTTGTATGTACAGATTGAATAAAATATATGAGATATTTAGGAAAAGATGTGGCCATATTTATATAAAGAAAAGGATTAATTGGAAGAGGAAGAAAGTCTAAGGGCCAAAGTGCAAAATTACGAAAATGCCACTGTGATGCCCTAGAAGTAAATGGAGGGGATTTTGGTCATTTTGTACAATGGAAGGATATCAGATAAAAATTGATAGTAAATTATTATAATTAATATGAGAATTTATGGAGTTGACAGAAGTCAAAAAGGAGTCCTATAGAATTAATTATGGAATTTACGGTGAAAAAGGACACCGATAAAGAGTTAAAGGAAACGTATGTAATTTTTAACAGGACTTCTGGGTCTCAAAAAATTATGAAACTTTGTAGAGAATTCATTTTATATTAGAATGATTTTTTAAAAATGTTAGAACAATTAAAAGAGGTGTTTAGCATTTATGCTAAGATCATGGTAATTTACGGATATCGGTATGAGGAAAGTACATTGGGATTTGTGCCAATTAGCTATTGGACCTAAAAGAGGCCAACATTTCATCCTAGGCCAGCCTAATAAGGCCCAAAAGTTATCTTGGATCCCAAGCCCAATAATGAATAATTTATGGATTTTTGAAAAGAAAGAAAAAAAGAAGAGATAATAAAGTAAGAATTAGGGTTGGCACATGGTGGGACCCACAAGGACTTCAAAATGGCTCCAAAAAGGGGGATTAGGTGTACCAAGTAGGCCATGCTAGTGATGTCATGGTGGTAAGGTCATGAGTGTGAAGAGAAAAGACATTTCAAGATCAAACCTTTAACCATTAGATCAAATAGTTCCCAATGTGATCTTGGCCTTCAAATGGCCCATGACTTTTGCTATAAATACCCCCTCATTTGCAAGCCAAAACCATGAGCAAGAAAGGGGAAGGAAGCTCTTGGAAAATATTTCTCAAGCAAGGAAGAAGCAAGGATCTTGAAGAACTTGTAAGGTAAGTTGCTCCCTTACTAGGCTTTGTTCTTATGGTTTGTGCTTGAGTTTAAGTGATTTTTGAGGCTTAAATCTTGGGGAGATGCTGCTGGAATTTTTGTGTATATGTGAAAGGAATATGAGTTTCAAGTCATAGATAGTTAAGACAAGCTTAAACAAGCTAGTTACATGCTTGGTTGTGAAGTAAGTTGATGTTCTTGACTTTACCATTTCGGTTTGCACTGTTCATGCACTGTTCATGATAGAAGGAAATGGAATTTCAATGATTTAATGCTTCAATTGAGTTTATATGATGATTTTGTGTAGGATTGGAAAGGTTTTGAACCTTGGAAACCATTGGAATTGAAGGTTATAATGTTGAAAATTCCTTTCGGTACTGTTCACTCGCGTGAACAGTGATATGAATTTCGTGATTTTGATGCTTCCAAGGGTCTTAAAATGAGATTTTGTGTGGGGGAAAAGTGGAGGAACAAGTATGGGAAGCATTGGAATCAAAATGAGAAGTTTTGGAAGATTTATGTATGCTTTCCAAATCTGTACAGAACAGTGTATTGTTGCTAGAATTTGGTTATTTTGAGTTCATAAATGGATTCAAAAGGTGAAATTGTGTAGGGTAAGGTCAAGACATCAATTGGTTCAAAGGCCAAGTTAATTGGCAAAGATTAAAGAAAGTTATGTTAGTTAAAGCAAGTTAAAGGTTCAAGAGAGGTAGTCTTGAGTAGTGTTTGCGTTCATGGTCCTAATGGATTATGTAATGAATATGCATGTGTTTAGGACCTTGAAACCTCTAAGAAGATGTTGGGGAATGATTGACCAAAAAGCTTGGGAAGCAAGTGCAAGCATAAGAAAGAGAGCTTAAATCCAAGGTAGTGGACTTACCCTAAACTTGTATGTATGTAATGTATGCTTGATTGTGCTATGGCTTGGTTGAATTGTGTGTATATGGTAGATGATTGAAGCTCTGTTATGTTATGATTACTTTGGCCAATTGTATTTCATATGATACATGGAAGCATGCTCATCATACTATGATAACACTTTCACAAGCAAGCACAAGTCTTTACATTAATACATGCAATGTTTGGTATTGTTTGCTACTGAGATTCCCCCGAATTTCACCCCCCATAACCATGATCTAGGTGCTGGAACATCACAAGGAAGGAGGTAATTGTGGATGTATGAATGGTGTATGACTTGGAAAGCATGCCTTTAATTTATGTGATGATATATTGGTATGTATAATGAATTTACTCACTGGATCCGAGCTGAGGCAGATCACTTCCAGTGATAGTTTGAGTAACTTATTCTATTCTGTTTCACGTGAAATTTGGTATGAACATATCTAAGATCCAGAGATTTAATTGGACACCAAGAACGCCTAATTTGGTTAAGGTTTCAAATTGATATGATTTTTCAAAGTTAGACTTAAACTCTGGATCAAGATAAAACTAGTCCTGAGATACAGTGAGGTTCCAACGTGGGTTTTATATAGTAAATGAATGATTTTTTTTCCAAGATATTTTGTGATCTTAAAGTACACATTCTTAGGTTTAAATCCATAGGTAATTCGACTCAATTGGATAAGTATACAAGGAGAAATGAATTTCTGAAAATGGGGCAAAGAAACTGGAACTTCCAGATTTACCAAATGAACAGTGAAGTTCAACGAATAAACTGATTTGATCTGGACAAGTAAACCTCATTTTCATATTTTTTTTATCAAATTTAAATGAAATATATTTCATTAGAAATTGGAATCACCTCAAAACAATTTTTCTATATTTAGTTATGAATTTTCAAAGTTTAGGCTGTAATCTGGAATTACCCAGTGAATAGTGGCATTGAACAGTACCCATGAGCCCAACTCTTGGAAATTCATGTTTTTGGGGTTAAGAGGCATTCCAATGTTCTAAAATAGTTCCAATTGAGTATAAGTAAAGTTAAGGTTTAAGCTCAAAATTTCAGGTCAAAGTTTAAGGATTGAGATTAAGGATATTTACTAGAGAATCTTGTTATACTGGAAGAATATCAAAAGTACTGTGTACGTAGGTGCTGTATAAGGAGGCTGGAAGTGAGTGGACCTAGCCGATTCATCCAGTCTTTCCTGGGTACTTACATAGAATGGTAGTTCTCATGGGACTTACCGAATTAGTACATTTATCTTCTGTCAGGATTTTTGGCAAAGAGAGATATAATAAAGTTAAGATTACTTCCGTAAGTGTACTCTGAGATGTTTAAAGGAGGATGTTTCATTTTGGTATCAGAGGAAAGGATTTTGGCTTAGAAAATGCTCTGAACAGATGATTTCTAGCGTTAGTACAGAATAAAGTTAGCACAGAACAAAGGGTTCTGGCTCAGAGCATAAGATTCTGGCACAGAACAGAAGGTTTTGGCTCAGTGATGCTCTGGTTTAGTTAGACTGATACCTTAGACAAATAAGAAATTTGAATGGTTCTCTCCCTAGAGTATGATTTAGGGATGGTGTTCACTACTTGGAAAGGTTTAGACAGAAGACAGTGACACCCAGATGAATGAGACTGTACCCCGAGCTTTACAGTCTTACGAAGGATATAATTACAATGGGCTAGTCATAGTCAGCCGATACAGCTGAGGTCTCGTGTTTATTAACACAATGTGGCTGGACTAAGCAGAATAATGTTTAAGAAGCAATTTCCTCTATGGATAGAGACAGAAGCTGATCAGTTCATGACTAAGGAAGCTATAAAAGTAGCTCGAAGTATCATGTTGTGACCAGATACTATAGTAAGGATGCCAGACGTCCAAGTTATGACAAGTTAAGTCATAAGTCACGATGAAAGAAGACTTTTGGTCATAACGACAGAACACAGAGTAAATGTTACAGCAGTAGACATGGGGATTCATAAAGTTAAGCTTGAAATATCAGTTAATCAGTGAGACCCCCAACCTGTAATGCTGTATAAAGATGAGGTACACCTAGACTTTGACTCTTCAGGTAGTGAAGAGAGTTCATATAACAGCATAAGGGACTCAATCAGGAAGGTTTATAGTAAGGTACCCTATGCATATTTTTATAGACTCAAATTTACAGTCTGGAGATTATGAGAAATTCAGTCAGATGTTGTGTATACACCAGATAATGTTGCACTAGATAATGATGGGTCTAGTAATTATATACATGATGAGTTTGATAGAGTGCTCTCTAACCCTGATGTAAGCTATCTTCCTTCGATAAGAGGATAGATTACGGTTGAGGAAGCTGAAAATTGATACTGAATTATAGGTAGGCCAGATATTATTCCTCCTCCACTAGAGTTTGAGGATAAGTTTGATATGAGTAGCCTAAGATCCAGTTACAGTGACATCCCTTCCTATTATCCCAGTCCAGGAATATACGAGGTTATAGATAAAGATTAAAGGGATGTTCCTAGCCTAATCCACCCCAGCCTTCTTTATGAAAGATAGACAATGTGACTATACTAGTCTCAAGAAAGGCTGTGGGAAGTGAACTACTTAGTTTAGGTTAAGGGATGAAAGGAAGTAGAAATCAAGAGCATTCAGTTTAGCTGCAGTTCCTCAAAGTCGTAGCAATGATGATAAACAGAGATGTGATAGAGGGCATTGACCTGGATTAAGTTTTCATGTTAGTAGCATGATATGAGATGGCCATAAGCCAGATATTGCCATATACCCTACGTGGCATGTAAAGCTAAGTGAGCTTTTGGGAAATGGTTCCCAACTGATATGTAAGGATCGGCCATTACTAGGGTAAAGACTAGACAAGAACATTTTAAGGGAACATTTAAAGCAAGTTAGATCCAGGTCAGATGTAAAGCAGTTTGGGACACAGCTAGAAGTCCTCGAGAAGTTAGGCCATGACGAAAGGTGACCCGAGGTCGTGACTAAAGAATATAGAGCTGTCCAGTCATGACAAGTAGAATGAGATGGTCACAACTAAAGTTCATGGATGCGTTGCGCCTAGTTCATACTCAGGTCACGATGAAGATACGCAGGGACCTAATGAAGGATGAAGTTGCCAGCCTCACTGAAGGTTATCAGTTAGAGGTTTAGCACATGATATAGGCAAGCTGAACAATATGAGAAATAGAGATACATGCTAGTCTAAGATAATGATCAGAAGTAGATCCTCTATGTGACTATCAAGAGTAGATCTACATTTGGAAAGACTTTGTTCAGTTAGTATTTTATGAACAAAAGAATCAAAAGTTAGGATAAGGCTTGCGCAAGAAATGAGCCTAACATATGGCTTCAAGTTCTCAAAAGTTAAAGTCCCTGAAACAGGATATTAGTCCCACATCGGTTGTGGAGGTGAATGAAGCATGCCTTATAAGGGTGTGGATACCTCTCCCTCATGAACGCGTTTCCAGTACTCACCAAGCGCCCTCGTCACCAAGCTCCCCAGTGGGAGTAGGCAGGCACGAGTGGTAGGCAGGCAGTGCTGGGAAATAAAACCCTGACCTCGTGTGGACCCAGAGGTGCCTGCCTAAGGGGAGAGGGGATAATATCTTTCGCTGGGTAGCTCTGATACCCAGAGGACGCATTTTCGGGTGCCTAAGGGGTTAAAGTCCTCATGTGCCTGGAGAACAAAATCGTGCTCTCGTGTGGCCTCAAGGCTGCCTAAGGGAAAAGCGGATAATATCTATGTGGAAGGGTGCTGGGCTATTAGAGAACATAAGTAATGGTGCTAGATGATGAATGAGATTTATATGATCTAAGTTGGTCAGGATCAAGAAAAAGACTAGGAATAAACCATAGTCCGGTCAAGAGTAGACTGAGACTGATGTATACGCGCAAAAAAAGTTAAGAGATCATAGAAAGACACCAATGTTACTCCACAGAAATGGAGACTGTTCCGCTCACCTGAGAAGTAATTCTTGAGTAAGATTGTGAAAAGTATTCCTCTCAGTTAAATAGAGATGAGCGTGAGGCTAAGGGTTAAAAAGAGAAAGAGGAACCCTTTGATAAAATATGTAGCCTAGTTCATCCATATGAGCAATGAGGGTTGAATGACTAAGAAGTCAGTTAATGGGTTGAATTCCGTGTTATAACGAAAAAAAGTTTTTCTCAGGTAGTCACAGAAGTCCAATAGAGCGGTAGTTGTAAGCAAGATTAAGAAAGATAGCCACAGTTCTAAAGATAAAGTAACTCGCCTATTCGATAGAAGGGTCGAGTCTATACCCTGATAAGAGGGTAGCATGGCAGCCTAAGTGAAATAGATAGATGTTTTAGGATGAATGATCAGGATATGATAGGCAATATGATAAAGGAAATATGTTTTGAAGCTTACTTAGTTTATTACAATGTCTGATGGATGGTTGAGCAAATTATGATGAATAGTTGCATCTCCTTGCACTTGTCATATAATGACATGAATGTTAGAGTATGCCATGATGAATACTCCCATTTCGCAGTATATGCAGGGTAGAGTATATATGGTAAGGAAGTTATGAGAAAATTATGTTGCTCCCATACCATATGATATGCAATAAGGAATGTATTAAGGATGATAGATAGTCTTAGTTTATGGGACGATAAGTTATGATATGATATTCTGATATAATTTATGATTGGGGTGATTCAGGTTTTCCTATAGGCCTACGAATGCAGTACTCAGAGCCATTTCTATTGAAAGGAATGGTATCCAGAAAGAGTTAGATTTGAAACAGATGACTCTAAGATAGAGACTAAATTCAGATGAGTACAGATCACTCTTCAGATAAAAGTTGGATCTGATGCAGTCTGCTCGCAGTTAGAGCATAGTTCAAATGGCTCGCAGTTAGAATAAAGATTTACATGAGAAGTTATGATGAGGCCATAGCAGCAGAATGCAATGGTAGGTGGTTAAACCATGATTGCACAAGGCATGGTAAGCCACAGTAAGAGAAAGATGAGAAGGAACTCCTGAGTAAGAGAGGAAATAAGTATAGTCTTGGGAAATAATATGGGCTACTGAACGTAATATTTCTAAATTTTTATTGAGTTGTCAACAAGTAGAAGCGGTGAACCCTATAACTTAGTCTGTTGGTTTAAGATCTTCGGGAGATATACAGAATTGCAATTAGATTCTGGAGGGTCACAGTTAGGTCCTAGCATGGCTCCAAGGTCGCAGTTAGATCCTAACGGTTCCAGAGTCGCAGTTAGATTCTGAAGAGGCTGACGATTGATCGCAGTTAGATCCCGAGGTCACAGTTAGACCTAGCCTAAGGAAAGTAATGAGCCATGAGATATAAGTATAATGTAGTATCTCTTTGGGAAGATGAATGCCAAAGACGAAGTTAAGGTAAGGAAGCTTCACTAGTTGATAAACTCATCCAGAAAAATTATTTATAATGATTTTCCTCAGATAGCCTATATTATACAGACTGAACTTAGTTTTCTTTAAACAAAGACGGAGTCCATGTTAAAGTCTGAGTGCTGATATTCAAAAGTTTTATAGAAGTATGCCTGAGGAACAAAGAAGAGAATCCCATATATTTTGAGAACAGAAAAGTATGAGCTGATAAATCCTCCAGATGAGGATAAAAATATTAAAAGGCTAGAGAGACCTAGAGAAGAAGGTCTAAAGTAAAGATAGAACCCAATAGTTCTATGAGATAGAGAATGCTAAGGCTTAGAAGAGTAATGTAGCCTTCATCCAGAAAGATGCTTAGGCAAGAGTAGTCTAAGAAAGAGTAAGGAAAAAGGGTCCAATTGTCACAGAAGTTGGTATAGATAGACAAGGTAAGAAAAGTGAAAAGATAAAGTAAGATAGACCCCGGAGCTACACCAAGATGTTAAGGATTAAGATACTCCATGATGTAGCCAGACCTGGCTAGATATGCCATGATACAGCATGAGAAGTATGTAATGAGATACACTATGATAAATGTGTAAGGTGGCACGCAATAAGAAATGTGCATTTTATGTTATGTTTGAAAATACGCTAAAGCTCCAAATGTTAGAGCTGTGTAAGCTCCAAGTGTTAGAGCTGTGCATGTTCAAGAAAAAAATGCTTGAGCTCTGATTTTAGAACTTTGCATTTATGAGCAGGTATACAGTCCTGCAAGATATTGGCCAGGCATTATGCATGTTAGAGTATGTGCTCCTACTTAGCAGTAAAGTAAAGAAAAGAATAACTGCATAAGTCCTCTCTCTGTATGATGTTGAATCATTAAAGATGATAAGAGCAACAATAGAGTTATAAGAGTTTCTATACAAAAAGAGGATGAAGCTTTTCGGATGTTAAAGAATTCCGCGAGATGCTAAGAGAAGGAATAAGGAATAAGTGTTAGAAAGTGTGATGAGTGAGTGAGGGAAACTTCTGAATACAGTAATATTTGAAAGAGTTTGATATGAAAGAAATGGACACTACTCACAAGTCTAGTACAATGAGTTGTCCATAAGCAAATGGATGCATAGTAAGTGAGTAAGTAGCAACATGAAGTAATATTCAACTCTAAATGAGTTGATTCAGATAAGAAAAGTAATGATAGCATGAACAGGAAGCGGATAGTGAAAGTACTCCGCTAGATAATAAGGTAAAAGATAAGAGATGGACACCCCGATTCTTAAAGCAGAAAGAGATTTAAAGAGGATGTATATTTAAGATTGTTGACTAAGGTACTGAGTAAATTTTGAGGACGAAATTTATTTTAAGGGGGAGAGAAATGTAACATCCCTAATTTCTGTACTAAGTTGTATGTACAGATTGAATAAAATATATGAGATATTTAGGAAAAGATGTGGCCATATTTATATAAAGAAAAGGATTAATTGGAAGAGTAAGAAAGTCTAAGGGCCAAAGTGCAAAATTACGAAAATGCCACTGTGATGCCCTAGAAGTAAATGGAGGGGATTTTGGTCATTTTCTACAATGGAAGGATATCAGATGAAAATTGATAGTAAATTATTATAATTAATATGAGAATTTATGGAGTTGACAGAAGTCAAAAAGGAGTCCTATAGAATTAATTATGGAATTTACGGTGAAAAAGGACACCGATAAAGAGTTAAAGGAAACGTATGTAATTTTTAACAGGACTTCTGGGTCTCAAAAAATTATGAAACTTTGTAGAGAATTCATTTTATATTAGAATGATTTTTTAAAAATGTTAGAACAATTAAAAGAGGTGTTTAGCATTTATGCTAAGATCAGGGTAATTTACGGATATCGGTATGAGGAAAGTACATTGGGATTTGTGCCAATTAGCTATTGGACCTAAAAGAGGCCAACATTTCATCCTAGGCCAGCCTAATAAGGCCCAAAAGTTATCTTGGATCCCAAGCCCAATAATGAATAATTTATGGATTTTTGAAAAGAAAGAAAAAAAAGAAGAGAGAATAAAGTAAGAATTAGGGTTGGCACATGGTGGGACCCACAAGGACTTCAAAATGGCTCCAAAAAGGGGGATTAGGTGTACCAAGTAGGCCATGCTAGTGATGTCATGGTGGTAAGGTCATGAGTGTGAAGAGAAAAGACATTTCAAGATCAAACCTTTAACCATTAGATCAAATAGTTCCCAATGTGATCTTGGCCTTCAAATGGCCCATGACTTTTGCTATAAATACCCCCTCATTTGCAAGCCAAAACCATGAGCAAGAAAGGGGAAGGAAGCTCTTGGAAAATATTTCTCAAGCAAGGAAGAAGCAAGGATCTTGAAGAAGCTTGTAAGGTAAGTTGCTCCCTTACTAGGCTTTGTTCTTATGGTTTGTGCTTGAGTTTAAGTGATTTTTGAGGCTTAAATCTTGGGGAGATGCTGCTGGAATTTTTGTGTATATGTGAAAGGAATATGAGTTTCAAGTCATAGATAGTTAAGACAAGCTTAAACAAGCTAGTTACATGCTTGGTTGTGAAGTAAGTTGATGTTCTTGACTTTACCATTTCGGTTTGCACTGTTCATGCACTGTTCATGATAGAAGGAAATGGAATTTCAATGATTTAATGCTTCAATTGAGTTTATATGATGATTTTGTGTAGGATTGGAAAGGTTTTGAACCTTGGAAACCATTGGAATTGAAGGTTATAATGTTGAAAATTCCTTTCGGTACTGTTCACTCGCGTGAACAGTGATATGAATTTCGTGATTTTGATGCTTCCAAGGGTCTTAAAATGAGATTTTGTGTGGGGGAAAAGTGGAGGAACAAGTATGGGAAGCATTGGAATCAAAATGAGAAGTTTTGGAAGATTTATGTATGCTTTCCAAATCTGTACAGAACAGTGTATTGTTGCTAGAATTTGGTTATTTTGAGTTCATAAATGGATTCAAAAGGTGAAATTGTGTAGGGTAAGGTCAAGACATCAATTGGTTCAAAGGCCAAGTTAATTGGCAAAGATTAAAGAAAGTTATGTTAGTTAAAGCAAGTTAAAGGTTCAAGAGAGGTAGTCTTGAGTAGTGTTTGCGTTCATGGTCCTAATGGATTATGTAATGAATATGCATGTGTTTAGGACCTTGAAACCTCTAAGAAGATGTTGGGGAATGATTGACCAAAAAGCTTGGGAAGCAAGTGCAAGCATAAGAAAGAGAGCTTAAATCCAAGGTAGTGGACTTACCCTAAACTTGTATGTATGTAATGTATGCTTGACTTACCCTAAACTTGTATGTATGGCGTATGTATAATGAATTTACTCACTGGATCTGAGCTGAGGCAGATCACTTCCAGTGATAGTTTGAGTAACTTATTCTATTCTGTTTCACGTGAAATTTGGCATGAACATAGCTAAGATCCAGAGATTTAATTGGACACCAAGAACGCCTAATTTGGTTAAGTTTTCAAATTGATATGATTTTTCAAAGTTGGACTTAAACTCTGGATCAAGATAAAACTAGTCCTGAGATACAGTAAGGTTCCAACGAGGTTTTTATATAGTAAATGAATGATTTTTTCCCAAGATATTTTGTGATCTTAAAGTACACATTCTTAGGTTTAAATCCATAGGTAATTTGACTCAATTGGATAAGTATACAAGGAGAAATGAATTTCTGAAAATGGGGCAAAGAAACTGGAACTTCCAGATTTACCAAATGAACAGTGAAGTTCAACGAATAAACTGATTTGATCTGGACAAGGAAACCTCATTTTCATATTTTTTTTATCAAATTTAAATGAAATATATTTCATTATAAATTGGAATCACCTCAAAACGATTTTTCTATATTTAGTTATGAATTTTCAAAATTCAGGCTATAATCTGGAATTACCCAGTGAATAGTGGCATTGAACAGTACCCGTGAGCCCAACTCTTGGAAATTCATGTTTTTGGGGTTAAGAGGCATTCCAATGTTCTAAAATAGTTCCAATTGAGTATAAGTAAAGTTAAGATTTAAGCTCAAAATTTAAGGTCAAAGTTTAAGGATATTTACTAGAGAATGCTGTTATACTGGCAGAATATCAAAAGTACTGTGTACGTAGGTGCTGTCTAAGGAGGCTGGAAGTGAGTGGACCTAGCCGGTTCATCCAGTCTTTCCTGGGTACTTACGTAGAATGATAGTTCTCATGGGACTTACCGAATCAGTACAGTTATCTTCTGTCAGGATTTTTGGCAAAGAGAGATATAATAAAGTTAAGATTACTTCTGTAAGTGTACTCTGAGATGTTTAAAGGAGGATGTTTCAGGTAAGGTCGCAACTCACAGTCACAGAGACTGATTCTGCAGAAGGTCAGAAAAAAGATGCAGTATGTAATGCAAGTTAAAACTACTAAAGACTAAAATGCAATGACCAACAAAAAAATTGACTCAGGTAGGCAATGAAATTGACAATCAATTACTAGGGAACCAATTACTTGGCTCTTCGACAACAGCGCCATTGATGGTAAGCTCTCGAATTGTCGTCGTCTGGCCCATCATAATAAAGTAATTGCACCCAATATAATGTAGTATAAGGCACAACCCTATCGTTCTTCTCAAGGAGCCTTTTTATTAGAAACCTAGCAAATTGGATGTCAAAATCAATGGTAAACCTGAGTAGTAGTAAAAATGGTTTTGGGGTTTTGGGTGCTTGATGCAATAAAATAAAGGTACAGAAAGTAGATATTTTTGGATTTTTAATTGAGATGAAAAGAGTTGGTTTGTTTGAGAAATATGTAATGGTAGACTCTTGATGATGAAAACTTATCTATCCTTGCTCTTATGTTAAATTGGAGTTTTAAATCACTAAGTCTCAAAGAAAAACCTCAATCGATAGATTGAGTCCAGAACCCTAATATTCCTTAAACTCCTTTAATCAAAGCTAGTTTCAGAACTATTAGTGAATTGTTAGAAACCACTTAGCGTGTAATTAACCCTAAATTGATGAGAACGCCCTCCAGTGGTCGTCAATCGAAAACCCTAGATTTCAAGCAATTGAATTGATTTACAACGATCGCTGAAAATAACCCAACTTTCTTAAAATTAAAACTAAAATATTAAATTGAAATCCACTATTCAAATCATCCGGAATCAAATACAACAGTCTAATTCGAGAATGATTAATTGATATTTAATCCTTAAACATAGAATGACACCCCTAGATCTAGGAGCAATCATAACATGTGAAGGAATACAAATTAAAACAGTAAAAACTCCCCGTTTAAGTCCGTGAGCTCAAGATATCAGATCCATCACCAAGAGACTAAAGGTTTAGCCTCTCATGACTTCTACTGCACTGCAATCGCTGTTCAGATGTGTTATCATGAAGAAACAATAAAGAGATGAAGGGTGAATGGTGTAGAGATGTGTAGAAAGATGAAAGATGAAAGATGAGGAGAAAGTGTGTAGAGAGTGCTCGAGTACTGCTTCTTAGCCTAATCAGGTCCAAAAACCAGCCTCTCCTCGGCGGCAGCCTCCATCTCTTCTTATAACAGCATGACCTAATTCACAATGCGCAGTTTCAACGATTTCGTATTTTAGTCGCGACCATATCCATTTTATGGTCGCGACCTATGAGCATTGAGAATCTTCTAGAAGAATTATGGGTCACGACCGTCAGACTATTTGGTCGCGACTAAATAGTTCAGAAGCGTGATTCCACTTTCATTGACTTATGATTTCTTTCCTGGTCCTTGCTCTCTTCCAATGTACCTGCAGTTCAATATAAAAGCTCATTGTAAAAGTCCAAATCAGTAAATAACAGAATATATACAGTTTGAAAGGTTAATTTATCATTTTACCCTCTAATTAGCACATTGCCACCCACCATCATGTAATACACAAAAGTACAATTTAAGGCATGAAATGAATGGTAAAGTTATTATAAAACTCTCAAAATTGTCATAGAAACCATATACAAAATGTGTCTTATCAAGACCCATATGAAGTTGGCAGTGGGCCAGTTACTATATTGACCCACAAGTCGTGAGCGGTCTCTAGCAAGACGTCACGACTACCCAAATCATGTGAGGATCGATGAACTATATAACCTTTCATACAACCATATCACGTCCCTTTTGTCACACGATATTTTGGTCATGGATAAGGCATGGAGAACGTCATCCTCCTGTTCCTGACCGTTACTTTCTCAATCCCTGAGTAGTCTGACTATAGAAATGGAACTACTCTTCCATTACAGTATGGCCATACATTTCTCAGACTCACTCATCGAGGGGCCCAATAATATCTCTCTATGAATGTGAGGGACAAATTCCATCTTGACCATTCACATTCCTCCGCATGAAAAACCACTAAGCCCGAACATAGTCTTTATGATCACTCGATCAAAAGTAACTTTTGACTAGGTCAAAGCTGAGCGTTTGTCATATAGGAATCCATGATGATCTCAGGTTAAAGGGCATAGTGACATGGTTTGTATATGAAAGAAGCTTATGACTTAACCTATGCAGCTCTCTCATAGCAGGTCTGTCCAATACCTTATACTTTTACATGTGCCTATAACTTTGATTAATATCTCTATACATCTTCAAAGTCATATTGGTCTTATTTCATCTCTGCTCCCGTATAGATGATCGACCAGGGACATTTAGGATACGATCATGAGTTATCCAAGGATGGTAATTACATATACAAACCATGGCTGTTGATTGATTAGGGACAGAAGTTACGTGAGTCAATTGCATATTCTTGCCTTGTCAGTTTTATATTTATTTCCATTGAGTTCAACTATTGGATTCGCTTGAATGATATTTTGCCCAGGAGTGCAAAAGACGAAGTGTGGGGAGTTGACAAACCCATATTTTTATATATTTATTCATATCATTTTAGTGGATTTTTGTCATTATTTTGGGCCTTAATTATATTATTTTTGCATCGATTGAATTATTGAACTTTATAATAAATTAGGGTTTAATAGGGACGTAATTGTCATATTTTTATTAATTCTCCTAAATAATTATTTTTGTGATAAAAGGTATTACATTATTATGATTTTATATTTCAAGAATTTAGGAGAAGTCAGAATTTACAAAGGACAACAAAGGATCATTAATTCTGAAATTGCACTGGAGGACCCATGGGCCAAACCTTGCGATTTGGCCCATTAGGTTTTATTTTAAAAAGCCATGCATGCATCACAGCAGACCCACTCCGCGAAGATCAATTTACTTTCTGAACATTCACGCACAGAACACACAGACCGTAGAAACAATTGGAAAGAGAGAAGACGCACAGGGAGCAGAGACACAAGCCACGACCGAGAAACCCATTCACCATCTTCATTCATCTCCTCCACGCCATCATCACCATCTCCACCTACCCTCCACCTCCATTCCTACGGCCCAGAAGTAGCGACTACAACAGCGAGGCAGTGACTGTGCAGTGGACAGAAGCAGCCGAGTAGTAGCGATGACAATCACTGCAAGGAGCACGGCAGCATTTGTGATGGCTATGCGTGGCTAGAACATCTTAATCCTCTTATTCAATGGCAAGGGCATGAGCTTGGAATCTAAAGGAGAGTTTAAATTATTTTAATTTTTACCCATTAATTATTTTGTTATTCCTAGGTCTTAGGATAATTTTATAATTATTGGGAATGCTTATAATGATTTATCTTTATTGAGGATTATTATAATTGGATTTTGTTTGGCAATTGATATTGTTCTTTAATTAACTTTAATTTCAGTTACTTTGATCTGGGTCAGACATGGTATTGAGATTATTGTGAATATTTTGTGATTTTTCAAGGTGGCTTGAATCATTGGATCATTATATCTCTTGCTGAATTAAATCCTATTTCTATAAATTATTGAGTTGTAATTAAGCATTGGATTTTAATATCTTTAGTCCTAATTTATTATTCTGGTGGCAGTTAATAAATTAGGACTTGGAAAATATTTCGTGACAATTCGAGGTGGCTCGGTTGTTGGATTAAAAGCTTAATTATAATTCTTAATTCATTGTTTAGAACTCCCATATCTGTTGAAGCTATGATTGCCTGCGTTATTGAATTGGAGGATTGATTTCATTATTATTAATCTCTTTCTCTTTAATTCCATTCACTTGTTATCATTCATTAACATTTTTTTAAATTAAAAATACCAAAAATATTTTATTTAAATTTATTTTAAATCATTGCATTCAGTTGATTAGTCAACCAAAACAAATCCCATTTTTTTAGCTTAAGTTGCATTGAATTTAGTTACTTAAGAATTTAATTCTATTTTTGGCTCCTCAAAGAGAACGACCCGAGGTTGCGCTATACGCAATCCTTGGTTTAAATTTTTGAAGTAACCCCAAGGTGACATCGGACGAAAAGGTTGTTTCAAGTGGCGCCGTTGTCGGGGAGCCAAGAGATTGGTTCTCTAGTAACTAAGTGTTAAGTAACTTTGAGTAAATTGGTTCTTAGTTAGTTTTCATAACAGTTGCATTTGCATTTTCATTTGCATTTTTTTTCTTAAAACAAAAAAAAATCAAAAATTTGGGTTCATTAAATTTTATTTTTCTTTTGTTTCAAATTTTTTTTTCTTTTCATCTGGACTGCTATTGTTTATGCCTAGGAGTGATAGGGCTTTACCTTTGATTCCCTTAAATCTTGAAATTGAAAAGTCTGTGAAAAAGATTAGAAGAAACAGGAGAATAAAGGGTACAAGTCAAGTTATTGTTGAAGAGGGGCATATTTCACAAGAGTCAAATTTGTCATCTAGTGAACACGTGTCTGTTAGTAATTTTGAATTAGAACCGGAAACCATGGATGGTGCTAATGGTAATAATGGTTACAATGGGCTTAATAGGAATAACAGACATGGTGAGAACAACTTTGGGAATAATGGTGAGAATGATAGAAGCATGAGGGAGATTAATAATTCTAATGTTGATTATGATCCTTATGGCTTTTATACTGATGATGTAAACTTTGAAATTAAAGGAGCATTAATTTCTTCCTTACCTAGATTCCATGGTTTTGCAGGTGATAATCCACACAGGCATTTGAAGACTATGCATATGGTGTGCTCTTCCATGAAACCACCGACGGCTAATCTTCAAGATGTATTGAGGAGAGCATTTCACTTTACTTTAGAAGGCAAGGCCAAGGAGTGGCTTTACACACTGCCTCAACATTTTAGCACGTTAACTTGGGATCAGTTGAAAGGAGCATTCTTAGATGAATATTTCCCTGCCTCTAAAACTTCAAGGCTAAAGAAGGAGATAACTAGTGTTGTACAACGGGATAATGAATCCATGCACGAGTATTGGACCAGATTCATCACACTTCTAGCTCAGTGTCCACATCATAATATTTCAAAGAATGATCTGGTCAACTCTTTCTATGAAGGGCTACTTCCACATCATAAGCCCTCAATTCATGCCGCTGCAAATGGTTCTCTCAGAGAATTAAGTCCTAATGCTGCATGGGATATGCTTCAAAAAATGGCTACTAATGACCCTCAATCTGGAGACACAAGAAAAGTGTATAATACCTCTTCGGTTTCTTCCTAGGATATTCTTGCTGAAATTGCTGCTTTGGGAAATCGAATGGAGAAAAGACTCAGTATTTTGGAGAATAATGTAAATGCCAAGCAGGTTAATTTGATGGGTCACTCAACTTGTAGTCACTGGATGTGAGTTTTGTGGGTCAATGATGCACGCCTCTAATACTTGTTCTCGATATGAAGAGGTTTCTGCCCTGTATCAAAATAGGAATGTTCAGTATCAAAAGAGGGATCCCTACTCTAACACTTACAATCCAGGGTGGAGAGATCATCCTAATTTTAAATGGGGTGGAAATCAAGGCAACCCTCAGGGAAATTTCTCAAATCAAATGGGGTCTAGTCAGGGGGCATCATCTTCTTTTTCTGGAGGTAATGAACTTGGTTTGATTGTGAAAGGTATTACTGAACTTAACTCAAAGCTTGACAATCAGAAGTCACAAACTGAGGCTAAGTTACATGCTATGGAGAATAAGGTGGACTCATGTCTACAAAATGTGTTCTCTAAATTGGAGCAAATGGAGACTAAGCATGAAAATTTGAATGCTTTTGTTACTCAATTCTCCAACAACTTGAGTGAACAACAAGCAAGGAGTAGTGGTTCTATGCCCTCCAACACAGTGATAAATCCTAAATCTTTGAATGCAATCACACTGAGAAGTGGTAAGAAAATTTGTGCCAAGAATGTGCAATTCAAAGAACATGAAGAGGATGAAGAGCCAGTTGATAAGGAAATAGAAGTTGAGTCTCCTCCTGCCAAAACTACTCAAGAAACTTCCCAAGCTGAGAAAGAAGCTTCTATCCAATCTGAAAGCCTACAAGAAAAGAAGTTCTTGGAGAAGTGTCAGAAACAACCAGTGGTGCAAAATGAGGAAGAGGCAACAACTATCATAAAGGGACCTGTGGAGAAAGGATCACCTTCTGACTCCAAGGGTGATGAGGTAAATATTCGTGACTTGCCTTTTCCAAATTCTTACTTGGTTAGTAAAAAGATTGTTGAAAAGAAAGATAATGATGATTTGTTTGAAATGTTTAGCAAACTTGAGGTTAATGTGCCACTACTTGATTTGATTAAAAAGATGCCTAAGTGTGCTAAATTCTTGAAAGACCTATGTACAAACAAGAGAAAGTATAGGCATAGTGAGAGAATCCAACTGGGGTTGAGTGTTAGTGCCTTGTTTAAGCCACAGTTGCCTATCAAATGTAAAGACCCAGGTTCTTACACTATCCCTTGCACCATAGGTAGAACTACAATTTCTCATGCCCTACTTGACTTAGGTGCAGCAATTAATGTCATGCCTACCTCTGTTTATAAGACCTTGGGTATTAAAGCTTTGAAAGACACTAGTGTAGTGCTTGGCCTAGCTGATAGGACCGTGAGATACCCCAAAGGCATACTTGAGGATATTCTCGTGCAAGTCAAAGGTCTTGTTTTTCCAGCTGACTTTTATGTCCTTGATATGACTAATGACCTTCCCACTGAGAGTACCTTGATTCTAGGTAGACCATTTCTTCTAACTGCTGAGACTATAATTAATATGAAAAAAGGTCTTATCACTATGGGGATTAGGGATCAAGAAGTTCAATTTAATCTTTCAGAAGCTATGAATCATGGTTATGAAGATTGTTCTTATTTAGGCATTAGTTCGATTGAATGTCATGATAATGATCTGGACCACTTACATGAGACTGATATGCATGAACCTCACTGGGGTGACACAGTTGTGAAGCATGATGATATTTTTACTTGTCTACCCCCCTTCCATCCTTCTCACTTCTGTGCATGTGAGGGTGGTGTATCATGTGTCTATTGTTTAGAGATAGACAATTGGCTCTCTTCTACTCATGATTTTGATATATCATCTTGTTTTGATTGTGATGTTACTGCTGATTACACCTTGATAGCCTTGAGAAAGGTGTATTTCTTGATTTTGCAGGAACTGATGATAAGGGTTGATTCACGAGCTATGGATATAGACTCCCCTTTGAGTGGCTCTGGAACATTAGAAGAGGACAACAATGATTCTGCTACTACCTTAGTCCCTTCTGATCCCACTCTCACTTCTAATTTACTTTTTTTTTCTATTGATCAGACTGACCCTAACTCTCATATTTCTAGGTCATCTGCTGGTGGCACTGAGTCGGGAAGTGGAGGAAATATACACCACACTGAGCTTATATCTCCTTCCCCAAGCCATATGGACACAACACTCACACTAAATGCACTTGATATACCAAAACTAGTTCCTTCTATTGTGCAACCCCCTGATTTAGAATTGAAACCCCTCCCTTCTAACTTGAAATATGTCTTTCTTGCTGATGATTGTAAACTGCCTGTTATTATTTCCAGTTCTCTGAGTAGTTCTGAAGAAGAGAGATTAGTTTCTGTGTTGAAAAGAAATAAAAGGGCTATAGGTTGCTATTTAGGGGATATACCAGGGATCGATCCCTTGGTTTGCACGTACAAGATCCTTTTAGCTAAGGGTCAAAGCCAGTTAAGCAGCCACCAAGGAGGTCAAACCCTCTTATTCATGATGTGATTAAAAAGGAGGTATCTAAGTTATTGAGTGCAGGAATCATATATACTATCTCAGATAGCGAGTGGGTGAGCCCGGTATGTCACATCCTTAATTTTATACATCTTAGGAACCATTCAGTAGCATTTGGAACCACTTTCAGGGTCATAGAAGTCCAAACTCTCAATCTGGAATTTTACTCTTTTCGGTACTGTTCACTGTAGCAAATTCCAGATGAGTGACTTGACTTTTAAAAATCATAACTAATTCTAGAAAAATTGAAACGAAGTGGTTCAAAGTGATACATGAAGATAACTCAATTATATTTCAGGGAAAAATCATTGGTTGACCATTACATGAACAATTTAACGTGGGTCAACATTTTAAAGTTACTGTTCATCCAGTGATTTTCTCCTGAATCCAGCATTTTGGTTCCATCTTTGATCATTTATATCCTTTCGTACAGACATCCAAATGGGACATTCTATATATGAAATTAAATCTTAGTATGTCTACTTTTTACCATAAATATTTCATACATTAATTCAACCATTTACTATTTTTAATGATTTATCAAACATGCATAGGTTCTCACGAGTTACTGTTCACTGACCCTATTTTCAGCATTCAATCTTCACATGAGCATGCATACAACCATCACATATCAGTCATACATGCCAGATAACAATTATTATTAGATAATCAAATGTTATATATCAGTGTATGATCAATCCCCTCAAATTTCTATTACATCTTTTTCTGTCTAAAATCCGGCAGCATAACTGCTACAATCTTCCTCTAGAAAGTAACCGATGTTGTACCGATTCGGTAATTCCCTCGTGAGAACTACCATTCTACGTAGTACCCAGGAAAGACTGGATGAACCTGCTGGGTCCACTCACTTCCAGCCTCCTTAGACAGCACTACGTACACAGTACGTATCAGCTCCTTTCCCTGTTCCTGCTTTCTTGCCGGAATTTCGGCAGCATAACGGCGTCTCTTAAAATTTCCAAATTTCATTTTGACAGAACCTCCCCTGTAATGTTATGTATGGGAATGAGATTCAAAAGAATCCCAGTAGCAACAATCATAACAATATATGTATGCAGAGTGACGGTGCTTGCTTGTGATTGTGTACAGATAAGTATGCTGCATGCTTCCATATTCAATAACATATGATCATAGCATTGGAATAGAGCTTCAAGCATAACATATAAGACAACAATCCAATCAAACAAAACAACACATCATAAAGATATTACATAAGAGCTAGGATTAGTTACTACCTCAAAAGCAGAGCTTCAGAACTTCCCTACTACTTCCAACTTCACCAGAACTTCCTTACTTCTTTCTTCCTCACACTTTCTCTCTCAAGAACTTCTTTCTTCCTCTCTTTCTTGCTTGCACCGAAATGAAGGAGTAAGGGGGGGTATTTATAGCGTTGAGCAATGGCAATCTTGTAATTAGGAAGACTTATGATCCTGTGGTCCTGGTTTTTCCTGGAATTTCCTATTTTCTTTAATTCTCTTTTACTGCATCACCCTGGACACCTCATGGGACACCTCATAGGACACCTCACCACCCATATGCTTCATGTGACGAAATTTGGAGGTTCTGGAAGCTTTCCGGTCCAATCCGGTACCGGCCCGGTCTATCTCCTCGGAAAACGTGCCGTTTTTCTTAAACTGATGTTTCTGAAGATCCTTTTTATGTCTACTGACCTCATATTTAGTATCTAGACCCTTTATATCATTAACTTTTTAATACTGGGTCCATACTCAGTTACAGATCCCCTGCGAAATGACCAAAATGCCCTTGGTGCCCTATCTTGTCCTATTTTAACCCTAAGGGCAAAATCGTCATTTCATATCTTTCTGGACCTGGTCAAAGCTTATACTGGCTCTAGCCAACCTTATTTAGACATGTCTTGACCTCTGGGCCTGTCCAGAATGACCAGAATGCCCTTCATTCATCTACTGCCCTTTTTGTACAACACAGGGGCATTTTCGTAATTTCGCACTTTTCCGGGGTTCTGCTGGACACTGGCCCACCTATCAGTCCAAGAGCCTTATTGGGCCTCTAATGGCGCCATTTTTTGGGCTTCCTGGGTCCCTTACCTGTAGGGCACGTATTACGAGGAATCTTCCTCTGTCACAGTTCACCAAATATTTTAATTATTATTTACCGATTATACACCTTTCCGGACACCGGCTCCTTTTCCCAGATACAGTGTCCTACTGTGTTCAGGCATCCCTGTGGGTCATAACGGTCATCTGACCGAAGTCATCTGATCGCATTTAGCCCCTTTAAAAATGCCGATAAATCTCCAACCCGGATCCCCGGAGGCCTCATACTCCCGTCTGAATTTGCTATTTTGTGAATAACTCCTTCTACAGACCTCCTATAGGTATTCTGTCAGTTTCCTGACATCCGCCCCATAAGGGCGCATCATCCTGTATTTTCTCACTTATATCTGAAATCTAGGGTATCCGGTATTAATTTTTATAACTTTTGGACGATCAGTCCATTTCTTGCTATCTGGAGTCTTCAAAAATTCCGGTATTAGGCTGGGTTACCGGGCGTCACCTGCCCTACCATCTGGTAGAATCTGGGACTGAAATGCTGTCAGGCAGTGCGAACCACTTCTGGCCTAACTTTCTTTAATTACACTTTAGCCCCAGGGAACTTTTCTTCTTTATAATTAAATCCCTTTTATTTGGCTAAAATTACACTTAAGGACCCCACCTTTTTGTCTACTTTTCTTTTTGGCCTTGAACTTTTTCATAATTACATCTAAGTCCCTACATTTTCTTTCTTTTGCAATTTTAACCCCTTTCCTTGCATAAATGGCCACTATATTTCTAGGGACTTTCACTATTTACATATAAGTCCTTGATCTTTGACTTATTTGCAGTTTAATCGCTAAAAACCCTCTGTATGTTTCTGGGACTTCTGCTCAAAGGAGTCTGATAGTCTATCTATTTCAGGCTCACTTTCGGAGTCTCTGGGCCTGAAAATTGGGGTGTTACATTTCTACCCCCTTAAAATAAATTTCGTCCTCGAAATTTACTTAGTTCCTTCGTCAACTATTCTGGATATATCTTCTCGGTATATCATTTCCTGGTTTATGACTAAGGCTTGGGGTATTCATCCATTCATCAATCTTCTACTTACCTACTTCTACTCAGGGACAACTTACTGGACTTATGAGTAGTGTCCATTTCTTTCATATTTTTCCTTTCATAATTTTAATGTAATTCTGGGGTCTACCTCAATCCTCTTACACTTTGCTAATCTCTTAGGAGAAACATTACCTTTGTTTCTCCTGATACAAGATTATAACCCAGATGCATCTATGCCAAACTTTTCGGGCAACCGTATTCTTTCTTATCCCTTCATAGGGCTTTTCTATCATTAAACTATTCTTGCCTTAGCACCTTTCGTGTTACTGAGTTAGGGCTTGGTTGTTCTGTTTATAGCTCTAGGCCTTAGTATTCTCTTCTCTGTTTTTTCAAGAATTCTTCTACAAACCTTTGAATATCAGTACTCAGATTTGATCTTGGACTCCGTCTTAGTTTAAGGGAAAGTTAAGTTCAGTCTGTATATAATAGAGGCAATTTGAGAAAAAGTATTATAAATAATTTTTCTGGATGAGTTTATCAACTAGTGAAGCTTCCTTATCTTAACTTTGTCTTTGGCATTCATCTTCCCAAAGAGATACTACATTGTACTCATATCTCATGGCTCATCTTAGGCTAGGTCTAACTGTGACCTCGGGATCTAGCTGTGATCAACCATTAGCCTCTTCAGAATCTAACTGCGACTCTGAACCTCTTAGGATCTAACTGCGACCCTGGAGCCATACTAGGATCTAACTGCGACCCTCCAGAATCTAACTGTGATTCTGTTGTACTGTATACCTCCCGAAGATCTTAAACCAACAGACTAAGTTATAAGGTTAACTGCTTCCACCTGTTGATAACTCAATAAAAATTTTAAAATTTTTTTATAGCCTCGTATTATTTACCCAGACTTTACTTATTTTCTCTCTTACTCAGGAGTTCCCTCTCATCTCAGCTTATTCTAATCTGTGCTCTAACTGCGAGCATTCTGTATCAGATCTATCTCTTATCTAAAGAGTGATCTGAAAATAAATGCTTTATTGTTATCTGCTTCCCTTTTTATACCATTCCTTTCAATAGAAATGGCCCTGACTACTGTATTCACAGTTTATAGAATGATCTGAGTAAAATATATCATATTCATTCCCACATAAAGGCAACATACTAGGTACAGGATAGCTCAATAGTGTGCATACTGGACAATATATACAGGACTTATTAGCTAATGGAAACAGAACACATATGGACTCGTATCTTAATTTGGTGCAGGAGACTTTCTTATCTCGTTGCCAGTCAGGGCATATACTCTTCCCTGAGTCGGATATCTTTCGCCTGTTGTGTTCTGTGGGCACTCTCTAGCATAATGTCCAGACTTTCCACACCTATAGCATAACCCTTGACCTGCTAGACAAGGCCTCGTACCATGGTCTCGACCACAATTCCCACATACATTAGGCCTTGGTTGCCTACTAACTTCTCTTGGCCCACTACCTGGTCTACTCCCCTGTTTCTTATTAACTTCTGACTCATATACTGGCCCATTTCTCTTCTTACTGTTTCCTTTCGAGGAACCTGGGGGCGTCATTCTCAATGGTATGATGTAGCAGGCTCACCCTTTTCTGGATATTGCACATTCTTTTATGTGATCCTGCATACCTCTACTGCTTCATTAAACTTTCGTATCTGCCTAGGAAAAACTTTCTCTTTCAGTGTAGAATTTAATCCACGAGTTAATTTCTCAGTGGTCCATCTTTCATCATTCCTATATTTTAGGTACGTGGAGTATCGTGAAAGACGAATAAACTTAGCAAGATAATCGTCAAAGGATTCCTGCTCACCCTGCCTTAATATTAAAAATTCGGCTTCGTGCTCATCCTTTACTGACTGTGGAAAATATTTCTCGTTGAACTGCTCAAGAAATACTTCCCATGTGAGTGGAATATTTCTTGATTGCAGAATTACTTCTGTGTTCCTCCACCACCGATCGGCCTCCTTTTTTAGCTTGTAAACTGCCATTTGGGCCTTTCTTTCAGTGGGACATTCTAAAATCTTAAAGATTTTCTCTAACTGGCTAACCCAATCCTCGGCTACTTGAGTGTCAAAAGTTCCTTCAAACATAGGCGGATTAAACTTCCGGAATCGTTCCATCCATGTTTGAAGACTTTCCTGGTTATTGTTATTTCCTATAGACCCTTGATGTCTATTCATTCCAGTCTGTCCATGATCTGACTGAGGTTCAGGTTCTACATCATTTTCTGGTACTACCTCTTTCTCAGACTGCTGTAAGCTAGTAACTGCAGCAGCAACCGCCGTAGCGATAGCAGAATCTCGTTCTCGATCTTGGCAAACTTGTTCCGCCCTTATTTCTTCCATCATTCTCTGTTGCTGATCTAGCCTAGCAAGGATGACTTGCATAGGATCTACCTCATTGGAGTTTCCAGCTTCCTCTATGTGTGGCTCCTCCACTCTAGTTCTACGTCCTCGTCTTGTGTTCACCATCTTGCTCCTCGTCAATCTCAAAAGAAAAGTGAACATATTAATATCATACTACCTATTCATCTAAGAGCTTTACCTTTACTGGGCTTTTCTAAACCTTTAACTTTCCTATATATATTAGTCGTTACACAAGACCTATCTCGTCACAACCTCAGCTTCCCGTGATCACTAACTTAGTGTCAATTATGACAGCTTTATGAGGGTATCTCTATAATTTATCTATTCAGAGTATTTCCTAAGCCAGAATCCTTTGCTCTGATACCAAAATGTCACATCCTTAATTTTATACATCTTAGGAACCATTCAGTAGCATTTGGAACCACTTTCAGGGTCATAGAAGTCCAAACTCTCAATCTGGAATTTTACTCTTTTCGGTACTGTTCACTGTAGCAAATTCCAGATGAGTGACTTGACTTTTAAAAATCATAACTAATTCTAGAAAAATTGAAACGAAGTGGTTCAAAGTGATACATGAAGCTAACTCAATTATCTTTCAGGGAAAAATCATTGGTTGACCATTACTTGAACAATTTAACGTGGGTCAACATTTTAATGTTACTGTTCATCCAGTAATTTTCTCCTGAATCCAGCATTTTGGTTCCATCTTTGATAATTTATATCCTTTCGTACAGACATCCAAATAGGACATTCTATATATGAAATTAAATCTTAGTATGTATAATTTTTACCATAAAAATTTCGCACATTAATTCAACCATTTACTAGTTTTAATGATTTATCAAACATGCATAGGTTCTCACGAGTTACTGTTCACTGACCCTATTTTCAGCATTCAATCTTCACATGAGCATGCATACAACCATCACATATCATTCATACATGCCAGATAACAATTATTATTAGATAATCAAATGTTATATATCAGTGTATGATCAATCCCCTCAAATTTCTATTACATCTTTTTCTGTCTAAAATTCGGCAGCATAACTGCTACAATCTTCCTCTAGAAAGTAACCGATGTTGTACCGATTCGGTAATTCCCTCGTGAGAACTACCATTCTACGTAGTACCCAGGAAAGACTGGATGAACCTGCTGGGTCCACTCACTTCCAGCCTCCTTAGACAGCACTACGTACACAGTACGTATCAGCTCCTTTCCCTGTTCCTGCTTTCTTGCCGGAATTTCGGCAGCATAACGGCGTCTCTTAAAATTTCCAAATTTCATTTTGACAGAACCTCCCCTGTAATGTTATGTATGGGAATGAGATTCAAAAGAATCCCAGTAGCAACAATCATAACAATATATGTAATGCAGAGTGACGGTGCTTGCTTGTGATTGTGTACAGATAAGTATGCTGCATGCTTCCATATTCAATAACATATGATCATAGCATTGGAATAGAGCTTCAAGCATAACATATAAGACAACAATCCAATCAAACAAAACAACACATCATAAAGATATTACATAAGAGCTAGGATTAGTTACTACCTCAAAAGCAGAGCTTCAGAACTTCCCTACTACTTCCAACTTCACCAGAACTTCCTTACTTCTTTCTTCCTCACACTTTCTCTCTCAAGAACTTCTTTCTTCCTCTCTTTCTTGCTTGCACCGAAATGAAGGAGTAAGGGGGGGTATTTATAGCGTTGAGCAATGGCAATCTTGTAATTAGGAAGACTTATGATCCTGTGGTCCTGGTTTTTCCTGGAATTTCCTATTTTCTTTAATTCTCTTTTACTGCATCACCCTGGACACCTCATGGGACACCTCATAGGACACCTCACCACCCATATGCTTCATGTGACGAAATTTGGAGGTTCTGGAAGCTTTCCGGTCCAATCCGGTACCGGCCCGGTCCATCGCCTCGAAAAACGTGCCGTTTTCTGAATCTGATGTTTCTGAAGATCCTTTTTATGTCTACTGACCTCATATTTAGTATCTAGACCCTTTATATCATTAAATTTTTAATACTGGGTCCAGACTCAGTTACAGATCCCCTGCGAAATGACCAAAATGCCCTTGGTGCCCTATCTTGTCCTATTTTAACCCTAAAGGCAAAATCGTCATTTCACACCTTTCTGGACCTGGTCAAAGCTTATACTGGCTCTAGCCAACCTTATTTAGACATGTCTTGACCTCTGGGCCTGTCTAGAATGACCAGAATGCCCTTCATTCATCTACTGCCCTTTTTGTACAACACAGGGGCATTTTCGTAATTTCGCACTTTTCCGGGGTTCTGCTGGACACTGGCCCACCTATCAGTCCAAGAGCCTTATTGGGCCTCTAATGGCGCCATTTTTTGGGCTTCCTGGGTCCCTTACCTGTATGGCACGCATTACGAGGAATCTTCCTCTGTCACAGTTCACCAAATATTTTAATTATTATTTACCGATTATACACCTTTCCGGACACCGGCTCCTTTTCCCAGATACAGTGTCCTACTGTGTTCAGGCATCATTGTGGGTCATAACGGTCATCTGACCGAAGTCATCCGATCGCATTCAGCCCCTTTAAAAATGCCGATAAATCTCCAACCCGGATCCCCGGAGGCCTCATACTCCCGTCTGAATTTGCTATTTTGTGAATAACTCCTTCTACAGACCTCCTATAGGTATTCTGTCAGTTTCCTGACATCCGCCCTATAAGGGCGCATCATCCTGTATTTTCTCACTTATATCTGAAATCTAGGGTATCCGGTATTAATTTTTATAACTTTTGGACGATCAGTCCATTTCTTGCTATCTGGAGTCTTCAAAAATTCCGGTATTAGGCTGGGTTACCGGGCGTCACCTGCCCTACCATCTGGTAGAATCTGGGACTGAAATGCTGTCGGGCAGTGCGAACCACTTCCGGCCTAACTTTCTTTAATTACACTTTAGCCCCAGGGAACTTTTCTTCTTTATAATTAAATCCCTTTTATTTGGCTAAAATTACACTTAAGGACCCCACCTTTTTGTCTACTTTTCTTTTTGGCCTTGAACTTTTTCATAATTACATCTAAGTCCCTACATTTTCTTTCTTTTGCAATTTTAACCCCTTTCCTTGCATAAATGGCCACTATATTTCTAGGGACTTTCACTATTTACATATAAGTCCTTGATCTTTGACTTATTTGCAGTTTAATCCCTAAAAACCCTCTGTATGTTTCTGGGACTTCTGCTCAAAGGAGTCTGATAGTCTATCTATTTCAGGCTCACTTTCTGAGTCTCTGGGCCTGAAAATTGGGGTGTTACATTTCTACCCCCTTAAAATAAATTTCGTCCTCGAAATTTACTTAGTTCCTTCGTCAACTATTCTGGATATATCTTCTCGGTATATCATTTCCTGGTTTATGACTAAGGCTTGGGGTATTCATCCATTCATCAATCTTCTACTTACCTACTTCTACTCAGGGACAACTTACTGGACTTATGAGTAGTGTCCATTTCTTTCATATTTTTCCTTTCATAATTTTAATGTAATTCTGGGGTCTACCTCAATCCTCTTACACTTTGCTAATCTCTTAGGAGAAACATTACCTTTGTTTCTCCTGATACAAGATTATAACCCAGATGTATCTATGCCAAACTTTTCGGGCAACCGTATTCTTTCTTATCCCTTCATAGGGCTTTTCTATCGTTAAACTATTCTTGCCTTAGCACCTTTCGTGTTACTGAGTTAGGGCTTGGTTGTTCTGTTTATAGCTCTAGGCCTTAGTATTCTCTTCTCTGTTTTTTCAAGAATTCTTCTACAAACCTTTGAATATCAGTACTCAGATTTGATCTTGGACTCCGTCTTAGTTTAAGGGAAAGTTAAGTTCAGTCTGTATATAATAGAGGCAATTTGAGAAAAAGTATTATAAATAATTTTTCTGGATGAGTTTATCAACTAGTGAAGCTTCCTTATCTTAACTTTGTCTTTGGCATTCATCTTCCCAAAGAGATACTACATTGTACTCATATCTCATGGCTCATCTTAGGCTAGGTCTAACTGTGACCTCGGGATCTAGCTGTGATCAACCATTAGCCTCTTCAGAATCTAACTGCGACTCTGAACCTCTTAGGATCTAACTGCGACCCTGGAGCCATACTAGGATCTAAATGCGACCCTCCAGAATCTAACTGTGATTCTGTTGTATTGTATACCTCCCGAAGATCTTAAACCAACAGACTAAGTTATAAGGTTAACTGCTTCCACCTGTTGATAACTCAATAAAAATTTTAAAATTTTTTTATAGCCTCGTATTATTTACCCAGACTTTACTTATTTTCTCTCTTACTCAGGAGTTCCCTCTCATCTCAGCTTATTCTAATCTGTGCTCTAACTGCGAGCATTCTGTATCAGATCTATCTCTTATCTAAAGAGTGATCTGAAAATAAATGCTTTATTGTTATCTGCTTCCCTTTTTATACCATTCCTTTCAATAGAAATGGCCCTGACTACTGTATTCACAGTTTATAGAATGATCTGAGTAAAATATATCATATTCATTCCCACATAAAGGCAACATACTAGGTACAGGATAGCTCAATAGTGTGCATACTGGACAATATATACAGGACTTATTAGCTAATGGAAACAGAACACATATGGACTCGTATCTTAATTTGGTGCAGGAGACTTTCTTATCTCGTTGCCAGTCAGGGCATATACTCTTCCCTGAGTCGGATATCTTTCGCCTGTTGTGTTCTGTGGGCACTCTCTAGCATAATGTCCAGACTTTCCACACCTATAGCATAACCCTTGACCTGCTAGACAAGGCCTCGTACCATGGTCTCGACCACAATTCCCACATACATTAGGCCTTGGTTGCCTACTAACTTCTCTTGGCCCACTACCTGGTCTACTCCCCTGTTTCTTATTAACTTCTGACTCATATACTGGCCCATTTCTCTTCTTACTGTTTCCTTTCGAGGAACCTGGGGGCGTCATTCTCAATGGTATGATGTAGCAGGCTCACCCTTTTCTGGATATTGCACATTCTTTTATGTGATCCTGCATACCTCTACTGCTTCATTAAACTTTCGTATCTGCCTAGGAAAAACTTTCTCTTTCAGTGTAGAATTTAATCCACGAGTTAATTTCTCAGTGGTCCATCTTTCATCATTCCTATATTTTAGGTACGTGGAGTATCGTGAAAGACGAATAAACTTAGCAAGATAATCGTCAAAGGATTCCTGCTCACCCTGCCTTAATATTAAAAATTCGGCTTCGTGCTCATCCTTTACTGACTGTGGAAAATATTTCTCGTTGAACTGCTCAAGAAATACTTCCCATGTGAGTGGAATATTTCTTGATTGCAGAATTACTTCTGTGTTCCTCCACCACCGATCGGCCTCCTTTTTTAGCTTGTAAACTGCCATTTGGGCCTTTCTTTCAGTGGGACATTCTAAAATCTTAAAGATTTTCTCTAACTGGCTAACCCAATCCTCGGCTACTTGAGTGTCAAAAGTTCCTTCAAACATAGGCGGATTAAACTTCCGGAATCGTTCCATCCATGTTTGAAGACTTTCCTGGTTATTGTTATTTCCTATAGACCCTTGATGTCTATTCATTCCAGTCTGTCCATGATCTGACTGAGGTTCAGGTTCTACATCATTTTCTGGTACTACCTCTTTCTCAGACTGCTGTAAGCTAGTAACTGCAGCAGCAACCGCCGTAGCGATAGCAGAATCTCGTTCTCGATCTTGGCAAACTTGTTCCGCCCTTATTTCTTCCATCATTCTCTGTTGCTGATCTAGCCTAGCAAGGATGACTTGCATAGGATCTACCTCATTGGAGTTTCCAGCTTCCTCTATGTGTGGCTCCTCCACTCTAGTTCTACGTCCTCGTCTTGTGTTCACCATCTTGCTCCTCGTCAATCTCAAAAGAAAAGTGAACATATTAATATCATACTACCTATTCATCTAAGAGCTTTACCTTTACTGGGCTTTTCTAAACCTTTAACTTTCCTATATATATTAGTCGTTACACAAGACCTATCTCGTCACAACCTCAGCTTCCCGTGATCACTAACTTAGTGTCAATTATGACAGCTTTATGAGGGTATCTCTATAATTTATCTATTCAGAGTATTTCCTAAGCCAGAATCCTTTGCTCTGATACCAAAATGTCACATCCTTAATTTTATACATCTTAGGAACCATTCAGTAGCATTTGGAACCACTTTCAGGGTCATAGAAGTCCAAACTCTCAATCTGGAATTTTACTCTTTTCGGTACTGTTCACTGTAGCAAATTCCAGATGAGTGACTTGACTTTTAAAAATCATAACTAATTCTAGAAAAATTGAAACGAAGTGGTTCAAAGTGATACATGAAGCTAACTCAATTATCTTTCAGGGAAAAATCATTGGTTGACCATTACTTGAACAATTTAACGTGGGTCAACATTTTAATGTTACTGTTCATCCAGTAATTTTCTCCTGAATCCAGCATTTTGGTTCCATCTTTGATAATTTATATCCTTTCGTACAGACATTGTAACATCCCAATTTTCAGGCCTTCAGACACGGAAATAGCCTAAGATTGAGAGGCTACCAGACCCCTTTTGAGCAGAAGTCCCAGAGACATAAGAGAGTTTTTAGGGACTAAGCTGCGAGTAAGTAAAGGTACGGGAACTTATGTGCAAACAGTGGAAGTCCCAAGGGGTAGAATGGCCATTTGGGGTGATGTAAAGGATAAAGGTTGCGAGCTGATCATTTAGGTCGTGACTAGAGTAAAGCATGGTCGTGACTAGTGGTTTCAGAAAGAGCTATACGCGACAAGAAAGCATTATGGTCGCGACGTAAAAGAAGTATGGTCGCGACTAGAAAGCAGTGATATCGCGACTAATAATGGCAGAAAGGTTTAGACGCGACTGAATGTGTGTGTGTCGCGACTAATAGGTGAAATGGGCTGGTTGCGACTAGAAAATGTTATGGTCGCGACTAGATTGTGTTATGGTCGCGACGAAAGAATGTTGTGGTCGCGACTAATGTACACAGAATTGTAAGGTCGCGACAAGATGATGTTGAGGTCGCGACTAGTGACTAAAGTGACGCTAAGCGTATGGGCAAAGAGTGGTGAAGGTCCAAGAGAGATAGTTACCCGGTTGGAGATAGACCGGAGGCAGGATATCAGATACAGGAAAGGTTATCTGGAAACCATGAAGTAAACTGATAAGGTATACTCATGGGTCCCACAAGATGCCGCATGGCATTAAAGTAATGATTCAGTAAAGTAAAGATACTCGGTTGGCGCGATAACCGATGAGGCACGTAAACCGAGGAGGTGATCAGATAAGTCTGGGACTTATCTGGGTGGCATTGGGAAGCGTGCAAGGTCTCTTCCAGTTGTCACATGCATTAGTCTGCAGAAAGCAGATAAAGTTGAGGGCACGCATTACGAGGCAAGAGACTGGACCGGTGAGTCAGCATGGTGAGTCAGCATGCTGAGGTGTCCCGGGAATTCAAGCATGTGAAAAATGAGGCGCTGAGTCAGCATGGTGAGTTGGCACGATGATGCAGTAAAGGAGAAATTAAAGAAAATAGGAAAATCCAGGAAAAACCAGGACCGCAGGATCAAAGTTCATGGTATTTACGGATATGCCATTGGGGAACCTTATAAATACCCCCTCCCCTCATTCCATTCTTGCATCACGCATGGAGAGGAGAATGAGAGAGAAAGAAGAGAGGGAAAGGGAAGGGAAGGAAGAGAGAAAGGAGAAAGGAAGAAAGGAAGTTCTGGCGGAGCTGGAAGCAGAATAGAGATAGTAGGGTTCTGCTGAGCTAGCCAGGTAGTAACTAATCCTAACTTCTATGTAATGGCTTTGTGATTTGATGTGCTATTGTTTGGTTGGATTGTTGTCTTATATGTTATGTCTGAAGCTCTGCTGTAATGCTATGGTCATATGTTATTAAGCATGGAAGCACGCAGCATACTTATCTGTACACAATCACAAGCAAGCACTGTCACTCTGCATTACATATATTGTTATGATTGTTGCTACTGAGATTCCCCCGAATCTCATCCCCATCCATAACCCATTACAGGGAGGTTATGCTGAAGTGGATTTAGAGAATCCTAAGAGACGCCGTTATGCTGCCGGAGTAAAGACTGAACATCAGTATATGATAAGTACTGTGTACGTAGTGCTGTCTAAGGAGGCTAGAAGTGAGTGGACCTAGCCGGTTCATCTAGTCTTTCCTGGGTACTACGTAGAATGGTAGTTCTCATGAGGGAATTACCGAATCAGTACGGTTCAGTTCTTTGTACAGCTGAAGCGTAGCGGTTATGCTGCCGAAGTTTAGGCAGAACGAGATGTAATAGAGATATGAGGATTATGTATATGTCTTGTTGTATATGCCATATTGTATGACATTTTATGATTCAATGATAAATAATGTTTGGCATATTCAAATTTTGGATTATGAAGCTAACGCATAATAAAGCTAATATTGCTTCCGCTAGTGTACTCTGAGGGCTGTAAGGGAGGATGTTTCAGACATCCAAATAGGACATTCTATATATGAAATTAAATCTTAGTATGTATAATTTTTACCATAAAAATTTCGTACATTAATTCAACCATTTACTATTTTTAATGATTTATCAAACATGCATAGGTTCTCACGAGTTACTGTTCACTGACCCTATTTTCAGCATTCAATCTTCACATGAGCATGCATACAACCATCACATATCAGTCATACATGCCAGATAACAATTATTATTAGATAATCAAATGTTATATATCAGTGTATGATCAATCCCCTCAAATTTCTATTACATCTTTTTCTGTCTAAAATCCGGCAGCATAACTGCTACAATCTTCCTCTAGAAAGTAACCGATGTTGTACCGATTCGGTAATTCCCTCGTGAGAACTACCATTCTACGTAGTACCCAGGAAAGACTGGATGAACCTGCTGGGTCCACTCACTTCCAGCCTCCTTAGACAGCACTACGTACACAGTACGTATCAGCTCCTTTCCCTGTTCCTGCTTTCTTGCCGGAATTTCGGCAGCATAACGGCGTCTCTTAAAATTTCCAAATTTCATTTTGACAGAACCTCCCCTGTAATGTTATGTATGGGAATGAGATTCAAAAGAATCCCAGTAGCAACAATCATAACAATATATGTAATGCAGAGTGACGGTGCTTGCTTGTGATTGTGTACAGATAAGTATGCTGCATGCTTCCATATTCAATAACATATGATCATAGCATTGGAATAGAGCTTCAAGCATAACATATAAGACAACAATCCAATCAAACAAAACAACACATCATAAAGATATTACATAAGAGCTAGGATTAGTTACTACCTCAAAAGCAGAGCTTCAGAACTTCCCTACTACTTCCAACTTCACCAGAACTTCCTTACTTCTTTCTTCCTCACACTTTCTCTCTCAAGAACTTCTTTCTTCCTCTCTTTCTTGCTTGCACCGAAATGAAGGAGTAAGGGGGGTATTTATAGCGTTGAGCAATGGCAATCTTGTAATTAGGAAGACTTATGATCCTATGGTCCTGGTTTTTCCTGGAATTTCCTATTTTCTTTAATTCTCTTTTACTGCATCACCCTGGACACCTCATGGGACACCTCATAGGACACCTCACCACCCATATGCTTCATGTGACGAAATTTGGAGGTTCTGGAAGCTTTCCGGTCCAATCCGGTACCGGCCCGGTCCATCTCCTCGAAAAACGTGCCGTTTTCTGAATCTGATGTTTCTGAAGATCCTTTTTATGTCTACTGACCTCATATTTAGTATCTAGACCCTTTATATCATTAACTTTTTAATACTGGGTCCAGACTCAGTTATAGATCCCCTGCGAAATGACCAAAATGCCCTTGGTGCCCTATCTTGTCCTATTTTAACCCTAAGGGCAAAATCGTCATTTCACACCTTTCTGGACCTGGTCAAAGCTTATACTGGCTCTAGCCAACCTTATTTAGACATGTCTTGACCTCTGGGCCTGTCCAGAATGACCAGAATGCCCTTCATTTATCTACTGCCCTTTTTGTACAACACAGGGGCATTTTCGTAATTTCGCACTTTTCCGGGGTTTTACTGGACACTGGCCCACCTATCAGTCCAAGAGCCTTATTGGGCCTCTAATGGCGCCATTTTTTAGGCTTCCTGGGTCCCTTACCTGTATGGCACGCATTACGAGGAATCTTCCTCTGTCACAGTTCACCAAATATTTTAATTATTATTTACCGATTATACACCTTTCCGGACACCGGCTCCTTTTCCCAGATACAATGTCCTACTGTGTTCAGGCATCCTTGTGGGTCATAACGGTCATCTGACCGAAGTCATCTGATCGCATTTAGCCCCTTTAAAAATGTCGATAAATCTCCAACCCGGATCCCCGGAGGCCTCATACTCCCGTCTGAATTTGCTATTTTGTGAATAACTCCTTCTACAGACCTCCTATAGGTATTCTGTCAGTTTCCTGACATCCGCCCCATAAGGGCGCATCATCCTGTATTTTCTCACTTATATCTGAAATCTAGGGTATCCGGTATTAATTTTTATAACTTTTGGACGATCAGTCCATTTCTTGCTATCTGGAGTCTTTAAAAATTCCGGTATTAGGCTGGGTTACCGGGCGTCACCTGCCCTACCTTCTGGTAGAATCTGGGACTGAAATGCTGTCGGGCAGTGCGAACCACTTCCGGCCTAACTTTCTTTAATTACACTTTAGCCCCAGGGAACTTTTTTTCTTTATAATTAAATCCCTTTTATTTGGCTAAAATTACACTTAAGGACCCCACCTTTTTGTCTACTTTTCTTTTTGGCCTTGAACTTTTTCATAATTACATCTAAGTCCCTACATTTTCTTTCTTTTGCAATTTTAACCCCTTTCCTTGCATAAATGGCCACTATATTTCTAGGGACTTTCACTATTTACATATAAGTCCTTGATCTTTGACTTATTTGCAGTTTAATCCCTAAAAACCCTCTGTATGTTTCTGGGACTTCTGCTCAAAGGAGTCTGATAGTCTATCTATTTTAGGCTCACTTTCTGAGTCTCTGGGCCTGAAAATTGGGGTGTTACACGGTACATGTAGTACCAAAGAAGAGCGGCATCACAATAGTGAGAAATGAGAGTGATGAACTTATTCTAACAAGAGTTCAAAATTCTTGGAGAATGTGTATAGACTATAGGAAGTTGAATGAAGCGACTAGGAAGGATCATTTTCCATTACCTTTCATTGATCAAATGTTGGAAAGAATATCTGGTAAATCTCACTATTGTTTCTTGGATGGCTTTTCAGGTTATTTTCAGGTACCGATTGCACCTGCAGATCAAGATAAGACTACTTTTACATGTCCCTTTGGCACCTACGCATATCGAAGGATGCCATTTGGGTTATGTAATGCTCCAGGAACCTTTCAAAGGTGTATGATGGCGATTTTCAGTGATTTACTGGAGCGCAATATGGAGGTTTTCATGGATGACTTCACCGTTTGTGGTGATAGCTTTGATGATTGTTTACATAGTCTTGAACATGTTCTTGATAGATGTATTGAGAAAAAGTTAGTTTTGAATTATGAAAAATGTCATTTCATGGTGAATAATGGCATAGTGTTAGGTCACCGCATCTCCCAAAAGGGGATTGAGGTTGATAGGGCCAAGATTGAAATCATCTCTTCACTTCCCTATCCTACTTGTCTTAAAGATTTGAGGTCTTTCTTGGGGCATGCCGGGTTTTATCGACGCTTTGTAAAAGATTTTAGTACAATTGCATTACCCCTTTCTACTCTGTTGAAAAAAGATGTTGATTTTCACTTTGATGATAAATGTAGACATGCTTTTGACTCTTTAAAATCTTTGCTTGTTTCACCTCCTATTCTCACTGCACCTAACTGGGATTTACCTTTTAAACTGTCTTGTGATGCTTCTAACTTTGCAGTAGGTGCTATGCTTGGTTAAAGGGAGGATAAGCGATCTAGAGTGATAGCATACGCCTCCAAGACACTTGATTCTGCTCAAGTGAATTATACCACCATTGAGAAGGAACTATTTGCTATAATCTTTGCTTTAGATAAGTTTAGACAGTATCTAATAAACTCTCGAGTGGTTGTTTTTACAGATCATGCAGCTGTGCGGTACTTATTAAAGAAGCCCCAGTCTAAACCAAGACTGCTGAGATGGGCTTTACTGCTGCAGGAGTTTGACATTGAAATTAGGGACAGAGCTGGAGCAGAGAATCATTTGGCTGACCGCCTTAGTTGGTTACCTGAAGGAACTGAGGGAATTGACTCCTCTGAACTTACTGTTGATTCGTTTCCTGATTCTACACTTTTTGCCTTAGCTGTTCAGGAGCCTTGGTACTCTAACATTGTTAATTATATTGTCACTAATCTTGCACCTCCTTCTATGTCTAAGTTTCAGGTTGATAAGCTAAAGAGGGAAGCAAGATACTATATCTGGGACGCTCCAATTCTTTGGAAGCAATGTAGTAACCAAATCATCAGACGATGTGTTCCTAATAATGAGATCCACTCTATCCTTACCTTTGCACATTCTTTATCTTGTGGGGGGCATTTTAGTGCTAATAGGACTGTTAGGAAGGTTCTTGAATGTGGATTTTACTGGCCTACTTTATTCAAAGATGCTTATGTTTTCTGTAAGTCTTGTGATAAATGCCAGAGGTTTGGGAGTCTAGGTAGAAAGCATGAAATGCCTTTAAGACCTATGCATTTTTGTGAAATTTTTTATGTCTGGGGCATGGATTTTATGGGTCCCTTTCCTCCATCATTTGGGTTTTCATATATATTACTTGCAGTAGACTATGTGTCTAGGTGGGTAGAGGCAGTGCCAACTAGGAAAGAGATGCTTCCACTGTTGCCAAGTTCTTACGTTCTCATATCTTTTGTAGGTACAGCATTCCAAGAGCAATCATCAGTGACCAAGGAACACATTTATGCAATAGGACCATCAAGTCTCTACTTGCTAAACATGGAGTTAATCACAAGCTAGCTACTCCTTACCACCCTCAGACAAATGGTTTTGCTGAAGTCTCCAATCGAGAAGTGAAGCGGATACTAGAAAAGATTGTGAAACCATCTCGTAAAGATTGGTGTGCAAGGCTTGAGGAGGCGTTGTGGGCTTACAGGACTGCCTACAAATCCCCGATAGGCATGTCTCCTTTTAGGTTGATCTATGGTAAGGCTTGCCATCTACCTATGGAGATTGAGCATAAATCCTATTAGGCAATCAAGGCATGTGATGCGGACCTTGAATCTTCACTTGAAAACTGGATGATGCAACTCCAAGAGCTTGAAGAGATGAGACTTGAGTCATATGATAATGCCAGAATCTATAAGGATAAGCTGAAAATGATTCATGACAAACAGATTCTGAGGAAACAGTTCCATGAAGGTGACAAGGTTCTAAAGTTCAAGGCCCGATTGAAGTTGATGCCCGGGAAGTTTGTCACCAAGTGGGAGGGCCCTTTTAGAGTTACCAAGGTGCATTCTTTTGGTACGGTAGAGCTGGTGGATGAAGCAACAGGTCAAGTTTCACAAGCCAATGGTCATCTGCTTAAGCACTACCATGAGAATCAAAGACCCCCCTAATTGCACGGTCGTTCCTTTCCACCTTTCTCCTTTACTTTCTTTTGTATTGCTGGTGATATTTGTTTGATAAGATAGTTAGGAGTAAGTGTGGGGGAGGAACCATCACAGTAGTTTTAGATTTATTTGCTTTATGTCTTTTAACAATTTCTTAGAATAGGTTGCATTTTAAAGATTTCTTAGTTTTAGGTTAGTTTTTCTTTGAATAAATCTCCCCTTTAGCTCATAACTTTTGAACTACCTCCCTTTGATATATGCTTTAGTGATGCGTTGAGGACAACGCATAGTTTAAGTGTGGGGGAGGGATGCATTTATTAAATTGCTTTGCCACTAATTGAATCATCATAACATGAAAAATTCAAAAAATTTGAACCTTTTGAGCCTAAATTGTTTGGATTTTTCACTGCTATATGAGCGAATTGTTGCTGTGATTCCCATTTTCTACTTGACTTTTACAATCCTTGGGCTTTATTTTTAAATCCTTTTTGCTTTATGCATGTGAATATTGACATGTCTAGGTAAGAATGTACTTTGATTTGAGCAATTTTTATTCTTAGTTGATTAGCATAGTGGAGTGTCTTTGGTGCAGTGTCATTAACCTTGTTTCATAGCTTGATCTTAGGGAGAAAATATCTTAGAGAAAGCCTTGTTGGAAGGATTTTGAGCCTTAATGTTCTTTCTTATCTTGTGTGATTTTCACTAGTTTTGGTTAACCTCTAGAACTTGTTTAGATTCTTTTTCAAAACTACATTAATATCTAGATTTGTGAGTATGATAGGGGCATTCATTTCTAAACCCTTTATCCAAACACAAGCCATATCAATTGACCTTTATTCACCCCTTTGAGCCCATCACTTTCATTTCATTTCATTCCATTAATTTTGAACAAGTGTTTTGCATGAGTTACATTATGTTCTTCATGTTTAATTGTGCACTATTGATGTTGCTATCTTTATCTTTTTGGACTAGGATTGCCAAAAAAAAAGGGAGAAAAGAAAAAGAAAAGACAAGAAAGAGAAGAAAATGTGCAGGAAAAGTCAAGAAAGAAATTTGAAAAAAAAAGGAAAAAAAAAGAGAGAAAGAGAGAAAAAGAAAAGAAAAGAAAAATTGGCAACAATGAATAAAGTTTGAAATAAGGCATCATTTGGTGGTTGAAGATTAAAGATTGGTGTTCATTTTATAGTCACATTTTATTTTACTTTGAGTTATTTCTTAATACTCATGCATTAAACTTGTTCTATATTTCATTCCATCCATTCATTAGCCTTCCAACAACATTACAACCCAATAAAGTCCCCTTGATCATGAATCTAAGGTATGTTAGTAGTGGAGATAGTAGAATCTTTACAAGCCTATGGTAGGTACTAATCTAAGTGGATTGAGTGAAAATTTCCTATATTTGAGAGTTGAGTAAGACACTTATACCTATGAGAGCTCTATTATGTTCCCCTTCCTCTATCTTGCTATTTTTCTTGTGTTAATTTCTTTGCACCGAAGCATTCCATGGCTGTTGATTGATTAGGGACAGAAGTTACGTGAGTTAATTGCATATTCTTGCCTTGTCAGTTTTATATTTATTTGCATTGAGTTCAACTATTGGATTCGCTTGAATGATATTTTGCCCAGGAGTGCAAAAGATGAAGTGTGGGGAGTTGACAAACCCATATTTTTATATATTTATTCATATCATTTTAGTGGATTTTTGTCATTATTTTGGGCCTTAATTATATTATTTTTGCATCGATTGAATTATTGAACTTTATAATAAATTAGGGTTTAATAGGGACGTAATTGTCATATTTTTATTAATTCTCCTAAATAATTATTTTTGCGATAAAAGGTATTACATTATTATGATTTTATATTTCAAGAATTTAGGAGAAGTCAGAATTTACAAAGGACAACAAAGGATCATTAATTCTGAAATTGCACTGGAGGACCCATGGGCCAAACCTTGCGATTTGGCCCATTAGGTTTTATTTTAAAAAGCCATGCATGCATCACAGCAGACCCACGCCGCGAAGATCAATTCACTTTCTGAACATTCACGCACAGAACGCACAGACGGTAGAAACAATTGGAAAGAGAGAAGACGCACAGGGAGCAGAGACACAAGCCACGGCCGAGAAACCCATTCACCATCTTCATTCATCTCCTCCACGCCATCATCACCATCTCCACCTACCCTCCACCTCCATTCCTACGGCCCAGAAGCAGCGACTACAACAGCGAGGCAGTGACGGTGCAGTGGACAGAAGCAGCCGAGTAGTAGCGATGACAATCACTGCAAGGAGCACGGCAGCATTTGTGATGGCTATGCGTGGCTAGAACATCTTAATCCTCTTATTCAATGGCAAGGGCATGAGCTTGGAATCTAAAGGAGAGTTTAAATTATTTTAATTTTTACCCATTAATTATTTTGTTATTCCTAGGTCTTAGGATAATTTTATAATTATTGGGAATGCTTATAATGATTTATCTTTATTGAGGATTATTATAATTGGATTTTGTTTGGCAATTGATATTGTTCTTTAATTAACTTTAATTTCAGTTACTTTGATCTGGGTCAGACATGGTATTGAGATTATTGTGAATATTTTGTGATTTTTCAAGGTGGCTTGAATCATTGGATCATTATATCTCTTGCTGAATTAAATCCTATTTCTACGAATTATTGAGTTGTAATTAAGCATTAGATTTTAATATCTTTAGTCCTAATTTATTATTCTGGTGGCAGTTAATAAATTAGGACTTGGAAAATATTTCGTGACAATTCGAGGTGGCTCGGTTGTTGGATTAAAAGCTTAATTATAATTCTTAATTCATTGTTTAGAACTCCCATATCTGTTGAAGCTATGATTGCCTGCGTTATTGAATTGGAGGATTGATTTCATTATTATTAATCTCTTTCTCTTTAATTCCATTCACTTGTTATCATTCATTAACATTTTTTTTAAATTAAAAATACCAAAAATATTTTATTTAAATTTATTTTAAATCATTGCATTCAGTTGATTAGTCAACCAAAACAAATCCCATTTTTTTTAGCTTAAGTTGCATTGCATTTAGTTACTTAAGAATTTAATTCTATTTTTGGCTCCTCAAAGAGAACGACCCGAGGTTGCGCTATACGCAATCCTTGGTTTAAATTTTTGAAGTAACCCCAAGGTGACATCGGACGAAAAGGTTGTTTCAGACACCATCTAGTTAGTAACTTTGCAGAACTTGTGTCAATCCTTGATTCAAAACCACATTAGCTCCATGGAATTGTGAAAATTGTAAGGGCATTTCTTTCAAACCCTTTTGACCAAATAGAAACCACATAAATATTAAATCCGTTGCTTTACCCCTTTGAGACCTTCATTTTCTTTAAAAATTCCATCCTTGATTAATGAATACTGTATAAATAGTTGCTGCTATAGTGATTCTCTAATTGTGCATAATGGTCAAGTTGCAACCAATTGTTGAATGTCTGAACCTCAATGAATTGTTTCTGGTTCAATAGTGAAAATAAAGGAAAAATATAGAGAAAAGAAAAGGAAAGTACAAAGAAAAGAGAAAGAAAGAAGAAAGAAAAGAAACCAGATGTAAAAAGTGTTATTCAACTTGTATTAAAGAAAGATAGTTTGTGACTTGTTTTTTTCTGCAGTTGAATGATTGGAACCTTGATTGTGTGCAGTATTTCATTAATCATTGACATGTTTTTTCATTTCATCATCTAGCCTTTCCAACATTACAACCCTAATAAAGACCCTTTGATTCATAATCCTTATGGCATTTAGTGGTGGAGATGTAGGATGGTTACAAGCCTATGGGAAGCCTAAGCTAGATGGTTGAGTGAAATCACCTTTATAATAGAGGAAGTGAAACACTATACCTTGTGAAGAAATCTCAACCTAATTGCTTACTATGATTGAATTGCATGAGTTAGATTCTTTGATTGCTATGAGATTAGTTTGGATTGTTGCCAATTAAAGGGAAAGATTTATGATTGCAAGTACTCATGCTAAATCTGTTTTGCCAATTGTGCTGAACATGTGTGTTTAAAATTCAGTTTGATCCATAATTTTGCTCGCAGTGCAAAAGCTAAGTGTGGGGGAGTTGGTAAACTCATATTTGTATTGATTTCTAATATGTTAAAAGAGAGTTTATTATTGATTCTATCCATATTTACTACTATGTTGAGCAAATTAGTTAACAATATGAAATTGGACAGGTGGGAATTTAAATGATGTGATTTCAGTGCTTAATTGGATAAATAATCTATTAAATGTCTATTCAGGTCAATACAACAATCAATCAGCGAAGTAGAGCAACCCTGTGGAATTCAGTCGCGACCATAAATCAACCAGCAAAGTAGAAGCGTTCTCTGTAAATATTAGTCGCGACTTGAAGTACCTAACGTTGTGACCAAAATTCAAGGCAGATATCAATCAGCGAAAGACAGAAGGGACAGTTGGATAGAAGGTGATTTAAGTATGTGATGAATTGCATAGCTGGACTTAACAGACTGCAAACAAGAGCTGATAATAAATTGCAAGTGGGAGATCTTGCATAAGTTGAGCACTGTTCACACATCAACATACTCCATCTAGACAGAATGAGCAAGTTGCTAACAGCAAGTGGGGAGCATGTGCTGTAAACAAAATACCAGATCATGTGCTGACAGGATATCTGGACAGCTCCATTGACTCACTCATGCATTTTAAACTTCTCCTATATATCACACTATCTGTACAACATTCTAGACCATTCATCACCTGGACCTAACACTTCATACGCAGATCTCTCACCCTACTCCACAATTTCATTCTTACATTCCATACATCCACACATTCAGATCACTCACTCACACCATCTTCTTCTTCTCTATTCTTCATTTCTCTTATGCAACTTTCCTCTGTTCTAGCCAATAAAACCAGAGAAAAGTTCTGCAGTTTATCTTCACCTTCTCATTCCATTTCTATCGTAACTGCTGCTGTACCGATGGTTACTGCTGGGGTTCAGATAGCGATGCAAGGCTAAACAGTTGTGCTCTCTTGGAGATGACACCAAACCAGAATCCTTAAGCTAAAATAGGGAGTGTCATTGTATCTTTAGTACAGATTTGATTGTATCTAGTTGATGTGGATAACTCTGTAATTATTGATGTAATTAGAGTAGTAGATGACATAGAATAGGGAACCGATTTGGATTCCTTATTTCTGCATTAATGAACCTTTGATTAATTCTCATCTTTGATCAAGTTGAACATAGCTGTGATTAATTGAAGTGATTCTATTTAATTCATATTCTACTATCTCTGAGTTGAATGATTCATATTCTTTATTCAATGTCTGCGAGTTGCAGCTTTGATTGAGATTTAGTTAGCGAGTTGTTAGCTAACATATTCTAATTCAACTGATTAACTCTTGATATTCTGTGGATAATGAAGGTAAGGTAATCTCCAAGGGAACACACTTGTCATCATTCATTCATCTCATCATCTTAATCACGTAAAAATAGAAACAATAGCATTGATTTACTTTCTGAAGTTAGTTTATAGTTCAAAACACAACTCATCTGCTTAACTTGTTAATTTGTGGCTCAATAGATTAATTAGGAACTCTAACATCCATTAGCTCCTTATGATCTGACCTAGGTTAGCTTCCTCTTACTATTGGTTAGCTTAGTTTTGTTTGATAATTAGAAACGACAGTTATCAAAAACAGAATACTGACTTTACATTAATCTAACATCCAATCGATTAATTGATATTAATCGATTAAATATTATTAACCGAATGACTAATTGATTAACTCCTTCTTCTTTTCTTTTAAACCTTCATTTGATTAAAAACATATTTTTATCACTTCAAAAACACTTTTCACATTATTAAACAACTTAATTCTTTATATTCTTTTGACATCATTAAAACATATAGAATCTAACATAATGTACCATGAACATGAAGTGAAATGAGATGCAACTATGAATAATGATGCAGCTTGATAAGACACAATTTGTGTATGGTTTCTATGACATTTTTAAGGGTTTTATAATAACTTCACCATTCATTTTATGCCTATAATTGTGTTAAAAGGAGAGGGAAGCCGCAGACATAAGGGAGGCTGGTTTTTTACCTGATTAGGCTAAGAAGCAGTGCTCGAACTCTCTCTACTCTCTCTCCACTACCTACACACATCTTCCATCATTCATCTCTCCATCTCGCTTTCTATTTTCTTCATGGCATCATATTTGAACAGCGATTGCAGTATAATAGGAGTCATGAGAGGCTAAATCCTTAGGCTTTTGGTGATAGATTTGATATCTTGAGCTCATGCACTGCACTAGGGAGTTTTCTATTTTAATCTGCACCTTTTTCATGTTTTGTTGCTTCTAGATCTAGGGTTTTCATTATATAAACAAGGGATTGAATGTCGATTGATTACTCTCAGATTAGACAATTATAATTAACTTTGGATGCTTTGAATGTCAGTTTTAATATAATATTTCAGTTTTGATTTTAAGATAGTTGGACTATTATCAATGATCATTGCTAATTAATTCAATCGCTTGAAATCTAGGGTTTGTCAATCGACGACCATTCGAGGGCATTTTCATCATCTGATTTAAATTACACACGAAGTGATTTTAAACAGTTCATTAAGAGTTTTAAACTAGCTTTGATCAAAGGAGTTTAAGGAATATTAATGCTCTAGACTCAATCGATCGATTGAGGTTTCCTATTCTTTATACATAGGGAATTATATTCTCTATACATAGGGAATTCTATTATTTGGTTCTCAAGCATACTTCTACAAAACTTTGAATATCAGTACTCAGATTTAAACTTGGACTCCGTCTTCGTTTAAGGAAAAACTAAGTTTAGTCTGTATAATAGAGGCTTTCTGGGAAAAACCATTTTAAATAATTTTTCTGGATGAGTGTATCAACTAGTGAAGCTTCCTTACCTTAACTTCGTCTTTGGCATTTATCTTCCCGAAGAGATACTACATTGTACTCATATCTTCATGGCTCATTACTTTCCTTAGGCTAGGTTTAACTGCAACCTCGGGATCTAACTACGATCAACCGTTAGCCTCTTCAGAATCTAACTGCGACTCTGAAGCTGTTAGGATCTAACTGCGACCCTGGAGCTATGCTAGGATCTAACTGCGACCCTCCAGAATCTAACTGTGATTCTGTTGTACTGTATATCTCCTGAAGATCTTAAACCAACGGACTAAGTTATAAGGTTAACTGCTTCCACCTGTTGATAACTCCACAAAAATTTTAAAAATATATTTAGTAGCCTCATATTATTTACCCAGACTTTACTTACTTCCTCTCTTACTCAGGAGTTCCTTCTCATCTTTCAACCTGTGCTCTAACTGCGAGCCATTTGAACTATGCTCTAACTGTGAACATTCTACATCAGATCCAACTTTTATCTGAAGAGTGATCTATACTTATCTGAATCTAGCTCTATCTGAGAGCCACCTATTTCAGATCCAACTCTTATCTGAAGAGTGATCTAGAAACAATCTCTTTACTGTTATCTGCTTCTCTTTCTGTATACCATTCCTTTCATAGAAATGGCCCTGAGTACTGTATTCATAAGCCTATAGAAATACCTGAGTAACCTCAATCATAAATCATATCATAACTTATGGTCCCATAAACTGAGCCTATCTATCATCCTCAATACATGTCGTATGGTATGGGAGCAACATACTTTCTCATCTCATACTTGTACTCATATATACTTTACCCTACATGCACTGTAAAAAGGGGAGTATCCATTCATCATAGCATACTCTAACATGTATGTCATCGTTTGACAACTACAAGGAGATGCAACTTTCATATCTTATGGCAACCTAAGCCATATCATCATCATATTTTGCTCAACCATCCATCAGATATTGTAATAATCTAAGTAAGCCTCAAAACGTATTTCCTTTATCATTTTGCCTATCATATCCTAATCATTCATCCTGAAACAACTATCCATTTCACTTAGGCCGCCACGCTACCCTCTTACCAGGGTATAGACTCAACCCCTCCTTACTTTATCTTATATAGGGAATTGGGGAGTCACTCTATCTTTGAAACTGTGGCTACCTTTCTACTATCTCTTAACTTCTTCTGTCTACTATTAGTCCCAGTCTATTCTTGACTGGACTATGGTTACTTATTGGTCTTTCTCTTGATCCTTGAGTCGCATGGATCTCATTTATCACTATTACCTCTGCTCCCTAGGGTACTCTTCCCTAGGTCTACTACTTCTTTATGATGGAATCCCTCTACTCAGGGAACATTTAGCTCTTTATCTATTAACCATCACGTCTCTAACCTTAGGCCATGTGCTAGGATCATTTCTAGGCAAATCTCAATCTAACTTTTAGGTCTTCTATTCAGAACAGCTGAATAAAACCTCTGTAATGCAGATCTACTCTTAGTTATCACATGGAGGATCTACTTTAAACCTCGTCTTAAACTGATCTTTCGTTTCTCAGTACCTTTATACTGTCTGGCTTATCATATGCTATACCAATCCTCTAGCTGATGGACTTCAGCGAGTTTGGTACCTTCATTCTCTTCATCATATGGCCTCTGCCAATTATAGTCGCGACTTGAGAACTTCATAGTCGCAACTCACATGCTCTGTGACTTTTAGTCGCGACCGTCGCACACTACTCGTCACGACCTGGCATCTCTGTGTCCTTTAGTCGCAACCTATAACGTTGCTACCTGAACTCCTTTGTACACTGGTCGCGTACTGCAATATTACTCATTGCAACCTGAGGTCTTTTCACGTCGCAACATTAACTTATCTGTACATATTAGTCGCGACATAAGACCCCTCTTCTCTACTTCCTACTTTTAAAACATGTAGTCATACTCATCCTCATACAACGGCAACATAGTAGGTATAGGGTAGCTCAATAGTGTGCATACTGGACAATACACTCCAATCACATACAGGATTTATCCATTCATTAGCCAGTGGAAACAGAACACAAATAAACTCGTACCTTAATTTGGCGTTGGAGACTTTCTTATCTCGTTGCCAGTTAGGGTATATACTCTTCCCTGAGTCAGGTATCTTTCGCCTGTTGTGTTCTGTGGACACTCCCTGGCATAATGTCCAGGCTTTCCACACCTATAGCATAACCCTTGACCTACTGGACAAGGCCTCGTACCATGGTCTCGACCACAGTTCCTACATACATTAGGCCTTGGTTGCCTACTAACTTCTCTTGGCCCACTACCTGGCCTACTTCCCTACTTCTTATTAACTTCTGACCCATATGCTGGCCCATTTCTCTTCTTGCTATTCCCTCTCAAGGAACCTGGTGGTGTCACATCCTTATTTTTATACATCTTAGGGACCATTCAGTAGCACTTAAACCACTTTCAGGGTCATTGAAGTCTAAACACTTAATCTGGAATTTTATTCATATCGAGTACTGTTCACTGTGGCAAATTCCAGATGATTGACCTGATTTTGAAAATTCATAACTAATTCTAGAAAAATCGAAATGAAGTGGTTCAATTTGCTACATGAAGCTAACTCAAGTATATTTCAGGGAAAAATCATTGGTTGACCAATCCTTGACAAATTTAACATGGGTCAACATTCCAATCTTACTGTTCATCCAATGACTTTCTCCTGAATCCAGCATTCTGGTCCCAAATTTAACAATTTATATCTTTTCGTGTATACATACAAATTATACATTCTATATATAAAATTAAATCTTAGTATGTCTACTTTTTACCCTAAAAATTTCGTACATTAATTCAATCATTTACTATTTTTAATGATTTATCAAACATGAATGGGTCTTCACGAGTTACTGTTCACTGAGCCTATTTTCAGCATTTAGTCTTTACATACCCAAGCATACAACCAACACATATCAGTCATACAAGCCAGATAACAATTAATATCAAATAATCAACTGTTATATATCAGTGCATGATTAACTCCCTCATATTTTATTACATCCTTCTCTGTCTAAAATCCGGCAGCATAACTGCTACAATTCTTCATTAGAAAGTAACCGAGGTTGTACCGATTCGGTAATTCCCTTATGAGAACTACCATTCTACGTAGTACCCAGGAAAGACTGGATGAACCTGCTGGGTCCACTCACTTCCAGCCTCCTTAGACAGCACTACGTACACAGTACGTATCAGTTCCTTTCTTTGTTCCGTCTTCGTTGCCGGAATTTCAGCAGCCTACCGGCGTCTCTTAAGATTTCCAAATTTTATTTTGACAGAACCTCCCCTATAATGTTATGTTTGGGAATGAGATTCAAAAGAATCCCAGTAACAATAATCATAACAAAATATGTAATGCAGAGTGACGGTGCTTGCTTGTGACTGTGTACAGATAAGTATGCTGCATGCTTCCATATTCAATAACATATGATCATAGCATTGGAATAGAGCTTCAAGCATAACATATAGGACAACAGTCAACCAAACAAAACAACACATCACAAAGACATTACATAAGAGCTAGGATTAGTTGTTACCTTAAAAGCAGTGCTTTAGAACTTCCCTAGTACTTCCAACTTCACCAGAACTTCCTTACTTCTTTCTTTCTCACACTTTCTCTCTCAAGAACTTCTCTCCTCCTTTCCTCCTTGCTTATGCCGAAATGAGGGGCTAGGTGGGGGTATTTATAGTGTTGAGCAATGGCAATCTTGTAATTAGGAAGACTTATGATCCTATGGTCCTGGTTTTTCCTGGAATTTCCTATTTTCTTTAATTCTTTTTTACTGCATCACCCTGGACACCTCATGGGACACCTCATAGGACACCTCACCACCCATATGCTTCATGTGACGAAATTTGGAGGTTCTGGAAGCTTTCCGGTCTAATCCGGTACCGGCGCCGGTCCATCGCCTCGAAAAAAGTGCCGTTTTCTGAATCTGATGTTTCTGAAGATCCTTTTTATGTCTACTGACCTCACATTTGGTATCTAGACCCTTTATATAATTAACTTTTTAATACTGGGTCCAGACTCAGTTACAGATACCCTGCGAAATGACCAAAATGCCCTTGGTGCCCTATCTTGTCCTATTTTAACCCTAAGGGCAAAATCATCATTTCACACCTTTCTGGACCCGGTCAAAGCTTATACTGGCTCTAGTCAACCTTATTTAGACATGTCTTGACCTCTGGGTCTGTCCAAAATGACCAGAATACCATTTATTCATCTGCTGCCCTTTTTGTACAACACAGGGGCATTTTCGTAATTTCACACTTTTCCGGGGTTCTGCTGGATACTGGCCCACCTATCAGTCCAAGAGTCTTATTGGACCTCTAATGGCGCCATTTTGGGCTTCCTGAATCCATTACCTGTATGGCACGCATTACGAGGAATCTTCATTTAACACAGTTCATTGAATATTTTAACTATTATTTACCGATTATATACCTTTTCCGGACACCGGCTCTTTTTCCCAGATATAGTGTCCTACTGTGTTCAGGCATCGTTGGGGGTTATAACGGTCATCTGACCGAAGTCATCCGATCGCATTCAGCCCCTTTAAAAATACCGATAAATCTCCTACCCGGATCCCCGGAGGCCTCACACTCCCGTCTGGATTTTTTATTTTGTGAATAACTTTTCCTACAGACCTCCTATCGGTATCCTGTCAGTTTCCCGGCATCCTCCCCATAAAGGCGCATCATCCTGTATTTTCCCACTTATATCTGAAATCTAGGGTATCCGGTATAAATTTTTATAACTTTTGGACGATCAGTCTATTTCTGGCTATCTGGAGTCTTCAAAAATTCCGGTATTAGGCTTGGTTACCCGGCGTCACCTGCCCTACCTTCTGGTAGAATCTGGGACTAAAATGCTGTCGGGCGGTGCAAACCACTTCTGGCCTATTTTCTTTAATTATACTTTAGCCCCAGGGAACTTTTTCTTCTTTATAATTAAGTCCCTTAATTTGGCTAAAATTACACTTTAAGACCCCACATTTTTTGTCTACCTTTCATTCCTAACTTTCTCATTTAAGAGCTTTACCTCCACTGGGCTTTTCTAAACCTCTATGTACTCGAGGGAGATAACCTTTCTAAATCAGAGCATCACTAAGCCAAAACCTTCTGTTCTGTGCCAGAATCTTATGCTCTGAGCCAGAATCCTGTCTGGTTTATGCCAAAATCTATTGCTCTGATACCAAAATGAAACATCCTCCCTTAGACTCCTCAGAGTACACTTGCGGAAGCAATATTAGCTTAATTATATCTTAACTTAAGCCCAGAAATTAAAATTTATACTCTTAAGTTCCTTATTCTGGACCTTTAATTTGAGAACTGATTAATCTCATTCTGCACATCCAAACAAGGCTTATTACCTATCCACGTAATGCCCCAGATGTGTATGACTGGCTTGCCAAATTTCGTGGCCAAACTCCTTCGTTTACTAGGTCAAACTGAGGTCAAAACACTGCTACCTCAGGACCTGCGAATTTCTCCCTTAATTTGTCATACACAAGTTTAACATGCCAAACAATATTTATTATTTAATAATATAATGTCATACAGCATGGCATACACAACAAGACATATACATAATCTTGCTATCTCTATTACATCTCTTTCTGCCTAGACTCTGGCAGCATAACTGCTACGCTTCATCTGTACAAAGAACTGAACTGTACTGATTCGGTAATCCCCTCATGAGAACTACCATTCTACGTAGTACCCAGGAAAGACTAGATGAACCGGCTAGGTCCACTCACTTCTAGCCTCCTTAGACAGCACTACGTACACAGTACTTATCATATACTGATGTTCAGTCTTTACTTCGGCAGCATAACGGCGTCTCTTAGGATTCTCAAAATCCACTTCAGCATAACCTCTCTGTAATGGGTTATATATGGGGGATGAGATTCGGGGGAATCTCAGTAGTAATAATCATAACAATATATGTAATGCAGAGTGACCGTGCTTGCTTGTGATTGTGTACAGATAAGTATGCTGCGTGCTTCCATATTCAATAACATATGATCATAGCATTGTAATAGAGCTTCAAGCATAACATATAAGACAACAATCCAACCAAACAATAGCACAACAAATCACAAAGATATTACATAAGAGCTAGGATTAGTTACTACCTCAAAGGCTTAGCAGAACTCTACTATCTCTATTCTGCTTCTGAAACATCCTCCCTTAGACTCCTCAGAGTACACTTGCGGAAGCAATATTAGCTTGATTATATCTTAACTTAAGCCCAGAAGTTCAAAATTTTACTCTTAAATTCCTTATTCTGAACCTTTAATTTGAAAATTAATTTATCTTGTTCTACACATCCAAATGAGGCTTATTACCTATCCACATAATGCCCTAGATGTGTACGACTGGCCTGCCAAATTTTGTGGCTAAACTCCTTCGTTTACTAGGTCAAACTGAGGTCAGAACACTGCTACCTCAGGACCTGCGAATTTCTCTTTTAATTCGTCATCCACAAATTAAACATGCCAAACAATATTTCTTAATGAATAACAAAGTGTCATACAACAAAGCATATACAAAATTCTCATATTTCTATTACAATTTTCCCTGATTAAAATCTGGCAGCACAACCGCTACATTCCTTCTGTAGAAAGTAACCGATCTTGTACCGATTCGGTAATTCCCGTAGGAGCTACCATTCTACGTAAGTACCCAGGAAAGACTGGATGAACCGGCTAGGTCCACTCACTTCCAGCCTCCTTAGACAGCACCTACGTACACAGTACGTATCAGTTCCTTTCTTTGTTCCTTCTTCGTTGCCAGAATTTTGGCAGCCTAACGGCGTCTCTTAAAATTTCCAGATTTTATTTTGACAGAACCTCCCCTGTAATGTTATATTTGGGAATGAGATTCGGGGGAATCTCAGTAGTAATAATCATAACAATATATGTAATGCAGAGTGACAGTGCTTGCTTGTGATTGTGTACAGATAAGTATGCTGCGTGCTTCCATATTCAATAACATATGATCATAGCATTGTAATAGAGCTTCAAGCATAACATATAAGACAACAATCCAACCAAACAATAGCACAACAAATCACAAAGATATTACAGAAGAGCTAGGATTAGTTACTACCTCAAAAGCAGAACTCCAGAACTTCTATACTGCTTCCAACTCCACCAGAACTTCCTTTCTTTCTTTCTTTCTTTCTCCTTCTCTCTCTTCTTTCTCTCTCTTTTCTTGCCAAAAACGTGGGATGCATAAAATGGGAGGGGAAGGGGGTATTTATAGCTTTAAGGGATGGCATTTCTCTAATTTTGAAGACATCTGAACATGTGGTCCTGGTTTTTCCTGGATTTTCCTATTTTTCTTTATTCCTTTTTACTGCATCATGCATGACATCATCCAGGACACCTCACCGGGACACCTCATCGCCACATTCTTCACATGTCACAACTCCTGGACACCTCATCAGCTGACTCAGCAGTTCAGTCCAATCCAGTACCGGTCCAGAGTCTTGCACCGTAATACGTGTCCTCAACTTTTCTTCTGCCTCTAAGATTGCGCCATGTGGCACCTGGAAGGGACCTTTCACGCCTTCCAATGCTATCCAAATAAGTCCCGGACTTTATCTGATCACCTCCTCGGTTATCGTGCCGACCGAGTAACTTTACTTTATTGAAACAGCATTAAAATAGTATTTTAATGCCACTTTTTCCCACATATCACTGGGCCTACATTTTTGGGCTCTGGGAATGTTATCTTGGATCCTCATCAAGCTCAAGTACTCTGACAGCTCGATTCCCAAGAAACATCCCTCGGCAAATTACCAAAATACCCTTGGGTGCCCTTTCTTGCACTATTTTAACCCTAAGGGTAAAATTGTCATTTCACACCCTTTTAACTTTGTCAGGGTATATACTGACTCTAAGTAATTTTATCTGTATGTGCCTTGGCTTCTGGGCCTGTCCAGAATGACCAAAATGCCCTTCATATATCACCTACCCCTTTAGTACAACACAGGGGCATTTTTGTAATTTCGCACTTTTCCGGGGTTCTGCCGGACACTGGCCCACCTATCAATCCAAGTGTCTTATTGGGCCTTTGATGGTGCCATTATTGGGCCTTTCAGGGTCCATTACTTTCATGGCACACATTACGAGGAATCTTCCCCGACACAGTTCCTCGAATATTTTAACTATTATATACCGTTTATACACATCTCCGGACACCGGGTCCTTTTGTTAGATACATTGGCCTGCTGTGTTCAGGCATCCCTGTGAGTCATAACAGTCATCTGACTGAGGTCATCCGAACTCATTCAGTCCCTTTTAAAATACCGATAAATCTCCCTATCGGATACCCGGAGGCCTCACACTCTGTCTGGATTTTCTAATTTGCGAATAACTTTTTCTACAGGCCTCCTATCGGTATTCTGTCAGTTTCCCAACATCCGCCCCATCAGGACACATCATCCTGTATTTTCTCACTTAGATCTAAAATCTAGGATATCCGGTAGGAATTTTTATAACTTTTGGACTATCAGAGCAATTCTGGCTATATGGAGTCTTGAAAAATTCCTGTATTAAGCCAGATTACCGAGCGTCACTTGCTCTCTCTACCAGTGAAATCTGGGACTGAAATGCTTTTGGGCAGTCCAAACCACTTTTCTTTAATTATACTTTAGCCCCAAGGAACTTTTCTTCTTTTCAATGAAATCCCTTTTATTTGGCTAAAATTACACTTAAGGACCCCACCTTTTTGTCTACTTTACCTTTTTGGCTTTAAACTTTCCATAATTGCACTTAAGCCCCTTCATTTTCTTTCTTTTGCAATTTAATCCCTTTCTTTGCATAAATGGCCATCATATCCCTAGGGACTTCCACTATTTACATATAAGTCCCTGGACTTTCACTTATTTGCAGTTTAGTCCCTAAAAACTCTCTGTATGTTTCGGGGACTTCTGCTCAAAGGGATATATCTATTTCAAGCTACTTCCTAAGTGTCTGGCCTGGAAATTGGGGTGTTACACTTGGTATGTCTACTATTCACCATAAAAATATCATATATTTATTTAATCATTTACTATTTTTAATTATAGATCGAACAATACTATATTATCATGAGTTACTGTTCATGCCAGCAATCAACTTTACATACATATGCATAACATCTCTTAATTCCTCATGTTGGGAAGTGCAAGACATGCTGCGGAAATTAACTTTAAAAAGTTTTCCATTCCCAGCCAGGATCTACCGAATGTGTTTAAGTCAAGGAGAAAGAAGTGTTACCTTCGGTATTCAAGTTTTGGTCGCGACCTCAGTGTCCACTAGTCGCGACTCTTCGCCTCTGGAACTTTTAGTCATGACCTACTATGCTTCTAGTCGCGACCTGTCGCCTCTGGAGTTTTAGTTGTGACCTCCTCAGCTACTAGTCGCGACCTGTCGCCTCTGGAGTTTTTTGTCGCGACCTCCTATGCTTCTTGTCGCGACCGGACGTCTCTGGAGTTTGTAGTCGCGACCTCGTAATCTTCAAGTCGCGACCTGTCTCCTCTTTTCATATTTCTGACGTTCAGATGCCGTATGGTCGCAACCTCAGTGTCAATAGGTCGCGACCTGTCTTCGTGTCTGGTTTCTTTTCTATATCGCAAGAAGTCGACAGCTCAAATCGGCTTCCTCTACCGGTATCCACACGAACAGCTTTCCAATTACGAACGACGTGGTAGCATCTCTTGTCCTTCTAGGGCTTTCTAGAGATTCCGTTCTCACCGTCTCTATTCTGGCAGTTTCTTATCTACAAACCTTTTGCACTCTCCTGCCCCTTTTTCTCTTGTGAGTTGTGTTGTGTATTGTGTGTAGAACCCTAGCTCCTAATGTCAAATATATAGGATGCTATCGGGCTTCTAATTGGGCCGGGCTTCAGAATTAATCTCATATTAATTCTAAAATTAATACAATATCATATATTGCATAATTTAATAAGAAACTAATTAAATAAATATGGTTTATATTAAATCCGTCCCACAGATTTAATTCACCTATTTATTTAATTTAAATAAAGATAAGACGGAATTAAATTTGATTTATTCTCATAAATCAAATTTGAGATATCTTATCAATTTGAATTTCAAATTCAAATAGATCACATCCATTTAAATTCAAATTCAAAAGTGATAGAAATTTAATTTATCCTTATAAATTAAATCTTGCAAATATCTCTTATATTATATATATAATATATATATACAAATTTATATATATATAAAATATATAAATCCACCCTAGACTATTCATTGAATTTAGACATCTCTTAGATTCAATGAATCTGGACATCATAGCTCGCATTGGGCTGTTTTGTATGCGACCCTGTAGGCCCATATGAAGTTGGCAGTGGGCTAGTTACTATAATAACCCACAAGTCGTAAGCGGCCTCTAGCAAGATATTACGACTACCCAAATCATATGAGGATCGATAAACGATGTAACCTTTCATACAACCATATCACGTCCCTTTTGTCACACGATATTTCGGTCATGGATGAGGCATGGAGAACGTCATCCTCCTGTTCCTGACCGTTACTTTCTCGATCCCTGAGTAGTCTGAATATAGAAATGGAACTACCCTTCCATTCCAGTATGGCCATACATTTCTCAAACTCACTCATCGAGGGGCCCAGTAATATCTCTCTACGAATGTGAGGGACAAATTCCATCTTGACCATTCACATTCCTCCGCATGAAAAACTACTGAGCCCGAACATAGCCTTTATGATCACTCGGTCAAAAGTGACTTTTGACTAGGTCAAAGCTGAGCGTTCGTCATGTAGGAATCCATGATGATCTCAGGTCAAAGGGCATAGTGACATGGCTTGTATATGAGTTATCCAAGGATAGTCATCACAGTAAACATGCAAATAATGTGATAACTTAATTAAGAAATTCATAAAACAATAATGTTTATAAGACAATGATTGGCCCCTGGGGCACAATTTCCAACACCTCATACACAAGCTGAACATGCTAAACAATATTTATTATTAAATAATTGTTATACAAAAGGGCATGAACAAAATCCCCATATCTTTATTACATTTTTCCTGCTTGAAATCTGGCAGTATAACTGTTATACTTCATCTTTTAAAATAACTGATCTGTACTGATTCGGTAATTCCCGTGAGAACTACCATTCTACGTAAGTACCCAGGAAAGACTGGATGAACCAGCTAGGTCTACTCACTTCCAGCCTCCTTAGACATTATTGTCTTTTCATACCTTACCAGAGTATTCTCTAACCCTGGTCAACTATCCAGATAACCTTTCTTGACTGTCTCACCTTAGACAAATGACCAAATACCCTTTACTCATTCTTTCAGCTTTTTGACAACATAAGGGCATTTTTGTCTTTTACACCTTTTTCTGGACACTGGCCCCTTTTATCATATAGACTGCTATACTGACTCTAGACATCCCTTTGTGTCATTATGGGCCTCTGACTGATGTCATCTGATCTCATTCAGTCTCAGTTTGAATATCGATAAATCTCCCAATTGGATACACGGAGGTCACAAACTCCTGTCTGAATTCACTAATTTGTGAATAACTTTTTCTACAGACATCCTTTCGGTATTCTGTCAGTTCCCTAACATCTGTCTCTTCAGGACGCATCTTTCTATAGATTTTCACTCATATCAGAGATCTAGGATATCCGGTAAGAATTTTTTATACTTTTAGCCTATCAGATAAATTTCGGCTATCTAGAGTCCTGATAAAATTCCTGTATTAAGCTGGATTACTCAGCATCCTTTGCTCTATCTACTGATGAGATTTGGGACTGAAATGCTTCCGTGCAGTGCTAAGCCATTTTTGGCTCATCTTTCTATAATTACACTTTTGCCCCTGGAATTTTTCTTCTTTTTAATTAAGTCCCTTTTATTTGGATAAAATTACACTTAAAAACTCCACATTTATGTCTACTTTCTCTTTTGGCCTTATAACTTGTGTCTACTTTTACTTTTACACCAAGAGACTTTTAGACTTTTCACTTTAGTCCCTTTCTTTCCTGAAATGACTATTATACCCCTAGGACTTTTACTATTTACATATAAGTCCTTGTACTTTCACTTATTTGCAGTTTAGTCCCTAAAAACCCTCTGTATGTTTCTGGGACTTCTACTCAAAGGGGTCTGGTAGTTTATCTATTTCAGGCTACTTTCTGAGTCTCTAGGCCTGAAAATTGGGATATTACAGTTAACACACTCGCATTGGAGCTAGATTGCTCTTACAATAGAGCCAGATCATTATTGAGATAAAGCTAGGAGAAAGGATAATGCAACTTATGTTAGAGCCATGTCTACCAAATAAGATGTATAGATTATAGTAGTAACGTGCATCGTAGAGCCTGTATTGCTCTCTGCAATAATGCATATAGCAAAGTTATGGTTTTATATAAAAAATGAGAATGATATGAGGAATTTCTGAGTAAAAGAGGCAATAAGTAACGTCTTAATAGATAATATGGGCTTCTGTGAATAGTCTTGGATAATTATCAGTTGAGTTACCAACTAAGTGGAAGTAGCTAACCTGGTAACTTAGTCCGTTGGTTTTAGGTTTTCCAGAGAATTATATAGTATAACGGAATCATAGTAGATTCTAGGAGATCACAGTTAGATCCTAGTATGGCTAGCAAAGATAAAGAGGCATATGGTAGATCTTAGTAGATCCCGAGGGTCGTAGTAGACCTAACCTAAAGAAAGTTGCTAAGCCACATATGCAAGGGTACAATATTTCTTAGGGAAGACGATTACCAAGGACGAGGTTAAGGTATGGAAGCCTCCTAAGTTGGTTAACTCATATAGAGAGAGTACCCACAATGCAATTTTAGATAACCTTATTATATAGACTAAATTCATTATCCTCTTACACAAAGAAGGGATTAAAGTTGACAAAAGTTAAAGTTTCCAGTCCTGAGTGTAAAGGTATTCATAAGTTTGTAAGTAGAATGCCTAAGGAAGAAGAGATGAGTATCTTATATGATATGAGAAGGGATCAAGTATAAGTAGGTATATCCCTAAGATGAAGTTAAAGCAAAAGAGAGCTCAATAGACCTAAGAGAGATAGTATGAGAAGGGTCTAAGACAGTAAAGTACCAGGGTTAGAGCCTATTAGCACATGTGCTTCAAATTTTTATCAGCATATTTCAGTTAAGCGTACTCAGGAGAGAGTAGCCTAATGATGGGTGACTCCTGGGAAGTATGAGAAAAGGTGAAAATGCTAGAAAAGTTTGGCAAAATACATCATCATCACATATCATAAATATATCAACACACAAGCATGAGCATCAAGCATACAAAATTTGGTAAGTTCACTACCTTAAAACTTTATCCTTTTCTCTTTGTTCCTTTTATCTCCAATCAAACATTGGTTGCTTACTCAACCTCTTTATCTCATTTCCTTTGACATCTGATAACCCTAAACACAATTACATTGTATATATAACTCATTAGAGCCATTACATAAACATTTTACATTACTTTCCTTAAAATCCCTAACTCAACTTAAATCTCGGAGTTAGTGGTTTAACTTTATAATCATTATTTCTTAGACCAATCTTGCATAATTTTGTTCAAGGAATTCAAATATGATCTTGGAATTATGAAAATCAAACTCCTCATATATAATCTGTCAAGAATCGAATAGCACCTCCTTAAATTTCAAAAATTCTCATTTTGATTTCAATGCTTCCAATACTTGTTTCTCTACTTTATCCCACATAATTTTTCATTTTAAATCCATTCGAAGCATCAAAATTATGAAATTCTCACATATGAATAGGGATATGTACAGTGGCAGCCAAGAGCATAAAACCATAATTGCATGCATACTTGAATTTTCAAGTTAACACTACTTGATTCTAGCTTATTTCAACTTGTTTATACTATCTATAACTCAAAACCAATTATTGTCTAGCATTGAGATATTATATCTGTAATATCCCAATTTTTAGGCCTAGAGACTCAGAAAGTAGCCTGAAATAGATAGGCTACCAGACCCCTTTGAGCAGAAGTCCCAGAAACATACAGAGGGTTTTTAGGGACTAAACTACAAATAAGTGAAAGTACAAGGACTTATATGTAAATAGTAAAAGTCCTAGGGGTATAATGGTCATTTTAGTAAAGAAAGGGATTAAATTGGAAAAGGAAGAAAATCCAAGGATTTAAGTGAAATTATGAAAGCTGTAAGGTTAAAAGAGAAAGTAGACAAAAATGTGGGGTCTTTAAGTGTAATTTTAGCCAAATAAAGGGACTTAATTGAAAAGAAGAAAAGTTCCAGGGGTAAAAATGTAATTATGGAAATTAGACCTAACACAGGCATAATCCTGACCGGATTCAAATCAGCCCCATATTTCACCAGCAGATAGAGCAAATGATGCTGGGTAATCCATCTTAATACAGGAATTTTCGCAGGACACCAGATAGCTTAAATTTATCTGATAATGCAAAAGTTATAAAAATTATTATCGGATCTCCTGGACCTCAGATATACATGAAAAATTACAGGAAGATGCGTCCAGTGGAGATGGATGTCAGGGAACTAACAGAATACTGAAAGGAGGTCTGTAGAAAAAGTTATTCACAAATTAGTGAATTCAGACGGGAGTTTGTGACCTCCGGGTATCCGATTGGGAGATTTATCGGTATTCAAACTGAGACTGAATGAGCTCAGATGACATCGGTCAGATGCTTGTTATGACAAAAAGGGATGTCTAGAGTCAGTATGGCAGTCTATATGGTAAAAGGGGCCGGTGTCCGGATAAAGGTGTAAAATGACGAAAATGCCCTTATGTTATAAAATAGTGAAAGAATGAGTAAAGGGTATTTTGGTCATTTGGATAAGGTTAGATAGTCAAGACAGGGTATCTGGATAGTTGACCAGGGTCAGAGGATACTCTGGTGAAATGTGAAAAGATAATAATGCCCCTAGACTCATTAAAGTAAAGAAAGAGGAACCAAGGGCATTTTGGTAATTTGCTAAGGGATGGTTCTTGGGAATTGAGCCATCAGAGTACTTGGGCTGGATCAGAGACCCAAGATGATATTCCAAGGCCCAAAAACGTAGTCCATGAATTATGTGAGAAAAAGTGGCATTAAAATAATGTTTTAGTGACTTTTCAATAAAGTAAAGTTATTCGGTTGGCGTGATGACCGGGGAGGTGATCAAATAAAGTCCTGGACTTATCTGGAGACCATGAGGTGGACAAAAAGGTGTCCTCATGGGACCCACAAGGCGCCACATGGCATGAGTATAAGGAAAGTAGAAAAAGCTAGAAAAAGGTGAAGGACACGTGGCACAATCGCAGCCGTGTATTCCGGTGCAAGACTCTGGAATTCTCTTGAAGCGCTGAGCCAGCTGGTGAGGTGTCCCAAGGGCCCCACCATTGCGCCACCTAGCATGTGAGGTGTCCCATGATGATGTCATGTTGGATGAGTCATTATGGAGGATGATGTCATCACGATGACGTAAGCGAAACTTGGTGGGCAAGCAAAGCGATCTGAGCCACTCGTTCACAATTGATCTGGGCCACTCATTCTCCTTTGCCTCCACTATAAATACCCCTCCCCCTTGCCATTGTGACCCACATCCAAGAGCCAAGAAAGAGAGAGAAGTGAGTTCTAGAGAGAGAAAGAAAGAAAGAAGGAAGTTCTGGCGGAGCTGGAAGCAGTATAGAGATAGTAGAGTTCTGCTAAGCTAGCCAGGTAGTAACTAATCCTAGCTTTTATGTAATGGCTTTGTGATTTAATGTGCTATTTTTTGGTTAGATTGTTGTCTTATATGTTATGTTTGAAGCTCTACTACAATGCTATGATCATATGTTATTGAGTATGGAAGCACGCAACATACTTATCTGTACACAATCACAAGCAAGTATTATCACACTGCATTACATATATTGTTATGATTATTACTATTGAGATTCCCCCGAATCTCATCCTCAATATATAATCCATTACAGGGAGGTTATGACGAAGTAAATTTTGAGAATGCTAAGAGACGCCGTTATGCTGTCAAAATTAGGGCAAAATATCAGTAGTGAAGAAAGGAGATGATACGTACTGTGTACGTAGGTACTGTCTAAGGAGCCTGGAAGTGAGTGGACCTAGCCGGTTCATCCAGTCTTTCCTGGGTACTTGCGTAGAATGGTAGTTCTCACGGGAATTACCGAATCAGTACAAGATCAGTTATTTGGAAAGATGAAGCCTAGTAGTTATGCTGCCGGATTTCAGGCAGGAAAAGATGTAATAAAGATATGAGGATTTTGTGCATACCCTATTGTATGACAATTTATTATTTAATAATAAGTATAGGTGGGCATGTTTGATTGATATGTGATTGATGTATGCACATGTATATAAAGTTGATTGCTAGAATTTACCACCATGAACATTAACTCGTGGCGATATAGGGATGTTTGATCTATAATTAAAAATAGTAAATGATTGAATAAATGGATGATATTTTTATTGTAAATAGTAGATATACCAAGATTCGTATAGAATGCCTCATTTAGATGTCTACACATGGAGATATAAATTATCAAATTTGGGACCAAAATGCTGGATTCAGGGGAAAAATACTGGATGAACAGTAAAGTTGTAATGTTGACTGACGTTGACTTGGTCAAGGCATGGCTAACGGGTTATTTTTCCCTGAAATATAATTGAGTTATCTTCATGTAGCAATTTGAAACACTTTATTTCAATTTTTCTAGAATTAGTTATGATTTTTCGAAGTCAGGTCACTCATCTGGAATTTATACAGCGAACAGTACTCGATAAGAGTAAAACTCCAGATTGAGGAGTTGGACTTCAATGACCTTGAAAGTGGTTCTAAATGCTACCAAATGGTCCCTAAGATGTACGAAAGTAAGGATGTTTCACTATCCAGCATAACCCAAGGTAAAATAAAATGACTTTTAACTAACAAAATCATATAGAAATCTTCCTACTATAAAGTCCAAGAGATAGAGAAAGAAATTACCTTGATTTGCTTGCTTGTTTAGCCCTTGAATTTCCTCTTCTTGTTTCTTGAATTTAATTTTGGCAGTACCTCCCCATGTTTCTTAATGCTTGGCATGAATGTGTGGAAATGAGGGGGTATATATAGCCAAAAACATAAAGGAATCAAGGGCTAAGATTACATTACTTACTATTTGATCTAATGGCCAAGATTTGTCCTTAAAGTTGTCTTGCCCACCAAACCAAATTTTGACATCATCTATGACATCACTCAAGGCCATGTTTGGCATAATCTAGGGCAAAAATCTGATTGAAAAAATTTCAGTCTAATCCGGTACCAGCCCTGTCAAATTTTACAAAAATCAAATTGTTTAATAACTCTAATTTTTTTTTAGATTCTATAATATATTTTTTGACCTTAAATCCAATATCCAATTTTTTTCTAATATTGACATTGTTAAACTGGGTATTTATCTGCATACCATCCATTAGAAAATGACTGAAATGCCCTTAGATCATTATTTTACACTATATTAATCCTAAGGGCATAATCGTCATTTTACACCTCTTTACACCTTATCAAAATATTTTTTGACTCTAGTCAACATTCATGTATCCCTCTTTGACCTGTTGACAGTGACCAAATGACCAAAATGGCCTCTATTCATCTCTTGGTAAATATTATAACATATAGGCATTTTTTTAATTAAAGGAAGAAGGAGCAACAGATGAAAGAGGGAGGCTAGATTTGGCTAAGAAGTAGCTGATCATTCTCTCTAAACATTCTCTTAAAAAATTTACTCACACCTTCCATTTTTTTTCATCTTTCCACTGATTTTCATATTTCTACGCCGATTAATCCACTTTTACCATCTTTCTTATTACTTTTCTATCACCTTTTTTTGTACATCTCATGGCATCAATTTTAGACAGCGATTACAGCACTATAGGAGCTATGAGAGGCTAGATCTTTAGTCTCTTGATGATGACCGCATATCTTGAGCTCATGGATTGTACTGGGGAGTTTTCTATCTTAATCTGCACCTATTTCATGTTTTGACATTTCTAGATTTAGGGATTTCATTGTATGAATAGGGATTGAATATCGATTGATTATTCTCAGATTAGATATTTGTACTTGATATTGGATGATTTGTTGATTTTAATATAAATATTTCTGTTTTAATTTTTTAATAGTTGGACTATTATTAATGATTATTGATGTTTAATTCAATTGATTGAAATCTATGGTTGTTGATTAATGACCATTTGAGGGTATTATCATCATCTGATTTAATTACACACTAAGTGGTTTTCAATAGTGCATTCAGAAGTTTTTAAACTAGCTTTGATCAAAGGAGTTCAAGAACTATTAATGCACTAGACTTAATCAATTGATTGAGGTTTTATTTAAGACTTAGTGATTTCAAAACTCCCATATCAAATTAAGAGCAAGGATATATATGTTTTCATCATTAAGAGTTTTTCTTAACATATTTCTTTCACAATCCAACTCATTTTTCTCTTAATAAAAAATATAAAAATATTTATTTTACTGCACCCTTATTTTATTGCATCAAGGTTTGATAAAATCCAAAATCCATATTTTTACTCAGGTTTTCAATGGCTTTGCCCACCAATTTGCTAGGATTCCAATAAAAAGGCTCCTTGATGGATCAAAAAAAGACAATATGAGCTTATCAATGGTGCTGTTGCCAGTGAGCCAAGTAATTGGTTCCCTAGTAATTGGTTGTTAATTCTGTTATTTACCTTGGTCATTTGTTTTTGTTTGAATTTTAGTTTTTGTTGTTTTCATTGCATAGCATAAAAATTTTCAAAAACAAATATATTATTTTCTTTCACTTTGGCATTTGCATCATTGCATAAAATTCTGTAATTTTTTCTATGTTCTTGCGAATTACTCTCTTTGCCTTTGAGTCGCGACCAAACATTAGTTGTAACTTGACCTGATTGCTTTGCTAAGGTACTTGATTTCTCTCTATGAAATATAGTCACAACTTTTATAACTATTTGTCTCAACTAGTTTGAAAGATTTGCTCTCTATGAAATTTTTTTGCGATTGTTGGCATTATTAGTCGCAACCTGAAATCCATTTTCAAGAACTTTGTGCTCTCTGTGTTTAGGAGTCGTGACTTGAACATCCTTCTATCATGACCAAATTGATTTTTTTGCTGTGAAACTTCTGTTTCTGATTTTGATTGCTTGCTTGGTTATTCTTGATTGTTTATGTGTTTCATGCATAGAAGAACTGAACCATTAGTGCCTTTTGATCTTGAAATTAAGAGGAAACTTAGGAAACTAAGAGAATTTAGAGAAGAAGGAACTAATAAAGTTGTAGCTGACAAAGAGGTAAAAATGAACGGAATCTAGTTCATCCTCTAATGTCCTAGGATATGAAATTGGACTTAATTTAGAGATTCCAGTAGAAATTTCTAATATGGCTGAGATTAATCCTAATTGGCATAATGGACATAATAGGCAATGAGAAAATGAAATACCAATTAAGGTAGAAGATAATAGAAGTGTGAGGGAAATAAATTATTCTCATGTAAATTATGACCCTTATGCTTTTACACTGAAAAGGATAATTTTGAAATTAAAGGAGCTTTGATTGTCGCCTTAACTAAATTTCATGGTTTTGTAGGAGAATGTCCACATCGGCACTTACAAACTATGCATATTATCTGCTCTTTGATGAAACCTCTAATGACTACATTGGATGACGTCTTGAAGAGGTGTTTCCATTTCACTATGGAAGGGAAGGCTAAGGAGTGGTTTTACAACCTGCTAACTCATTTCTCAACTCTTACATGGGATCTGATGAAGTCAATATTTCTAGAATAGTTCTTCCCAGCCTCTAAGATAACTCAGATGAAGAAGGAGATTACAAACATTCTATAACAGGATGGATAGTCATTACATGAATATTGGACGAGATTTATCAATTTGTTAGCTCGATGTTCGCATCACAACATTACAAAGGCTGATTTAGTAGACGTTTTCTTTGATGGTCTACTTCCTCTCAATAAGGTATCCTTGAATGCAGCAGCAAATTGATCTTTCAGAGATTAAACTCCACAAGTAAGTTGAGAGTTATTCCAGAAAATGGCTAATGAAGACCATCAAACTGAGGATCAAAGGAGAATGCCCACATCATCTTTAGGTAATTCAAAGGAGATTTTAGCATAAATAACAGCTTTAGGAAACTAAATGGAAAAGATAATGAATTTACTTGAAAGAGAGTTGTATTCTACAAAGTAAGTTCATGCAGTGGGAACCTCACAAGCACTAGTTACAGGATGTGAGTTAGGTGGTTCAATGATGCATGCTACAAATACATGTGATAGATAGTATGAAGAAGTAGTAGTAATGTATCAAGGGAGAGACAATCAATACCAAAAGATAGATCCATACTCTAACACATATAATCCTGGTTGGAGACACCACCCAAATTTTAGGTGGGGGAGTGGTGAAAATAGGCCAAACCAATTCTAAGGACGTGGTACTTCTTCAAGCAATTACCAAAGTAATACAAGGTCTATGGTTCCTACTGAACTTAATGCTTTAGCAGCATCAAGACTAGATGAGACTTCTCAATTGTTAAAGAGTATGGATGCACAAATGAACAACATGGACGGTAGAATGACCAATATAGATAATAAACTCAAAGAGAATGATAGTTAATTCACCTCCATAGCTTCTATTCTTCAAAGTATGCAAAAGGATAATGCAAATATGTATAGGAAACTTGAGGAGTTAAGTTCTAAGAATGCGGATATTACAAGTCATTTAACTCAAGTCTCCAATGTTGTGAGTGATATTCAAGCAAAGAGTAATAGCAACATACCTTTGAATACTGTTATTAATCTGAAGGGTATGAATGCTATATCAGTCAGAACTAGGAGAAAAGTTCATTTTAGGGAAGATGATGCACCAAAGGATGATATGAAATATTTTAAAGTTGAAAACATATCATTACCACAGATGAAGATTAGGAAATCAGCGAGTGTTAAAGAATAACAACTTATGATTAAGAAGGCAACCTAAGAGGAGAACTCACAAGTATAAGAGGAAATACAAGAAATGTAAGAAGAGGAAGAGATAATGCAAAGTCTAGCATACAAAGGGAAGCAAACTAAGGAGAAGAAGAGTCAAGCATGTAAGGAGCCTCTATACCTTCAGGTAAGGAGGTAAGTATATGTAAGGAATTGGAAGACACGCAGCGGAAATAAACTTTAAAAATTTTCCATTCCTTGCCAGGATCTACCGTATGTGTTTAAGTCAAGTGGAAAGAATCATTACCCTTAGTGTTGCTCAGCGAATTTCACAGCTTCTCTACGTGGGTGGTGATCTCTTTCTGATCGCAAGAAATCGATGGAGTGTTCCTCAGCGACCTTCACAGATTCTCTCCGCGGACGGTGGTCTCTTTCCGATCACAAGAAGTCGACGCCTCAGGTCGGCTTCCTCTACTGGTATCCACACGAACAGCGTTCCAACCACGAACGACGTGCTAGCGTCTCCTGTCCCTCCAAGGCTTTCACAAGTCTCCGTCTCTATTTCGGCAGTTTCTTGTCTGCAAACCTTTTGCAGATTCCGTTCGGCCTTTTGTGTTCTGTGTTATTTTCAAACGTAGCTCCTCCAATCAGATATATAGGATGCTATGCGTTTTTCCACTTGACCTAATTGGATTTTGGAGTTAATCTTATATTAATTCCGAATTGATACAATATCATATATTGTATAATTTTATAAGAAACTAATTAAATAAAATAATATTAAATCCGTCCCACAGATTTAATTACTTATTTATTTAACTTTAAATAAAGATGAGACTGAGTTATATTTGATTTATTCCCATAAATCAAATTTGAGATATCCTATCAATTTAAATTTCGAATTTCAAACGTGATAGAGATTTAATTTATCCTTATAAATTAAATCTTATAAATATCTCTTATATGAGATATCCTATCAATTTGAATTTCGAATTTCAAACGTGATAGAGATTTAATTTATCCTTATAAATTAAATCTTATAAATATCTCTTATATGAGATATCCTATCAATTTGAATTTCGAATTTCAAACGTGATAGAGATTTAATTTATCCTTATAAATTAAATCTTATAAATATCTCTTATATGAGATATCCTATCAATTTGAATTTCGAATTCAAACGTGATAGGGATTTAATTTATCCTTATAAATTAAATCTCATATATCTCATATATAATATATATATATATATGAATTTATATATATACGAATATAAATAAATATATATACATTCACCTGGATCTTTCATTGAATCTGGACATGTCTTAGATTCAATGAATCTGGACATCATAGCTCGTGTTGGGCTATTTTGTGTGCGACCCTGTAGGCCCATATGAAGTTGGCAGTGGGCCATTTGCTATACTAGCCCACAAGTCGCAAGCGGTCTCTAGCAAGACATAACAACTACCCAAATCATATGAGGATCGATAAACGATGTAACCTTTTATACAACCATATCATGTCCCTTCTGTCACGCGATATTTTGGTCATGGATGAGGCATGGATAATGTCATCCTCCTATTCCCGACCGTTACTTTCTCGATCCCTGAGTAGTCTGACTATAGAAATGGAACTACCTTTCCATTACAGTATGGCCATACATTTCTCAGACTCACTCATCGAGGGGCCCAGTAATATCTCTCCACGAATATGAGGGACAAATTCCATCTTGACCATTCACATTCCTCCGCATGAAAAACCACTAAGCCCGAACATAGTCTTTATGATCACTCGGTCAAAAGTGACTTTTGACTAGGTCAAAGCTGAGCGTTTTGTCATGTAGGAATCCATGATGATCTCAGGTCAAAGGGCATATTGACATGGTTTGTATATGAGAGAAGCTTATGACGTTACCCATGCAGTTCTCTCATAGCGGGTCGGTCCAACACCCTGTACTCTTACATGTGCTTATGACTTTGATTTATATCTCTATACATCTTCAAAGTCATACTGGTCTTATTTCATCTGTGCTCCCACATAGATGATCGACCAGGGACATTTAGGATAATATCATGAATTATCCAAGGATGGTCATCATAGTAAACATGCAAATAATATGATAACTCAATTAATAAATTCATAAATCAATAATGTTCATAAGACAATGATTGGCCCCTAGGGCACGATTTCCAACAACCTCCCACTTGCACTAGGTACAATCATTAATTTGACTAATTCCCATTGACCTAACATGACGCTCATGCTTTGCCTGCACAAGCGGCTTTGTTAGAGGATCAGCAACATTATCTTCTCCTGCTACTTTGCATATTTTTATATCACCTCTATCGTTGATTTCTCTGATGAGATGAAATCGCCTGAGTATATGCTTGGTCCTTTGATGTGACCTAGGCTCTTTGGCCTGTGCAATAGCACCGCTATTGTCACAGAGCAAAGTTATTGGATCTGAGATGGTAGGTATCACCCCTAGTTCTGTGATGAACTTCCTGATCCAAACGGCTTCCTTAGCTGCATCAGATGCTGCTATATACTCAGCTTCCGTTGCAGAATCTGCTACAGTGCCCTGCTTAGAGCTCTTCCAGCTTACTGCTCCATTATTGAGGAGGAATATGTATCCAGACTGCGATTTTTGGTCGTCCTGGTCAGTTTGGAAACTCGCATCTGTGTAACCAGTTACACAGAGCTCATCATCCAATCCACCATAGACCAAGAATAAGTCCTTAGTCCTTCTTAAGTACTTAAGGATATTCTTGACAGCAGTCCAATGGCCCTCACCAGGGTCCTGTTGGTATCTGCTAGTCATACTTAAGGCAAACGAGACATCCGGTCGAGTACATAACATGGCGTACATGATATATCCTATGGCCGAGGCATATGGAACCTTACTCATGCGACCTCGCTGATCAGATGTACTAGGACACAGATCTTTGCTGAGGTGAGTACCATGAGACATGGGTATGAAACCCCTCTTTGATTCGTGCATACTGAACCTATGCAGTATTTTGTCTATGTATGTACTCTGACTGAGTCCTAGAAGTCTTTTAGATCTATCTCTATAGATCCTGATTCCTAGGATGTAGGTGGCTTCACCCAAGTCTTTCATCGAGAAAGACTTTCCTAACCAAGACTTGACAATCTGCAAGGTAGGAATGTCATTCCCAATAAGTAGGATGTCATCGACATAGAGTACCAAAAACACAACTGTGCTCCCACTAACCTTCTTGTACACACAAGGTTCATCAATGTTTTGAAGAAATCCAAACTCTTTGATTACTTCATCAAAACGATGATTCCAACTCCGAGAGGCTTGCTTTAGTCCATAAATGGACTTTTGAAGCTTGCACACTTTACCAGAGTCCTCGGAACGCACAAACCCTTCAGGTTGTGTCATGTACACATCCTCAAGGAGCTTTCCATTAAGGAAGGCTGTCTTGACGTCCATCTGCCATATTTCATAGTCATAATATGCTGCAATAGCAAAGAGGATTCTGATTGATTTGGCCATTGCTACTGGGGAAAAGGTCTCATCATAGTCCACACCATGAGTTTGAGTAAAACCTTTTGCAACCAGTCGTGCCTTGAAGACATTTACATTGCCATCCATGTCAGTTTTCTCTTTGAAAACCCACTTGCACCCGACGGTTTTTACACCTTCAGGCGGGTCGACTAAGGTCCAAACCTTATTGTCGTACATGGATTGCATCTCAGACTTCATGGCACTAAGCCATTTTTCGGAGTTTGGTCCCACTATAGCTTCTCGATAGGTAGTCGGCTCATTATGCTCAATGAGCAACACATCACGACTATCAGAAATCAGAAATCCATATCTCTGAGGCTGAAGTCGTGTCCTATTAGACTTTCGTGGACCTTGCGTGACTTGAGGAGTCTCAACAACTTGTTGTGAGTCTTCTCTATTTTCCATCTGCAGTTCTGTGGTGTCTTGTAGCTCTCGAACTTCTTCGAGTTGTACCTTACTCCCACTGGTTCTTTTAGAGATAAATTCTCGTTCAAGAAAGATACCATTTCTGACAACAAACACTTTGTTATCAGCAGGGTTGTAGACGTAATATCCCTTGGTTTCCTTAGGATATCCCACAAAAAGGCATTTTGAGGATTTGGGCGCTAATTTGTCTGAGGCTTGTTGCTTAACATAGACCTCGCATCCCCAAATCTTGAGGAAAGACAAACTAGGCGTCCTCCCAGTCCATATCTCATACGGAGTCTTTTCGATTGCCTTAGATGGAACACGATTGAGTGTGAACGCAGCTGTCTCTAGGGCATAGCCCCAAAAGGAGGGCGGAAGATCTGTTCGACTCATCATGGATCGAACCATATCTAATAGTGTTCGATTTCTCCGTTCAGAAACGCCATTCCATTGTGGTGTCCCTGGAGGAGTCAATTGTGAGAGTGTCCCACAATTCCTAAGATGATCTATGAACTCTTGGCTCAAATATTCACCACCCCGATCAGATCGAAGGGCTTTAATTGTTTTGCCAAGCTGGTTTTGTACTTCATTTTGAAATATCTTGAACTTTTCAAAAGATTCAGATTTATGTTTCATTAGATAGATGTACCCATATCTGCTGAAATCATCTATGAATGTTATAAAGTACGAATAACCTCCTCTGGCATTTGTGTTCATCGGTCCACACACATCTGTATGTATGAGGCCCAATAAATCAGTGGCCCTCTCACTGTGCCCAGTGAAAGGTGACTTTGTCATCTTTCCTAACAAGCAAGACTCGCAAGTGTCATATGATTCAAAATCAAATGAGTTTAGAAATCCATCTTGATGGAGTTTGGAAATGCGTTTCTCATTTATGTGGCCCAGACGACAGTGCCAGAGGTATGTGGGATTCAAATCGTTTGGTTTGACCCTTTTGGCGGTTATGTTATAGATATTTCCATGATTGGGTTGTTCCAAATTTAATATGTAATGATCAACATGCAAATCACCATGAGCATATAAAACATCATTACGATAAATAGAACATCTACTATTCCCAGCAATGGAAGTGAAACCTTCCTTATCCAAATAAGAAAGTGAAACAATGTTACTACTTAAAGCAGGAACATAATAGCAATTGTTCAAAACTAACAAAAGCCCAGTGGGCAGAACTAATTCATAAGTGCCTACAGCTAACGCAGCAACCCTTGCTCTGTTTCCAACTCGTAGGTCAACTTCACCCCTTTTCAACTTCCTACTGTCCTTTAGTCCCTGCACATTCGTACAAATGTGAGAACCACATGCAGTATCTAATACCCATGAGGTGGAAGTATAAAGATGAATGTCTATAACATAAATACCTGAAGCGATAGCCCCGCTATCCTTCTTGTTCTTTTTCAGATCTTCGAGGTAGAGTTTGCAATTCCTCTTCCAATGACCCGGTTCATTGCAGAAGAAGCAGACTCCTTCCTTCGGAGGCTTTGCCTTCTTTGGTGCAGGCTTGGTTTCGGGCTTGCCTGACTCTTTGGTCTTACCTGATGAGCCATGACCCTTCCCCTTGCCTTTGCCTTTCTTTTTCGTACCCTTTCCTTTCTGAACCATCAAAACACTACTGGGTTTCTTCTTAAGACTCGGCTCAGCAGTTTTAAGCATCCCATGCAGTTCAGAAATAGATTTCTCCATGTTGTTCATGTTGTAGTTCATAACAAACTGGTCATAACTTTCCGGGAGTGAGTTTAAGATCAAATCTGTAGCTAACTCCTGGCTCATGGGAAATCCAAGCCGTTCAAGGTGATCAATGTACCCTTTCATCTTTAAGACATGAGCACTGACTGATGCACCTTCAGCCATCTTGCAGGAATGTAAGGCCTTAGTGGTCTCATACCTCTCTTGCCTTGCCTGTTGCTGGAACATTTCCTTGAGATGCACAATCATCTCATAAGCCTCCATGTGTTCCAGATCTCTTTGGAGCTCCGGAACCATGGTGGCTAGCATCAAGCATCCCACATCGACAGAGTCTTCCTTATGCTTCATATAAGCATCTCTCTGAGCTCTGGGAGCATTGGCGGCTGGCTCCTCAGGAATGGGTTGATCTAGGACATGCGCCTTTCTTTCCTGCTTGAGAACAATTCTCAAGTTCCTAAACCAGTCAAGAAAGTTTGTCCCATTGAGTTTGTCCTTCTCAAGGACAGATCGCAGCGATAATGTAGCAGTATTACTAGTCGTCATGATTCTACAATTAAAATATGCAATGTAATTAGTAATCTCCCACTAAATAAACAACCCTCAATGCAATAGTTAGTGGGCTAAGATCCATATTTGGCTCAAACTTAAGTCCGCTTTGGCAGGACGCTTAGATTAAGTTATTTAGGTAGGTAACACCTTTACCAATTACATCAAATGTAACTCTTAGATATTCATGGGATCCTATCATCATATGATCTGGCATGTTCTAATCCCATCTAATGCCTTGAGATCCAAAACCGTTTTGTTAATCTCAATTAAGTCAAACAATAATGAACCTATGAGAGTAGCACCATTACTCTTTGCTTATCTCCCCAAGATAACTCAAAAGCACCCACTTTGGTGGAGTCCACAATTGAGCGATCAAGGTTTTGACAAGTGTTCATAAATTGACAGCATTATGACTTAAGATTTCTTTTAGAGGGCTTAATTAACTATCTGTTTTTATGAGGATGCATGTATCCCAGTTTGTAACTCATACAAGTAATATGCATGTGCTGATCTAATCATAAGATGCATAATTCAAACGTGATACAATATGGCTCACCTATCCTAAGTCCCCTCAAGCCAATGAGAGGAGCTCTCTAGTAAGAAAAGAGAAATTACATATAGAAACCTCTTTTAACATTCGAGGGGAGTGAGATGAGAGGAGAAGGTACATTGAGAGTATATAGAGGAAGGCACGACACGCAGGCCCCGGAAGAAATTTTTTTTTTTGTTTTTGTTTCATAAATAATCACGAATCTGAATTCGGTTTTCACAAATAATCACAAATTCGAATTCGGTTTTCTTAGACCCCATCTATGCGGATTGATCAAATCAAAAAGCATCACCACCGATTTCAATTTCCTTTTAGATTCCTTTTATGTCATACACAACAAGGATTCCATATATGTCATACACAACAAGGATTCCATATATGTCACACATACAACGCTTATTATATGATCGGCTACTACTAACATATATCATATAAATCACAAATCAAGCCTAACTTAAACACAAAACAGCATGGCTCTGATACCACTGTAAGGAATTGGAAGACACGCAGCGGAAATAAACTTTAAAAATTTTCCATTCCTTGCCAGGATCTACCGTATGTGTTTAAGTCAAGTGGAAAGAATCATTACCCTTAGTGTTGCTCAGCGAATTTCACAGCTTCTCTACGTGGGTGGTGATCTCTTTCTGATCGCAAGAAATCGATGGAGTGTTCCTCAGCGACCTTCACAGATTCTCTCCGCGGACGGTGGTCTCTTTCCGATCACAAGAAGTCGACGCCTCAGGTCGGCTTCCTCTACTGGTATCCACACGAACAGCGTTCCAACCACGAACGACGTGCTAGCGTCTCCTGTCCCTCCAAGGCTTTCACAAGTCTCCGTCTCTATTTCGGCAGTTTCTTGTCTGCAAACCTTTTGCAGATTCCGTTCGGCCTTTTGTGTTCTGTGTTATTTTCAAACGTAGCTCCTCCAATCAGATATATAGGATGCTATGCGTTTTTCCACTTGACCTAATTGGATTTTGGAGTTAATCTTATATTAATTCCGAATTGATACAATATCATATATTGTATAATTTTATAAGAAACTAATTAAATAAAATAATATTAAATCCGTCCCACAGATTTAATTACTTATTTATTTAACTTTAAATAAAGATGAGACTGAGTTATATTTGATTTATTCCCATAAATCAAATTTGAGATATCCTATCAATTTAAATTTCGAATTTCAAACGTGATAGAGATTTAATTTATCCTTATAAATTAAATCTTATAAATATCTCTTATATGAGATATCCTATCAATTTGAATTTCGAATTTCAAACGTGATAGAGATTTAATTTATCCTTATAAATTAAATCTTATAAATATCTCTTATATGAGATATCCTATCAATTTGAATTTCGAATTTCAAACGTGATAGAGATTTAATTTATCCTTATAAATTAAATCTTATAAATATCTCTTATATGAGATATCCTATCAATTTGAATTTCGAATTCAAACGTGATAGGGATTTAATTTATCCTTATAAATTAAATCTCATATATCTCATATATAATATATATATATATATATGAATTTATATATATACGAATATAAATAAATATATATACATTCACCTGGATCTTTCATTGAATCTGGACATGTCTTAGATTCAATGAATCTGGACATCATAGCTCGTGTTGGGCTATTTTGTGTGCGACCCTGTAGGCCCATATGAAGTTGGCAGTGGGCCATTTGCTATACTAGCCCACAAGTCGCAAGCGGTCTCTAGCAAGACATAACAACTACCCAAATCATATGAGGATCGATAAACGATGTAACCTTTTATACAACCATATCATGTCCCTTCTGTCACGCGATATTTTGGTCATGGATGAGGCATGGATAATGTCATCCTCCTATTCCCGACCGTTACTTTCTCGATCCCTGAGTAGTCTGACTATAGAAATGGAACTACCTTTCCATTACAGTATGGCCATACATTTCTCAGACTCACTCATCGAGGGGCCCAGTAATATCTCTCCACGAATATGAGGGACAAATTCCATCTTGACCATTCACATTCCTCCGCATGAAAAACCACTAAGCCCGAACATAGTCTTTATGATCACTCGGTCAAAAGTGACTTTTGACTAGGTCAAAGCTGAGCGTTTTGTCATGTAGGAATCCATGATGATCTCAGGTCAAAGGGCATATTGACATGGTTTGTATATGAGAGAAGCTTATGACGTTACCCATGCAGTTCTCTCATAGCGGGTCGGTCCAACACCCTGTACTCTTACATGTGCTTATGACTTTGATTTATATCTCTATACATCTTCAAAGTCATACTGGTCTTATTTCATCTGTGCTCCCACATAGATGATCGACCAGGGACATTTAGGATAATATCATGAATTATCCAAGGATGGTCATCATAGTAAACATGCAAATAATATGATAACTCAATTAATAAATTCATAAATCAATAATGTTCATAAGACAATGATTGGCCCCTAGGGCACGATTTCCAACAGTATAAAGGATCTCCCTTTTCCTAAAGCTTACTTTACTGGAAAGAAAAAGATTGACCCTGAATTTGCAAAAGATTCTTATACTCTTTTCAATAAACTCGAAATAAATATTCCTATGGTTGAATTCCTCAAGAGAAATCCTAAGTATGCCAAATTTTTAAAAGAATTATGTACTGATAAGAAGAAGTTTAGGCCTCTTGAGAGAATTCAGGTGAGTGCTAATGTGTCATCACTTTTTAAGGCTGAATTACAGGTTAAGTGCCAAGACCCATGATCTTATACTATCCCATGCACAATAGGAAAGGTTCATATTAAGGGAGAGTTATTAGATCTAGGGGCCGTCATTAATGTAATTCTTTGGTCACTATACTTAGCCTTAGGTATTAATAATCTTAGAGACACAAGTGTAATACTCCAATTAGCTATAGATCAATTAGGTATCCTAAGGGAATTCTTGAGGATATTCTAGTGCAGGTTAAGGATTTGGTGTTCCCAGCTGATTTTTATGTTCTAGACATGTCTAGTGAGCTAGTGAATGAGAGCACTTTTATCTTAGGTAGACCTTTCTTCCAAACTTCCAAGACAATTATTAGTGTGAAGCATAGTTCCATTACAATGGAAGCTGGAGAACATGTAGCAACTTTCAATATGAATGAAGCAATGAAATATCCATTTGATAAATTTTTTTTGGGTTGAATGCTATTGATTTTGCTATTGAAGAGACTAGGGATGAGCATGAATTGAGTTTGCATCTTGGCTATGATTCTATGTTGCATAATTCCCAAAAATCCCATGAAGTATCTCAGGAGCATGTTGATTCAAATTCATGTTTGAGTGTTTATGATGATTATTTTACATCTCTTTCTTTTGTTTATTCTTTTTCTTGTTCTTTTGAAAGATATGCATCATGTTTTAATTGTTTAGATGTAAATAGCATGCTTTCAATTTCTCAAGATTTCTTATTCGTATCAAATTTTGATTCGATTTCATCAATTGCCATTGATAATGCTTTTGGAAAGGAATTTGTTAGTGACTTCATAGGGGCACAAGGTATTTTAAAAGCTGGAAGTGGAATAAATGAAGAAGGGTCGAGCTTATGTGATCCCAAGTCGCAACGTGAAGATATTCATGTCGTGACTAAATATCAGTTTGCTGAGGGAGAAACTCTTTGTGAAAAGGAGTCACGACAAGATGACTTTTTTCTCACAACCAAAAAGTCCTGATACTTTGAGTCGTAACCCGCGGATGCTTAAGGTAAAGACGTTCTCTGTTAAATAGGGTCACCACGTGAAGTTGAAGATAAGCCTGAGAGGTCATGACTTGAAATATTAGATGCAACCAGTGAACTTCAAATTTCTTCAATTCCATAATCCAATATTTAGGATAAAGGGCTAATATGTTATAATTCTATTGTTCCTTACTCCCATTCTAAGATTACATCTCATACTTTAAGATTTCTAAATGATTTGATCTTTGATTATGATGCAAGTATGAAGGATAATACATTCAACTATATTGCGGCTTTAGACCAACTTAAGCTTGATGCAATGATCTGAACATGAGCAACCTCCAAGAATCTACAAAGGGGAGTATTTCTAATTTAACTAATTCCCCTCATCTCATCCTTTTTATTGTTCAATGAAACATCCTCCCTTAAACCCCTCAGAGTACACTTGCGAAAGCGCTATTAGCTCAATTATATCTTAACTTAAGCCCAGAAATTAAAATTTCACTCTTAAGTTCTTATTCTGAACCTTTACTTTGAGAACTGATTTATCTCATTCTACACATCCAAATGAGGCTTATTACCTATCCACATAAAACCCCAGATGTGTGCTACTGGCTCACCAAATTTTGTGGCCAAACTCTTTCATTTACTAGGTCAAACTGAGGTCAAAACACTGCTACCTGAGGACCTACGAATTTCTCTCTTAATTTCTCATACACAAATTGAATATGCCAAATAATATTTATTATTAAATAATAAATTGTTATACAACAGGGCATGCACCAAATCCTAATATCTCTATTACATCTTTTTCTGCCTGAAATCCGGCAGCATAACTACAAGGCTTCATCTTTACAAATAACTGATCTTGTACTGATTCTGTAATTCTCGTAAGAACTACCATTCTACGTAAGTACCCAGGAAAGACTGGATGAACCGGCTAGGTCCACTCACTTCCAGACTCCTTAGATAGTACCTACGTACACAATACGTATCATCCTTCCTTCATAACTGATATTTTGCCATAATTTTGGCAGCATAACGGCGTCTCTTAGCATTCTTAAAATTCACTTTGACATAACTTCCTTGTAATGGGTTATACATAGGGAATAAGATTCGGGGGAATCTCAGTAGTAATAACCATAACAATATATGTAATGCAGTGTGATAGTGCTTGCTTGTGATTGTGTACAGATAAGTATACCGCGTGCTTCCATACTCAATAATAACATATGATCACAGCATTATGTAGTAGAGCTTTAGACATAACATATAAGACAACAATCCAACCAAACAATAGCACAATAAATCACAAAGCCATTACATAAAAGCTAGGATTAGTTACTACCTGGCTATCTTAGCAGAACTCCACTATCCTTATTCTGCTTCCAGCTCCGCCAGAACTTCCTTACTTCCTTTTTCTCCTTTCTCTCTTCCCTTCCTTCTCCTTCTCTCTCTTCTTTCTCTCCCTTCTCCCTTCCATGCGTGAATGCAAGAATGGAATGGAGGGGGGGTATTTATAATTGCCTTTAATGGCAATTCTGCAGTTTCTATGAACTTTGATCCTGCGGTCCTGGTTTTTCCTGGATTTTCCTATTTTTCTTAATTCCTCCTTTACTGCATCATGCATGACATCATTGGGACACCTCACCAGGACACCTCAGCGCCATATTTATCACATGTATGAAATCCTGGACACCTCAGATGCTGACTCAGCATGCTGACTCACCGGTCCAGTATCCTGCCTCGTACTACGTGTCCTCAACTTTTTCTTCCTCCTCTGTGATGGCGCCATGTGGCATCTTACTGGCACCTGTCACGCCATCCAATTCTATCCAGATAAATCCAGGACTTTATCTGATCGCCTCCTCGGTTATCGTGCCAACCGAGTAACTTTACTTTATTGAAACAGCATTAAAATAATATTTTAATGCCACTTTTTCCCACATACTTCATGGGCTACGTTTTTGGGCTCTGGAAATGTTGTCTTGGATCCTGATCAAGCTCAAGTACTGTGATGGGTCGATTCCCAAGAAACAGCCCTTGGCAAATTACCAAAATACCCTTGGGTGCCCTTTCTTGCACTATTTTAACCCTAAGGGTAAAATCGTCATTTCATACCCTTCTGTACTCTGTCAGGGTATATACTGACTCTCAGTAACTTTATCTGTATGTACCTTGGCTCCTAGGCCTGTTCAGAATTACCAAAATACCCTTCATTCATCTGTTACACTTTTGTACAACACAGGGGCATTTTCGTAATTTCGCACTTTTCCGGGGTTTTGCCAGACACTGGCCCACCTATCAGTCCAAGTGTCTTACTGGGCCTCTGTTGGCGCCATTATTGGGCCTTTCTGGGTCCAATACCTTCATGGCACGCATTACGAGGAATCTTCCCCCGTTAATAATTATTGAATATTTATCTATTATTCACCGTTTATACACATATCCGGACACCGGCTCCTTCTGTCCGAAACACTAGCCTGCGGTGTTCAGGCATCCCTGTGAGTCATGTCAGTCATCTGACTGAGGTCATCCGAACTCATTCAGTCCCCTTTCTAATACCGATAAATCTCCCTATCGGATCCCTGGAGGCCTCATACTCCCGTCTGGATTTTCTGATTTGCGAATAACTTTTTCTACAGGCCTCCTATCGGTATTCTGTCAGTTTCCCAACATCCGCCCCATAAGGACGTATCATCCTGTATTTTCTCACCTAGATCTGAATTCTAGGATATCCGGTATAAATTTTTATAACTTTTGGACGATCAGTCCATTTCTGGCTATCTGGAGTCTTCAAAAATTCCTGTATTAAGCCAGATTACCGAGCGTCACTTGCTCTCTCTACCGGTGAAATCTGGGACTGAAATGCTTTCGGACAGTCCAAACCACTTCCGGCCTGACTTTATTTAATTACAATTTAGCCCCAAGGAACTTTTCTTCTTTTCATTTAAGTCCCTTCTTACTTGGCTAAAATTACACTTAAGGACCCCACATTTTTGTCTACTTTCCTTTTTGGCATTGAAACTTTCCATAATTGCACTTAAGTCCTTTCATTTCCTTTACTAGGTCTAGGGGCATTATTGTCTTTTCATATTTTACCAAAGTATTCTCTGGCCCTGGTCAACTATCCAGATACCCCTTCTTGACTGTCTAACCTTAGCCAAATGACCAAAATACCCTTTACTCATTCTTCAGTTATTTTATAACATAAGGGCATTTTCGTCATTTTGCACATTTTTCCCGGACACCGGCCCCTCTTACCCCTGAACTGATATTATGGGCCTGGGCCTTCCCTGTTGTCACTACGGGCCTTAGACAATACTGTATGGCCTCTGGCCATAGTCCGATCATCTCTATTCGGACTGCCTTTCCTTTACCGATTATAACTATAAATTCCCATCTTCAGGAATTTTTACAGAAAAATCGGGACCTCAAATCAAAATTCTGTGACTCCTCATTCAATCCGGAATCCTTTTCTCTATCTCCCGGTATTTTCAGATATTTTATCCGGACCGGGCTGTTTTGGCCTGAAAAAGCACTCACGCGCACACTTTTCCAAAATGACCATTTTACCCCTGGTCATATTTCTAATTCTTTCATACACCTAGAGACCTCATATGCACATTTCACAGTTCAGTGAAATGATCAGCATAATTTTCTCTATTTTCTGGCAAAATATGGTACTCATCGGCCACCAGTCCGATCTTTCCCATAATTACGATTATGCCCTTGAATTCTCCTTCTGGCATCTCTAGGCCTAAAAATTTGGGGTGTTACACAAATGCCACAAAAGTTGGGCATAGGTGCATGAAGTTATGAGAATAGTTAAGAAAAGTCAGAGAAGTTATCTGGGTTATGATCTCGTATCAGGAGAAAGAAAGTCAGAAGAACAATATCTCTCCTGAGAGATTAGCAAAGTGTAAGAGGGGTGATGTAGACCCCATAATACATCAAAATTCTAAGGGATAAGATATGAAAGAAATGGACACTACTCACAAGTGTAATGAGTTGTCCATAAGTATAAGAGAATGAATGCCCCAAGCCTTAGTCATGAACCAGGAAAGGATATACAGAGGAGCTATATCCAGGATAATTGATTAAGGTACTAAGTAAATTTTGAGGACAAAATTTATTTTAAGGGGGGTAGAAATGTAACACCCCAATTTTTAGGCCTAGAGATGCCAGAAAGAGAATTCAAGGACATAATCTTAATTATGGGAAAGATCAGGCTGGTAGCCGATGAGTACCGTACTTTGACAGAAAATAGAGAAAATTATGCTGATCATTTCACTGAACTGTGAAATGTGCATATGAGGTCTCTATGTATATGAAAAAATTAGAAATGTGACCAAGGGTAAAATGGTCATTTTTGAAAAGTGTGGCGGGAGCGTACTTTCAGGCAAAAATGGCCCGGTCCGGATTAAATATCTGAAAATACCAGGAGATAGAGAAGAGGATTCCGGGTCGAATGACGCAACACAGAATTTTGATTTGAGGTCCCGATTTTTCTGTAAAAATTCCTGAAGATGGGAATTTACAGTTATAATCGGTAAAGGAAAGGCAGTCCGAATAGAGATGATCGGACTATGGCGAGAGGCCATATAGTGGTTGTTAAGGCCCACAGTGACACCAGGGAAGGCCCAAGCCCATAATATCAGTTCAGGGGTAAGAGGGGCCGGTGTCCGGGAAAAAGGTGCAAAATGATGAAAATGCCCTTATGTTATAAAATAACTGAAGAATGAGTAAAGGGTATTTTGGTCATTTGGCTAAGGTTAGACAGTCAAGAAGGAGGTATCTGGATAGTTGACCAGGGCTAGAGAATACTCTGGTAAGATATGAAAAGACAATAATGCCCCTAGACCTAGTAAAGTAAAGAAAGGAAATGAAGGAGCTTAAGTGCAAATATGAAAAGTATTAGGCCAAAAAGGAAAAGTAGACAAAAAGGTGGGGTTCTTAAGTGTAATTTTAGCCAAATAAAAGGGACCTAATTGAAAAGAAAAAAAAGTTCCCTGGGGCTAAAGTATAATTAAAGAAAGTAAGGCCGGAAGTGGTTTGGACTGCCCGAAAGCATTTCAGTCTCAGATTTCACCGGTAGAGAGAGCAAGTGACGCTCGGTAATCTGGCTTAATACAGGAATTTTTGAAGACTCCAGATAGCCAAAAATGGACTGATCGTCCAAAAGTTATAAAAATTCCTACCGGATATCCTAGATTTCAGATCTAGGTGAGAAAATACAGGATGATACGTCCTTATGGGACGGATGTCGGGAAACTGACAGAATACCGATAGGAGGCCTGTAGAAAAAGTTATTCGCAAAATAAAAAATCCAGACGGGAGTGTGAGGCCTCCGGGTATCCGATAGGGAGATTTATCGGTATTTAAAAAGGGACTGAATGAGTTCGGATGACCTCAGTCAGATGACTGATATGACTCACAGGGATGCCTGAACACCGTAGGCCAGTGTATCGGACAGAAGGAGCCAGTGTCCGGATATATGTATAAACGGTGAATAATAGATAAAATATTCAATAATCGTTGACAAGGGAGGATTCCTCGTAATGCGTGCCATGAAGGTAATGGAACCTGAAAGGCCCAATAATGGCGCCATCAAAAGCCCAATAAGACACTTGGACTGATAGGTGGGCCAGTGTCCAGCAAAACCCCGGAAAAGTGCGAAATTACGAAAATGCCCCTGTGTTGTACTAAAGGGGTAGTAGATGTATGAGGGCATTTTGGTCATTCTGGACAGGCTCAGGAGCGAAGACACATACAGATAAAGTTACTGAGAGTTAGTATATACCCTGACAGAGTACAGAAGGGTATGAAATGATGATTTTACCCTTAGGGTTAAAATAGTGCAAGAAAAGGCACCCAAGCGCATTTTGGTAATTTGCCAAGGGATGTTTCTTGGGAATCGATCCATCAGAGTACTTGAGCTTGATCAAGATCCAAGATAACATTCCCAGAGCCCAAAAACGTAGGCCCAATGATATGTGGGAAAAAGTGGCATTAAAATACTATTTTAATGCTGTTTCAATAAAGTAAAGTTACTCGGTCGGCACGATAACTGAGGAGGTGATCAGATAAAGTCCTGGACTTATCTGGATAGCATTGGAAGGCGTGAAAGGTCCCTTCCAGATGCCACATGGCGTCATCTTAAAGGTAGAAGAAAAGATAAGGACATGTGACACAATCTTAGCCGGTGAGTCCAGTTTGTGGGAAATCGGACCGGACCGGTACTGGATTGGATTGGAGATGCTGAGTCAGCTGATGAGGTGTCCAGGAATTGTGACATGTGAAGAATGTGCTGATGAGGTGTCCCATGAGGTGGCCTTGAGATGATGTCATGCATGATGCAGTAAAAGGAATAAAGAAAAATAGGAAATTCCGGAAAAACCAGGACCACAGGATCAGATGGGTTCAAAATTATAAGAATGCCATTGACTAAAACTATAAATACCCCCCATTCATTCATATGCTGCACGGACAAGGGCTTTTTAGAGAGAGGAGGAGGTGCTAGAGAGAGAAAGTGAGAGGAATAAAGAAAGAAAGGAAGTTCTGGCGGAGCTGGAAGCAGAATAGAGATAGTAGAGCTCTGCTGAGCCTTTGAGGTAGTAACTAATCCTAGCTTTTATGTAATGGCTTTGTGACTTGTTGTGCTATTGTTTGGTTGGATTGTTGTCTTATATGTTATGTCTGAAGCTCTGCTATAATGCTATGATCATATGTTATTAAGCATGGAAGCACGCAGCATACTTATCTGTACACAATCACAAGCAAGCACTGTCACTCTGCATTACATATATTGTTATGATTGTTTCTACTGAGATTCCCCCGAATCTCATCCCAATAAGTAAACCATTACAGGGGAGGTTATGTCAAAATGAATTATGGGAATTTTAAGAGACGCCGTTATGCTGCCGAAATTATGACAAGATAAGGAAAGCAGCTGATACGTACTATGTACGTAGGTACTGTCTTAGGAGGCTGGAAGTGAGTGGACCTAGCCGGTTCATCCAGTCTTTCCTGGGTACTTACGTAGAATGGTAGTTCTCATGGGAATTACCGAATTGGTACAAGATCAGTTACTTTCTCAAGATGAAGCGTAGCGGTTATGCTGCCGGAGTTTAGGCAAAAAAAGATGTAATAGAGATATGGGAAATTTTGTACATACCCAGATTGTAAAACAACTTATTAATTAATAATAAGTGTTGTTTGGCATGTTTGACTAATGTATGATGGATGTATGCATATGTATGCAAAGTAGAAATGCTGAAATTTACCACTGTTAACAGTAACACATGGTGATCTAGTCATATTTGATAAATGATTAAAAATAGTAAATGGATAAATAAATGTACGAAATTTTTATGGTAAATATTAGATATACCAAGATTTAATTTGATATATAAAACGTCTCATTTGGATGTCTACACATGAAGATATGAATTATCAAAGTTGGGACCAGAATGCTGGATTCAGGAGAAAAATGTTGGATGAACAGTAAAGTTGTGATGTTGACTGACATTGACTCGGTCAATGAATGGTCAACGAGTTATTTTTCCCTGAAATATAATTGAGTTAGTTTCATGTAACAATTGGAACCACTTTATTTAGATTTTTCTAGAATTAGTTATGATTTTTCAAATTCAGGTCACTCATCTGGGATTCACACAGTGAATAGTACTCGGTAAGAGTAAAACTCCAGATTGAGAAATTGGATTTCATTGATCTTGAAAGTGGTTCTAAATGCTACCAAATGGTCCCTAAGATGTATGAAAGGAATGATGTTTCACTGCCACCTTTCACGCCATCCCATGACTTCCAGATAAGTCTCAAGCTTTATCTGATTAATTCCCCAGTTATCACGTCAACCGAGTAACTTTACTTTATTGAAAAGTCACTAAAATATTATTTTAATGCCACTTTAACTCACATATTCCTTGGGCTACATTTTTGGGCCTTTGGAATGTCATCTTGGGTTTCTGATCTAGCCCAAGTACTCTGATGGCTCAATTCCCAAGAACATCCCTTGGTAAATTACCAAATGCCCTTGGTTCCTCTTTATTCACTTTATTAAATCCAGGGGCATTATTGTCTTTTCATATCTTACCAGAGTATTCTATGACACTGGTCAACTATCCAGATAACCTTTCTTGACGACTAACCTTAGTCAAATGACCAAAATACCCTTTACTTATTCTTCAGCTATTTTACAACATAAGGGCATTTTCGTCATTTTACACCTTTTTCTGGACACCGGCCCCTTTTACCACTGAACTGATATCATGGGCCTGGGTCAACCTTGGTGTAACTATGGGCCTTAGAAATACTATATGGCTTCTGGCCATAGTCCGATCATCTCTATTTGGACTGCTTTTCCTTTACCGATTATAACTATAAATTCCTATCTTTAGGAATTTTTACAGAAAAATAGGGATCTCAAATCAAAATTCTATGTCCACGTCATTAAACCCAGAATTCTTTTCTCTATCTCCCAGTATTTTCAGATATTAAATCCGAACCGGGCCATTTTGGCCTGAAAGTACGCTCGCGCGCACAGTTTTCAAAATGACCATTTTACCCTCGATCACTTTTCTAATTCTTACATACTCATAGAGACCTCATATGCATATTTCACAGTTCAGTGAAATGATCAGCATAATTTTCTCTATTTTATGGTAAAATATGGTACTCATCGGCTATCAGCTCGATCTTTCCTATAATTACGATTGTGCCCCTGTATTCTCTTTCTGACATATTTTCTTATCCTTTATCTTCAGTTCTCAAAATTCTCTTTCAACAACTCATCCCCTGAACTCTTCAGGGGTTATTGTTAATTGAAAGGCTCGACAACCTGCCCATATCAGGTTATCTTACTCAGGAGCCAGCCCATATCTAGCTACCTGCAGAATTTCTAAGCTTAAGACTTAGGATATTCCTTACATTCCTCTTTTTGAACCTAAGTGAACTATCCCTATTTTGTAGGTTAAAGACTTAAATCATCTTTAAATCCTGAGGGACTTAACTCATCCCTTGGATTCCTACAAAATAAAGGTAAGTGATCTGCCCATATCAGATTACTATCTTGGGACTACGGGTTTAATAGCCTGCCCATATCAGACTACCTCCCAGCTCTCCTAGACCCAAAAATCAGGATGTTACAATTCTCCTCCCCTTTTAAAAATTTTATCCTCAAAATTTTAAGGGGTACCTCATCCTTCCTGAAGAGAACTTCTTACTGATCTATACAGCTATATGGTTTTTAGAACGCAGTCATATACAGCAGGTAAGATCATCCCTCTCTATCTTATCCTCGTTCCAGTGATGGTCTAGAGAAGCAACAGCTTGGTCCCTAAACTTCCACATAGTACTTAGCAACTTACATCTCTCATGCTAGTTGCTTACAGCTACCCATGTTCTAACCCCTCTTACAACCTCATCACTGAATTAAGACAGATTTCTTATTTTACTAATTATCTCTCATGACCCATTATAATAACCACTTTCACTAGATCAGAAAAGAACTCTTCATTAATCTCATCATTTACATCACATCTATCTCTAGGCAAACACCCTTCCTGTTGTCTTTGTCCTGGGGATGTCAGCATTCTTAGGGAAAACTCTTGCAAAGTGACCTTTCTTGCCATAACTGCTTTGTCCTGCTCGACACTCTCATGTGCCATGGCTCCTAGACACTATTTTCCTATTTTGCAAAGTGACCTTGATCAGTCCCCTGCCTAAATTGTTGCCTTTTTCTCTTGCTATTGTCACTGGCTTCATAACTTGAGCTACCTCCCAGAGTGCTCACAGCTAATGCTCCTCTACCTCTTTCTCTTGATCCCAGCGAACTTGAGTCGCATGGATCTCATTCATCATCTCTATCATTTCTGTTCTCTAGAAACTCTACCCTAGATCTACTACTTCTCCGTGATGGAATCCCTCTTGCTCAGGGAATATTAGCTCCATCACATCTTTAGCCTTAGGCCATATCTTAGGATCATTCCTAGGTAAGACTCAATCTAACTTTTAGGTCTTTTATTCAGCCCAGCTGAATAAAACCTTTATGATGTATATCTACTCCTAGTTATCACATGGATGATCTACCTCATTGGAGTTACCAACTTCCTCTATGTGTGGCTCCCTCACTCGAGCTCTAAGCCCCCGTCTTGTGTTCACCATCCTGTTCCTTGTCAATCAGAAAAAGAAAAGTGAACACATTAACATCATACGACTTACTCATCTAGGAGCTTTACCTCCACTGGAATTTTCTAAACCTCTATATATTCTGCCTCATGAACAAAGCGTTCTATCCTGCGCCAAATGAAACATCCTTCCTTAGACCTTTTAAAGTACACTTACAAAAGCAGTCTTAACTTTATTAATTTTCTCCTGCTGAAAATCCTGGCAGAAAGTAATTGTACTGATTCAATAATTCCCATGAGAACTACTATTCTACGTAAGTACCTAGGAAAGACTGGATGAACCGGCTAGGTCCACTCACTTCCAGCCTCCTTAGACAGCACCTACGTACACAGTACTTCCATATTATGCCAGTACAACAGTATTTTCTAGTAAATATCCTCAAACTTCAACCTTAAATCTCGACCTTAAACCTTAACCTTACCTATACTCAATTGAAAGTATCTTAGATCATTGGAATACCTCCTAACCTTAAAAACATGAATTTTTAAAAGTTAGGCTTACGGGTACTGTTCATCGCCACTGTTCACTTGGTCATTCCAGATTACAGCCTGAACTTTGGAAATTCATAATTAAATCTAGAAAAATCAAAATGAGGTGATTCCAATTTATAATGAAAGATATTTCATTTAACTTTGTTAGAAAAATATGAAAATGAGGTTTTCTTGTCCAGATCAAATCAGTTTATTCGTTGAAAATTTATGTTCATTTGGTAAATCTGGAAGTTCCAGTTTCTTTACCCCATTTTCAAAAATTTTTTTCTCCTTGTATACTTATCCAATTGAGTCGAATTACCTATGTATTTAAACGTCAGAATGTGTACTTTAAGCTTACCAAATATCACAAAAAAACTCATTCATTTACTATATGAAAATCGCGTAGGAATCTCACTGTATTGCATGACCTATAATTATGATTATGCCACTGTATTCTCTTTCTCACATCTTTTCTTATCCTTTATCTTAAGTTCTCAAAATTCTCTTTCAACAACTCATCCCCTGAACTCTTCGGGAGTTATTGTTAATTGAAAGGCTCGACAACCTGTCCATATCAGGTTATCTTACTCAGGAGCCACCCATATCTAGCTACCTGCAGAATTCCTAAGCTTAAGACTTAGGATATTCCTTACATTCCTCTTTTTGAACCTAAGTGAACTGTCCCTATTTTGTAGGTCAAAGACTTAACTCATATTTAAATCCTGAGGGACTTAACTCATCCCTTGAATTCCTACAAAATACAGGTAAGTGATCTGCCCATATCATATTACTATCCTAGGACTACGGGTTTAATAGCCTGCCATACCAAACTACCTCCCAGTTCTCCTAGACCCAAAAATTGGGATGTTACATTCAACCCCCAGAATTAGAGTTAAAAGATTTACCTTCTAACCTTAAGTATGCTTATCTTGAGCCAGGCTCAAAAATACCAATAATAATTTTTAGTTCTTTAACTGTTAGTGAAGAGTCTAGGTTATTAAGCATGCTTAGGAAGAATAGAGAGGCTTATGGTTGGCAATTAGCTAATTTAAAAGGGATAGATGCCACTGTTTGCACTAATAAGATTTTGTTAAATGAAGATTCCAAACCAATTAAACAACCCCAAAGGAGATTGAACCCATTGATCTCTGATGTTATTAGGAAGGAAATTAGTAAATTGCTCAAGGTAGGGATCATTTATGCTATTTCAGATAGTGAATGGGTATCTCTTGTTCATGTAGTGCCTAAAAATAGTGGAATGACAGTAGTGAGGAATGATAATAATGTATTGATACCTACTAGAGTGCAAAATTCATGGAGGGTTTGTATTGGTTATAGGAAGTTGAATGACTCTACTAGGAAATATCATTTTCCCTTGTCTTTTATTGATCAAATACTTGAGAGGTTAGAAGGGAAAAGTCATTATTATTTCCTAGATGGGTATTTAGGATATTTCTAGATCCCAATAGACCTGAGGGACCAAGAAAAGACCATATTTACATGTCCCTTTAGTACATATGCCTATAAGAGAATGTTATTTGGTTTGTATAATGCTCCTGGCATATTTTAGCGTTGTATGCCTATAAGAGAATGCATGGATGTGTTCATGGATGATTTTACTGTATATGGCAATTCTTTTGATCAGTGTTTAGAGAGTCTTGATAAAATCCTTGCTAGATGTATTGAGAAAAAAATTATTTTTGAACTTTGAAAAGTGCCATTTTATGGTTGATCATGGAATAGTACTTGGACATCTTATATCTAGCAAGGGAATTGAGGTAGATAAAGCAAAAATTGAAGTAATTTGCTCATTTCCCTACCCTATAACTTTAAAGTAACTTCAATCTTTTCCGGGGCATGTTGGATTTTATAGAAGATTCATCAAAGACTTTAGTAAAACTGCTTAGCCACTCTCAGTTTCTGCAAAAAGACACTGAATTTATTTTTTCTACTGACTACAAAGAGGCTTTTGAAAAATTGAAGGATAGGTTGATTTCTCCACCTATTCTAACTTCACTCGATTGGGATCTTCCTTTTGAACTATCATGTGATGCTTCCAATTATGTTGTGGGAGCTATGTTAGGTCAAAATGAAGGTAATTTATCTAGGGTGATTGCCTATGCCTAAAAAATACTCGATGCTGCTCAAATTAATTATACCACTACTGAGAAAAAATTGTTTGCAATTGTAGTGGCTTTGGATAAATTCAAACCATATCTCATTAATTCCAAAGTTGTTGTCAACACAGATCATACAGCAGTCAAGTATTTGTTCCATAAACCTCAATCTAAGCGAAGACTTCTATGATGGATACTATTGCTTCAAGAGTTTGATATAGAAGTAGGGATCGAGCTAGAAATATGAACCACGTTGTAGATCATCTAAGCAGATTACCAATAGAGATAAGGGAGTACTTAGTTATGATCTTATTTGTGATTCTTTCCCTGATCAATCTCTTTGTTTGGTTGCTATTGTAGAATCTTGGTATGTTCATTTAGTTAATTTCATTAAAACTGGCCTAATTCCATCCCATTTGTCTAAATTTCAGGCCCCAAAGATCGAGAGTGAATCTAAATACTTTATTTGAGACAAACCTTTTTTGTGGAAGTTGTAACATCCTTACTTTCATATGGTATTCCAGATTCGGCCATGAAATTTGAAAAATCATAATTAATTATAGAAAAATTAAAATGAAGTGGTTCAAAATTCTACTCTAAGCTAACATCTTTAAATTTAAGGGAAAAATAATTTCCTGACAAAATACTTAGCACATTGATACATTTTATTTGTTAAAATTTACTGTTCATTTGGTCAAAAATTCTGAAAACATATTCTGGTCCCCATCTTTGGAAAATTGGTTCTCTTTGTACAGATATCGAAATATGGTGTTCTTGATGTCAAAACAAACCTTGACATGTTAACTAAATGTCTGTAAAATTTCATATATTTATTCCACCATTTACCAATTTTCATTACATCATAAACATTATTACTTAAACTAAGCATATAACATCATTACTTGCAAGAATTCTTTACATAACATCATATAACATCTACATTGACCAATCCCTAACTCCTCGTCATGCTTCTTCATCCTCCTTCCTCATTCATAAACCTATTGGGATTGGGATTTCATGGATGGGGTGAGATTTCGAGGGAAATCTCAGTAGCAAACGATACTAAACAATGCATGTATTAATGTAATTGCTTGTGAAAGTGTTACCATAGTGTAATGAGCATGTTCCATGTATCATATGAAATAAAATTGGCCAAAGTAATCATAGAAATAGAGCTTCAATCATCTACACATATGCACACAATTTAACAAAGTCATAGCACAATCAAGCATAACATTCAATACATACAAGTTTAGGTTAAGTTTACTACCTCATATACTTGACTTTCTTTCACTTTAACTTTGCTCTTTCTTCTTACTTCTCCTTGATGTGTGGCTTCATCTTTGGAGTACACAACCAAATCCTAACATCACATAATCATCAATTCATTACCATCTAACTCTCTTGAACACTAAGCTTACTTTAACTAACATAACTCCCTTTAATCTTTACCAATTGTCTTGGCCTTTGAATCAATTGATGTCTTGACCTTACCCTACACAATTTTATCTTTTGAATCCATTTATGAGTTTAGAATCATGAAATTCCAGCTCCCATGCATTGTTCTAGACAGCTTTGAAAAACATGCATAATTCTCTCAAAAATTCTCATTTTGATTCCAATGCTTCCCATACTTGTTTCTCTACTTTACCACACACAATTTTTCATTTTAAAACCATTGGAATCATCAAAATCATAAAATTACAATCACTGTTCATGCGAGTGAACAGTAACAGAGAAGAATTCTAAACATTATAACTTTCAATTCTCATATTTCCAAGGTTCAAAACCTATCCAATTCTACACAAAATCATCATATAAATTCAATGGAAGCATTAGATCATTGAAATTCCATCTCCTTCTATCATGAACAGTGCAAACTGAAATATCTCAACTATGGCAAAGTCAAGAATATCAACTTGATTCAACAACCAATCATCTAACTAGCTTGTTTAAGCTTTAATCTCATAACTCTAACTTTAAGTTCTTTCTCCTTTCATCTAAGGTTTTGGACAGCATATATACCTTAGAGAAAACTCAACTTTCTTCCATGAAAACCGTAGGTTCAAGCTCCCAAATCAAAGGAAAATAAGCTAGGATAGATTGCTTACCTTTAATCTCTAGCTTGCTTGAACTTTGTCCCTTGAATTCTTCTTTGTCCTGGCTTGAGTTTTCATTTTGCCATAGTTTCCCCAAGGTTCTCATGAGCTATGGTTTTGAATCAGAATTTGGGGGTATTTATAGAAAAATCCAATGGAAAATGAATGGCCAAGATCACTTTGTGCACTATTTGATCTAATAACTCATATTTGCTCTTGGATTAGCTTGCCCTAGAAGCCAATGAGATGACATCATCCATGACATCATCAAGGGACACTTCATAGCCCATGTGACAAAATTATGAAGGGAGAAAGCATCTGGAAAAATTCCTGTCCAATCCGGTACCGGCTTAGTCCGATTTCCCAAAACCCAGACTGTTTTCTGAATATAATTTTTCTGAGATTCCATAATATGTTTTCTAACTTTAAATCCAGTATCTGGATTTTTCCTACCATTTATATTCTTGTACTGGGTCTAAACTTAATTACAGATCCCTTGGCAAATTACCAAAATACCCTTTGGTGCCCTTTCTTGCACTATATTAATCCTAAGGGCATAATTGTCATTTCACATCTCTTTATACCTTATCAAGGCACATACTGACTCTGGTAATCATTCCTGTACTCATCTTGGCATTTTTGGCCTATCCAAAATAACCAAAATGCCCTCAATTCATCTCTGGTACATTATTACAACATAGGGGCACTTTTGTAATTTCGTACTTTTCGGGGTTCCTATGGACACTGGACCACATAACTGCTTAAGTACCTTATCAGGCATTTGGGATGCCATTTTAGGCCTTTGTATAAGTCCACTATCTTTATGGAACAAATCCCAAGAACTCTCTCCCGAAGGCATTTATCGGGTATTTTATTCCATTGTAAATTCCATTAAAAATTCTACAAGATTCCTTTTCTGATCCTGTCAGTTTTATAAATTCTCATATTAATTATAGGAATGTAGTAAAGCTTCATCTATTTCTGAGGTCTGAGAAATATTGTAATAATTTTTCCTAACTTCAAAAATTTATATCAATTTTTTGGGACCTCAAATCAAAATTATGTGTTGTGTCAAACTAACCGAAGTAATTTTCTCTATCTACTGGTAAAATTTGGGTCTGATCTAATTCTGGGCATTTTTGGGCATTTTCCGGCTCAAATTTCTTATAATTACACTTTTGCATCTTGAACTTTTGATAAATTACATTTAGGTCTTTAAACTTTTGAAAATTACACTTTAGGCCCTCAACTTTTCATAATTATACTTAATGGCCCAAAGTTTATGTCTACTTTACATTTTGCACCATGGAACTTTTATACTTTTCACTTTAGTCCCTCTTTTTTAAATCTTCATCTAATCATTCTTTTCTTTTTCATTCATCATCATAATCCTTTCTAAACCTCTTTCCTCTATTAGTATTATACAGATAGAGAAAAATTAGGATATGACAGAAGTTTTGCTTAGATCAAGTATTAAGATGATGTGCCCTGACTAAGATCATAAATTAGTTTTAGAAACCTGACATTCATGGGTTTGTGGGGGTTATTTTAGGGGAAAAAGGATTGCATATAGGGTCCTTGAATCTGGTTTGTATTGGCCATCCCTTTTTAAAGATGCTTTTGAGTTTGTAGAGCTTTAATAGATGTCAAAGATTTGGGAGATTAGTAAGCGGTATGAGATGCAGCAAAAAACCTATTCTTTTTTGTGCGGTTTTTTATATATGGGGAATAGATTTGATAGGACCTTTTCCACCTTCAGCAGGATTTTATTACATTTTATTGGCTATAGACTATTTATCTAGGTGGGTAGAGGCCATTCCTACAAGACTAGATGTAACATCCCAAATTTTCCTATCTGTATAAGACTGATAGAGGAAAGAGGTTATGAAGGGATTGGGATGATAATCAGAAGAAAAGATAATGATTAAGATAAGTTTTAAGCCAAAGAAAGAGAAAAGGTATAAAGTTGTGAAACAAAAAGGGCTAAATTGCAATTTAGTGAAAGTCTAGGGACTAAATTGTAATTAATAAAAGTTTCAAAGACATAGTGGCCTTTTTAGAAAAGAAAGGGACTAAAGTGAAAACTCTACAATTTTCATGGTATGAAATCAAGGTGGATATAAGCTTTGGATCATTATGTGTAATTATGAAAAGTTAAGGGACTTAATTGAAAAGAGAAAAAGTTTCCAGGGGCAAAATGGTAATTATATAAAATTGAGCCAGAAAAGGCTTATAACTGCACAGAAGCATTTCAGTCCCAAATATCATTAGTAGATAGAGAAAATTATGTTAGTTAATCTAGATAGCTGATATTTATTTGATAGTCTAAAAGTTATCTAAATTTTTTATCATACCTTTTGTACCTCAAATATAAATAAAAAGTTATAGGAAGGTGCGTCCTGTGAAGCCCGAGGTTAGGAAATTGACGGAACCCTGAAAGAAGTTCTGTAAGAAAAGTTATTCATGTTTTTGTTAATTTTGACGGGAGTTTGTTGACACCCGATATCTGATTGGGAAACTTAAGCAGTAAGCAAGCTTGGTCTGAATAAGCCCAGATGATGTCACAGGAGGCCCATGTTGATGCCAAGTGAGGCCCAGGCCCATGATATCAATTCATCAGTTAAAGAGGCCAGTGTCCAAAAATATTAATGTGCAAAATGACAAAAATACCCCTACTTTATAAAATAATGAGTGAAGGGCATTTTAGTCATTTTACCTAGGTCAAAAGGTCAAAGAGAACTACAAGAGAAGTAGACTAGGGTCAGGAAATATTTTGTTGAAATGTGAAAAGACAATAATGCCCCTAGAATTATTAAAGTAAATAAAGAGGAACTAAGGGTATTTTGGTAATTTGCTAAGGGATCAATTATTAATTTAATACCCAGTCCAAGAATGTCAATGATAAGAAGAATCCAGATACTATATTTAAGATCAAACTATATATTATGGAATGTCAAAAAAATTAGATTTAGAAAATAGTCTGGTTTTTAGGAAATTGGACTGAGCTAGTACAAGTTGGACTGATCGGACTAGAGGTTTATAGAAGCGATGACTCCCCAGGTAAGGTGTCCTATGGGACCCACCAAGGTACCACCTAGCATGCAAGATGTTCCTTGATGATGTCATTATGATAATGCAGGTGAAGCTTCTTGAGAAAGCTAAGCGATCTGAGCTGTTCATTGCGATTCGATCTGGACCATCCATTCCACCTCCCTTCACCTATAAATACCCCACCCCCTCTCCATTCCATTCCACAACATGACAGGGAAGAGAAAGAAGAGAGAGAGAGAAAGCAAGGAAAAAGGAGGAGGTTTGATTGAGCTAGGAGCAATCTAATGAGCTTAGGGACTCGGTAAGCTTAGGAATAAGGTAAGTAATTTATCCTAGTCCCTGCTCTAATAAATTAGAGGATTGTTCTTATGAGTTTAATAGTTAGAATAGAGAAATATCTTTCTCTTGATAAGGTTAGCCATGAATAGAAAGAAAGTAGAGGATTGTCGGATTAAGGGTATTACCTCAAATTAAGTTTGAATTAAGTAGAGCTATATTGGATAGGATAATAATAAGAATATTATTATACTATGTATAGGCTCTAACCTCAGTAAAGAAGGAACCTCAGAGCAAAGATTAAGGACTGAGGAAAGGCTATACGATAGGTAGTGAACTTACCTACTTGTATGCTTATGTTGCTTGGATGTTTTATGTGATGTTTACTTACTTTGATGATGTGAAGCATGTATGATTAAATGATGCTCTATTTCTTTTTATGCTATGGCCATATGTTATAATTAAGGGACATTGAAGCATGTAAGTTATCATTATGCAAGCATAATCATTAAGTGCACACATAGTAACATCAAGTATATAGTTGTATACTGTAATATCCTTAATTTTCTGTACTGATTTGTATGTACAGATTGAATGAAATATATGAGATATTTTTCAGGAAAAGATGTGGCCATTTATGTAAAGAAATGAATTAAATTGAAAAAGAAAGAAAGAGTAAGGACTTAAGTGCAATTATGAGAAGTTTAAGGCTAAGAAGGAAAAGTAGACAAAAATATTGGGTCTTTAAGTGTAATTTTAGCCAAATTTGAGGGACTTAAGTGCAAAGAAGGAAAGTTCTCCGGGGCCAAATTATAGTTAAAGAAAGTTAGTCCAGAAGTGGTTTGGACTGCTCGAAAGCATTTCAGTCCCAGATTTCACCAGTAGATAGAGCAAGTGATGCTGGGTAATCCAGCTTAATACAGGAATTTTCTCAGGACTCCAGATAGCCGAAATTTATCTGATAATGAAAAAGCTATAAAAATTATTATCGGATATCCTATACCTCAGATATACGTGAAAAATTACAGGATGATGCGTCCTGATGAGGCGAATGTTAGGGAACTGACAGAATATCGAAAGGAGGTCTGTAGAAAAAGTTATTCACAAATTAGTAATTTCAGACGGGAGTGTGTGACCTCCTGGGATCCGATTAGGAGATTTATCGATATTCAAACTGAGACTGAATGACGTCAGATGCCTATTATGACCCAAAGGGATGCCTGGACGCAGTATGCTAGTTTATCTGATAAAAGGAGCCGGTGTTCGGAGACGTGTAGAAACGGTGTATAATGGCAAAAGTACCCGATGAATATCGTCGGGAGAGATTTATCGTGAAACGTGCCAGAAAGGTAATGGACCCTAAAAGGCCAAAAAATGGCGCCATCAAAGGCCCAATAAGACACCTGGACTGATAGGTGGGCCTGTGTCCAGTAGAACCCCGAAAAAGTGTGAAATTATGAAAATGCCCCTATGTTATCTTAAGGAGAAATAGATAAATGGAGGGCATTTTGGTCATTTTGGACAGGCCAAAATGCCAAGGCATACACAGGTGAGGTTAGTCAAAGTCAGTATATGCTCTGACAAGGTACAAAAAGGTGTGAAATGATGATTTTTCCCTTAGGGTTAATATAGAGCAAGAAAGGGCACCAAGGGTATTTTGGTCATTTCACAAGGGATCTGTAATTAAGTTTAGACCCAGTATAAGAATGTCAATGATATAAAGAACCCAGATACTGAATTTAAGGTCAGAAGACATATTATGGAATCTCAGAAAAATTAGATGTAGAAAACAGTCCAGTTTTAGAGGAATCGGACCGGGCCGGTACCGGATTGGACTGAAAATTTTTTAGAGGCTTCTTGAACCCTAGAATTTTGCCACATGCTGAATAGGTGTCCCATGAGTTGTCCCTTGTGTGATGTCATCAAGGTGATGTCATAAATGAAAAAGAAAAGAAATTCCAAGATTAAATCTAAGCCACAAGATCAAATAGTAACCAAAATGATCTTGGCCTTTCATTTCCACCCAAATTTGCCTATAAATACCCCACGAAATCTGCTCAAAACTGTGGCATTCAGAACCCTTGGGGAAACTCTTGCAAATTGAAAACTCAAGCCAAGAGGAAGCAAGCACTTTGGAAGAAACATCAAGGTAATTAATCCTCTTGATCCTAGACTATGTTCTAGTAGATTTGCTCGAGTTTAAGTGGTTTTTGAGGCTTAAATCTTGTGGAGGTGCTTCTAGAATTTCTGTGTATGTGTGAAAAGAACATGAGTTTTATGTTAAGGATGGATTAGACAAGCTTAAACAAGCTAGAATCAAGTGGTAATGGCTTAGGAATTCAAGTATGCTTATGAATCCAAGATTGTGTTCTATTCTGTACAGTACGAAATCACTGTTCATATGTTGGAATTTTATGATTTTGATGCTTCCAATGAGTCTAAAATGGAAAATTGTGTGGGGTTATAGTAGGAAGACAAGTATTGGAAGCATTGGAATCAAAATGAGAATTTTTGGGAAACAAGAGGTCACTTTTCGGTTCTGTACAGAAGTGTAAGATGCAATTGGATTCTGGAATTTTTGAATGCATATTTGGATTCTACATGAAAAATTATGTGGGAATGAACCATGAGAGTCTAGTTTGGAAGGATGTAAACCTAAGTCACAAAGTAGAGAAAGAAAGGGACTTAATGAAACCCTAGTCTTGAGAATATTTTGAATTGAGTTGTAACTTGGTGATTGTTTGATTATGCCTAGGTTTTGACATTTATGGGAAGGAAGGATCAAGCCAAGAAGGAACTTACAAAGATACATAAGAGGTAGCAATAATACTTAACTATAAACTTATGTTGTTTGATTGATATGCTTGCTTGTTATGCATGAAGTTTGGTTGAGCATGATATGTTATGTGATGATGATTATGATGATGATGAGTTATGAATATGTGCAACTCCTTGCAACCTATGTCATGACAATATGCATGTTAGAGTTTGCTTATGTATGATCTTGAATTAGCTCCCATTGCATGATAACATGTTAGGCATTTCATCAAGCATGCATAACCTTATAGTTTGTATGACTTGCTATTGAGATTTTCATGAAATCTCATTCCTTCCATATGTATATAGTCATGCTCTAGGTGCTGGAAGTTCTCAAGGAAGAGGGTAATTGTCAATGAATAATGTGTATATGACCTAGATGACATGTATTTAACCTAGAGAAGATTGTATGGTATGTAAAAACGTATGCACTCACTGGAACCAACCAAGGCAGAACGTTTCCATCGATCGTTTGAGTGACTTATCCGACGATTTTCACATGAAAATTGGCATGAATATATATAAGATCCATAGATTTAATTGGACACCAAGAACTCCTAATTTGGTTAATTTTTTGAATTGATATGATTTTTCAAAGTTGGACCTAAAATTTGGATCAAGATAAAATGAGCCCTGAGAGGCAGCGAGATTCATATGCGGTTTTCATATAGTAAATGAATGAATTTTTCCATAAAATTTTATGAGCTTAAAGTAGACATATGGAGATTTAAATCCATGTGCAACACGACTCATTTGGATAAGTATACAAAGTGAAATGAATTTTTGAAAATGAGACACATAATTTGGAAGTTCAAGATTTACCAAATGAACAGTGTTTTTTAACGAATAAACTGATTTCATTTGGACAAGAAAATCTCATTTTCATATTTTCCCTCAAAGTTTAATGAAATATATTTCATTAGAAATTGGAACCACCTCATTTCAATTTTTCTAGATTTAATTATGAATTTCCAAAGTTCATGCTACAAACTGAAATTACCAAGTGAATAGTAAAGTGAACAGTACCCGATAGCCTAACTCTTGGAAATTCATGTTTATAAGGTAAAATGGTGTTCCAATATTCTAAGATACTTCCAATTGAGTATATGTAAGCATGAGATTAAGGATGTTTTATATACATTGTATGATTTCCATTTGCTACTACTGAGATTTCCCCCGAAATCTCACCCCTATCTTTTCCATACATAACAGGATACTATTTTGGAGAAGATGGAGCTTAGGAAAGTGAGGTATGACACTAGATGATACCTAAACAGTCTCTAAGATCTCACATCTTTAGTAGATTTGGAGTACCGAAAGCATTAATTAGTCATCAAGTTACCAATTTTTGCAATAAGTTAATCAATAGCTCATTGACAAAATATGGTGTAACCCATAAAGTCTCAACCCCATACCACCCTCAAACTAATGGTCTTGCAGAGGTTTCTAATAGGAAAATAAAGCATATTCTAGAAAAGATTGTTGAGCCATCCAATAAGGATTGGAACTTAAGACTAGTTGATGCTTTATGGGGTACAGAATATTAGAATAGCTTTTAAAACCCCTATAGGCATGTCCCCATATAGGACAATTTTTGGGAAAGCTTGTCATATGCCTGTGGAAATAGAGCATGAGACATTTTGGGCAGTGAAAGCGTGCAATGAGGACCTTGTAGAAGCTAGTTTAGAGAGGTTATTGTAGACTTAAGAGCTAGAAGAGATTAGATTGGATGCCTATAATAGCTTTGAAATTTATGAACTTAAGATAAAATTAATCCATGATACTCATATTCTTAGAAAGAGGTTTAAGGAGGGTGATAGAGTCTTAAGGTACCAAGCTAGGTTCAAGTTCAAACATGGTAAATTCAAAACTAGCTGGGATGGACCTTACACAGTTGTTAAGGTCCACGATTTTTGGATGATTGAGTTGAAAGAGGAGGCGACGGGCAAAATCTTTCAGGCAAATGGCCACCTTTTGAAACTTTATGAGGAATATGATTTGCCTCCTTGAGGCTAGGTTGTCCCTTTCCTACCTCGTACCTTTTGCATATTTTCCTAATGTGATGTATGTTTGATATGTTACTGTGATGATTAGAAAAGGATGATTCAGTAGGATAGTGTTTATTTTTAGTTTATTTTTGTTTTGAATAACACTCCTTTATTTTCTATGTGTTGTTTACTAAATGTTGGTTATCTGAGGTACTTACACACTCAATTGCATGTTATAGTTTACCCATCCTATCATCTTTGCTTTGCTTGTATTGCTCTGTATGATTGGAACGTGACTACGAGCTTCATTGTGAAATTTGCATTGAGTTATGTGTTTGACTGTTGTGATGGAGTTAGATTTAGTTGGCCTTATTTAGTGCTATGGTTCCTATATCTTTGCCGACAGTAAGGATACTGTCAAGTTTAAGTGCGAGGGAGATGTTGTTGTTTCTGTGCTAATGAATGTAAAAATTCTTCGATTAATCTAATCTTTCATCACAAAGTTTTTTGTTTTTGATCTTAATGTGTGATGAATTGTTGAAAATTGGATCCCCACTTTAAACTATTTTGTTTGTTAGCTAAAAAGGATTTAGTGTAAAAGATGTTTTGGGCTTTAAGAATTATCAATTGGTAATCTCTATGGAAACTAGTCACGACCTATATGTTATATGGTCACGACCTAGGATGGAATCCTGGACTTTATGGGCTCTCTGTGAAAAGGATTCATGACCTACGTGTAGTATGGTCGTGACTAAATATGTAAGTTTAGAGCAATCACTCACTGTAAAATCTGGTCGCGATCTTCACTATTTTAAGTCGCGACCATAATATGAAAATGTCCATTTACCTTCTCTTTGCTTTGTGCAATGCTGAATAGAAGGATTCCTTTTGAGCTACTAAGGTACTTTTATAAATGATTCCTTGCCCTTTTGTTTTTAACCTTTTGCATAAATAGTTTTATAGAAACCATTATCACACTTGAATTTTTGAAAATCTTGAAAATTAAATTGGAAACACTTAAGTTTTTACTGTTAAATTTGGGATTATTACATGATTCTGAGTAATTACTTTGGAACTTTTAAATCATCATTTAAGGGGGGTTTCAATTGTGATAAGTGTTATAATGCATAGTGAATAATGAACATTGTTTGAGACTTTAGCGTATGAGTAATTTAGATGAAAACCTTAGTTGGAAGGATTCTCGGCTTTAATTCCTATATTGAGTGGTTATTCAATTGGTTTATATCGTCTAGAACTTGTCTTGGCTCTGAGTTGAAAATTACTTGCGCATTTATGTTATTGAATATGATAGAGACATTAATTTCTAAACCTTTGGGCCTAAACACAAGCCATAAATTTTGATCCATTGTTTACCCATTGGACCTTCATTGTTATTCTATTGTTATCCATTTTTGTTTGTGTCTAAATTTCATTATAATTAAGTCAAGTTCATCTTTTTACTTGAACCCATATAACCTTTAAGGAGCTTGTGAAAGTATTGTCTATAAGCTGGTTCAGATTTGATTTCAAAAAAAAAAAATTGTAGCATTATCAAGAAGCTATAGCAAAAGAATAAAGGAGAAATAGGTATTCATATGTAATAGAAGGATATGGTTTAAGGTATTTAGATGAAATTTGACTTACATTATCTTTAATTAAGACACTCAATTTTTATTCTTTTCCCTTTTCCTCCATATCTTCATCATTTCACCCTTAAAAGACCTCTTGATTCTTTACATAAGTGTTGTATAGTTGAGGAGATTTAAAGCCATTACAAGCATATGGTAGGTTGTTTGCCAATTTGAATTTGAGTGAAAGAACCCTAACAATAAGAGGATATAGAGAGCTAAACACTTACATCCTTATAGAGAATCTATTGCGCTCATACAATTAAAGTTGATTTCATTTAGTAGTTAATTACTTGGCATTGCTCATATTATCATTTTTGCATTCCCAAAAGATGGTGAATTAATTATTTTAAGGTTTCACTGTGGATTATGTTTCTGGATATTTGGACTATTATCAATGATTGTTGATGTTTAAATCAATTTCTTGAAGTCTATGGTTGTTGATTGATGACCATTTGAGGGTATTATCATCATCTGATTTAATTACACACTAAGTGGTTTTCAACAGTGCATTCATAAATTTTTAAACTACTTTGATAAAAGGAGTTCAGAACTATTGATACACTAGACTCAATCGATTGATTGAGATTTTATTTAAGACTTAGTGATTTCAAAACTCCCATATCAAATTAAGAGCAAGAATATATATGTTTTCATCTTTAAAAGTATTTCTTAACATATGTCTTTCGTAATCCAACTCATTTTCCTTTTAATAAAAAATACAAAAATATTTACTTTACTGCACCCTTATTTTATTGTATCAATGTTCGATAAAACCCAAAATCTATGTTTTTACTCAGGTTTTCAATGGCTTTTCCCGCCAATTTGCTAGGATTCTAATAAAAAGGCTCTTTGAGAAGAACGATAAGGTTGTACCTTATACTACATTATCGGGTGCAATCATTATTTTGATGGATCAGATGATGACAATCTGTACACGGACTAAGATTAAAGACGTGATGGTTAATAGACGGATAGTTGATGTTTCCAAAATGGAGGAATCCCATCATGAAGGAATCGGTAACCTAGTAAACCCAATACATAACATTTTGAATAGGTTGAAGCAACAACAATAGATGAAAGATGAGATCCAAGAGATTCAAGCTCGCCAGGAATAAGAGAGATATTGCAATCACAGCAATAGAAGCAGTGACTTTTACTATCTTGTGATGTCTTAAGAAAGGGACGAGAAGGAGCCATAGTCTGGTGAAAAGTAGACGGAGATTGACAGACAATCAGTATCTACTAAGAAATAGGATAATATCTGGTTGTGTAACCACGAACTGCCTATATATTGAGGGAACATTCAAGATCTCTAAAGTATTGAAATGTCCTTTAGAGTAGATGGCCTAGCTAGTTATTTACGAATTAGAGAAAGATGTTAAGAGATAGTAAAGAGCGTACAAGTTACCTTATAGGTAAAGAATAACCCGCTCAACTGGGAAGTTTAATTTAAGTAGTTTTACAAAAAGCATTTACCTCAATCAGATAGATATGAGCTCGAGGCTAAGTTTAAGTGATAAGGTAGGGTAAGAGAAGAAACTATTTGATGCATACCTAGCCATGTGCACAGCCTCTCTTGTTATTCCACGTATTTGAATGATATAAACAATGGAGATGAATGATTGAGAAGTTAACATGCAGACTGAATTATGTGATGTAAGAAATAATTCTTCCCAGGTAATTGTGAAGGTTCAACAGAGCAATAGAGACGTGTAGAGTTATAGAGAGAAGCTTGCAATGGCCAATAAGGATAAAAGTAACCTAAAAGATGAACTCCTTTTAATGATTCAGATAGGGATGGTTCTAGCAAGGCCTTCAGCTTCTAGAAGAAATAATAAGAAGCAACAAAGTCTAGAAATTGGGCAAAGGTATAGAAATAGAAGAAGTAGAAGACTAGAAGATGTAAACATGAAATCAAAGCCTAATAGATATGAAATATGTGGTAAATACCATAGATATAGGCTTTGTTTAATAGGTCAAGGAAGTTGCTACAGATGTGGCAAGCTAGGATATTTTGCTAGGGAATGTTTGTAGAATACAATTGGTAAGAGATTTCAAATGCAGAAGAAAGATTTCCCTGATCAGAGATGAGTCAAGGAAGTCTCCTAAGATGATCCAAGAGATAATATAGGTAAATGATCGCTAAGTAGATGCGATATGTGATTCAAGTGCCAGTCATCCGTTTATAGCAATGGCTATATAGGGCAATTGAATCTTCCTGTTAGTTCTCTGCCATCATTCCCATTGTCTTAAGGGTGATAGTGTAACATCCCGATTTTTGGTCTAGGAGAACTGGGAGGTAGTCTGATATGGGCAGGCTGCTAAACCCATAGTCCCAGGGTAGTAATCTGATATGGGCGGATTACTTACCTGTATTTTGTAGGAATCCGAGGGATGAGCTAAGTCCTTTAGGATTTAAAGATGAGTTAAGTCTTTAACCTACAGAATCGGGACAGTTCACCTAGGTTCAAAATGAGGAATGTGAGGAATATCCTAAGTCTTAAGCCTAGGAATTCTGTAGGTAGCTTGATATGGGCTGGCTCTTGTGTAAGATAACCTGATATGGGTGGGTTGTCGAGCCTTTCAATTAACAATGACTCTCGAAGAGTTCATGGGGATGAGTTGTTGAAAGAGAATTTCTAGAACTTAAGATGAAGGATAAGAAGATGAGAATAGATGCCAGAAAGAGAATGCAGGGGCAAAATCGTAATTTTGGGAAAGATCGGGCTGGTAGCCGATGAGTACCATATTTTGCCAAAAAATAGAGAAAATTATGCTGATCATTTCACTGAACTGTGAAATGTGCATATGATGTCTCTATGTGTATGAAAGAATTAGAAATATGACCAGGGGTAAAATGGTTATTTTGGAAAAGTGTGAGCGTGAGCGCTTTTTCATGCCAAAACAGCTCGGTCCGGATAAAATATCTGAAAATACCGGGAGATAGAGAAAAGGATTCCGGGTTGAATAAGGAGTCACGGAATTTTGATTTGAGGTCCCGATTTTTCTGTAAAAATTCCGGAAGATGGGAATTTATAATTATAAACGGTAAAGGAAAAGCAGTCCCGATAGGGATGATCGGACTGTGGCCAAAGGGCCATATAGTGTTTCTAAGGCCTTTAGTGACACTAGGGAAGGCCCAGGCCCATTAGATCAGTCCAGTGGTAAAAGGGGCCAGTGTCCGGGAAAAATGTGCAGAATGACGAAAATGCCCCTATGTTATAGAACAACTGAAAAATGAGTAAAGGGTATTTTGGTCATTTCCCTAAGGTTAGACAGTCCAAGGAAGTTATCTAGATAGTTGATCAGGGTCAAAGAATACTCTGGTAAGATGGGAAAAGACAATAATGCCCCTAGACCTAGTAAAGTAAAGAAAGAGAGACTAAGGGCATTTTAGTAATTTGCTAATAGGTGTTTCTTGGGAATCGTGCCATCAGAGTACTTGGGCTGGATCAGAGATCCAAGATGATATTCCAGGCCCAAAAACGCAGGCCCAGCGATTCATAGGGAAAAGTGGCATTAAAATAGATTTAGTGACTTTTCAGTAAAGTAAAGTTACTCGGTTGGCACGATAACCGAGGAGGTGATCAGATAGAGTTTGGGACTTATCTGGATAGCATTGGAAGGCGTGAAAGGTCCCTTCTAGATGCCACATGGCGTCATCTTAGAGGCAGAAGAAAAGTTAAGGACACGTGGCACAATCTCAGCCGTTGAGTCCGGTTTGTGGGAAATCGAACCGGACCGGTACTGGATTGGACTGGAAATGCTGAGTCAGCTGATGAGGTGTCCAGGAATTGTGACATGTGAAGAATGTGGCGATGAGGTGTCCCGGTGAGGTGTCCTGGGTGATGCAGTAAAAAGGAATAAAAGAAAATAGGAAATTCCAGGAAAAATCTGGACCACATGTTCAGATGGCTTCAAAATTACAGGAATGCCATTGAGGGAAACTATAAATACCCCCTCCCCCTCCCATTTCATGCATCCCACAGTTTTGGCAAGAGAAAGGGAGAGAAAGAAGAGAGAGAAGGAGAAAGAAAGAAGAAAGGAAGTTCTGGCGAAGCTGGAAGCAGTATAGAAATAGTAGAGTTCTGCTAAGCTTTTGAGGTAGTAACTAATCCTAGCTTTTATGTAATGGCTTTGTGATTTGTTGTGCTATTGTTTGATTGGATTGTTGTCTTATATGTTATGCTTGAAGCTCTACTGCAATGCTATGATCATATGTTATTGAGTATGGAAGCACGCAGCATACTTATCTGTACACAATCACAAGCAAGCACTGTCACACTGCATTACATATATTGTTATGATTGTTACTACTGAGATTCCCCCAAATCTCATCCCCCATATATAACCCATTACAGGGGAGGTTATGTCAAAGTAAATTCTGAGAATGCTAAGAGACGTCGTTATGCTGCCAAAATTATGACAAGATAGCAGTAGTAAGGAAAGGAGCTGATACGTACTGTGTACGTAGGTACTGTCTAAGGAGGCTGGAAGTGAGTGGACCTAGCAGGTTCATCCAGTCTTTCCTGGGTACTTACGTAGAATGGTAGTTCTCATGAGGGAATTACCGAATCGGTACGGTTCAGTTCTTTGTACAGATGAAGCCTAGCGGTTATACTGCCGAAGTTCGGGCAGGAAAAGATGTAATAGAATATGAGAATTTTGTGTATGACTTATTGTATGACATTTTATTATTTAATAATAAATATTGTTTGGCATGTTCAATTTGTGATATGGGGAATTAAGGGAGAAATTCGCAGGTCCTGAGGTAGCAGTGTTTTGACCTCAGTTTGACCTAGTAAACGAAGGAGTTTGGACACGAAATTTGGTGAGCCGGTGGTACACATCTGGGGCATTACGTGGATAGGTAATAAGACTTGTTTGGATGTGTAGAATGGGATTAATCAGTTCTCAAATTAAAGGTTCAGAATAAGGAACTTAAGAGTAGAAATTTTAATTTCTGGGCTTAAGTTAAGACATGATTGAGCCAATATTGCTTCCGCAAGTGTACTCTGAGGAGTCTAAGGGAGGATGTTTCAGATAGCACCTTATGCATATTTCAATGGTAATGTCTGACATGAACATAGTAGAGCAACCCCAGATATGGTTTATTTGCTCCACATGATTGGAGAAATAGATAAGGTATTTAGAACTAGGATTAGAGTTAGACTAAAGTTAAGAATAAGGATAAAAGTTTAAAATCAAATTATAAGAGCCAGTTAGATGAGAAACCTAAGAGCAGGATAGTAATAGAAAGTAACCAGAATAACAAACACTCTCAACAAGTGGGACAGTCTTTTACCATATGATTAGGGTTACTCAGGTATTTCTACAAGCTTATGAATACAGTACTCAGGGCCATTTCTTATGGTAGGGTTACAACAAGTACCAAGAGAGTGGTAGTGATATAGCTTTATCAAAAGATATGGTAAAAAAATTAAGAATAGAAGACAATAGTAAAGAGATGGATTTCATATCACTCTTCAAATAAGAGTCAGATCTAAAACAAATGGCTCACAGATAGAGCACAAATTCACATGAGATGAAATTAGAAGTTATGATACGACTGTAATAACAGAAGGCAATTGCCTATGGTATTTGCATATGGCTAGGTGTAACACCTTACTTTCATACGTCTTAGGGACCATTCAATAGCATTTAGAACCACTTATATGATCGTTCAAGTTCAAATTCAAAATCTGGAATTTCTAGGTTCATGGATACTGTTCATGTGGTATTTCCAGATTAAGCGATGAATTTCAAAAAATCATAATTAATTATATAAAAATCAAAATGAAGTATTTCAAAAGGATACACAAAGATAACATACTGAAATTTGAGTAAAAAATAAGTCTCAGACCAAATGCTCAGCCAATCAGTACAATATTGGCGTCAAAGATCACTGTTCATTTGGTCAAAATTTCTCAAAATAGTTTATGGTCCCCAAATTTAAAAGCTTTGTTCTCTTTGTATAGACATAGAAATAAGGAATTCTTGGTGTCAAAAGGAAGCTTGGCATGTTAACTAAATGTCGGTAAAATTTCATACATTTATTCTAACGTTTATTATTTTTAATTACATCACACATGTCACTACCTCCTAATGAGTTACTGTTCCTAGTGACAAGTTTCAACAACTAACTTTACATACATAAACATTTCAAGCATGCAACTAATTGTTGGAAATCGTGCCCTAGGGGCCAATCATTGTCTTATGAACATTATTGATTTATGAATTTATTAATTGAGTTATCATATTATTTGCATGTTTACTATGATGACCATCCTTGGATAATTCATGATATTATCCTAAATGTCCCTGGTCGATCATCTATGTGGGAGCACAGATGAAATAAGACCAGTATGACTTTGAAGATGTATAGAGATATAAATCAAAGTCATAAGCACATGTAAGAGTACAGGGTGTTGGACCGACCCGCTATGAGAGAACTGCATGGGTAACGTCATAAGCTTCTCTCATATACAAACCATGTCAATATGCCCTTTGACCTGAGATCATCATGGATTCCTACATGACAAAACGCTCAGCTTTGACCTAGTCAAAAGTCACTTTTGACCGAGTGATCATAAAGACTATGTTTGGGCTTAGTGGTTTTTCATGCGGAGGAATGTGAATGGTCAAGATGGAATTTGTCCCTCACATTCGTGGAGAGATATTACTGGGCCCCTCGATGAGTGAGTCTGAGAAATGTATGGCCATACTGTAATGGAAAGGTAGTTCCATTTCTATAGTCAGACTACTCAGGGATCGAGAAAGTAACGGTCGGGAATAGGAGGATGACATTATCCATGCCTCATCCATGACCAAAATATCGCGTGACAGAAGGGACATGATATGGTTGTATAAAAGGTTACATCGTTTATCGATCCTCATATGATTTGGGTAGTTGTTATGTCTTGCTAGAGACCGCTTGCGACTTGTGGGCTAGTATAGCAAATGGCCCACTGCCAACTTCATATGGGCCTACAGGGTCGCACACAAAATAGCCCAACACGAGCTATGATGTCCAGATTCATTGAATCTAAGACATGTCCAGATTCAATGAAAGATCCAGGTGAATGTATATATATATTTATTTATATTTATATTCGTATATATATAAATTCGTATATATATATATATTATATATATGAGATATATGAGATTTAATTTATAAGGATAAATTAAATCCCTATCATGTTTGAATTCGAAATTCAAATTGATAGGATATCTCATATAAGAGATATTTATAAGATTTAATTTATAAGGATAAATTAAATCTCTATCACGTTTGAAATTCGAAATTCAAATTGATAGGATATCTCATATAAGAGATATTTATAAGATTTAATTTATAAGGATAAATTAAATCTCTATCACGTTTGAAATTCGAAATTCAAATTGATAGGATATCTCATATAAGAGATATTTATAAGATTTAATTTATAAGGATAAATTAAATCTCTATCACGTTTGAAATTCGAAATTTAAATTGATAGGATATCTCAAATTTGATTTATGGGAATAAATCAAATATAACTCAGTCTCATCTTTATTTAAAGTTAAATAAATAAGTAATTAAATCTGTGGGACGGATTTAATATTATTTTATTTAATTAGTTTCTTATAAAATTATACAATATATGATATTGTATCAATTCGGAATTAATATAAGATTAACTCCAAAATCCAATTAGGTCAAGTGTAAAAACGCATAGCATCCTATATATCTGATTGGAGGAGCTACGTTTGAAAATAACACAGAACACAAAAGGCCGAACGGAATCTGCAAAAGGTTTGCGGACAAGAAACTGCCGAAATAGAGACGGAGACTTGTGAAAGCCTTGGAGGGACAGGAGACGCTAGCACGTCGTTCGTGGTTGGAACGCTGTTCGTGTGGATACCAGTAGAGGAAGCCGACCTGAGGCGTCGACTTCTTGTGATCGGAAAGAGACCACCGTCCGCGGAGAGAATCTGTGAAGGTCGCTGAGGAACACTCCGTCGATTTCTTGCGATCAGAAAGAGATCACCACCCACGTAGAGAAGCTGTGAAATTCGCTGAGCAACACTAAGGGTAATGATTCTTTCCACTTGACTTAAACACATACGGCAGATCCTGGCAAGGAATGGAAAAATTTTAAAGTTTATTTCCGCTGCGTGTCTTCCAATTCCTTACACTAATCCCTATCTCTTCTTCATGCATCTTCATATTCTCCTTCATGTGAAGTTCTTGATGTGGTGGTTACATACATAAACATTTCAACCATGCAATGTATGCAACTATATGCTTGATGTTAATATGTATGCACTTAATGATCATGCTTGCATAATGATAACTTCTATGCTTCCATGCCCCTTAATTATAACATATGATCACTTAATCATACATGCTTTGAAACATCCTTACTTTCGTATGTCTTAGGGACCATTTGGTAGCATTTAGAACCACTTACAAGGTCATTGAAGTCCAATTTCTCAATCTGGAGTTTTACTCTTATCGAGTATTGTTCACTGTGAAAAATCTAGATGAGTGACTCGACTTCGAAAAATCATAACTAATCCTAGAAAAATTGAAATGAAGTGGTTCCAATTTATAAATGAAGCTAACTCAATTATATTTCAGGGAAAAATAACTCGTTGACCGTTCATTGACCAAGTCAACGTCAGTCAATGTGTCAACTTTACTGTTCATCCCACGTTTTTCTCCCTGAATCCAGCATTCTGGTCCCAACTTTGATAATTTATTTCTCCTTGTGTAGACATCCAAATGAGTCATACTATATATCAAATCGAACCTTGGTATGTCTAATATTTACCTTAAAAATTTCATACATTAATTCATCCATTTACTATTTTTAATCATTTATCAAACATGACTACATTACCACGTGTTACTGTTCACAGTGGTAAATTTCAGCATTTCTACTTTTTCACATTCATATACATACATCCATCATACATTAGTCAAACATGCCAAACAACACTTATTATTAATTAATAAGTTGTTTTACAATCTGGGTATGTACAAAATTTCCCATATCTCTATCACATCTTTTTCTGCCTCAACTCCGGCAGCATAACCGCTACGCTTCATCTTCAGAAAGTAACTGATCTTGTACCGATTCGGTAATTCCTGTGAGAACTACCATTCTACGTAAGTACCCAGGAAAGACTGGATGAACCGGCTAGGTCCACTCACTTCCAGCCTCCTTAGACAGTACCTACGTACACAGTACGTATCAGCTCCTTTCTCTACTATTGCCATCTTGTCATAATTTTGGCAGCATAACGGCGTCTCTTAAAATTTCCAGAATTCATTTTGACATAACCTCCCCTGTAATGGTTTACTTATTGGGATGAGATTCGGGGGAATCTCAGTAGTAACAATCATAACAATATATGTAATGCAGAGTGACAGTGCTTGCTTGTGATTGTGTACAGATAAGTATGCTGCGTGCTTCCATGCTTAATAACATATGATCATAGCATTATAGCAGAGCTTCAGACATAACATATAAGACAACAATCCAACCAAATAATAGCACAACAAATCACAAAGCCATTACATAAAAGCTAGGATTAGTTACTACCTCAAAGGCTCAGCAGAACTCTACTATCTCTATTCTGCTTCCAGCTCCGCCAGAACTTCCTTTCTTTCTTTCTTCCTCTCACTTTCTCTCTCTAGAACCTCCTCCTCTCTCTTAAATGCCTTGAGCCGTGCACAATGAAGAGCAAGGGGTATTTATAACCTCCTCCAATGGCAATCCCGTAATTTCCATGAACTCTGATCCTACGGGCCTGGTTTTTCCTGGATTTTCCTATTTTTCTTAATTCCTCCTTTACTGCATCATGCATGACATCATTGGGACACCTCAGCATGCCACCTCAGTGTCACATTTATCACATGTCTGAAATCCTGGGACACCTTAGCAGCTGACTCACCGGTCCAGAGTCCTGCCTCGTAATACGTGTCCTCAACTTTTTCTTCTGCCTTTAAGATTGCGTCATGTGGCACCTGGAACGGACCTTTCACGCCTTCCAATGATATCTAGAAAAATCTAGGACTTTATCTGATCACCTCCTCGGTTATCGTGCCGACCAAGTAACTTTACTTTATTGAAACAACATTAAAATAGTATTTTAATGCCACTTTTTCCCACATATCACTGGGCCTACGTTTTTGGGCTCTGGGAATGTTATCTTGGATCCTGATCAAGCTCAAGTACTCTGATAGCTCGATTCCCAAGAAACAGCCCTTGGCAAATTACCAAAATACCCTTGGGTGCCCTTTCTTGCACTCTTTTAACCCTAAGGGTAAAATCGTCATTTCATACCCTTCTGTGCTCTGTCAGGGTATATACTGACTCTCAGTAACTTTATCTGTATGTGTCTTGGCTCCTGGGCCTGTCCAGAATGACCAAAATGCCCTTCATTCATCTATTACACTTTTGTACAACACAGGGGCATTTTCGTAATTTCGCACTTTCCCGGGGATTCTACCGGACACTGGCCCACCTATCAGTCCAAGTGTCTCATTGGGCCTCTGTTGGCGCCATTATTGGGCCTTTCTGGGTCCAATACCTTCATGGCACGCATTACGAGGAATCTTCCCCCGTTAATAATTATTGAATATTTTATCTATTATTCACCGTTTATACACATATTCGGACATCGGCTCCTTCTGTCCGATACACTGGCCTGCGATGTTCAGGCATCCCTGTGAGTCATATCAGTCATCTGTCCGAGGTCATCCGAACTCATTCAGTCCCTTTTCAAATACCGATAAATCTCCCTATCGGATACCTGGAGGCCTCACACTCCCGTCTGGGTTTTCTAATTTGCGAATAACTTTTTCTACAGGCCTCCTATCGGTATTCTGTCAGTTTTCCGACATCCGTCCCATAAGGACGCATCATCTTGTATTTTCTCACCAAGATCTGAATTCTAGGATATCCGGTATGAATTTTTATAACTTTTGGACGATCAGTCCATTTCTGGCTATCTGGAGTCTTCAAAAATTCTTGTATTAAGCCAGATTACTGAGCGTCACTTTCTCTCTCTACCGGTGAAATCTGGGACTGAAATGCTTTCGGACAGTCCAAACCACTTCCGGCCTGACTTTCTTTAATTACAATTTAGCCCCAGAGAACTTTTCTTCTTTTTATTTAAGTCCCTTTTTACTTGGCTAAAATTACACTTAAGGACCCCACATTTTTTTCTACTTTCCTTTTTGGCCTTGAAACTTTCCATAATTGCACTTAAGTCCTTTCATTTCCTTTACTATGTCTAGGGGCATTATTGTCTTTTCATATTTTACCAGAGTATTCTCTGGCCCTGGTCAACTATCCAGATACCCCTTCTTGACTGTCTAACCTTAGCCAAATGACCAAAATACCCTTTACTTATTCTTCAGTTATTCTATAACATAAGGGCATTTTCGTCATTTTGCACATTTTTCCCGGACACCGGCCTCTCTTACCACTGAACTGATATTATGGGCCTGGGCCTTCCCTGGTGTCACTATAGGCCTTAGAAAACACTGTATGGCCTCTGGCCATAGTCCGATCATCTCTATTCGGACTGCTCTTCCTTTACCGATTATAACTGTAATTTCCCATCTTTGAGAATTTTTACAGAAAAATCGGGACCTCAAATCAAAATTCTGTGTCATGTCATTCAATCCGGAATCCTTTTCTCTATCTCCTGGTATTTTCAGATATTTTATCCGAATCGGGCTATTTTGGCCTGAAAGTACGCTCCCGCGCACACTTTTCAAAAATGACCATTTTACCCTTGGTCACATTTCTAATTCTTTCATACACATAGAGACCTCATATGCACATTTCACAGTTCAGTGAAATGATCAGCATAATTTTCTCTATTTTCTGGCAAAATATGGTACTCATCGGCTACCAGTCCGATCTTTCCTAGAATTATGATTATGCCCTTGAATTCTCCTTCTGGCATCTCTAGGCCTAAAAATTGGGGTGTTACATGCTTCACATAATCAAAGTAAGCAAACATCACATAAAACATCCATGCAACATAAGCATACAAGTAGGTAAGTTCACTACCTTGTTACTTTACTTTCTTTTACTTTCTTCCTTGCCTCTTTTCCTTTCTAAGTGGCTGCCTTCTTTGAGTCCACAAAATACATCCTAACCATTGTAAATTCATACATTCATCATGATCTAAATCACCTAACATTCATAAACACTAAACTCAATTAACTACTTAACCCCTAACTTTCTTTATTGTGGTTAATTGCCTTGTCCTTTGAATTAATTTGTGCCTTGAATATATCCCACGCAATTTTATCCAAGGAATACAAATATGGATTCATAATTTCAAAATTCCAATGTCTCATTCAGGTCTAGATAGAAATAGAAAGGAATATAACTTGCAAAAAATTCCTCTTTTCAATTCCAATGCTTCCAAGACTTTGATCTTACTTAACCCCACACAATTTTGCATTTTAAACCCATTGGAAACATCATAATCATGAAATTCTAATCACTGTTCATATGCATGAACAGTACAAAGAAGGCTTCAAATTCTTTATTTCTCAATTTTAATGTTTCCAAGGTTCCAATCTTATTCAATCCTACACAAAATCATCATATAAATTCATTGGACAAATTAGAACAATGAAATTTAATTTTCTTTCTCCATTTATATTCTAGGTTGAAAGGTTACATAAATTGGGATTCAAGGATTACACAATTAATTCAAGCGATAACCAACAATCCAAGTCTATCTAAGTTAATATTTCTTGGTTCTATCTTGGTTTTCTTCTTTCTACATTTCTGTCCAGATTTGGACAACACCATTACCAAAAGAATATCTCACTTTTCTTCCATTAAAACTTAGATTTTATCCTTCCAAAACTCATACAAATAAACTAGGAAGGATTAAAACTTAGATCAAAGTCCCTTGAAATTTCTCCTTGAATTGCCTTAGAATAGGTCAAGTTTTTGGAGAGCAAGAGTTTCCCCAAGGTCTTCCCAAGTGCCCCAGTTTTGTATGTAAGGGGGTATTTATAACCAATTTTCAAGGTCCTTGGGACCACTTTGTCCCTCAAGTTCCTAATTATTGCAAGCTCTTAATCTTGCATTTCATTGGTTGATTATTTGATTAATTATCCTTAATCATAATTAACTTATTTCTTATATTATTTTATTGTAATGAAGCATATGGGATAAGCTCTTCTTCCATGCCTTTGCTCCACTTGGTGGCTTTGTGAGTTCCACAAGACACCTCACAAGCTAACTCATGCTATCTTGCACCTTCCTTGAAATTTCCTTTGAAAAATACCATGGAATATTCTTATAAATTAGCTTCAGCTCCAAGACAATTCCTTGGCTTATTAGGCTACTGTATATGATGCCACATTGGGTCAAAATTGAGTTCGATTGCTAATTGGCATAAATCCCAAGGCACTTCCCATTATTTCTTATACCGATATTATTAAATTACCCTAATTTTTGAGATAAATTCTAGACACCTCTTTTAATGCTTCTGACATTTTTAGAAATTCATTCTAATATAAAATGAATTTTCTACAAAGTCTCATAATATTTTGAGATTCAAAAGTTCTATTAAAAATTCTATATGTTTCTTTTAATCCTTTATCGGTGTCCTTTTTCACCTTAAATTTCATAATAATTCTACATAATTCCTTTTTGACTTCTGTTAGTTTCATAAATTCTTATATTAATTATAAAAACTTACTACAAAATTTATCTAATTCTGAGGTCTGGAAGATATAGTAATAACTCTATACTTTGGAAATTAATATCAATTTATCAGGACCTTAAATCAGAATTCTGAGAAATATGCCTAGCCCGAATTCTATCATCCATTTATTGGAAAAATTTAGGACCAAAATATTTTCAGGTAATTTTAGGCATTTTCTGGCTCAACTTTCCATAATTACGCTTTTGCCCCTTAATTTGCCAAAGTTGCACTTTAGTCCCTGAAATTGACAAATTTCATTGTAGTCCCTTTCTTCCAAATTTGAAATTCCAATTTGGTCCTTGATATCTCAAAAGTCTATTTAGGTCCTTTAACTTTTCACTATTTATAATTTAGTCCCTGGACTCTCACTATTTACAGTTTAGTCCCTGAACTTTCATTAATTGCACCTTTTGACTTTACAACTCTATACCTTCTCTATTTCTTTAACTTAAAATTTAGCTAACCATTATTTTTTCTTCTAATTATCACCCCAATCCCTTCATAATCTCTTTCCTCTACCAGTCTTATATAGATAGAGAAAATTTGGGATGTTACACTAGGCCATGATTGAACACTACAATAGCCCATAGCAAGCCACAAGAACAAAAGAAAGTTGAGAAGCACTCTTGAGTATGAGAGAGGTTAAGTGAAGTCTTGACAAGATGGGCTATGGAACAAGTGCTGGAGAATTATTTGATGAGTTATCAACAAAAGGGAGTAATTAACCCTGTAATCTAGTTTATTGGTATAAGTCTTTCAGAAGAATCGCAGTTGATCCTAACATGATTCATAAGGGAGATAAATGCCAGAATCCGATAGTTCCTAAAAAGGCTCAGGACTATAGTAGGTGATTCTGAGTCGTGAAATAACCTAGCCTAAGGACAGGATAATGTGAGTCATAAAGAAGAGGAATAGGACAACTTGATATCTTTCTTATAAGACAATCACCAAGGACTAGGTGTTGACAAACTCATACAGAGAAAGTATCCATAATGTTTCTAGGTAGCCACTAGACTAAACTTAATTTCTTTTAAATGAAGACAGAGTCCAGGTATAAATCTGAGCACTGGTATTCAAAAGATTGTAGGAGTATGCCTGAGGAACAGAAGAGAGAACCCCATATGTCACAAGAAAAGACAAGTATAAGCAGATAGATTCTCTAGATGAGGATGAAGAGAGTAAAAGGCCAAAGAGACCCAGAGAAGAGAGTATAAGGCAGAGTGAAGTTAGAATATAGTTCTATGAGAAAGAGTATGCTAGGGCTTAGACCATATGAAGTGTAATATAGCCCCAACCCAATAGCATATTTTAGTTAAGCGTGCTCAGGTAAGAATAACCTAATTATAGGTGACCCCTGGGAAGTGTTAAAAAATGGTGCAAATGGCACAGAGGTTTGGCATAGAAGCATAAAGTTATATAAGATGATAAGAAGAGTTAGAAAAAGTTATGAAAAGCAAGAGAGTATAACCCTTTATGTTTAGATCTAAAGAGATGATCTAAAAGGAAAGACCTAGATTATGACTTTGTTTCAAGAGAAAGAAAGGTGAAAGAGCAATGCTATCCTAAGAGGCTGGCAAAGTTGTAAGTCAAAGAGAATGTTAGACTTATGGTATCTCAAGATATGCAAAGAGAGATACACAATGAGAAATATGTAAGGAGCTAATAAGATAGTACAGATAAGTAATGATATAAGTAGTGAAAAATAATAATATGAGAAATGGTAGACACCCCAGAATTACATCTGTCACATCCTCAATTTCCTAGCTTCATCTTCTCCAAACCAGTACCCTGTTATGTTTGGAAAAAGTAGGGGTGAGATTTTGGGGGAAATCTCAGTAGCAAATTGTACTAAACAATGTATGCATCAATGATTGGTATTAGTGCTTGCTTGTGATTGTGTCAAATTAATGTAATGTGCATACTTCCATGTAACATATGAAATACAATTGGCCAAGGTAATCATAGCACAGAGCTTCAACAATTATATATTAACATAAATCAATCAAGCCATAACACAATCAATAATACATTCAACACATACAAGTTTAGGTAAGTTTACTACCTAGCATGTAGCCCTTCCTTTAGTCCTTAACCTTTGATCTGAGGTTTCACCTTTTTATAGGTCAGAGCCTATACATAGCATAATAATATTTCATTATTATCTTATCCAGCATAACTCCACTTAATTCAGGCTTATCTTGAGGCAATACCCCTATTCTAACAATCCCTTAGCTTTCTTTCTATCCACGGCTAACCTTATAGAGAGAGATATTTCTCTATTCTAACTATCTAATTTATAAGAACAATCCTCTAATTTATTAGAGCAGGATTAGAATAAATTACTTACCTTATTCATAAGCTTGTCAAGTCCCTAAGCTCCTTGGATTGCTCCTAGCTCAGTCAGAACTCCTTTCTTTCCTTTCTTTCTCTTTCTTTCTCTCTTCCTTTCTTTCTCTCTCTCTCTTCCTTTCTCTTCTTGGCCGTGAATGGAATGGAGGGAGGGGTGGGGTATTTATAGTTGAAGCAAAGTGAAATGGATGGCTCAGATCGAATCACGATGAACGCCTCAGATCGCTCAGTTTCCTTAAGAAGCTTCACCTGCATCATCGTGGTGACATCATCATCCTCAATGACTTATCAATCATGACATCATCTAGGGACACCTCACATACTTAGATGGCACAATGGTGGTTCCCTCGGGATACCTCACCAGCTGACTCAAAGCTTCCAGAATTCAAGAGTCTTATCCCAAAATGAACGGCTGAGATCGTGCCACGTGTCCTTAGCTTTTTCTTCTTCCTCTAGATTAGTGCCATGTGGCTCCTTGCTGGGTACCTTTAATGCCACCTATTGGCTTCCGGATAAGTCTAGAACTTTGTCTGATCAATTCCCTAATTATCACTTCAACCGGGTAACTCTACTTTATTGAAAACTCACTAAAATATTACTTTAATGCCACTTTAATCCACATAATTATTGGGCTTCGATTTTGGACTTCTGGAAATGCCATCTTAGGTCTCTAATCATGCTCAAGTACTCTGATAGCTCAATTCCCAAGAAACATCCCTTGGCAAATTACCAAAATACCCTTGGTTCCTCTTTATTTACTTTAATGAGTCTAGTGGCATTATTGTCTTTTCACACCTTACCAGAGTATTCCCTGACACTGGTCAACTATCCAGATAACCTTTCTTAACTCTTTAACCTTTGTCAAATGACCAAAATACCATTTACTCATTCTTTAACTATTTTATAATATAGGGGTATTTTCATCATTTCGCATATTTTCTGCATATTTATGGACACTGGCCCCTTTTATTGATGAACTGATATCATGGGCCTGGGCCTCCCTTGGTGTCATCATGGGCCTCTATGTAATGTATCTGGGCTCATTCATTCCTAGTTTGCTTACTGCTTAATTTCCCAATCAGATATCGGGCGTTCATGAACTCCAGTCAAAATTCACTAAAAAGTGAATAACTTTTCTTACAGATCTCCTATCGAGACTCTGTCAGTTCCCTGACCTCTATCTTCATAGGACACGTCTTCCTGTAACTTTTTACTTATATTTGAGGTCCAGGAGATCTAATAAAAATTTAGATAACTTTCAGAGTATCAGATAAATTTCATCTATCTGAAATTCTTATAAAATTTTTATATTAGGCTAGATTAACCAGCATCACTTTCTCTATCTACTGAGGAAATTTGGGACTGAACGCTTCCAAGAAGTTCTAAGCCACTTCCGGCTCAACTTTCTATAATTACCATTTTGCCCTTGGAAACTTTTCCTCTTTTCAATTAAGTCCCTTAACTTTCCATAATTACACTTAATGGCCCACAACTTGTGTCTACTTCCAGTTTTGCACCATGGAACTTTTAAACTTTAATTTAGTCCCTTTCTTTTCTAAAATGACCATTATGCCCTAAGGACTTTCACTATTTACATACAAGTCCCTGTACTTTCACTTATTTGCATTTTAATCCCTAAAAACCCTCTGTATGTTTCTAGGACTTTTGCTCAAAGGGGTCTGGTAGCCTATCTATTTCAGGCTACTTTCTGAGTCTCTGGGCCTAAAAATTGGGATATTATATTTCTACCCCTTAAAATAAATTTTGTCCTCGGAATTTAATCAATACCTTAGCCAAATTATTTTGATATTTGGCTGAGTGCTCTTATCAATCTTCTATCATCTATTTATCAGCTTATGCTTATGGACAACTTACTGGACTTGTGAGCAGTGTCCATTTCTTTCATATCTTACACTTCATAATTCTGATGTAATTCTAGGGTCTACATCATTCTTCTTAAACTTCGCTAGTCTATTAGGAGAAATACTGTTATTTTGCCTTTCTTTCTCCTGATACAACATCATAATTCAGATAACTTCTATAACTTTTCTTAACTTTTCTCATCCTTTTATATAACTTTATGCATCTATGCCAAACCTTTGTGGCATTTGCATCCTTCTTATCCCTTCTCAGGGCTTACTTATCGTTAGGCTACTCTTGCCTTAGCACCTTTCGTGCTATTGGGTTAGGGCTAGGTTACTCTTTGTATAGCTTTAAGCCCTAGCATTCTCTTTCTCATAGAACTGCGTTCTATCTTTGCTTTGCCTTAGACCTTCTTCTCTAGGTCTCTCTAGCCTTTTAATCTCTTTATCCTCGTCTAGAGATATACCTAATCATACTTCTCTGTTCTCAAAACATATGGGGTTCTTTTCTCTATTTCTCGGGCATACTTCTACAAAACTCTAAATATCAACACTCAGGTTTAAACCTGGACTGCATCTTCTTTTGAAGGAAAACTAAGTTCAGCCTGTATATAATATAGGTTATCTGAGGAAAACTATTATAAATAACTTTTCTGGATGAGTTTATCAACTAGTGAAGCTTTCTTACCTTAACTTTGTCTTTGGCATTCATCTTCCCATAGAGATACTACATTGTACTCATATCTTCATGACTTATTACTTTCCTTAGGCTAGGTCTAACTACGACCTTGGGATCTAACTGCGATCAACCGTTAGCCACTTCAGAATCTAACTACAACTCTGAAGCTGTTAGGATTTAACTGCGATCCTTCAGGATCTAACTGTGACCCTTCAGGATCTAACTGTGACCCTGAAGCCATGCTAGGATCTAACTGCGACCCTCTAGAATCTATCTACAATTCTGTTGTACTGTATCATTATCTCTGGAAGATCTTAAACCAACAAACTAAGTTATAAGGTTAATTGCTTCCACTTGTTGATAACTCAATAAATAATTTTAAAAATATATTCAGTAGCCCATATTATTTACCAAGACTTTACTTATTTCCTCTCTTACTCAGGAGTTCCTTCTCATCCTTCTTACTTTACTGTGGTTTATCATGGGCTATTGCCTTGTGCAATCATGGTCCAACCACTTGCCATTGCATTATGCTGTTATAGCCTTATCATAACTTCTCATTTTAATCTATGCTCTAACTGCGAGCCATTTGAACTATGCTCTAACAGCGAGCAATCTGTATCAGATCTAACTTATCTGAAAAGTGATCTAAAAATAATCTCTTTACTGTTATCTGCTAATCTTTTTGTATACCATTCCTTTCAATAGAAATATCCTTGAGTACTGCATTCACAAGTCTGCAGAAATACCTGAGTAACCCCAATTATCCTGTAACTGACTGTCCCACTTAGTGAGACTATCTGTCATTCTGGGTATATTCCTATTGTATGTCGTATGGTGTGGGAGAACATAACTTTCTCATAACTTCCTCATCATATATACTCATATATACTCTACCCTGCATGTACTGCAAAAGGGGAATATTCATTTGTCATAGCATACTCTAACATGCATGTCATCACATGACAACTGCAAGGAGATGCAACTATCATAACTTATGGCAACATAAGCCATATCATCATAATTTTCTCAACCATCCATCGCACACTGTAATTAGGTAAGCTTTATAACATTCTTATTTCAGGTTTCTCATCTAACTAGCTCATCTAACTTAGGCTACCATATTACCCTCTTATCAGGGTATAGACTTAACCCTCAATTACTCTATCTTATATATAGGAGTTACTTTATCTTTTAAACTGTGACTACCTTTCTACTATCTCTTAACTTCTTCTATCTATCTATTAGTCCTAGTCTGTTCTTGATTGGACTATGGTTTCTTATTGGTCTTTCTCTTGATCCTAGCGAACTTGAGTTACATGGATCTCATTCATCATCTCTTACTATCACTTCTGTTCTCTAGGGTACTCTACCCTAGGTCTACTACTTCTCCATGATGGAATCCTTATGCTTATGGAACATTAGCTCTTTATCTATTAACCATCACGTTTCTAGCCTTAGACCATGTGCTAGGATCATTCCTATGCAAGTCTCAATCTAACTTTTAGGTCTTCTATTTAGACCAGCTAAATAAAACCGCTATAATGTAGATCTACTCCTAGTTATCACATGGAGGATCTACTTTGAAATATCGTCTTAAACTGATCTTTTCTATCTCAGTACTTTGTACTATCTCGCTTGATCATGTGCTATACCAATCCTCTAGCCGATAGACTTCAGCGAGGTTGGTACCTTCATTCTCATTATTAGGTCTCTGTACATCCTGGTCGAGACCTGAGTATTGGCTAGTCCTGACTCATATCCTATGTGATCTTTCATCACGACCATCGCACTCTACTCGTCACGACTGACCACTGCCTAGTCACGACTCACATGCTCTGTGACTACTAGTTGCGACCTACTCACTTTATCGTCGTGACTTGTGAGTCATTATCCCGTATTCTAGGGAAATAACCATTCTAATTCATATCTTTAACTCATTTAAACATCAATCTAACTAATTCAGAGCATCACTGAGCCAGAACCTTCTGTTCTGTGCCAGAATCTTATGCTCTGAGCTAGAACCCTTTGTTCTGTGCTAAAACTTTGTTATGTACTAATGCCAAAACCTTTTGCTTTGATACCAAAATGTCAAATCCTCACTTTTCTAGCTTCATCTTCTCCAAACCAGCACCCTGTTATGTTTGGAAAAAGTAGGGGTGCTATTTCGGGGGAAATCTCAGTAGCAAACGGTACTAAATAATGTATGCATCAATGATTGGTATTAGTGCTTGCTTGTGATTATGTTAACTTAATGTAATGTGCATGCTTCCATGTAACCTACGAAATATAATTGGCCAAGGTAATCATAGCAAGAGCTTCAACAATTACATATTAGCATCAATCAATCAAGCCATAACACAATCAACCATACATTCAACACAAACAAGTTTAGGTAAGTTTACTACCTAGCATGTAGCCCTTCCTTTAGTCCTTAACCTTTGATCTGAGGTTTCACCTTTTTATAGGTCAGAGCCTATACATAGCATAATAATATTTCATTATTATCTTATCCAGTATAACTTCACTTAACTCAAGCTTATCTTGAGGCAATACCCCTATTCTAACAATCCCCTAACTTTCTTTCTATCCACAGCTAACCTTATAGAGAGAGATATTTCTCTATTCTAACTATCTAATTTATAAGAACAATCCTCTAATTTATTAGAGCAGGGACTAGAATAAATTACTTACCTTACTCCTAAGCTTGTCGAGTCCCTAAGCTCCTTGGATTGCTCCTAGCTCAGCCAAAACTCCTTCTTTCTCTTCCTTTCTTTCTCTCACTCTCTCTTCCTTTCTCTTCTTGGCCGTGAATAGAATGGAGGGAGGGGTGGGGTATTTATAGTTGAAGCAAAGTGAAATGGATGGCTCAGATCAAATCACGATGAACAGCGCAGATCGCTCAACTTCCTTAAGAAGCTTCGCCTGCATCATCGTGATGACATCATCATCTTCAATGACTCATAAATCATGACATGATCTAGGGATACCTCATATGCTTAGGTGACATAATGGTGGGGCCCTCAGGATACCTTACCATCTAATTCAGTGCTTCTAGAGAATTGCAGAGTCTTATCCTGGAATGAACGGCTGGGATCGTACCACTTGTCCTTAGCTTTTTCTTCTTCCTCTAGATTAGTGCCATGTGGCTTCTTGTTGGGTGCCTTTCATGCCGCCTCATGGCTTTCGGATAAGTCTAGAACTTTATCTGATCAATTCCCCGGTTATCACTTCAACTGGGTAACTCTACTTTATTGAAAACTCACTAAAATATTACTTTAATGCCACTTTAATCCACATAATTCTTGGGTCACAGTTTTGGACTTCTGGGAATGCCATCTTAGGTCTCTAATCATGCTCAAGTACTCTGATAGCTCAATTCCCAAGAAACATCCCTTGGCAAATTACCAAAATGCCCTTGGTTCTTCTTTATTTACTTTAATGAGTTTAGGGGCATTATTATCTTTTCACACCTTACCAGAGTATTCCCTGACACTGGTCAACTATCCAGATAACCTTTCTTAACTCTTTAACATTTGTCAAATGACCAAAATACCATTTACTCATTCTTTAACTATTTTATAACATAGGGGTATTTTTGTCATTTCGCATATTTTCTGCGTATTTATGGACACTGGCCCCTTTTATTACTAAACTAATATCATGGACCTAGGCCTCCCTTGTTATCATCATGGGCCTCTATGTAATATCATCTGGGGTCATTCAGTCCCAGTTTGCTTACTGCTTAATTTTCCAATCGGATATCGGCCGTTCACGAACTCCCGTCAAAATTCACTAAAAAGTGAATAACTTTTCTTACAGATCTCCTATCGGGACTCTGTCAGTTCTCTGATGTAATATCCCAATTTTCAGGTCCAGAGACTTAAAAAGTAGCCTAAAATAGATAGGCTATCAGACCCCTTTGAGAAGAAGTCCCAGAAACATACAGTGGATTTCTAGGGACTAAACTGCAAATAGGTGAAAATCCAGGGACTTATATGTAAATAGTGAAATTCCCTAGGGATATAATGGCCATTTATGCAAAGAAAGGGATTAAATTGAAAAAGAAAGAAAATGAAAGGACTTAAGTGCAATTATGAAAAGTTTAAGGCTAAAAAGGAAAAGTAGACAAAAATATGGGGTCTTTAAGTGTAATTTTAGCCAAATAAAGGGACTTAATTGAAAAGAAGAAAAGTTTCTGGGGCAAAAGTATAATTATGAAAACCTAGACTGGAAACAGGCAAAAATAGTGATCGTATTCAGATCAGCCCCATATTTCACCAGTAGATAAAGCAAGTGATGCTGGGTAATCCAGCTTAATACAGGAATTTTCTCAGGACTCCAGATAGCCGAAGTTTATCTGATAGTCTAAACGTATAAAAAATTCCTACCGGATATCCTAGATCTCAGATATAAGTGAGAAATTACAGGATGATGCGTCCTGTTGAGGCGGATGTCAGAAAACTGACAGAATACCGATAAGAGATCTATAGAAAAAGTTATTCACAAATTAGTAAATTCAGACGGGAGTGTGTGACCTCCGAGTCTCCGATAGGAAAATTTATCGGTATTTAAACTGAGATTGAATGAAGTCAGATGACATCGATCAGATGATCGTTATGACCCAAAGGGATGCCTAGACACAGTGGGCCAGTGTATCTGATAAAAGGAGCCAGTGTTCGGAGATGTGTAGAAACGGTGTATAATGGCAAAAATACCCGATGAACATTGTCGGGGAAGATTCCTTATGATTCGTGCCATAGAGGTAATGGACCCTAAAAGGCCCAAGAATGGAGCCATCAAAGGCCCAGTAAGACCCTTGGACTGATAGGTGGGCCAGTGTCCGGTGGAACCCCAGAAAAGTGCACAATTATGAAAATGCCCCTATGTTGTACTAAAGAGTAATAGGTGAATGGAGGGCATTTTTGTCATTCTGGACAGGTCCAAAAGCCAAGGCACATACAGATAAAGTTACTCAGCGTCAGTATATGCCCTGACAGGGTACAGAGAGGTGTAAAATGATGATTTTGGCCCTTAGGGTTAAGATAGTGAAAGAAAGGGCACCAAGGGCATTTTGGTCATTTTGCAAGGGATCTGTAATTAAGTTTAGACCCAGTATAAAATATCAGTGATATAAAGGACCCAGATACTAAATTTAAGGTCATAAGACATAATATGGATTTTCAAAAAAATTAGATTCAGAAAACAGTTCAGTTTTTAAGGAATCGGACCGGGCCGGTACTGGATTGGACTGAAATTTTCCAGAGGCTTCCATGGGCTTCATTTTCGCCATGTGAGGTATGGGGTGTCCCTTGGATGATGTCATAAATGGTGATGTCAAAAAAAAAAAAGAAAAGAAAATGCAAGATTAAATCTTGGCCTTTAGATCAAATAGTACCCAAAATGATCTTGGCCTTCCATTTTCCCCAAAATTTTCTATAAATACCCCCCAAATCTGATTGCAAGCTGTGGCCTTGAGAACCCTTGGTTAAACTCTTGTAAATTGAAAACTCAAGCCAAGAGGAAGCAAGCACTTGGAAGGAAACATCAAGGTAACTACTCCTCTTGATCCTAGACTATGTTCTAGTAGATTTGCTCTTGAGTTTAAGTGGTTTTTGAGGCATAAACCTTGATGTGTTGCTGCTGGAATTTCGGTACCCATATGAAAGGAACATGAGTTTTATGTTATGGATAGTTTAGACAAGCTTAAACAAGCTAGAATCAAGTGGTAATGGCTTAGGAATTCAAGTATGTTTGTGAATCCAAGATCATGTTCTGTTCTGTACAGTACGTAATCACTGTTCATATGTTGGAATTTCATGATTTTGATGCTTCCAATGAGTCTAAAATGGAAAATTGTGTGGGGTTATAGTAGGAAGACAAGTATTGGAAGCATTGGAATCAAAATGAGAATTTTTGGGAAACAAGATGTCACTTTTCGGTTCTGTACAGAAATGAAAGATGCAATTGGATTCTGGAATTTTTGAATGCATATTTGGATTCTACATGAAACATTATGTGGAAAGGAACCATGAGAGTTTAGTTTGTAAAGATGTAACCCTAAGTCATAAAGTAGAGAAAGAAAGGGACTTAATGGAACCCTAGTCTTGACAATGGTTTAAATTGAGTTGTGACTTGATAATTGTCTTGTTATGCCTAGGTTTTGACATTTTTGGAAAGGAGGGATCAAGACAAGAAGGAATTGGCAAAGATACCTAAGAGGTAGCAAGAATACTTAACTATAAACTTATATTGTTTGATTGATATGCTTGCTTGTTATGCATGAAGTTTGGTTGAGCATGATGTGTTATGTGATGATGATTATGATGATGATGATGAGTTATGAATATGTACAACTCCTTGTAACCCATGTCATGACAATATGCATGTTAGAGTTTGCCTATGTATGATTATCAATTAGCTCCCATCGCATGATAGCATGTTAAGCATTTCATCAAGCATGCATAACCTTATAGTTTGTATATCTTGCTATTGGGATTTCTATGAAATCTCATTCTTTCCATATGTATATAATCATGCCCTAGGTGCTGGAACTTCTCATGGAAGAGAGTAAATGTGAATGAACAATGTATATATGGCCTAGATAGCATGTATTTAACTTAGGAGATGAGGTATGGTATGTAAAAACGTATACACTCACTGGAACCATACGAGACCGAACATTTCCATCGATCATTTGAGTAACTTATCCGACGAGTTTTCACGTGAAATTTGGCATGAAGATAGCTAAGATCCAGAGATTTAATTGGACACCAAGAACGCCCAATTTGGTGAAGTTTCGAATTGATATGATTTTTCAAAGTTGGACCTAAAATCTGGATCAAGATGAAACGAGCCCTGGGAGGCAGCGAGATTCATACACGGTTTTCATATAGAAAATGAATGAATTTTTCCACGACATTTTATGATCTTAAAGTATACATATGGAGCTTTAAATCCATATGTAACACGACTCATTTGGATAAGTATACAAAGAGAAATGAATTTTTGAAAATAAGTCACAGAATCTGGAAGTTCAACATCTACCAAATGAACAGTGATTTTCAACGAATAAACTGATTTCATTTGGACAAGTAAATCTCATTTCCATATTTTTACTTCAAAGTTTGGTGAAATAGATTTCATTATAAATTGGAACCACCTCATTTCAATTTTTCTAGATTTAATTATGAATTTCCAAAGTTCATACTGTAAACTGAAATTACCAAGTGAACAGTAAGTGAACAGTACCCGATAGCTTAACTCTTGGAAATTCATGTTTCTAAGGTAAAATGGTGTTCCAATATTCTAAGATACTTCCAATTGAGTATATGTAAGGATGAAATTAAGGATGTTTCACCCAAGGCCTAAAATAAATGTAGAGATAAGTTATGGGCCATAAAGTGTAATTATAAAAAGTATAGTAAGGGACCAAAGTGTAATTTCCCAAATTCAGGGGCAAAATTATAATTATGAGAAAGTTAAGCTAGAAAAGGCCAAAACTGCCCAGAAATATTACAGTCCCAAATTTCACCAGTAAATAGAGAATGGTAATTATGCCAAACGTATTTTTCAGAATTTTGATTTGAGGTCCCATATAATTGATATTAATTTTTAAATTATAAAGATTATTACAGGATCTTTTCAACCTCATAGTTAGATGAAATTTTATATAAAATTCTTATAATTAATATAAGAATTTATGACAGAACTCAAAAATGAGTTATTTAGAATTTTGTAATGGAATTTATAGTGAAATAAAATCCCCTATAAATATTTTTCGGTGGAGTTTATTGGGAATTGAGCCCATAAAGGTATTGGACCTAGTTAAAGACCAAGTTGGCATCCCATAGGCTTAGTAATATACTCTAACAGTTATATGGGCCAGTGTCCAGAAAGACCCTGAAAAGTACAAAATTATGAAAATGCCCCTATGTTATAATATTGACCAAGAGATAGATGGAGGGTACTTTGGTCATTTGGACACAGTCAATAGGTCAAAGAGGGATACAGGAATGTCAACCAGAGTCAAAAAAATATTCTGATAAGGTGTAAAGAGGTGTAAAATGATGATTATGCCCTTAGGATTAATATAGTGTAAAATAATAAACTAAGGGCATTTCAGTCATTTTCTAAAGGATAGTAATCAGATGAATAACAAGCCTAACAATGTCATTGGTAGAAAAAATCTGGATACTAGATTTAAGGTAAGAAAACATATTATGGGTTTACTATTAGTATTTTTCTATGTTTGGTGCCAAACAAGGCCTTATGTGACGTCATGGATGATGTCATCCTGGACTTGGTGGGCAAGTAAAGTTGGAAGATTGAAATTGGCCATTGAATCAAATAGTATCTAGATCAATCTTGGCCCTTCATTTTCATCCAAGATTTTATATAAATACCCCCTCATTTCTACACACTCGTACAGAAAGAGAAGCCAATGTAATTATGTAGAGGACCTTGAGACATCCAAGAGGATGTTGGGAATTGGTTGACCGAAGGTATGCATGGTTGGAAACTTAGGGAGCAAGTGCAAGAACAAGAGAAAAAGCTTATTGTTTAAGGTAGTGGACTTACCCCTTTATGTTCTTGATGTGATATGCTTATATGTTGACATGTATATGATGATTGAATGATGTTGTGACATGATGAATGATTGAAAATGTTATGTGTAACATGCTGAAAGAGCATCAAGGATTGTCGTGATCCTTGCTGTCAAAATAAAGATTAAATCCAATAATATAATATAAGGCAGAACCCTATCGTTCTTTTTAAGGAACCTTTAAAGTGGAATCCTAATAATTGGTGAACAATTTCATTGAAAACCTGAGTAAAAACATGGGTTCTTGTTTGTTTCAAATATTGGTGCAATAGAAATAAAGTGTAGTAAAAGTAAATATTTTTTTTTTAATTTTTGATTAATGTGAAAATGGTTTGGATTGTAAAAGAAATATGATAGGAAATACTCTTGATGATGAAAACATAGCTATCCTCGCTCTTGTTGTGGAATGAGAGTGATGAATTCACTAATTTTTATAAAACCTCAATAAATCGATCAAGTCCAGTTCATTATTGAGTTCAAACTCCCTTTTATCAAAACTGAATTAAAACCCTTCAATGCACTGTTGAAAACCACTTAGTGTGTAGATTGAATTGGATAATGCAAAAACCCTCGATTAACTACCAAGCGATAGATAAAGACTCTAATCAATTGAATTGATTACTAATAATCAACTAACTAACCAGAAATCAAACTGATATATATATATATATGCAAATCAATAATCACATCATCCAAATCAATTACAAGTATCCAATTTGAAAATAATCAATCGATATCAGTTCTCATACATATTATGAAATCCCTAAATCTATAAATCCGAAAACATGCTATGAGTGCAGACTAAGACAGAATAACTCCCCATTCTAGTCTGTGAGCTCAAGTTAAGTTGTCCATCACCAAGAGGCTAAAAAGCTAGCCTCTTATAACTCCTACTATGCTACAATCGCTATCCATAAGTGATGCCATGAAAATTAGAAAAAGATTATGGAAGGTAAGGAGAAAGGTGGTAGAAATGGATTAATAAGTGTAGAAATGGAAAAGTAAGTGAAAAGATCAAGAAAAATGAAGGATTTGATTGAAGGTTGTTGAGAGGATGTTAGAGGATGAGAGGATATATCTTCAACTTGGCCAAATCTAGCAAAATATCCAGCCCCCTTTGTCTTGCTACTCTCCTTTTCCTTAATTGTAGAGTAACCTAAATGAAAACGTACAGCTTCACTAACTAGCTATTCTAGTCGAGACCAGATCCTAATTTAGGTCGTGACCTAAAAACATAGAGAACCTCCTAAGTTAAAAATAGGTCAGACCAGTAGACTTTGAGGTCACGACTAAACATCACATATGCTAACTTTCACGATTCAGGTCCCTTTATCTTGTGATTCCTTTTCTGCTTCACATTGGGTCCTTGAGTCTCTTCCAAAATGTCACATCCTCACTTTCCTAGCTCCATCTTCTCCAAAATAGTATCCTGTTATGTTTAGAAAAGATAAGGGTGAGATTTTGGGGGAAATCTCATTAGCAAACGGTACTAATAAACAGTGTGTGCATTAATGATTGGAATTAGTACTTGCTTGTGATTGTGTTAACATAATGTAATGTGTATGCTTCCATGTAACATATGAAATACAATTGGCCAAAGTAATCATAGCACAGAGCTTCAACAATTACATATTAACATCAATCAATCAAGCCATAACACAATCATTCAATACATACAAGTTTAGGTAAGTTAACTACCTAGCATGTGGCCCTTCCTTTAGTCCTTAACCTTTGCTCTGAGGTTCCTTCTTTATAGAGGTCAGAGCCTAAACATAGCATAATAATATTCTTATTATATCCTATCCAGCATAACTCCACCTAACTCAATCTTATCTTGAGGTAATACCCCTATTCTGACAATCCCCTAACTTTCTTTCTATACACGAATAACCTTATAGAGAGAGATATTTCTCTATTCTAACTATTAAATTCATAAAAACAATCCTCTAATTTATTAGAGCAGGGACTAGAATAAATTACTTACCTTATTCCTAAGCTTGCCCATTCCCTAAGCTCCTTGGATTGCTTATCGCTTAGCCAGAACTTCTTCTTTTCTTCCTTCCTTTCTCTCTTTCTCTCTCTCTCTCTCTCTTCTTTTCTCTTCTCTTGCCTTGCTTGGCTGTGGAATGAAATGGGAGGAGGTGAGGGGTATTTATAGTTGAGGCAAAAAGCTTTGCCTGCATCATTATGATGACATCATCATCCTCAATGACTCATCAAAGTGACATCATCAAGGGACACCTCCCATGCTTAGGTGGCGCCATGGTGGGGTCCTTGGTACACCTCACCAGCTGACTCAGTATTTCCAGATAATTCTAGAGTCTTATCCTGGAATAAACGGCTGAGATCATGCCACATATCCTTAGCTTTTTCTTCTTCCCCTAGATTAGTGCCATGTGGCATCTTGGGGGTCCCATGAGGACACCTTTCATGCCACCTCATGGCTTCCAGATAAGTCCAAAGCTTTATCTGATCAATTTCCCAGTTATAACTTCATCCGGGTAATTATACTTTACTGAAAAATCACTAAAATATTATTTTAATACCACTTTAACCCACATAATTCTTAGGCTACGTTTCCATACTTCTTGGAATGCCATCTTGGGTATCTGACCAAGCTAAAGTACTCCGATGGCTCAATTCCTAAGAAACTTTCCTTGGCAAATTACTAAAATAGCCTTGGTTCCTCTTTATTTACTTTACTGTCCTTAGGGCATTATCGTCTTTTCACACCTTACTGGTATTCCCTAACCCTGGTCAACTATTCAGATAACCTTCCTTGACTGCCTAACCTTAGTCAAATGACCAAAATACCCTTCACTATAACATAGGGGAATTTTCATCATTTTGAACTTTTTTTTTAATATTTCTAGACACTGGCCCCTTGAACAGATGAATTGATATCATGATCCTGGGCCTCACTTGGCGTCATTATGGGCCTCTTATGATGTCATTTGGGCTCATTCAATCCCAACTTGCTTACTGCTTAAATTTCCTAATTGAATATCGGGCGTTCACGAACTCCTGTCAAATTTCACTAAGAAGTGAATAACTTTTCTTACAGATCTCCTTTCAGGATTCCATTAGTCCCCTGACCTCTAGCTTCACAGTACACACCTTCCTATAACTTTTCACTTATATCTGAGGTCTAGAAGATTTGATAAAAATTTTAGATAACTTTCAGACTATCAAATAAACTTCAACTATCTGAAACTCTAATAAAATTTTTGTATTAGGCTAGATTAACCAGCATCATTTTCTCTATCTACTGATGAAATTTGGGACTAAAATGCTTCCGGGCAGTTCTAAGCCTCTTCCAGCTCAATTTTCTCATAATTACCATTTTGCCCCTGGAAACTTTGACTCTTTTCAATTAAGTCCCTAAACTTTTCATAATTATAGTTAATGGCCCACAACTTGTGTCTAGTTCCATTTTTACACCATGGAACTTTTAGACTTTCACTTTAGTGCCTTTCTTTTCTAAAATGACCATTATGCCCCTAGGGACTTTTACTATTTACATATAAGTCCCTGTATTTCACTTATTTACAGTTTAGTCCTAAAAATCCTCTGTATATTTCTGGAACTTCTGCTCAAAGGGGTCTGGTAGCCTATCTATTTCAGGCTACTTTCTAAGTCTTTAGGCTTGAAAATTGGAAAATTACACAAAACACCTGCAAATCAAAATCAAAGTTCATTGTAAAGGCCAAGCTAATTAAATAACATAATATATGCTTTTGGGAAGAGTTAATTGGCCATTTTACCAATTAATAAGCATATTACCATGCATAATAGAGTTAAAAAGGTTTGATGCTCAAAAAGCATGGTTGAATATGGTGGGCTAATTGAGTTAAAAAGGTTTGATGCTCAAAACACATAGTTGAATATGTTACTGAGGTAGTGACCATAAGAAGTGAAGGTCACGATGATAAACTCTTATTTGTATTGATTTTTGTGTGTTTAAAGAGAGTTTTATTATTGATTTTTGTCCTCATTTATCAATATGTTGAGCAATTAATTAATAATATAAAATTAGAACAATTGGGAATTAATTGATATAATTTTGGTCATATATTGGAATATTATCTCATTAGATAAATAATTTGTATCTTTTAATTTCCCATTTCAGGAAAATATTTATTAGTCACCAAATCAACTTGCTGCTGTAACAGAATGAGAAGGAGAATCAGTTAGAATGTAATTAGATGGGTTTGACAGTTGGAAGATGGACTTAACAGAGTTGCTAATAGATTGAGCATATGCTGGATCCAGGAATTAAGGAGCTGATAACAGAAGTCAGTGGGAGATTGACACGTGCTGTAATAGATTGGGCATGTGCTAACAGCTGGAGGGAGTCCAATTCATGCAATATATCAGTACTCATTCCATTGTTCATGCACATACTATTCGTACTAGAATTACACACACAGACATCATACTATTCCTAGATCATTCCACATTCCAGTTTTTATTCACTCCACACCTCATATCACTCCATTCTCTCACGCCATTCTCTCCATCTCCATTCTCTTTATTTCATCTGTAACTTTCCTCTGTTCTAAGCAATAGAACCAGAGGAAACCTCAGTTTCCACCTACATCTTCTCTTTCTATATTTACCATGACTGTTGCTGATCTATTTACTGCTGCTGCTGAAGTCTTAACAGTAATAAAAGGCTAGATCTGTTGTGCTCTCTTGGAGATGATGCTGAACTAGAATCATTGATCTGAAATAGGGAGTTCAATTGTGTCTTTAATTCCAGATCTAATTATATTGACTTGATATAGTTAATTCTAATTTTATTGATTCAATTAGAGTTAGTAGATGATGAATATTAGGGAATCGAGTTGGATTTCTTGATTATGTTTAATTGAGCTTTGATTTATTCTTATCCTTAAACTATTTAGACATGGCTATGGTTAATTAGAGCAATTCTATACCAGAGTATAGTTGTATCTGTTTATGTCACATCCTAATTTTTCTCTATATGTATAATACTGATACAGAAAAGAGGTTTGGAAAAGATTGTGATGATGAATAGAGAAGAAAAGAATGATTAGATGAAGGTTGAAAGAAGAGGGACTAAATTAAAAAGTATAAAAGTTTCAAGGTGCAAAATAAAATGTAGACATAAACTTTGGGCCATTAAGTGTAATTTCAAAAAGTTTAAGGACCTAAATGTAATTTAAGGAAAGTTCAAAGGGCAAAATGGTAATTATAGAAAGTTGAGCTGGAAGTGGCTTAGAATTGCCCCTTGTAAGTGGTTCTAAATACTACCGAATGGTCCCTAAAATGTACAAAAGTAAGGATGTTACATTTTGGTATCAAAGCAAAAGTTTCTAGCATTAGATAAGATAATCCCCATGCCCTAACTCTAAGTAGTAATTACTTTGTTAAGTTAAGGTATTTGTGGGATAGTTAGCCTTGCTTGTTTAAGCAAATCTTGCAGGAGTAGATATGGGATTTCATAAAGTTAAGTTTAAGCCATCAGTTAATAAGGGAGACCCCTGACCAGTAGTGATTTATGAAGAAGATGTTCATCCAGACTATGATCTTTCTTCAAACAGTGAAGAGAGTTCGGATGATAGTATAGGGGATCAGTTAGGAAGAGCTACAGTCGAATATCTTATAGATGTTTCTGTAGACTCAAACCTGTAGTCTGGAGATTATAGAGAGATTCAGCCTGAAGTGGTACATGCCCCAGATAATGCTGAGTCTAGAGGTGGGAAAGCGGGCTGGCCCGCTCAAAACGGGCCAGCCCGCTTCTAGCCCGCGGGCTAGCGGGGCGGGCTGTGCAGCCCGCCCCAAAATGGGCTGGCATTTTGCCAGCCCGAGCCCGCGGCCCGCCCACTTTTTTTTTTTTTAAATTTCAATATTTTTAAAAAATTATTTTTAAACTTTTAAAATACTAATAAAAAATTTCTAATGTTATATTAGTATAATAAAAAAATTGTTCATATTATACTCTTAAAAATTCATATTTTTTATAAAAAATCTCAAATTTTATAACTATAAATCTAAATAAACATTAACAAAATATTAATCAATTATTATATATCAACAAATAAGTAATCATCTTTACTAGTAATTGATAATGAAAGTATTCAAAATAATATTTGAGTAAAATAAATAATATTATTAAAAATAAAAAAATAAAAAAAAATAAAAAAACGGGCTGGCGGGCTGGCCCGCTTAAAAACGGGCCAGCCCGCCAGCATTGGCGGGCCAGGAGGGGGTGGGTTGTGCAGCCCGCCCCAAAATGGGCTGGCAAAATGCCAGCCCGTTTCTGGCCCGTTTTGATGTAAAACGGGCTCAGCCCGCGAGCTGAGCCCGTTTTACCAGCTCTAGCTGAGTCCAATGACTCTACACAGTATGAGTTTGTTAGAGTGCTCTCTAATCCTGATATAAGCTCTATTCCCCCGATGAGAGGATAAATTTCGGCTGAGGAAGCTAAGTACTAGTACTAGATCATAGGTAAACTAGACATTATTCCTCCTCTACCAGAGCTTGAGGATAGACTTGATATGAGTAACTTACAGCAGTACCTTAATCTAGAGATCCAGTCATAATCTATGATAGTCCCTTCCTATCCTCGCAGTCCAAGAATATATGATGTTATCGATAAAGATCAGAAGGATGTTCTTGGTCCTAGTCAACCCCATCCTTCTTTGAGAAAGACAGATAATGTTGACTATATCAGTCTCAAGAAAGCTGTGGAGAATGAATTACTTAGTTTAGGTCAAGGGATGGATAGAAGTAGAGATCAAAAGTAGTCAGTTTATCTGCATTTCCTCAATGCCGTAACAGGGATTATAAACAAATATACGATAGAGGGCATTGACCTGAATCAGGTTTACAATCTAGAAGATTGGCATGAGATGGTCGTAAGTCAAATATTGCCATATACTCCTACATGGCATGTAGAGCTAAGTGAGTTTTTGGCAAATGTTCCACTAACTGATATACAAGGGTGGCATTTTCGTATGCAGAAGTATTTGTAGTTTACGATTCCCTAGAAAAGAATGCAAAAAGAAATGAGGGGTAATATAAATATGTAAATAGTATGAAGTGAAGTAATTATGTAAATGTATAATAGTTATGACTTACCCCATATTTGTAATTGACATGTATGTGATGTATGTACAAATGTTATGGTGATATGAAATATGAATTTTGATGTGATATAATGAAATGATAGTTGGTTGAACATCTATGTGAATATGTTTCCTATTTAATTGAATTATAATAGATAGATATGGATGAATTTCAAGTTACTCAAGCTCATCAAAGTTAAGAACAAGGATTAGCCATTGCTAGAGTAAAGACTGGACAAGAATATTAGAAGGGAATGATTAGAGAAAGCTGTGTCCAGGTCGCGATGTGAAGTAGTTTAGGTCACGACTAGAAGTTCCAGAGAAGTTAAGTCACGACGAGTTATGTCATATTCTAATTTCTCCCTATCTGTATAATACTGATAGAGGAAAGAGGTTTGGAAAGGATTATGATGATGAATGGAAAAGAAAAGAATGATAAGATGAAGATTTAAAAAAGAGGGACTAAAGTGAAAGTTCCATGGTACCAAATGTAAAGTAGACATAAACTTTGGGCCATTAAGTGTAATTTCAAATAGTTTAAGGACCTAAATGTAATTTAAGGAAAGTTAAGGGGCAAAATAGTAATTATAGAAAATTGAGCCGAAAGTGGCTTAGAACTGCCCAGAAGCATTCCAGTCCCAAATTTCATCAGTAGATAGAGAAAATGATGCTGGTTAATCTAGCTTATTACATATATTTTATTAGAGCTCCAGATAGCTGAAATTTATCTGATAGTGAGAAAGTTATCTGAAATTTTTATTAGATCACCTGGACCTCAGATATAAGTGAAAAGTTACAGGAATGGACATCCTGTAAAGCCAGAGGTCAGGGAACTGAAGAAATCCCGGAAGGAGTTATGTAGAAAAAGTTATTCACTTTTTAGTGAATTTTGACGGGAGTTTGTGAACGCCCGATATCCAATTGGGAAATTAATCTGTAAGCAAACTAGGACTGAATGAGCCCAGATGGTGCCACTCAGAGGCTCATATTGATACCAAGTGAGGCTAGGCCCATGATATCAGTTCATTAGGAGAAGAGGCTAGTGTCCAGAAGTTTGCAAAAAATGTGCAAAATTACGAAAATACCCCTATGTTGTAATAATGTACAAGAGATGATGGAGGGCATTTTGGTCATTTTGGATAGGTCAAAACATCAAGGTTGGTACAGGAATGAATCTTCATAGTCAGTATATGCCCTAACAAGGTTTAAAGAGGTGTGAAATGATAATTATGCCCTTAGGGTTAATATAGTGCAAGAGAAGGCACCAAGGGTATTTGGTAATTTACCAAGGGATCTGTAATTAAGTTTAGACCCAGTACAAAAATGTCAATGGTAGGAAGAATCTGGATACTGGATTTAAGGTCAGAAACATATTATGGAATCTCAGGAAAATTAGATTCAGAAAACAGTCTGGTTTTTGGGAAATCGGACTGGGTCGGTATTGGATTGGACTGGAATTTTTTTCAGATGCTTCCTCCCTTCACAATTTTTTCAGACATGGGCTATGAGGTGTCCCTTGATGATGTCATAGATGATGTCATCTCATTGGCTTCTAGGGCAAGCTAATCCAAGAGTAAATATGAGCCATTAGATCAAATAGTGCACAAAGTGATCTTAGCCATTCATTTTCCATGGAATTTGCCTATAAATACCCCACCAATTCTGCTCAAAACCGTGAGCACAAGAACCCTTGGGGAGGCTATGTCAAAATGGAAACTCAAGTCAAGACAAAGAAGAATCCAAGGTACAAAGTTCAAGCAAGCTAGAGATTAAAGGTAAGCAATCTATCCTAGCTTATTTTCCTTTGATTTGGGAGCTTGAACTTAGGGTTTTCATGGAAGAAAGTTGAGTTTTCTCTAAGGTGTATATGCTGTACAAAACCTTAGATGAAAGGAGAAAGAAGAAATTAAAGTTAGAGTTGTGAGATTAAAGCTTAAATAAGCTAGTTAGATGATTGGTTGTTGAATCAAGTTGATATTCTTGACTTTGCCATGGATGAAATATTTCAGTTTGCACTATTCATGCACTGTTCATGATAGAAGGAGATGGAATTTCAATGATCTAATACTTTCGTTGAATTTATATGATGATTTTGTGTAGGATTGGGTAGGTTTTGAACCTTGGAAACATTGAAATTGAAAGTTGTAATTCTTGGAATTCTTCTCTGTATTGTTCACTCGTATGAACAGTGATTAGATTTTCATGACTTTGATGCTTCCAATAGTTTTAAAATGACAAGTTGTGTGGGGTAAAGTGTAACATCCCTAATTTCTGTACTAAGTTGTATGTACAGATTGAATAAAATATGAGATTTTTTTTCAGGAAAAGATGTGGCCATATTTATGTAAAGAAAGGGATTAAATTGGAAGAGGAAGAAAGTGTAAGAGCCAAAGTGCAATTATGAAAAGTTTAAGATCAAAAGAAAAGGTAGACAAAAATATGGGGTCTTTAAGTGTAATTATGAAAAGTTGTGATTTATGGTAAGTCAAGGGGCAAAACTGTAAATATGGGAACTTTGAACTGAAAACAGGCCAAAAATGACCGTGTTCTGATCATACCCAAATTTTTCTAGTAAATAGAGAAAATTATTTCGGGTTGTTTGACGTAACAGAATTTTGATTTGAGGTCCCAAAAAATTGATATAAATTTCTGGAGTTAGATAAAATTATTACAATATTTTTTGGATCTCAGAATCAGATGAGGCCTTCTAGTAAATTCCTATAATTGATATAAGAATTTATAAAATTGCCAGGATCAGAAAAGGAATCCTGTAGAATTTTTAATGGAATTTATAGTGGAATAAAATACCCGATGAATATTGCCGGGAGAGTTTGCTAAGAATTTGTGCCACAAAGGTATTGAAACCTAAAAGGCACAAAAATGGCGTCATTAAGGCCCAATAAAATAAGTGGACTGATGGGTGGGTCAGTGTTCAGAGGAACCCCGAAAAAGTGCAAAATTATGAAAATGCCCCTGTGATGCCATAAGAAACCAGAAGGGAATGTAGGGCATTTTGGTTATTTTGATAGGCCAGAACACCAAGACAAGTGCAGGAAAGGTTAGTTAGAGTCAATATATATTCTAACAAGGTCTAAAGAGGTGAGAAATTACAATTATGCCCTTGGGTTTAAGAAAGTGCAAGGAAAAGCACTAAGGATATTTTGGTAATTTTTCAAGACATTTAAAATTAAATTTAAACCCAGTATGAGAATGTCAATGGTATGAAGGATTTAAATATTAAAAAAATATATATTATGAAGTCCCATAAAAATTAGATTAAGAAAACAATCCGGTTTACGGAAAATCGGATCGGGCCAGTACCAGATTAGACTGGATGGGACTGGATTGGGTTGAAACTTTTCTTGGAACTTACACACATAAAATGGCGCCAAAGAGGAGGCTTAGGTGTCCCAAGTGATGTCATGGTGGTAATGTCATGAGTGAAAAGAGAAAAGACATTCCAAGATCAAACCTTTAACCATTAGAACAAATAGTCCCCAAGGTGATCTTGGCCTTCAATTTTCCCAACATTTTTGCTATAAATACCCCCTCATTCTAAGCCAAAACCGTGAGCAAGAGCCTTAGGGAACCTCTTGCAAAATATTTTCTCAAGCAAGGAAGAAGCAAGGATCTTGAAGAATCTTGTAAGGTAAGTTGCTCCCTTGCTTCTAGACTTTGTTCTTCTGACTTCTTCTTGAGTTTAAGTTGGTTTTGAGGCTTGAATCTTGGGGAAATGCTGCTTAAATTTCTTTGGATATGTGATAGGAACATGTGTTTATGTTCTAGATAGTTTGCACAAGCTTAAACAGGCTTGAATCACATGATAATGGCTTAGGAATCCATGTGTGTTTGTGAATCCATGAAGGTTTCTTTTATGTACAGTACGGAATCACTGTTCATATGTTGGAATTTCATGGTTTTGATGCTTCCAATGGGTTTAGAATGGAATTTTGTGTGGGCTTATAGTAGGAAAACAAGTATTGGAAGCATTAGAACCAAAATGGGAATTTTTGGAAAAAGGGAGCCACTTTTCGGTTTCTGTACAGAACTTTAGAAAGCAATTGGATTCTGGAATTTTTGAATACATATTTAGATTCTACATGAAAAATTATGTGGAAATGAACCATGAGAGTTTAGTTTAGAAAGATATAAACATATGTCACGAAGTAGAGAAAGAAAGGGGCATATTGAAGCCTAGACTTGGAATTTGTTTGGAATGGAGTTGTAATTTGGTAATTGTCTTGTAATGTCTAGGTTTTGACATTTGTGGCAAGGAAAGATCACTTCAATAAGGGAAGGACAAGGATCCATAAAAGGTAGCAAGAATACCTAACTATAAACTTATGTGCTTTGATTGATTTGCTTACTTGTTATGCATGAAGGTTTGGTTGAGCATGGAATATTGCGTGATGATGTTTATGATGATGATGATGTGCTATGAATATGTGTCACTCCTTGCAATATATGTCATGACAATATGCATGTTAGAATTTGCTTATGTATAAGCATGAATTAGCTCCCATATCATGATAACATGTTAGGCATTTAATCAAACATGCATAACCTTATAGTTTGTATTACTTGCTATTGAGATTTCCATGAAATCTCATTCCTTCCATATCAATAAATATTGCTCTAGGTGCTGGAACTTCACAAGGAGGAAGGTAAATGGGAATGAACAATGTGTATATGACTTGGAAAGCATGCCTTTAATTTATGTGATGATATATTGGCATGAACATAGCTAAGATCCAGAGCTTTAATTGGACACCAAGAACACATAATTGGGTTAAGTTTTCAAATTGATATGATTTTTCAAAGTTGGACTTAAACTCTGGATCAAGATAAAATAAGTCATCCGATACAGTAAGGTTCGAACGCGGTTTTCATATAGCAAATGAATGAGATTTTCAGTGATTTTTTGTGAGCTTAAATTACACATTCTGAGCTTTAAATCCATAGGTAATTCGACTCAATTAGATAAGTATACAAGGAGAAATAAATTTTTGAAAATGGGGCAAAGAAACTAGAACTTCCAGATTAACCAAATGAACAGTAAAGTTCAACGAATAAACTGATTTGATTTGGACAAGGCAACCTCATTGTCATATTTTTCTCTCAACGTTAAATGAAATATCTTTCATTAGAAATTGGAATCACCTCAATATAATTTTTCTATATTTGATTATGAATTTCCAAAGTTCAGGCTATAATCTGGAATTACCCAGTGAACAGTGACAGTAAACAACACCGAAAGACTAACTCTTGGAAATTCATGTTTTTAAGGTTAAGAGGTATTCCAATGATCTAAGATAATTCCAATTGAGTATATTTAAGGTCAAGATTTAAGGTTAAGATTTAAAGATATTTACTAGAAAATGCCGTTGTACTGGTAGACTATACAGAGTACTGTGTACGTAGGTGCTGTCAAAGGAGGCTGGAAGTGAGTGGACCTAGCTGATTCATCCAGTCTTTCCTGGGTACTTGTGTAGAATGGTAGTTCTCATGGGGAATTACCGAATTAGTACAGTTATTTTCTGCTAGGATTTCTGGCAAGAGAGATATAATCTAGTTGAGAGTGTTATAGCAAGAGTACTCTGAGAGATATAAAGAAGGATGTTTCATAAAGTAGAGAAACAAGTATTGGAAGCAATGGAATTAAGATAGGAATTTTTGGAAGAATTATGTATATTTTGCAAATTCTGTCCAGAATAGTGCATAGTTGCTGGAGTTTGGTTATTTTGAGTTCATAAATGGATTCAAAAGGCCAAATTGTGTAGGGTAAGGTCAAGACATCAATTGATTCAAAGGCCAAGTCAATTGGTAAAGATTAAAGAAAGTTATGTTAAGTTAAAGTAAGTTTGATGTTCAATAAAGTTAGATAGTAATGATGAAGGGATTTGGAAGACACGCAGCCGAAATTAACTTTATCATTTTTTTCCATTCCCTGTCAGGATCTACCAATTAAGTCAAGTAGAAAGAAGTGTACCTTCGGTATTCGAACTACGGTCGTGACCTCCGTATCCACTCGTCGGTACTTATCGGTTCTGGAGTTTTCAGTCGCGACATCCTCAGCTTATCGTCGCGACGGGTAGTCTCTGGAGTTGTCAGTCGCGATGTCCTCAACTTATAGTCACGACGGGTAGTCTCTGGGGTTGTCAATTGCGACGTCCCCAACTTCTCGTTGTGACAGGTAGTCTCTTTTCGATTTTCTGCATTCAAGATGCCTATATGGTCGTGACCTGAGCATTTCTGGAGTTATCAGATGCGACATTCACAGCTTCTCTTCGTGGCTAGTGATCTCTTTTTGATCGTTAGAAGTCGACCACTCAGATCAGCTTCCTCTACTAGTATCCACACGAACAACGTTCCAACCACGAACGACGTGCTAGCGCCTCTTGTCCCTCCAGGGTTTTCTCAAGAATCCGTCCTCACCATCTCTATTTTGGTAGTTTCTTATCTGCAAACCTTTTTCACCCTCCTTGTTCCCTCTTGTCCAAAAACCCTAGCCCCTAATGTCAAATATATAGGATGCTATCGGTGTTCTGACTGAGTTGGATTTAGGAATTAATCTTATATTAATTCTAAAATTAATACAATATCATATATTACATAATTTGATAAGAAACTAATTAAATAAATATAATTTATATTAAATCCGTCCCACAGATTTAATTTACTTATTTATTTAATTTAAACTAAAGATAAGACAGAATTATATTTGATTTATTATCATAAATCAAATTTGAGATATCATATCAATTTGAATTTCAAATTCAAAAGCGATAGAGATTTAATTTATCCTTACAAATTAAATCTTGCAAATATCTCTTATATTATATATAATATATATAAGAATTTATCTATATATAAATATATACATCCACCCTAGATTATTCATTGAATCTGGACATCATAGCTCGTGTTGGGCTATTTTGTGTACGACCCTGTAGGCCCATATAAAGTTGGCAGTGGGCAAGTTACTATACTGACCCACAAGTCGTAAGCGGTCTCTAGCAAGACATCACGACTACCCAAATCATATGAGGATCGATGAACGATGTAACCTTTCATACAACCATATCACGTCCCTTTTGTCACACGATATTTTGGTCATGGATGAGGCATGGAGAACATCATCCTCAAATTCCTGACCGTTACTTTCTCGATCCCTGGGTAGTCTGACTATAGAAATGGAACTACCTTTCCATTACAGTATGGCCATACATTTCTCAGACTCACTCATCGACCCAGTAATATCTCTCTACGAATATGAGGGACAAATCCCATCTTGACCATTCATATTCCTCCGCATGAAAAATACCAAGCCTAAACATAGTCTTTATGATCACTCGGTCAAAAGTGATTTTTGACTAGGTCAAAGCTGAGCATTTGTCATATAGGAATCCATGATGATCTCAGGTCAAAGGGCATAGTGACATAGTTTGTATATGAGAGAAGCTTATAACTTATGTAACATCCCAATTTTTGGGTCTAGGAGAACTGGGAGATAGTCTGATATGGGCAGGATATTAAACCCGTAGTCCCAGAAAGTAACCTGATATGGGCAGATCAGTTACCTATGTTTTGTAGAAATCCGAGGGATGAGCTAAGTTCCTCAGGATTTAAAGATGAGTTAAGTCTTTGACCTACAAAATAGGGACAGTTCACCTAGGTTCAAAAAGATGAATGTAAGAAATATCCTAAGTCTTAAGCCTAGGAATTCTGCAGGTAGCTTGATATGGGCTGGCTCCTGTGTAAGATAACCTGATATGGGCGGGTTATCGAGCCAATTTACAATGACTCCCGAAGATTTCAGGGGACGAGTTGTTAAAAGAGAATTTCTAGAACTTAATATGAAGGATAAGAAGATAAGTAAAGATGCCAGAAAGAGAATTCAGGGGCATAATCGTAATTATGGGAAAGATTGGGCTGGTAGCCGATGAGTACCATATTTTACTAGCAAATAGAGAAAATTATGCTGATCATTTCACTAAACTGTGAAAGATGCATATGAGGTCTCTATGAGTATGTAAGAATTATGGAAAGTTAAGGGACTTAATTGAAAAGAAGAAAAGTTTCCAGGGGCAAAATGGTAATTATGGAAAGTTAAACCAGAAGTGGCTTAGAACTGCCCGAAAGCATTTTAATCCCAAATTTCACCAGTAGATAGAGGAAATAATGCTAGATAATCCAGCTTAATACAGGAATTTTATCAGGACTCCAGATAGCCGAAATTTATCTGATAATAAAAAAGTTATAAAAATTATTATCGGATATCCTAGACTTCAGATATACGTGAAAAATTACAGGATGATGCGTCCTGATGAGGCAGATGTCTGGGAACTGACAGAATACCGAAAGGAGGTCTGTAGAAAAAGTTATTCACAAATTAGTAAATTTAGACGGAGTGTGTGACCTCCGGGGATCCGATTAGGAGATTTATCGGTATTCAAACCGAGACTGAATGAGGTCAGATGACATCGGTCAAATGCCTATTATGACCCAAAGAGATAACTAGACTCAGTATATCAGTTTATCTGATAAAAGGAGCCGGTGTCTAAAAAGGTGTAGAAACGGTGCACAGTGACAGCAATACCCGATGAATATCGCCGGGAGAGGTGTCTCAGGATTCGTGTCATAAAGGTGGTGGACCCCATAAAGGCCTAAAAATGGCACCAACCAAGGCCCAATAAGACACTTGGACTGATAGGTGGGCCAGTGTCAAGTGGAATCCCGGAAAAGTGCGAAATTACGAAAATGCCTCTGTGTTGTACTAAAGAGTAATAGATGAATGGAGGGCATTTTGGTCATTCTAGACAGGCCAAAATGCCAAGGCATACACAGGTGAGGTTAACCAGAGTCAGTATATTCCCTGACAGGGTACAGAGAGGTGTAAAATGATGATTTTACCCTTAGGGTTAAGATAGTGCAAGAAAGGGCACCATGGGCATTTTGGTCATTTCGCAAGGGATCTGTAATTAATTTTAGACCCAGTATAAAAATGTTAATGATATAAAGGACCCAAATACTAAATTTAAGGTCAGAAGACATAATATGGATTTTTAGAAAAGTTAGATTCAGAAAATAGTCCAGTTTTTGAGGAATCGGACTGGGCTAGTACCGGATTGGACTGGAATTTCTCCAGAGGCTTCTTGGACCTTCATTTTCGCCATGTGAGTGATTAGGTGTCCCATTAGGTGTCCCTTAGATGATGTCATGGTGATGATGTCAAAAATGGAAAAGAAAATTAGAAATTCCAGGAAAAACAGTGGCCACAAGTTCAGAGTTATTGGAAATTACAGCAATGCCATCCATGAAAACTATAAATACCCAGTCCCCCTCCCATTGTCTTCATGGCTGAAGGAAAGATTTAGAGAGATAAGTGAGTTCTAGAGAGAGAAAGTGAGAGAAAGAAAAGAAAGAAAGGAAGTTCTGGCGGAACTGGAAGCAGTACAGAGATTCTAGAGTTCTGCTAAGCTTTAGAGGTAGTAACTAATCCTAACTTTTATGTAATGGCTTTGTGATTTGATGTGCTATTGTTTGGTTGGATTGTTGTCTTATATGTTATGTCTGAAGCTCTGCTATAATGCTATGATCATATGTTATTAAGTATGGAAGCACGCGGCATACTTATCTGTACATAATCACAAGCAAGCACTATCACACTGCATTACATATATTGTTATGATTATTACTACTGAGATTCCCCCGAATCTCATTCCCCATGTCTAACCCATTACAGGGAGGTTATGTTGAAGTAAATTTTGAGAATTTTAAGAGACGCCGTTATGCTGCCAAAATTATGGCAAAATGGCAGTAATGAAGAAAGGAGCTGATACGTACTGTGTACATAGGTACTATCTAAGGAGTCTGGAAGTGATTGGACCTATGAAACATCCTTAATTTTGTACATCTTAGGGACCATTTGGTTGCATTTAGAACCACTTTCAAGGTCATTGAAGTCTAGTTTCTCAATCTGGAATTTTACTCTTATCGGGTACTGTTCACTGTATAAATTTCAGATGAGTGACCTGATCTCAAAAAATCATAACTAATTCTAGAAAAATAGAAATGAAGTGGTTCAAATTGATAAATGAAGCTAACTCAATTATATTTCAGGGAAAAATCACTCGTTGACCACTCATTGACCAAGTCAACATAGGTCAACGTTATAACTGTACTGTTCATCCAGCGTTTTTCTCCTGAATTCAGCATTTTGGGTCCCAATTTTGATAATTTTTATCTCCATGTGTAGACATCAAAATGAGGCATTCTATATATCAAATAAAATCTTGGTATGTCTACTATTTACCATAAAAATATTATACATTTATTCAACCATTTACTATTTTTAATTATAGATCAAACATCACTATGTCACCACGAGTTACTGTTCATAGCGGCAAATTCCAGCACTCAACTTTATACACATATGCATACATCCATCACATATCAGTCAAACATGCCAACAATACCTATTATTAAATAATAAGTTGTTATACATCAGGGCATGTACAAAATCCTCATATTTCTATTACATCTTTTCCTGCCTGAAATCCGGCAGCATAACCGCTAGGCTTCATCTTTAAAAAGTAACGATCTTGTACTGATTCGGTGATTCCCGTGAGAACTACCATTCTACATAAGTAACCAGGAAAGACTGGATGAACCGGCTAGGTCCACTCACTTCCAGCCTCCTTAGACAGTACCTACGTACACAGTACGTATCAGCTCCTTTCTTCACTACTGCTATCTGGTCATAATTTCGGCAGCATAACGGCATCCCGTAAAATTCTCAAAATTTACTTCGATATAACCTCCTTGTAATGGGTTATTTATTGGAATGAGATTTGGGGGAATCTCAGTAGTAACAACCATAATATATGTAATGCAGTGTGATAGTGCTTGCTTGTGATTGTGTAAAGATAAGTATGCTGCATGCTTCCATACTCAATAACATATGATCATAGCATTGCAGTAGAGCTTCATACATAACATATAAGACAACAATCCAACCAAACAATAGCACATCAAATCACAAAGTCATTACATAAAAGCTAGGATTAGTTACTACCTCAAAAGTTTAGCAGAACTCTAGAATCTCTATACTACTTCCAGCTCCGCCAGAACTTCCTTCTTTCTTTCTTCCTCTTACTTTCTCTCTCTAGAAACTCACTTCTCTCTCTATAAAGGGCTCTTGGCCGTGATTCAAATGAAAGGGGGAGGGGGTATTTATAGTTTCTATGGATGGCACTGTTGGAGATTGTGCCCTAGGGGCCAATCATTATCTTATGAACATTGTTGATTTATGAATTTCTTAATTATGTTATCATATTATTTGCATGTTTACTATGATGACAATCCTTGGATAACTCGTGATCTTATCCTAAATGTTCTTGGTCGGTCATCTATGCGGGAGCAGAGATGAAATAAGACCAGTATGACTTTGAAGATATATAGAGATATAAATCAAAGTCATAAGCACATGTAAGAGTACAGGGTGTTGGACCGACCCGCTATGAGAGAGCTGCATGGGTCAAGTCATAAGCTTCTCTCATATACAAGCCATGTCACTATGCCCTTTGACCTGAGATCATCATAGATTCCTACATGACAAACTCTCAGCTTTGACCTAGTCAAAAGTCACTTTTGGCCAAGTGATCATAAAGGCTATGCTCGGGCTTAGTGGTTTTTCATGCGGAGGAATGTGAATGGTCAAGATGGAATTTGTCCCTCACATTCGTAGAGAGATATTACTGGGCCCCTCGATGAGTGAGTCTGAGAAATGTATGGCCATACTGGAATGGAAGGGTAGTTCCATTTCTATATTCAGACTACTAAGGGATCGAGAAAGTAACGGTCAGGAACAGGAGGATGACGTTCTCTATGCCTCATCCTTGACCGAAATACGTGTGACAAAAGGGACGTGATATGGTTGTATGAAAGGTTACATCGTTTATCGATCCTCATATGTTTTGGGTAGTTGTAATGCCTTGCTAGAGACCGCTTACGACTTGTGGGTCAGTATAGTAACTGGGCCACTGCCAACTTCATATGGGCCTACAGGGTCGCACACAAAACAGCCCAATACGAGCTATGATGTCCAGATTCATTGAATCTAAGAGATGTCTAGATTCAATAAATAATCTAGGGTGGATATATATTTTATATATATATAAATTTGTATATAAATATTATATATAATATAAGAGATATTTATAAGATTTAATTTATAAGGATAAATTAAATCTCTATCACTTTTGAATATGAATTTAAATGGATATGATCTATTTGAATTTGAAATTCAAATTGATAAGATATCTCAAATTTGATTTATGAGAATAAATCAAATATAATTCTGTCTTATCTTTATTTTAAATTAAATAAATAGGTGAATTAAATCTGTGGGACGGATTTAATATAAACCATATTTATTTAATTAGTTTCTTATTAAATTATGCAATATATGATATTGTATTAATTCAGAATTAATATAAGATTAATTCTGAAGCTCGGCCCTATTAGAAGCCCGATAGCTTCCTATATATTTGACATTAGGGGCTAGGGTTCTACACACAAGATATCTCTACACACACATTCAGACGTGAGAAAAGGGGGCAGGGAGAGTGCAAGAGGTTTGCAGACAAGAAACTGCCGAAATAAAGATGATGAGGACGGAATCTCTAGAGAGCCCTAGAGGGACAAGAGGTGCTAGCACGTCGTTCGTGATTGGAATACTATTCGTGTGGATACCGGTAGAGGAAGCCGATCTGAGCTGTCGACTTCTTGTGATCGAACCAGACACGAAGACAGGTCGCGACCAGAACATACTGAGGTCGCGACCATACGGGCATCTGAACGTCAGAAATCCGAAAAGAAGAGGTAGGTCGAGACTTGAAGCTGACGAGGTCGCGACTACAAACTCCAGAGACGTCAGGTCGCGACTAAAAACTCCAAAGGCGACAGGTCGCGACTAGAAGCTGAGGAGGTCACGACTGAAAGTTCCAGAGGCGAGGAGTCGCGACTAGTGGACACTGAGGTCGCGACCAAAGTTTGAATACCGAAGGTAACACTTCTTTCTCCTTGACTTAAACACATTCGGTAGATCCTGGCTGGGAATGGAAAAAATTTTAGTTAATTTCCGCTGCGTGTCTTCCAATTTCCAACAGTGGTATCAGAGCCATGCCGTTTTGTGTTTAAGTTAGGTTTGATTGTTGATACATGTGATGTATGTTAGACTTCGTAGCTGATTATATGATAACATGCGAGATATGTATGACATATATGGAATCTGTTTATGTATGACATATACGGAATCTAAAAGGAAACTGAAATCGGTGGTGTATGTTAATTGATTTGATCAATTAATATTAATGGGGTCTAAGGAAATAGAATTGAGATTCTTGATTATTTATCAAAAAAAAAAATTCCATGGGGCGCTGCCCCACACCGTGGCTACCGCCGTGATTACCTGTTCGTAGCGCAACATAATCGTAAGATATACTAGCTTTCCTTATGTATGAATGTTTTGAAACATTTATTGCCCTTCAAATAGTATGAATTATGATTCTTGAATGCTTGGGTATGGTCAACAATATAGCTCTAGATTACAAGTGTTGTAATTTTTCTAAATACGGCCTGCTTGTCGTGCGTTCCTCTAATGACTCTCGTTGTACATTCTCTTCTCATCTCACTCCCCTCGAATGTTAAAACGAGGTTTCCTTATATAATTTTCCTATTCTAATTAGACAGCTCCTCTCATTGGCTTGAGGGGACTTAGGATAGGTGAGCCATATTGTATCACGTTTAAGATTATGCATCTTTTGATTAGATCACTGCATGTATGTTTTATATGCATAATACTGGTATGAGATACAACCGAGATACATGCAAACCGGATAGTTAATTAAACCCTCTAAAAGAAATCTTAAGTCATATGCCGTCAATTAATGAACACTTGTCAAAACCTCGATCGCTCATTTGTAGGCTCTACCAAAGTGGGTGCATTTGAGTTATCTTGGGGAGATAAGCAAGAGTAATGGTGCTACTCTTATGTTTGTTATTGTTTGACTTAATTGAGATTATCAAAACGGTTTTGGGTCTCAAGGCATTAGATGGGATTAAAACATGCCGGATCATATGATGATGGAATCCCATAAACATCTAAGAGTTACATGTGATGTAATTGGAAAAGTTGTTACCTACCTAAATAACTTAAAGTTGAGCGTCCTGCCAAAGCGGACTCAAGTTTAAACCAAATATGGATCTTAGCCCACTAATTATTACATTGAGGGTTGTTTTATTCAGTGGGAGATTGCTAATTAAATTGCATATTTTAATTGTAGAATCATGACGACTAGTAATACTGCTACATTATCGTTGCGATCTGTCCTTGAGAAGGACAAACTTAATGGGGCAAACTTTCTTGACTAGTTCAGGAACTTGAGAATTGTTCTCAAGCAGGAAAGAAAGGTATATGTCCTAGATCAACCCATTCCTGAGGAGCCAGTAGCCAATGCTCCTAGAGCTCAGAGAGATTCTTATGCGAAGCATAAGGAAGACTCTGTCGATGTGGGATGCTTGATGCTTGCCACCATGGTTTCGGAGCTCCAAAGAGATTTGGAACACATGGAGGCTTATGAGATGATTGTGCATCTTAAGGAAATGTTCCAGCAACAGGCAAGGCAAGAGAGGTATGAGACCACTAAGGCCTTACATTCCTGCAAGATGGCTGAAGGTGCATCAGTGAGTACTCATGTCTTAAAGATGAAAGGGTACATTGATCACCTTGAGAGGCTTGGATTTCCCATGAGCCAGGAGTTAGCTACAGATTTGATCTTGAACTCACTCCCGGAAAGTTATGACTAGTTTGTCATGAACTACAACATGAACAACATGGAGAAATCTATTTCTGAACTGCATGGGATGCTTAAAACTGCTGAGCCGACTGTTAAGAAGAAGCCCAGTACTGTTTTGATGGTTCAGAAAGGAAAGGGTATGAAAAAGAAAGGCAAGGGTAAGGGGAAGGGTCATGGCTCATCTGGTAAGACCAAAGAGTCAGGCAAGCCCGAAACCAAGCCTGCACCAAAGAAGGCAAAGCCTCCAAAGGAAGGAGTTTGCTTCTTCTGCAATGAACCGGGTCATTGGAAGAGGAATTGCAAACTCTACCTTGAAGATCTGAAAAAGAACAAGAAGGATAGCGGGGCTATCGCTTCAGGTATTTATGTTATAGATATTCATCTCTCTACTTCCACTACATGGGTATTAGATACTGCATGTGGTTCTCACATTTGTACAAATGTGCAGGGCCTAAAGGATAGTAGAAAGCTGAAGAAGGGCGAAGTTGACCTACGAGTTGGAAATAGAGCAAAGGTTGCTGCTTTAGCTGTAGGCACTTATGAATTAGTTCTGCCCACTGGGCTTTTGTTAGTTTTGAACAATTGCTATTTTGTTCCTGCTTTGAGTAGTAACATTGTTTCTCTTTCTTATTTGGATAAGGAAGGTTACACTTCCATTTCTGGGAATGGTAAATGTTCCATTTATCGTAATGATATTTTCTATGCTCATGGTGATTTGCATGTTGATCATTACATATTAAACTTGGAACAACCCAATCATGGAAATATCTATAACATAACCGCCAAAAGGGTCAAACCAAATAATTTGAATCCGACATACCTCTAGCACTGTCGTCTGGGCCATATAAATGAGAAACGCATTTCTAAACTCCATCAAGATGGATTTCTCAACTCATTTGATTTTGAATCATATGATACTTGCGAGTCTTGTTTGTTAGGAAAGATGACAAAGTCTCCTTTCACTGGGCACAATGAGAGGGCCACTGATTTGTTGGGAATCATACATATAGATGTGTGTGGACCGATGAATACAAATGCCAGAAGAGGTTATTCGTACTTCATCACATTCATAGATGATTTTAGTAGATATGGCTACGTCTATCTAATGAAACATAAATCCGAATCTTTTGAAATGTTCAAGATATTTCAAAATGAAGTACAAAACCAGCTTGGCAAAACAATTAAAGCCCTTCGATCTGATCGAGGTGGTGAATATTTGAGCCAAGAGTTTATCGATCATCTTAGGAATTGTGGGATAGTCTCACAATTGACTCCTCCAGGAACACCACAATGGAATGGGGTTTCTGAATGGAGGAATCGAACACTATTAGATATGGTTCGATCCATGATGAGTCGAACAGATATTTCACCGTCCTTTTGGGGCCACGCCCTAGAGACAGCTGCGTTCATACTGAATCGTGTTCCATCTAAGGCAGTTGAAAAGACTCTGTATGAGATATGGACTGGGAGGAAACCTAGTTTTACTTTTCTCAAGATTTGGGGATGTGAGGTCTATGTTAAGCAACAAGCCTCAGATAAGTTAGCGCCCAAATCTTCAAAGTGCCTTTTTGTGGGATATCCTAAGGAAACCAAGGGATATTATGTCTACTACCCCACTGATAACAAAGTGTTTGTTGTCAGAAATGGTATCTTTCTAGAACGAGAATTTATCTCTAAAAGAACTAGTGGGAGTAAGGTACACCTCGAAGAAGTTCGAGAGCCACAAGACACCACAGAACTACAGATGGAAAATGGAGAAGACTCACAACAAGTTGTTGAGACTCCTCAAGTAACGCAAGGCCCACGGCGATCTAATAGGGCACAACTTCAGCCTCAGAGATATGGATTTCTGATTTTTGACAATCGTGATGTGTTGCTCATTGAGCATAATGAGCCGACTACCTATCGAGAAGCTATAGTGGGACCAAACTCTGAAAAATGGCTTAGTGCCATGAAGTCTGAGATGCAATCCATGTACGACAATAAGGTATGGACCTTAGTCGACCCACCTGAAGGTGTAAAAATCATCGGGTGCAAGTGTGTTTTTAAAGAGAAAACCGACATGGATGGCAATGTAAATGTCTTCAAACTCATGGTGTGGACTATGATGAGACCTTTTCCCCAGTTGCAATGGCCAAATCAATCAGAATCCTCCTTGCCATTGCAGCATATTATGACTATGAAATATGGCAGATGGACGTCAAGACAGCCTTCCTTAATGGAAAGCTCCTTGAGGATGTGTACATGACCCAACCTGAAGGATTTGTGCGTTTTGAGGACTCTGGTAAGGTGTGCAAGCTTCAAAGGTCCATTGATGGACTGAAGCAAGCATCTCGGAGTTGGAATCATCGTTTTGATGAAGTAGTCAAAGAGTTTGGATTTCTTCAAAACATTGATGAACCTTGTGTGTACAAGAAGGTTAGTGGGAGCACAGTTGTATTTTTGGTACTCTATATCGATGACATCCTACTTATTGGGAATGGCATTCCTACCTTGCAGATTGTCAAGTCTTGGTTAGGAAAATCTTTCTCAATGAAAGACTTGGGTGAAGCCACCTACATCCTAGGAATTAGGATCTATAGAGATAGATCTAAAAGGCTTCTAGGACTGATTCACAGCACATATATAGACAAGATACTGCATAGGTTCAGTATGCAGGAATCAAAGAGGGGTTTCATACCCATGTCTCATGGTATTCACCTCAGCAAGGATTTGTGTCCTAGTACACCAGATCAGCGAGGTCACATGAGTAAGGTTCCATATGCCTCGGCCATAGGATCCATCATGTATGCCATGTTATATACTCAACCGGATGTCTCGTTTGCCTTAAGTATGACTAGCAGATATCAACAGGACCCCGGTGAGGGCCATTGGACTGCTGTCAAGAATATCCTTAAGTACTTAAGAAGGACTAAGGACTTATTCTTGGTCTATGGTGGATTGGATGATGAGCTCTATGTAACTGGTTACACAGATGCAAGTTTCCAAACTGACCAGGATGATCAGAAATCGCAATCTGGATACATATTCCTCCTAAATAATGGAGCGGTAAGCTGGAAGAGCTCTAAGCAGAGCACTGTAGCAGATTCTGCAACGGAAGCTGAGTATATAAAAGCATCTGATGCAGCTAAGGAGGCCGTTTAGATAAGGAAGTTCATTACAGAACTAGGGCTGGTAGAGGAAGCCGATCTGAGCTGTCGACTTCTTGTGATCAAACCAGACAAGAAGACAGGTCGCGACCAGAACACGCTGAGGTCGCAACCATACGGGCATCTGAACGTCAGAAATTCGAAAAGAAGAGGCAGGTCGCGACTTGAAGCTGAAGAGGTCACGACTATAAACTCCAGAGACGTCAGGTCGCGACGAGAAGCAGAGTAGGTCGTGACTAAAAACTCCAAAGGCGACAGGTCGCGACCAGAAGCTGAGGAGGTCGCGACTGAAAGTTCCAGAGGCGAGGAGTCGCGACTAGTGGACACTGAGGTCGCGACCAAAGTTTGAATACCGAAGGTAACACTTCTTTCTCCTTGACTTAAACACATTCGGTAGATCCTGGCTGGGAATGGAAAAATTTTTAAAGTTAATTTCCGCTGCGTGTCTTCCAATTTCCAACAGGCACTTCCGTAATTCTCAAGAACTCTGAACTTGTGGCCACCGTTTTTCCTGGAATTTCCTATTTTCTTTTCCATTTATGACATCATCACCATGACATCATCCAAGGGACACCTCATGGGACACCTATTCAGCATGTGGAGAAATTGGAAGAGCCAAGAAGCCTCTGGAAAATTTCCAGTCCAATCTGGTACCGGCTCGATCCGATTCCTCGAAAACTGGACTATTTTCTGAATCTGATTTTTCTAAAAATCCATATTATGTCTTCTGACCTTAAATTTAGTATCTGGGTCCTTTATATCATTAACATTTTTATACTCGGTCTAAACATAATTATAGATCCCTTGAGAAATGACCAAAATGCCCTTGGTGCCATTTCTTGCACTATCTTAACCCTAAGGGTAAAATCATCATTTTACACCTCTCTGTACCCTGTTAGGGCATATACTGACTCTGGGTAACTTTATCTGTATGTGCCTTGGCTTCTGGGCCTGTCCAGAATGACCAAAATGCCCTCTATTAATCTATTACTCTTTACTACAACACAGGGGCATTTTTGTAATTTCGCACTTTTCGGGGGTTCCACCGGACACTGGCCCACCTATCAGTCCAAGGGTCTTACTGGGCCTTTGATGGCGCCATTATTGGGCCTCCTAGGGTCCATTACCTTTATGGCATGCATCACGAGGAATCTTCCCCGGCAATATTTATCGGGTATTTTCACCGTTATACACCGTTTATACATATCTCCGGACACCGGCTCCTTTTATTAGATACAATGGCCTACTGTGTCTAGGCATCCCTTTGGGTCATAACAGGCATCTGACTGATGTCACCTGAGCTCATTCAGACCCAATTCGAATACCGATAAATCTCCCTATCGGATACCCGGAGGTCACACACTCCCATCTGAATTTACTAATTTGTGAATAACTTTTTCTACAGACCTCCTATCGGTATTCTGTCAGTTTTTTGACATCAGTCTCATCAGGACGCATCATTCTGTAATTTCTCACTTATATCTGAGATCTAGGATATCCGGTAGGAATTTTTTACAATTTTAGAATATCAGATAAATTTTGGCTATCTGGAGTCATGAGAAAATTTTGGTATTAAGCTGGATTACCCAGCATCACTTGCTCTATCTACTGGTAAAATATGGGGCTGATCTAAATAAGATCACTATTTTTGCCTGTTTCTGGTCCAGGTTTTCATAATTACACTTTTACCCCTGGAACTTTTCTTCTTTTCAACTAAGTCCCTTTATTTGGCTAAAATTACACTTAAAGACCCCATATTTTTATCTACTTTCCTTTTTAGCCTTGAACTTTTCATAATTGCACTTAAGTCCCTACATTTTCCTTCTTTTACAATTTAATCCCTTTCTTTGCATAAATGGCCATTATATCCCTAGGGACTTTCACTATTTATATATATGTCCCTGGATTTTCACCTATTTGCAGTTCAGTCCCTAAAAACCCTCTGTATGTTTCTGGGATTTTTGCTCTGGTAGTCTATCTATTCTAGGCTACTTTCTGAGTCTCTAGGCCTGAAATTGGGATGTTACAACCTAGCCGGTTCATCCAGTCTTTTTTGGGTACTTACGTAGAATGGTAGTTCTCACGGGAATTACCGAATCAGTATAAGATCAGTTACTTTGTAAAGATGAAGCCTAGCGGTTATATTGCCGAATTTCTGGCAGGGAAAGATGTAATAGAGTTACGAGGATTTTATGAATGCTCTATTGTATGACAATTTATTATTTGTTTTGACCTCAGTTTGACCTAGTAAATGAAGGAATTAGGCCCCAAAATTTGGTGAGCCAGTAGTACACATCTGGGGCATTACGTGGATAGGTAATAAATCTCATTTGGATGTGTAGAATGAGATTAATCAGTTCCCAAAGTAAAGGTTCAGAATAAGGAGCTTAAGAGTGAAATCTTAATTTTTGGGCTTAAGTTAAGATATAATCAAGCTAATATCGCTTTCGTAAGTGTACTATAAGGGGTCTAAGGGAGGATGTTTCATTTTGGTATCAGAGCAATAGGTTCTGGCATAAACCAGACAGGATTCTGGTTCAGAGCATAAGATTCTAGCACGAAACAGAAGGTTCTGGCTCAGTGATGCTCTGATTTAGAAAGGTTATTTCCCTAGAGTACAGGATAATAATGCTCAAGGTCACGAAAAATATGGGTGTAGGCCGCGACAGTGATTCATAAAGAGATCAGGTCATGATGAGTAGGTTTCAAGGTCATGACTAGTAATCACAGAGAGCTGAGGTTGCAACGAGAAAGGTCTTGTGTCGCGACTAATATGTATAGAAGAGTTAAAGGTTTAGAGAAGCCCAGTGGAGGTAAAGCTCCTAAATGAGTCAGTAATGCGATGTTAATGTGTTTACTTTTTTTTTTCTTTTCTGATTAACAAGGAATAAGATGGTAAACACGAGACAGGGACGTAGAACTCAAGTAGAGGAGTCACACAGAGAGGAAGTTGGCAACTCCAATGAGGTAGATCCTATGCAAGTCATCCTTGCTAGGCTGGATCAGCAGCAAAGGATGATGGAGGAGATAAGAGCATAACAAGTTCGTCGAGATCAGGAAAGAGATGTAACTATAGCTACTCTTATAGCTATGGTTAATCAATTGCGGACCCCTGATAGACCAGCAGAAGGGATATCAGGAATTCCTCCAAATAATGAGCAGTCAAGAATAGAGGATCTAGTGGCAGATCCTAATAGCATTCAGCAATGGATAGAGCGATTCCAAAGGTACAATCCTCAGCCGTTTGAGGGGACATTTGACGTCCAAGTAACTAAAGATTGGATAGATCAGCTAGAAAAGATTTTTGAGGTACTCGACTGCCTATCAGGAAGAAAAGCCTGGATGGCCATTTTCAAGCTAAAGAAGGATGCGCGAAGATGGTGGAGGAATACCGAGCTTATTCTTCAGGCAAAAGGAATCCTAATTACATGGGAAGTGTTTCTGGGACAGTTTAGGGAAAAATATTTTCCCCAGTCAGTGAGGGATGCGAAGGAAGTTGAGTTCCTTACTTTAAAGCAGGGAGAGAAAGAGCCATTCGATGAGTATTTGGCTAAGTATCTCCGATTGTCGAGCTATTCTACGTACCTTAGAAGAATAGAGGACGAAGAATGGTTGACAAAGAGATTAGTGGAGGACTTGAGCAGTGCCCTAAAAGAAAGGATAATTCCTCAGCAACTTACGCAGTTCAATAGAGCGGTAGAAGTCTGCAGATTGACAGAAAGAAGTATGAACAATCATGCAGCACCCGGAACAGCGTAAGGAGCAAGGAAGTGGCTAAGTCAGAGGTAAGAGGTAAAGAAGTATTGGCTAAGAGCACTCTGGGAGGTAGCTCAAGTTATGAAGCCAATAACAATAACAAGAGAAAAAAGGCAACAATTTAGGCAAGGGACTGATCAAGGTGAGGATCAGGTTGGAAGACACATATGTCAAAGATGTGGAAAGAACCATGGCACAAGGGAGTGTCGAGCAGGACAAAATGACTGTTTTATTTGTGGCGAGAAAGGTCACTTTGCAAGAGTTTGCCCTAAGAATGCTGACATCCCTAGGCCAAAGACAACAGGAAGGGTGTTTGCTCTTACCACAAAAAGTCTCTAGATCCCCTGAAGTCGACCCTAAGAATGGTTAAGAGAACTATAGCTGTAAGGGCAACTTAGCTGTAAGAACTGTATGCCTAGATGTAAATGATGTGATTAATAAAGAGTTCTTTTCTGATATAAAGAAAGTGGTCATTATAACGGGTCATGAGATAATTAGTAAGATAATAAATCTATCTTAACTCAGTGATGAGGGTGCTGTATGCGGAGTTAGAACATGGTAGCTGTAAGCAACTAGAATGAGAGCTGTATGTTACTAAGTACTATGTGGAAGGTCATGATAGACCAAGCTGTTGCTCCGCTAGACCATCACTGGAGTGAGGATAAGACAGAGAGAAATGATCTTACTGGTTATATATATATGACTGCGTTATAAGAACTACATAGCTGTATAGATCAGTAAGAAGTTCTCTTTAAGAAAGATGAGGTACCCCTTAAAATTTTGAGGACAAAATTTTTAGAAGGGGAGGAGAATTGTAACATCCCGATTTTTAGGTCTAGGAGAACTGGGAGGTAGTCTGATATGGGCAGGCTATTAAACCCGTAGTCCCAGGGAAGTAATCTGATATGGGCAGATCACTTACCTATGTTTTGTAGGAATCCGAGGGATGAGCTAAGTTCCTCAGGATTTAAAGATGAGTTAAGTCTTTGACCTACAAAGGGACAGTTCACCTAGGTTCAAAAAGAGGAATGTAAGGAATATCCTAAGTCTTAAGCCTAAGAATTCTGAGGTAGCTTGATATGGGCTGGCTCCTGTGTAAGATAACCTGATATGGGCGGGTTGTCGAGCCTTTCAATTTATAATGACTCCCGAAGATTTCAGGGGACGAGTTATTGAAAGAGAATTTCTAGAACTTAAGATGAAGGATAAGAAGATAAGTAAAGATGCCAGAAAGAGAATTCAGGGGCATAATCATAATTATGGGAAAGATCGGGCTGGTAGCCGATGAGTACCATATTTTACTAGCAAATAGAGAAAATTATGATGATCATTTCACTAAACTGTGAAAGATGCATATGAGGTCTCTATGAGTATGTACGAATTATGGAAAGTTAAGGGATTTAATTGAAAAGAAGAAAAGTTTCCAGGGGTAAAATGGTAATTATGGAAATTTGAGCCAGAAGTGGCTTAGAACTGCTCGAAAGCATTTCAGTCCCAAATTTCACCAGTAGATAGAGGAAATAATGCTAGATAATCCAGCTTAATACAGGAATTTTATCAGGACTCCAGATAGCCGAAATTTATCTGATAATGAAAAAGTTATAAAAATTATTATCGGATATCCTAGACTTCAGATATACGTGAAAAATTATAGGATGATGCATCCTGATGAGGCGGATGTCAAGGAACTGACAGAATACCAAAAAGAGGTCTGTAGAAAAAGTTATTCACAAATTAGTAAATTCAGACGGAGTGTGTGACCTCCAGGGATCCGATTAGGAGATTTATCGGTATTCAAACTGAGACTGAATGAGGCCAGATGACCTCGGTCAGATGCCTGTTATGACCCAAAGGGATAACTAGACTTAGTATATCAGTTTATCTGATAAAAGGAGCTGGTGTCTAAAAAGGTGTAGAAACGGTGCAAAGTGACAGCAATTCCCGATGAATATCATCGAGAGAGGTGTCTCAGGATTCGTGTCATAAAGATGGTGGACCCCATAAAGGCCCAAAAATGGCATCAACCAAGGCCCAATAAGACACTTGGACTGATAGGTAGGCCAGTGTCCAGTGGAATCCCGAAAAAGTGCGAAATTATAAAAATGCCCCTGTATTGTACTAAAGAGTAATAGATGAATGAAGGGTATTTTGGTCATTCTAGATAGGCCAAAACGCCAAGGCATACACAGGTGAGGTTAACCAGAGTCAGCATATGCCCTGACAGGGTACAGAGAGGTGTAAAATGAAGATTTTACCGTTAGGGTTAAGATAGTGCAAGAAAGGACACCAAGGGCATTTTGGTCATTTCGCAAGGGATCTGTAATTAAGTTTAGACCTAGTATAAAAATGTTAATGATATAAAGGACCCAAATACTAAATTTAAGGTCAGAAGACATAATATGGATTTTCAGAAAAGTTAGATTCAGAAAACAGTCCAGTTTTCGAGGAATCGGACCGTGCCAGTACCGGATTGGACTGGAATTACTCCAGAGGCTTCTTGGACCTTCATTTTAGCCATGTGAGTGATTAGGTGTCCCATGAGGTGTCCCTTGGAGGATGTCATGGTGATGATGTCATAAATGGAAAAGAAAATAAGAAATTCTAGGAAAAACAGTGGCCAGAAGTTCAGAGTTCTTGGAAATTATAGAAATGCCATCCATGAAAACTATAAATACCCCCTCCCGCTCCCATTGTCTTCATGGCTCAAGGAAAGATTTAGAGAGATAAGTGAGTTCTAGAGAGAGAAAGTGAGAGAAAGAAAAAAAAGAAAGGAAGTTCTGGCGGAACTGGATGCAGTACAGAGATTCTAGAGTTCTGCTAAGCTTTACAGGTAGTAACTAATCCTAACTTTTATGTAATGGCTTTGTGATTTGATGTGCTATTGTTTGGTTGGATTGTTGTCTTATATGTTATGTCTGAAGCTCTGCTATAATGCTATGATCATATGTTATTAAGTATGGAAGCACGTCGCATACTTATCTGTACACAATTACAAGCAAGCACTATCACACTGCATTACATATATTGTTATGATTATTACTACTGAGATTCCCCGAATCTCATTCCCCATGTCTAACCCATTACAGGGAGGTTATGTTGAAGTGAATTTTGAGAATTTTAAGAGACGCCGTTATGTTGCCGAAATTATGGCAAAATGGTAGTAATGAAGAAAGGAGCTGATACGTACTGTGTACGTAGGTACTGTCTAAGGAGTCTGGAAGTGAGTGGACCTAGCCGGTTCATCCAGTCTTTCCTGGGTACTTGCGTAGAATGGTAGTTCTCACAAGAATTACCGAATCAGTACAAGATTATTTACTTTGTAAAGATGAAGCCTAGCAGTTATACTGCCGAATTTCTGGCAGGGAAAGATGTAATAGAGTTACGAGGATTTTATGAATGCTCTATTGTATGACAATTTATTATTTGTTTTGACCTCAGTTTGACCTAGTAAATGAAGGAATTTTGCCACAAAATTTGGTGAGCCAGTAGTACACATCTGGTGCATTACGTGGATAGGTAATAAGCCTCATTTGGATGTGTAGAATGAGATTAATCAGTTCCCAAAGTAAAGGTTCAGAATAAGGAGCTTAAGAGTGAAATCTTAATTTCTGGGCTTAAGTTAAGATATAATCAAGCTAATATTGCTTCCATAAGTGTACTATGAGGGGTCTAAGGGAGGATGTTTCAACTTAACCAATACAGCTCTCTCATAGCGGGTCAGTCCAACACCTTATACTCTTACATGTGCCTATGACTTTGATTTATATCTCTATACATCTTCAAAGTCATACTGGTCTTATTTCATCTCTGCTCCCGCACAGATGACTTACCAGGGACATTTAGGATAAGATCATGAGTTATCCAAGGATGGTCATCACAGTAAATATGCAAATAATATGATAACATAATTAAGAAATTCATAAATTAACAATGTTCAAAATACAATGATTCGCCCCTAGGGCACAATATCCAACATCCTCCCACTTGCACTAGGTACAATCATTAATTTGCCTTAATCCTATTGACCTAACATGACGCTCATGTTTTGCCTGCACAAGCGGCTTTGTTAGAGGATCAGCAATATTGTCTTCTCCTGCTACTTTGCATATTTTTATATCACCTCTATCATTGATTTCTCTGATGAGATAAAACCGCCTGAGTATATGCTTGGTCTTTTGATGTAACCTAGGCTCTTTAGCCTGTGCAATGCACCGCTATTGTCACAGAACAAAGTTATTGGATCTAAGATGGTAGGTATCACCCCTAGTTTAGTAGTAAACTTCCTGATCCAAACGGCTTCCTTAGTTGCATCAGATGCTGCTATATACTCAACTTCCATTGCAGAATCTGCTATGGTGCTCTACTTAGAGCTCTTCCAGCTTACTGCTCCATTATTCAGGAGGAATATGTATCCAGATTGCGATTTAAGATCGTCCTGGTCAGTTTGGAAACTTGTATCTGTGTAACCAATTACACAGAGCTTGTCATCCAATCCACCATAGACCAAGAATAAGTCCTTAGTCATTCTTAAGTACTTAAGGATATTCTTGACAGCAGTCCAATGGCCCTCACCAGGGTCCTGTTGATATTTGCTAATCATACTTAAGGCAAACGAGACATCTGGTTGAGTACATAACATGACGTACATGATAGATCCTATGGCTGAGGTATATGGAACCTTACTCGTGCGATCTCGCTGATCAGGTGTACTAGGACACAAATCCTTGCTGAGGTGAATACCTGAGACATGGGTATGAAACCCCTCTTTGATTCCTGCATACTAAACCTATGCAGTATTTTGTCTATATATGTGCTCTGACTGAGTCCTATAAGTCTTTTAAATCTATCTCTATAGATCCTAATTCCTAGGATGTAGGTGGCTTCACCCAAGTCTTTCATCGAGAAAGACTTTCCTAACTAAGACTTGACAATCTGCAAGGTAGGAATGTCATTCCCAATAAGTAGGATGTCATCGATATAGAGTACCAAAAATACAACTGTGCTCCCACTAACCTTCTTGTACACACAAGGTTCATCAATGTTTTGAAGAAATCCAAACTCTTTGACTACTTCATCAAAACGATGATTCCAACTCCGAGATGCTTGCTTCAGTCCATCAATGGACCTTTGAAGCTTGCACACCTTACCAGAGTCCTCAAAACGCACAAATCCTTCAGGTTGGGTCATGTACACATATTTCCTACTTGAAATCCGGCAGTATAACGGCTAGGCTTCATCTTTAAAAGTAACTGATTTTGTACTGATTCGGTAATTCCCGTGAGAACTACCATTCTACGTAAGTACCCAGGAAAGACTGGATGAACCTGCTAGGTCCACTCACTTCTAGCCTCCTTAGATAGTACCTACGTACACAGTACGTATCAGCTCCTTTCTTCACTACTGCTATCTTGTCATAATTTCGGCAGCACGTACACAGTACCTATTTTCTTTATTCCCTTTACTGCATCATCATGACATCATTCAAGGGACACCTCATGGGGACACCTAATCTATCACATGGCACAAATGCAGGCTCCTGGGACACCTCACCAGCTGACTCAGCGTTTCCAGACAGTTCCAGAGTCTTGCACTGAATACACGGCTGAGATAGTGACACGGGCCCTTAACTTTTTCTTCCTCCTCTATGTTGGCACCATGTGTCATGTTGCTGGCACCTTTCACTCCATCCAATGCTATCCAGATAAGTCCAAGACTTTATCTGATCATCTCCTCGGTTATAGTGCCGACCGAGTAACTCTACTTCATTGAAAAGTCATAAAACATTATTTTAATGCCACTTTTTCCCACATATATGTTGGGCTACGTTTTTGCACCTTGGGACTGCTATCTTGGGCCCTGATCAAGCTCAAGTACTTTGATAGCTCGATTCCCAAGAAACATCCCTTGGCAAATTACTAAAATGCCCTTGGTTCCTCTTTCTTTTCTTTAATGAGTCTAGGGGCATTATTGTCTTTTCACCTCTTACCAGAGTACTCTCTGACCCTGGTCAACTATCCAGATATCCTTTCTTGACTGTCTAACCTTAGTCAAATGATCAAAATACCCTTTACTCATTCTTTCACTATTTTACAACATAAGGGCATTTTCGTCATTTTACACCTTTTCGGCACATTTCCAGACATCGACTCCTTTTATCAGATAAACTGATATACTGAGTCTAGGCATCCCTTTGGGTCATAACAGGCATCTGACCGATGTCATCTGACCTCATTCAATCTCAGTTCAAATACTGATAAATCGCCATATCGGATACCCGGAGGCCACACACTCCGTCTCAATTCACTAATTTATGAATAACTTTTTCTACAGACCTCCTATCGGTATCCTGTCAGTTTTCTGACATCCGCCTCATCAGGGAGCATCATCCTGTAATTTTTTGCGTATATCTGAGATCTAGGATATCCAGTAGGAATTTTTATAACTTTTGGACTATCAGATCAATTTCGGCTATCTGGAGTCCTGATAAAATTCCTATATTAAGCCAGATTACCAAGCATCATCTGCTCTATCTACTGGTAAAATTTGGGACTGAAATCCTTCCGGGGAGTTCCAAGCCACTTTCGGCTGAACTTTCCATAATTACCATTTTTCCCCTGGAAACTTTTTCTTTTTACAATCAAGTCACTTACCTTCCAATAATTCTTTCATACTCATAGAGACCTCTTATGCATATTTCATAGTTCAGTGAAATGATCAGCATAATTTTCTCTATTTTTTGTCAAAATATGGTACTCATCGGCTACCAGCCCGATCTTTCCCATAATTACGATTATGCCCCTGAATTCTCTTTCTGGCATCTTTACTCCTCTTCTTATCCTTCATCTTAAGTTCTAGAAATTCTCTTTCAACAACTCATCCCATGAAGTCTTCGGGAGCCATTGTTAATTGAAAGGCCCGACAACCCGCCCATATCAGGTTATCTTACTCAGGAGCCAGCCCATATCTAGCTACCTGCAGAATTCCTAGGCTTAAGACTTAGGATATTCCTTACATTCCTCTTTCTGAACCTAGGTGAACTGTCCCTATTTTGTAGGTCAAAGACTTAACTCATCTTTAAATCCTGAGGAACTTAGCTCATCCCTCGGATTCCTACAAAATATAGGTAAGTGATCTGCCCATACAGATTACTACCCTAGGACTACGGGTTTAGCAGCCTGCCCATATCAGACTACCCCCCAGTTCTCCTAGACTCACAAATCGGGATGTTACACACAAGGTTTATCAATGTTTTGAAGAAATCCAAACTCTTTGACTACTTCATCAAAATGATGATTCCAACTTCGAGATGCTTACTTCAGTCCATAAATGAACCTCTGAAGCTTGTACACTTTACCAGAGTCATCAGAACGCACAAACCCTTCAGGTTGTGTCATATTCACATCCTCAAGGAGGTTTCCATTAAGGAAGTCTGTCTTGACGTCCATTTGCCATATTTCATAGTCATAATATGCTGCAATGGCAAGGAGGATTCTGATTGATTTGGCCATTGCAACTGGGGAAAAGGTCTTATCGTAGTCCACACTATGAGTTTGAGTAAATCTTTTTGCAACCAGACGTGCCTTGAAGACATTTACATTGCCATCCATGTCAGTTTTCTCTTTAAAAACCCACTTGCACCCGACGGTTTTTACACCTTCAGGCGGGTCGACTAAGGTCTATACCTGATTGTCGTACATGGATTGCATCTCAGACTTCATGGCATTAAGCCATTTTTTAGAGTTTGGTCCCACTATAACTTCTCGATAGGTAGTTGGCTCATTATGCTCAATGGGCAACACATCACGATTGTCAGAAATAAAAAATCCATATCTCTGGGGCTGAAGTCGTGGCCTATTAGATCGCCGTGGGCCTTGCATGACTTGAGGAGTCTCAACAACTTGTTGTGAGTCTTCTCTATTTTCCATCTGTAGTTCTGTGGTGTCTTGTGGCTCTCAAACTTCTTCGAGGTGTACCTTACTCCCACTGGTTCTTTTAGATATAAATTCTCGTTCGAGAAAGATACTATTTCTGACAACAAACACTTTGTTATCAGTGGGGTTGTAGACATAATATCCCTTGGTTTCCTTAGGATATCCCACAAAAAGGCACTTTGAGGATTTGGGCGCTAACTTATCTGAGGCTTGTTGCTTAACATAGACCTCACATCCCCAAATCTTGAGAAAAGATAAACTAGGTTTCCTCCCAGTCCATATCTCATACGGAGTCTTTTCAATTGCCTTAGATGGAACACGATTCAGTGTTAACGCAGCTGTCTCTAGGGCGTAGCCCCAAAAGGACAGTGGAAGATCTGTTTGACTCATCATAGATCGAACCATATCTAATAGTGTTCGATTCCTCCATTCTGAAATGCCATTCCATTGTGGTGTTCCTGTAGGAGTCAATTGTGAGACTATCCCACAATTTCTAAGATGATCGATGAACTCTTGGCTCAAATATTCACTACCCATATCAGATCGAAGGGCTTTAATTATTTTACCAAGCTGGTTTTGTACTTCATCTTGAAATATCTTGAACATTTCAAAAGATTTAGATTTATGTTTCATTAGATAGATGTAGCCATATCTACTAAAATCATCTATGAATATGATGAAGTACGAATAACCTCTTCTGGTAGTTGTATTCATCGGTCCACATGCATCTATATGTATGAGGCCTAACAAATCAATGGCCCTCTCACTGTGCCCAGTGAAAGGTGACTTTGTCATCTTTCCTAACAAACAAGACTCGCAATTATCATACGATTCAAAATCAAATGAGTTGAGAAATCCATCTTGATGGAGTTTAGAAATACGTTTCTCATTTATATGGCCCAGACAATAGTGCCAGAGGTATGTCGAATTTGAATCATTTGGTTTGACCCTTTTGGTGGTTATGTTATAGATATTTCCATGATTGGGTTGTTCCAAGTTTAATATATAATGATCAACATGCAAATCACCGACCATAGAAAACATTATTACACTAAATGGAACATCTACTATTCTCAGCAATAGAAGTGTAACCTTTCTTATCCAAATAAGAAAGAGAAACAATGTTACTCTGATACCAAAATGAAACATCCTCCCTTAGATGCCTCAGAGTACACTTGCAGAAGCCATATTAGCTTGATTACAGCTTCTCCTGCCTGACTTTTGGCAGCATAACTGCCGAGCTTTATCTTTACAAAGAACTGAACCATACTGATTAGGTAATTCCCTCATGAGAACTACCATTCTACGAAGTACCCAGGAAAGACTAGATGAACCGGCTAGGTCCACTCACTTCTAGCCTCCTTAGACAGCACTACGTACACAGTACTTATCATACTCTGATGTTCAGTCTTAATTCCGGCAGCATAACGGCGTCTCTCAGAATTCTTAGATTTCACTTCAACATAACCTCCCTGTAATGGGTTACATATATATAGGGATGAGATTCGGGGGAATCTCAGTAGCAACAATCATAATAATATATGTAATGCAGAGTGACAGTGCTTGCTTGTGATTGTGTACAGATAAGTATGCTGCGTGCTTCCATACTCAATAACATATGATCATAGCATTGCAGTCGAGCTTCAGACATAACATATAAGACAACAATCACACCAAACAATAGCACAACAAATCACAAACCCATTACATAAAAGCTAGGATTAGTTACTACCTGGCTGGCTTAGCAGAACTCTACTATCTCTATTCTGCTTCCAGCTCCGCCAGAACTTCCTTACTTCCTTTCTCTCTTCCCTTCCTTCTCCTTCTCTCTCTTCTTTCTCTCCCTCTTCCTTCCCATGCGTGAAGCAAAGAATGGGGGGGGTTATATAGATTTCTCCAATGGCATAATCGTAATTTCCATGCCATCTGAACATGTGCTTCTGGACTTTCCTATTTTCTTTAATTTCCTTTTACTGTATCATCGGGACACCTCAGCATGCCACCTCAGAGGACACCTCATCGTCATATTTTGCACATGCTAAAAATCCTGGACACCTCAGCATGCTGACTCATTAGGCTGACTCACCAGTCCAGAGTCCTACATCGTAATGCGTGTCCTCAGCTTTATCTGCTTTCTCCAGACTAATGCCATGTGGCGACAAGGTAGGCACCCTTCACGCCACCCAATGCTATCCAGATAAGTCCCAGACTTATCTGATCACCTCCTCAGTTTTTGTGCCAACCGAGTAACTTTACTATACTGAACCATTACATTAATTCCATGTGGCATCTTGTGGGTCCCATGAGGATACCTTATTAGTCCACCTCATGGTTTCCAGATAACCCTTCCTTTATCTGACCTTCTGCCTCCGGTCTATCTCTAACCGGGTAACTATCTCTTTTGGACCTTCTCAACTCATGGCCCATACGCCTAGCACCACTTTAGTCACTAGTCGCGACCTGATCATCATCTCATCGCGACATAACACTTATGTGTACATTAGTCGCGACCATAATTTTCTCTATTCGCGACCACAACATTCTTTAGTCGCGACCACAACATTCTTTCATCGCGACCACAACACAATCTAGTCGCGACCATAACATTTTCTAGTCGCAACCAGCCCATTTTACCTATTAGTCGGGACACACACATCATTCAGTCACGTCTAAACCTTTCTGCCATTATTAGTCGCGACGTCACTACTTCCTAGTCGCGACCACACTGCTTTCTCGTCGCATATAACTCTTTCTGTAACCATTAGTCGCGACCACAGTACTCCCTAGTCGCGACCATAATGGTCAGCTCTCAACTCCACAACCTTTGACCTTTACATCATCCCAAATGGCCATTCTACCCCTTAGGACTTTCACTGTTTACACATAAGTCCCCGTACTTTCGCTTATTTGCAGCTTAGTCCCTGAAACTCTCTGCGTGTCTCTGGGACTTTTACTCAAAGGGGGTCTAGTAGCCTCTCAATCCTAGGCTATTTTCACGTGTCTAGGCCTGAAAATTAGGATATTATAAAGAACATAATAGTAATTGTTCAAAACTAACAAAAGGCCAATGGGCAGAACTAATTCATAAGTGCCTACAGCTAAAGCAGCAACCCTTACTCTATTTCCAACTCATAGGTTAACTTCTCCCTTCTTCAGCTTTCTACTATCCTTTAGGCCCTGCATATTTGTACAAATATGAGAACCACATGCGGTATCTAATACCTATGTAGTGGAAGTAGAGAGATGAATATCTATAACATAAATACCTAAAGCGATAGCCCCGCTATCCTTCTTATTCTTTTTCAGATCTTCAAGGTAGAGCTTGCAATTCCTCTTCCAATGACCAGGTTTATTGCAGAAGAAGCAAACTCCTTCCTTTAGAGGCTTTGCCTTCTTTGGTACAGGCTTGGTTTCAGGCCTGCCTGACTTTTTGGTCTTACTTGATGAGCCATGACCCTTACCCTTGCCTTTCTTTTTCATACCCTTTCCCTTATGAACCATCAAAACTGTATTGGGCTTCTTCTTAATACTCAGCTCAGCAGTTTTAAGCATCCCATACAGTTTAGAAATAGATTTCTCCATGTTGTAGTTCATGACAAACTGGTCATAACTTTATGGGAGTGAGTTCAAGATCAAATATCTGTAGCTAAATCCTAGCTCATGGGAAATCCAAGCCTCTCAAGGTGATCAATGTACCCTTTCATCTTTAAGATATGAGTACTGACTGATGCACCTTCAGCCATCTTGCAGGAATATAAGGCCTTAGTGGTCTCATACCTCTCTTTCCTTGCCAGTTGCTAGAACATTTCCTTGAGATGCACAATCATCTCATAAGCCTCCATTTGTTCTAGATCTCTTTGGAGCTCCAGAACCATGGTGGCAAGCATCAAGCATCCCATATCGATGAGTTTTCCTTATGCTTCATGTAAGCATCTCTCTTAGCTCTAGGAGCATTTGCTGCTGGCTCCTCAGGAATAGGTTTATCTAGGTCATGTGCCTGCTTGAGAATAATTCTCAAGTTCCTGAACCAGTCAAGAAAGTTTGTCCCATTGAGTTTATCCTTCTCAAGGATAGATTGTAGTGATAATGTAGCAGTATTACTAGTTGTCATGATTCCACAATTAAAATATGCAATTGAATTAGCAATCTCCCACTAAATAAACAACCCTCAATATAATATTTAGTGGGCTAAGATCCATATTTGGCTTAAACTTAAGTCCATTTTGGCAGGATGCATAGCTTTAAGTTATTTAGGTACTTAACACCTTTACCAATTACATCAAATATAACTCTTAAATGTTCATGGGATTCCATCATCATATGATCCGGCATGTTTTAATCCCATCTAATACCTTGAGAATCAAAACCATTTTGGTAATCTGAATTAAGTCAAACAATAACAAACATATGTGAGTAGCACTATTACTCTTGCTTATCTCCCCAAGATAACTCAAATGCGCCCACTTTGGTGGAGCCTACAAATGAGCGATCGAGGTTTTGACAAGTTTTCATTAATTGACAGCATTATGACTTAAGATTTAATTTAGAGGGCTTAATTAACTATCTGGTTTACAAAATGCATGTATCTCGGTTGTATCTCATACAAGCAATATGCATATAGAACACACATATAGTGATATAATCATAAGATGCATAATTTTAAATGTGATACAATATGGCTCACCTATCCTAAGTCCCCTTAAGCCAATGAGAGGAGCTCTCTGATAAGAAAAATAAAGAAACCTCATTTTAACATTCGAGGGGAGTGAGATGAGAAGAAAATGTACATCAAGAGTAAATAGAGGAAGGTACGACATGCAAGCCGTATTTAGAAAAATTACAACACTTGTAATCTAGAGCCATATTGTTCACCATACCCAAACATTTAAGAATCAAAATTCATATTATGTGAAGGGCAATAAATATTTCAAAATGTAATATCCCTAATTTTCTGTACTGGATAGTATGTACAGTTTGTACGTAGTATATGTAAGATTTTCTAGGAAATTTGTGGCCATTAATGTAAAGAAAGGGATTAAATTGAAAAAGAAAGAAAATGTAAGGACTTAAGTAAAATTATAAAAGGCTTAAGGCTAAAAGAGAAAGTAGACAAAAATGTGGGGTCTTTAAGTGTAATTTTAGCCAAATTTAATTTGAGGGACTTAATTGAAAAGAAGAAAAGTTTCCAGGGGCCAAATGGTAATTAAAGAAAGTTGAGCCAAAAGTGGTTTAGACTGCCCGAAAGCATTTCGGTCCCAAATTCCACCAGTAGATAGAGGAAGTGATGCAGGATAATCTTGCTTAATGCAGAAATTTTATTAAAGTTCTAGATAGCTTAAAGTTATCTGATGGTGAAAAAGTTATCCAAAATGTTTATCTATCTCCTGGACCTCAGATATAAGTACAAAGCTACAGGATGATGCGTCCTGTGAAGTCGAAGGTCAGGAAACTGACAGAATCCTGAAAGGAGTTCTGTAGGAAAAGTTATTCACTTTTTAGTGAATTTAGACGGGAGTTTGTGAGCTCTTGGGATCTGATAGGGAGATTTAGCGGTAAATAAACTGGGACTAAATGAGCCCAGATGACTTAACTCAGAGACCCAAAAGAACAAGTGGCGTCAAGAAGGCCCAATAAAATTATTGGACTGATAGGTGGGCCAGTGTCGGGAGGCACCCCGGAAAAGTGCGAAATTACAAAAATACCCCTGTGTTGCCCTAAGGAGTAATAGGTGAATGAAGGGCATTCTGGTCATTTTGGATAGGTCAAAATGCCAGGGCAGGTACAGGAAGGGTTAGTCCAAGTCAGTATATGCCTTGACAGGGCACAAAGATGTATGAAATGACGATTATGCCTTTAGGGTTAATGTAGGACAAGAAAGGGCACCAAGGGTATTTTGGTCTTTTCCAAGGGATCTATAATTAAGTTTAGACCCAGTATAAGAATGTCAATGATATAAACAATATGGATACTGGATTTAAAGTAAAAAAACATATTATGGAATCTCAAAAAAATTAAATTCAGAAAACAGTATGGTTTTTGGGGAATCGGACCGAGCCGGTATCGGACTGGACTAAAATTTTTCCAGAGGCTTCTTCTCCCTTCAATTTGACCATGTGCATGATTAGGTGTCCCTTGAGGTGTCCCTTTGATGATGTCATGAAGGTGATGTTATAATTAAGAAAGAAAAGAAGATTCAAGATTAAATCTTAGCCATTAGATCAAATAGTGCACAAAATGATCTTGGCCTTCCATTTCTACTCAAGTTTGCCTATAAATACCCCCCCAAACCAGATTCATTTTGGCACTTGAGGCAACCTTGGGGAAACTCTTGCAAAATTTCCATTCAAGCCAAAAAGAAGCAAGCACCTTGGAAGAACTAACAAGGTAATTAGTCCCCTTGATTATAGACTTTGTTCTAGTGAATTAGTTCTTGGTTTTAAGGGGTTTTGGGGGCATATTTCTCTTAAGGGTGCTGCTGGATATTCTGTTTCGATGTGAAAGTAATATGAGTTTTATGTTATGGATAGTTTAGACAAGCTTAAGTCATAAATTCAAGAAAGAATGGAACTTAGTGAAAACGTAGTCTTGGAATTGTGTTGGAATTGAATTGTAACTTGATGTTACTTTGTAATGGCTAGGTTTTGACATTTGTGAGAAGGGAAGATCATTCCAAGAAGGAAATAACAAGGACATCTAAGAGGTAGCAAGAATACCTAACTATAATCTTATGTTTGTTTGATTGTATGTTTGCTTGTTATGTATGATTCTTGGTTGAGCTTGAGATGATTTTATGATGATGATGATGAGATATGAATGGTTGCAACTCCTTGCAATGAATATCATGACAATATGCATGTTATAGGTTGTTTATATATGTTCATGAAGTAGCTCCCATGTCATTATAACATGTTAAGCATTCAATCAAGCATGCATGTTATTATAGTTTGTATGACTTGCTATTGGGATTTCCATGAAATCTCATTCTTTCCATATATATAACCATGCTCTAGGTGCTGGAAATTCACAAAGAAAAAGGTTAAATGTGGATGATTAATTTGTATATGACTTAAAGTTGGGTACTTAGCTTGAGAACATGCTATTTTGATGTGCATGATGTATGTTACTAAGAATCCAGTCTGAGGCAGTACACTTCCGATGTTAGTTTTTATAATCTATTCAATGTATTTTCACGTGAAATTTGGGATGAACATAGTTAAGATCTAGATATTTAAATGGACACCAAGAAATCCTAAATTGGTTAAGGATTCGAATTGTTATCATTTTTCAAAGTCAGGATTAAAATCTGGATCAAGATAAAACGAGTACCCAGAGGCAGTGAGGTTCATGCGCGAATTTCAAATGTAAACGAATGAGTTTTTCCACGAAATTTTATGAGCTTAAAATAAACATATGGAGATTTAAATCCATATATAACACTCCTCATTTGGAAAAGTACACAAGGAGAAATGAATTTTTGAAAATAAGGTAAAGAAACTGGAACTTCAAGACTTACCAAATGAATAGTATTCTTCAACGATTAAACTGGTTTCATTTGGACAAATAAACCTCAGTTTCATATTTTTCCTTCAAAGTTCAATGAAAGATCTTTCATTATAACTTGGAAACACCTTATTTAGATATTTATGGATTTAATTATGAATTTCCAAAGTTTATGATATAGTCTGGATTTACCAAGTGAACAGTACTATGACAGTACATGATAACCTAATTCTTGGAAATTCATGTTTTTAAGCTAAAATGGTATTCCATTGGTCTAATATAATTCCTATTGAGTATATGTAAGAATGAAATTAAGGATACGACACAAAACATCCATACATCAGGAAAGACAGTATATGTTACGATTATGTTGCGCTACGACCAGGTAGCCACGGCTTCAGAAAATATGCATATAAAACATTCAAATTTGTTTTTTAAAAATAATCAAGAAACTTAATTCAATTTTCTTATATCCCCATCAATATTAATTGATCAAATCAATTAACATACACCACCGATTTCAGTTTCCTTTCGGATTCCTTATATGTCATACATAAAACGGATTCCCTATATGTCATACAAAATTCACATGTTATCATATGATCGGTTAAGAAGTCTAACATACATCACATGTATCAATAATCAAACCTAACTTAAACACAAAATGGCATGGCTCTGATACCACTGAAGGGAATTGGAAGACACACAGCCGAAATTAACTTTATCATCTTTTCTATTCCCTGCCAGAATCTACCGAATGTGTTTAAGTCAAGTAGAAAGAAGTGTACCTTCTGTATTCGAACTACGGTCGTGACCTCCGTATCCACTCGTCGCGACTTGTCGGCTCTGCAATTTTTAGTAGCGACTTCCTCAGCTTATCGTCATGACGGGTAGTCTCTGGAGTTGTTAGTCATGACGTCCTCAGCTTATAGTCGCGACGGGTAGTCTCTGGGGTTGTCAATCGCGATGTCCCCAACTTCTCATTGCAACGGGTCATCCTTTTCAATTTTTTGACGTTCAGGATGCCTATATGGCGACAACTTGAGCGTTTCTGGAGTTATCAGATACGACGTTCACAGCTTCTCTTCGCGGCTGGTGATCTCTTTTTGATCGCTAGAAGTCCACGACTCAGATTGGCTTCCTCTACTGGTATCTACACGAACAGCATTCTAACCACGAATGGCGTGCTAGCTCCTCTTGTCCCTCCAGGGCTTTCTCAAGAATTCGTCCTCACCGTCTCTATTTTGGCAGTTTCTTATACGCAAACCTTTTGCACCCTCATTGTTCCCTCTTGTCCAAAAACCCTAGCCCCTAATATCAAATATATAGCATGCTATCGGTGTTCTAACTGAGTTGGATTTTAGAATTAATCTTATATTAATTCTGAAATTAATACAATATCATATATTGCATAATTTGATAAGAAACTAATTAAATAAATATGGTTTATATTGAATCTGTCCCACAGATTTAATTCACCTATTCATTTAATTTAAAATAAAGATAAGACAGAATTATATTTGATTTATTCTCATAAATCAAATTTGAGATATCATATCAATTTGAATTTTAAATTCAAAAGTGATAGAGATTTAATTTATCCTTATAAATTAAATCTTACAAATATCTCTTATATTATATATAATATATATATACAAATTTATATATATAAATATATACATCCACCCTAGATTATTCATTGAATCTGGACATCATAGCTCATGTTGGGCTATTTTGTGTGCGACCCTGTAGGCCCATATAAAGTTGGCAGTGGGCCAGTTACTATACTGACCCACAAGTCGTAAGCGGTATCTAGCAAGACATTACGACTACCCAAACCATATGAGGATCGATGAACGATATAACCTTTCATACAACCATATCACGTCCCTTTTGTCACACGATATTTTGGTCATGGATGAGGCATGGAGAACGTCATCCTCCTGTTCCTAACTGTTACTTTCTTGATCCCTGAGTAGTCTGACTATAGAAATGGAACTACCTTTCCATTATAGTATGGCCATACATTTCTCAGACTCACTCATCGAGGGGCCCAGTAATATCTCTCTATGAATGTGAGGGACAAATTCCATCTTGACCATTCACATTCCTCTGCATGAAAAACCACTGAGCCCGAACATAGTCTTTATGATCACTCGGTCAAAAGTGACTTTTGACTAGGTCAAAGCTGAGCGTTTGTCATGTAGGAATCCATGATGATCTCAGGTCAAAGGGCATAGTGACATGGTTTATATATGAGAGAAGCTTATGACTTAACCCATGCAGCTCTCTTATAGCTGGTCGATCCAATACCTTGTACTCTTACATGTGTCTATGACTTTGATTTATATCTCTATACATCTTCAAAGTCATACTAGTCTTATTTCATCTCTGCTCCCGCATAGATGACCAACCAGGGACATTTAGTATAAGATCATGAGTTATCCAAGGATGTTCATTATAGTAAACATGCAAATAATATGATAACATAATTAAAAAATTTATAAATCAACAATGTTCAAAATCCAATGATTGGCCCCTAAGGAACAATATCCAACAAATGAATAGATGATTATATGATGTTAGGATTTGATTGTGGACTCAAAAGAGGCAGCCACACATCAAGAAAAAGTAAGAAGGAAGAAGAAAAGTTAAAGTGGAAAGAAGTAAAGCAATATGGTAGTAAACTTACCCTAAACTTGTATGTATTGAATGTTATGCTTGAATGTGCTATGACTTTGTTGAATTGTGTGCATATGTGTATATGATTGAAGCTCTGTTTCTATGATTACCTTGGCCAATTATATTTTATATGATACATGGAAGCATGCTCATTACACTATGGTAACACTTTCACAAGCAAGCACAAGCAATTACATTAATACATGCATTGTTTAGTATTATTTGCTACTGAGATTTCCCCAGAAATCTTGCCCCATCCATGTAATCCCAATCCCAACAGGTTTATAAATGATGTAAGAGGATGAAGAAGCATGAAGAGGAGTTAGGGATTGGTCAATGTAAATGTTATATGATGTATGTGAAGAATTGTTATATGTAATGATATTGTATGACCAATTTTAATAGTAATGTTCGTAATATAATGAAAAATAGTAAATGATCGAATAAATGTATGAACTTGTACAGACATTTAGTTAACATGTCAAGAATCATTTACACCAAGAACACCTTATTTCAATTTCTATACAAAGAGAACCAATTTTCCAAATATGGGGACCAGAATCTATTTTTAGAATTTTTGACCAAATGAACAGTAACTTTTAACGAATAAATTGTATCAATGTGCTAAGCATTTGGTCAGAAACTTATTTTTTCATTAAATTTCAAGATGTTAGCTTCGAGTAGAATTTTGAATCACTTCATTTCAATTTTTATAAATTAATTATGATTTTTTAAAGTTCATCGCACAATCTGGAATACCATATGAACAATAGCTCTCTAAGAAAAAAATTCCAGATTTAGTTAATGGACTTCAAATATCATGTAAGTGGTTCCAAATGCTACCGAATGGTCCCTAAGACGTACAAAAGTAAGGATGTTATAATTTAAGCCACGGGTCGCGATAAATATTTATAAATATGTTTTGGTCGTGACGAGTAAAAACTATTGGCAGCGATGAAAAGTTACAGATCTATTAAGTTGTGATGAGTAGAATGAGAAGGTCGCGACTAAAGTTCACAGAGAATATGATTCGCGATTAGAAAATACTCAAGTTGTGACTAGAATACACAAAGATCTGATGATGAATGAAGATGCCAGCCTCACTAAAGTTTATCAGTTAGAGGTTCAGCACGAGATACAGGCAAGCTAAATAGTATAAGATACAGAGATACAGGTCGATTTAAGAAGATGTTCAGAAGTAGATCCTTCATGTGATCATCAAGAGTAGATCTACATTACGAAACAATTTGTTCAGTTAGTCTTTCCTGGACAAAAGAATTAAAAGTTAGAATGAGCCTTGCCTAAAAATGAGCCTAACACATGGCTTAAAGTTAGAAACATGATGGTTAACAATTAGAGAGCTAACATTCCCAAGACAAAGGGATTCTATCACAAAGAAACAGTAACCTAGCAGATCTAGGGGAGAGCACCTTAGATAATAGAAGTAATAGTGCTAGATGATGAATGAGATCCATGTTACTTAAGTTAGTCAGGATCCGTAGAAGAAGACTAGAAAGGAACCACAATCTAGTCTAGAGCAGTCTGAGACCGATATACAGACAGAAAGAGTTAAGAGATAGTAGAGAGATACAGAAGTTACTCTATAAAGATGGAGATTGATCTGCTCACCTGAGAAGTATTTCTTCAATAGTTTTAGGAAAAGCATTCCTCTCAGTTAGATAGAGATGAGCGTGAGGCTAAGGGTTAAAGTAGAAAAGAGAAATCTTTTGATGAATACCTAGCCGAGTTCATCTATATGAACAGAGAGAGTTGAATGATTGAGAAGTTAATTCACAGAATTGAACCGTGCTACAAAGAATTTTTCTCAGGTATTCACTAAAATTCAATAGAGCAGTAAAAGTATACAAGAATAGAAACAAAAATGTATGATGCCTAGAGAGAGAAGGGTAGCCACAGTTTTAAAGATAGAATGACTCCCCTATCCTCTATGTAAGAAAAAGTAGTGAAGGGTTGAGTCTGTACCCTAGAAAAAGGGTAACGTGGTAGCCTAAGTAAATAAATATTCATCTCAAGTTCATGGATGAATAATTGGGATCTGACAGAGAAGGTGATAAATGGAAAGGATGCTTAAAAAGGTTACCTAGCAAATGGTTTAATTGCAGTGTGCGTATAATGGATGGTTGAGCAAATTATGTGATGATGATATGGCTTTTGTCGCTATAAGTTATAATGATAAGTTACATCTCCTTGCAGTTGTCATGTGATGACATGCATGTTAGAGAATGCGTAAATAATTGCATCTCCTTGCATATTATGCATGTTAGAGTATGCTTTGATGAATGAATACTCTCCTTCGTAGTACATGTGAGGTAGAGTATATATGCTAAGAAAGTTATGTTACTCCTATACCATACAACACCGTAATAAGATAATTTAACTTGGTAATGCTACTAAAGCAATAGAAAAGTGATAAACGAGATAGTTAGCCAGTCGATCCCTAAAGTTTAGAATAAGAATATAAGACAGACAGTGATAGCCAGTTGGACAGAGAACGAGATTAGAGATGAATGTTGATGACAATCCTATAGACATATGATTACAATACTCAGGATATATCCCTTCCGTAGGGGATGAGATATGGGAATGATGTTCCTTGAAAATGGGACACGATTATGAAAGATGATGTAGCTTTGAGAGAGAGTAGCATCTATGTAATAGAAGTTAATATTCCGCAATAGAGCTAGATTGCTCTTGCGATAGAGTCAGATTGCTTATGAAATAGAGCTGAAAGTATGGACAGCGAAGCTCATGATAAGGCCATGTCTATTAGACGAGATAGATAGATTATGATAGATATGTGCATATAGAGCATTTATAGCTCTCTGCAGTACTAGATATAGTAAAGTTATGAAAGATGATAATGATGTGAGAAAATTTTTGGATAAAAGAGATAATGAGTAAAGTCTAAATAATATTGGCTTCTATGATCATTTTGGGGAGTTATCTGTTGGGTTAGCAACTAAGTTGAAGTAACTAACCTTGTAACTTAGTCTGTTGGTTTAAGTCTTCTAGAGATAAGAATATAATACAACAGAATCACAGTAGTTTCCGGAGGATTACAATTAGATCCTATCATGGCTTACAGAGAAAAGAATTCCAGGGTCGCAGTTAGATCTTGAAGAGGCTTACAGCTAATCGCAGTAGATCCTGAGGGTCGCAGTAGACCTAGCCTAAAGAAAGTGAATGAATGAGCCATAAGTATAGCATTTCTTTGGAATGACAATTACCAAGGACAAAGTTTAAGGTAGAAAAGCTTCACAAGTTGTTAACTCATAGCAGAGAGAGTACCCACAATGTTAGTTTCAGATAGCCTTATTATTATAGACTGAACTCATAATCTTCATACACGAAAAATGAAGTGAAATTAGTAGAGGTTCCTAAGATAAGGGTAAAGAGAATGAGAATGAAAGCTAGATAGATCCTCCAGGTGAGGACAAAAAGGTTAAAAGTTAAAGAGATTTATAGAGAAGAGTCTAAGATAGTAAAGTACCAGGGTTTAAGCCTATTAGCACCAGTGCTTCAGATTTTTTTCAGCACTTTTCAGTTAAGTGTGCTCAGGCAAGAGTAGCCCAATGATGGGTGACCCTGAGAAGTAATGAGAAAAGAGTGTAAATGCCATAGAAGTTTTGCATATATGCATAAATTTATGTAAAATGATAAACAGAGTTATGAAAAGTTAGAAAGGGTGATGAAAAGTAAAGGATTAGAACCCTTCTGTCAAGTCCAAATAGAGTGGATTTGAAATGAAAGATTTAAATTATGACTTTGTTCAGGAGAAAGAGAAGCAAAAAAGCAATATTCTCCTGAGAGGTTAACAAAGTTATAAGTTAAAGAGAATGATAAACTTGTGGTATCTCAGGATATGTCATGATAGGCAAGATATGCTAGGATATGACATGAGAAGTATCTAATGAGATACATATTGAGAAATATGTGTTGAGAAGTAACTTTATAAACAGATAGAGAGGCTCCCTTTTTGAAAGGGATAAGATGTTTGAATGTTATGTTATAGATGAAAGTGAGAGCTTTTGCTCCTTGCATGAAATGCCAGGCACTATGTTATGTTTGAAAAATATGCTAAAGCTCCGAGTGTTAGAGTTATGCATATTCAAGAAAGAAATGCTTGAGCTCCGATGTTAGAGCTTTGTATTCATGAGTAGGCATATAGTCCTGCAATATGTTGGCCAGGCATTATGCATGTTAGAGTATGTGCTCCTACTTAATAGTAAAGTAAAGAAAGGAATAACTGCATAAGTCCTCTCTCTGTATAATGCTAAATTATTGAAGATAATGAGAGAATTATGACTATACGAAAAGAAAGATGAAGCTCTGCGGATGCTAAGGCAGTCTGCAAGGTACTAAGATAAGTACTAGAAAGTATGATGAGTAATTGATGAAAACTCCCGAATACAGTAATATTCGAGAGAGTTTGATATGAAAGAAATGGGCACCACTCACAAGTCTAGTACAATGAGTTGTCCATAAGCAAATGGATGCATAGCAAGTGAGCAAGTAAGGACATAAAGCGGATATTGAAAACACTCTGCTAGATGAGAAGATAGAAGATAAGAGATACATACCCCAATCCTTAGTCATAAAGCAGAAAGAAATATACAGAACATATATATCCAAGATAGTTGACCAAGGTACTAAGTAAATTTCGAGGATGAAATTTATTTTAAGGGGGGTAGAAATGTCACAACCTAATTTTTCCCTATCTGTATAATACTGATAGAGGAAAGAGGTTTGGAAAGGATTGTGATGATGAATAGAGAACAAAAGAATGATTAGATGAAGGTTTAAAGAAGAGGGACTAAATTAAAAAGTATAAAAGTTTAAAGGTGCAAAATAGAATGTAGACATAAACCTTGGGCTATTAAGTGTAATTTCAAAAAGTTTAAGGACCTAAATGTAATTTAAGGAAAGTTCAAGGGGCAAAACGATAATTATAGAAAGTTGAGTCAGAAGTGGCTTAGAATTGCCTGGAAGTATTTTAGTCCCAGATTTTATCAGTAGATAGAGAAAATGATGCTGGTTAATCTAGCTTAATACAGAAATTTTATTAGAGTTTAAGATAGCTGAATTTATCTGATAGTCTGGAAGTTATCTAAAATTTTATCAGATCTCCTAGACCTCAGATATGAGTAAAAAGTTATAGGAATGTGCGTCCTGTGAAGCCAGAGGTCGGGGAATTGATAGAATCCTGAAAGGAGTTCTGTAGAAAAAGTTATTCACTTTGTAGTGAATTTTGACGGGAGTTTGTGAACGCCCGATATCCGATTGGGAAATTAATCGGTAAGCAAACTGGGACTGAATGAGCCCAGATGGCGTCACTCAGAGGCCCATAATGACACCAAAAGAGGCTAGGCCCATGATATCAGTTCATCGGGGAAAAGGGCCAGTGTCTAGAAATTTGCTGGAAAAGTGTGAAATTACGAAAATGCCCCTGTGTTGTACCAAGGAGCAAGAGATGGATGGAGGCCATTTTGGTCATTTTAGATAGGACAAAATGCCAAGGCAGGTATAGAAAGAGTTAGTCAGAGTCAGTATATGCTCTGATAAGGTGCAAAGAGGAGTGAAATGATAATTATGCCCTTAGGGTCAACATAGTGCAAGAAAGGGCACCAAGGGTATTTTGGTCATTTTCTAAGGGATCTGTAATTAAGTTAAGCCCAGTATAAGAATGTCAGTGGTAGGAAGAATCCGGATACTGGATTTAAGTTCAGAAAATATATGGAATCTCAGAAAAATTAGATTCAAAAAATAGTCTGGTTTTTGGGAAATTGGACTAAGCTGGTACCGGATTGGACTGCAATTTTTCCAGAAGCTTCCTGCCCTTAGAATTTTTCCACATGTATTGTGAGGTTTCCCCTTGATGATGTCATGGATGATGATGTCATAATTATCTTTTAAAGAAAAAGATAAATCCAAGAATAGATATGAGCCATTAGATCAAATAGTGCACAAAGTGATCTTGGCCATCAATTTTCCATGGAACTTTTCTATAAATCCCCCACCAATTCTTGCATAAACCGTAGCTCATGGAACCCTTGGGAAGACTATGGCAAAATGAAAACTCAAGCCAAGACAAAGAAGAATTCAAGGGCCAAAGTTCAAGCAAGCTAGAGATTAAAGTTAAGCAATCTATCCTAGCTTATTTTCCTTTGATTTGGGGGCTTAAACTTAGGGTTTTCATGGAAGAAAGTTGGGTTTTCTCTAAGGAATATATGCTGTCCAAAACCTTAGAGGAAAGGAGAAAGAAGAAGTTAAAGTTAGAGTTACATGATTGAAGCTTAAAAAAGCTAGTTTGATGATTGGTTGTTGAATCAAGTTGATATTCTTGACTTTGCCATGGATGAAACAATTCGGTTTCACTGTTCATGATAGAAGGAGATGGAATTTCAATGATCTAATGCTTCCATTGAATTTATATGATGATTTTGTGTAGGATTGGATAGGTTTTGAACCTTGGAAGCATTAGAATTGAAAGTTGTAATTCTTGGAATTCTTCTCTGTACTGTTCACTCTTATGAACAGTGATTTTAAAATGAAAAATTGTGTGGGGTAAAGCAGAGAAACAAGTATGGGAAGCAATGGAATTAAGATGGGAATTTTTGGAAGAATTGTTTATGTTTTGTAAATTCTATCCAGAACAGTGTATAGTTGCTGGAATTTGGTTATTTTGAGTTCATAAATGGATTCAAAAGGTGAAATTGTGTAGGGTAAGGTCAAGACATCAATTGATTCAAAGGCCAAGTCAATTGGTAATGATTAAAGGAAGTTAATGTAGTTAAGTAAGCTTAATGTTCAAGAGAAGTTAGATTGTAATGAATGGATGATTATGTGATGTTAGGGTGTGATTGTGGACTCCAAAGAGGCAGCCACACACCAAGGAGAAGTAAGAAGAAAGATCAAAGTTGAAGTGAAAGAAAGTCAAGTATATGAGGTAGTAAACTTACCCTAAACTTGTATGTATTGAATGTTATGCTTGATTGTGCTATGGCTTTGTAAATTGTGTGCATATGTGTATATGATTGAAGCTCTATTTCTATGATTGCCTTGGCCAATTGTATTTCATATGATACATGGAAGCATGCTCATTACACTATGGTAACACTTTCACAAGCAAGCACAAGCAATTACATTAATAAATGCATTGCTTGGTATTGTTTGCTACTGAGATTTCCCCAAAAATCTCACCCCATCCATGTAATCCCAATCCCAACAGGTTTATGAAAAATGAAAGAGGATGAAGAATCATGAAGAGGAGTTAGGGATTGGTCAATTTAAATGTTATATGATGTTATGGAAAGAATTGTTATGGTAATGTTGCTGTATTACCAATCTAAGCAGTGAGGGTCACGATATAATGAAAAATAGTAAATGAAGGAATAAATGTATGAAATTTTACAGACATTTATTTAACATGTCAAGCTTCATTTTGACACCAAGAACACCTTATTTCGATGTCTGTACAAAGAGAACCGATTTTTCAAAAATGGGGACCAGAATCTGTTTTTCAGAATTTTTGACCAAATGAATAGTACTTTTTAAAGAATAAACTGTATCAATTTCCTATGCATTTGGTCAGAAACTTATTTTTTCATTAAATTTCAAGATGTTAGCTTCGAGTAGAATTTTGAACCACTTCATTTTGATTTTTATAGAATTAATTCTGATTTTTCAAAGTTCTCACCTAATCTGGAATACCATATGAACAGTAACTCGCCAAGAGTAAAAATTCCAGATTTAGCTAATGGATTTCTAAAGTCTTGTAAGTGGTTCTACATGCTACCGAATGGTCCCTAAGAAGTACGAAAGTAAGGATGTTACAGTTTAATTCATCTTCTTTTACCTCTTGAGTTGAATGATTTATATTTATCTATTCAATGTCTGCGAGTTATAACTTTGATTGAGATTTAGCTGGTGAGTTGTTAACTAACATATTCTAATTCAACTAATTCCTAATATTCTATGGATAATGATGGTAAGGTAATCTCCAAGGAAACATACTTGTTATTAACACCTAAAATCATAAACAGTAGCATAGAATTTTCATTCAGAAGTTATTCAATATCTCATCATACAACTCATATGATTAATTTGTTAATTTGTGGCTCATTAGATTAGTTAGGAACTTTAACATCCATTTAGGCTCCTTGTCAATCGACCTAGGTTAGCCTTACTTTACTATTGGTTAGGTTAATTCGTATTTGATAATTAAAATGATAGTTATCACGCGACTAAAATACACAGAATGGTTAGTTTCTAAGAATAGGTTATAGTCGCGACCTAAATTGTCTAAAGTCATGACTAATCTACACAGAGAGCTCAATTCTCCCTAGAACCACATTAGTCGCGACCAAAGTGCACAATGACTCTCTAATGTACTATAAACCTTTTGCTAACTCTCCCAAATCACCCTAAATACCCAATAGCAAATCATCATACAACTCAATGCAAATTTCATAGTGAAGCATACAGTCATATTCCAATTATACAAAGTAAGTTTAGAAAAATAAAGATGAAAGGATGGGTAAGCTATAGCATGCAATTAAGTGTGTAGGTGATAAAGATAACAACAATAAGTAGTCAACAAATGGACAATAAAGGAATTTTATTCAAGCAAAAATAAACACTATTCCTATTAAATCATCCCTTTCCAACTCATCAAACTAACATATGAAACATAACATCACAGTAATATCCCTAATTTTCTGTACTGGATTGTATGTACAGTTTATATGTAATATATGTGAGATTTCCTAAGGAAAATGTGGCCATTTGTATAAAGAAAGGGATTGAAGTGAAAAAGAAAGGAAATGCAAGGACTTAAGTGGAATTATAAAAGGTTTTAAGGCCAAAAATAAAGGTGGACAAAAATATGGGGTCTTTAAGTGTAATTTTAGCCAAATAAAAGGGACTTAATTGAAAAGAAGAAAAGTTCCCAGGGGCTAAATTGTAATTAAAGAAAGTTAACCAGAAGTGGTTTGGACTGCCCAAAAGTATTTCAGTCCCATATTTCATCAGTGGATAGAGGAGAAGATGCTGGTTAATCTGGCTTACTACAGAAATTTTATCAGGATTCCAGATAGCTTAAACTTATCTGAAAATGAAAAAGTTATAAAAATTATTCAGATCTCCTGGACCTCAGATATACGTGAAAGGTTACAGGATGATGCGTCCAGTGAATACCGAGGTCAGGAAACTGACGGAATCCTGAAAGGAGTCCTATAGAAAAAGTTATTCACTTTTTAGTGAATTGAGACGGGAGTTTATGGACTTTTGGGATCCGATAGGGAGATTTAGCAGTAAATGAACTGGGACTAAATGAGCCCAGATGACTTAACACAGAGGCCCAAAAGAACAAGTGTGTCAAGAAGGCCCAGTAAGATCATTGGACTGATAGGTGGACCAGTGTCCAGAGGAACCCTGGAAAAGTGTGAAATTACGAAAATGCGAGCAAGAGATGGTTGGAGGGCATTTTGGTCATTTTGGACAGGCCAAAACACCAGGGCAGGTACAGGAAGGGTTAGTGCAAGTCAGTATATGCCCTGACAAGGTACAAAGAGGTGTGAAATGACGATTTTGCCCTTAGGGTTAATATAGTGCAAGAAAAGGCACCAAGGGTATTATAGTCATTTCACAATGGATGGATATCAGATGAAATTTGATAGTAAATTCTTATAATTAATATGAGAATTTATGGAGTTGACAGAAGTCAAAAAGGAGTACTGTAGAATTAATTATGGAATTTACGGTGAAAAAGGACACCGATAAAGGGTTAAAGAAAATGTATGTAATTTTTATCAGGACTTCTGGGTCTCAGAAAATTATGAAACATTGTAGAGAATTCATTTTATATTAGAATGAATTTCTAAAAATGTTAGAACCATTAAAAGAGGTGTCTGACAATTATTCCAAGATCAGGATAATTTAAGGATATCGGTATAAGGAAAGTGCATTGGGATTTGTGCTAAGTAGCTATTGGACCTAAAAGAGGCCCAAAATTTCTTCCTAGGGCATCCCAATAAGTCCCAAAAGTTATCTTGGAGCCCAAGCCCAATAATGAATAATTTATGGATTTTTTTAGAAACAAAAGAGATAAAGTAAGAATTAGAGTTTGCACGTGGTGGGACCCACAATGACTTTACACATGGCGTACAAGGCAAGGGGAGGAGCTGATTTTTTTCATGTGATTTTATCTCAACTTCGCTTGGTGGGCAAGACAAGATTCAAGGTGCAATCTTGGCCATTAGTTCAAATAGTAACCAAAGCAATCTTGGCCATCCATTTTCCATGGAACTTTTCTATAAATCCCCCACCAATTCTTGCATAAACCATAGCTCATGGAACCCTTGGGGAGACTATGGCAAAATGAAAACTCAAGCCAAGACAAAGAAGAATTCAAGGGCCAAAGTTCAAGCAAGCTAGAGATTAAAGTTAAGCAATCTATCCTAGCTTATTTTCCTTTGATTTGGGGGCTTGAACTTAGGGTTTTCATGGAAGAAAGTTGGGTTTTCTCTAAGGAATACATGCTGTCCAAAACCTTAGAGGAAAGGATAAAGAAGAAGTTAAAGTTAGAGTTACATGATTGAAGCTTAAAAAAGCTAGTTTGATGATTGGTTGTTGAATCAAGTTGATATTCTTGACTTTGCCATGGATGAAACAATTCGGTTTCACTGTTCATGATAGAAGGAGATGGAATTTCAATGATCTAATGCTTCCATTGAATTTATATGATGATTTTGTGTAGGATTGGATAGGTTTTGAACCTTGGAAGCATTAGAATTGAAAGTTGTAATTCTTGGAATTCTTCTCTGTACTGTTCACTCGTATGAACAGTGATTGGATTTTCATGATTTTGATGCTTCCAATGGTTTTAAAATGAAAAATTGTGTGGGGTAAAGCAGAGAAACAAGTATGGGAAGCAATGGAATTAAGATGGGAATTTTTGGAAGAATTATGTATGTTTTGTAAATTCTATCCAGAACAGTGTATAGTTGCTGGAATTTGGTTATTTTGAGTTCATAAATAGATTCAAAAGGTGAAATTGTGTAGGGTAAGGTCAAGACATCAATTGATTCAAAGGCCAAGTCAATTGGTAAAGATTAAAGGAAGTTAATGTAGTTAAGTAAGCTTAATGTTCAAGAGAAGTTAGATTGTAATGAATGGATGATTATGTGATGTTAGGGTGTGATTGTGGACTCCAAAGAGGTAGCCACACACCAAGGAGAAGTAAGAAGAAAGATCAAAGTTGAAGTGAAAGAAAGTCAAGTATATGAGGTAGTAAACTTACCCTAAACTTGTATGCATTGAATGTTATGCTTGATTGTGCTATGGCTTTGTAAATTGTGTGTATATGTGTATATGATTGAAGCTCTGTTTCTATGATTGCCTTGGCCAATTGTATTTCATATGATACATGGAAGCATGCTCATTACACTATGGTAACACTTTCACAAGCAAGCACAAGAAATTACATTAATACATGCATTGCTTGGTATTGTTTGCTACTGAGATTTCCCCAAAAATCTCACCCCATCCATGTAATCCCAATCCCAACAGGTTTATGAAAAATGAAAGAGGATGAAGAATCATGAAGAGGAGTTAGGGATTGGTCAATTTAAATGTTATATGATGTTATGGAAAGAATTGTTATGGTAATGTTGCTGTATTACCAATCTAAGCAGTGAGGGTCACGATATAATGAAAAATAGTAAATGAGGGAATAAATGTATGAAATTTTTCAGACATTTATTTAACATGTCAAGCTTCATTTTGACACCAAGAACACCTTATTTCTATGTCTGTACAAAGAGAACCGATTTTTCAAAAATGGGGACCAGAATGTGTTTTCAGAATTTTTGACCAAATGAATAGTACTTTTTAACGAATAAACTGTATCAATTTTCTATGCATTTGGTCAGGAAATTATTTTTTTCTTAAACTTAAAGATGTTATCTTCGAGTATAATTTTGAACCACTTCATTTTGATTTTTTTAGAATTAATTATGATTTTCCAAATTTCTTCGCACAATCTGGAATACCGTATGAACAGTAATTCGCTAAGAGTAAAAATTCCAGATTTGGCTAATGGACTTCAAGTGTCATGTAAGTGGTTCTAAATGCTACCAAATGGTCCCTAAGATGTACGAAAGTAAGGATATTACATTTTGGTATCAGAGCAGAAGTTTTTGGCATTAGATAAGATAATCCCCAGGCCCTAACTCTAAGTAATAAGTACTTTGTTAAGTTAGGGTATTTATTGAGATAGTTAGACTTGCTTATTTAAGCAAATGTTGCAAGAGTAGACATGGGGATTCATAAAGTTAAGTCTGAGCTATTAGTTAATTAAGGAGACCTCTGACTAGTAATGATATATAAAGATGGTATACATCCAGACTTTGACTCTTCAGATAGTAAAAAGAGTTCAGAGGATAGTATAGGGGATCAGTCAGGAAGGTCTACAGTTGAATATCCCATATATGTTTCTGTAGACTCAAACCTGTAGTCTGGAGATATGTAGAGATCCAGCTTGATGTTGTGCATGCACCAGATAATGTTGCACCAGATAATGATGGGTCTAGTAATTTCGTACAATATGAGTTTATCTTCTAACCTTGATGTAAGCTCTATTCCTTCGATGAGAGGACAGATTACGGCTGAAGAAGCTAAGTACTGGTACTAGATTATGGGTAGAACAGAAATTATTCCTCCTCCACCAGAGCTTGAGGATAGACTTGATATGAGTAACTTATAGCAATTCCTTAATTCAGAAATCCAGTCACAACCTATGACAGTCCCTTCCTATTCATACGATCCAGGAATATATGACGCTATAGATAAAGATCAATGGGATGTTCCTGGTCTTAGTCAAACCCAGCCTTCTTTGTGAAAGATAGATAATGTTGACTATATCAATCTCAGGAAGGCTGTGGATAGTGAATAACTCAGTTTAGGTTAAGGGATGGATAGAAGTAGAGATCTAGAGTAACCAATCTACCTGTATTTCCTCAATGCCGTAGCAGGGATTATAAATAGATATACTATAGAGGGCATTGACTTGAATCAGGTCTACAATCTAGAAGATTGGCATGAGATGGTTATAAGTCAGATATTGCTATATACTCCTACATGGCATGTAGAGCTAAGTGAGTTTTGGCGAATGATCTGCCAACTGATATATAAGGGTGATATTTCCTAGAAAAGAATATACAAATGTTATGGTGACATAAAATAAGTTTAGATGTGATATAATAAAATGATAGTTAGTTGAATATTTATGTGAATATGTTTCCTATTTAATTCAATTGTGATAGGTAGATATGGATGAGTTTAAAATTACTCAAGCTCATCAAAGTTAAGAATAAGAATTGGCCATTGCTAGAGTAAAGGCTGGACAAGAATACTATAATAGAATGTTTAAAGAAAGCTATGTCTAGGTCGCAATGTGAAGCATTTTAGGTCGCGACTAGAAGTCCCAGAGAAGTTAAGTCGCCACAAGCTAAGACACAGGTCACGACAAATATTCACAGAGGTGTTTTGGTCTTAATGAGTAAAGACTATTGGTCACGATGGAAAGTTACAGAGTTATTAGGTCGCAATGAGACAGGTCAGAGGTTGCGACTATATATTACAGTAGAAAAGTGTACAAAAGGTAAGAGAGATAGGAAAAGGATAACCTAACCTGATGGAGGTAAAGTAGACTCCTCATAGAGTTTCAAGATGTGGACATTTTCCTGAAAGACTTTGCCCATCACCTCCTCTCTCAACTCAATCATCACGAAGTTATGAACTTTAACAATAGTATAAGGTCCATCCCAGCTAGTTTTGAATTTTTAATGTTTGAACTTGACCGAGCTTGTACCTCAACACTTTGTTACCTTCCTTAAACCTCTTCCTCAAGATATGAGCATCATGAATTAATTTTGTCCTTAGTTTATAAATCTCAGAGCTGCTGTAAGTATCAAATCTGATCTATTCCAGCTCTTAAATCAACAACAACCTTTATGAGATGGCTTCTATAAGGTCTTCAGTACAAGCTTTCATTACCCAATATGTTCTATGTTCTACTTATACAGGCATATAACAAGCTTTCCCAAAAATTGTCCTATAAGGGGACATGCCTATAGGTGTTTTAAAAGCTATTCTATAAGCCCATAAGGCATCATCTAATCTTTAGTTCCCATCCTTATTAGATAGCTTAACAATCTTTTCAAGGATATGCTTTATTTCCCTATTAGAAACCTCAGCTAGGCCATTAGTTTGAGGGTGGTATGGGGTTGAGACCTTGTGAGTTACACCATATTTTGCCAATAAGTTATTGATTAACTTATTGCAAAAATGGGTATCTTGATCACTAATTAATTCCTTTGGTACTCCAAATCTGATAAAGATATGAGACCTTAGAAATTTGAAGACCGTCTGGGCATTATCTAGTCTTGTAGGAATAGCCTATACCCACCTAGATAAATAATCTATAGCTAATAAGATATAATGAAAACTAGTTGAAGGTGGAAAAGGTCCCTGATAGGATACAAATTGTATATGATTTCTTTGACATTTTTAAGAGTTTTAATAGAAGTTTACCATTCATTTTATGCTTATAATTGTGATTTTATAGTAATACATGATTGTGCATGGCAATATGCTGATTAAAGGGGTTAAATGGTAAATTAACTCTTCCAAACTGCATATATATTTGTTATGTAATTAGTTGTACTTTTATAGTGAGTTTTGATTTTGAATTGCAGGTGTTTTGAAGGAGAATCAAGGACCTAATATGAAGCAGAGAAGGAATCACTAGACAAAGAGGACCTGAAACATGAAAGTAAGCTTCTGTGATGTTTAGTTGCAACCTCAAAGTCCACTGGTCATGACCTATTTTCTCCTAAGAGGTTCTCTGTGTTCTCAGGTCGCGACCAAAAATAGGAACTGGTCACGACTAAAATGGTTAGTTAGTGAAGCTATGCATTTTCATTTAGGTTACTCTGCAATTAAGGAAAAGGGGGCAGAGAGACGAAGGGAGGAGATTTTTGCCAAATTTGGCTAAGAGGCAGCTTCTCATTTCTTTCTTAACATTTTCTTTACAACCTCCACTCACATCTTCCATTTTTCTTCATCTTTCCACAAATTTTCATATTTCTATGCCGATTAATCTACTTCTACTATCTTTTTTATTACCTTTCCATCACCATTTTCTACACACTTCATGGCATCACTTTTGGACAGTGATGGCAACACAATAGGAGCTATGAGAGGTTAGATCTTTAGTCTCTTGGTTATAGACCATATATCTTGAGCTCATGGACTACACTGGGGAGTTTTCTATCTTAATTTGCACCTATTTCATGTTTTAACATTTCTAGATTTAGGGATTTCATTGTATGAATAGGGATTGAATGTCGATTGATTATTCTCAGATTAGTTATTTGTAATTGACATTGAATGATGTGATTGTTGATTTTAATATAAATATTTCAGTTTTGATTTCTAGATAGTTGGACTATTATCAACAATTGTTGATTTTTAATTAAATTGCTTGAAGTCTATGGTTGTTGATTGATGAACATTTCAGGGCATTATCATTATCTCATTTAATTACACATTAAGTAGTTTTTAACATTGCATTAAGAAGTTTTTAAACTAGCTTTGATCAAAGGAGTTCAAGAACCATTGATGCACTGTACTCATTTGATTGATTGAGGCTTTATTTAAGACTTAGTTATTTCAAAACTCCCATATAAAATTAAGAGCAAGGATAGATATGTCTTCATCATTAAGAGTCTTTCTTAACATATTTCTTTCATAATCCAACTCATTTTTCTCTTAATTAAAAATATAAAAATATTTACTTTAATGCACCTTTATTTTATTGCATCAATGTTCGATAAAACCCAAAACCCATGTTTTTACTCAAGTTTTCAATGGCTTTGCCCACCAATTTGCTAGGATTCCAATAAAAATGCTCCTTGAGAAGAAGGATAGGCACTACTGCAAAAAAAGGCTTTCTAAGTTAATTGAAAATGGTATTCTATATCGGATAACGATCCAGTGTAGAAATAGACTGTGTAGAAATTATACACTTTGTAAACTGGGCTATTCACCGGTTTAGAAGGAGTAGATTTTAAACTGGTCCCTTTTGAAATCAGGTGTAGAATTTACTAATATCTATACAGGTTATAAGGACATCCGGTGTAGATGAATGCTTTTCTGCACCGGTTATGTGAACGTCAGCTATAGATTAATGAATTTTTTACACCAGTTGTGTTTACACCTGGTGTTGATTAATCAATTTTTATACCTCACAATAAAGACAACCAGTGTAGATGTTATAATATTTACATATTATTTCTATACCTGCTAGTATTCTTTATCTGGTTTAAATGTATTTTTAAAAAATGACCCCTTCAATGTTTCATAAACCTCATCCCCTGGAGCTTCATGAATAAACTGCCTAAATATATGACTCAAAGAGACGGTGGTAGAGACAGAGTTCAAGATGGTAGAGACAGATCTTCAATTGCTCATTATATTATTCATTTAATAAAATTCAATACAAAAATGCAACAATTTGAACAGAAATATAAAAAAATGTATTTAGTTAATGATAAATACTATTGAGAAGGAATGAATGAACAAAAAACTTAGCCCAAAGATTGTGCAGTTCCTCAATATCTTGTTCATGAAATGGGTCAGGTCAATCAAAATCTGAAACATCAAATTAAAATAAAAGAAATTAAGGCATTAGTAATATATTTAAATTGACAAGAAATATGAAATCATTAAAAACACAATTTACCTCCTCAGTTAGGTTAGTCCTATTTGACAAGATGATATTGATCATATGTCTAACAATATAGAAGTCGCACAAGTTGCTTTCTTTGGGTTGCCTTCGAGTCTGTAACATTAACATGAAAAAAATTATTTGTCATCAGCAAAAAACCGTGGAGCATAGGACTTAATACTTTTATTACCTTCGGTGTGATCTATTCAGGGTCCCTCACCGAGTTGGCGTGTTTAAAACCCCTTGTATTTGCAAACGTCCTCATAGCCCTGTGACCAAAGTTATGAAGTTAGTAACCCATTTATTACAAAGATCATATTTATTACATACACCATTGTTCTGTATAGAAGAAAACTCACGTATTTATAGTCTTCTTGGCTTCAACCAATGGCTTGTAATAGAGCGAGCATAAGAAGAAAACTTTATAAGTATGCTTACATAGTATGATCAATTGCCAATGATTGCTGTAGAAATTATTTAAACAATAATGAGAATTATCATCAAGCAAATACAAAACTATACTAGTGATGAGGTCGAATTGTCGTCGTTCGATCCATCAAAATAATAAGAATTGCACTCGATAATATAATATGAGGCACAACCCCATCGTTCTTCTCAAGGAGCCCTTTTTATTGGAATCCTAGCAAATTGGGTGACAAAACCATTGAAAACCTGAGTGAAAGTAAAATGGGTTTAGGGTTTGATTATTTTTTATGTAATAAAATAAGGGTGCAATAAAGTAAATGTTTTTGTATTTTTTATTAAGGTGAAATTGAGTTGGATTTTGAAAGAAATATGTTGAGAAAGGCTCTTGATGATGAAAACAAATATATCCTTGCTCTTAATTTGATATTGGAGTTTTGAAATCACTAAGTCTTAAATAAAACCTCAATCAATCTATTGAGTCCAGAGCATTAATAGTTCTAGAACTCCTTTGATCAAAGCTAGTTTAAAAACTTTTAATGTACTGTTAAAAACCACTTAGTGTGTAATTAAATCAGATGATGAAAATACCCCCAAATGATCGTCGATCAACAACTATGGATTTCAAGCAATTGAATTAGATATCAACAATTGTTGATAATAGTCCAATCATCCAGAAATCTAAACTGAAATATTCATAATAAAATCAACATTCAAATCATCCAACAGATAAGAGTTAGATCTGAAACGGATAGCTCTTAGATAAAGCTAGATTCAGATGAATTTAGATCACTCTTCAGATAAGAGTTTGATCTGATATAGATTACTCTTCAGGTAAGAGCCTAGTTCAGTTATAGATTGCTCACTATAACATCATTTTTTTTGTACGTCTTAGGGACCTTTCGGTAGCATTTAGAACCACTTACAAGACCTTAAAAGTCCATTAGCTAAATCTAGAATTTTTACTCTTGACGAGTTACTGTTCATATGGTATTCCAGATTAGGTGATGAATTTTGAAAAATCATAATTAATTCTAGAAAAATTAAAATGAAATGGTTCAAAATTTTACTCAAAGCTAACATCTTGAAATTTAAGGAAAAAATAAATTCCTGACCAAATGCTTAGCCAATTAATACAGTTTAATCGTCAAAGATTACTGTTCATTTAGTCAAAAATTCTAAAAATAGAATCTGGTCCCCATATTTGGAAAATTCGTTTTCTTTGTACAGACATCAAAATAAGACGTTCTTGTTGTCAAAATGAAGCTAGACATGTTAACTAAATGTCTATAAAATTTCATACATTTATCTCATAATTTACTATTTTCCATTACATCATGACCATCAATGCTTAGATTGGTCGCATAACAACATTACATATGACAATTCTTCACATAACATTTATACTATCCAATCCCTAGCTTCTCTTCATGCTTCATCATCCTCTTTCATCATTCATAAACTTGTTGGGATTGGAATTATATTGATGGGGTGAGATTTCTGGGGAAATCTCTGTAGCAAACGGTACTAAACAATGCATGTATTAATGTAACTACTTGTGCTTGCTTGTGAAAGTGTTAACATTGTGTAATGTGCATGCTTAAATGTATCATATGAAATACAATTGGCCAAGGTAATCATAGAAATAGAGCTTCAATCATCTACACATATGCACACAATTCAACAAAGTCATAGCACAATCAAGCATAACATTCAATACATACAAGTTTAGGATAAGTTTACTACCTCATATACTTGACTTTCTTTCACTTTAACTTTGCTCTTTCATCTTACTTCCCCTTGATATGTGGCTGCCTCTTTTGAGCTCACCAACAAATTCTAACATCACATAATCATCCATTCATTACCATGTAACTCTCTTGAACATTAAACTTACTTCAACTAACATAACTTCCTTTAATCTTTACCAATTGACTTGGCCTTTGAATCAATTGATGTCTTGACCTTACCCTATACAATTTTATCTTTTGAATCCATTTATGAGTTTAGAATCATGAAATTCCAGCTCCCATGCATTGTTCTGGATAGAATTGAAAAACATGCGTAATTCTTCCAAAAATTCTCATTTTGATTCCAATGCTTCCCATACTTATTTCTTTACATTATCCCACACAACTTTTCATTTTAAAACCATTGGAAGCATCAAAATCATAAAAATCCAATAACTATTCGTACGAGTGAACAGTAACTGAGAAGAATTCCAAATATTATAACTTTCAATTCCAATGCTTCCAAAGTTACAAAACCTATCTAATCCTACACAAAATCATCATATAAATTCAATGGAAGCATTAGATCATTGAAATTCCATCTCCTTCTATCATGAACAATGCATGAATAGTGCAAACTGAAATATTTCATCCATGGCAAAGTCAAGAATATCAACTTGATTAGACAACCAATCATCTAACTAGCTTGTTTAAGCTTTAATCTCATAAATCTAACTTTAATCTCTTCTTTCTCCTTTCATCTAAGGTTTTGGACAGCATATATACCTTAGAGAAAACTCAACTTATTTCCATAAAAACCCTAAGTTCAAGCTCCCAAATCAAAGGAAAATAAGCTAGGATAGATTGCTTACCTTTAATCTCTAGCTTGCTTGAACTTTGGACCTTGGATTCTTCTTTGTCTTGGCTTGAGTTTGCAATTGGATAGTTTAATATCCCTAATTTTCTATACTGATTTGTATGTACAGTTTGTACGTAATATATGTGAGATTTTCTAAGAAAAATATGGCCATTTATGTAAAGAAAGGGATTGAATTGAAAAAGGGAGAAAATGCAAGGACTTAAGTGAAATTACAAAAGTTTTAAGGCCAAAATAGAAAGTAGACAAAAATGTTGGGTCCTTAAGTGTAATTTTAAAAAGTTGAGGACATAAATATAATTTATGAAAAATTCAAGGGGCAAAAGTGTAATTATGAAGAACTTGGACTGGAAACAAGCCAAAAATGGCCTGAAGCAGATCAGACCCAAATTTTACCAATAGATAGAGAAAATTATTCCAGTTAGTTTGACGCAACACAGAATTTTGATTTGAGGTCCCAAAAAATTGATATAAATTTTGGAAGTCAGATAAAATTATTACAGTATTTTTTGGATCTCAGAATCATATGAAGCGTTACAGTAAATTCCTATAATTAATATGAGAATTTATAAAACTGACAGGATCAGAAAAGGAATCCTGTAGAATTTTTAATGGAATTTACAGTGTAATAAAATACCCGATAAATACCTTCGGGAGAGGTTTCTGGGATTTGTACCATAAAGGTAGTAGACCATACAAAGGCCCAAAATGGCGTCACAAAGGACCAATAAGGTAACTAAACAGTTATGTGGGCTAGTGCACAGAGGAACCCCGGAAAAGTACGAAATTACGAAAATGCCCCTGTGTTGTTACCATGGAACAAGAGATGAATGGAGGGCATTTTGGTCATTTTGGATAGGCCAAAATGCCAAGGCAAGTACAGGAATGAATACTCAAAGTCAATATATGCCCTGATAAGGTATAAAGAGGTGTGAAATGATAGTTCTGCCCTTAGGGTTAATATAGTGCAAGAAATGGCACCAAGGGTATTTTGGTCATTTGCCAAGGGATCTGTAATCAAGTTTGGACCCAGTACAAGAATGTTAATGGTAGGAAGAATCTGGATACTGGATTTAAGGTCAGAAAGCATATTATGGAATCTCAAAAAAATTAGATTCAGAAAACAGTCTGGTTTTTGGGAAATCGGACTAGGCCGGTACCGGATTGGATTGGAATTTTTTCAGATGCTTTCTCCCTTCACAATTTTGTCACATGGGCTATGAGGTGTCCCTTGATGATGTAATGGATGATGATGTCATAATTATTAAAGAAAAGTTAAATCCAAGAATAAATCTAAGCCATTAGATCAAATAGTGTACAAAATGATCTTGGCCATCCATTTTCCATGAAATTTTCTATAAATACCCCCCAAAATCTGATGCAAAACCATGAGCACTAGAAACCTTGGGGAACCCCTTGTAAAATGAAAACTCAAGCCAAGACAAAGAAGAATTCAAAGGCCAAAGTTCAAGCAAGCTAGAGATTAAAGGTAAGCCATCTATCCTAGCTTATTTTCCTTTGATTTGGGAGCTTGAATTTAGGGTTTTAATGGAAAAAAGTTAAGTTTTCTCTAAGGTGTATATGCTGTCCAAAATCTTAGATGAAAGGAGAAAGAAGAAATTAAAGTTATAGTTATGTGATTGAAGCTTAAACAAGCTAGTTTGATGATTGGTTGTTGAATCAAGTTGATATCCTTGACTTTGCCATGAATGAAACAATTCGGTTTGCACTGTTCATGCACCGTTCATGATAGAAGGAGATGGAATTTCAATGATCTAATGCTTCCATTGAATTTATATGATGATTTTATGTAGGATTGGATAGGTTTTGAGCCTTGGAAGCATTAGAATTGAAAGTTGTAATGTTTGGAATTCTTCTCTGTACTGTTCACTCACATGAACAGTATTGTAATTTCATGGTTTTGATGCTTCCAATGGTTTCAAAATGAAAATTTGTGTGGGGTAAAGTAGAGAAACAAGTATGGGAAGCATGGGAATCAAGATGATAATTTTTGGAAGAATTGTGCATGTTTTTCAAATATGAACTAAACAGTGCATAGGAGCTGGAATTTCATGATTCTAAGCTCATAAATGGATTCAAAAGGTGAAATTGTGTAGGGTAAGGTCAAGACATCAATTGATTCAAAGGCCAAGGCAATTGGTAAAAGTTAGAGGAAGTTATGTTAGTTAAATGTTCAAGAGAGATAGTCTTGAATAATGCTTGAGTTCATGGTCCTAATGAATTATGTGATGAATATGAATGTACTTAGGACCTTGCAACATCCAAGAAGATGTTGAGAAGTAGTTGACCGAAAGGTTTCATGGTTGGAAAGCTTAGGGAGCAAGTGGAAGAATAAGGAAGAAAGCTTAAGTTCAAGGTAGTGGACTTATCTCTTTATGTGCTTGATGTGGTATGCTTATATGTTGACATGTATATGATATTTGAATGAAGTTGTGACATGAGAAAAGATATTGAATATGTTATGAAGAACATGTTTCCCATGGCCATGCATTTTTATGCAAAGTTTATAGCATGATGTCATGTCACTAATTAAAGAAAGTTTAATGAAATTACATATCATGCATTAGCATCCATCTTGCATATTTAAGTGGTAATGTTTGCTACTGAGATTCCCTAGAATCTCACCCTCCCACAACCAACCAATTTAGGTCAACATGAAGGAAATGTATGCATGAAGAAGAGCTAAAGAATGGGAGAAAGAAAATGAAGTGATGGATGTCTTAGTAGATGCCATGAATTTCCATGTATGTAAGGTTATGTAATATGCCATTATATGTAAAGAATATGTAAGAATTAATTATGGCATAATCTCATGATGTATATGAATACATGGGAGGCAAAGTGAAGGTTTATGCATGCTGGAACAATTATTGAGAATTGAAGAAAGGAAACTGAAATGGTAAAAACGTAGGTCCTGAAGCAGTTTTATTGTGGCTTCAGTTTGACCTACTAAATCAAGAAATTAATTCACAAATTTTTGTGAGCATGTAGTATACATCCAGATCTTTAAATTCATAGTAATATGCCTCAATTGGATGTGTATATCAATAGAAACGAATTTCCAAAGTTAAGAAACAGAATCTGGAATTTCCAAAATTTTCCATATAAACAGTAAAAATTAACGATTTAACTGTATCAATTGGCAAGGTAAATGTCCAGATTTATATTTTTCCCTTAAATATTTATGAAATAGCTTCAAGAATAAATTTGGATCACCTCCATACGATTATTTTGCAATTAGTTATGAATTTTTAAAGTTGGGCTGTTAATCTAGAAATTACATAATGAACAGTACCCAAGAAGTAAGTTTTCAAATTTTAATTTTTGGGCTAATGTAACGCTTTCGATAATCAAATACGCTTCCGAATACGTACTCTGAGAGGTTAAAAGTAAATGATGTTTTAGACAGCACCTCCCCAAGGGTCTTCATGCCACAATTTTGAATCAGAAATATGGGGGTATTTATAGAAAAATCCAATGGAAAATAGATTGTCAATATCACTTTGTGCACTATTTGATCTAATGGCTCACATTTATTATTGGATTTAACTTTTCTAAAAGGCTAAATATGACATCATCCATGACATCATCAAGGGACAACTCATAGGGACATGTGGCAAAATTCCAAGGGAGAGAAGCTTCTGGAAAAATTCCAGTCTAATCTGGTACCGGCTCAGTCCGATTTCCCAAAAGCAGACTATTTTCTTAATCTAATTTTTTTGAGATTCCATAATATTCTTTCTGACCTTAAATCCAGTATCCAGATTCTTCCTACCATTGAAATTCTTGTATTGGATCTCAAGGATATTATCGTCTTTTCACACCTCATCAGAGTATTCCTTGACCTTGTTCAACTATTCTAGGAACTCTCCTTGACTGTCTAACCATAGTCAAATGACCAAAATGCCCTTCTTCTATCTCTGTCTCAATGACACAACACAGCGACATACTTAGTGGCATTTTTTTAATTTTATATTTTTTTGGTCTTTATTAGCCCTGGCCCACATACTTATCTAAAAACAATATTTGGCCTATAAGGCACCATTTTAGGCCTACTACATGATCCACTACCTTTATGGGCTTAACTCCTGAGAAATTCCCCTGAAACGTATTTATCAGGTGTTTTAATCAGCTATAAATTCCATAATAAATTCTGTAGAACTCCTTTTTTAGTTCTATCCTTTTCATAAATTCTCATATTAATTATAAGAATTTACCACCAAATTTTATCTGATTCAGAGGTCCAGAGGATACTATATTAATTTCCCTTTCTTTGAAAATTCATATCAATTTTCAGGACCTCAAATCAAAATTCTTTGTTGCATCAAACTAATCAGAATAACTTTCTCTATTTACTGGGAAAATTTGGGACTGAACTGATTCCAGGCATTTTTGGGCCTTTTCCTGCTCAACTTTCTCATATTACCATTTTGTTCTTTGACTTTTCATAATTACACTTTAGGCCCTTAACTTTTTATAATTACACTTAATGCCCCAAAGTTTATGTCTACTTTACACTTTGTACCATATAACTTTTAAACTTTTCATTTTAGTCCCTCTTCTTTGTTCCTTTGTCTAATCATCACTTTTCCTCTCATTTCATCATCATAATCCTTTACAAACCTAGCCTCTTTCCTCATCAGTCTTACACAGATAGGGAAAATTAGGATATGCACTAGCAATAAGAGCACAGATTGAAATAAGAAGTTATGATATGATCATAGTAACATAATGTGTAATATCCCAAATTTTCTGTACTATTTTGTATGTACAGACTGAATGAAATATATGAGATATTTTTTAGGAAAAGATGTGGCCATTTATGTAAAGAAAGGGATTAAATTACAAAAGAAAGAAAATGTAAGGACTTAAGTGCAATTATGAAAAGCTTCAGGCTAAAAAGGAAAAGTAGACAAAAATGTGGGGTCTTTAAGTGTAATTTTAGCCAAATTTGAGGGACTTAAGTGCAAAGAAGAAAAGTTCCCCGGGGCTAAATTGTAATTAAATAAAGTTAGGCCAGAAGTGGTTTGGACTGCCCGAAAGCATTTTAGTCCCAGATTTCACCAGTAGATAGAGCAAGTGATGCTGGGTAATCCAGCTTAATACGGGAATTTTCCCAAGACTCCAGATAGTCGAAATTTATCTGATAATGAAAAAGTTATAAAAATTATTATCGGATATCCTAGACCTCAGATATACGTGAAAAATTATAGGATATGCGTCCTGATGAGGCGGATGTCAGGGAACTGACAGAATACCTAAAGGAGGGATGTAGAAAAATTTATTCACAAATTAGTTAATTCAGACGGGAGTGTGTGACCTCCGGGGATCCGATTAGGAGATTTATCGGTATTCAAACTAAGATTGAATGAGTTTATATGACATCAGTCAGATGCCTGTTGTGACCCAAAGGGATGCCTTGACGCAGTATGCTAGTCTATATGATAAAAGGAGCCAGTGTCCGGAGACGTGTAGAAACGGTGTATGGCAAAAGTACCCGACGAATATTGTCGGGAGAGATTTCTCATGAAGCGTGCCAAAAAGGTGATGGACCCTAAAAGGCCCAAAAATGGCGCCATCAAAGGCCCAATAAGACACTTGGACTGATAGGTGGGCCAGTGTCCAGCAGAACCCCGAAAAAGTGTGAAATTACCAAAATGCCCCTGTGTTGTTTTAAGGAGAAATATATGAATGGAGGGCATTTTGGTCATTTTGGACAGGCCAAAATGCCAAGGCATACACAGGTGAGGTTAGTCAAAGTCAGTATATGCTCTGACAAGTACAAAGAGGTATGAAATGACGATTTTGCCCTTAAGGTTAATATAGAGCAAGAAAGGGCACCAAGGGTATTTTGGTCATTTCACAGGGGATCTGTAATTGAGTTTAAATCTAGTATAAGAATGGCAATGGTATAAAGGACCCAGATACTAAATTTAAGGTCAGAAGACATATTATGGAATCTCAAAAAAATTAGATTTAGAAAACAGTCCAGTTTTCGAGGAATCGGACCAGGCCTATACCGGATTGGACTAGAAATTTTTTAGAGGCTTCTTGGCTCTTCCAATTTTTCCACATGCTGAATAGGTGTCCCATGATTTGTCCCCTTGAGTGATGTCATCAAGATGATGTCATAAATGAAAAAGAAAAGAAATTCCAAGATTAAATCTAAGCCACAAGATCAAATAGTAACCAAAATGATCTTGGCCTTTCATTTCCACCCGAAATTGTCTATAAATACCCCCACTTTCAGCTTCATTTCGGCATGCATGAGAACCATAGGGAAACTCTTGCAAATTGAAAACTCAAGCCAAGAGGAAGCAAGCACTAGGAAGGAAACATCAAGGTAACTACTCCTCTTGATCCTAGACTATGTTCTAGTAGATTTGCTCTTGAGTTTAAGTGGTTTTTGAGGCATAAACCTTGATGAATTGCTGCTGGAATTTTGGTACCCATATGAAAGGAATATGAGTTTTATGTTATGGATAGTTTAGATAAGCTTAAACAAGCTTGAATCACATGATAATGGCTTAGGAATCCATGTGTGCTTGTGAATCCAAGATTGTGTTCTGTTCTGTACAGTACGGAATCACTGTTCATATGTTGGAATTTCATGATTTTGATGCTTCCAATGAGTCTAAAATGGAAAATTGTGTGGGGGTATAGTAGGAAGACATTTTTGGAAGCATTGGAACCAAAATGAGAATTTTTGGGAAATAAGAGGTCACTTTTCGGTTCTGTACAGAAGTGTAAGATGCAATTGGATTCTGGAATTTTTGAATGCATATTTGGATTCTACATGAAAAATTATGTAGAAATGAACCATGAGAGTTTAGTTTGGAAGGATGTAAATCTAAGTCACAAAGTAGAGAAAGAAAGGGACTTAATGAAACCCTAGTCTTGAGAATGATTTGAATTGAGTTGTAACTTGGTGATTGTTTGGTTATGCCTAGGTTTTTACATTTGTGGGAAGGAAGGATCAAGCCAAGAAGAAACTCACAAGGATACCTAAGAGGTAGCAAGAATACTTAACTATAAACTTATGGTGTTTGATTGATATGCTTGCTTGTTATGCATGAAGTTTGGTTGAGCATGATATGTTATGTGATGATGATTATGATGATGATGAGTTATGAATATGTGCAACTCCTTGCAACCTATGTCATGACAATATGCACGTTAGAGTTTGCTTATGTATGATCATGAATTAGCTCCCATTGCATGATAACATGTTAGGCATTTTATCAAGCATGCATAACCTTATAGTTTGTATGACTTGCTATTGAGATTTCCATGAAATCTCATTCCTTCCATATGTATATAATCATGTCCTAGGTGCTGGAACTTCTCAAGGAAGAGGGTAATTGTGAATGAATAATGTGTATATGACCTAGATGGCATGTATTTAACCTAGGGAAGATTATATGGTATGTAAAAATGTATGCACTCACTGGAGCCAACAGAGGCAGGACGTTTCCATCAATCGTTTGAGTGACTTATTCGATAAATTTTTAGATGAAATTTGGCATGAACATATCTAAGATCCAGAGCTTTAATTGGACACCAAGAACGCATAATTTGGTTAAGTACTCAAATTGATATGATTTTTCAAAGTTGAACCTAAAATATGGATCAAGATAAAATGAGCCCTGAGAGGAAGCGAGATTCATACGTGATTTTCATATAGCAAATGAATGAATCTTTCCTCGAAATTTTATCATCTTAAAGTAGACATATGGATCTTCAAATCAATATATAACACAACTCATTTGGATAAATAACCAAAGAGAAATGAATTTTTGAAAATGAGACACAGAATCTGGAAGTTCAAAGTTTACCAAATGAACAGTGAATTTCAACGAATAAACTGATTTCATTTGGACAAGTAAATCTCATTTTCATATTTTTCCTTCAAAGTTTGATGAAATAGATTTCATTATAAATTAGAACCACCTCATTTCGAATTTTCTAGATTTAATTATGAATTTCCAAAATTCATGCTGAAAACTGAAATTACCAAGTGAACAGTAAAGTGAACAGTACCCGATAGCCTAATTCTTGGAAATTCATGTTTTTAAGGTAAAATGGTGTTCCAATGTTATAAGATACTTCCAATTGAGCATATGTAAGCATGAGATTGAGGATGTTTCAGAATACAATGGCAGGTGATTAGGCCATGATTGCACAAGGCAACAACCCATGGTAAGCCTCAACAGAGTAAAAAAAGATGAGAAGGAACTCCTGAGTAAGAGAGGAAATAAGTAAAGTCTTGGTAAATTGTCATATCCAAATTTTTTCCTATCTGTATAAGACTGATAGAGGAAAGAGGTTTGGAAGGGATTGTGATGATAAATAGAAAGAAAAGATAATAATTGGACAAGGGTGTAAAGAAAAGGGACTAAAGTGAAAATTATAAAAGTGACAGTACAAAATAGAAGTAGACATAAACTTTGGGTCATTAAGTGTAATTATGAAAAGTTAAGGGACTTAATTGAAAAGAGGAAAAGTTTCCAGGGGCAAAATAGTAATCATAGAAAGTTGAGCCGAAAGTGGCTTAGAACTGCCCAGAAGCATTTTAGTCCCAAATTTCATCAGTAGAAAGAGAAAATGTGCTGGTTAATCTAGCTTATTACAGAAATTTTATTAGAGTTTCAGATAGCTGAAATTTATCTGAGGGTCTAAAAGTTATCTGAAATTTTTATCAGATCTCTTGGACCTCAGATATAAGTGAAAAGTTATAGGATGATGTGTCCTGTGAAGCTAGATGAACCATCCTCCTTTATATCTGTCAAAGTACTCTTGCTATAGCACTCTCAACTGGATTATATCTCTCTTGCTGGAAATTCTGGCAAAAAATAACTGTACTGATTCGGTAATTCCCCATGAGAACTACCATTCTACGTAAGTACCCAGGAAAGACTAGATGAACCGGCTAGGTCCACTCACTTCCAGCCTCCTTAGACAGCACCTACATACACAGTACTTTGTATAATCTACCAGCACAACGGCATTTTCTAGCAATATCTTTATTCCTTAACCTTAAAACCTTGACCTTAGATTTTAAACTTAATCCTTAACCTTACTTATACTCAATTGGAACTATTTTAGAACATTGGAATATCTCTTAACCTCAAAAGTATGAGTTTCCAAGAGTTGGGCTTACGGGTACTGTTCACTACCACTATTCACTGGGTAATTCCAGATTACAGCCTGAACTTTGGAAATTCATAACTAAATCTAGAAAAATCGTTTTGAGGTGATTCCAATTTATAATGAAATATATTTCATTTAGCTTTTATATAAAAATATGAAAATGAGGTTTCCTTATCCATATCAAATCAGTTTATTCGTTGAACTTTACTATTCATTTGGTAAATCTGGAAGTTCCAGTTTCTTTGCCCCATTTTCAAAAATTCATTTCTCCTTGTATACTTATCCAATTGAGTTGAATTACCTATGGATTTCAAGATCCATATGTATATAATCTCCCAAAATTTAGTGGAAAAAATCATTCATTTACTATATGAAGTTAGCGCATGAACCTCATTGCCTCTGAGTAGTCATTTTATCTTAATCCAGATTTCAACTCCTGACTTTGAAAAATCATAACAATTCGAGTTCTTAACCAAATGAGGCGTTCTTGGTGTCCATTTAAAGATATAGATCTTATATATGTTCATGCCAAATTTCATATGAAAAATCGTCATATAAGTCATCTAAAATATCATTGGAAATACACTACCTCAAATCGGATTTATGAGTAGCATGCATCATACAAACCAAAACATCATCTTGTAATTAAAGTGCACACTCTTTAAGTTATGTACAGTCATCCATCAACATTTACCCTCTTTTCTTGAGAAGATCCAGCACCTAGAGCATAGTTATGGGGGGGTGAGATTCGGGGGAATCTCAATAGCAAGTAATACAAACTATAAGGTTATGCATGTTTGATTAAATGCCTATCATGCAATGGGAGCTAATTCATGCTTATACATAAGCAAACTCTAACATGCATATTGTCATGACATATATTGCAAGGAGTGGCACATACTCAATAGCACATCATAAACATCATCACATAATATTCCATGCTCAACCAAACCTTCATGCATAACAAGTAAGCAAATCAATCAAAGCACATAAGTTTATAGTTAGGTATTCTTGCTACCTCTTGTAGATCCTTGTCCTTTCCTTCTAGTAATGGTCTTTCCTTGCCACAAATGTCAAAACCTAAACATTACAATATAATTACCAAATTATAACTCCATTCCAAACAAATTCCAAGTCTAGTTTCAATAAGCTCCCTTTTTCCAAAAATTCCCATTTTGGTTCCAATGCTTCCCATACTTGTTCCTCCACTTTACCCCCACACAAAATCTCATTTTAAGACCATTGGAAGCATCAAATTTATGAAATTCAAATCACTGTTCACGCGAGTGAACAGTACCCGTGAGGAATTTTTCAACATTATAACCTTTAATTCCAATGGTCTCCAAGGTTCAAAACCTTTCCAATCCTACACAAAATCATCATATAAACTCAATGGAAGCATTAAATCATTGAAATTCCATTTTCTTCTATCATGAACAGTGCATGAACAGTGCAAACCGAAATGGTAAAGTGGAGAACATCAACTTACTTCACAACCAAGCATGTAACTAGCTTGTTTAAGCTTGTCTAACTATCTATGACCTAAAGCTCATATTCCTTTCACATATACACAAAATTTCCAGCAGCATCCCCCAAGATTTAAGCCTAAAAAATCACTTAAACTCAAGCACAAACCATAAGAACAAAAGGTAGAAGCAAGGAGACAACTTACCTTACTTGCTCCTTCAAGACCCTTGCTTCTTCCTTGCTTTCTTCCACTTTCTTTCTCTAGAACTCACTTCTCTCTCTAAAGAAGCTCTTGGGTGTGAAGAATGAATGGAAAGGGGGGGTATTTATAGCAAAAGTCATGTGCCATTTGAAGGCCAAGATCACTTTGGAAACTATTTGATCTAATGGTTAAAGGTTTGATCTTGAAATGTCTTTTCACTTTGGCTCATGACCTCACCACCATGACCTCACTAGCATGACATCACTTGGGACACCTAAGCTCTCTTCTTGGCGCCATTTTTTGAGTCCATGTGGGTCCCACCATGTGCAAACCCTAATTCTTACTTTATTCTCTTTTCTTTTTCTTTTCAAAATCCATAAATTATTCGTTATTGGGCTTGGGCTTCAAGACAACTTTTGAGACTTATTGGGCTGGCCTAGGACAAAAATGTTGGGCCTCTTTTGGGTCCAATAGCTATTTGGCACAAATCCCAATGTACTTTCCTTATACCTATATCCTTAAATTATCCTGATCTCAAAATAAATGATAAACACCTCCTTTAATTGTTCTAACATTTTTAAAAATTCATTCTAATATAAAATGAATTCTCTACAAAGTTTCATAATTTTCTGAGATCCAGAAGTCTTGATAAAAATTATATATGTTTCCTTTAACCCTTTATCGGTGTCCTTTTTCACCGTAAATTCCATAATTAATTCTACAGGACTCCTTTTTGACTTCTGTCAACTCCATAAATTCTCATATTAATTATAATAATTTACTATCAAATTTTCTATGATATCCATCCATTGTGTGAAATGACCAAAATGCCCTCCATTTACTTCTGGTTTCGTAGGGCATCGCAGTGGCATTTTCGTAATTTTGCACTTTGGCTCTTAGACTTTCTTCCTCTTCCAATTAATCATTTTCTTTACATAAATATGGCCACATCTTTTCCTAAAAATCTCATATATTTTATTCAACCTGTACATACAACTTAGTACAGAAATTAGGGATGTTACACTAGAGGTCAGGGAGCTGACATAATCTCGAAAGGAGTTCTGAAGAAATAGTTATTCACATATTAGTGAATTTTGACGAGAGTTCGTGAACACCTGATATCCGATGGGAAACTTGAGCAGTAAGTAAATTAGGACTGAATGAGCCCATATGACATCACAAAGAGGCCCATGATGACGCTAAGGGAGGCCCAGATCCATGATATCAGTTCATCGAAAAAAGGGTCCAGTGTAAAAAAAAAGGTGTAAAATGAAAAAAATACCCCTGTGTTATAAAATAATTAAAGAATGAGTGAAGGGTATTTTGGTCATTTGACTAAGGTTAGACAGTCAAGGAGAGGTCCCATAATAGTTGACCAAGGTCAGGGAATACTCTGATGAGGTGTGAAAAGATGATAATGCCCTTGAGATATTAAAGTAAATAAAGAAGAACTAACGGGTATTTTGGTAAATTGTCAAGGGATTTGTGATTAGGTTTAGACCTAGTACAAGAATGTCAATGGTAGGAAGAATCCAGATACTAGATTTAAGGTCAGAAAGCATATTATGGAATCTCAGAGAAATTAGATTCATAAAATAGTATGGTTTTTAGGGAATCGGACTGAGTCGGTACCGGATTAGACTGGAATTTTTCCAGATGTTTCCTCCCTCTGCAATTTCACCACATGGACATATGAGGTGTCCCTTGATGATGTCATAAAGAGGCTTCTAGGGTAAGCTAATCCAAGAGTAAATGTGAGTCATTAGATCAAATAGTGCATAAAGTGATTTTGGCCATCCATTTTCCATGGAATTTTTCTATAAATACCCCCATATTTTCTGCATAAACCGTAGCTCATTGAATGCTTGGGGAGGCTATGTCAAAATGGAAACTCAAGCCAAGACAAAGAAGAATCCAAGGTTTAAAGTTCAAGCTAGCTAGAGATAAAAGGTAAGCAATCTATCCTAGCTTAATTTCCTCTAATTTGGGAGCTTGAACTTAGGGTTTTCATGGAAGAAAGTTGAGTTTTCTCTAAGGTGTATATGCTGTCCAAAACCTTAGATGAAAGAAGAAAGAAAGAAATTAAAGTTAGAGTTATGAGATTAAAGCTTGAACAAGCTAGTTAGATGATTGGTTCACTAGTGAAAAATAGGCTTTTTAAAGCCCCATTTTTAAACCGGTCACTGCAGAGACGTTTAAAAAAATGACCGGTGGCATTTTTGTAAATAAGATAAAATATTTACACCGGTCATAAAATATGACCGCTGTAAAAAGTCATGACCGGTGGTATTTTTGTAAATAAGATGAAATATTTACACCGGTCATAAAATATAACCGCTGTAAAAAGTAATGACCGCTGTAAAAAGTCATGACTGATGGCATTTTTGTAAATAAGATGAAATATTTACACCGGTCTTAAAATATGACCGCTGTAAAAAGTAATGACCGGTGGCATTTTTATAAATAAGAAGAAATATTTACACCGGTTGTAAAATAGGACCGGTGTAAATTTTTCATCTTATTTACAAAAATACCACAGGTCAATTTTTTTTTTAAACCGGTTCCGCAGTGACCGATTTAAAAATGGGGCTTTAAAAAGCATGTTTTTAAACCATTCTTTTTTATGATTCCCTATCTTCACAAATCATATCGTCGTCCATAGAGAAAACTAGACAAGGGAGAACACATAGTGACAGGAAGCTCCACCTTCGTAACACACCGTCTAAAGCTAGCCGAAGAAGAAGACCTAGATATGAGATGACCCATACCTATGCTCGTCGTTCTCTATTGTTGAAGTCGGTTGTTGTAGCCTCTAAAGCTCGCCAAAGAAGAAAACCCAGATCTGCGATGGTGGGTGTCTATTTTATTGTTCCTTTCTTTCTCGATTTTGTTTAAATGTATTTCTGTTCACTTTTAACTGGGTAAGTCGGAGGAATTGTGATGATGTTTCTGTGATATCTTTAATTAGGTAACGACGTTTCTAGGTTTTCATTTTTGTATATATATTTGGATTTTTGTCTCATTCATTTCTGGGTTCTATTTAAATATATTTTTGTTTGCTTTTGAGCAGGTAACCAAAAGGAATTGTGACGATGTTTTTGTGATATCTTCAATTAGGTGACGACGTTTATGGGTTTTCATTTCTGCGCATATATCTAAGTTTTTATTTCTTTCGTTTCTGGGTTCTCTGGCTTTTTCTTTCTTCCTCTTTTTTGTTCTCTGCTTGCATTTTACAGGTACCTATTCTTCTTCATCACTCTCCTTCTTCATATTTGTGATGAAGAAGGAAATAATTTCGGACCTAGAGTTTTTTTATTCTGATCTTTTTTTATTTTGACATTACTTTTTAAACCGGTTGTATGGAATAACCGATTTAAAAAAGCTGATTGTTTACACCGATCATATACAACCGGTGTAGAATATTAAACTTTTTACACGGGTTGTTTCTACACCAGATCAAAGCCTGGTGTAAAAGTCTATTTTCAACCGATTTAAAAAGCCTTTTTTCCAGCCGTGGTTGTTGAATCAAGTTGATATTCTTGACTTTACCAAGAAGGAAACCTTTCGGTATTCATTGTTCATGATAGAGGGAGATAGAATTTCAATGATCTAATGCTTCCATTGAATTTATATGATGATTTTATGTAGGATTGGATAGATTTTGAACCTTAGAAGCATTGGAATTGAAAGTTGTAGTTCTTGGAATTATTCTCTGTTACTATTTACATGCATGAACAGTGATTATAATTTTATGATTTTGATGTTTCCAATGGTTTTAAAATGAAAAATTGTGTGGGATAAAGTAGAGGAATAAGTATTGGAAGCATTGGAATCAAAATGAGAATTTTTGAAAGAATAATATGTTTCTTTTTGGTTCTGTCCAGACTTGATGAAGAAGCTGGAATTTCAACATTCTAAGTCCATAAATGGATTCAAAAGGCAAAATTGTATAGGGTAAAGTTAAGATGTAAATTAGTTTAAAGGATAAGGCAATTAACCACAAATAGAGAAAGTTAGGGGTTGAGTGGTTAATTGAGTTTAAAGTTATAAAATGTTAGTGAATTGAGATTGTAATGAATGAATGATAATGCAATTTTAGGATTTGGTTTGTGTACTCAAAGAGGGAAGCTACACATCAAAGAGAAGTAGGAAGCAAGAGGTAAAGGAAAAGGATAAGGAAGGCAAGGAGTATGAGGTAGTGAACTTACCTACTTGTATGCTTATGTTGCTTGGATGTTTTATGTGATGTTTGCTTACTTTGATGATATGAAGCATGTATGATTAAGTGATGCTCTATTTCTTTTTATTCTATGGCTATATGTTATAATTAAGGGACATGGAAGCATGTAAGTTATCATTATGCAAGCATGATCATTAAGTGCGCACATAGTAACATCAAGCATGTAGTTGCATACATTGTATGGTTTCCGTTTCCTACTGAGATTTCCCCAGAAGTCTCACCCACTCCATGTCACCCCAAAACCATCAGGTTCTTCAAAGATGGAAAATATGAAGATGCAAGAAGAGGAGTTAGGCGATAGATGGCATGATTTATTGTAATTTATGTTGCGACATGACTTATGTAATGTATGTATGTAAGGTATGCTTAAAAAGTAGTACAATTGTAGCTATTCATAAAAATAGTAAATGATAAAATAAATATATGAAATTTTATAGACATTTATTTAATATGTCAAGCTTCATTTTGACACCAAGAATGCCTTATTCTGATGCCAATACAAAGAGAATTAATTTTTCCAAGTTAGGGAACCAAATCTGGAAACTGTGAAACTGACCAAATGAACAGTAATTTTCCACATCAAAACTGTATTAATTGGTCCAGATTTTGGTCAGATTCATATTTTTCCTTTAAATAGGCTTATGTTAGCTTCGTATAACAACTTGAACCACTTCATTTCAATTTTTATAGAATTAGTTATGATTTTTTGAAGTTGAATCACTCGTTTGGAATTTTACCACATGAACAGTAACTCGTGGTCATAAATTCCAGATTGTGCCATTTGACTTTATTGATCATATAAGTGGTTCCAGATGCTATTGTTTGGTCCTTAAGACTTACAAAAGTAAGGATGTTACATAAATAATATGGGCTACTAGAAGTATTATTTAGAAAAAAATTATTAATTGAGTTATCAACAAGTGGAAGCAGTTAACCTTATAACTTAGTCTGTTGGATTTAAGATCTTTCAGAGATGATAATACAGTACAACAAAATCGCAGAGGATTCCAGAGGGTCGCAGTTAGATCCTAGCATGGCTCCAGGGTCGCAGTTAGATCCTGAAGAGGCTAACAGTCTATCGTAGTTAGATCCTGAGGTCGCAGTTAGACCTAGCCTAAGGAAACTAATAAGCCATGAAGATATGAATATAATGTAGTATCTCTCTAGAAAGATGATTACCAAAGATAAAGTTAAAAGGAGCATCACTAGTTGATAAACTCATGCATAAAAATTATTTATAATAGTTTTCCTCATATAGCCTCTATTATATACAGATTGAACTTAGTTTCCCTTAAACAAAGACGGAGTCCAAGTTCAAATTTAAGTGTTGATATTCAAAGTTTTGTATAAGTATGCCTGAGGAACAGAGAAGAGAACCCCATAAGTTTTGAGAACAGAAAAGTATGAGCTGACAGATCCTTCAGATAAGGATAAAGAGATTAAAAGGGTAGAGAGGCCCAGAGAAGAGGGTCTAAGTAAAGCAAAGATAGAATACAGTTCTATAAGAAAGTGAATGCTAGGGCTCAGAGACATATGAGGAGTAAACTAGTCCTAACCCAGTAGCACGCTTAATTAAAAAGTGCTCAGGCCAGATAAGTTTAGAGATGGGTAACCACTGGGAAGTAAAGTGTTAAGTAACAAAGTTAGAAAGATTTATAGTATATTGAGAAAGAAAGAGATAGATAGATGGACAAATATTTCAAGTAGAGAACACAGACCCTAGAATAAAGTAAAGTTTAAGAGGGATTAATATGAAAGAAATAGACACTACTCACAAGTTCAATATAATGAGTTGTCCATAAGTATAAGTAAATGAATACACCTAGCCTTGGTCATAAATCATGAAAGGATATAAAGAGGAGATATATCCAGGATAGTTGACTAAGGTACTAAGTAAATTTCGAGGACGAAATTTATTTGAAGGGGGTAGAAATGTAACATCCCAAATTTTCTTTATCTGTATAAGACTGACAGAGGAAAGAGGTTATGAAGGTCTTGGGATGGTAATCAAAAGGAAAAATAATGATTAAGAAAAGTTTTAAGCAAAAGAAAAAGAGAAGGTATAAAGTTGTAAAGAAAAAGGGACTAAATTGCAATTAATGAAAGTTTCAAGGACATAATGGACATCTTGGAAAAGAAAGGGACTAAAGTGAAAGTCTAAAAGTTCCATGGCGTAAAATGTAAGTAGACATAAACTTTGGGCCATCAAGTGTAATTATGAAAAGTTAAAGGCCTAAAGTGTAATTTTCAAAAGTTAAGGGGAAAAATAGTAATTATGAAAAGTTGAGCCAGAAAAGGCCCAAAAATACCCAAAAATGGTTTAGTCCCAAATTTTACCATAAAATAGAGAAAAATATTCTGATCATAACGCAACGCAAAATTTTGATTGGAGGTCCTGATAAATTGATATTAATTTATAAAGTTGGGAGATTATTACAATATCCTCTGGACCTCATAATCAGATAAAATTTGACAGTAAATTCTTATAAATAATATAAGAATTTACAAAACTGACAGAAGTAAAAAAGGAGTCTTGTAGAATTAATTATGAAATTTAAGGTGAAATCGGACAACGATAAAGGGTTAAAGAAAATATAGGGAATGTTTATTAGAACTTATGGGTCTCTAAAAATTATGAGACTTTGAAAGAAATTCATTTTATATTATAATGAATTTATAAAAATGTCAAAACTAATAAAAGAGGTGTTTAGAATTTATTTTAAAATCAGGGTAATTTAAGAATATCGGTATAGGAAGTACCTTGGGATATATGCCAAAATTATGGTTTGGGCCCAAGTAAGACCAACATGGCATCATATAGGTGTCCATGTAGCCCAAGAAATTGTCACGTGGTTAAATAAATTTTCTAGGATATTTTATGTATTTTTAAAAGATAAGAATTCAAGAAAATTCAAGAAGCATGTGAGGTGTCCTTGTGGGACACACAAGCTTTACACATGGCACCAAGAAGAAGAAGAAAGGGTTATTCCATGTTCTAAAATATAATAAAATAATATAAGAATTAACCTAATGATGATTAAGGATAATTAAGCTAAAAACCAACCAATCAAGTTCAAGATTAAGGAGTTGTAATAATTAGAAAAAGTGGGATTATTATAGACCTAAGGTGCCAAAATTTTGGCTATAAATACCCCTCTCATTCTTCACAAAATTGTGCCCCCTTGGTTCCCTTTGATAAACTCTTGTCATTTGAATACTCAACCAAGATAAAGACAATTAATTCAAGGCACTTAAAGGTCAAGGTAGTTAAGGCATAAGGTAAGCAATCTTTCCTAGATTATTTATAGATGTTTTGGAAGGATAAAACCTAGGTTTTTTTGGTTTGAAATTCCATTAAACCTACAGCGTGCTTGTTGTCTAAATTTTAAGTTGAAGGAGGAAGAAAGAAATAAAGCTATAACTATGTGATTAATGCTTGGATAAGTTAGTTTAGGGGATTGGTTATTGAATTAAGTTGTGATCTTGACTTTACCATTGATGAAGGCCATTTGGCCTTGGGCTGTTCTGGACCAAGAAGAATGAATTTCAATGATCTAATGCTTCCATTGAATTTATATGATGATTTTGTGTAAGATTGGATAGATTTGGAACCTTGGAAGCATTGGAATTGGAAGTTGTAATTTTTAGGTCTTCTCTGTTACTGTTCACACTCATGAATAGTGATTAGAATTTCATGATTTTTATGCTTTCAATGGTTTTAAAATGAAAAATTGTGTGGGATAAAGTAGGGTAACAAGTATTGGAAGCATTGGAATCAAAATGAGAATTTTTGAAAGAAAAAGAGAAGATTTTGGTTCTGTCCAGAACATCATGAAGCAGCTGGAATTTGAGCATTTTGAGTTCATAAATGGATTCAAAAGGTCAAATTGTGTAGGGTAAAGTCAAGACATCAATTGATTCAAAGACCAAACTAATTAATAAAGATTAAAGGAAGTTACTTTAAGTAGAGAAAGTTAAATGCTCAAGGAAGTTGAATTGTGATGAGTTAATGGTAATGTATGTGTATGAATATGCAATGGTTAGGATTTGATTTATGTATTCAATAAGGCAACCTCACTTCAAGGAAAGGTGACAAGGAAGAGGATAAAAGGAAAGTGAAGCATCAAGGTAGTAAACTTACCTAAACTTATAAGTGTTGAATGTATGGTTGATTGTGTTATGGCTTGATTGATTGATGTTATTCATATGTAATTGTTGAAGCTCTGTGCTATGATTACTTTGACCAATTGTATTTCATGTTACATGGAAGCATGCACATTACATTATGTTGACACAATCATAAGTAAGCACTAATACAAATCATTGATGCATACATTGTTTAGTACCATTTACTACTGAGATTTCCCCAGAAATCTCACCCCAAATTATATCTCCAATCACTAGGAAACTCAAGCATGAGAGAGGAGGAATGTTAGATGATGATATGGTTTGCTTGTATGGTTATGTTATAGACAAGTTTTGGGATGAATGTATGTAAATTTGGTTGTTAAAATTCTGCACTTGAACAATATAAAGTTTTAATCTATGACTTTTGGTCTATAATTAAAAATAGTTAATGATGTAATAAATATATAATAGTTTAGCAGTAGTTAGTTAACATGCCAAGCTTCATTTTCACACAAAGAATGCCTTATTTCGATGTCTGTACAAAGAGAACAAATTTTCTAAAGTGGGGGACCAGAATCTGTTTTTCAAAATTCTGATCAAATGGACAGTAAACTTTGACGTCGTAGTGACTCAGTTGACTGGTCAATTGGTCCAAGAAAGTATTTTTACCTTAAAATACATTATGTTAGCTTTAAGTATCTTTTTGAACCACTTCATTTTAAGTTTTTTGGAATTAGTCATGATTTTTAAAAGTTCATCACTGAATCTAGAATTACCAAATGAACAGTAACTGTGAACTTAAAAATTTTAGATTTTGAGATTGAACTTCAATGGACTTGTAAGTAGTTCTAAATGCTACTAAATGATCCCTAAGATGTACAAAAGTAAGGATATTATATTTTGGTATCAGAGTAAAGTTTTTGGCATCAGATAGGATAGTTTTCATACCCAAACCATATATAATTAGTATTATGTTGAAGATAGGGGTATAGTTAGAATGTTAATCATGATGTGTGGCATGTGGTATGTGATATCTTAAATGTTTTACATGTGTACATATGTTGCTCTGTTGTATGAACATATGTTATGCATATCTATGATTGTATTTCACAATTCTAGAAAAAGAAAGAAAGTAAAAGTCATGGTTAATACAAGAAGGACGGTTAGACCATAAGTGGTAGAGCCTTGGGATGAGGGTACTAATAACCAGATAGACCCTGTGCAAATTATTCTAGATAGGTTAGAACAACAACAACATGTAATAGACGATATGCAGGCAACTCAGGCTCGCTAAGATCAGGAACGAGATTCTGCTATCGCTACAGCTGCTGCTGCTGCAGTTGCTAGCTTACAACAGTCTGAGAAGGAGGTAGTACCAGAAAATGATGTAGAACCTAAACCTAAGTAAGATCATGGGCAGACTGGAATGAATAAACATCAAGGGTCTATAGGAAATAACAATAACCAGGAAAGTCTTTAAACATGGTTGGAACGATTCCATAAGTTTAATCCGCCAATGTTTGAAATGACGTTTGACACTCAAGTAGCAGAAGACTGGGTCAACTAGTTAGAGAAAATAATTAAGAGTTTAGAATGTCCCGCTGAAAGAAAGGCGCAGATAGTAGTATACAAGCTGGAAAAAGATGTTGTTAGGTGGTGGAGGAACACCGAAGTAATTCTGCAATGAAGAAATATTCCACTTACATGGGAAATATTTCTTAAGCAATTCAACGAGAAATATTTTCCATAGACAGTAAGAGATGAAAGTGAAGCAAAGTTTTTAATATTAAAGCAGGGTGAGCAAGAACCCTTTGACGATCATCTTGCTAAGTTTACTCGTCTTTCACGATATTCCACTTACCTAAACTGTATGAACGATGAGAGGTGGACCACTGAGAAGTTAACTCGAGGATTAAATTCTATGCTGAAGGAGAAGGTTTTTCCTAGGCAGATATGAAGGTTTAATAAAGCAATAAAGGTATGCAGGATCATAGAAAAGAATGTGCAATATCCAGAAAAGAGTGAGCTTGCTATATCAATACCATTGAGAATGGAGCCACCAGATTCCTTGAGAGGGAACACTAAGAAGAGAAATGGGCTAGTATATAGGTCAAAGGTTATAAAGAAACAGGGAAGTAGGCCATGTAGTGGGCCAAGAGAAGTTAATGGGCAACTAAGGCCTAATGTATATGGGAACTGTGGTCGAGACCATGGTACGAGGCATTGTCTAGTAGGTCAAGGGTTATGCTATAGGTATGGAAAGTCCAGACATTATGCCAAAGAGTGTCCACAGAATATAACAGGCAAAAGATACCAGACTCAGGGAATAGTGTATGCCCTAACTAGCAACGAGATGAGAAAGTCGCCTGCACCAAATCAAGGTACGAGTTTATTTGTGTTCTATTTCCACTAGCTAATGAGTAGATAAATCCTATACATTATTGGATTATATTGTCTAGTATGCACACTGTTGAGCTATCCTAGACCTAGTATGTTGCCTTTGTAGAGGAATGAATGTAATTATAGGTCTAAAGAGTAGGAAGTAGAGAAAACATAGACAAAGTAGTTAGTATTAGTCAAACCCTTAAGCATTAGAGTTTATATTAGGGTTGAAGTTAGTAGAAAAGGTTAAAAAAATAAACTTGAGATAAGATAGTAAGTGGGAGATACCTAGAGTAACATACAGTCTCAGTAAGTGGGACGTCAACTACAATATGACAGTCAGATACAGTATGATTAGGGGTTACTCAGGTATTTCTATAGGCTTATGAATGCTGTCGTATCCTTAATTTCATCCTTACATATACTCATCTGAAGGTATCTTACACCAATTGAACACCATTTTAGCTTAGAAACATCAATTTTCAAGAATTAGGTTATTGGTACTGTTCATGTTACTGTTCAATTGGTAAATCCAGATTACATTATGAACTTTAAAAATTCATAATTAAATCTAGAAAAATCAAAATCAGTTGGTTCCAATTTCTAATGGAATCTATTTCATTAAAATTTGAAGGAAAAATATGAAACTGAGGTTTCCTTGTCCAAATGAAATCCGTTTATTCATTGAAAAACAATGTTCATTTGGTAAGTCTGGAAGTTCCAGTTTCTTTACCTTATTTTCACAAATTCATTTCTCCTTGCGTACTTATCCAAATTAGGCATGTTACATATGTATTTAAAGATCCATATGTTTACTTTAGGATCATAAAATTTTGTGGAAAAACTCGTTCATTTACTATTTGAAATTCACGCATGAACCTCACTGCCTCTGGGTACTCGTTTTATCTTGATCCAGATTTTATTGTCAACTTTGAAAAATCATAACAATTAGAATACTTAACCAAATGAGGCGTTCTTGGTGTCCATTTAAATATCTAGATCTTAGATATATTCATAACAAATTTCACATGAAAATACGTTGGATAACTTATAAAAACTAACGTTGAAAGTCTACTGCCTCAAACTGGATCCATAGTAACATACATCAAGCACATCAAAATATCATCTTCTCAAGCTAAGTACCCAACTTTAAGTCGTATACAAATTAATCATCCCCATTTAACCTTTTGCCTCGAGAAATTCCAGTACCTAGAGCATGGTTATATACATATGGAAAGAATGAGATTTCATGGAAATCTCAATAGCAAGTCATACAAACTATAATTACATGCATGCTTGATTAAATGCTTAACATGTTATAATGATATGGGAGCTACTTCATGAACATGCATAGGCAACCTCTAACATGCATATTTTCATGACATTCATTATAAGGAGTTGCAACCATTCATATCTCATGATCATCATCATAAAATCATCTCATGCTCAACCAATAATTCATACATAACAAGCAAACATACAATCAAACAAGCATAAGATTATAGTTAGGTATTCTTGCTACCTCTTAGATGTCCTTGTTACTTCCTTCTTGGAATGATCTTCCCTTCTCACAAATGTCAAAACCTAGCCATTACAAGGTAACATCAAGTTACAATTCATTTCCAACACAATTCTAAGACTAGATTCTCATTAAGTTCCATTCTTTCTTTAATTTATGACTTAGGCTTCCATCTTTCTAAAATAACTTCTCATGGTTCACTTCCACATAATTTTTCATGTAGAATTCAAATATGCATTCAGAATTTCCAAACTCAAATTGCATCTTAAGTGACTGTACATAACCAAAAAGCTTCATCCTTTTCCAAAAATTCTCATTTTGATTCCAATGCTTCCAATACTTGTTTCTCTACTATAACCCCACACAATTTTCCATTTTAAACTCATTGGAAACATCAAAATCATGAAATTCCAACATATGAACAGTGATTCATATAGTACCAGAACAGAACACAATCTTTCATTCACAAGCATACTTTGATTTCCAAGCTATTACGCCTTGATTCTAGCTTGTTTAAGCTTGTCTAAACTATCCATAACATAAAACTCATATTCCTTTCACATCCAAACAGAATATCCAGAAGCACCCTCAAGATAAATATGCCCCAAAAACCCCTTAAAACCAAGAGCAAACTTACTAGAACAAAGCCTAGGATCAAGGGGACTAATTACCTTACTAGTTCTTCCGAGGTGCTTGCTTCTTTCTAGCTTGAATGAAAATTTTGCAAGAGTTTCCCCAAGGTTCTTGTGCTCACAATTTTGAGCAGAATTGATGGGGTATTTATATTAAAATTGGGTGAAAATAAAAGGCCAAGATCATTTTGTGTACTATTTGATCTAATGGCTTAGATTTAATCTTGGATTTTCTTTTCTTTAATAATTATGACATCACCTTCATGACATCCTCAAAGGGACACCTCACAAGCCACATGGCGCCATTCTAAGGGAGAGAAGCTTTTGAAAAAATTCCAGTCCAGTCCGGTACCAGCTCAGTCCGATTCCCCAAAAACCAGACTGTTTTCTGAATCTATTTTTTTTTGAGATTCCATAATATGTTTTCTGACCTTAAATCTAGTATCCGGATTCTTTCTATCATTGACATTCTTACACTGGGTCTAAACTTAATTACAGATCCCTTGAAAAATGACCAAAATACCCTGGTGCCCTTTCTTACACTACATTAACCCTAAGGGCATAATTGTCATTTCACACCTCTTTGTACCTTATCAGAGCATATACTGACTCTGAGGAATCATTCCTATACTTGTCTTGGCATTTTGTCCTGTCCAAAATGACCAAAATGCCCTCCATTCATCTCTTGTACATTATTATAACACAGGCGCATTTTCGTAATTTTGCACTTTTTCGGGGTTCCCTAGACACTGGCCCACATACTGCTAGGTACCTTATTGGGCCTTTGGGATGCCATTTTGGGCCTTTGTCTAGGTTTATTACTTTTATAGCACAAATCCCAAGAAACCTCTCCAGAAGGTATTTATCGGGTATTTTATTCTACTGTAAATTCCATTAAAAATTCTACAGGATTCCTTTTCTAATCCTGTTAGTTTTATAAATTCTCATATTAATTGTAGGAATTTACTGTAAAGTTTCATCTGATTCTGAGGTCCAAAAAATGCTGTAATAATTTTATGTGACTTCAGAAATTTATATCAATTTTTTGGGACCTCAAATCAAAATTCTGTGTTGCGTCAAACTAACCGGAATAATTTTCTCTATTTACTGGTAAAATTTGGGTCTGATCTGATTTCGGGCATTTTTTGCCTATTTTCGGTCCAAATTCTTCATAATTACACTTTTGCCCCTTGACTTTTCATAAATTACACTTATGTCTCACATTTGGTTAAAATTACACTTAAGGACCCCACATTTTTGTCTACTTTCTCTTTTGTCCTTAAAACTTTTATAATTCCACTTAAGTCCTTGCATTTTCTTCCTTTTTCAATTCAATCCCATTCTTTACATAAATGGCCACATTTTCCTTAGAAAATCTCACATATATTACGTACAAACTGTACATACAAATCAGTACAGAAAATTAGTGATATTACAAATGCAGTACTCAGGGCCATTTCTTATGTTACGGTTACAGCAAGTACTAAGAGGGTGGTAGTGTTATAACTCTATCAAAAGAAATGATATATAGAAAGAAGAACAGATAACAATAAAGAGATTGTTCTCAGATCACCTTTCAGATAAGAGTTGGATCTAAAATAGATAGCCCTCAGATAGAGCTAGATTCAGATGAATTCAGATCACTCTTCAAATAAGAGTTGGATCTGATATAGATTGCTCTTCAGATAAGAGCCCAGTTCAGTTACAGATTGCTCGCAGTTAGAGCACAAATTGAAATGAGAAGTTATGATATGGCCATAGCAACAGAATGCAATGGCAGGTGGTTAGGCCATGATTACACAAGGCAACAACCCATGGTAAGCCACAACAGAGTAAAAAAAGATGAGAAGAAACTCTTGAGTAAGAGAGGAAATAAGTAAAGTCTTGGTAAATAATATGGGGTACTGGATGTATTATTTTTAAAAAAATTAAATTATTAATTGAGTTATGAACAAGTGGAAGCAGTTAACCTTATAACTTAGTCTGTTGGTTTTAAGATCTTTTAGAGATGATAATATAGTAAAACGGAATCATAGAGGATTCTGGAGGGCAGTTAGATCCTAGCATGGCTCCAGGGTCACAGTTAGATCCTGAAGAGGCTAACAGTCTATCGCAGTTAGATCCTGAGGTCGCAGTTAGACTTAGCCTAAGGAAACTAATGAGCATGAAGATATGAATACAATGTAGTATCTCTCTAGAAAGATGATTACCAAAGATAAAGTTAAAAGAAGCGTCACTAGTTGATTAACTCATGTAGAAAAATTATTTATAATGGTTTTCCTCATATAGCCTCTATTATATACAGATTGAACTTAGTTTCCCTTAAACAAAGACGGAGTCCAAGTTCAAATTTAAGTGTTGATATTCAAAGTTTTGTAGAAGTATGCCTAAGGAACAGAGAAGAGAACCCCATAAGTTTTGAGAACAAAAAAGTATGAGCTGACAGATCCTTCTGTAATATCCCTAATTTTCTGTACTGATTTGTATGTACAGATTGAATGGAATATATGAGTTATTTTTCAGGAAAAAGATGTGGTTATTTATGTAAAGAAAGGGATTAAATTGAAAAAGAAAGAAAAGAAAAGGACTTAAGTGTAATTATGGAAAGTCTAAGGCTAGGAATGAAAAGTAGACAAAAATGTGGGGTCTCTAAGTGTAATTTTAGCCAAATTTGAGGGACTTAAGTCCAAAGAAAAAAAATTCCCTGGGGCCAAAGTGTAATTAAAGAAAGTTAGGCCAGAAGTAGTTTGGACTACCTGAAAGCCTTTCAGTCCCAGATTTCACCAGTAGATAGAGCAAGAGATGCTGGGTAATCCAGCTTAATACAAGAATTTTTCAAGACTCCAGATAGCCAAAATTGATTTGATAGTCTAAAAGTTATAAAGATTCCTACCGGATATCCTAGATTTCAGATATAAGTAAGAAATTACAGGATGATGCGTCCTGATGGGGTGGATGTCAGGAAACTAACAGAATACCGATAGGAGGTCTGTAGAAAAAGTTATTCACAAATTAGCAAATACAGACGGGAGAGTGAGGCCTCCGGGGATCCGATTAGGAGATTTATCGGTATTTAAATAGGGACTGAATGAGTTCAGGTGACCTCAGTCAGATGACTGTTATGACCCATTAGGATGTCTAAACACAGTAGGCCAGTGTATCTGGTAAAAGGAGTCGGTGTCCAGAGATGTGTATAAATGGTGTATAATAGCTAAAATACTCGATGAACATTGACGGGGGAGGATTCCTCGTAATGAGTACCATAAAGGTAATGGACCCTGAAAGGCCCAATAATGGCGCCATCAAAGGCCAAGTAAGACCCTTGGACTGATAGGTGGGCCAGTGTCCAGCAGAACCCCGGAACAGTGGAAAATTATGAAAATGCCCCTGTGTTGTACTAAAGGGTAATAGATGAATGGAGGGTATTTTGGTCATTCTGGACAGGTCCAGTAGCCAAGACATACACAGGTGAGGCTAAATAGAGTCAGTATATGCCCTGACAGGGTACAGAAAGGTGTAAAATGATGATTTTACCCTTAGGGTTAAGATAGTGCAAGAAAGGGCACCCAGGGGTATTTTGGTCATTTCACAGGGGATCTGTAATTGAGTTTAGGCCCAGTATAAAATGTCAATCATATAAAGGACCCAGATACTTAATTTAAGGTCAGAAGACATAATATGGATTTTCAGAAAAATTAGATTAAGAAAATAGTCCAATTTTCGAGGAAACGGACCGGGGCGGTACCGAATTGGACTGGAAATTTTCCCGAGGCTTCTTGGCTCTCTCAATTTCGCCATGTGAGAAATGTGAGGGATGAGGTGTCCCATGAGGTGTCCCTTGGGATGATGTCATGATGATGAAGTAAAGGAATAAAGAAAATAAGAAATTCCAGAAAAACGGTGGCCACAAGTTCAAAATGCTTAGAAATTACGAAAATGCCATCCATCAAAACTATAAATACCCCCTTGCCATTCATTCTCACGGCCAAGAGAAAGATTTAGAGAGATAAGGAGGTTCTGGAGAGAGAAAGTGAGAGGAAGAAAAGAAGAAAGGAAGTTCTGGCGGTGTGGAAAGCAGTACATAGATTCTAGAGTTCTGCTAAGCTTTTGAGGTAGTAACTAATCCTAGCTTTTATGTAATGGCTTTGTGATTTGTTGTGCTATTGTTTGGTTGGATTGTTGTCTTATATGTTATGCTTGAAGCTCTATTACAATGCTATGATCATATGTTATTGAATATGGAAGCACGCAGCATACTTATCTGTACACAATCATAAGCAAGCACTGTCACTCTGCATTACATATATTATGATTATTACTACTGAGATTCCCCCGAATCTCATCCCAATAAATAACCCATTACAGGGGAGGTTATGCCGAAGTAAATTTTGGGGATTTTAAGAGACGCCATTATGTTGCCGAAATTATGCCAAGATAGCAATAGTAAAGAAAGGAGCTAATACGTACTGTGTACATAGGTACTGTCTAAGGAGGCTGGAAGTGAGTGGACCTAGCCTGTTCATCCAGTCTTTCTTGGGTACTTACGTAGAATGGTAGTTCTCACGAGAATTACCGAATCGGTACAAGATCAGTTACTTTCTAAAGACGAAGAGTAGCGGTTATGCTGCCGGATTCCAGGCAGAAAAGATGTAATGGAAGTATAAGAATTTTGTACATGTTCTGATGTATAACAACTTATTATTTAATAATGGGTATTGTTTGGCATGTTTGACTGATATGTGATGGATGTATGCATATGTATGCCAAGTTGAGTGCTGGAATTTACCACTATGAACAGTAATACGTGGTGACTTGATGATGTTTGATCCATAATTAAAAGTAGTAAATGGATGAATAAATGTATGATATTTTTATGGTAAATATTACACATATTAAGCTTCTATTTGATATATAGAATGCCTCATTTGGATATCTACACATGGAGATATAAATTATCAAAGTTGGGACCAGAATGCTGGATTAAGGGAAAAAAACGCAGGATGAACAGTAAAATTTTAACGTAACCTACATTGACTCAGTCAAGGAATGGTCAACTAGTGATTTTTTCCTGAAAGATAATTGAGTTAGATTCATGTAGCAATTTGAACCACTTCATTTCGAGTTTTCTGGAATTAGTTATGATTTTTCGAAGTCAGGTCACTCATCTGGAATTTATACAGTGAACAGTACTCGATAAGAGTAAAACTCCAGATTAAGAAACTGGACTTCAATGACCTTGAAAGTGGTTCTAAATGCTACCAAATGGTCCCTAAGACGTACGAAAGTAAGGACGTTTCACCTTCAGATAAGGATAAAGAGATTAAAAGGCTAGAGAGGCCCAGAGAAGAGGGTCTAAGGTAAAGCAAAGATAGAATACAGTTCTATGAGAAAGTGAATGCTAGGGCATAAAGCCATATGAGGAGTAAACTAGTCCTAACCCAGTAGCACACTTGATTGAAAAGTGCTTAGGCCAGATAAGTTTAGAGATGGGTAACCACTGGGAAGTAAAGTGTTAAGTCACAAAGTTAGAAAGATTTATAGTATATTGAGAAAGAAAGAGATAGATAGATGGACAAATATTTCAAGTAGAGAACACAGACCCCAGAATAAAGTAAAGTTTAAGAGGGATTAATATGAAAGAAATAGACACTACTCACAAGTTCAATATAATGAGTTGTCCATAAGTATGAGTAAATGAATACCCCTAGCCTTGGTCATAAATAAGGAAAGGATATAAAGAGGAGATATATCCAGGATAGTTGACTAAGGTACTAAGTAAATTTCAAGGACGAAATTTTTTTAAGGAGGTAGAAATGTAATATCCCAAATTTTCTCTATCTGTATAAAACTGAGAGAGGAAAGAGGTTATGAAGGTCTTGGGATGGTAATCAAAAGGAAAAATAATGATTAAGAAAAGTTTTAAGCTAAAGAAAGAGAGAAGGTATAAAGTTGTAAAGAAAAAGGGACTAAATTGTAATTAATGAAAGTTTCAAGGACATAATGGACATCTTGGAAAAGAAAGGGACCAAAGTGAAAGTCTAAAAGTTCCATGGTGTAAAATGTAAGTAGACATAAACTTTGGGCCTGAAACATCCTCCCTTATACCCCTCAGAGTACACTTGCGGAAGCGATATTAGCTTGATTATATCTTAACTTAAGCCCAGAAATTAAATTTTACTCTTAAGTTCCTTATTCTGAACCTTTAATTTGAGAAATGATTAATCTTATTCTACAAATCCAAAAAAGGCTTATTACCTATCCACGGAATACCCCAGATGTGTACCACTAACTCACCAAATTTTGTAGCCAAACTCCTTCGTTTACTAGGTCAAACTGAGGTCAAAACACTGCTACCTCAGGACCTGCGAATTTCTCTTTTAATTCCCCATTCACAAATTGAACATGCCAAACAATATTTATTATTAAATAATAAAATATCATACAACAGGACATACACAGAATTCTCATATTTCTATTACATCTTTTCCTACCCGAAATTCGGCAGCACAACTGCTAGGCGTCATCTGTACAAAGAACTGAACCGTACTGATTCGGTAATTCCCTCATGAGAACTACCATTCTACGTAAGTACCCAGGAAAGACTGGATGAACCGGCTAAGTCTACTCACTTCCAGCCTCCTTAGACAGCACCTACGTACACAATACTTATCATATTCTGATGTTCAGTCTTAAATTCCGCAGCATAACGGCGTCTCTCAAAATTCTTAAAATTCACTTCAACATAATCTCCCTGTAATGGGTTAGATATGGGGAATGAGATTCGGGGGAATCTCAGTAGTAAATAATCATAACAATATATGTAATGCAGTGTGATAGTGCTTGCTTGTGATTGTGTACAGAGAAGTATGCTGCGTGCTTCCATACTCAATAACATATGATCATAGCATTGTAATAGAGCTTCAAGCACAACATATAAGACAACAATCCAACCAAATAATAGAACAACAAATCACAAAGACATTACATAAAAGCTAGGATTAGTTACTACCTCAAAAGCTTAGCAGAACTCTAGAATCTCTATACTGCTTCCGGCTCCGCCAGAACTTCCTTTCTTCTTTCTTTCTCTCACTTTCTCTCTCTAGAACTTCCTTATCTCTCTAAAAGGGCTCTTGGCCGTGCATAATGAAGAGCAAGGGGGGTATTTATAGTTTTGGTGAATGGCATTTCCGTAATTTTGAAGCCTTTTGAACTTGTGGCCCTGGTTTTTCTGGAATTTCCTATTTTTCTTTATTCCATTTACTACATCATCATGACATCATCCCAAGAGACACCTCATTGGACACCTCATATGTCACATGGCGAAATTGCAAGCTCCTGGGACACCTCATCAGCTGACTCAGCGTTTCTAGATAGTTCCAGAGTCTTGCCCCGGAATACACGGCTGAGATCGTGCCACGTGTCATCAACTTTTTCTTCCTCCTCTATGTTGGCGCCATGTGGCATCTTGATGGCACCTTTCACGCCATCCAATGCTATCCAGATAAGTCTCGAACTTTATCTGATCACCTCGATTATCGTGCCAACCGTTTCTGACCCTGGTCAACTATCCAGATATCCGTTTTTGACTGTCTAACCTTAGCCAAATGACCAAAATACCCTTTACTCATTCTTCAGTTATTCTATAACATAAGGGCATTTTCGTCATTTTGTACCTTTTTCCCGGACACCGGCTCCTCTTACCACTGAACTGATATTATGGGCTTGGGCCTTCCCTGGTGTCACTATGGGTCTTGAAAACACTGTATGACCTCTGGCCACAGTCCGATCATCTCTATTTGGACTGCTTTTCCTTTACCGATTAAAACTGTAAATTCCCATCTTCGGGAATTTTTACAGAAAAATCGGGACCTCAAATCAAAATTCTGTGTTGCGTCATTCAACCCGGAATCATTTTCTCTATCTCCCTGTATTTTCAGATATTTAATCCGGATCGGGCTATTTTTGCCTGAAAGTACGCTCCCGCGCACACTTTTCAGAAATAACCATTTTACCCTTGGTCATATTTCTAATTCTTTCATACTTATAGAGACCTCATATGCACATTTCACAGTTCAGTGAAATGATCAGCATAATTTTCTCTATTTTTTGGAAAAATATGGTACTCATCGGCTACCAGTCCAATCTTTCCCATAATTACGATTATGCCACTTAATCCTCTTTCTGGCATCTTAACCTCATCTTCTCATCCCTCATCTTAAGGTCTAGAAATTCTTTTTCAATAACTCATCCCCTAAACTCTTTGGGAGTCATTTTAATTGAAAGGCTCGACAACCCGCCCATATCAGGTTATCTTACACCGGAGCCAGCCTATATCAAGCTACCTGCAGAATTCCTAGGCTTAAGACTTAGGATATTCCTCACATTCCTCATTTTGAACCTAGGTGAACTGTTCCGATTCTGTAGGTTAAAGACTTAACTCATCTTTAAATCCTAAAGGACTTAGCTCATCCCTCGGATTCCTACAAAATACAGGTAAGTAGTCCGCCCATATCAGATTACTACCCTGGGACTACGGGTTTAGCAGCTTGCCCATATCAGACTACCTTCCAGTTCTCCTAGACCCAAAAATCGGGATGTTACAGGGCCATCAAGTGTAATTATGAAAAGTTGAGGGCCTAAAGTGTAATTTTCAAAAGTTAAGGGGAAAAATTGTAATTATGAAAAGTTGAGCCAGAAAAGGCCCAAAAATACCCAAAAATGGTTTAGTCCCAAATTTTACTATAAAATAGAGAAAAGTATTCTGATCAGTTTAACGCAACATAAATTTTAATTTGAGGTCCCGATAAATTGATATTAATTTATGAAGTTGGGAGATTATTACAGTATCCTCTGGACCTCATAATCAGATGAAATTTGGCAGTAAATTCTTATAAATAATATTAGAATTTATGAAACTGACAGAAGTCAAATTATATCTCCAATCACCAGGAACCTCAAGCATGAGAGAGGAGGAATGTTAGATGATGATATGGTTTGCTTGTATGGTTATGTTATAGACAAGTTTTGGGATGAATGTATGTAAATTTGATTGTTAAAATTCTGCACTTGAACAATATACAGTTTTAATTTATGACTTTTGGTCTATAATTAAAAATAGTTAATGATGTAATAAATATGTAATAGTTTAGCAGTAGTTAGTTAACATGCCAATCTTCGTTTTGACACAAAGAATGCCTTATTTCGATGTTTGTACAAAGAGAACAAATTTTCTAAAGTTGGTGACCAGAATCTGTTTTTCAGAATTCTGATCAAATGAACAGTAAACTTTGACGTCGTAGTAACTCAGTTGACTGGTCAATTGGTCCAATAAAGTATTTTTTCCTTAAAATACATTATGTTAACTTCAAGTATCTTTTTGAACCACTTCATTTTAAGTTTTCTAGAATTAGTTATGATTTTTTAAAATTCGTCACTAAATCTTGAATTACCAAATGAACAGTAACCGTGAACTTGAAAATTTTAGATTTTGTGATTGAACTTCAATGGACTTGTAAGTGATTCTAAATGCTACTAAATGATCCCTAAGATGTAGGAAAGTAATGATGTTACAAAAAGTCCCACCAATAAAAGAATAACTTATTTGCAGTTTGGAATAGTTAATTTACCATTTTACCCTTTAAACATCACATTCCAAGCATAATCATGTATTACCACAAAACCACAATTATAGGCATAAAATGCATGGTAAAGTTGTCACAAAACCCTTCAAATGTCACATAAACCATACACAATTTGTATCTTATCAACTAGTATGAAATAAAATATAATATTATTATTCTTACTCCTGTATATATGGTGCGAAGAAACAATCAATACCGGTTTCACCAAGCCTCCTTGAAATGTATTAAAGTCTCAAAGATTGGGAGGTCCATTTTGCATAAATGTTAATTGGGCATAAGAATCCGAACTGACCTTGTTTGCCCTTGGAAACCAACTCAGCGTGCATGTACCTACAGCTAATGCAAACACGACTTTAGTTAATGCAAATACTCAGCTTGCATGAATTTTGTTATTACATATATTTACATTTAAATTAGACTTACATCAAAAACACTTGGACGCAAGCGGAGGTCAGTTCATACCCAGGAGTGATAAGAGATTTCACATCTGTATGGTCAACAAAGGCCGATGCCCCACATCACCCACAACTAAATTCATTGGCAACGCATCCACATGGAATGTTTTGTTATATGTTATATCCTAATTTTCCCTATCTGTATAATACTGATAGAGGAAAGAGGTTTGGAAAAGACTGTGATGATGAATAGAAAGGAAAAGTAATGATTAAACCATGGTATAAAGAAGAGGGACTAAAATGAATAGTCTAAAAGTTCTATGGTGAAAATGAAAGTAGACAAAAGCTTTGGGCCATTAAGTGTAATTATATAAAGTTGAGAGCCTAAAGTATAATTTTCAAAAGTTCTAGTGTAAAATGGTAATTATGAGAAAGTTGAACCTGAAAAGGCCCAAAAATATCCAGAATTAGTGCAGTCCCAAATTTTCCCATTAAATAGAGAAAATTATTCTGATCAGTTTAATGCAACATAAAATTTTGATTTGAGGTCCCCATAAATTTATATGAATTTTTGAAGAAAGAAAAATTAGTACAGTATCCTCTAGACCTCAGAATTAGATAAAATTTGGCAATGAATTCTTATAATTAATATGATAATTTATCAAACTAACATAACTCAAAAAGGAGTTATGTAGAATTTAATATAGAATTTACAATGGATTAAAACACCCGATAAATACGTTTTGGGAGAATTTATTGGGAATTGAGCCCATGAGGGTAGTGGATCATGTAGACCGCTCAAAATGGAGCCTTATAGGCCTAATAATATTTTTAGATAAGTATGTGGGCTAGGGCTAATAAAGACCTAGAAAAATATGAAATTACAAAAATGCGACTATGTGTGCCACTGTGTTGTGTCATTGAGCCAGAGATAGATGAAGGGCATTTTGGTCATTTGACTAAGGTTAAACAGCCAAGGAGAGTTCCTAGAATAGTTGACCAAGGTTAGGGAATACTCTAATAAGGTGTGAAAAGACGATAATACCCTAGAGATATTAAAGTAAATAAAGAAGAATCAATGGGCATTTTAGTAATTTGACAAGGGATCTGTAATTAAGTTTAGACCTACTCTAAGAATATCAATGGTATGAAGAATCTAGATACTGGATTTAAGATCAGAAAGCATATTATGGAATTTCAAAAAAATTATAATTATAAAATAGTTTGGTTTTTAGGGAATTGGACTGAGCCGGTACCAGATTAGACTAAAATTTTTCCAGATCCTTCTTCTCTTAGAAATTTTGCCACATGTCCTATGAGTTGTCCCTTGATGATGTCATGGATGATGTCATATTAGATTTTAAGAAAAGTTTAATCCAAGAATAAATGTGAGCCATTAGATCAAATAGTGCACAAAGTGATCTTGGCCTTCCATTTTCCATTGGATTTTTCTATAAATACCCCTATATTTCTGATTCAAAATCATGAAGGGAGAACCCTTGGGGAGGTTATGTCAAAATGGAAATTTAAGCCAAGATAAAGAAGAATCCAAGGTCCAAAGTTCAAGCAAGCTAGAGATTAAAGGTAAGTAATCTATCCTAGGTTGATTTTAGAGCTTGAACTTAGGGTTTTCATAAAAGAAAGTTGATTTTTTCCTAGGGTGTATGTGCTGGCCAAAACCCTAGATGAAAGGAGAAAGAAGAAATTAAAGTTAGAGTTATGTGATTGAAGCTTAAACAAGCTAGTGTATGGGAGCTGGAATTTTATGATTCTAAGCCCATAAATGGATTCAAAAGATGAAATTGTGTAGGGTAAAGTCAAAACATCAATTGATTCAAAGGACAAGTTAATTAGTAAAGATTAAGAAAAGTTAATGTAGTTAAGTGAGTTCAATATTCAAGAGATGTTAGATTGTAATGGATGGATGGCTATGTGATGTTAGGATTTGATTGTGGACTCTAAAGAGGCAGCCACACATCAAAAGAGAAGTAAGAAGTAAGAAGCAAAGTTAAAGTGAAACAAAGTCAAGCATGTGAGGTCATAAACTTATCCTAAACTTGTATGTATTGAATGTTATGCTTGGTTGTGCTATGGCTTTGTTGAATTATGTGCATATTGTATATGATTGAAGCTCTGTTTCTATGATTATTTTGGCTAATTATATTTCATATGATACATGGAAGCATGCACATTACACAATGTTAACACTTTCACAAGCAAGCACAAGTATTTACATTAATGCATACATTGTTTAATACCGTTTACCACTAGATTTCCCCAAAAATCTCACCCCAAATTATATCTCCAATCAACAAGAACCTCAAGCATGAGGGATGAAGAATGTTAGATGATGATATGGTTTGCTTGTGTGGTTATGATATAGACAAGTTTTGGGATGAATATATGTAAAGTTATTTGTGAAAATTCTGCACTTGAACAAAAGATAGTTTTGAGCTATGACACTTGGTGTATAATTAAAAATAGTTAATGATGTAATTGAAGGGAATTGGAAGACACGCAGCGGAAATTAACTTTAAAAATTTTTCCATTCCCAGCCAGGATCTACCAAATGTGTTTAAGTCAAGGAGAAAGAAGTGTTACCTTCGGTATTCAAGCTGTGGTCGTGACCTCAGTGTCCACTAGTCGTGACTCTTCGCCTCTGTTATTTTCAGTCGCGACCTCCTCATCTTCTTGTCACGACCTGTCGCCTCTGGAGTTTGCAGTCGTGACCTACTCAACTTCTAGTCGCGACCTGTGGTCTCTGGAGTTTGCAGTCGCGACCTACTTAGCTTTTAGTCGCGACCTGTCATCTCTGGAGTTTTCAAATTTCTGACGTTCAGATGCCAATTTAGTCGCGACCTCTGTGTCAACTGGTCGCGACTTCTTCATACCTGGTGCTCTTTTTCGATAGCAAGAAGTCGACAACTCAGATCGGCTTTCTCTACCGGTATCCACACGAATAGCATTCCAACCACGAACGACGTGCTAGCGCCTCTTATCCTTCTAGGGCTTTTTCAAGATTCCGTCTTCACCATCTCTATTTTGGCAGTTTCTTATCTGCAAACTTTTTGCACTCTCCTTGCCCCCTTTCTTGTGTGTAGAACCCTAGCCCCTAATGCCAAATATATAGGATGCTATCGGGCTTCTAATTGGGCCGAGCTTCAGAATTAATCTTATATTAATTCTGAAATTAATACAATATCATATATTACATAATTTGATAAGAAACTAATTAAATAAATATGGTTTTTATTAAATTCGTCCCACAGATTTAATTTACCTATTTATTTAATTTAAAATAAAGATAAGACGGAATTATATTTGATTTATTCTCATAAATCAAATTTGAGATATCTTATCAATTGAAATTTTAAATTCAAATAGATCATATCAATTTAAATTCAAATTCAAAAGTGATAGAGATTTAATTTATCCTTATAAATTAAATCTTGCAAATATCTCTTATATTATATATAATATATAAATACAAATTTATATATATATATATAATATATAAATTCACCCTAGATTATTCATTGAATCAAGACATGTCTTATATTTAATGAACCTGGACATCACAGCTCGAGTTGGGCTATTTTGTGTGCGACCCTGTTGGCCCATATGAAGTTGACAGTGGGCCAGTTACTATACTAACCCACAAGTCATAAGCGGCCTCTAGCAAGACATTACGACTACCCAAAACATATTAGGATCGATGAACGATGTTACCTTTCATACAACCATATCACGTCCCTTTTGTCACATGATATTTCGGTCATGGATGAGGCATGGTGAACGTCATCCTCCTATTCTTAATCGTCACTTTCTCGATCCCTGAGCAGTCTGACTATAGTAATGGAACTACCCTTCCATTACAGTATGGCCATACATTTCTCAGACTTACTCATCGAGGGGTCCAGTAATATCTCTCTACGAATGTAAGGGACAAATTCCATCTTGACCATTCACATTCCTCAACATGAAAAACCACTAAGCCCGAATATAGCCTTTATGATCACTAGGTCAAAAGTGACTTTTGACTAGGTCAAAGCTGAGCGTTTGTCATGTAGGAATCCATGATGAACTCAGGTCAAAGGGCATAATGATATGGCTTGTATATGAGAGAAGCTTATGACTTGACCCATGAAGCTCTCTCATGGCGGGTCGGTCCAACACCTTGTACTCTTACATGTGCCTATGACTTTGATTTATATCTGTATATATCTTCAAAGTTATACTGGTCTTATTTTATCTCTGCTCCTGCATAGATGACTGACCAGGGACATTTAGGATAAGATCATGAGTTATCCAAGGATGGTCATCACAGTAAACATGCAAATAATGTGATAACATAATTAAGAAATTCATAAATCAACAATGTTCATAACATAATGATTGGCCCCTAGGGCACAATCTCCAACAATAATAAATGTATGATATTTTAGTAGTTAGTTAACATGCCAAGTTTCATTTTGACACCAAGAACACCTTATTTCGATATCTGTACAAAGAGAATAAATTTTCCAAAGTCAGGGACCAGAATTTGTTTTCAGAATTTTTGACCAAATGAATAGTAATCTTTGACGATTAAACTGTATTAATTGGCTAAAAATTTGGTCAAAAAATTATTTTCCCTTAAATTTCAAGATGTTAGCTTCTAATAGAATTTTGAACCACATCATTTAAATTTTCCTAGAATTAATTATGATTTTTTTAAATTTGTTGCCTAATCTGGAATACCATATGAACAGTAACTCGAGAATAGTAAAAATTCCAGATTTAGCTAATGGACTTCCAAAGTCTTGTAAGTGGTTCTAAATGCTACTAAATGGTCCTTAAGATGTATAAAAGTAAAGATGTTACATCATATGCCAATAGGATCACACGTTGCATGGTACTTAAAGTGGGAGGTGTGGGAAGTTCGCTCGGGGATGACGCGACGTGATTTCAAACAATATGCTTTGGACATAATATGAAAGTCCCCTTTACCTGACTCACTATCTTTACCTCGTCAGTGGGAATTGGGAGAAGAAAATCTTTAATTATCATGTCTTCAACTATCACCCTTAACTGATTGTCCTGAATTTGGATGAAATACCGAATAATGTATAAGATAATAGAAGTGTGAGGGAAATAAATCATTCTCATGTGAATTATGATCCTTATGGTTTTTACACTAAAGAGGCTAATTTTAAAATTAAAGGAGCTTTGATTGTAGCTTTACCTAAATTTCATGGTTTTACAGAAGAATGCCCACATCGTCTTCGGGTAATTTAAAGGAGAATTTAGCAGAAATAACAACTTTAGATAATTGAATAGAAAAGAGAATGAAATTACTTGAAAGAGAGTTGTATTCTATAAAGCAAGTTCATGCAGTGGGAACCTCACAAGCAGTAGTTATAGGATGTGAGTTATTTGATTAATGATACATGCTATAAATACATGTGATAGACAGTATGAAGAAGTAGCAGTAATGTATCAAGGGAGAGAGAACCAATACCAGTAGAGAGATCCTTACTCCAACACATATAATCCTAGTTAGAGAGACCATCCAAATTTTAGGTGGGGGAGTGGGGAAAATAGGCCAAACCAATTCTAAGGAGGTGGTGCTTCTTCAAGCAACAACCAGAGTAATACAAGGTCTATGGTTCCTATTTAACATAATGCCTTAGCAACATCAAGACCAGATGAGACTTCTCAATTGTTGAATAGAATGGCTGCACAAGTGAACAACATGGATGGTAGAATGACCAATATAGATAACAAGCTCAAAGATAATGATAGTCAATTCACCTCCATAGCTTCAATTCTTCAAAGTATGCAGAAGGATAATGCCGATGTGCATAGGAAACTTCAGGAGTTATAAGTTCTAAGAATACGGATACTACAAGTCACTTAACTCAAGTTTCCAATATAGTGAGTGACATCTAAAGAAAGAACAGTGGCAATATACCTTCGAATACTATTATTAATCTGAAGGTCTGAATGCTATATAACTCAGAAGTGGGAGAAAAGTTTATTTTAAGGAAGATGATACACTAAAGGAGGATATGGAAGATTTTAAAGTTAAAAATACATCATTGTCACAGATAAAGATTAGGAAATCAGAGAGTATGAAAGAACAGTAGCTTATGACTAAGAAATCAACCAAAGAGGAGAATCCATAAGTACAAGAGATTCAAGAAGAGGAAGAGATAATGCAAAGTCCAATATACAAAGGGAAGCAAACTGAGGAGAAGGCGGAGTCAAACACAAAAGGAGCCTCTATGCCTTCAGGTAAGGAGGTAAGTATAAAGGATTTTCATTTTCCTAAAGCTTACTTTGCTTGAAAGAAAAAGATTGACCCTCAATTTGCAAAATATGCTTATACTCTTTTCAATAAACTTGAAATAAATATTCCTATGGTTGAATTCCTTAAGAGAAATCCTAAGTATGCTAAATTTTTAACAGAGTTATGTGCTAATAAGAAGAAGTTTAAGCCTCTTGAGAGAATTTAGGTGAGTGCTAATGTGTTATCACTTTTTAAGGGTGAATTATCAGTTAAGTGCCAAGACCCAGGATCTTACATAATCCCATATGTAATATCCTACTTTTTAGGCCTAGAGACTCAGAAAGTAGCCTGAAATAGATAGGCTACCAGACCCCTTCGAGCAGAAGTCCCAGAAACATACAGAGGGTTTTTAGGGACTAAACTGCAAATAAATGAAAGTACAGGGGCTTATGTATAAATAGTAAAAGTCCTTAGGGGGCACAATGGTCATTTTAGAAAAGAAAGGGACTAAAGTGAAAAGTTTAAAAGTTCCATGGTGTAAAGATAAAAGTAGACACAAGTTTGGGCCATTAAGTGTAATTATAAAAAGTTAAGGGACGTAATTGAAAAGAGGAAAAGTATACAGGGGCAAAATGGTAATTATAAAAAGTTGAGCTGGAAGTGGCTTAGAACTGTCCAAAAGTATTTTAGTCCCAAATTTCATCAATAGATAGAGGAAATGATGCTGGTTAATCTAGCCTAATACAGAAATTTTATTAGAGTTCCAGATAGCTGAAATTTATCTGATAGTCTAAAAGTTATATGAATTTTTTATTAGATCTCCTGGACCTCAGATATGAGTGAAAAGTTATAAGAATGTGCATCTTGTGAAGCCAGAGATCAGGGAACTGACGAAATCCCGAAAGGAGTTCTGTAGAAAAAGTTATTCACATATTAGTGAATTTTGACGGGAGTTCGTGAACGACCTATATCCGATTGGGAAATTAATCGGTAAGCAAACTGGGATTGAATGAGCCCAGATGGCATCACATAGAGGCCCATAATGACACCAAGGGAGGCTCAGGCCCATGATATTAGTTCAGCGGTAAAAGGGGCCAGTATCCAAAAAATATGTGAAATGACGAAAATACCCCTATGTTATAAAATAGTTAAAGAATGAGTGAAGAGTATTTTGGTCATTTGACTAAGGTTAGACAGTCAATAAAGGTTATCTGGATAGTTTACCAGGGTCAGGGAATACTCTGGTAAGGTGTGAAAAGATAATAATGGCCCTAGACTTATTAAAGTAAATAACGAGGAACCAAGGGCATTTTGGTAATTTACCAAGGAATATTTCTTGGGAATTGAGCCATCAGAGTACTTGAGCTTTATCAGAGACCCAAGATAGCATTCCAAGAGTACAAAAATGTAGCCCAAGAATTATGTCGGTTAAAGTAGCATTAAAATAATATTTTAGTGGCTTTTCAATAAAGTAGAGTTACCCGGTTGAAGTGATAACTGGGGAATTGATCAGATAAAGTTCTAGACTTATCTGGAAGCCATAAGGTGGTATGAAAGGTACCCATAAGGAACCACATGGCATGAGCATATAGGAAGAAGAAAAAACTAAGGACACATGGCATGATCTCAGCCGTTCATTCTAGGATAAGACTCTGGAATTCTCTGGAAGCGCTGAGTCAGCTGGTGAGGTGTCTTGAGGGCTCCACCATTGTGCCACCTAAGCATGTGAGGTGTCTATGGATGATGTCATTTTGATGAGTCATCTGGGATGATGATGTCATCACGATGATGCAGGCGAAGTTTCTTGAGGAAGCTAAGCAATCTGAGTCGTTCATCGTGATTCGATTTGAGCCATCCATTCCACCTTCCTCCACCTATAAATACCCCTTTCCCCCTCCCATTTAATTCACACCACAGCCAAGAACAAGAAATGAAGAGAAAGAAGAGAGAGAAAGAGAAAAAGAGAAAGAAATGAAGAAAAAGGAGGAGTTCAGGCGGAGTTAGGAACAATCCAAGGAGCTTAAGGACTTGGAAAGCTTAGGAATAAGGTAAGTAATTTAGTATATTCCCAGCTCTAATAAATTAGAGGATTGTTCTTATAAATTTAAATAGTTAGAATAGAGAAATATCTCTCTCTATAAGGTTAGCCGTGGATAGAAAGAAAGTTAGGGGATTGACAGGATAGGGGTATTATCTCAATATAAGCTTGAGTTAAGTGGAGTTATGTTGGGTAAGATCATAATAATGAAATATTATTATGCTATGTATAGGATCTAACCTATGAAAAGGTGGAACCTTAGATCAAAGGTTAAGGACTAAAGGAAGGGCTACATGCCAGGTAGTAAACTTACCTAAACTTGTATGTGTTGAATATATGGTTAATTGTGTTATGGCTTGATTGATTGATGTTAATATGTAATTATTGAAGCTCTGTGCTATGATTACCTTGGTCAATTATATTTCATATGTTACATGGAAGCATGCACATTAAATTAAGTTGACACAATCACAAGCAAGCACTAATACCAATCATTGATGCATACAATGTTTAGTATCGTTTGCTACTGAGATTTCCCTCGAAATCTCACCTCTATCTTTTCCAAACATAACAGGGTACTGTTTTGGAGAAGATGAAGCTAGGAAATTGAGGATGTGACACCATACACTATAGGAAAGGTTCATATTAAAGGAGCATTATTAAATCTAGGGGCTTCCATTAATGTAATGCCTTGGTTGGTATACTTGGCCTTAGATATTAATAATCTTAGAGACACAAGTGTAGTGCTCCAATTAACTGATAGATTAATTGGTATCCTAAGGGAATTCTTAAGGATATTCTAGTGCAGGTCAAGGATTTAGTGTTCCCAGTTAGTTTTTATGTTTTGTACATGTCCAGTTAGCTAGTGAATGAAAGTACTTTAATCCTGGAAGACCTTTCCTCCAAGCTTTCGAGATAATCATTAGTATGAAACATAGTTCTATTATAATGGAAGTTGGGGAACATGTAGTCACTTTCAATATGAATGAAGCAATAAAATATCCTTTTAATAATTGTGCTTTTGCTGGGTTAAATTCTATTGATTATATTGTTGAAGAGACTAGGGATAAGAATGAATTGAGTTTGTATGATGGGTATGATTCTATGCTACATAATTCCTAGAATTCCCATGAAACATCTTTGGAGCATGTTGATTCAAATTCATCTTTGACTGCTTATGATGATTATTTTGCATCTCTTTCTTCTGTTTATTCTTTTTCCTGGTCTTGTAAAAGCAATACATCATGTTTTAATTGCTTAAATGTAAATAGCATGCTTTCAGTTTCTCAAGATTTCTCTTTCTCATCAAATTTTGATTCAATTTCGTCATTTGCAAGTGATAATGCTTTTGCAAAGGAATTGTTGAGTGACTTTACAAGAATATAAGACATTGTGGAAACTGGAAGTGGAACAAATGAAGAAGGGTTGAGCTTATGTGATCCCAAGTCACGACGTGAAGATCTTCAGCTCGCGACTATATATCAGGTTGTTGAGGGAGAGACTCTCTGTGAAAAGGAGTCGCGATAAGACTTTGACTTTTTTACTGTATATGGCAATTCTTTTGATGAGTGTCTAGAGAGTCTTGATAGAATCCTTGCTAGATGTATTGAGAAAAAATTGGTTTTGAATTTTCAAAAGTGTTATTTCATGGTTGATTATGGAATAGTACTTAGACATCTTATAGCTAGTAAAGGAATTGAGGTGGATAAAGCGAAAATTGAAGTAATTTCCTCGTTGCCCTTCACACAACCTTAAAAGAACTACGATCTTTTGTGGGGCACATTGGATTTTATAGAAGACTGATCAAAGACTTTGGTAAAATTGCTTTGCCACTCTCAAAGCTTCTACAAAAGGACACTGACTCTGGTTTTTCTACTGAATGCAAAGTGGCTTTTCAAAATTTGAAGGATAGGTTAATTTTTCTACCTATCCTAACTTTACTTGATTGGGATTTTCCTTTTGAACTTTCATGTGATGCTTCCAATTATGTTGTGGGAGTTATGTTAGGTCAAAAGGAAGGTAATTTATCTAGGGTGATTTCCTATGCTTCAAAAACACTTGATGCTACTCAAATTAATTATACCACTACTAAGAAAGAATTGTTCGTAATGATAGTGGCTTTGGAGAAATTCAGAGCATATCTCATTAATTCCAAAGTTGTTGTCTACACAGATCATGCAGCATAAGTATTTGTTCCATAAACCTCAATCTAAGCTAAGACTTCTACGATAGATGCTACTGCTTCAAGAGTTTGATATACAAGTGAGGGATCAAGATGGAAATATGAACCATGTTGTAGATCATCTAACTAGATTACCAATAGAGACAAGGGGAATACTTAATTATGATCTTATTTGTGATTCTTTCCCTGATCAATCTCTTTTTTTGGTTGCTATTTAGAACCTCGGTATGCTCATTTAATTAATTTCATTGAAACTGGCCTAATTCCATCCCATTTGTCTAAATTCCAGGCCCAAAAGCTTAAGAGTGAATCTAAATACTTTATTTGGGATAAACCTTTTTTATGGAAGTTGTGTTCAGATCTATTATTAAGACGATGTGTCCCTGACCAAGATCATAAATCAATTTTAGAAGCCTGCCATTCATGGTTTTGTGGGGGGAAAAAGACTACACATAGGGTCCTTAAAATCGATTTTTATTGGGCTTCCCTTTTCAAAGACTCTTTTGAGTTTAGCTTGTGATAGATGCCAAAGATTTGGGTGGATTAGTAAGCGTCCTGGATGTCGCAACAACCTATTCTATTTCGTGAGGTTTTTGATGTATAGGGAATAGATTTCATGGGACCTTTTCCATCTTCAGTTGGATTTCATTACATTCTTTGGCTATAGATTATTTTTCTAGGTGGGTAGAGGCTATTCCAACGAGACTAGATGATGCCTAAACGGTGTCCAAGTTTCTAAGGTCTCACATCTTTAGTAGATTCTGAGTACCGAAGGCATTAATTAGTGATCAAGGTACGTATTTTTACAATAAGTTAATCAATAGCTTATTGGCAAAATATGGTGTAACTCATAAAGTCTCAACCCCATACCACCCTCAAACCAATGGTCTAGCAGAGGTTTCAAATAGTGAAATAAAGCATATTCTAGAAAAGATTGTTAAGCCATCTAATAAGGATTGGAACTTAAGACTAGATGATTCTTTATGGGTGTACAAAACAGCTTTTAAAACCCCTCTGGCATATCCCCTTAGAGGACAACTTTTAGGAAAGCTTGCCATATGCCTATGGAAATAGAGCATAAGACACTTTGGGAAGTAAGAGCTTGTAATAAGGACCTTGTAGAAGCTAGTTCAGAGAGGTTGTTGCATATTCAAGAGCTATAAGAGATTAGATTAGATGCCTACAATAGCTCTAAAATTTATAAACTTAAGACCAAATTAATCCATGATGCTCATATTCTTAGAAAGAGGTTTAAGGAGGGTGATAGAGTGTTAAATACCATAATTTTACGATTGACCTCTTGAAACTTTTTGAGGAATCTATTTTACCTCCTTGAGTCCAGGTTGCCCGTTTCCTATCTCTTACATTTTACATGTTTTCCTAATTTGTATGTATGTTAGATATGTTGGTTTGATGATTAAAAAGGGATGATTCAATAGGATAGTATTTATTTTTTGTTTATTTCTATTTTGAATAACACTCCTTTATTGTCAATATATTATTTACTTAATATCGGTTATCTGAGACACTTACACACTCAATTGGATGCTATGTTTACTCATCCTATCATCTGTGCTTTACTTGTATTGCTCTGTATGATTGGAATATGATTGCGAGCTTCATTGTGAAATTTGCATTGAGTTATGCTTTGGTTTGCTGTGGGAAATGGTTAGGGTTATTTGGGAAAATTAGAAGAAGGTTTGGAGTCCATTAGACACTTATAGTTTACATTATGGTTTTAGGACTAATTGAGCTCTCTATGTCTATTTGTCGAGGCATAAGTACATGTTAGTCGCAACTATATCTCTTTATGTGTTTAAGTTGCAACATGATCTTTTTATGGTCGCGACTATGATAAAGTATTTAGCTTTACCTTTTGAACCTCATACCTTTTAAACTTCATTGCCCTACATACCCCACAACCCTAGTCATTGTGTGCCACTGATAAGCTTGGATTATTGTCGTACGATCTATAAAAAATAATGATTGCACCCGATAATGTAATATAAGTCACAACCTTATCGTCCTTCTTAAGGAGCCTTTTTATTGGAATCCTAGAAAATTGATGGGCAAAGCCAATGAAAAACTGAGTAAAAATATGGGTTTTGGGTTTTATCGGATATTGATGCTATAAAATAAGGGTGCAGTAAAGTAAATATTTTTGTATTTTTCATTTAAGATGAAAATGAGTTGGATTGTGAAAGAAATATGTTAAGAAAGACTCTTGATGATGAAAATATAACTATCCTTGCTTTTAATTTGATATGGGATATTTGAAATCACTAAGTCTTAAATAAAACCTCAATCAATCGATTGAATCCAGTGCAATAATAGTTCTTAAACTCCTTTTATCAAAGCTAGCTTAAAAACTTCTTAATGCACTGTTGAAAATCACTTAGTGTGTAATTAAATCATATGATGATAATGCCCTCAAATGATCATCAATCAACAACCATAGACTTCAAACAATTGAATTAAACATCAACAATCTTTGACAATAATCCAACTATCTAAAAATCAAAACTGAAATTTTTGTATTAAAATCAACAATCTCATCATCCAATGTCAATTACAAATATCTACATTGAGAATAATCAATCAACATTCAATCCCTATTCATAAAATGAAATTCCTAAATCTAGAAATGTCAAAACATGAAATAGGTGAAGATTAAGATAGAAAACTCCCTAATACAGTCCATGAGCTCAAGATATAATGTCCATCACCAAGAGACTAAAGTTCTAACCTCTCAACTCCTACTGTGCTACCATCATTGCCCAGAGCATGAAGAATGCAGAAAAAGGTGATAGAAAGGTAAAGAGAAACATGGTAGAAGTGGATTAATTGGTGCAGAAATGTGAAAAATTGTGGAAAGATCAATAAAAATGGAAGGTGTGAATAGAAGTTGTAGAAAGAATGTTGAGAGAGAGGGAGCAGTTGTTTCCTGGCCAAATCTGGCAAAAATTTTAGCCCGCTTTTTCTGATGCCTCCTGTCCTTAATTGTATAGTAACCTAAATAAAAATGTACAGCTTCACTAACTGGCTATTCTAGTCACGACCATATCCTAATTTTGATCATGACCTGAGAACACAAAGAACATCCTAGGAGAAAATAGATCGTGACCAGTAGACTCTTAGGTCACGACTGAACATTATAGAAGCTGGCTTTCACATTTCAGGTCATCTTTGTCTAGTAATTCCTTCTCTGCTTCACATTGGGTCCTTGATTCTCCTCCAAAACACCTGCAATTCAAAATCAAAGCTCACTATAAAAGCCCAACTAAATAAAGAACAACATAAATGTAGTTTGGAAGAGTTAATTTACCATTTAACCCTTTTATCAGCACATTGCCATGGACAATCATGTATTACCATAAAAGAACAATTATAGGCATAAAATGAATGGTAAACTTCCCATAAAACCCTTAAAAATATCAAAGAAACAATATACAATTTGCATCATATAAGTCGCCCTCCTGCTTCAGTTTTCTCTCTACTATAGAGTGCATCTAGGCTTTTTCTCTGTTTCAGTTTACTCTTTATTTCTTCTTCTCTCCTTCTAGAGTTACTCTCTTTATTCCTGAAGTATTTTTGTTCTCCTTTTTTTCCACATTTATCTCCTGTGTGCTATCAAGTTCTGTTTTAGCCATTTATGTGCCTAGCAGTCTTCCATTTCTTTTTTGCCAGAAGTTCAGACCTTTCCACTCTTTTGCTGCAGAGATTAAAGGTAGTTCTTTGTTCCCTTTTGTTTTCTTTTAGTTTTCTTATTCCTTTTATATAGATTCTAGGTTTTAGTTAGTTTTAATCTCGTGGGACATTTGGGAACTTAGAAATGATGTTGTAGCAGTGGGTATTGATTTTTCAGATTTCATATCTATTTTAGGCTAATCGTTAACGGGTTTGGTTTAAGTTTGAGGGACATTGCTGATAGTTTTGATTATTTGAAAAGTTGTGTTCTGGTCACGACCTTGGAGTTTTTTTTCACAACTAAAAGTTACAGAAGCGCAAGGCCACAACAGGTGCTTCTTTGCGTCACGACTAAACACTTCTGACCACTATTTTAAACTCATTTTGCACAAAAATTAGCCAATGTACTATTAATCTTTGCTAGAGGGATTTTCTTTTCAAAGGACAGGGGATGGTTTTATATTGATTAGTATTGTTTGATGTAACATCCCGTATTTTCTCTATCTGTATAAGAATGATAGAGGAAAGAGGTTATGAAGGTCTTGGGATGGTAATCAGAAGGAAATATAATGATTAAGATAAGTTTTAAGCTAAAGAAAGAGAGAAGGTATAAAATTGTAAAGAAAAAAGGGACTAAATTGCAATTAATAAAAGTTTCAAGGACATAATAGACATTTTGAAAAAGAAGGCTACAGTGAAAGTCTAAAAGTTCCATGGTGCAAAATGGAAGTAGACATAAACTTTGGGCTATAAAGTGTAATTATAAAAAGTTGAGGCCCTAAAGTGTAATTTTCAAAAGTTCACGGGCAAAATGGTAATTATGAAAGTTAAGCCAGAAAAGGCCCGAAAATACCCAGAAATGGTTTAGCACCAAATTTTTTCAGTAAATAGAGAAAATTATTTTGATTAGTTTAACGCAACGCAGAATTTAGATTTGAGGTCCCAATAAATTGATATTAATTTTTTAAGTTAGGAGATTATTACAGTATCCTATGGACCTCATAATCAGATAAAATTTGGAAGTAAATTTTTATAAATAATATAAGAATTTATGAAACTGACATAAGTCAAAAAGGAGTCCTGTAGAATTAATTAGGAAATTTAAGGTGAAATCGGACACCGATAAAAAGTTAAAGGAAATGTAGGGAATTTTTATCACAAGTTCTGGGTCTCCAAAAATTATGAAACTTTGCAAGAAATTTATTTTATATTATAATAAATTTTTAAAAATGTCAAAACCAATAAAAGAGGTGTTTAGAATTTATTTCAAAATCAGGATAATTTAAAGATATCGGTATAGGAAGTACCTTGGGATATATACCAAAATTATAGTTTGGGCCCAAGTAAGCCCAACATGGCGTTATATAGTTGTCCATGGAGCCCAAGAAATTGTCATGTGGTCAAACAAATTTTCTAGGATATTTTATGTATTTTTAAAAGATAAGACTTCAAGAAAATTCAAGAAGCATGTGAGATGTCCTTGTGGGACCCACAAGCTTTACACATGGCACCAAGAAGAAGAAGAAAGGGTTAAGACATGTGCTAAAATGTAATAAAATAATATAAGAATTAACCTAATGATGATTAAGGATAATTAATCTAAAAACCAACCAATCAAGTTCAAGATTAAGGAGTTGTAATAATTAGGAAAAGTGGGGTTATTATGGACCTAAGGTGACAAAGTTTTGACTATAAATACCCCTCTCATTCTTCACAAAACTGTGCCCCTTTGGTTCCGTTGGAGAAACTCTTGTCATTTGAAAACTCAACCAAGATAAAGGAAATTCAAGGCACTTAAAGGTCAAGGTAGTTAAGGCATAAGGTAAGCAATCCTTCCTAGCTCATTTATATATGTTTTGGAAGGATAAAACCTAAGTTTTATTGGTTGGAAAATCCATTAAACCTAGAGCATGCTTGCAGTCCAAATTTTAAGTTGAAGTAGGAAGAAGGAAATAAAGCTATAACTATGTGATTAATGCTTGGATAAGTTAGTTTAGGTGATTGGTTATTGAATTAAGTTGTGATCTTGACTATACCATTGATGAAGCCCATTCGGCCTAGGGCTGTTCTAGACCAAGAAGAATGAATTTCAATGATCTAATGCTTCCATTGAATTTATATGATTATTCTGTGTAAGATTGGATAGATTTGGAACCTTGGAAGCATTGGAATTGGAAGTTATAATTTTTAAGTCTTATATGTACTGTTCACACGCATGAACAGCGATTGAAATTTCATAATTTTGATGCTTCCAATGGTTTTAAAATAAAAAATTGTGTGGGATAAAGTAGGGAAACAAGTATTGGAGGCATTGGAATCAAAATGAGAATTTTTGATAAAAAAAGAGAAGTTTTTGGTTCTGTCCAGAACATGTTGCAGCTGCTGAAATTTGGGCATTTTGATTTCATAAATGGATTTAGACAGCCAAATTGTGTAGGGTAAAGTTAAGACATCAATTGATTCAAAGATCAAGCTAATTATCAAAGATTAAAGAAAGTTACTTTAGTAGAAAAAGTTCAATGTTCAAGGAAGTTGGATTGTAATGAGTTAATGGTAATGTATGTGTATGAATATGCAATGCTTAGGATTTGATTTGTGTATTCAAGAAGACAACCTCAAGGAAATGTGTCAAGGAAGAAGATAAAAGGAAAGTGAAGCATCAAGGTAGTAAACTTACCTAGACTTGTATGTGTTGAATGTATGGTTGATTATGTTTTTGATTGATTGATGTTATTCATATGTAATTGTTGAAGCTCTGTGCTATGATTACTTTGGCCAATTATATTTCATATGTTACATGGAAGCATGCACATTACATTATGTTGATACAATCACAAGCAAGCACTAATACCAATCATTGATGCATATATTGTTTAGTACCGTTTACTATTGATATTTCCCCAAAAATCTCACCCCAAATTATATCTCCAATCAACAAGAACCTCAAGCATGAGAGAGGAGGAATGTTAGATGATGATATGGTTTTGCTTGTATGGTTATGTTAATAGACAGGTTTTAGGATGACTGTATGTAAAGTTGGTTGTTAAAATTCTACACTTGAACAATATACAGCTTTAATCTATGATTTTGGTCTATAATTAAAAATAGTTAATGATGTAATAAATGTATAATAGTTTAGCAGTAGTTAGTTAACATGCCAAGCTTCATTTTGACACCAAGAACGCCTTATTTCGATGTCTGTACAAAGAGAACAAATTTTCTAAAGTCAGGGACCAGAAGCTGTTTTCAAGAAATTTTGACCAAATGAACAGTAAACTTTGACGTCAGAGTTGACTTAGTTAACTGGTCAATTGGTCCAACGAAGTATTTTTCCCTTAAAGTATATTGTGTTAGCTTTGAGTAGCCTTTTGAACCACTTCATTTCAATTTTTTAGAATTAGTTATGATTTTTTGTAGTTCATTGCTGAATCTAAAATTATCAAATGAACAGTAACAGTGAACTTGCGAATTTAAGATTTTGAGATTGAACTTCAATGGACTTGTAAGTGGTTCTAAATGCTACCGAATGGTCCCTAATATGTACGAAAGTAAGGATGTTACATTTGATATGTATGCTTAGATGGCTCGAACAAAAACCCAGAAGCAAACAAAAGATCCTAATCAAAAGCCCCTGCCAAGTTAAATCAGAAGACGAATGACACTAGAGGCATAGTTCAGGAAAAATAATTTTTAGAAACTGATGAGTTTGAATTTTATAAGTTAGCTTCAGATCATGGATTTAATGAATTGATGAAAAAGATAACTAAAGCTAATATTACTTTTATGAGGGAATTATATATTACTTCTGCCTTAGAGGACTCCTTCGGGATTGGATTTAGAGATAAGGAGTTCTTCATTAATGATTTTGACATTAAAGCTTTTTACAAATTGCCTATTCTTTCTGAATGTCGATTTCATTATTTGACGACTTAGTTAGATGAAGTCCCTTGGGATACGATGTTAGCTATTTTAAGAGGGGAAGCAGCAGAATGGATCTAACATCCCAATTTTTAGGCCTAGAGACGTGAAAATAGCCTAGGATTGAGAGGCTACTAGACCTCCTTTGAGCAGAAGTCCCAGAGACACGCAGAGAGTTTCAGGGACTAAGCTACAAATAAGCAAAAGTACGGGCACTTATGTGTAAACAGTAAAAGTCCCAAGGGGTAGAATGGCCATTTGGGATGATGTAAAGGTCAAAGGTTTAGAGTTGAGAGCTGACCATTATGGTCGCAACTAGGGAGTACTGTGGTCGCGACTAATGGTTACAGAAAGAGTTATACGCGATGAGAAAGCAGTGTGGTCACGACTAGGAAGTAGTGACGTCGCGACTAATAATGGCAGAAAGGTTTAGACGCGACTGAATGATGTGTGTGTCGCGACTAATAGGTAAAATGGGCTGGTTGCGACTAGAAAATGTTATGGTCGCGACTAGATTGTGTTATGGTCGCGACTAAAGGATGTTGTAGTCGCGACTAATGTACACATAAGTGTTATGTCGCGATGAGATGATGATCAGGTCGCGACTAGTGACTAAAGTGGTTCTAGCGTATGGGCCATGAGTTGAGAAGGTCCAAAAGAGATAGTTACCCGGTTAGAGATAGACCGGAGGAAGGAGGTCAGATAAAGGAAGTGTTATCTGGAAACCATGAGGTGGACTAATAAGGTATCCTCATGGGACCCACAAGATGCCACATGGCATTAATGTAATGATTCAGTAAAGTAAAGTTACTCGGTTGGCACGATAACCGAAGAGATGATCAGATAAGTCTGGGACTTATCTGGATGGCATTGGAAAGCGTGAAGGGATCCTTCCAGGTGCCACATGGCGCTATCATAGAGGGAGAAGAAAAGTTAAGGCCACATGGCACTGATCTGGAAGAAGCAGATAAAGTTAAGGGCACGTATTACGGTGCAAGACTCTGGACCGGTGAGTTAGCATGCTGAGTCAGCTGCTGAGGTGTCCAGGAATTGTAACATGTGATAAATGTGGTGCTGAGGTGTCCTCTGAGGTGGCATGCTGAGGTGTCCCGGTGATGCAGTAAAAGGAAATAAAGGAAAATAGGAAATTCCAGGAAAAACCAGGACCACATGTTCAGATGGCATGGAAATTACGAAAATGCCATTAGAGGAGAGTATAAATACCCCCTGTAACATCCCAATTTTCAGGCCTTGAGACGTAGAAATAGCCTAAGATTGAGAGGCTACCAGACCCCTTTTGAGCGGAAGTCCCAGAGAGACACAGAGAGTTTTTAGGGACTAAGCTGCGAGTAAGTAAAGGTACAGGGACTTATGTGTAAACAGTGGAAGTCCCAAGGGGTAGAATGGCCATTTGGGGTGATGTAAAGGTCAAAGGTTGAAGAGTTACGAGCTGACCGTTCTGGTCGCGACTAGAGTAAATCATGGTCGCGATTAGTGGTTACAGAAAGAGCTATACGCGACAAGAAAGCATTATGGTCGCGACGTAAAAGAAGTATGGTCGCGACTAGAAAGCAGTGATATCGCGACTAATAGTGGCAGAAAGCCTTAGACGCGACTAAAAAGTGTTATGGTCGCGACTAAAATGTGTTGTGGTCGCGACGATAGAATGTTTTGGTCGTGACTAAAAGATGTTTTGGTCGCGACTAATGTACACAGAATTGTAAGGTCGCGACAAGATGATGTTGAGGTCGCGACTAGTGACTAAAGTGGCGCTAAGTGTATGGGCCAAGAGTGGTGAAGGTCCAAGAGAGATAGTTACCCGGTTGGAGATAGACCGGAGGCAGGATATCAGATACAGGAAAGGTTATCTAGAAACCACGAGGTGGACTGATAAGGTATACTCATGGGTCCCACAAGATGCCACATGGCATTAAAGTAATGATTCAGTAAAGTAAAGATACTCGGTTGGCGTGATAACCGAGGAGGCACGTAAACCGAGGAGGTAATCAGATAAGTCTGGGACTTAGCTGGGTGGCATTGGGAAGCGTGCAAGGTCTCTTCCAGTTGCCACATGGCATTAGTCTGCAGAAAGCAGATAAAGTTGAGGGCACGTATTACGAGGCAAGAGACTGGACCGGTGAGTCAGCATGATGAGTCAGCATGCTGAGGTGTCCTGGGAATTCAAGCATGTGAAAAATGAGGCGCTGAGTCAGCATGGTGAGTTGTCCCGCTGATGCAGTAAATGAGGAATTAAAGAAAATAGGAAATTCCAGGAAAAACCAGGACCGCAGGATCAAAGTTCATGGAAACTACGATTATGCCATTGAGGGAGGCTATAAATACCCCCCCATGGCCTTCACTTGCGCAAGAGCAAGAGGAGAAGGGAGAGAAAGAAGAGAGAGAAGGAGAAGGACGGAAGAGAGAAAGGAGAAAGGAAGAAAGGAGGTTCTGGCGGAGCTGGAAGCAGAATAGAGATAGTAGGGTTCTGCTGAGCTAGCCAGGTAGTAACTAATCCTAGCTTCTATGTAATGGCTTTGTGATTTGATGTGCTATTGTTTGGTTGGATTGTTGTCTTATATGTTATGTCTGAAGCTCTGCTGTAATGCTATGGTCATATGTTGTTAAGCATGGAAGCACACAGCATACTTATCTGTACACAATCACAAGCAAGCACTGTCACACTGCATTACATATATTGTTAAGATTGTTGCTACTGAGATTCCCCCGAATCTCATCCCCATCCATAACCCATTACAGGGAGGTTATGCTGAAGTGGATTTAGAGAATCCTAAGAGACGCCGTTATGCTGCCGGAGTAAAGACTGAACATCAGTATATGATAAGTACTGTGTACGTAGTGCTGTCTAAGGAGGCTATAAGTGAGTGGACCTAGCCGGTTCATCTAGTCTTTCCTGGGTACTACGTAGAATGGTAGTTCTCATGAGGGAATTACCGAATCAGTACGGTTCAGTTCTTTATACAGCTGAAGCGTAGCGGTTATGCTGCCGAAGTTTAGGCAGAACGAGATGTAATAGAGATATGAGGATTATGTATATGTCTTGTTGTATATGCCATATTGTATGACATTTTATGATTCAATGATAAATAATGTTTGGCATATTCAAATTTTGGATTATGAAGCTAACGCATAATAAAGCTAATATTGCTTCCGCTAGTGTACTCTGAGGGCTGTAAGGGAGGATGTTTCACCCCCCTTGGCCTTCATTTGCTCCACGCATGGAGAAGGGAAAGAGAGAGAAAGAAGAGAGAAGGAGAAGGAAAGTAAGAGAGAAAGGAGGAAAGAAAGAAAGGAAGTTCTGGCGGAGCTGGAAGCAGAATAGAGATAGTAGAGTTCTGCTAAGCTAGCCAGGTAGTAACTTATCCTAGCTTTTATGTAATGGCTTTGTGATTTGATGTGCTATTGTTTGGTTAGATTGTTGTCTTGTATGTTATGTCTGAAGATCTACTGCAATGCTATGATCATATGTTATTGAGTATGGAAGCACGCAGCATGCTTATCTGTACACAATCACAAGCAAGCACTGTCACTCTGCATTACATATAATGTTATGGTTGTTACTACTGAGATTCCCCCGAATCTCATCCCCATATATAACCCATTACAGGGGAGGTTATTTCAAAGTGAATTCTGAGAATTCTGAGAGATGCCGTTATGCTGCCGAAATTAAGACTGAACATCAGAGTATGATAAGTACTGTGTACGTATGTGCTGTCTAAGGAGGCTGGAAGTGAGTGGACCCAGCAGGTTCATCCAGTCTTTCCTGGGTACTATGTAGAATGGTAGTTCTCATGAGGGAATTACCGAATCAGTATGGTTCAGTTCTTTGTAAAGATGAAGCTCGGCGGTTATGCTGCCAAAAGTCAGGCAGGAGAAGCTGTAATCAAGCTAATATGGCTTCTGCAAGTGTACTCTGGGGCGTCTAAGGGAGGATGTTTCATTTTGGTATCAGAGCAAGAGATTATGGCATTGACCAGACAGAATTCTGGCATAGGCCAGTAAGGGCTCTGGCTCAGAGTACTAGGTTTTGGCATAGACCAGAAAGGGTTATGGTTCAGAGTATAAGATTCTGGCATAGAACAGAAGGTTCTGGCTCAGAGATGCTCTGAGATAGTTAGATGGATGTTTAAATAAGTTAAAGATGTGAATTAGAAAGTTTAATTCCCTTAGAGTACGAGTTAGTGATGCTCAAGGTCGCGACTAATATGATTTTAGGTCGCGACAGGTAGCTCAAAGAGAGTTTTAGTCGCGACGATTAAGTGTCTAGGTCGCGACAGTTATTTACAGAGAGATTAGGTCACGACGTGTATGTTCCAAGGTCGCGACGGAATATGGCAGAGAGCTAAAGTTGCGACGTGAAAGGTCTAATGTCGCGACTAGAAAAAAAAAACGTTAAGGTTGAGACGTAAGGAGGCCTAGGTCGCGACGAGTTAGGTTCAGGTCGCGACGATGAAAGATTTAGGTCGCGACTAAAGGACAGAGATGTTAGGTCGTGATGAGTTGAGTGCGATGGTCGCGACGAAAGATCACAGAAGATATGAGTCGCGACTATCCAAGACTCAGGTCGCGACTAATATGGGTTTAGAAAACTCAACGGATATATGAGCTCTTAGATGGGATGAGATGTGTTCATTTTTCTTTTTGAAGGAAAAAGATGGTGAACACAAGACAAGAACATAGAGCTTGAGTGGAGGAGCCATGCATAGAGGAAGCGGGCAACTCCAATATGCGAGTCATCCTCGCTAGGATGAGTAGCAAGGGATGATAATGATAAGTTAAGATGGGCTAGCTAGATGAGATAGCTAGAATGAGGTAGATCCTCCATGTGATAACTAGGAGTAGATCTACATTGTAAAGGTCTTATTCAGTTAGGCTGAATAGAAGACCTAAGAGCTAGAATGAGATAGTTAGAACGAGGTTTGTCCAAGAATAAGCCTAGGACATGGCCTAAGGCTAGAGAAGTGATGGTTAATAGCTAAAGAGCTAATGTTCCTTAAACAGAGGAATTCCATCACGGAGAAGTGATAGACCTATGGTAGAGTACCCTAGAGGACGAAAGTAATAATAAGAGATGATGAATGAGATCCATGCGACTGAAGTTTGCTAGGATCAAGAAGATCGAGAGAAGAATCGATGAGGAACCACAGTCCATTCAAAAATAGACTGGGACTGATAGATGGAAAGAAGAAGTAAAGAGATAGTAGAAAGGTAGCCACAGATTACGAGATACAGATACTCCCCTATGTAAGAAATAGTGATGAAGGGTTGAGTCTATATCCTGATAAGAGGGTAGCGTGGCAGCCTAAAATAGATAGATGTTTCAGGATGAAAGATGATATGATAGGCCAAATGATAAATATGTTTTGAGGCTTACTTAGCTTTACAATGTCTGATGGATGGTTGAGCAAAGTATGATGATGATATGGCTTATGATGCCATAAGTTATGATAGTTGCATTTCTTTGCAGTTGTCATATGATGACATGCATGTTAGAGTATGCCATGATGAATGAATACTCCCTTTTGCAGTGCATGCAGGGTAGAGTATATATATATGAGTACATATATGAGATGAGAAAGTTATGAGGAAGTATGTTGCTCCCATACCATATGACATGTAATGAGATATGTATTGAGGATGATAGATAGTCTCAGTTTATGGGACAATAAGCTATGATATTCAGATATGTTTGAGGTTACTCAGGTATTTCTATAAGCTTGTGAATACAGTACTCAGGGCCATTTCTATTGAGCGGAATGGTATACAGATAACGGTAAAGGGATTGTTTCTAGATCACTCTTCAGATAAGAGTTGGATCTGAAACAGATGGCTCTCAGAAAGAGCTAGATTCATATGGGTACAGATCACTCTTCATATAAGAGTTGGATCTGGTACAGATTGCTCATAGTTAGAGCATAGTTTGAATGACTCACAGTTAGAGCACAGATTAAAATGAAAAGTTATGATGAGGCCATAGCAGCAAAATGCAATGGCAGGTGGTTAGCCATAGCCAATGGTAGACCACAGTAAAGTAAGAAAGATGAGCAGGAACTCCTGAGTACAAAAGGAAGTAAGTAAAGTCTGGGTAAATAATATGAGGCTACTAAATATATTTTTAAAATATTTATGGAGTTATTAACAGGTGGAAGCAGTTAACCTTATAACCTAGTCTGTTGGTTTAATATCTTCGGGAGATATACAGTACAACAGAATCACAGTTAGATTCTGGAGGGTCATAGTTAGATCCTAACATGGCTCCAGGGTCGCAGTTAGATCCTGAAGGGTCGCAGTTAGATCCTAAGAGTTTCAGAGTCGTAGTTAGATTCTGAAGAGGCTAACGGTTGATCGTAGTTAGATCCCGAGGTCGCAGTTAGACCTAGCCTAAGGAAAGTAATGAGCCATGAGACATGAGTACGATGTAGTATCTCTTTAGGAAGATGAATGCCAAAGACGAAGTTAAGGTAAGGAAGCTTCACTAGTTGATAAACTTATCCAGAAAAGTTATTTTATAATGATTTTTCTCAGATAAGCCTCCATTATATACAGACTAAACTTAGTTTTCCTTTAAACGAAGATGGAGTCCAAGTTCAAATCTGAGTACTGATATTTAAAGTTTTGTAGAAGTATACCTGAGAAGTGGAGAAGAGAATCTCCTGTGTAATAAGAACAGAAAAGTATGAACAGATAGATTACCCAGATGAGGGTAAAGAGATTAAAAGGCCAGAAAGACCTAGAAAAGTGGGTCTAAGGCAAAGCAAAGATAGAACGCAGTTCTATGAGGAAGAGAATGTTAGCCTTATGGTATCTCAGGATGAGTCATGATAAGGCAAGATACATTACGAAAGGGTGAAATACACTATAAGATAGCTAGAGTTGGCTAGATATGTCATGATAAAGTCTCAAAAGCATTTAATGAGATACACTGTGGTACACGTGTAATATGACACGCACTGAGAAATGTGCATGTTATGAACAGATAGAGAGGCTCCATTTTGTAGGGATCACATGTTTAAATGTTATGCTACGAATGGAATAGGAAATGAGAGCTTTCACTCTTTGCATGAGATGCCAAGCCATATGTTATGCTAAAACTTTGCAAGCTCCAAGTGTTAGAGTTGTGCATAATGAGAGCAGGAATGCTTGAGCTCTGACGTTAGAGCTTTGCATTCATAAGCAGGTACGCAGTCCTGCAGTATGTTGGCCAGGCATTATGCATAGGTGCTCTTATTTAAGAGTAGATGCTCTCATTTAGCAGCAAAGTAAAGAAAGAATAGCTGCGTAAGTCCTCTCTCTGTAGGAAGTTAAGTTGCTAAGAATGATGAGAATGTTTGATTATATGAAAAGAAAGATGGAATGTTGCAGATGTTAAAGCAGTCTGCGAGATATTAAGAGAAGTATTAGAGATAGATGCTAGAAGTATGATAAGTAGTTAGAAGAAATTCCCGAATACAGTAATATTTGAGAGAATTTCCTATAAAAGAAATGGACACTACTTATAAAGTGCAGTACGTGATCCATAAGAGAAAAGTAGATTTCAACTCTGATTGAGTTGACCCAGAGAAAGATAAGCATGTTACGAAGAGATGTAAAGTTATGATGAGTACTTTGCCAGATGTTAAGTTGATTTGGCTATGGTACTGATTAAATTTCGGGGACGAAATTTATTTAAAAGGGGAGGAGAAATGTAACATCCCAATTTTTAGGCCTAGAGACGTGAAAATAGCCTAGGATTGAGAGGCTACTAGACCCCCTTTAAGCAGAAGTCCCAGAGACACGCAGAGAGTTTTAGGGACTAAGCTACAAATAAATGAAAGTATGGGGACTTATGTGTAAACAGTGAAAGTCCCAAGGGGTAGAATGACCATTTGGGATGATGTAAAGGTCAAAGGTTGTGGAGTTGAGAGCTGACCATTATGGTCGCGACTAGGGAGTACTGTGGTCGCGACTAATGGTTACAGAAAGAGTTATACGCGACGAGAAAAGCAGTGTGGTCGCGACTAGGAAGTAGTGACGTCGCGACTAATAATGGCAGAAAGGTTTAGACGCGACTGAATGATGTGTGTGTCGCGACTAATAGGTAAAATGGGCTGGTTGCGACTAGAAAATGTTATGGTCCGACTATATTGTGTTATGGCCGCGACTAAAGGATGTTGTGGTCGCGACTAATGTACACATAAGTGTTATGTCGCGATGAGATGATGATCAGGTCGCGACTAGTGACTAAAGTGGTGCTAGGCGTATGGGCCATGAGTTGAGAAGGTCCAAAAGAGATAGTTACCCGGTTAGAGATAGACTGAAGGCAGGAGGTCAGATAAAGGAAGGGTTATCTGGAAACCATGAGGTGGACTAATAAGGTATCCTCATGGGACCCACAAGATGCCACATGGCATTAATGTAATGATTCAGTAAAGTAAAGTTACTCGGTTGGCACGATAACCGAGGAGATGATCAGATAAGTCTGGGACTTATCTGGATGGCATTGGAAAGCGTGAAGGGATCCTTCCAGGTGCCACATGGCGCTATCATAGAGGAAGAAGAAAAGTTAAGGCGTATGCACTGATTAGGTCACGACTGAAAACTCCAGAGGCGACAGGTCATGACAAGAAGCTGAGGAGGTAGCGACTGAAAACTCCAGAGGTGAAGAGTCGCGACTAGAGGACACTGAGGTCGCGACCACAGCTGGCATACCGAAGGTAACACCTTTTCTCCTTGACTTAAACACATTCGGTAGATCCTGGCTGGGAATGGAACAAATTTTAAAGTTAATTTCCGCTGCGTGTCTTCTAATTCCCTTCAATTTTGTGTGCGACCCTGTAGGCCCATATGAAGTTGGCAGTGGGCCAGTTACTATACTAACCCACAAGTCATAAGCGGCCTCTAGCAAGACATTACGACTACCCAAAACATATTAGGATCGATGAACGATGTTACCTTTCATACAACCATATCACGTCCCTTTTGTCACACGATATTTCGGTTATGGATGAGGCATGGTGAACGTCATCCTCCTATTCTTAACCGTCACTTTCTCGATCCCTGAGCAGTCTGACTATAGTAATGGAACTACCCTTCCATTACAGTATGTCCATACATTTCTCAGACTCACTCATCGAGGGGTCCAGTAATATCTCTCTACGAATGTAAGGGACAAATTCCATCTTGACCATTCACATTCCTCCGCATGAAAAACCACTAAGCTCGAACATAGCCTTTATGATCACTCGGTCAAAAGTGACTTTTGACTAGGTCAAAGCTGAGCGTTTGTCATGTAGGCATCCATGATGATCTCAGGTCAAAGGGCATAGTGACATGGCTTGTATATGAGAGAAGCTTATGACTTAACCCATGCAGCTTTTGTAAGGAATTGGAAGACACGCAGCGGAAATAAACTTTAAAAATTTTCCATTCCTTGCCAGGATCTACCGTATGTGTTTAAGTCAAGTGGAAAGAATCATTACCCTTAGTGTTGCTCAGCGAATTTCACAGCTTCTCTACGTGGGTGGTGATCTCTTTCTGATCGCAAGAAATCGATGGAGTGTTCCTCAGCGACCTTCACAGATTCTCTCCGCGGACGGTGGTCTCTTTCCGATCACAAGAAGTCGACGCCTCAGGTCGGCTTCCTCTACTGGTATCCACACGAACAGCGTTCCAACCACGAACGACGTGCTAGCGTCTCCTGTCCCTCCAAGGCTTTCACAAGTCTCCGTCTCTATTTCGGCAGTTTCTTGTCTGCAAACCTTTTGCAGATTCCGTTCGGCCTTTTGTGTTCTTTGTTATTTTCAAACGTAGCTCCTCCAATCAGATATAGAGGATGCTATGCGTTTTTCCACTTGACCTAATTGGATTTTGGAGTTAATCTTATATTAATTCCGAATTGATACAATATCATATATTGTATAATTTTATAAGAAACTAATTAAATAAAATAATATTAAATCCGTCCCACAGATTTAATTACTTATTTATTTAACTTTAAATAAAGATGAGACTGAGTTATATTTGATTTATTCCCATAAATCAAATTTGAGATATCCTATCAATTTAAATTTCGAATTTCAAACGTGATAGAGATTTAATTTATCCTTATAAATTAAATCTTATAAATATCTCTTATATGAGATATCCTATCAATTTGAATTTCGAATTTCAAACGTGATAGAGATTTAATTTATCCTTATAAATTAAATCTTATAAATATCTCTTATATGAGATATCCTATCAATTTGAATTTCGAATTTCAAACGTGATAGAGATTTAATTTATCCTTATAAATTAAATCTTATAAATATCTCTTATATGAGATATCCTATCAATTTGAATTTCGAATTCAAACGTGATAGGGATTTAATTTATCCTTATAAATTAAATCTCATATATCTCATATATATAATATATATATATATATACGAATTTATATATATACGAATATAAATAAATATATATACATTCACCTGGATCTTTCATTGAATCTGGACATGTCTTAGATTCAATGAATCTGGACATCATAGCTCGTGTTGGGCTATTTTGTGTGCGACCCTGTAGGCCCATATGAAGTTGGCAGTGGGCCATTTGCTATACTAGCCCACAAGTCGCAAGCGGTCTCTAGCAAGACATAACAACTACCCAAATCATATGAGGATCGATAAACGATGTAACCTTTTATACAACCATATCATGTCCCTTCTGTCACGCGATATTTTGGTCATGGATGAGGCATGGATAATGTCATCCTCCTATTCCCGACCGTTACTTTCTCGATCCCTGAGTAGTCTGACTATAGAAATGGAACTACCTTTCCATTACAGTATGGCCATACATTTCTCAGACTCACTCATCGAGGGGCCCAGTAATATCTCTCCACGAATATGAGGGACAAATTCCATCTTGACCATTCACATTCCTCCGCATGAAAAACCACTAAGCCCGAACATAGTCTTTATGATTACTCGGTCAAAAGTGACTTTTGACTAGGTCAAAGCTGAGCGTTTTGTCATGTAGGAATCCATGATGATCTCAGGTCAAAGGGCATATTGACATGGTTTGTATATGAGAGAAGCTTATGACGTTACCCATGCAGTTCTCTCATAGCGGGTCGGTCCAACACCCTGTACTCTTACATGTGCTTATGACTTTGATTTATATCTCTATACATCTTCAAAGTCATACTGGTCTTATTTCATCTGTGCTCCCACATAGATGATCGACCAGGGACATTTAGGATAATATCATGAATTATCCAAGGATGGTCATCATAGTAAACATGCAAATAATATGATAACTCAATTAATAAATTCATAAATCAATAATGTTCATAAGACAATGATTGGCCCCTAGGGCACGATTTCCAACAACCTCCCACTTGCACTAGGTACAATCATTAATTTGACTAATTCCCATTGACCTAACATGACGCTCATGCTTTGCCTGCACAAGCGGCTTTGTTAGAGGATCAGCAACATTATCTTCTCCTGCTACTTTGCATATTTTTATATCACCTCTATCGTTGATTTCTCTGATGAGATGAAATCGCCTGAGTATATGCTTGGTCCTTTGATGTGACCTAGGCTCTTTGGCCTGTGCAATAGCACCGCTATTGTCACAGAGCAAAGTTATTGGATCTGAGATGGTAGGTATCACCCCTAGTTCTGTGATGAACTTCCTGATCCAAACGGCTTCCTTAGCTGCATCAGATGCTGCTATATACTCAGCTTCCGTTGCAGAATCTGCTACAGTGCCCTGCTTAGAGCTCTTCCAGCTTACTGCTCCATTATTGAGGAGGAATATGTATCCAGACTGCGATTTTTGGTCGTCCTGGTCAGTTTGGAAACTCGCATCTGTGTAACCAGTTACACAGAGCTCATCATCCAATCCACCATAGACCAAGAATAAGTCCTTAGTCCTTCTTAAGTACTTAAGGATATTCTTGACAGCAGTCCAATGGCCCTCACCAGGGTCCTGTTGGTATCTGCTAGTCATACTTAAGGCAAACGAGACATCCGGTCGAGTACATAACATGGCGTACATGATAGATCCTATGGCCGAGGCATATGGAACCTTACTCATGCGACCTCGCTGATCAGATGTACTAGGACACAGATCTTTGCTGAGGTGAGTACCATGAGACATGGGTATGAAACCCCTCTTTGATTCGTGCATACTGAACCTATGCAGTATTTTGTCTATGTATGTACTCTGACTGAGTCCTAGAAGTCTTTTAGATCTATCTCTATAGATCCTGATTCCTAGGATGTAGGTGGCTTCACCCAAGTCTTTCATCGAGAAAGACTTTCCTAACCAAGACTTGACAATCTGCAAGGTAGGAATGTCATTCCCAATAAGTAGGATGTCATCGACATAGAGTACCAAAAACACAACTGTGCTCCCACTAACCTTCTTGTACACACAAGGTTCATCAATGTTTTGAAGAAATCCAAACTCTTTGATTACTTCATCAAAACGATGATTCCAACTCCGAGAGGCTTGCTTTAGTCCATAAATGGACTTTTGAAGCTTGCACACTTTACCAGAGTCCTCGGAACGCACAAACCCTTCAGGTTGTGTCATGTACACATCCTCAAGGAGCTTTCCATTAAGGAAGGCTGTCTTGACGTCCATCTGCCATATTTCATAGTCATAATATGCTGCAATAGCAAAGAGGATTCTGATTGATTTGGCCATTGCTACTGGGGAAAAGGTCTCATCATAGTCCACACCATGAGTTTGAGTAAAACCTTTTGCAACCAGTCGTGCCTTGAAGACATTTACATTGCCATCCATGTCAGTTTTCTCTTTGAAAACCCACTTGCACCCGACGGTTTTTACACCTTCAGGCGGGTCGACTAAGGTCCAAACCTTATTGTCGTACATGGATTGCATCTCAGACTTCATGGCACTAAGCCATTTTTCGGAGTTTGGTCCCACTATAGCTTCTCGATAGGTAGTCGGCTCATTATGCTCAATGAGCAACACATCACGACTATCAGAAATCAGAAATCCATATCTCTGAGGCTGAAGTCGTGTCCTATTAGACTTTCGTGGACCTTGCGTGACTTGAGGAGTCTCAACAACTTGTTGTGAGTCTTCTCTATTTTCCATCTGCAGTTCTGTGGTGTCTTGTAGCTCTCGAACTTCTTCGAGTTGTACCTTACTCCCACTGGTTCTTTTAGAGATAAATTCTCGTTCAAGAAAGATACCATTTCTGACAACAAACACTTTGTTATCAGCAGGGTTGTAGACGTAATATCCCTTGGTTTCCTTAGGATATCCCACAAAAAGGCATTTTGAGGATTTGGGCGCTAATTTGTCTGAGGCTTGTTGCTTAACATAGACCTCGCATCCCCAAATCTTGAGGAAAGACAAACTAGGCGTCCTCCCAGTCCATATCTCATACGGAGTCTTTTCGATTGCCTTAGATGGAACACGATTGAGTGTGAACGCAGCTGTCTCTAGGGCATAGCCCCAAAAGGAGGGCGGAAGATCTGTTCGACTCATCATGGATCGAACCATATCTAATAGTGTTCGATTTCTCCGTTCAGAAACGCCATTCCATTGTGGTGTCCCTGGAGGAGTCAATTGTGAGAGTGTCCCACAATTCCTAAGATGATCTATGAACTCTTGGCTCAAATATTCACCACCCCGATCAGATCGAAGGGCTTTAATTGTTTTGCCAAGCTGGTTTTGTACTTCATTTTGAAATATCTTGAACTTTTCAAAAGATTCAGATTTATGTTTCATTAGATAGATGTACCCATATCTGCTGAAATCATCTATGAATGTTATAAAGTACGAATAACCTCCTCTGGCATTTGTGTTCATCGGTCCACACACATCTGTATGTATGAGGCCCAATAAATCAGTGGCCCTCTCACTGTGCCCAGTGAAAGGTGACTTTGTCATCTTTCCTAACAAGCAAGACTCGCAAGTGTCATATGATTCAAAATCAAATGAGTTTAGAAATCCATCTTGATGGAGTTTGGAAATGCGTTTCTCATTTATGTGGCCCAGACGACAGTGCCAGAGGTATGTGGGATTCAAATCGTTTGGTTTGACCCTTTTGGCGGTTATGTTATAGATATTTCCATGATTGGGTTGTTCCAAATTTAATATGTAATGATCAACATGCAAATCACCATGAGCATATAAAACATCATTACGATAAATAGAACATCTACTATTCCCAGCAATGGAAGTGAAACCTTCCTTATCCAAATAAGAAAGTGAAACAATGTTACTACTTAAAGCAGGAACATAATAGCAATTGTTCAAAACTAACAAAAGCCCAGTGGGCAGAACTAATTCATAAGTGCCTACAGCTAACGCAGCAACCCTTGCTCTGTTTCCAACTCGTAGGTCAACTTCACCCCTTTTCAACTTCCTACTGTCCTTTAGTCCCTGCACATTCGTACAAATGTGAGAACCACATGCAGTATCTAATACCCATGAGGTGGAAGTAGAAAGATGAATGTCTATAACATAAATACCTGAAGCGATAGCCCCGCTATCCTTCTTGTTCTTTTTCAGATCTTCGAGGTAGAGTTTGCAATTCCTCTTCCAATGACCCGGTTCATTGCAGAAGAAGCAGACTCCTTCCTTCGGAGGCTTTGCCTTCTTTGGTGCAGGCTTGGTTTCGGGCTTGCCTGACTCTTTGGTCTTACCTGATGAGCCATGACCCTTCCCCTTGCCTTTGCCTTTCTTTTTCGTACCCTTTCCTTTCTGAACCATCAAAACACTACTGGGTTTCTTCTTAAGACTCGGCTCAGCAGTTTTAAGCATCCCATGCAGTTCAGAAATAGATTTCTCCATGTTGTTCATGTTGTAGTTCATAACAAACTGGTCATAACTTTCCGGGAGTGAGTTTAAGATCAAATCTGTAGCTAACTCCTGGCTCATGGGAAATCCAAGCCGTTCAAGGTGATCAATGTACCCTTTCATCTTTAAGACATGAGCACTGACTGATGCACCTTCAGCCATCTTGCAGGAATGTAAGGCCTTAGTGGTCTCATACCTCTCTTGCCTTGCCTGTTGCTGGAACATTTCCTTGAGATGCACAATCATCTCATAAGCCTCCATGTGTTCCAGATCTCTTTGGAGCTCCGGAACCATGGTGGCTAGCATCAAGCATCCCACATCGACAGAGTCTTCCTTATGCTTCATATAAGCATCTCTCTGAGCTCTGGGAGCATTGGCGGCTGGCTCCTCAGGAATGGGTTGATCTAGGACATGCGCCTTTCTTTCCTGCTTGAGAACAATTCTCAAGTTCCTAAACCAGTCAAGAAAGTTTGTCCCATTGAGTTTGTCCTTCTCAAGGACAGATCGCAGCGATAATGTAGCAGTATTACTAGTCGTCATGATTCTACAATTAAAATATGCAATGTAATTAGTAATCTCCCACTAAATAAACAACCCTCAATGCAATAGTTAGTGGGCTAAGATCCATATTTGGCTCAAACTTAAGTCCGCTTTGGCAGGACGCTTAGATTAAGTTATTTAGGTAGGTAACACCTTTACCAATTACATCAAATGTAACTCTTAGATATTCATGGGATCCTATCATCATATGATCTGGCATGTTCTAATCCCATCTAATGCCTTGAGATCCAAAACCGTTTTGTTAATCTCAATTAAGTCAAACAATAATGAACCTATGAGAGTAGCACCATTACTCTTTGCTTATCTCCCCAAGATAACTCAAAAGCACCCACTTTGGTGGAGTCCACAATTGAGCGATCAAGGTTTTGACAAGTGTTCATAAATTGACAGCATTATGACTTAAGATTTCTTTTAGAGGGCTTAATTAACTATCTGTTTTTATGAGGATGCATGTATCCCAGTTTGTAACTCATACAAGTAATATGCATGTGCTGATCTAATCATAAGATGCATAATTCAAACGTGATACAATATGGCTCACCTATCCTAAGTCCCCTCAAGCCAATGAGAGGAGCTCTCTAGTAAGAAAAGAGAAATTACATATAGAAACCTCTTTTAACATTCGAGGGGAGTGAGATGAGAGGAGAAGGTACATTGAGAGTATATAGAGGAAGGCACGACACGCAGGCCCCGGAAGAAATTTTTTTTTTTGTTTTTGTTTCATAAATAATCACGAATCTGAATTCGGTTTTCACAAATAATCACAAATTCGAATTCGGTTTTCTTAGACCCCATCTATGCGGATTGATCAAATCAAAAAGCATCACCACCGATTTCAATTTCCTTTTAGATTCCTTTTATGTCATACACAACAAGGATTCCATATATGTCACACATACAACGCTTATTATATGATCGGCTACTACTAACATATATCATATAAATCACAAATCAAGCCTAACTTAAACACAAAACAGCATGGCTCTGATACCACTGTAAGGAATTGGAAGACACGCAGCGGAAATAAACTTTAAAAATTTTCCATTCCTTGCCAGGATCTACCGTATGTGTTTAAGTCAAGTGGAAAGAATCATTACCCTTAGTGTTGCTCAGCGAATTTCACAGCTTCTCTACGTGGGTGGTGATCTCTTTCTGATCGCAAGAAATCGATGGAGTGTTCCTCAGCGACCTTCACAGATTCTCTCCGCGGACGGTGGTCTCTTTCCGATCACAAGAAGTCGACGCCTCAGGTCGGCTTCCTCTACTGGTATCCACACGAACAGCGTTCCAACCACGAACGACGTGCTAGCGTCTCCTGTCCCTCCAAGGCTTTCACAAGTCTCCGTCTCTATTTCGGCAGTTTCTTGTCTGCAAACCTTTTGCAGATTCCGTTCGGCCTTTTGTGTTCTTTGTTATTTTCAAACGTAGCTCCTCCAATCAGATATAGAGGATGCTATGCGTTTTTCCACTTGACCTAATTGGATTTTGGAGTTAATCTTATATTAATTCCGAATTGATACAATATCATATATTGTATAATTTTATAAGAAACTAATTAAATAAAATAATATTAAATCCGTCCCACAGATTTAATTACTTATTTATTTAACTTTAAATAAAGATGAGACTGAGTTATATTTGATTTATTCCCATAAATCAAATTTGAGATATCCTATCAATTTAAATTTCGAATTTCAAACGTGATAGAGATTTAATTTATCCTTATAAATTAAATCTTATAAATATCTCTTATATGAGATATCCTATCAATTTGAATTTCGAATTTCAAACGTGATAGAGATTTAATTTATCCTTATAAATTAAATCTTATAAATATCTCTTATATGAGATATCCTATCAATTTGAATTTCGAATTTCAAACGTGATAGAGATTTAATTTATCCTTATAAATTAAATCTTATAAATATCTCTTATATGAGATATCCTATCAATTTGAATTTCGAATTCAAACGTGATAGGGATTTAATTTATCCTTATAAATTAAATCTCATATATCTCATATATATAATATATATATATATATACGAATTTATATATATACGAATATAAATAAATATATATACATTCACCTGGATCTTTCATTGAATCTGGACATGTCTTAGATTCAATGAATCTGGACATCATAGCTCGTGTTGGGCTATTTTGTGTGCGACCCTGTAGGCCCATATGAAGTTGGCAGTGGGCCATTTGCTATACTAGCCCACAAGTCGCAAGCGGTCTCTAGCAAGACATAACAACTACCCAAATCATATGAGGATCGATAAACGATGTAACCTTTTATACAACCATATCATGTCCCTTCTGTCACGCGATATTTTGGTCATGGATGAGGCATGGATAATGTCATCCTCCTATTCCCGACCGTTACTTTCTCGATCCCTGAGTAGTCTGACTATAGAAATGGAACTACCTTTCCATTACAGTATGGCCATACATTTCTCAGACTCACTCATCGAGGGGCCCAGTAATATCTCTCCACGAATATGAGGGACAAATTCCATCTTGACCATTCACATTCCTCCGCATGAAAAACCACTAAGCCCGAACATAGTCTTTATGATTACTCGGTCAAAAGTGACTTTTGACTAGGTCAAAGCTGAGCGTTTTGTCATGTAGGAATCCATGATGATCTCAGGTCAAAGGGCATATTGACATGGTTTGTATATGAGAGAAGCTTATGACGTTACCCATGCAGTTCTCTCATAGCGGGTCGGTCCAACACCCTGTACTCTTACATGTGCTTATGACTTTGATTTATATCTCTATACATCTTCAAAGTCATACTGGTCTTATTTCATCTGTGCTCCCACATAGATGATCGACCAGGGACATTTAGGATAATATCATGAATTATCCAAGGATGGTCATCATAGTAAACATGCAAATAATATGATAACTCAATTAATAAATTCATAAATCAATAATGTTCATAAGACAATGATTGGCCCCTAGGGCACGATTTCCAACAGCTTTCTCATAGCAGGTTGGTCCAACACCTTGTACTCTTACATGTGCCTATGACTTTAATTTATATCTCTATATATCTTCAAAGTCATACTGGTCTTATTTCATCTTTGCTCCCGCATAGATGACCGACCAGGGACATTTAGGATAAGATCATGAGTTATCCAAGGATGGTCATCACAGTAAACATGCAAATAATGTGATAACATAATTAAGACATTCAAAAAAACAATAATGTTTATAAGACAATGATTGGCCCCTAGGGTACAATTTCCAGCAGTCTCATATGGTCTTGGTGCTGCTAAAGCATTAGGTTGAGTAGGAATCAAAGACCTCTCATTACTTTGGTAGTTGCTTGAAGAAGCACCGCCTCCTTGGAATTGGTTTGGCCTAATTTCCCTATTCCCCCACCTAAAATTTGGGTGGACTCTCCAACCAGGATTATATGTGTTGGAGTATAGATCTTTTTTCTGGTATTAATTCTCTCTCCCTTGATACATTGCTGCTACTTCTTCATACTGTCTATTACATGTATTTGCAACATGCATCATTGAACCACATGATTCACATCATGTAACTAGTGCTTGTGAAGTTACCACTGCATAAACTGGCTTTGTAGAATGCAGCTCTCTTTCAATTAAATTCATCCTCTTTTCCATTCATTTTCCTAAAGCTGCTATTTCTACTAAACTCTCTTTTGAATTACCCGAAGATGATGTGGACATTCTCCTTGGATCCTCAGTCTGATAGTCTTCATTAGCTATTTCCTGGAATAACTCCCAACTTGCTTATGGAGTTTTATCTCTTAATGATCTATTTTCTGCTGTATTCAAGGATACCTTGTTGTAAGGAAGTAGACCATCAAAGAAAATGTCTACTAAATCAGCTTTTATAATTTTGTGATGCAGACATCGAGCCAACAAATTGATAAATCTCATCCAATATTCATGCAATGACTCTCCATCTTGTTGCAGAATGTTTGTAATCTTCTTCTTCATCTGAGTTATCTTAGAGGTCGGGAAGAATTGTTCTAGGAATATTGACTTCAACTGATCCCATGTAAGAGTTGAGAAATTATTTGGCAGGTTGTATAACCACTCCTTAGCCTTCCCTTCCATGGTAAAATGGAAACACCTCCTTAAGATATCATCCAATGCAATCATTGGAGGCTTTATCGAAGAGCAGATCATATGCATGGTTTGTAAGTGTTGATATGGACATTCTCTTGCAAAACCATGAAATTTAGGTAAGGCTGCAATTAAAGCTCCTTTAATTTCAAAATTAGCCTCTTCAATGTAAAAACCATAAGGATCATAATTCACATGAGAATGATTTATTTTCCTCACACTTCTATTATCTTCTACATTAATTGGTATTTCATTTTCTCCCTGTCAATTATGCCCATTATGCCCATTATGCCCATTAGGATTAATCTCATCCATATTATACATTTCTAATGGAATCTATAAATTAAGTCCAATTTCAGATCCTGGAACACTAGAGGATGAACTAGATTCTATTGATCTCATCTCTTCTTCAGCTAAAACTTTACTAGTTCCCTCTTCTCTAAATTTTCTTCTTAGTTTCCCAAGTTTCCTTTCAATTTTAGGATCAAAAGGCAGCATGCAACACAGAAACAATCAGAAATAACCAAGCAAACAATCAAAATCAGACACAGAATTTTCACAGCAAAAAAACTCAAACTGGTTGCAACAAGTTCTTAAAATGGATTTAAGGTCACGACTAATAATTCCACACGTCGCGACTAAATTACAAAGAGAGCAAATCTTTCAAACTATTCATGACAAATAGTTATAAAAGTCGTGACTGGATATCACAGAGAGTAAACAAGTTCCTCAGTAAAGCAATAAGGTCGCGACCGAGATAATGTTTGGTTGCGACATAAAGCATAGAGAGTAATTTCGCAAGAACTTAGAAAAAATACAGAATGCTATGCAATGATGCAAATGCCAAAGTTAAAGAAAACAACATATTTGTTTCTATTTCAGAAAATTTTTATGCTATGCAATGAAAACAACAAAAACTAAAATTCAAACAAAAAGAAATGACTTAGGTTAATAATGGAATTGAAACCAATTACTATGGAACCAATTACTTGGCTCCCCCGCAACAGCGCCATTGACATGCTTAGATTGTTGTCATCTGATCCATCAAAATAATGATACACCTGATAATGTAGTATAAGGCACAACCCTATCGTTCTTCTTAAGGGGCCTTTTTATTGGAATCCTAGCAAATTGGTAGGCAAAACCATTGAAAAACTGAGTAAAAACATGGGTTTTGGGTTTAATCGAACTTTGATACAATGAAATAAGGCTATTTTAAAGTAAATATTTTTATATTTTTTATTCAGAGGAAAATGAGTTAGATTATGAAAGAAATATGTTAAGAAAGACTCCTGATGATGAAATCATATCTGTCTTTGCTATCAATCGATTGAGTCCAGTGTATTAATAGTTCTTGAACTCCTTTGATCAAAGCTAGTTTAAAAGCTTCTTAATGCACTGTTGAAAACTACTTAGTGTGTAATTAAATCAGATGATGATAATGCCTTCAAATGGTCATCAAGCAACTATAGACTTCAAGCAATTGAATTAAACATAAAAAATTGTTGATAACACGGCTAGAAAAAAGGATTTCTACACCGGTTGAAAATGGCATTCTACATCGCACATATAACCGGTGTAGAAACAGACGGTGTAAAAAGTGAGACATTTTACACCGGTCACATGACCGGTGTAGAATGTATACTTTTCTAAACCTGTCAAGATTTTAAAGCGGTTCACTTTTACATTCGGTGTATTATTTTATAACATCTACACCGGTTGAATATTAGGACGATGTAGATTATTCAAATATTAACACCGGCTGAATATTGGGACGGTACAGATTATTCAAATGTTAACACCGGTTGTATATACGTCCGATGTAGATATTATTAAATTTATATTATGATATATGTTCTTTCTACACCGGCAGGTATATACCTTCGATGTAGATGTTATTAAATTTATATTTAATATATTTCGTTGGCCTGAAGCTTCATAAATAAACTGCCCAAATATAATATACTACTCAATCATCGATCATCGATCAGTTCAAGATGCCAGAGACATATATAATTCAATTGCTCATTATATTATTCATTTAATAAAATTCAATACAAAAATGCTACAATTTGAACAGGAAAGTAGAAAAAGGTATTCAGTGAAAGACAAATACTATTGAGAAGGAAGGAATTGAACAAAAAACTCTGCCCACCGATTACGCAGGTCCTCAATATCTTGGTCAGGAAATGGATCAGGTTGATTAAACATCTAAAATATGAAATCAAAATCAAAGAAATTAAGGCATTACTAATATAGATTAGATTGACAACTAAGAAATATGAAATTATTAAAAAATACAATTTTACCTCCTCAGTTAGGTCAATCCTATTTGACAAGATAATATTGATCATGTGTCTAACTATGTAGAAATCGTACAAGTTGCTTTCTCTGGGTTGCCTTCGACTCTGTAATGTTAACAAGATAAAAATTACTTCTCATCATTAAAATGGGGAACCTAGCTAACACCTAATATATACTTTTATTACCTTCGGTGTGATCCATTCAGGGTCCCTCACCAAATTAGCGTGCTTAAGGCCCCTTGCAACTGCGAACGTCCTCATAGCCCTATGACCAAAGTTATAAAGTTAGTAACCCATTTATCACAAAGATCATTATGTATAGAAGAGAACTCACGTGTTCATGATCTTCCTGACATCAACCGATGGCTTGTAATGGAGGGAGCATAAGAAGAAAACTTTATAGTTATGCTTACATAGGATGACAAGTTGCCAATGATTGCTGTAGAGATTAATTAAAAGAGAATGAGTATTATAATTAAGCAAATACAAAACTAGTATATATGAAATAAAATGAAATATTATTATTCTTACTCCTGCATATATGTGTGAATAAACAATCAATATCGGTTTCACCGAGCCTCCTTGAAATGTATGCAAGCCTCAAAGATTGAGAGATCCCTTTAGCATAAATCTGAAGTGGGCATAGGAATCTGAACTTTTTTTGTTTGCCCTTGGAGGAAACCAACTCAGCTTGCATGTACCTACAAGTAATGCATACACGGCATTAGTTGTAAGACTTGAACTTTGTTATTACATATATTTACATTTAAATTATACTTACATAAAAAACACTTGGATGCAGTCGGAGGTCAATTCTTCCTTGGGAGTGATCAGAGATTTGACGTCCGCATGGTCAACGAAGGCCAGTACCCTCATGTCGCCCACAACTGAATCCATAGGTAACGCGTCCATATGGAACGTTTTGTCATATGCCAATAGGATCACACGTTGCATGGCATTCAAAGTAGGAGGGGTAGGAAGTTGGCTGGGGGATGAGGCGACGTGATCCGGAACAAGATGCTTTAGCCATAATATGAAAGTACCTTTTGCTTGGCTCACTGTCTTCACCTCATCAGTGGGAATTGGGATAAGAGCATCTCCAATTAGCACGTCTTAAACTGTCACCCTTAATTGATAGTCCTGAATTTGGATATGATGAACAGTTGCCCCTAAGCTATGGATAGAGCCATGTGCCACTAAGCGTCTAAGAGGATCTCCATATATAGATCACAATGTTCTGCATCCTCTGACAGCGGCAAGCAACAGCTCCCCTTAGTGCTTGGACGGGCTACAATTGAGGGGAGGGGATCAATTGGCTCTTGCTACCTTGAGTCATCATGGACAACATTTTGTCCTTGATCTTTGCCAACCCCTCTTATAATCGCGTCTCAATTAAAGCTTCTGCTTGTGCCCTAACCTCTATCCAAGCCTCTGCTTTAGCCTCTGCCCTTATGGTAGAGAGCAAGGGTTCCAACTCTGCCCTCGGTACCACATGTGGGGAACATCTTTGAGATGCTCCAAAGTAATCTCTTATACCCACACCTCTTCCAACTCCCCTGACACAGCCCCCATGTTCTTGTTTCCCAGTGGCAACAGTCAAGATGTCATTCCTACTATCTGACTTGAAGGATCCATGGGACTCTTATTGTTTAAGATCACTCTATAACATAGAATGAACAAACATAAGGAAAATGATATAATTATGGAAACGTCCTTACTTTCATATATTTTAGGGATCATTTGGTAGAATTTAGAACCACTTTCAAGGTCATTGAAGTCCAATTTCTCAATCTGGAATTTTACTCTTCTCGAGTACTGTTCACTGTGCAAATTCCAGATTAGGGACCTGATTTTGGAAAATCATAATTAATTATAGAAAAATTTAAATGAAGTGGTTCCAATCAATACATGAAGCTAACTAAATTATCTTTCAGGGAAAAATCACTCATTGATCATTTTTTGACCAAGTCAATGTAGGTCAACGTTACAATTATACTGTTCATCCAGCATTTCCCCCCTAAATCCAACATTCTGGTCCCAACTTTGATAATTTATATCTCCATGTGTAGAAATCCAAATGAGGCATTATATATATAATCGAAGCTTAATATGTCTACTATTTAACATAAAAATTTCATACATTTATTCATCCATTTACTATTTTTAATTATGGGTCAAATATCATTAGGTCACCACGAGTTATTGTTCATAGTGGTAAATTTCAGCACTCAACTTTGCATACATATGCATACATCAATCACATATCAGTCAAACATGACAAACAATACTTATCATTAAATAATAAGTTGTTATAATCAGGGAATATACAAAATCCCCATATTCCATTACACCTTTTTTTGCCTGAAATCCGGCAGCATAATCGCTACGCTTCATCTTTAGAAAGTAACTGATCTTGTACCGATTCGGTAATTCCCATGAGAACTACCATTCTACGTAAGTACCTAGAAAAGACTGGATGAACCGGCTAGGTCCACTCACTTCCAGCCTCCTTAGACAGTGCCTACGTACACTGAAACATCCTCCCTTAAACTCCTCAGAGTACATTTGCGGAAGCAATTTTAGCTTATCTTAAGTCTAGAGATTGAACTTTTACTATGAGAATTGGTTTCTCTCATTCTACACATCCAAATGAGGCTTATTACCTATCCACGGAATGCCCCAGATGTGTACTACTGAATCACTAAATATCGTAGCCAAACTCCTCCGTTTACTAGGTCAAACTGAGGTCAGAACACTGCTACCTCAGGACCTACGAATTTCCCCTTAATTTATCATACATAAATTGAATATGCCAAACAATATTTATCATTGAATAACATAATGTCATACAGCAAGGCATACACAACAAGACATATACATAATCCTTCTATCTCTATTATATCTCTTTCTGCCTAAACTCCGGCAGCATAACCACTACGCTTCATCTGTACAAAGAACTGAACTGTACTGATTCGATAATTCCCTCATGAGAACTACCATTCTACGTAGCACCCAGGAAAGACTAGATGAACCGGCTAGGTCCACTCACTTCTAGCCTCCTTAGACAGCACTACGTACACAGTACTTATCATATACTGATGTTCAGTCTTTACTTCGGCAGCATAACGGCGTCTCCTAGCATTCTCAGAATTCACTTTGACATAACCTCCCCTGTAATGGGTTATATATGGGGATGAGATTTGGGGGAATCTCAGTAGCAACAATCATAACAATATATGTAATGCAGAGTGACAGTGCTTGCTTGTGATTGTGTACAGATAAGTATGCTGCATGCTTCCATACTCAATAACATATGATCATAGCATTGCAGTAGAGCTTCAGACATAACATATAAGACAACAATCCAACCAAACAATAGCACATCAAATCACAAAGCCATTACATAAAAGCTAGGATTAGTTACTACCTGGCTAGCTCAGCAGAACCTTACTATCTCTATTCTGCTTCCAGCTCTGCCAGAACTTCCTTTCTTCCTTTCCTCCTTTTCTCTCTTCCTTCCTTCTCCTTCTCTCTCTTCTTTCTCTCCCTTCCCTTGCCCATGCTTGATGCAAATGAAGGCCAAGGGGGGTATATATAGTTGTTCTCAATGGCATAACCATAATTTCCATGCCATCTGAACCTACGGTCCTGGTTTTTCCTGGATTTTCCTATTTTCTTTATTTCCTCTTTACTGCATCATCAGTGCCACCTCAGCCTGCCACCTCATCGCCATATTTTCCGCATGCCAAAAATCCTGGACACCTCAGCATGCTGACTCATCAGGCTGACTCACCGGTCCAGATCCTGCCTCGTAATGCCTGTCCTTAGCTTTATCTGCTTCCTCTAGACCAGTGCCATGTGGTGCCTGGAAGAGACCTTACACGTTTCCCAATGCTATTCAGATAAGTCCCAGACTTTATCTGATCACTTTCTCGGTTATCGTGCCAACCGAGTAACTTTACTCTACTGAAAGGTCACCGAATCACTACTCTAATGCCATGTGGCATCTTGTGGGTCCCATGAGGATACCTTATCAGTCCATCTCATGGTCTCCAGATAACCTTTCCTGTATATGACCTTCTTCCCCAGTTCTATCTCTAACCGGGTAACTATCTCATTTGGACCTTTACAACTATTGGCCCATACGGCTAGCACTACTTTAGCCACTAGTCGCGACCTCATAATCACCTTATCGCGACATAACATCTTATGTATTCATTAGTCGCGACCACAGCATTCTCTAGTCGCGACCATAACATTCTTTAGTCGCGACCACAACATATTCTAGTCGCGACCCCATCACTTTCTAGTCGCAACCAGGCTCATATACCCATTAGTCGCGACACCACATACATATCCGTCACGACCAATCCTCTCTGCCAATATTAGTCGCGATGTCACTACTTTCTAGTCGCGACCATAATACTTTCTCGTTGCGCATAGCCCTTTCTGTAACCATTAGTCGCGACCTAACTACTTTCTAGTCGCGACCCAAATGGTCAGCTCGCAACCTTTGACCTTTACATTATCCAAATGGCCATTATACCCCTTAGGACTTTCACTGTTTACACATAAGTTCCCGTACCTTTACTTATTCGCAGCTTAGTCCCTGAAACTCTCTATATGCCTCTGGGACTTCTGCTCAAAAAGTGGTCTAGTAGCCTCTTAATCTTAGGCTATTTCTGAGTCTCTAGGCCTGAAAATTGGGATGTTACATACACAGTACGTATCAACTCCTTTCTCAACTATTGCCATCTTGTCATAATTTCGGCAGCATAACGGCGTCTTTTAAAATTCCCAAAATTTACTTCGGCATAACCTCCCCTGTAATGGGTTATTTATTGGGATGAGATTCGGGGGAATCTCAGTAAATAATCATAACAATATATGTAATGCAGAGTCATAGTGCTTGCTTGTGATTGTGTATAAATAAGTATGCTGCGTGCTTCCATACTCAATAACATATGATCATAGCATTGTAATAGAGCTTCAAGCAAAACATATAAGACAACAATACAACCAAACAATAGCACAACCAATCACAAAGATATTACATAAAAGCTAGGATTAGTTACTACCTCAAAAGCTTAGCAAAACTCTAGAATTTTTATACTGCTTTCAACTCCGCCAGAACTTCCTTTCTTCTTTCTTCCTTGCTCCTTCTCTCACTAGAACTTCCTTCCCTCTCTATTTCTTGCTCTTGTCCGTGATTCAAATGAAGGCAAGGGGGTATTTATAGTTTTGATGAATGGCATTTCCGTAATTTCCAAGAGCTCTGAACTTGTGGCTACGGTTTTTTTGGAATTTCCTATTTTTCTTTATTCCCTTTACTGCATCATCCAAGGGACACCTCATGGGACACCTCATCCCTCACATTTCTCACATGGCGAAATTGAGAGAGCGAACAAGCCTCTGGAAGATTTCCAGTCCAATCCGGTACCAGACCAGTCCGTTTCCTCGAAAACTGGACTGTTTTCTAAATCTAATTTTTGTAAAAATCCATATTATGTCTTCTGACCTTAAGTTTAGTATCTGGGTCCTTTATATCATTAAAATTTGTATACTGGGTCTAGACTCAATTACAGATCCCCTGTGAAATGACCAAAATACCCCTCGGTGCCCTTTCTTGCACTATCTTAACCCTAAGGGTAAAATCATCATTTTACACCTTTCTGTACCCTGTCAGGGCATATACTGACCCTAGTTAACCTTACCTATGTATGTCTTGGCCTCTGGGCCTGTCCAGAATGACCAAAATGCCCTCCGTTCCTCTAATACCCTTTATCACAACACAGGGGCATTTTTGTAATTTTGCACTTTTTCGAGGTTCTGCTGGACACTGGCCTACTTATTAGTCCAAGGGTCTTCCTAGGCCCTTGATGGAGCCATTATTGGGCCTTTTAGGGTCCATTACCTTTATGGCACGTATTACGAGGAAATTCCCCCTGTCAATGTTCATCGAGTATTTTAGCTATTATACACTGTTTATACACATCTCCGGACACCGGCTCCTTTTACCAGATACACTGGCCTACTGTGTTTAGGCATCCCTGTGGGTCATAATAGTCATCTGACTGAGGTCATCCAAACTTATTCAGTCCCTATTTAAATACTGATAAATCTCCTAATCGGATCCCCGGAGGCCTCACACTCCCTTCTGTATTTGCTAATTTGTGAATAACTTTTCCTACAGACCTCCTATCGATATTTTATCAGTTTCCTGACATCCGCCCCATCAGGACGCATCATCCTGTAATTTCTCACTTATATCTGAAATCTAGGATATCCGGTAGGAATTTTTATAACTTTTAGACTATCAGATCAATTTTGACTATCTGGAGTCTTGAAAAATTCCTGTATTAAGCTGGTGAAGGTTTTCGGGCATACCTTGGATGTTTTCCTGTTCACCGAGATAGCCACGCGTAACCGGAACACTCTGTATGGACTCTGGTACGTTTCACAGCAAATGCACCGAAGGAAAATGAGAAGCACTCTGATGGAATCAACTGTAAAAGGGAAAACAGAGGAAGAAGCTTTTTCTGCCGAGACCAAAAGGAATGCACTTACTGGAATCCTTTTCTGGTTACCCTCACACACACTGCCTCTACGTGTGAATGTGTGTTAAGAGAGAATGGGGTGTAACCACCCACTTCCTCATTTTCCTCTCCCTTCAAAAATACAACCGTTCCCTCCATTCCTTTCACTTCTCATGGACTTGGGCCTAATCCACCATGGGTGGACTGGCCCATCTCCTAACATCTCCCACTCACACTTGGTGGATTAGATATTTTAGGTCCAATCACATTCTCTTCCTTCTTTCATACTAGGTGCTTTGCCGTGACCACGTAGGCATGACGTCTCCTTCCTGGCATTTGTACTAGAAATCCCTTTCACAGAGACCAGCACAAAGCAACCCTTTAGTGCAGTTCAATCAAATAAGTTATAGTGCCTGGAATGTCCTAGATTTGCCTATATACACTTTTCTTATGGCCAATCTAATCCCTCTTGAGTCAGCATATAACTCAGATAGCCTCCACTTATGCATAGTATCCACACTTATGAAATTAACAAAATAATATCACAAGGGACCGGTCACAGACACTAGCATGGATGTGTATATTCTGGCAAGCTTTCTTTCGCCCATATATCATTTTGATATGAATCAACCGCTTTCCTAGCATAATACATTTGGTTCATATGTAATTTGACCATAGGACATATACTAAAGTAGCAATCGTTGAAACATACCTCCATAATACTGTCAAAGTCAAAGGACATTAATGAAAGGATGATACCTTTCTGGAACTCACACAACAATGAAGCAGGGATTGATTCACTTGCTTTCCATTTGCGGTTCTTTAGCACATGTGGTATGAATCACATGTTACGGTGTTCCTCTTATCTTATAAGAGTGTACGTCATTTTGATTCTATCAATCACACCGTACAGACTTAAGTCCAGACACTCATAGTATCTAAACCCAAACTCTTCAACTCTATTCACATAATATGACGTCAATTTTGAAGAATTTGTTATCTGGCTACATGTTTCATGGATGTGGGTATCCATTGTTCGATCCATATCTATACTCATGGATCTCATCTTGACTTACTGCACTATTTAAGCCAAGCGACATTCATTGTATTTCTTCTCTACCATATCAGCACTCTTGCTGTTTTACTGGTGAACACATGTCTCATCTTTGAAAGCTTCTCTAGCATCAAAGGCGGTTGCTCGTCTGAGAGAGCTACCCTTTTCAACCTGTACGATATACTAGACATTGTATACATTTACTCAGACATATAAGTAATAATAAATGACATAATATAATTAATGAAAACAAAAATATTACATACAGTCTGTAACTTTACATTTTTCGCATGCCAATGGCTGTTACATGTTTCTCAAATATTTCTTTGCCTATTGGCTTAGTCAGGGGGTCTGCAACCATACACTTGGTTGAAATATATTGTACAGTTATAATTTTCTGTGCTATATAATCCCTCACAAAGTTATACTTGATATCAATGTGTTTGGTCTTGCTGTGATACTTAGGGTCTTTGGTGTAGGCTATGGCTACAGTATTGTCACAGTGTATCAACACCGGATTGGTCTCTCATTCCCAAATCCTAGGTGTTCGATAAATCTCTTCAGCCAAACAGCCTCTTGCGCTGCTGCAGTGCATGCCACAAACTCAGCTTCCATAGAGTGTAAAGCAATGCACGTCTGCTTCTTGCTACTCCAATATATGGCTCCATTGTTAAGCAAGAAGGTGTATCCTGAAGTAGATCTTCGTTCTTCTTCATCACCGCCTACATCAGCATCGGAATAACCGACTAGGCGCAGATCGCTTCCTTGATAAGACAACGCATAATCAGATGTGCCCTTTAAGTATCTCAAGATCCTCTTCACTGCTTTCCAGTGTTTCTCACCGGGGTTGGGCTGGAATCTGCTAACCAGCCCCATTGCATAACAAATATCTGGTCTAGTGCACAGCATTACGTACATCAGGCTACCAACGGCACTGGCACATGGAACTCTTTCCATTTGTTTTCTGTCTATATCAGTTTTGGGACACATGTCTGAACTCAAGACCACTCCAGTAGCCACAGGGATATTCATGGGATTGTATTCAGTCATATTGAATCGCTCAAGTATTTTCTTGATCTAACTCTCTTGTGAAAGAGTGAGGATTCTCTTGGAGCGATTCCTTTGAATCTTGACTCCAAGTATGTATTCTGCTTCACCCATGTCTTTCATCTAAAAGTTTGATGAAAGCCATTCTTTAATAGCTATCACCGAGTCAAGACTATTTCCGGATAATAGTATATCATCTACGTATAAGGATAATATTATAAAGTTACCCTCAAACCGTTTAACGTAGACGCAGTGGTCTTCCTCTATCATTTGGAAGTTATATGAGGTTATTGCCTTATGAAACCTCAAGTACCACTGTCTGGATGACTGTTTTATCCATAAATGGATCTTTTGAGTTTACACTTCTTGTGTTCAAACCCTTTTTCAATGAAACCTATTGGTTGTTCCATATAGATTTCTTCATCCAGATCACCATTCAAGAATACGGTTTTTACATCCATCTGATGTAACTCCAGGTTTAAACTGTTTACTATTGCCAGAATAAGTCTTATAGAGTTGAAGCGCACAGCAGGTGAAAAAGTATCCTCATAATCTATACCTTCCTGTTGTGTATATCCCTTTGCAACCAATCGAGCTTTAAATTTGTCAATTGATCCATCCACCTTTCTTTTAATTTTGAGAACCCACTTGTTCCCAATAGCTTTACGCCCTTTTGGCAGATCAACCAATTCCCAGACTTGGTTTTTCATCATTGAGTCCATTTCCTCTTTCATTGCTTTCTTCCATTTCTCCTTAGCAGGACCTGCCAAGGCCTCATGAACAGTGCGGGGTTCATCATCCCCTTCTGGAATAACTAAGAGTGCTTCGCCTTCTATTTGGAAGCGTCTCTTTGGAACACTTTCCCTGTTACTCTTTCTAGTAGGAGCAACAACAACTTGCTTATCTTTTCTCATTTACCTCGGTCTTTGTGTTGACCGTTCTTGGCTCCCACTCAGATTGACATACCTGGAAGATCCTGGTCTGTCAATTTGTTCAGCACTGTCCTGTTCCTGAGTCTCATAAAGAGATACAGTGCGGTCAACATCTCCCTTAATGGGAAATTCTGTTTCAACGAATACAGCATCTCTTGATTCTGTTTCAGTCACTGTTCCATCTTCAATTTCACTTATGAATACATATCCTTTTGAGGGTTCAGAGTACCTTATGAAGATACATTTCTTCCCTCTAGGACCCAGTTTCCCATGCCTATGAGAACTGTCATGGATATAGGCCGCCGAACCCCATGGTCTAAGGATGCTTAGATCTGGCTGGCGTTTAGTCCATAACTCATAGGGTGTGGAAGCGACTGACTTGGAGGGCACACGGTTAAGTATGAAGGTTGCTGTCAATAAAGTATCACCCCATGTGAAATTGGAAGATTTTCCTGAGCCATCATTGACCTAGCCATGTCTAGAAGAGTTATATTTCTTCTTTCGGCAACCCCATTCTGTTGAGGTGTGCCAGGGATAGTTAGTTGCCTAATAATCCCTTTTTCTTCACAGAGCTGTTTGAATTGATCAGAAAGGTATTCATGACCTCGATCAGTGCGTAATGCCTTGATTCTATTGTCCATTTGATTCTCTACTTCATTAATGTATCGTCTAAAGCACTCTAGTGCCTCAGACTTGTGTGAAATCAAATAGACATGACCATATCGTGAAAAATCATCAATAAAGGTAATAAAATACCAAGCTCCGTGTCTTGCCCTCACACTCATTGGACCGCAAATATCGGAATGAATTAATTGCAATGGATTTTCGGCTCGTGTTCCCTTACCGAATGGTTTTCTGGTAGCCTTACCTGCTAGACAACTTTCGCATAATGACATATCCATGTTAGGGATTACCCCCAACAAGCCTTCTTTTGCCAGTTTAATCATTCTATTTTTATTAATATGTCCTAGTCTAGCATGCCAGATATTCATATCAGGATTATTCGAAGTAATAGCAAAGCAATCATGAATATTAAAATCACCAGCAAGATCCAAAATAAAGAACTTTTGAAATTGGAAAGCTGAACCATAAAATATTAAGTTGCTATAAATGTCTGCAACTTTACCATGAAAGTGTACATTAAACCCAAAGTTCAATAAGCAAATTACAGAAACTAAATTCCGTCGGATGTCAGGAGCATGAAGTACATCATGAAGCATCAAGGTCTTTCCACCATGCAAAACAAGTTTACAGGTGCCAATGCCTCGAACCTTGATCCTTGCATTATTACCAACGAAAAGCCACTTGCTTTGAAATGGCAACCGACGGTATTCCATGAAGGATCCTCGATCTCGACTTACGTGGTCTGTGGAGCCTGAGTCAATAATCTAAGAAAAGGAAACAGGTTCGGTTAGAAAAACAGTACTAGAAATAAATGAGACATGTGAATTCACATAATTCACTTTTACCTTTTCGCTCTCGGTCTGTTTAGAACAGTCACGTGCGAAATGTCCCATATTATGGCATGCAAAGCATTTGACCTTCTTTAGGTCTAGCTTTTTCTTGCCTCCTTTCTTTCCCTTCTTCTTGTATTGTTGCTTGCCTTTCTTAGGCGGAGGACCGCCTTTCTTCCCATTTTTCTGAAATTTCTTGCCCTTTTTAAATTAAGGCTTAGATTGGGAAGGACCAGCACCTTCGGTCAGATAGGCTTGTCCAGTGGCCTTATAAGCCTCCAGACGTTCATCCTCTAGCTCTAAATGCTTAGCTACATCATTGAAAGTGATGATGTTCTCATTATGGGTCAGATTGACTTTCATGTGCTCCCAACTGGCAGGGAGGGACCTGATTACAGCTTGCACTTGCTGCTCATCAGATAAATTATGTCTAGCCTCCTTCAATTCATGGATCATTGTGGACATCTCTCGCAGATGTTGCCTCATAGGATTATTCGGTTTCAGCTTATAGGTATCAAATTTAATCGTCAACCTTCTAAGCTTGGTCGTGGAAACTCCACCAAACTTATCCTTTAAGGCAATCCACATAGCTTGTGCCGTTCTGTGTGTCTTAAACTCACACATAAAATCACCTGCCATTGCACTTAGCAGTGTAATTCTTGCTATGCTATTCTTCTTTTTCCATGACAGGTATGCTTCTTGGTCCCTCCTGTGCTGGGCTGTATTTCCCGCTTCAGGCCCTACCAGTGCCATGGTTAATGGCTCAATTGCATCCTGTTCTTCTAGAATATATTGGACCTTTCGGTGCCAAATATCCCAGTTGTCCCCGTTGAGTTTTTCCCCTTTGTTTAATTCAGCAATAATGTTCTTTGAAGCCATTGTTCAATATCGGTTCTGTGACAAACCTATCCCACATTAATTTATTAAACCATAGAACATTTAAGTGAATTTATATATCACATGTAAAGTATACAATGTCATGTACTTTTATCATTTTTTATCAGAAAATAATAACATTACTAGACCCACGATCAGGAGAATACGTTTGTACCTCCCATCACATAGGCACTAGCAGCGTCATTATTTTCTATCAAAATTAATATAAGCACTCTCATGTTTTGCTTTTAGAATACTCATTATCTAAAAGGCTCCTACTTATAAAAGATGTACATTAATCATAACTTGTAAAGAAATTAAATAAAACATAATTCCATTGCATATAAGCCATGTAATAAATGTCAAGTCTTTACAATGAAAGAGTAATAAAATATGTCCATAACTAAGTAAAGCAATGGTAATCAAATACAAATATACATCATTCGATATGAGCTTTACAATAATCTAACATTGTTTTTCTTAATTTCTTAAGCTTACGAGGCGGCTTACGAAGGTTAGATACAAATTCTATTACTCTAAGCCAATATTTCTTGCCTAAGCGTCCTTGTTTAGGCTTTCCTCTAACCCTAACTGCCCTTATATACTCCATTATGACTTTCAAGTAGAATACAGTATTCTTCTTATCTGTCATTAAATCAATATAGTCGTAAATCACGTCATTAACGCCTTTTATATTTGTTAATTTAGCTGCATCTCTTTTAGCTATACTCATAGCCAAAGCAGGGGTAAGAGGTTGATCCACTTCCTCTCCATCCTCAACTGGAGATTTGTCGTAAAGAGTAGGCACCGACTTGCAGTCTGAAGAATCCATTAAAGGCTGCAAATGAAGGGGGTCGATGGGGAATAAAGTTTCCGACCTCGGTCTGAAAATACACGTTACATGTGGTTCCTCTTGTGGAACTTCCTCCATCAACTCCTCTGGTTCTTCTTCAGAAAGTTCGTCAAGATCTTGTTCTGGATCCTCTTCAGGTTCCCCCTCGGGATCCTCTTGAAGGTCCTCCTCTGGGTTATTGACATCATCCAGAAATAAGATGTCATCATTTAAGCTTAGTCCCAGAGATTCAATGCTAGATGAAGTCATTTTCACCTAAATAATAAAAAATATTAATTATTATAATTTTTTGGAATTTTTAAACACAAAAAAAATACTAGAAAATACACTGAATATCCACAAATAGGTCTATAATTGCCCCCAAATTAGGCAAATTATATATCAAAATGAAGATCTTGATTTTAGGGATTTTTAGGAACAAACCGCACCTCAATGGAGCTCCGACGCGCCCTCACGCTCCCCAAGAAAGATTAATTCAGAAAAAATAAAAAACTGAACGAAGCCCACTCTCAGCGTCTAGCGCGTGCATTACAAGCGCCAGTCTGGTGCTGCCACATGGCCACTGCCACGTGTCAGCCACCAGAATTTCCTCCATTTTCCTTTTTTTTTAATAAAATAAAATAATAAAAAAATAAAAAAAAATGTTTTTTTAAACCCCGCAGCCACAAAAAGAAAAAATTTTAATGTACGGACGGACTGGGCTGAACGCACCCCAGTCCGCAGAAACAGAAAACATTCTGTTTCTATTTTTTTTTTGTTTTTTTGGTTTTCTGCCAGACGCAAAATGACGTCGTTTAGGGGAGGATCAAAACGATGCCATTTTGATCGTCCCTGACCTCCAGCCGGGTCACACAGACTCGACTGGAAAACTGGTCGGGTCCGCCGGACCCGACCCGTTTTCCCTCCGTAATTCTCCGTCCGACATCCGATTTCGACGTTTTTGGTGTCATTTTCTTCGTTTTTTCGAGATCTACGCAATGGGACTAATATCATAGCCTAAAAATACTGTTATGAATGACCGAAATCTGAAAAACGAAGGCTCTATTTTGGTTTTACGTTCTTTATGCTTCTGTTTACAGTTTCAATGAATGCTCTATGCATATTTTCATGAAATAAATACTTGGAAACCATAATAAGCATGCAGAACAGTGTATAACCATAGAAAACGAAAAACACATAATAAAATACGGAAGCAATGAACCTGCTCTGATAGCCACGCGTAACCGGAGCACTCTGTATGGATTCTGGTACGTTTCACAGCAAATGCACCGAAGGAAAATGAGAAGCACTCTGACGGAATCAACTAGAAAAGGGAAAACAGAGGAAGAAGCTTTTTCTGTCGAGACCAAAAGAAATGCACTTACTGGAATCCTTTTCTGGTTACCCTCACACACACTGCCTCTACGTGTGAATGTGTGTTAAGAGAGAGTGGGGTGTAACCACCCACTTCCTCATTTTCCTCTCCCTTCAAAAATACAACCGTTCCCTCCATTCCTTTCACTTCTCATGGACTTGGGCCTAATCCACCATGGGTGGACTGGCCCATCTCCTAATAGCTAGATTACCCAGCGTCACTTGCTCTATCTACTGGTGAAATCTGGGACTGAAATGCTTTCGGGCAGTCCAAACCACTTCTGGCCTAATTTTCTTTAATTATACTTTAGCCCCAGGGAACTTTTCTTCTTTGCACTTAAGTCCCTTAAATTTGGCTAAAATTACACTTTAAGACCCCACATTTTTGTCCACCTTTCCTTCCTAGCCTTAGACTTTCCATAATTGCAATTAAGTCCTTTCATTTCCTTTCTTTTTCAATTTAATCCCTTTCTTTACATAAATAACCACATCTTTTTCCTGAAAAATAATTTATATATTTTATTCAATCTGTACATACTAAAACAAAATAATGCAAGTAGTGCTTACAATTTTTTCAGCAATCATGCGAGCATTGTCGCTTGTAAATGTTCCGCTCTTTGTTTGGTGAGGGTACAACCATTTTTCTTCACGGCGTATCGGAGAGGGGGGGTTAAGAAGAACACTAGGATCCGACCCAGTATTTTCTTCTAGCCTCTTCCTCTTGGCCCCCAACAACTCTCTTTCTGCCTTCGCATTCATTGTGTGGGGGCAATCATTCTTGAAGGCTTAGGCTTGTTGCATGCTAGGAGGCTGACAAAACTTACGTACTTTACCTGTGTTCACCAGTTAGGTTCCAATTTCTGTCAAACTCTATCGGAAGCAGTTTCCCCTCTTTCCTATCCTTCATAATATCTTTCAAACAAGTCGCACTTCTGCCCTTCCTTTGCGTAGTGGCGCTAGGAGCATCGCTAGCCTCAATCTGAGTAACTCTATCCCCTATATTCCTATATACGCAATAACAACATCAAAAACATTGTAAAAAGACTTAACCCTTTTTCCTTCAACCCGTCAGCGTACACAAAACTCGTTCCTTTAGTAGTTATGAATGGAAAGATATGTGCAAACATTTGTCAGGAAAAATAGAAAACCTAGATTAAACGAGCATAAAAAAGACGAAGCACGTACACACAGGAAAATAAGTGCAGAGAACACTTACATGGAATAGCAGAACAAGAGAGACAACAGAGAAGAACGACTGAGCACGGAGAAGCCTCGCGAAAACCACAGAGCACGATGAGCGGAGATATGACAGAGTACGTGAGAAATGAGAATGATGGTCGCGCCAAGGGGTGGGCTTAAAAAATGTATATAAACATTTTACACCGGATATAAATTATTCTAACCCGGACAACAACATAAACGATGTAAAATTTATACATTTTACACCGGATAAAGTATAAAATCGGTGTAAAAAATAACACCGTCTAAAATATAACACCGGATAAAGTATAAACCGGTGTAAAATCGAACTATAATTTATTTATCAAATTGTCAGTAGTAGACTTTTTACACCGGATAGCACTTAAGACCGATTTTAATGTTGTAGTTATTTTTTTAAACTCCATCATCATATATATCATCCCATCCCTTGGCGTCACAACATTCTTATCAGAACAAGAATCTGTCTCTGTTATTATTACATCAAAATCATATACGCAATCATAACAAGAAACTTAATATTGCATGTTTAGACTACATCAAAAACAAGAAACACATAGAAATCAATCAGAATCCACTTCTTCTTCATTTAATTTTGGTAAACCTACTGAAAAAGAAGGGATCTCACAAATAGAATCATCATTGTCAACAACCCTTTTTCCTTGGAGCGCGACAGACCATCTTTCATTTTGAGGATCAGTGATATAGAACACTTGCTTTGCTTGGTCTGCCATAATGAAAGGCTTATCCCCAAAACTTGTATTATTCAAATCAACCAGTGTAAATCCTAACTGATCGACCATAACACAGTTGTTTACATTAGCCCACTTGCATTTGAACATGGGAACTTTGAATTTGGAGTAGTCCACCTCCCAAATCTCTTCAACAACGCCATAATAAGGGATGACTGCTAATTTAGAATTGTTGTCTTTTGAACTAGAGAAATGCATAGCTTCAGCCACTAACATAACACCACTATTTTGCACGCTACTTCTATCATCTAGGGACTTCGTATAAAAGGAATACCCGTTGATATCAAATGAATTCCAACAGATCACATTATGTTCAGGACCACATGCCAACCATCTAACTGTATCAGAAACACAATCCTCATTTTCAACCTCCAGTTTGAACCAATGTGCAAAAGATTTGTTATGTTCTCTAATCAGCCTTTGCTCTGTCATCCTATTATTTTTTTTTTGGACAAGATCTTTCTGAACAGCAATATAGTCTTGAACTTCATCAATGTTATTCAAGATGTGTAAGTGTATTTGCTGCAATTCATTACGATCAACACTCCTCACCGACATTCCGTGTTGACCAGTAAGTCTTACTTTAGACAGGTATTGTTGACAAAAATCCATAGCTTCTTCGGCAACATATTTTTGAACAATGGATGCTTCGGGCCGATTTGGATTCTTCATATACCCTTTAAGGATTTTCATGTATCTTTCAAATGGGTACATCCATTGTAAGTATATAGGGCCACATAGTTTTATCTCTCGCACTAGATGAACGATGAGGTGTACCATGATGTCAAAAAAGGCAGGAAGAAACTGTTTTTCAAGCTGGCACAAAATAACATAACCCTCCTGCTCCAATTCCTCCAACTTTTCAGTCTCAAAGACTTTGCCACATATAGCATTAAAGAAGAAGCAAAGTCGGGTTACAATATGTCTCAAATCATATTGAAGGATTCCTCGAACAGCCATTGGGAGTAATTGTTACATCAATACATGACAATCATGAGACTTTTGGCCTACTAATTTTAAATCTTTCATGGACACAATCCTCTTAAGATTAGATGAGTACCTAGAGGGAACTTTGATTCCTTGCAAACACTCACAAATACTTGTTCTCTCAGCCTTGGACAAAATGTTAGTCTCTTCAACATGATAGCTCCCCCCACCATCTGGCCTCGGATATAAATCCTCTCGTATTCCCACTGCTTTCAAATCCAATCTTGCCTTCAAACCGTCTTTGGAACTACCATGTGTGTTGAGAAGTATTCCAACAATGCTGTCACACACATTTTTCTTCACATGCATCATATCAATATAGTGCCTTACATGAAGATGTCGCCAATACGGAAGCTCAAAGAACACAGATCTTTTTTTCGATACATTTTTCTCACTTTTCTTGGTAATCTTACCGAAAGTGACATTGATGTCTTTCACCTTTTCATAAACTTGTTCGTCATTCAATGGCTTTGGAGCATTTTTAAATTCTTGGCCGCCATAAAATTTCTTCTTTAGTCGACGGTATGGGTGGGCTTGTCTTAGAAATCTCCTATAACCTAGGTAGACTATCTTTCTTCCATGACAAAGTTGATAGTAGCAAGTCCCTTCCTCACAAATTGGACATGCTTTATGGCCCTTAACACTATAACCAGACAAATTTCCATATGCAGGAAAGTCATTAATTGTACAAAAGATCATGGCTTGCATATTGAAGACCTCCTTCTTAACCGCATCAAAAACATCCACACCTTCCCATAGCTTCTTCAAATCTTCGATCAAGGGTATTAGGTAAATGTCTATGTCATTTCCCGGTTGTTTTGGTCCTGAGATCAGCATAGACAATATTACATACTTCCGTTTCATACACAATAAGGGAGATAAGTTGTAAATCACCAAAAAGACGGACCATGAACTATGTCTACTACTAAGGCTACTATAAGGGTTCATGCCATTCGTACTAAGTCCAAGCCTTAGGTTTCGTGGTTCATTGCTGAACTCGGGAAATAAGTCATCAATATTCTTCCATTGCAAAGAGTCAGCAGGATGATGAATCTTTCCATCATTAATCCTTTCATTTGCATGCCATAACATTTTCTTTGCACCATCTTCATTAGAAAAAAGTCAGTTAAACCTTGGTACAAGTGGAAGATACCATAACAACTTGGCAGGAGAGTTGTTTGATCTGTACCTTGGTGTCTTACATATTGGACACTTCTCCTCATCTTCAAACTCTTTCCTGTACAATATGCAATCATTTGGGCATGCATGAATCTTTCTATACTGCATGCCTAAAGGACCTATTATTTTCTTCGCATCATAGTAGCGTTTGGGTAACATATTTTCTTCAGGAAATATGTCCTGTAACAACTCAAGCAATTCTAAAAAACCACTGTCACTCCACCCATGCCGAGCTTTCACACTTACCAATCTTAACACCGCATTTAACAGGTTGTATTTTCTGCACCCTAGGTATAGAGCTTTTCTACATTATTGCACATATTACCATATGCATGTGACCGCATAAAAGCATCTTCTCTAACATCATGAATCATGTCCTCTACTCGATCATCAGTATCCATGTCATCGTCAAAGGTCAGTTCCACCTGTTCACCATGCTATACCCATACCGTGTAACTCTTGCAAAACCCCTCACAAATTAGATGAGTGTAAATATCAGCAGGACTTTGTTTCCTCTCATTCAAACAACTCACACAAGGACAATAAAACCTTCCATTGTCATCATCACCATTCCATTTAGCAAAATCCAAAAACTCCTTCACCTCCTCAGTATACTCAACACTTGTTCGTTTAGCATTTATATAACAGGTGTAGATATATATATACAACAGGTGTAGAGAGTATATTTTACACCGGCCACTATATATAAACCGGTGTAAAATATATCATTTTTTTTAAAGTGATAGACCACTATGTCATCAACTTTTACACAAAAAAAAATATATATCAGAATATATAAAAGTTACAATCTTTCACTACTCATCAGACTCGGAGTTTTGGGAGTTATCAGATTGGATGAGATTAACAGGATTAAAGAAGCTATCACAGGGTTGATGGCAGCAAACTTCTGAGCGAAAATCTCTGAAACTTGCTTTCAGTTTATCAACTTTCCGATTTAGTTCTTCCACAGAGTCCTCCAGCCTATTGAAGCACAGTATGAGTTCCTCAAGGCACTCCATCAGAATCACAACCAGGGGAGAAGGAGAAGGAACAGAAGGGTGAGGATCAGGATGTTTGTCTTCAAAGTCGTCTCTGTTTCTTTTGTGGGGCGGAGAAGGAGGCGTGCGTGAGGAAGAGGCCATTGGAGGAGTCAGATAGATGAAAAGAAAATAAAACAGAGATAATATGATGAGACGAAATGTACAGATCGATCATAGGAATGGTATACATATATACATGGTTCATGATCAATAAGAATATAGAAGAATGCAATTGGCCTTCTATCATAATGACTACAAACGTTGGGAATCGAAGAAGTGAAATGAACCGTCTGAAGAATAAAGAAAGCGCTCAGGAAAGCATAGACAGGAAACTGAAGAGGCAGATAGGACGAAGCTAATCTGCACCGGGTGTTTATATTTTAAATCAGTTACTTTTAAAACCGGTGTAAAAATTTAATTTTTTAAACCGCCTTCTCCTCAGTGACCGGTTTAAAAGTGGGATTTAGATGAAAAATAAACGGATCATCAGCAACGTATGCAGAACAAGAAACTTGTTAAACACATTCATTCAAATTAAACTTTACTATCAAACTTTACATGTTGTAATCTATATAAATACAATATCATCATCTCCTCATTCTTTTCATTACATCAAAAAGGAGGTGGGGAATAGGGAAAGGTAGGTGACCCTGTTTTCACTCACCATCATCTTCCGAGTCAGTGTTTTGGGAGTCAGAATTGGGATCAATAATAGGATGAAAGAAATCATCCTGTTGATGGCTACAAACTTTAGAACGGAAGGCTCTGAAACATTGATTCATCCTCTCAACTTTCAGGCCCATTTCTTCCACCGAGCGCTCTAGGGCATTGAAGCGCGGGATGAGTTCCTCCAGGCACTCCACCAGTTGCTGGAGTAGGGGACGAGGAGAAGGAACTGAAGGGTTATCATGATGACAGACATTTTTTTCTTCAAAATTAGTTCTTTGTGTTTTGTGAGGCGGAGAAGGAGGGTGGATGAGGAAGAAGCCATTGGAGAGTTAAGATAGAAGATAGAAGAAATGAATATAAAATAGATTTCAGAGAAGGTGATCATGATGAACTACTGCGCATGTCTGAGAAGACTTGACATAAAATGGCGGGAAAGGATACAGACGGAGTTAATCTAAATCAGACTAAATATTTCCACATCGGTCACTATAACATCCGCTGTAGAAAGTAAACATCTAAACCAGACAATAATTTTCCACATCGGTCACGAGTAAATACGGTGTAAATATTTCATATTATTTACAAAAAAGCCACTGGTCATTTTTTTAAAACCGTCTCCGCATTGACCTGTTTAAAAATGGGGATTTCGAATGCCAATTTTCCACCAGTGTAATATTCCAACTATCTAGAAATCAAAACTGAAATATTAATATTAATATCAACAATCACATCATCCAATGTCAATTACAAATATCTAATCTGAGAATAATCAATCAAAATTCAATCCTTATTCATACAATGAAATCCCTAAATCTAAAAATGTTAAAACATGAAATAGGTGCAGATTTGGATAGAAAACTCCCCAGTGAAGTCCATGAGCTCAAGATATGTGGTCCATCACTAAGAGACTAAAGATCTAACCTCTCATACCTCCTACTATGCTGCCATTGTTGCCTTGAAATGATGCCAAGAAGAGTACAAAAAAAAAGTGATGGAAAGGTCAAGAGAAAGATGGTAGAGTGAATTAATCGGTGTAGAAATGTGAAAATATGTGGAAAGATGAATAAAAATGGAAGATGTTTGTAGAGGTTATAGAGAGAATATTGAGAGAGAATGAGTACTACTTCTTAGCCAAATCTGGCAAAAATCCAGCCTCCATTCGTCTGCCTGCTCCTCTTCCTTTAATTCCAGAATGACCTATATAACATCCTTACTTTCGTACGTCTTAGGGACCATTCGGTAGCATTTAGAACCACTTACATGACTTTTGAAGTCCATTAGCTAAATCTGGAATTTTTACTCTTGGCGAGTTACTGTTCATATGGTATTCCAGATTCAGTGGCGAACTTCAAAAAATCATAATTAATTCTAGAAAAATCAAAATGAAGTGGTTTAAAATTCTCCTCGAAGATAACATCTTTAAGTTTAAGGGAAAAATAATTTCCTGACCAAATGTTTTGCAAATTGATACAGTTTATTCGTTAAAGTGTACTGTTCATTTGGTCAAAAATTTTGAAAACAGATTCTGGTCCCCATCTTTGGAAAATTGGTTCTCTTTGTACAGACATCGAAATAAGGTGTTCTTGGTGTCAAAATGAAGCTTGACATGTTAATTAATTTTATGTAAAATTGCATATGTTTATTCCATCATTTACCAATTTTCATTACATCATAAACATTATTGCTTAAACTAAACATACAGCATCATTACTTGCAAGAATTCTTTACATAACATCATATAACATTTACATTGACCAATCCCTAACTCCTCTTCATTCTTATTCATCCTCTTTCCTCATTCATAAACCTGTGGGGATTGGGATTACATGGATGGGGTGAGATTTCTGGGAAAATTTCAGTAGCAAACAATACCAAACAATGCATGTATTAATGTAATTGCTTGTGCTTGCTTATGAAAGTGTTACCATAGTGTAATGAGCATGCTTCCATGTATCATATGAAATACAATTGGCCAAGGTAATCATAGAAACAGAGCTTCAATCATCTACAAATATGCACACAATTCAATAAAGCCATAGCACAGTCAAGCATAACATTTAATACATACAAGTTTAGGGTAAGTTTACTACCTCATATACTTGACTTTCTTTCACTTTAACTTTGCTCTTTCTTCTTACTTCTCCTTGGTGTGTGGCTGCCTCTTTGGAGTCCACAATCACACCCTAACATCACATAATCATCCATTCATTACAATCTAATTTCTCTTGAACATTAAGCTTACTTAACTACAATAACTTCCTTTAATCTTTACCAATTGACTTGGCCTTTGAATCAATTGATTTCTTGACCTTACCCTACACAATTTGGCCTTTTGAATCCATTTATGAACACAAAATAACCAAATTCCAGCAACTATGCACTGTTCTGGACAGAATTTGCAAAACATACACAATTCTTCCAAAAATTCCCATCTTAATTCCATTGCTTCCCATATTTGTTTCTCTGCTTTACCCCACACAACTTTTCATTTTAAAACCATTGGAAGCATCAAAATCATGAAAATCCAATCACTTTTCATACGAGTGAACAATAACAGAGAAGAATTCCCAAAATTGCAACTTTCAATTCTAATGCTTCCAAGGTTCAAAACCTATCCAATCCTACACAAAATCATTATATAAATTCAATGGAAGCATTAAATCATTGAAATTCCATCTCCTTCTATCATGAACAGTGCATTAACAGTGCAAACCAAAATATTTCATCCATGGCAAAGTCAAGAATATCAACTTGATTCAACAACCAATCATCTAACTAGCTTGTTTAAGCTTTAATCTCATAACTCTAACTTTAATATCTTCTTTCTCCTTTCATATAAGGTTTTGGATAGCATATATACCTTTAAGAAAACTCAACTTTCTTCCATGAAAACCCTAAAGCTCCCAAATCAAAGGAAAATAAGCTAGGATAGATTGCTTTCCTTTAATCTCTAGCTTGCTTGAACTTTGGACCTTGGATTCTTCTTTGTCTTGGCTTGAGTTTTCATTTTGCAAGAGGTTCCCCAAGGGTTCATGAGCCACAGTTTTGCATCAGTTTTTGGGGGGTATTTATAGGCAAATTCCATGGAAAATGAATGGCCAAGATCACTTTGTGCACTATTTGATCTAATGGCTCATAATTGGTCTTACACCAAACTTCTCCACCAAGCCAATTTGAGATAAAATCATATGACAAAAATCTTCTCCTCCCCTTGTCTTGGACGCCATGTGGAAAGCCTTGTGGGTCCCACCATGTCAAATCATAATTCTTACTTTATTCCTTTTTTTCTTTTCAAAAATTCATAAATTATTCTTTATTGAAATTGGGCTCCAAGACAACTTTTGGGACTTATTGGGTTGCCCTAGGATAAAATTTTGGGCCTCTTTTAGGTCCAATAGCTACTTGGTACAAATCCCAATGCACTTTCCTTATACCGGTATCCTTAAATTACCCTGATCTTTGAATAAATGCTAAACACCTCTTTTAATGGTTCTAACATTTTTATAAATTCATTCTAATATAAAATGAATTCTCTACAAAGTTTTATAATTTTCAGAGACCCAGAAGTCCTAATAAAAATTACATAATTTTCCTCAAAACCCTTTATCGGTGTCCTTTTCCATCGTAACTTTCATAATTAATTATACAGGACTCCTTTTTGACTTCTGTCAGTTTCATAAATTCTCATATTAATTATAAGAATTTACTGAAAAATTTCATCTGATATCCATCCATTGTGAAATGACCAAAATACCCTTGGTGCCCTTCCTCGCACTATATTAACCCTAAGGGCATAATTATCATTTTGCACCTCTTTATACCTTATCAGGGCATATACTGACTCTGAGAACTCATTCTTACACTTGCTTTGGCATTTTAGCCTATCCAAAATAACCAAAATGCCCCCCTTTCATCTCTTGTATAATATTACAACACAGGGGCATTTTCGTAATGACCAAAATGCCCCCTTCCAAAATGACCAAACTTTTGGACACTGGCCCCTTCTCTAGATGAACTGATATCATGGGCCTAGCCTCACTTGGTGTCAATATGGGCCTCTGAGTGACTCCATCTTGGCTCATTTAGTCCCAGTTTGCTTACCAATTAATTTCCCAATCGGATATCGGTCGTTCACAAACTCCCGTCAAAATTTACTAAAAAGTGAATAACTTTTTGTACAGAACTCCTTTCAGGATTCCGTCAGTTCCCTGACCTCTGGCCTTACAGGACGCACATTCCTGTAACTTTTTACTCATATCTGAGGTCTAGGACATCTGATAAAAATTTTAGATAACTTTTAGACTATAAGATAAATTTCAGCTATCTGAAACTATAATAAAATTTCTGTATTAAGCTAGATTAACCAGCATCATTTTCTCTATCTACTGATGAAATTTGGGACTGAAGTGCTTTTGGGCAGTTCTAAGCCATTTTCGGCTCAACTTTATATAATTACCATTTTGCCCCTTGAACTTTCCTTAAATTACATTTTGGTCCTTGAACTTTTTGAAATTACACTTAATGGCCCAAAGTTTATGTCTACATTCTATTTTGCACCTTGAAACTTTTATACTTTTTAATTTAGTCCCTCTTCTTTAAACCTTCATCTAATCATTCTTTCCTTCTTTGTTCATCATCACACTCCTTTCCAAACCACTTTCCTCTATCAGTATTATAGCGATAGGAAAAATTAGGATATGACAACCTAATAAAAAATGTGCAGCTTTACTAATGTCCATTATAGTCGCGACTAGATCCATATTTTTGTTAGGGGTATAAACGTAGAAAAAATTCTCAAAAAAAATGAGGTCGCGACCTGTGGATACTTTGGTCGCGACTAAAGATCACAGAAGTTGGCTTCATTGAATTGGTCCTCTCTATCTTATTATTTCTTTTCTGCTCGCATTAGTCCTTGGTTCTCCTCCAAAATACCTGCAATTCAAAATCAAAGCCCACTATAAAAGTCTAACTAATTAAAGAACAATATATACGTAGTTTGGAAGAGTTAATTTACTATTTTACCCTTTAATCAATATATTGCCATGCACAATTATGTATTACCATAAAAGCATAATTGCAGTCATAAAATGAATGGTAAAATTGTCACAAAATCCTTAAAATGTCACAGAAATTGAAACATCCTTAATCTCATACTTACATATGCTCAATTGGAAGTATCTTAGAACATTGGAACACCATTTTAACTTAAAAACATGAATTTCCAAGAGTTAGGCTATCGGGTACTGTTCACTTTACTGTTCACTTGGTAATTTTAGTTTGCAGCATGAACTTTAGAAATTCATAATTAAATCTAGAAAACTTGAAATGAGGTGGTTCCAATTTCTAATGAAATCTCTTTCGTTAAACTTTGAGGGAAAAATATGAAAATGAGATTTCCTTGTCCAAATGAAATCAGTTTATTCGTTGAAAAATACTGTTCATTTGGTAAATCTTGAACTTCCAGATTCTGTGTCTCATTTTCAAAAATTTATTTCTCTTTGTATGCTTATCCAAATGAGGTGTATTACATATGAATTTAAATCTCCATATGTCTACTTTAAGCTCATAAAATTTCGCAGAAAACTTCATTCAATATGAAAACTGCTTATGAATCTCACTGCCTCTCAGGGCTCGTTTTATCTTGATCCAGATTTTAGGTTCAACTTTGAAAAATCATATCAATTCGAGTACTTAACAAAATTAGGCATTCTTGGTGCCAATTAAAGCTCAGGATCTTAGCTATGTTCATACCAAATTTCATCTAAAAAGTCATCGAATAAGTCACTCAAACGATTGATGGAAACTTCCTGCCTCGGTTGGCTCCAGTGAGTGCATACGTTTTTACATACCATATAATCTTCCCTAGGTTAAATACATGCCATCTAGGTCATATACACATTATTCATTCACAATTACCCTCTTCCTTGAGAAGTTCCAGCACCTAGGGCATGATTATATACATATGGAAGGAATGAGATTTCATGGAAATCTCAATAGCAAGTCATACAAACTATAAGATTATGCATGCTTGATGAAATGCCTAACATGTTATCATGCAATGGGAGTGACAAGAGCTTCGGATTGTCGCAGTCCGAGCCATCAAAATTAAGTGAATTGCACCCTAGTAATGTAGTATAAGGCACAACCCTATCGTTCTTCTCAAGGAGCCTTTCTAAAGGAAACCTAGCAAATTGGATGTCAAATTCAACGGTAGACCTGAGTAAAGAGTAAATGGTTTTATTGTTTTGTGGGTGCAGTAAAATAGATGTTTTTGTGTTTTTGTTTAAGATGGAAGATGGTTGGTTTGTGAAAGTAGTATATGATGATAGGCTCTTGATGATGAAAAATATCTATCCTTGCTCTCAAGGTATATGGAGTTTTGAAATCACTGAGTCTTGAATAGAACCTCAATCAATCGATTGAGTCCAGAACCCTAATATTCTTTAAACTCCTTTGATCAAAGCTAGTTTAAAGACTATTATTGAACTGCTAAGGATCACTTAGTGTGTAATTTAAAACAGATGGAAGAATGCCCTCGAATGAGCGTCGATCGACTAACCCTAGAATTCAAGCAATCGAATCAATTAGCAACGATCGTTGACAACTGTTCAACTAACTTAAACTCAAAACTAAAATATTGAATTTAAACCAGCAATCAAAACATCCAAAGTAAATTATAATCGTCTAATTTGAGAATAATCAATCGATATCCAAACTTATTCATATGATAAAAACCCTAGATCTAGAAGCAATCAAAATATGACAAGATACAAATTAGAACAGAAGAAACTCCCCATACAGTCCGTGAGCTCAAGATACTGGATCCATCACTAAGAGACTAAAGGTCTAGCCTCTCATGACTTCTGCTGCCCTGCAATCGCTGTTCAGATATGATGCCATGAAGAAACGATGAAGAGATGAAGGGTGAAAGGGGTAGAGATATATAGAAGGTATGTAGAGGTCGCTCGAGTACTGCTTCTTAGCCTAATCAGGTCCAAAAACCAGCCTCCTATTTGACGGTAGCCTCCCTCTCTTCTTATAACAGCATGACCTAATCCAAAATGTGCAGCTTCAGTGATTTTGTACTATTAGTCGCGACCATATACACGTGTTGGTCGTGACCTATAAACAGTGAGAATCTTCCAGAAGAATTATGGGTCGCGACCTTAGGACTCTGTGGTCGTGACTAAATAGCACAGAGGCATGGTTATACTTTCATTGTCTTTTGTTTTCTTTCCTGGTCCTTGTTCTCTTCCAAAGTACCTGCAATTCAACATAAAAGCTCATAGTAAAAGTCCAGATCAGTAGATAACCGAATATATGCAGTTTGGAAGAGTTATTTTACCCTTTAATTAGCAAATTGCCATGCACAATCATGTAATACATAAAAGTACAATTTAAGGCATGAAATAAATGGTAAAGTTATTATAAAACTCTCAAAATTATCATAGAAACCATATACAAAATATGTCTTATCAATTCCCCCACACTTGAACCTTTGTACTCCTGGACTAAGAAATGAATTACACCTAGAGCAATCACTATTAAAGCCAAGATAAAAACATAATCCATAGTGTGACCTGAAAACAATTAATCCACCATCTTTTGGGAATGCAGAAGTGATAATGTGAGAAATGCCAAGTAATCAACTACTAAATGAAATCAACCTTAATGGTATGAGCGCAGAAGATCCTCTCAAAAAAATATAAGTGTTTAGCTCTCTATGCTCTCATTGTTAGGGTTCTTTCACTCAAATTCAAATTGGAAAACATCCTACCATATGCTTGTAATGGCTCTAAATCTCAGCAACTATACAGCTCTTATGCAAAGAATCAAGAGGTCTTTTAGGGTTGTAATGATGGAGATGGGCCACATGGAATGGAATATGAAGAATAGAAAGTACTGTATGCATTCAACAATAAATATGTAGCATGAATTCATGTCTCTAAAGATCTAGAAGTGATAATTGTGCTAATAAGAGTTAATAATGGTGCCTTCTTCATTTCTCTTTTCTTTTCTTTTCTTTTCTTTTTCTTTTTTTTTTGTTTATTTTCTTGCACCATCCTCTCTCTCTCTCTTTTTTTTTGGCACTTCATGCACAGAATCTGTAGCACACATCACAACAATAATGAATTTTTGACATGAATCAAATTTTATTTTGCAAATGAAGTTTATGCAGATATGACTTTCTATATAAATAATGGATGAAAGAAAATGATGGGCTCAAAGGGGGTGACTAAGGATATGAATGTAGTGGGCTTGTGTTTGGGATAAAAGGGTTTAGAAATGAATGCCTCTGTCATGTTTAATTCATAAGTGTGCAAGTCATTCTCAACTCAGAGCCAAGACAAGTTCTAGAGAATATAAACCAATTGAATAATCACTCAATATAGAAATTTAGGCCGAGAATCCTTCCAACTAGGGTTTTGATCTAAATTGCTCATAAGCTAAAGTCCCAAACAAAGTTCATCATTCACTAGGCATTAGAACACTTATCACAACTAAAAACCCTCTAAACGAGGATTTAGAAGTTTCAAAGTAATCACTTGAAGTCATGTAATAATCCCAAATTCAATAGCAAAAGTTCAAGTGTTTCAAATTCAATTTCCAAGATTCTCAAAGAACAATTCTAAGTGTGGCAATGGTTTCGAAGGTCTAAAAAGGATTTGAAATTAGGGGACAATGAATTATTTGTGAAAGCATCTTAGTAGTTCAAAAGGAATCCTTCTTTCCAGCATTGCACAAGGCAAAGAGAAGGTAATTGGACATTTTCCAAATGTGGGTCGCGACTTAAAATAGTTATGGTCGCGACCTGTTTTCACAGGTGTGGATGCTCAGAAGTTTTCAATAATTGGTCGCGACTAATGAAGTTGCCTATCGCGACTAAAATACACAGAGAGGAATAGTCGCGACAAGTCAGGTACTATAGTCGCGACACAAATACACAGAGAGGTATTATCGCGACCAGACAGCATATAGGTCGCGACTGTAGTTCACAGAGAGCACGTTAGTCCAAAATTCCATGACAGGTCGCGACCATAAATCATATATGTCGCGACCATTATTCATAGAGACTACCAAGTGACATTTTTCAAAGTCCAAAAATGGTTTTCAAACTAAATACTTTTTACCAATTAACAATTTTGTTTAAGGTGGAGGTCCAATTTTTAGCAATTCACCACATATTAAGATCAAAAACAAAAATTTTGTGATGAAAGATTGGATTAAACAGAAAAAAGCAAGAGTAAATCATCCTCCCTCACACTTAAACTTGACAGTGTCCTCACTATCACAGAACCAGAAATTATGTGCTAATGTTATCAGTGAAATCTAGCCTCAATACAGTAGGTAGTCATAACGCTCACTGCAATTTTCTTAATGAAGTTCGTAGTCACATTCAAGTCATACAAAGCAATACAAGTAAAGCAAGGATGACAGGATGGATAAGCGAAATTCATGCATGTGAGTGTGTGGATAGAAAGGTGACTATTGAAGAGTGTGCAACACAGTAACGGGGTGTTATTCAAATAAAAAATAATCCTAGAATAGACAGAAATAAACTGAAGATAAGTAGAACTAAACTGAAAATGGAATCTAATCTACTGAATCATCTCTTTCCTACACTCAACTTAACATAGCAAAACACCATAAATAGAAAAATGTGTAAAAGGTAGGAGATAGGAAAGAGACAACCTGGCCTCAAGGTGGCGAGATATGTAACATCCCGATTTTTGGGTCTAGGAGAACTGGGAAGTAGTCTGATATGGGCAGGCTGCTAAACCCGTAGTCCTAGGGTAGTAATCTGATATGGGCGGATCACTTACCTGTATTTTGTAGGATCCGAGGGATGAGCTAAGTCCTTCAGGATGTAAAGATGAGTTAAGTCTTTAACCTACAGAATTGGGACAGTTCACCTAGGTTCAAAATGAGGAATGTGAGGAATATCCTAAGTCTTAAGCCTAGGAATTCTGCAGGAAGCTTGATATGGGCTGGCTCCTGTGTAAGATAACCTGATATGGGCGGGTTGTCGAGCCTTTCAATTAACAATGACTCCCGAAGAGTTTAAGGGATGAGTTATTGAAAGAGAATTTCTAGAACTTAAGATAAAGGATGAGAAGATGAGCAATGAGGCCAGAAAGAGAATGCAGGGGCAAAATCGTAATTATGGGAAAGATCGGGCTGGTAGCCGATGAGTACCATATTTTTCCAGAAAATAGAGAAAATTATGCTGATCATTTCACTGAACTGTGAAATGTGCATATGAGGTCTCTATGTGTATGAAAGAATTAGAAATATGACCAGGGGTAAAATGGTCATTTTGGAAAAGTGTACGCGTGAGTGCTTTTTCAGGCCAAAACAGCCCGGTCCGGATAAAATATCTGAAAATACCGGGAGATAGAGAAAAGGATTCCGGGTTGAATGAGGAGTCACGGAATTTTGATTTGAGGCCCCGATTTTTCTGTAAAAATTCCGGAAGATGGGAATTTACAGTTATAATCGGTAAAGAAAAAGCAGTCCCGATAGGGATGATCGGACTGTGGCCAGGGGACCGTATAGTGTTTCTAAGGCCTTTAGTGACACCAGGGAAGGCCCAGGCCCATTATATCAGTCCAGTGGTAAAAGGGGTCGGTGTCCGGGAAAAATGTGCAAAATGACGAAAATGCCCCTATGTTATAGAACAGCTGAAGAATGAGTAAAGGGTATTTTGGTCATTTGCCTAAGGTTAGACAGTCCAGGGAAGTTATCTGGATAGTTGACCAGGGTCAAAGAGTACTCTGGTAAGAGGTGAAAAGACAATAATGCCCCTAGACCTAATAAAGTAAAGAAAGAGAGACTAAGGGCATTTTGGTAATTTGCCAAGGGGTGCTTCTTGGGAATCGTGCCATCAGAGTACTTGGGCTGGATCAGAGACCCAAGATGATATTCCCAGGCCCAAAAACGCAGGCCTAGTGATTCAGGGGGAAAAGTGGCATTAAAATAATGATTTAATGACTTTTCAGTAAAGTAAAGTTACTCGGTCGGCACGATAACCGAGGAGGTGATCAGATAAAGTCCGGGACTTATCTGGATAGCATTGGAAGGCGTGAAAGGTCCCTTCCAGATGCCACATGGCATTAGTCTGGAGAAAGCAGATAAAGCTGAGGACACGCTTTACGAGGCAAGAGACTGGACCGGTGAGTCAGCATGCTGAGTCAGCTGCTGAGGTGTCCAGGATTTCAGACATGTGATAAATGTGGCGATGAGGTGTCCTGGATGATGTCATGCATGATGCAGTAAAAAGGAATAAAAGAAAATAGGAAAATCCAGGAAAAACCAGGACCACAAGTTCTTATGGCTTCAAAATTACAAGAATGCCATTGGCCAAAACTATAAATACCCCCTCCCATTCATTCATATGCCATGGCCAAGAGGCTTTTAGAGAGAGGAGGAGGTGCTAGAGAGAGAAAGTGAGAGGAAGAAAGAAAGAAAGGAAGTTCTGACGGAGCTGGAAGCAGAATAGAGATAGTAGAGTTCTGCTAAGCCTTTGAGGTAGTAACTAATCCTAGCTCTTATGTAATGTCTTTGTGATTTGTTGTGATATTGTTTGGTTGGATTGTTGTCTTATATGTTATGCTTGAAGCTCTATTACAATGCTATGATCATATGTTATTGAATATGGAAGCACGCAGCATACTTATCTGTACACAATCACAAGCAAGCACCGTCACTCTGCATTACATATATTGTTATGATTATTACTACTGAGATTCCCCTGAATCTCATCCCCCATATATAACCCATTACAGAAAGGTTATGCTGAAGTGGATTTTGAGAATCCTAAGAGAAGCCGTTATGCTGCCGAAGTAAAGACTGAACATCAGTATATGATAAGTACTGTGTACGTAGTGCTGTCTAAGGAGGCTAGAAGTTAGTGGACCTAGCCGGTTCATCTAGTCTTTCCTGGGTACTACGTAGAATGGTAGTTCTCATGAGGGGATTACCGAATCAGTACAGTTCAGTTCTTTGTATAGATAAAGCGTAGCGGTTATGCTGCTGGAGTTTAGGCAGAAAGAGATGTAATAGAAATATGAGAGTTTGATGTATGTCTTGTTGTGTATGCCATGCTGTATGACATTTTATTATTTAATAATAAATATTGTTTGGCATGTTAAACTTGTGTATGAGGAAAGTAAGAGAGAAATTCGTAGGTCCTGAGGTAGCAGTGTTTTGACCTCAGTTTGACCTAGTAAACGAAGGAGTTTGGCCACGAAATTTGGCAAGCCAGTCGTACACATCTGGGGCATTACGTGGATAGGTAATAAGCCTTGTTTGGATGTGCAGAATGAGATTAATCAGTTCTCAAATTAAAGGTCCAGAATAAGGAACTTAAGAGTAGAAATTTTAATTTCTGGGCTTAAGTTAAGATATAATTAAGCTAATATTGCTTCCGCAAGTGTACTCTGAGGAGTCTAAGGGAGGATGTTTCAAGATAGGCTTCTCGTAAAGTTTCAAATGATGGCCATTGGCCTAAGAAAGTCTGCCTGTCGCTTCCTCTTCCAACTCAATCATCCCAAACTCGTGGACTTTAACAACTGTGTAAGGTCCATCCCAGCTAGTTTTGAATTTGCCATGTTTGAACTTGAATCTAGCTTGGTACCTTAACACTCGATCTCCTGCCTGAAACTTCTTTCTCAGAATATTAGCATCATGGAATAACTTTGTCTTCTGTTTATAGATTTCAGAGCTGTTGTATGCATCCAATCGAATCTCTTCTAGCTCTTTAATCTGCAACAACCTGTTCGAACTAGCTTCCTCGAGGTTCTCATTGCAAGCTTTCACTGCCCAAAAGGTCTTGTGCTCTATCTCAACAGGCATGTGACAAGCTTTTCCAAAAACTGTCCTATACGGGGACATGCCTAGCGTGGTTTTAAAAGCTATTCTGTATGCCCATAAAGCATCATCTAATCTTAAGTTCCAGTCCTTATTGGATGGCTTGACAATCCTTTCTAGTATGTGCTTTATTTCCTTATTGGAAACCTCCGCTAGACCATTAGTTTGAGGGTGGTATGGGGTTGATACTTTATGAGTTACACCATATTTTGCCAATAGGTTATTTGAAACATCCTCCCTTAGTCTCTTCAGAGTACACTTGCGGAAGCAATATTAGCTTGATTATATCTTAACTTAAGCCCATAAATTCAAAATTCTACTCTTAAGTTCCTTATTCTAGACCTTTAATTTGAAAATTAATTTATCTCGTTCTACACATCTAAATGAAGCTTATTACCTATCCACGTAATGCCCCAGATGTGTACGACTGGCCTGCCAAATTTCATAGCCAAACTCCTTCGTTTACTAGGTCACACTGAGGCCAGAACACTGCTACCTCAGGACCTGCGAATTTCTCCCTTAATTCCCCATTCATAAATTGAACATGCCAAACAACATTTATTATTAAATAATAAAATATCATACAACAAGGCATACATCAAATTCTCATATTTCTATTACATCTTTCCCTGCCTAAAATCCGGCAGCATAACCGCTAGGCTTCATCTGTACAAAGAACTGAACCGTACTGATTCGGTAATTCCCTCAGGAGAACTACCATTCTACGTAGTACCCAGGAAAGACTGGATGAACCGGCTAGGTCCACTCACTTCCAGCCTCCTTAGACAGCACTACGTACACAGTACTTATCATATTCTGATGTTCAGTCTTTAATTCGGCAGCATAACGGTGTCTCTCTAAATTCTTAAAATTCATTTCAACATAATCTCCCTATAATGGGTTAGACATGGGGAATGAGATTCGGGGGAATCTCAGTAGTAAATAATCATAACAATATATGTAATGCAGTGTGATAGTGCTTGCTTGTGATTGTGTACAAATAAGTATGCTGCATGCTTCCATACTCAATAACATATGATCATAGCATTGCAGTAGAGCTTCAGACATAACATATAAGACAACAATCCAACCAAACAATAGCACATCAACTCACAAAGACATTACATAAAAGCTAGGATTAGATACTACCTCAAAAGCTTAGCAGAACTCTACTATCTCTATACTGCTTCCAGCTCCGCCAGAACTTCCTTTCTTCTTTCGTTCTCCTTCTCTCTCTTCTTTCTCTCTCTTTCTTGCCCAAAACCGTGATGCAAACGAATGGGGAGGGGTATTTATAGTTTCCTTCGATGGCATTTTTGTAATTTTGAAGCCATCTGAACTTGTGGTTCTGGTTTTTCCTGGAATTTCCTATATTCTTTTATTCCTTTTTACTGCATCATCCAGGACACCTCAGCGGACACCTCAGCAGCATATTTCTCACATGTCTAAATCCCGGGACACCTCATCAACTGACTCAGCCTGCTGACTCACCGGTCCAGAGTCTTGCACCGTAATACGTGTCCTTAGCTTTATTTGCTTCCTTTAGATCAGTGCCATGTGGCGTCTGGAAGGGAACTTTCACACCTTCCAATGCTATCCAGATAAGTCTCAGACTTTATCTGGTCACCTCCTCGGTTATCGTGCCAACCGAGTAACTTACTTTACTGAAAAGTCATTAAATCGTTATTTTAATATCACTTTTCCCCCTGAATCACTGGGCCTGCGTTTTTGGGCCTGGAAATATCATCTTGGGTCTCTGATCCAGCCCAAGTACTCTGATGGCACGATTCCCAAGAAACACCCCTTGGCAAATTACCAAAATGCCCTTAATCTCTCTTTCTTTACTTTATTAGGTCTAGGGGCATTATTATCTTTTCGCATCTTACCAGAGTACTCTCTAACCCTGGTCAACTATCCAGATAACTTCCCTGGACTGTCTAACCTTAGGCAAATGACCAAAATACCCTTTACTCATTCTTCAACTGTTCTATAACATAGGGGCATTTTCGTCATTTCGCACCTTTTTCCCGGACACCGGCCCCTTTTACCACTGGACTGATCTAATGGGCCTGGGCCTACCCTGGTGTCACTATGGGCCTTAGAAAACACTATACGCCCCCTGGCTATAGTCCGATCATCCCCATCGGGACTGCTTTTCCTTTACCGATTATAACTGTAAATTCCCATCTTCCGGAATTTTTACAGAAAAATCGGGACCTCAAATCAAAATTCCGTGACTCCTCATTCAACCCGGAATTCTCTATCTCCCGGTATTTTCAGATATTTTATCCGGACTGGGCTATTTTTCCTGAAAGTACGCTCTCGCGCACGCTTTTCAAAAATGACCATTTTGCCCTTGGTCACATTTCTAATTCTTTCATACACATAGAGACCTCATATGCACATTTCACAGTTCAGTGAAATGATCAGCATAATTTTCTCTATTTTTTGGCAAAATACGGTACTCATCGGCTACCAGCCCGATCTTTCCCAAAATTACGATTTTGCCCCTGCATTCTCTTTCTGGCATCTATTCTCATCTTCTTATCCTTCATCTTAAGTTCTAGAAATTCTCTTTCAATAACTCATCCCCTAAAATCGTCGGGAGTCATCGTTAATTGAAATGCTCGACAACCTGCCCATATCAGGTTATCTTACACAGGAGCCAGCCCATATCAAGCTACCTGCAGAATTCCTAGGCTTAAAACTTGGGATATTCCTCACATTCCTCATTTTGAACTAGGTGAACTGTCCTGATTCTGTAGGTTAAAGACTTAACTCATCTTTAAATCCTGAAGGACTTAGCTTATCCCTCTGATTCCTACAAAATACAGGTAAGTAATCCGCCCACATCAAATTACTACCCTGGGACTACGGGTTTAGCAGCCTGCCTATATCAGACTACCTCCCACTTCTCCTAGACCAAAAATCAGGATGTTACATTATTGATCAACTTATTGCAAAAATGGGTACCTTGATCGCTAATTACGGCTCTTGGTACTCCAAACCTACTAAAGATGTGAGACCTTAGGAATTTGGAAACTGTTTGGGCATCATCTAGCCTTGTGGGGATGGCTTCTACCCACCTAGATAAGTAGTCTACAGCCAGTAAAATGTACTTAAACCCTGCTGAAGGTGGAAAAGGTCCCATGAAGTCTATCCCCCACACATCAAAAATCTCACAAAATAGAATCGGGTGTTGTGGCATTTCATGCCGCTTACTAATCCCTCCAAATCTCTGGCACCTATCACAAGCTTTACAAAACTCAAAAGCATCTTTAAAAAGGGAAGGCCAATAGAAACCGGATTTAAGGACCCTACATGCAGTCCTTTTTCCTCCAAAATGACCTCCACAAACCCATGAATGGCATGCTTCCAAAACTGATTAGTGATCTTGATCTGGGACACATCGTCTTAACACTTGGTCGGAGCACAGCTTCCATAGAAAGGGTCTATCCTAAATAAAGTATTTAGAATCGTTCTTGAGCTTTTGGGCCTGAAATTTAGTCAAATGAGAAGGGATTAGGCCAGTTTTAATGAAATTAACCAAATGAGCATACCAAGGTTCCATAACAGTAACCGAACAAAGAGATTGGTCAGGGAAAGAATCACAAATGAGATCAGAACTAAGTACTCCCTGTGTCTCTGTTGGTAATCTGCTCAGATGATCTGCAACGTGGTTCACATTTCCAGCTCGATCCCTCACCTCTATATCAAACTCTTAAAGCAGTAACATCCATCATAGGAGTCTCAATTTAGATTGAGGTTTATGGAACAAATACTTGACTGCTGCATGATCTGTGTAAACAACTACCTTAGAATTAATTAGATATGCTCTGAATTTATCCAAGGCTGCCACAATGGCATACAATTCTTTCTTAATATTGGTGTAGTTAATTTGAGCAGCATCAAGTGTTTTCGAGGCATAGGCAATCACTCTAGATAGATTACCTTCCCTTTGACCTATCATAGCTCCCACAGCATAATTGGAAGCATCACAAGATAGTTCAAATGGAAGATCCCAATCTGGTGATGTTAGAACAGGAGGAGAAATCAAACTATCCTTTAATTTTTCAAAAGCCTCTTTACAGTCATTTGAGAAAACAAAGTCAGTGTCCTTTTGCAGAAATTTTGAGAGTGGTAAAGCAATCTTACTAAAGTCTTTGATGAATCTCCTATAAAACCCAATGTGCCCTAGAAAAGATTGAAGTTCTTTTAAAGTTGTGGGGTAGGGCAGTGAGGAAATGACTTCAATTTTTACCTTATCCACCTCAATTCCCTTGTTAAATATAAGATGTCCAAGTACTATTCCACGATCAACCATGAAATGGCACTTTTCAAAGTTTAAAACCAGTTTTTTCTCAATACATCTAACAAGGACTTTATCAAGGCTTACCAAACATTCATCAAAAGAGTTTCCATAAACAGTAAAATCATTCATGAACACATCCATGCATTTCTTAATGAAATCAGAAAATATAGAAAGCATGCAACGTTGAAATGTGCCAGGGGCATTACACAAACCAAATGGCATTCTTTTATAGGCATATGTGCCAAAGGGACATGTAAATATGGTCTTTTCTTGGTCCCTCGGGTCTATAGGAATCTAAAAATATCCTGAATACCCATCTAGAAAACAATAATGACTCTTCCCTGCTAATCTCTCAAGCATTTGATCAATAAAAGGCAAAGGGAAATGATCTTTCCTAGTGGAGTCATTCAACTTCCTATAGTCAATGCAAACCCGCCATGAATTCTGTACTCTAGTAGGGATTAACTCATTGTTCTCATTTTTAACTACTGTCATCCCGCTCTTTTTGGGTACTACATGCACAGGTGATACCCATTCGCTATCTGAAATAGCATAAATGATTCCTGCCTTCAACAGTTTACTAATTTCCTTCTTAACCACATCAGAGATCAATGGGTTTAATCTCCTTTGGGGTTGTTTAATTAGCTTGGAATCCTCAGTCAGCAGGATTCTGTGAGTGTAAATAGTGGCATCTATCCTCTTTATATCAGCTAATTGCCAACCCAAAGCCTCCCTATTCTTCTTAAGCAAACTTAATAATCTAGACTCTTCAGTGGCAGTTAAATAATTGGAGATAATCATCGGCAATTTTGAATCTGGCTCAAGGTAAGCATACTTAAGGTTAGAAGGTATATCTTTCAATTCTAACACTGGGGGTTAACAATAGAGGGGGTAAGATGGTGGCAATCATTAGAGGTGGAAATACTCCCCTTTATGTCCTCTCCGAGGCTACTCATGTTCGGCTCTGTAGGGCTTCCCATCTGACCTGTAATCTCTTCAGTGGTTGCACCAAGCTTAAGTTGGTCCATAGCTGCAACATAGTTGGGATCACACTCCCTCATACCTGAATTATTGTCAGAAATTAAATTATTTGGGTGTGGTAAGGAATAAGAAGCAATGTTGGGATGAGAGTGAGGGGAAGTAGTGTTAGAACACATTGGCCCTTTAACCAAAATAGTGGAAAGGTGATCTGAAGGAATTTTCAGTTCATTGGATGCGCCTGGTATATGGGGTCGCGACCTTTCAGCGTATTGTCGTGACTGATAATGACAGGGTGTACTTCTGAAGCTATTAGTCGCGACCTTATTTTCATCTTATCACGACTTGTGCTCTCTGGAGTTTTGTGTCCCAACCTGAAAACTGTCTGGTCACGACTCATATTCACAAGAAGGCTGTTCCTCAGCAGATTGAGGGTTAGTCGCGACACCTATATCTTCGGGTTATGACTGGTCGTCTCTGGAGTTTTGTGTCGCGACCTTATATTCATTTGGTCACGACTGATGTTCACAGTGGACTATAGACTGATGTTGAGTCGCGATGGTAAGGTCATTGGGTTGTGATGTTTTATCACAGAAACTCGACCCTTTGATTGTTGGCCTTTCAGCTTCCAGCATACCTTGGGATCCTGTAAAATCACTCAATAAACCTTTTGCAAGTGCATTATCTCTATCATTATCATGCAAACTCAATTCATATTCATCTCTAACCTCTTCGACAGCAAAATCAATGGCATTTAAAGCAGTAAATGTAGAGTTATCATAGGGATATCTCATGGCTTCATTCATGTTAAAACTTACCATATGTTCTCCAACTTCCATTGTAATGGAGCTATGCTTCATACTAATGATGGTTTTGGAAGTTTGGAGGAAAGGTCGGCCAAGGATCAAAGTGCTATCATTCACTAGCTCATTAGACATATCTAGAACATAGAAGTCAGCTGGGAACACTAAGTCTTTGACCTCACTAGAATATCCTCAAGGATTCCCTTGGGATACCTAATTGACCTATCAGCTAGTTGGAGTACTATATTTGTGTCTCTTAGATTGTTGATACCTAAAGCCTGATAAACCGACCAAGGTATTACATTAATGGTCGCCCCTAGATCTAGCAACGCTCCCTTAATAGGAACATTTCCTATAGTGCATGGGATTGTATAGGAGCCTGGGTCTTGGCACTTAACCAGTAGTTCAACTTTAAAAAGGGATGACACATTAGCACTCACCTAAATTCTCTCTAGAGGCCTAAATTTCTTTTTATCAGCACACAATTCTTTTAAAAATTTAGCATACTTAGGGTTTCTCTTGAGAAATTCAACCATAGGGATGTTTATTTCCAGTTTATTGAACAGATTGTAAGCCTCTTTTGCAAAATCAGGATCAACCTTTTTCTTTCCAGCAAAATAAGAGTTGGGAAAAGGGAGATCTTTTATACTTACCTCCTTACCTATATGCAAAGAGGCTCCTTGCTTACTCGTCTTCGGCTTCTCCTCAGGTTTCTTTCCTTTGTATGCTGGACTTGGTAACGTTGTTGCTTCTTCCTGCAGCTCTTGCATCTCCACTTGAGCTTGTGAGCACTCTTCTTGAGTTACCTTCTTGCTCATTAGCTATTGTTCTCTAATGCTTTCAGAATTCCCAACTTTCATTTGTGGCTTGGTGAATTCTCAAAATCAGATTCTTCGTTATCCTCCTGTGGTGCATCAGCTCCCTTAAAATGCACCTGTCTTCCACTTCTTAGAGATATGGCATTCACCCCTCTTGGATTAATAATAGTGTTCGAAGGTTTCTTTTCAATCGAAGAAGTCGACGAATCAGCTCAGCTTCCTCTACTGGAATCCAAACGAACAGCGTTCCAACCACGAACACGTGCTAGCGCCTCTTGTCCCTCTAGGGCTTTCTCAAGAATCCGTCCTCACCATCCCTATTTTGGCAATTTCTGTTGGAGATTGTGCCCTAGGGACCAATCATTACCTTATGAACATTGTTGATTTATGAATTTCTTAATTATGTTATCACATTATTTGCATGTTTACTGTGATGACCATCCTTGGATAACTCGTGATCTTATCCTAAATGTCCCTGGTCAGTCATCTATACGGGAGCAGAGATGAAATAAGACCAGTATGACTTTGAAGATATATAGAGATATAAATCAAAGTCATAGGCACATGTAAGAGTACAGGGTGTCGGACCGACCCGCTATTAGAGAGCTGCATGGGTTAAGTCATAAGCTTCTCTCATATACAAGCCATGTCACTATGCCCTTTGACCTGAGATCGTCATGGATTCCTACATGACGAACGCTCAGCTTTGACCTAGTCAAAAGTCACTTTTGACCGAGTGATCATAAAGGCTATGTTCGGGCTCAGTAGTTTTTCATGCGGAGGAATGTGAATTGTCAAGATGGAATTTGTCCCTCACATTCGTAGAGAGATATTACTGGGCCCCTCGATGAGTGAGTCTGAGAAATGTATGGCCATACTGGAATGGAAGGGTAGTTCCATTTCTATATTCAGACTACTCAGGGATCGAGAAAGTAACGGTCAGGAACAGGAGGATGACGTTCTCCATGCCTCATCCTTGACCGAAATATCGTGTGACAAAAGGGACGTGATATGGTTGTATGAAAGGTTGTATCGTTTATCGATCCTCATATGTTTTGGGTAGTCTTAATGCCTTGCTAGAGACCGCTTACGACTTGTGGGTCAGTATAGTAACTGGCCCACTGCCAACTTCATATGGGCCTACAGGTTCGCACACAAAACAGCCCAATACGAGCTATGATGTCTAGATTCATTGAATCTAAGAGATGTCTAGATTCAATGAATAATCTAGGGTGGATATATATTTTATATATATAAATTTGTATATATATTATATATATAATATAAGAGATATTTGTAAGATTTAATTTATAAGGATAAATTAAATTTCTATCACTTTTGAATTTGAATTTAAATGGATATGATCTATTTGAATTTGAAATTCAAATTGATAAGATATCTCAAATTTGATTTATGAGAATAAATCAAATATAATTCTGTCTTATCTTTATTTTAAATTAAATAAATAGGTGAATTAAATCTGTGGGACGGATTTAATATAAACAATATTTATTTAATTAGTTTCTTATTAAATTATGTAATATATGATATTGTATTAATTCAGAATTAATATAAGATTAATTCTGAAGCCCGGCCCAATTAGAAGCCCGATAGCATCCTATATATTTGACATTAGGAGCTAGGGTTCTACACATCTCTACACACATTCAGACGTGAGAAAAGGGGGTAGGGAGAGTGCAAAAGGTTTGTAGATAAGAAACTGCCAAAACAGAGACGGTGAGGACAGAATCTCTAGAAAGCCCTAGAGGGACAAGAGGCGCTAGCACGTCGTTCGCGATTGGAACGCTGTTCGTGTGGATACCGGTAGAGGAAGCCGATCTGAGCTGTTGACTTCTTGCGATCGACCAGACACGAAGCAAGGTCGCGACCTATTGACACTGAGGTCGCGACCATACAGGCATCTGAACGTCAGAAATCCGAAAAGAGGAGACAGGTCGCGACTTGAAGCTGACGAGGTCGCGACTACAAACTCCAGAGATGTCCGGTCGCGACGAGAAGCAGAGTAGGTCGCGACTAACAACTCCAGGGGCGACAGGTCGCGACTAGAAGCTGAGGAGGTCGCGACTGAAAGTTCCAGAGGCGAGGAGTCGCGACTAGAGGACACTGAGGTCGCGACCAAAGCTCGAATACCGAAGGTAACACTTCTTTCTCCTTAACTTAAACACATTCGGTAGATCCTGGCTGGGAATGGAAAAATTTTTAAAGTTAATTTCTGCTGCGTGTCTTCCAATTCCCTTCAGTTTCTTATCTGCAAACCTTTTGCACCCTCCTTATTCCCTCTTGTCAAAAACCCTAGCCTTTAATGTAAAATATATAGGATGCTATCGATGTTCTGACTGAGTTGGATTTCAGAATTAATCTTATATTAATTCTAAAATTAATACAATATCATATATTGCATAATTTGATAAGAAACTAATTAAATAAATATAGTTTATATTAAATCCGTCCCATAGATTTAATTCACCTATTCATTTAATTTAAAATAAAGATAAGACTAAATTATATTTGATTTATTCTCATAAATCAAATTTGAGATATCATATCAATTTGAATTTTAAATTCAAAAGTGATAGAGATTTAATTTATCCTTATAAATTAAATCTTGCAAATATCTCTTATATTATATATAATATATATATACGAATTTATATATATATAAATATATATCCACCCTAGATTATTCATTGAATCTGGACATGTCTTAGATTCAATGAATCTGGACATCATAGCTCGTGTTGGGCTGTTTTGTGTGCGACCCTGTAGCCCTATATGAAGTTGGCAGTGGGCCGGTTACTATACTGACCCATAAGTCGTAAGCGGTCTCTGGCAAGACATCACGACTACCCAAATCATATGAGGATCGATGAACAATGTAACCTTTCATACAACCATATCACATCCCTTTTGTTACATGATATTTTGGTCATGGATGAGGCATGGAGAACGTCATTCTCCTATTCCAGACCGTTACTTTCTTGATCCTTGAGTAGTCTGACTATAGAAATGGAACTACCTTTCCATTACAGTATGGCCATACATTTCTCAGACTCACTTATCGAGGGGCCCAGTAATATCTCTCTACGAATGTGAGGGACAAATTCCATCTTGACTACTCACATTCCTCTGCATGAAAAACCACCAAGCCCGAACATAGTCTTTATGATCACTCGGTCAAAAGTGACTTTTGATTAGGTCAAAGCTGAGCGTTTGTCATGTAGGAATCCATGATGATCTCAAGTCAAAGGGCATAGTGACATGGTTTGTATATGAGAGAAGCTTATGACTTAACCCATGCAGCTCTCTCATAGCGGGTCGGTCCAACACCTTGTACTCTTACATGTGCCTATGACTTTGATTTATATCTCTATACATCTTCAAAGTCATACTGGTCTTATTTTATCTCTGCTCCCGCATAGATGACTGACCAGGAACATTTAGGATAAGATCATGAGTTATCCAAGGATGGTCATCATAGTAAACATGCAAATATGTGATAACATAATTAAGAAATTCATAAATCAACAATGTTCATAATACAGTGATTGGCTCCCCTAGGGCACAATTTTCAACATTTATGTCTTGACTTTACCCTACACAATTTGGCCTTCTGAATCCATTTATAAACTAAGAATTCCCATATTCCAGTAGCTACACACTATTATGAACAGATTGCATAACTTCCTTTTTCTTTCAAAAATTCTCATTTTGATTCCAATGCTTCCAATGCTTGTTTCTCTACTTTTATCCCACACAATTTTTCATTTTAAAACTATTGAAAGCATCAAAATCATGAAATTCCAATCACTGTTCATGTGTATGAATAGTAATAGAGAAGACTTAAAAATTACAACTTTCAATTCTAATGCTTCTAAGGTTCCAAACCTATCCAATCCTACACAAAATCATCATTTAAATTCAATGGAAGGATTAGATCATTGAAATTCCATTTCCTTCTGTTCAAAACAGTACAAGCCAAAAGCATTAAGATAATGCAAAGTCAAGAATATCAATTAAATTCAATAACTAACCATATATCCAACCTAACTTATCTAAGTGTCATTTACATACTTATAACTTCATTTAATTCTTCCTTCTTTAACTTTGAATCTTGGACAGCATGGGTTCCAAGAGAATAATCCATTTTCCAACCATTAAAACCTAGGTTTTATCCTTCCAAAACACTTACAAATAAACTAGGAATGATTGCTTACCTTATGTACTTGCTTTGGTGGCTTCTCCTTATCATATTTTGAGTTATCTCTTCATTTTGGCATGGTTTTCCCAAGGGTCCTCTAGGTACATGAAATTGTGAAGACAAGGGGGTATTTATAACAAATTTTGAAGGCTCCTTGGACTAATCTACACCTCCTTCAACTAATTATTACAAAGCCTTAATCTTGCATTTCGTTAGTTGCTTAATTCCTTAATTATCATTAACATAATTCTTACATTATTTTAATATAATTTATCACATGGGATAATGCTTCCTTCATGATCTTGGTGGTATGTGGTGAATGTGTGGGTCCCACAAGGACACCTCACATGCCACCTTGCATTCTCTTAGATTTTTTTTCTTTTTCTATTTTAAAAATTTCTAAAATATCTAAAAATCAACTTGTGCTCCAAGACACTTTCTTGGAACAATGGGCCTTGTTGTTGGACACCATATTTGGCCTAAATTGGGTCCAATTGGTTAATTGGCACAAATCCTAAGGAATTTCCTATACCGATATTCTTAAATTGCCCCAATTTTTAAGATAAATTCTAAAAACCTCTTTTATTAGTTCTGACCTTTTTCTAAATTCATTCTAATATAAAATAAATTTCTTACAAAGCCTCTAATTTTTTGAGACCCTGAAGTCCTGATAAAAATTACATACATTTATTTTAATCCTTTATCGTTGTCATTTTTCACTATAAATTCCATAATTAATTCTACAGGACTCTTTTTTAACTTCTGTTAGTTTCATAAATTCTTATATTAATTTTAAGAATTTACTACCAAATTTTATTTGATTAAGAGGTCCAAAAAATACTATACTAATTTTGCATTCTTCAAAAATTCATATCAATTTATTTGGACCTCAAATCAAAATTCTGTGCTGTGTTAAAATGATTATAATTATTTTCTCTACTTACTGGTAAAATTTAGGTCTAAACCATTTCCAGGCATTTCTGGGCCTTTTCCGGCTCAACTCTCCATAATTACTATTTTGCCCCTGAACTTTTGAAAATTATACTTTAGGCCCTCAACTTTTCATAATTACACTTAATAGCCCATAACTTGTGTCTACTTTCATTTCATACCATGGAACTTTTAGACTTTGCACTTCAGTTCCTTTTTTCTCAAAATGATCATTATGCCCTTGGGATTTTTCTAAAATTATGATTTTACCCTTACTTGGGCTTTAACATTGTAAATCATCCCTTTGAGATCTTTAACTCAACCTTAGGCTTCTAACTAACCTCTTTTGTCTTTCTATGCCCAGGAGACTCTTCTGAATTCTCTAACTTATTTATACATTTACCCTAGGAACTTTCATTATTTACAATTTAGTCCCTAAACTTTCATTATTTATAGTTTAGTCCCTAAACATCATTTGTTTTTTTTTGGGACTTCTGCTCAACAAGGCCTGGTAACCTACCTATTTTAGGCTACATACTGGGCTTTTAGGCCTAAAAATTAGGATATGATATTGTCCATCACCAATAGGCTAAAAGATCTAGCCTCTAATAGCTCTGACCATGCTGAAATCGCTGTCCAAAGTTGGTGTCATGAGATATGCAGAAAAAGATGATGGAAAGATGAAGAGAAAGGTGGTAGAGATGAATTAATTGGTGTGAAAATAGAGAAATTAGTGAAAAAATAAAGAAAAATATAAGATTGGATTGAAGGTTGATTAGAAAAGTTGAGAGGATGAGATGAAACTGCTCTTGACCAAATTGGCAAAAATTTAGCCCAATTTTGTTGCTGCTGATCACCTTACCTTAATTGCAGAGTAACCTAATCATAAACTCATAGCGCCACTAATTGTCTCTTTTGGTCGAAACTAGACCCATGTTTTTTGTCATGACCAGTTAACATAAAAAGTCTCCTAGAAGAATGTAGGTCGCGACCAATGGGCAATAAGGTCACGACTAAGAAACACAGTGAGATGACTGTCATTTTTGGTCCATTTTATCTTGTGATTCTTTCTCTACTCTACTTTGGGTCTTTGAATCTCTTTCAAATGCCTGTAAACCAAAACCAAAACTCCTTGTAAAGGTCAAGCAAATTAAATATCAAATCATTTGCAGTTTAAAAGAAATAATTGACTATTTTACCCTTAAATAAACACCTTGCTAAGCAAAAATCAAATATTACCACAAAAGTACAGTTGCATGCATAAAATGAGAGTAAAAGTGCACAAAACCCTTGCAAATACCAAAGAAACCAAATATAATTTGTATCTTATTGTTACATCCCGATTTTTGGGTCTAGGAGAACTGGGAGGTAGTCTGATATGGGTAGGCTGCTAAATCTGTAGTCCTAGGGTAGTAATCTGATATGGGCAGATCACTTACCTATATTTTATAGGAATCCGAGGGATGAGCTAAGTCCCTCAGGATTTAAAGATGAGTTAAGTCTTTGACCTACAAAATAGGGACAGTTTACCTAGGTTCAAAAAGAGGAATGCAAGGAATTTCCTAAGTCTTAAGCTTAGGAATTCTGCAGGCAGCTAGATATGGGCTGGCTCCTGAGTAAGATAACCTGATATGGGCAGGTTGTCGTGCCTTTAAATTAACAATGATTCCCAAAGAATTCAGGGGATAAGTTGTTGAAAGAGAATTTTGAGAACTTAAGATAAAGGATAAGAAGGTAAGTAAATATGTCAGAAAGAGAATACAGGGGCATAATTATAATTATGGAAAAGATCAGGCGGGTAGCCGATGAGTACCATATTTTACCATAAAATAGAGAAAATTATACTGATCATTTCACTGAACTGTGAAATATTCATATGAGGTCTCTATAAGTATATAAGAATTATGAAAAGTTAGGGACTTAATTGAAAAGAAGAAAAGTTTCCTAAGGCAAAATGGTAATTATGGAAAGTTCAGCCGGAAGTGGCTTAGAACTGTCCATAAGCATTTCAGTCCCAAATTTTATCAGTAGATAGAGGAAATGATGCTGGTTAATCTGGCTTAATACAGGAATTTTATCAGAGTTATAGATAGCTGAAATTTATCTGATTGTCGAAAAGTTATCTGAAATGTTTATCAGATCTCCTGGACCTCAGATATGAGTGAAAAGTTATAGGAATGTGCGTCCTGTGAAGACGGAGGTCAGGGAACTGACAGAATCCCGAAAGGAGTTCTGTAGAAGTTATTCACTTTTTAGTGAATTTATACGAGAGTTTGTGAGCTCTTGGGATCCGATAGGGAGATTTAGCAGTAATTAAACTGGGACTAAATGAGCCCAGATGACATAACGCAGATTCCCATAGTGACACCAAGGTTGGCCCAGGCCCATGATATCAGTTCAGTGGTAAAAAGGGCCAGTGTCCAGAAAAAGGTGTAAACTGACAAAAATACCCTTATGTTGTAAAATAGCTGAAGAATGAGTAAAGGGTATTTTGGTCATTTGACTAAGGTTAGTCAGTCAAGAAAGGTTATCTGGATGATTGACCAGGGTCAGAGAATACTCTGGTAAGATATGAAAAGACAATAATGCCCCTAGATTCATTAAAGTAAATAAAGAGGAACCAAGGGCATTTTGATAATTTACCAAGGGATGGTTCTTGGGAATTGAGCCATCAGAGTACTTGGGCTAGATCAGAGACCCAAGATAGCATTCCTAGAGTCCAAAAATGTAGCCCAAGGAATATGTGGGTTAAAGTGGCATTAAAATACTATTTTAGTGCTGTTTTCATAAAGTGGAGTTACCCGGTCGAAGTGATAATCGGGGAATTGATCAGATAAAGTTCTGGATCTATCTGATAGACATGGAATGGCGTGAAAGGTGCCATCAAGATGCCATATGGCACTAATCTAGAGGGAGAAGGAAAAGTTAAAGACACGTGGCACAATCTCAGCTGTTCATTCTGGGATAAGACTATGGAATTCTCTGGAAACGCTAAGTCAGCGGGTGAGGTGTCCCAAGGGCCCCACCATTATGCCACCTAGCATGTGAGGTGTCCCATGATGATGTCACTTTTGATGAGTCATTATGGAGGATGATGTCATCACGATGATGCAGGCGAAGCTTGTCACAACCTTATTTTTATACATCTTAGGGACCATTCAGTAGCACTTAAACCACTTTCAGGGTCATTGAAGTCTAAACACTTAATCTGGAATTTTTATTCATATCGAGTACTGTTCACTGTGGCAAATTCCAGATGAGTAACCTGACTTTGAAAATTCATAACTAATTATAGAAAAATCGAAATGAAGTGGTTCCAATTGTTACGTGAATCTAACTCAAATATATTTTATGGAAAAATCATCGGTTGACCAATCCTTGACAAATTTAACGTGGGTAAACGTTCAAATATTACTGTTCATCCAATGACTTCCTCCTGAATCCAGCATTCTGGTCCCAACTTTAACCATTTATATCTTTTCGTGTATACATCCAATTTAGACATTATATATATCAAATTAAAGCTTAGTATGTCTACTTTATACCCTAAAAATTTCGTACATTAATTCAATCATTTACTATTTTTAATGATTTATCAAACATGAATGGGTCTTCACGAGTTACTGTTCACTGAGCCTATTTTCAGCATTTAGTCTTTACATACCCAAGCATACAACCAACACATATCAGTCATACAGGCCAGATAACCATTAATATCAAATAATCAACTGTTATATATCTGTGCATGATTAACTCTCTCATATTTTATTCCATCCTTCTCTGTCTATAATCCGGCAGCATAACTGCTACAATTCTTTTCTAGAAAGTAACCGATGTTGTACCGATTCGGTAATTCCCTTATGAGAACTACCATTCTATGTAGTACCCAGGAAAGACTGGATGAACCTTCTGGGTCCACTCACTTCCAGCCTCCTTAGACAGCACTACGTACACAGTACGTATCAGTTCCTTTCTTTGTTCCGTCTTCGTTGCCGGAACTTCGGCAGCCTACCGGCGTCTCTTAAGATTTCCAAATTTTATTTTGACAGAACCTCCCTTGTAATGTTATGTTTGGGAATGAGATTCAAAAGAATCCCAGTAACAATAATCATAACAAAATATGTAATGCAGAGTGACGGTGCTTGCTTGTGACTGTGTACAGATAAGTATGCTGCATGCTTCCATATTCAATAACATATGATCATAGCATTGGAATAGAGCTTCAAGCATAACATATAGGACAACAATCAACCAAACAAGACAACACATCACAAAGACATTACATAAGAGCTAGGATTAGTTGTTACCTCAAAAGCAGTGCTTTAGAACTTCCCTACTACTTCCAACTTCACCAGAACTTCCTTACTTCTTTCTTTCTCTCACTTTCTCTCTCAAGAACTTCTTTCTTCCTCTCTTTCTTGCTTGCACCGAAATGAAGGGGTAAGGGGGGGTATTTATAGTGTTGAGCAATGGCAATCTTGTAATTTTGAAGACTTATGATCCTGTGGTCCTGGTTTTTCCTGAATTTCCTATTTTTCTTTATTCCTTTTACTGCATCATGCATGACATCACTCAATGCCAACTCATGGGACACCTCACCTCCCACATTCTTCACATGGAGAAATTGAGAGGGAGCTAGAGCCTTCCGGAAGCTTTCCGGTCCACTCCGGTACCGGCCCGGTCCATCGCCTCGAAAAACGTGCTGTTTTCTGCACCTGATGTTTCTGAAGATCCTTTTTATGTCTACTGACCTCACATTTAGTATCTAGACCCTTTATATCATTAACTTTTTAATACTGGGTCCAGACTCAATTACAGATCCCCTACGAAATGACCAAAATGCCCTTGGTGCCCTATCTTGTCCTATTTTAACCCTAAGGGCAAAATCGTCATTTCGCACCTTTCTGGACTCGGTCAAAGTTTATACTGGCTCTAGTCAACCTTATTTAGACATGTCTTGACCTCTGGGTCTGTCCAAAATGACCAGAATACCCTTTATTCATCTGCTGCCCTTTTTGTACAACATAGGGGTATTTTCGTAATTTCGCACTTTTCCGGGGTTCTGCTGGACACTGGCCCACCTATCAGTCCAAGAGTCTTATTGGGCCTCTAATGGCGCCATTTTTGGGCTTCCTGGGTCCATTACCTGTATGGCACGCATTACGAGAAATCTTCCTTTAACACAGTTCATTGAATATTTTAACTATTATTTACCGATTATACACCTTTTTCGGACACCGGCTCTTTTTCCCAGATACAGTGTCCTACTGTGTTCAGGCATCCTTGGGGGTTATAACGGTCATCTGACCGAAGTCATTCGATCGCATTCAGCCCCTTTAAAAATACCGATAAATCTCCAACCCGGATCCCTGGAGGCCTCACACTCCCGTCTGGAATTTTTATTTTGTGAATAACTTTTCCTACAGACCTCCTATCGGTATCCTGTCAGTTTCCCGACATCCGCCCCATAAGGGTGCATCATCCTGTATTTTCTCACTTATATCTGAAACCTAGGGTATCCGGTATTAATTTTTATAACTTTTGGACGATCAGTCCATTTCTGGCTATCTGGAATCTTCAAAAATTCCGGTATTAGGCTTGGTTACCCGGCGTCACCTGCCCTACCTTCTGGTAGAATCTGGGACTGAAATGCTGTCGGACGGTGCAAACCACTTCTGGCCTATTTTCTTTAATTATACTTTAGCCCCAGGGAACTTTTCCTTCTTTATAATTAAGTCCCTTAATTTGGCTAAAATTACACTTTAAGACCCCACATTTTTGTCTACCTTTCCTTCCTTACCTTAAACTTTCCATATTTGCATTTAAGTCCTTTCTTTTCCTTTCTTTTGCAATTTAATCATTTTCTTTACATAAAGGACCACATCTTTTTCCTGAAACAGAGATCATATATTCCGTTTATTCTGTACATAGAAACCAGTACAGAAAATTAAGGATATTACATTTCTCTCCCCCTAAAAATAAATTTCGTCCCCAAAATTTACATTACATCTATCCTATACAAATAATTCAGGGTACTTTTCTCTCATCTTTTCTTCTGTTTCCCATGTAGCCTCTTGTTCAGTCAAGCCTTTCCAGATCACTTTAACTAAAGGAATTTGCTTATTCCGCAACTGCTTGACTTTTCTATCAGTAATTCGTACCGGTCCAACCTCATAGGTCAAGTCATCTCGCAGTGCGACCTCATCTTGCTCTATCACATGAGATGGATCTGGAATATACTTCTTTAATTGGGAAACATGGAACACATCATGTATCTGGCTGAGATTTGGAGGAAGAGCCAACTTGTAGGCTACTGCTCCTATCTTTGAGAGAATCTGGAATGGCCCGATGTATCTTGGATGCAGCTTCTTCACCTTAATCGATCGTCCGGCTCCTGTGGTTGGAGTTAACTTAAGGAATACATGTTCTCCTTCTTCAAACTCCAACGGCTTCCTTCTGACATCTGCATAACTCTTCTGTCTGCTTTGAGCCGTCAACAATCGTTTCCTAATTACCGCAACTTGTTCTGCAGTTTGATCCACTATATCCGGACCAAGCATTCTTCTCTCGCTCAACTCTAGCTAGCATAAGGGGGATCTACATTTCCGTCCATAGAGTGCTTCAAAAGGTGCCATCTGTATACTAGCCTGATAACCATTGTTATATGCAAACTCTATAAGGGGTAAATGGATATCCCAGCTGCCTTTGAAATCTAGGACACATGCTCTCAGCATATCCTCTAACGTCTGTATTGTTCTTTCAGATTGACCATCTGTCTGAGGATGATAAGCTGTACTGAATCTGAGAGTAGTGCCCATTTCTTCCTGTAGAACCCTCCAAAAATTTGAAGTAAATCGAGGATCTCTATCAGACACAATGCTGCTTGGGATACCATGGAGCCTAACGATCTCCTTTATATACAGCTTTGCCAGCTTTTCTAGAGAATCTCTCTTATTGATTGCCAGGAAATGTGCTGACTTTGTCAGTCGATCGATTACTACCCAAACCGCATCATGTCTACTTGGTGTCAAGGGTAGTCCTTCCACAAAGTCCATGGCAATCCCATCCCATTTCCACTCAGGGATATCTAAAGGCTGCAACGTTCCTGCTGGCTTTTGATGTTCAACTTTCACTTTCTGGCAGGTTAAGCACTTAGATATGTAAGCTACAACATCTTTCTTCAGTCCAGGCCACCAGAATAACCTTTTAACATCATGATACATTTTGGTCATACCTGGATGTACCGTATATCGGCTTTTATGTGCTTCCTCCAGAATCCTTTCCCTTAATCCCCCAATATTTGGGATATAGGGTTTTCCCCTAAACTGTAGCAATCCGTCTGGGGACATCTCAAAATTCCTTGTCTTCCCTTTCTCCAGCTTGTCTTTGAATATTGCTGCGAGCTTATCCTGTTTCTGAGCCCCTTTGATCTCATCTTCTATGCAAGCTCTGACATGAACTCCTCCAAAAGGATTCTCCGTCAGTTGCATTTGATATAAAGGGCTCCAGTCGCGCATATCTTCTATCAGTTCCAATTCCTTGATCATCATGTATGCAACCTGCACCACCTTTCTACTCAGGGCATCAGCTACCACATTGGCTTTTCCTGGATGGTATTTAATCTGGAAGTCATAATCTTTTAACAATTCCATCCATCGCCGCTGCCTCATGTTCAGCTCCTTCTGATCCTGCAGATATTTCAGGCTTTTGTGGTCGCAAAACAACTCTATCGTTGCTCCGTATAAATAGTGCCTCCATATCTTCAGGGCATAGACCACCGCCGCAAGCTCCAGATCATGAGTGGGATAATTCTCTTCATGTGGCTTTAACTGCCGAGAGGCGTAGGCTACTACTCGACCTTGCTGCATAAGCACACATCCCAGCCCCTGCTTGCTAGCATCAGTGTAGACTACATAAGTCTGAGTTGGGTCTGGAATAATCAGCACGGGAGTAGTCGTTAATCTCTGCTTCAACTGCTGGAAGCTAGCCTCGCACTTCTCATCCCACTTAAACTGCTGATTCTTTCTGGTCAGCTTGGTAAGTGGTAAGGCAATTCGAGAAAAGTCTTGAATGAATCGTCTGTAGTACCCTGCTAGGCCAAGAAAACTTCTAATCTCTGTCACTGTCCTTGGCTGTTCCCAGCTCAAAACTGCTTCAACTTTGCTAGGATCCACAGCTACCCCGTCTCGGGATATGACATGACCGAGAAATTTGACTTCTGAAAGCCAAAACTCGCACTTACTCAGCTTAGCATAGAGCTTCTTCTCTTTAAGGGTACCAAGAACAATCCTCAAATGCCTCTCATGCTCCTCTGGAGATTTGGAGTACACCAGAATATCATCAATAAAGACCACAACGAACTGATCTAGATAAGGCCTAAAAATCCGGTTCATATAGTCCATGAAAATAGCAGGTGCATTGGTTAGTCCAAAAGGCATCACCAAAAATTCAAAATGTCCGTAGCGCGTTCTGAACGCCGTCTTTGGAATATCATCTGGCTTGACCCTTAGTTGATGGTAGCCAGATCTCAAGTCAATTTTGGAGAATAAGCTCGCTCCTGCTAATTGATCTAGCAGGTCATCAATTCTGGGAAGAGGATACTTGTTCTTAACTGTAAGCTTATTTAATTCCCTGTAGTCTATGCACAGCCTTAAGCTACCATCTTTCTTCTTGACGAACAGTACTGGAGCACCCCATGGCGATACACTGGGTCGTATAAAACCCTTCTCCAATAGCTCCTCAATTTGCTTCTTCAGTTCCATCATTTCATTGGGAGCCATCCTGTATGGGGCTTTTGATACTGGTCTAGCTCTAGGTACAATGTCGATCGCAAACTCCACTTCACGCTCCGAAGGCAATCCCTGAATCTCCTTTGGAAAGACTTCAGGAAATTCATTGACTACAGGAACCTCCTCGATGCCTGCCTCCACTTCTGTTTGAACAGAAAAGAATACCACATATCCCTGACATCCTTTCCGTAGACATTTTTCTGCCTGAGCCTCTGTCACGAAGTTTAGTTGTACTTCTAGACTCCGATCAGTGATCTTTGGACCAAGAACTAGGGTCTTGTTCCTGCAGTCCAATATCACATTATTGGAGGATAACCAATTTAAACCGAGTATAACCTCAATCTCCTGGAAAGGCATACAGATCAGGTCCAGAGTGGTACTGCAGTGCTCATAACGCACCACACTATTTAGACAGGCATCAGATGTGATCACCCTAGCGTTGGTGGGGGTTTTCACCTGTATATCATAACGTAACTTGCTGATCAGAAGGCCTAGGCATTTAGCACATTCATAAGATATAAAGGAATGACTTGCACCCGAATCAAATAGGGCAGTCACAGCATGATCATTGAGATAGATTGTACCTTGGATCATCTCAGATGATCGCTGAGCATCCTCTCTAGTGAGTGCAAACACTCGTCCCGCCGTCCTTGGCCTTGGATCAGTTATAGCTTGAGGACATTCCCTGGAAAAATGTCCAGGCTTTCCGCAGGTGTAGCATACATTCTGGCCCATCAAGCATGGTCTGTCACCATGATTCTTTCCACACTTTTCACATCCTGGGGCCTTTGGATCCCGGTTATTGGATCTTCCGCGGAAATTTCCCCTATTAGGCCTCTTGGTCTGCCACGGGCGCTTTCTTTTCTTATAGCCGCTCCCACTGGCCGCTTCTTGATTCCGTCCGGCCTTATCAGGAGTCGCTTGATCTTTACTCCCAGATCTGGACAGCATTCTATGATTCATGCTGTTCTCAACGATTCGACATGCTTCCACAGCCTTATTAAACTGGCTGTATTGTTGGGGAGTTAACTTCTCCTTTAACATAGAATTCAGCCCTCGAATCATTCTTTCTGTCATCCAGCGTTCGTCATCCACTTGGCGTAGGTAAGTTGAATATTGAGATAGCCGGATGAACTTGGCCAAATATTCGTCAAAAGATTCTTTTTCTCCTTGCCTCAGCACAAGGAATTCAGCCTCCCTTTCATCTCTGACAGATTGAGGAAAATATTTCTCATAAAATTGCTCAAGAAATACTTCCCAAGTAACTGGAATATCTCTTGCTTGGAGAAGTAACTCCGTATTCTTCCACCATCTATCCGCATCCTTTTCCAATTGATAGATGGCCATTTGGGCCTTGGTTTCAGTCGGGCAGTCGAGGACCTTAAAGATCTTCTCTAATCTGCTGACCCAATTTTCTGCTACATGTACCTCAAATGTCCCTTCGAATATGGGAGGATTGTGTTTGCAAAATCGCACCATCCATTGCTAGATGCCAACTGCCTCCTCCCTTGATTCAACCCTTCTCTGGGGCTGTTCCGCCTGCTGGGGTACTTCTTCAGGTTCTCTACTAGTTGCTCCTGAAGGCTCTGGCGGTCTTAAATTATTTACAGCTGCTGCTACTGCCGCGGCTATGGCAGCATCTCTTTCTTGTTCATTTCGTGCTTGAGCACCTCTCATTTCTTCTATCATCTTTTGTTGCTGTTCTAATCGTTCTAGAATCATTTGATTAAGGTTTCCAGCCTCTCGGGGTTCCTCAGCTGGAATAGTTCTCCTCGTTCGTACCATTTTGTTATACTTAAAAACAGAAGGGAATACGATAAATAACATAATTCCTTTTCATTTCATTTCACACATAATATACATACAGAGTATATGTACATATCACAGTACCATTCTAGTCTTTTATACATTAGAAATATTACTCTAATTTTTCTTAAACTTCATTCTAATATAATCTCCTACTAGGTAGATCCAGTCGGATATGGTACAATATGATTCTCTATCAAAATACTGGTCCAACTCCGATCTCCAGGTAGGAGTCTTCGGCAATACATCATTCATAATTTCTAGCCAAAGCCCCATGGTTAACACATTTGGATCCCAGGCTTGATATATGGCTTTCACCCTTGTGATAAACTCCTGGTAGACCGAATAATCTTGATCTATGTTTTCGAACAGGGTCTGCCTCAACTCATATAGTTGTCGGGCTAATGCTACCGAGCTCTCAAGTTGCTCTCTACTCAGGTTCCTCCCTGGGACCATTCTTACGATTAAACCTCCCAAATACATTTCTACTAAAGTCACTTCGGGCCTACTGGGATCTGGCGCATTACTCTGAACACGTACCTGACTGGATCCTGAACTGTCTGTTATATTCAAGGGTACCGCACTTATGGGAATGGCAGGAATAGGGCCTTCTGTTATCATCACCTCCTGATCATCAATTGGAAAGTTTGATCCTACCGAGGAACTATCCTCCTCAGAATCACCAGCTACTGGAGGTGTCCAGAGGTCAGAATCATTGCTTACTATCTCTTCTTCTGAACTATCTGAACTAAAGACCTCTGGTCTTAATTCCCATTGGTTTACTGTAGTTTCAGACCCAAATCTATGTCTAGCCATCCTGCAAACACTAACTTAGTGTCAATTATGACGGCTTTATCATGGTATATCTTTCTATAAATCATCTACTCAGAGCATTTCTTAAGCCAGAATCCTTTGCTCTGATACCAAAATGTCACAACCTTATTTTTATACATCTTAGGGACCATTCAGTAGCACTTAAACCACTTTCAGGGTCATTGAAGTCTAAACACTTAATCTGGAATTTTTATTCATATCGAGTACTGTTCACTGTGGCAAATTCCAGATGAGTGACCTGACTTTGAAAATTCATAACTAATTATATAAAAATCGAAATGAAGTGGTTCCAATTGCTACGTGAATATAACTCAAATATATTTCAGGGAAAAATCATAGGTTGACCAATCCTTGACAAATTTAACGTGGGTAAACGTTCAAATATTACTGTTCATCCAATGACTTCCTCCTGAATCCAGCATTCTGGTCCCAACTTTAACCATTTATATCTTTTCGTGTATACATCCAATTTAGACATTATATATATCAAATTAAATCTTAGTATGTCTACTTTATACCCTAAAAATTTCGTACATTAATTCAATCATTTACTATTTTTAATGATTTATCAAACATGAATGGGTCTTCACGAGTTACTGTTCACTGAGCCTATTTTCAGCATTTAGTCTTTACATACCCAAGCATACAACCAACACATATCAGTCATACAGGCCAGATAACCATTAATATCAAATAATCAACTGTTATATATCTGTGCATGATTAACTCTCTCATATTTTATTCCATCCTTCTCTGTCTATAATCCGGCAGCATAACTGCTACAATTCTTTTCTAGAAAGTAACCGATGTTGTACCGATTCGGTAATTCCCTTATGAGAACTACCATTCTACGTAGTACCCAGGAAAGACTGGATGAACCTTCTGGGTCCACTCACTTCCAGCCTCCTTAGACAGCACTACGTACACAGTACGTATCAGTTCCTTTCTTTGTTCCGTCTTCGTTGCCGGAACTTCGGCAGCCTACCGGCGTCTCTTAAGATTTCCAAATTTTATTTTGACAGAACCTCCCCTGTAATGTTATGTTTGGGAATGAGATTCAAAAGAATCCCAGTAACAATAATCATAACAAAATATGTAATGCAGAGTGACGGTGCTTGCTTGTGACTGTGTACAGATAAGTATGCTGCATGCTTCCATATTCAATAACATATAATCATAGCATTGGAATAGAGCTTCAAGCATAACATATAGGACAACAATCAACCAAACAAGACAACACATCACAAAGACATTACATAAGAGCTAGGATTAGTTGTTACCTCAAAAGCAGTGCTTTAGAACTTCCCTACTACTTCCAACTTCACCAGAACTTCCTTACTTCTTTCTTTCTCTCACTTTCTCTCTCAAGAACTTCTTTCTTCCTCTCTTTCTTGCTTGCACCAAAATGAAGGGGTAAGGGGGGGTATTTATAGTGTTGAGCAATGGCAATCTTGTAATTTTGAAGACTTATGATCCTGTGGTCCTGGTTTTTCCTGAATTTCCTATTTTTCTTTATTCCTTTTACTGCATCATGCATGACATCACTCAATGCCAACTCATGGGACACCTCACCTCCCACATTCTTCACATGGCGAAATTGAGAGGGAGCTAGAGCCTTCCGGAAGCTTTCCGGTCCACTCCGGTACCGGCCCGGACCATCGCCTCGAAAAACGTGCTGTTTTCTGCACCTGATGTTTCTGAAGATCCTTTTTATGTCTACTGACCTCACATTTAGTATCTAGACCCTTTATATCATTAACTTTTTAATACTGGGTCCAGACTCAATTACAGATCCCCTGCGAAATGACCAAAATGCCCTTGGTGCCCTATCTTGTCCTATTTTAACCCTAAGGGCAAAATCGTCATTTCGCACCTTTCTGGACTCGGTCAAAGTTTATACTGGCTCTAGTCAACCTTATTTAGACATGTCTTGACCTCTGGGTCTGTCCAAAATGACCAGAATACCCTTTATTCATCTGCTGCCCTTTTTGTACAACATAGGGGCATTTTCGTAATTTCGCACTTTTCCGGGGTTCTGCTGGACACTGGCCCACCTATCAGTCCAAGAGTCTTATTGGGCCTCTAATGGCGCCATTTTTGGGCTTCCTGGGTCCATTACCTGTATGGCACGCATTACGAGAAATCTTCCTTTAACACAGTTCATTGAATATTTTAACTATTATTTACCGATTATACACCTTTTTCGGACACCGGCTCTTTTTCCCAGATACAGTGTCCTACTGTGTTCAGGCATCCTTGGGGGTTATAACGGTCATCTGACCGAAGTCATTCGATCGCATTCAGCCCCTTTAAAAATACCGATAAATCTCCAACCCGGATCCCTGGAGGCCTCACACTCCCGTCTGGAATTTTTATTTTGTGAATAACTTTTCCTACAGACCTCCTATCGGTATCCTGTCAGTTTCCCGACATCCGCCCCATAAGGGTGCATCATCCTGTATTTTCTCACTTATATCTGAAACCTAGGGTATCCGGTATTAATTTTTATAACTTTTGGACGATCAGTCCATTTCTGGCTATCTGGAATCTTCAAAAATTCCGGTATTAGGCTTGGTTACCCGGCGTCACCTGCCCTACCTTCTGGTAGAATCTGGGACTGAAATGCTGTCGGACGGTGCAAACCACTTCTGGCCTATTTTCTTTAATTATACTTTAGCCCCAGGGAACTTTTCCTTCTTTATAATTAAGTCCCTTAATTTGGCTAAAATTACACTTTAAGACCCCACATTTTTGTCTACCTTTCCTTCCTTACCTTAAACTTTCCATATTTGCATTTAAGTCCTTTCTTTTCCTTTCTTTTGCAATTTAATCATTTTCTTTACATAAAGGACCACATCTTTTTCCTGAAACAGAGCTCATATATTCCGTTTATTCTGTACATAGAAACCAGTACAGAAAATTAAGGATATTACAAAGCTTCTTAAGGAAGCAAGCAATCTGAGACATTCATTTCACCTTGCCTTAAGTATAAATACCCCCTCCCCCTTGCTATTCCAATCACTGCTCAAGGTAAGAAAGTAGAAAGAGAAGTGATTTCTAGAGAGAGAAAGTGAGAGGAAGAAAGAAAGAAGGAAGGAAGTTCTGGCGAAGCCGGAAGCAGTATAGAGATATTAGAGATCTGCTAAGCTAGTAAGGTAGTAACTAATCTTAGCTTTTATGTAATGGCTTTGTGATTTGATGTTCTATTGTTTGGTTGGATTGTTGTCTTATATGTTATGTCTGAAGCTCCATTACATAATGCTATGATCATGTTATTATTAAGTATGGAAGCATGCAACATACTTATCTGTACACAATCACAAGCAGGCACTATCACACTATATTACATATATTGTTATGGTTGTTACTACTGGGATTTCCCTGAATCTTATCCCTTATGCATAACCCATTACAGGGAGGTTATGTCAAACTGAATTTTGAGAATGCTAAAAGACGCCGTTATGCTACCAAAATTATGACAGAATGTCAGTAATGAAGAAAGGAGATGATACGTACTGTGTACATAGGTATTTTCTAAGGAGTCCGGAAGCGAGTGGACCTAGCCGGTTCATCCAGTCTTTCCTGGTACTTACGTAGAATGGTAGTTCTTACAGGAATTATCGAATCAGTACAGATCAGTTATTTTTAAAGATGAAGTATAGTAGTTATACTGTCGGATTTTGTAACATCCTTAATTTCATTCTTAATTATACTTAATTGGAAGTATCTTAGATCATTGGAACACCATTTTACCTCAAAAACATGAAGTTCCAAAAGTTAGGTTATCGGGGTACTGTTCACTTTTACTATTCACTTGGTAATTCTAGATTATACCATGAACTTTGGAAATTCATAATTAAATCTAGAAAAATTGAAATGAGGTGGTTCCAATTTATACTGAAAGATATTTCATGAAAATTTAAGTAAAAATATGAAATTGAGGTTTCCTTGTCCAAATGAAATCAGTTTATTTGTTGAAAAATACTATTCATTTGGTAAATTTGAAACTTCCAGATTCGGAGTCCCATTTTCAAAAATTCATTTCTTTTCAATACTTATCCAAATGGGGTGTATTATATATGGATTTAAATCTCCATATGTCTACTTTAAGCTCGTAAAATTTCATAGGAAAAGTCGTTCATTTGGTATATGAAAACTGCGCATGAACCTTACTGCATCTCAGGACTCATCTTATCTTGATCCAGATTTTAGGTCCAATTTTGAAAAATCATATCAATTTGAAAACTTATCCAAATTCGGCGTTCTTGGTGTCCAATTAAAGCTCTGGATCTTGGATATTTGCATGCCAAACTTCATGTGAAAACTCGTCGGATAAGTCACTTAAACTATTGGTGGAAATGTTCTACCTCGGATCGGATCCAGTGAGTGCATGCGTTTTACATACCCATACAACATCTTCTAGGTTAAATACATACTATCTAGGTCATATACAAATTATTCATCCACATCTACCCTCTTCCTTGAGAAGTTCCATCACCTAGAGCATGATTATATACATATGGAAGGAATGAGATTTCATGGAAATCTCAATAGCAAGTCATGCCAACTATAAGGTTATGCATGCTTGATTAAATGCCTAACATGTTATCATGCAATGGGAGCTAATTAATGATCATACATAAGAAAACTCTAACATGCATATTATCGTGACATAAGTTGCAAGGAGTTGCAAGTATTCATAACTCATCATCATCATCATCATATAACATTTCATGCTCAACCAAACTTCATGCATACACTGGTGAAAAATTGGCATTCTAAATCCCCATTTTTAAACTGGTCAATAATGAGACGGTTTTAAAAAAATGAGCGGTGACATTTTTGTAAATAAAATGAAATATTCACACCGTATTTACTCGTGACCGATGTGGAAATATTTAGTCTGGTTTAGATGTTTACTTTCTACAGTGGATGTTATAGAGACTGATGTGGAAATATTTAGTCCGGTTTAGATGTTTACTTTCTACAGCAGATTTATATTGACCGATGTGGAAATATTTAGTCCGATTTAGATGAACTCCGTCAGTATCCTTTCTCCCGCCATTTTATGTCAAGTCTTCTTAGACATGCACAGTATTTCATCATGATCACCTTCTCCGATATCTATTTTATATTCATTTCTTCTATTCTTCTATCTTAACTCTCCAATGGCTTCTTCCTCATCCACCCCTCCTTCTTCGCCTCATGACAAACCCATATTTTTATATATTTATTCATATCATTTTAGTGGGCTTTTGTCATTAGTTTGGGCCTTAATTATATTATTTGTACATCAATTGAATTATTGAGCCTTATAATGAATTAGTGTTTAATAGGGGTATAATTGTCATATTTTTATTATTTCTCCTGAACAATTATTTTTGAAATAAAATGTATTACATTATTATGATTTTATATTTCAGGAATTTAGGAGAAATTAGAATTCATAAAGGACAACAAATAATTATTAATTCAGAAATTACAATAGAGGACCCATGGGCCAAACCTTGCGATTTGGCCCATTAGGTTTTATTTTAAAAAGCCACGCATGCATCACAGTAGACACGCCGCGAACACTCCTTCAGACTTTCCATTCCTTTCACGCAGCCGCGTAGAGCTTGAGCTTCAGACTTCCATTCTAGACGCCGTGAAGACCTTCCATATCACCATCCAACACCTTCCATTCACCATCTCACCCCATCGTCGGTACACCATCTCCGTCATCAACCAGAGACCACGACAGACGCAACGAGAAGTTTTAGTGCTGACGCTGCGACAGAGAACAATCTGCTTTCCCTTTTACTCATCCCGCATCCATCTCCGTTCACGCCATTCATCATCACTAACCTCCAACTCCTCTGCAACAGCAACCCCATTCTCTCTCCATACCGCGAGGGCCTAGTGCAGGAACAATAATGAACACAGAGAAGATAGCATCAGCAGCAACGGTTAACAAAAGCAGATTTCTGTCTCCTCTTTGTCGTTAATCATGTCTTTCAGTAAAAGCTTGACGTGGGCAGTAGCTTCTATGGCTATGCGTGGCTGAACATCATAATCTTTTAACTCAATGGCAAGGGCATGAGCTTTGAATCTAAAGGGGAGTTTAAGTTACTCTAATCTTCACCCATTAATTATTTTGTGATTCCTAGGTCTTAGGATAATTTTATAATTATTGGGAATATTTATAATGATTTATATTTATTGAGGATTATTAGATTTTTGTTTGGCAATTGAAATTGTTCTTTAATTAACTTTAATTTTTTTACTTTGATCTGGTCATACATGGTATTGAAATTATTATGAATATTTTGTGATAATTTAAGGTAGCTTGAATTATTGGATCATTATATCTCTTGCTCGCTTTAATCCTATTTCTATGAATTATTGAGTTATAATTGAGCATTGGATTTTAACATCTTTAATCCTAGTTTATTATTCTGGTGGCAGTTAATAAACTAGGATTTTGGAAAATATTTTGTGACAATTCGAGGTGGCTCGGTTGTTAGATTAAAAGCTTAATTATAATTCTTAATTCATTGTTTAGAACTCCTATATCTGTTGAAGCTATGATTGCCTTCGTTATTGAATTGGAGGATTGCTTTCATTATTATTAATCACTCTCACTTTCATTCCATTTATTTATTATCATTCCTTATTCCTTTCTTTAAATTAAAAATACCAAAAATATTTTATTTAACTTTATTTTTAATTCATTGCATTTAGTTGTTAGTTAATCAAAACAAATCCCATTTTCTAGCTTAAGTTGCATTGCATTTAGTTACTTAGGAATTTAATTTGATTTTTGGCTCCTCAAAGAGAACGACCCGAGGTTGTACTATACGCAATCCTTGGTTTAAATTTTGAAGTAACCCCAAGGCGACATCGGACGAAAAGGTTGTTTCAAGTACCTCACAAAAGATAGAGACAAAATGTTGAAGACAAACATGTATCTCGTGATAACCCTTCAGTTCCTTCTCCTCCTCCCCTGCTTCAGCAACTGGTGGAGTGCCTAGAGAAACTCATCCCGCGCTTCATTGCCCTGGAGCGCTCGGTGGAAGAACTGGCTCTGAAAGTGGAGAGGATGAATGAACGTTTCAGAGCCTTCTGTTCTGAAGTTTGTCGCCATCAACAGGATGATAGTTTCTTTCATCCTGTTGTTGATCCCAATTTTGACTCCCAAAACACTGATTTGGAAGATGATGATGATGATCATCAGTGAAAACGGGGTCACCCCTGCCTTTCTCTATTCCCCACCTCCTTTTTGATGTAATGAAAAGAATGAGGAGTTGATGATATTGTATTTATATAGCTAGCTAGGTTGATAGAGCGAGGTCTTTTTTTTTAGATTTCAAGATGTAAAGTTAGTTAGTAAAGTTTAATTTGAATGAATATAATGAAGTTTAACAGGTTTCTTATTCTGCATACGTTGCTGATGATACGTTGCTGGGGCTCGGTGAAACCGATATTGATTGTTTCTTCGCACCATATATGCAGGAGTAAGAATAATAATATTTTCATCTTATTTCATATATACTAGTTTTGTATTTGCTTAATTATAATACTCATTCTCTTTTAATTAATCTCTATAGCAATCATTGGCAACTTGTCATCCTATGTAAGCATAGCTATAAAGTTTTCTTCTTATGCTCCCTCCATTACAAGCCATCGGTTGATGTCAGGAAGATCATGAACACGTGAGTTCTCTTCTATACACAATGATCTTTGTGATAAATGGGCTACTAACTTTATAACTTTGGTCATAGGACTATGAGGACGTTGCAGTTGCAAGGGGCCTTAAGCACACTAATTTGGTGAGGGACCCTGAATGGATCACACCGAAGGTAATAAAAGTATATATTAGGTGTTAGCTAGGTTCCCCATTTTGATGATGAGAAATAATTTTTATCTTGTTAACATTACAGAGTCGAAGGCAACCCAGAGAAAGCAACTTGTGCGGCTTTTACATAGTTAGACACATGGTTAATATTATCTTGTCAAATAGGATTGACCTAACTGAGGAGGTAAAATTTTATTTTTAATGATTTCATATTTCTTAATTGTCAATCTAATCTATATTATTAATGCCTTAATTTCTTTGATTTTGATTTAATATTTCAGATGTTTGATCAACCTGATCCATTTCCTGACCAAGATATTGAGGACCTGCGTAATCGGTGGGCAGAGTTTTTTGTTCAATTCCTTCCTTCTCAATAGTATTTGTCTTTCACTTAATACATTTTTATACTTTTTTGTTCAAATTGTAGCATTTTTGTATTGAATTTTATTAAATGAATAATATAATGAGCAATTAAATTATATATGTCTCTGGCATCTTGAAGTGATCGATGATCGATGATTGAGTCGTATATTATATTTGGGCAGTTTATTTATGAAACTTCAGGCCAACGAAATATATTAAATATAAATTTAATAACATTATCTACATCGGAGGTATATACCCGCCGGTGTAGAAAGAACATATATCATTAATAACATCTACATCGGACGTATATACAACCGGTGTTAACATTTGAATATTCTACACCGTCCCAATATTCAATCGGTGTTAACATTTGAATAATCTACACCGTCCCAAATATTCAACCGGTGTTAACATTTCATTAATCTACACCGTCCCAATATTTAACCAGTGTAGATGTTATAAAATAATACACCGGATGTAAAAGTGAACCGCTTTAAAATGTCGACCAGTTTAAACAAGTATACATTCTACACCGGTCATGTGATCGGTGTAAAATATCTCACTTTTTACACGGTCCGTTTATATACCGGTTATATGTGCGATGTAGAATGCCATTTTCAGCCGGTGTAGAAATCCTTTTTTCTAGCCGTGATAACTGAAACATCCTCCTTTAAACATCTCAGAGTACACTTACGGAAGTAATCTTAACTTTATTTTATCTCTCTTTGCCAAAAATCCTGACAGAAGATAACTGTACTGATTCGGTAAGTCCCATGAGACCTACCATTCTACGTAAGTACCCAGGAAAGACTGGATGAACCGGCTAGGTCCACTCACTTCCAGCCTCCTTAGACAGCACCTACGTACACAGTACTTTTGATATTCTGCCAGTATAACAGCATTCTCTAGTAAATATCCTTAATCTCAATCCTTAAACTTTGACCTTAAATTTTGAGCTTAAACCTTCACATTAATTCTTATACTCAATTGGAACTATTTTAGAACATTGGAATACCTCTTAACCCCAAAAACATGTATTTCCAAGAGTTGGGCTTACTGGACTGTTCACTGGATAATTCCAGATTACAGCCTAAACTTTGGAAATTCATAATTAATTCTAGAAAAATCGTATTGAGGTGATTCCAATTTCTAATGAAATATATTTCCTTTAAATTTGATAGAAAAATATGAAAATGAGGTTTCCTTGTCCAGATCAAATCAGTTTATTCGTTGAACTTTACTGTTCATTTGGTAAATCTGGAAATTCCAGTTTCCTTGCCCCATTTTCAAAAATTCATTTCTCCTTGTATACTTATCCAATTGAGTTGAATTACCTATGGATTTAAATACCAGAATGTGTAATTTAATCTCACCAAATATCAAGGACAAACTCATTCATTTACTATACGAAAACCGCGTATGAACCTCACTGTATCGTAGGGCTAGTTTTATCTTGATCCAGAGTTTAAGTTCAACTTTGAAAAATCATAACAATTCTAGTTCTTAACCAAATGAGGCGTTCTTTGTGTCCATTTAAATATATGGATATTATCTATGTTCATGCCAAATTTCACATAAAAACTCGCTGGATAAGCTGCTCAAACTATCGCTGGAAGTAGACTGCCTCTCATCAGATCCAGTGCATGCATTCATTTTACATACCAATATATCATCACATAAATTAAAGGCATGCTTTCCAAGTCATACACCATTCATACATCCACAATTACCTCCTTCCTTGTGATGTTCCAGCACCTAGATCATGGTTATGGGGGGTGAGATTCGGGGGAATCTCAGTAGCAAACGGTACTAAACAATGCATGCATTAAAGTAAATACTTGTGCTTGCTTGTGAAAGTGTAAACATTGTGTAATGTGCATGCTTCCATGTAACATATGAAATACAATTGGCCAAGGTAATCATAGAAACAGAGCTTCAATCATATACACATATGCACAAAATTCAACAAAGTCATAGCACAATCAAGCATAACATTCAATACATACAAGTTTAGGGTAAGTTTACTACCTTATTGCTTTACTTCTTTCCACTTTAACTTTGCTTCTTCCTTCTTACTTTTCCTTTCTATGTGGCTGCCCTCTTTTGAGCACACCAAGCAATTCCTAACATCACATTACCATCCAACCATTACAATCTAACTTCTCTTGAACACTAAGCTTACTTTAAGTAACATAACTTCCTTTAATCTTTACCAATTGACTTAGCCTTTGAATCAATTGATGTCTTAACTATCTATGACTTAAAACTCATATTCCTTTCACATATACACAAAAATTCCAGCAGCATTTCCCCAAGATTTAAGCCTAAAAAAATCACTTAAACTCAAGCACAAACCATAAGAACAAAAGGTAGAAGCAAGGAGACAACTTACCTTACTTGCTCCTTCAAGAACCTTGCTTCTTCCTTGCTTTCTTCCACTTTCCTTCTCTAGAACTCACTTCTCTTTATAAAGGAGCTCTTGGGTGTGAAGAATGAATGGAAAGGGGGGGTATTTATAGCAAAAGTCATGTGCCATTTGAAGGCCAAGATCACCTTGGGAACTATTTGATCTAATGGTTAAAGGTTTGATCTTGGAATGTCTTTTCACTTTTCACTCATAACCTTACCACCATGACATCACTAGCATGGCCTCTCTTGGTACACCTAACCCTTCCTCTTTTTGGGTGCCATTCTTGTGTCCTTGTGGGTCCCACCATGTGCAACACCTAATTCTTACTTTATTCTCTTTTTCTTTCTTTTCAAAAATCCATAAATTATTTATTATTTGGACTTGGGCTCCAAGATAACTTTTGGGCCTTATTGGGCTGGCCTAGGACAAAATGTTAGGCCTCTTTTAGGTCCAATAGCTAACTGGCCCAAATCCCAACGTACTTTCCTCATACCGATATCCGTAAATTACCCTGATCTTAGCATAAATGCTAAACACCTCTTTTAATTGTTCTAACATTTTAGAAATTCATTATAATATAAAATGAATTCTCTACAAAGTTTCATAATTTTCTGAGACCCAGAAGTCCTGTTAAAAATTACATATGTTTCCTTTAACCCTTTATCGGTGTCCTTTTTCACCGTAAATTCCATAATTAATTCTACAGGACTCCTTTTTGACTTCTGTCAACTCCATAAATTGTCATATTAATTATAATAATTTACTATCAAATTTCCTCTGATATCCATCCATTGTGTGAAATGACCAAAATGCCCTCCATTTACTTCTGGTTTCTTAGGGCATCACAGTGGCATTTTCGTAATTTTGCACTTTGGCTCTTAGACTTTCTTCCTCTTCCAATTAATCCTTTTATTTACATAAATATGGCCACATCTTTTCCTAAACATCTCATATATTTTATTCAATCTGTACATACAACTTAGTACAGAAATTAGGGATGTTACAATAACAAGCAAGCATATCAATCAAACAACATAAGTTTATAGTTAGGTATTCTTGCTACCTCTTATGTATCTTTGCAAGTTCCTTCTTGACTTGATCCTTCCTTCCCATAAATGCCAAAACCTAGGCATAACAAAGCAATTACCAAGTTACAACTCAATTCCAATTCAATCTCAAGGCTAGGGTTTCATTAAAGTCCCTTTCTTTCTCTTCTTTGTGACTTATAATTACATCTTTCTAAACTAAACTCTCACAGTTCACTTCCACATAATTTTTTATGTAGAATCCAAATATGCATCTAGATTTTCAAGAATCAAATTACTTCTCATGCTACTGTATAGAACTGAAAGGCCCCCTCTTGTTTCCAAAAATTCTTATTTTTGTTCCAATGCTTCCAACATTAGTTTTTCTACTATATCCACACACAATTTTCCATTCTAAACCCATTGGAAGCATCAAAACCATGAAATTCGAACCTATGAGCTGTGATTTCATACTGTACAGAACAGAACACAATCTTGGATTCACAAGCATACTTGGATTCCCAAGCCATTGCCACTTGATTCTAGCTTGTTTAAGCTTGTCTAAACTATCCATAACATAAAAACTCATGTTATTTTCACACATACACAGAAATTCCAGCAGCACCTCCACAATATTTGTGCCTTAAAAACCACTTAAACTCAAGAGCAAATCTATTAGAACATAGTCTAGGATCAAGGGGATTAATTACCTTGATAGTTCTTCCAAGGTGCTTGCTTTCTCTTGGCTTGAATGGAAATTTTACAAGAGTTTCCCTATGGTTCTCATGCATGCCGAAATTTGTAACATCCCAAGTTTCAGGCCTAGAGATGCAGGAAATAGCCTGAGATTGAGAGGATACCAGACCCCTTTTGGGAAGGAGTCCCAAGGGGTAGAATGGCCATTTTGGGATAAAGATTGGAAAGTCAAGTGTTGACCATGTTGGTCGCGACTTTAGAGTATTATGGTCACGACTAATATTGACAGAGGTATGGTCGCGACGGAAAGGTGTGTGTGTCGCGGCTAATAGACAAAATGAGCTTGGTCGCGACTAGATTGTGTTGTGGTCGCAACTAGATTGTGTTGTGGTCGCGACTAATGAACACAGAAGGGGTAAGTCGTGATCAGATGATGTTAGGTAGCGACTATGTAATGAGAAAGATGTTAGACGTATGGGCTAAGAGTTATGAAGGTTGAAAAGAGATAGTTACCCGGTTGGAGATAGAACTGGGGAAAAGGTCAGATAGAGATAGTCAAGAAAGGTTATCTGAATTGTTAACCAGGGTCAGGGAATACTCTGGTAAGATGAGAAAAGTCGATATTGCCCCTAGACTTATTAAAGTAAATAAAGAGGAACCAAGGGCATTTTGGTAATTTACCAAGGGATGTGTCTTGGGAATCGAGCTATCAGAGTACTTGGGCTTGATCAGAGACCCAAGATGATATTCCAGAGGCCCAAAAAGGTGGCCCAGTAGTGATGTGAGGAAAAGTGGCATTAAAATGATGTTTTGGTGACTTTTCCATAAAGTAAAGTTACTTAGTTGGCACGATAACCGAGGAGGTGATCAGATAGAGTCTTGGACTTATCTGGATAGCATTGGATGGCGTGAAGGGTGCCACCTTGATGCCACATGGCACTGATCTGGAGGAAGCAGATAAAGCTAAGGACACGTATTACGATGCAAGACTCTGAACCGGTGAGTCAGCAGGCTGAGTCAGCAAGTAATCATGAGGGGTACTGAGTCAGCATGCTGAGTCAGCAGGTAATTATGAAAGGCTATGAGTTAGCATGATGTCATGATGATGCAATAAAGGAAATAAAGAAAATAGGTAGCCACAAGTTCAGAGTTCTTGGAAATTATGGAATTGCCATCGAAAGAAACTATAAATACCCCCTCCCCCATTCATTTGGCTTCACAGTTTGGCAAGAAAGAAGAGAGAGAAGGAGAAAGAAAGAAAGAGAGAAAGGAAGAAAGAAAGGAAGGAAGTTCTGGCGAAGCTAGAAGCAGTATAGTGGTAGTAGAGTTCTGCTAAGCTAGCAAGGTAATAACTAATCCTAGCTTTTATGTAATGGCTTTGTGATCTGTTGTGCTATTGTTTGGTTGGATTGTTGTCTTATATGTTATGCTTGAAGCTCTACTGCAATGCTATGATCATATGTTATTGAGTATGGAAGCACGCAGCATACTTATCTGTACACAATCACAAGCAAGCACTGTCACACTGCATTACATATATTGTTATGATTATTACTACTGAGATTCCCCCGAATCTCATCCCCCATATATAACCTATTACAGGGAGGTTATGTCGAAGTAAATTCTGAGAATGCTAAGAGACGCCGTTATGCTACCAAAATTAAGGCAAAATATCAGTAGTGAAGAAAGGAGATTATACGTACTGTGTACGTAGGTACTGTCTAAGGAGGCTGGATGTGAGTGGACCTAACCGGTTCATCCAGTCTTTCCCGGGTACTTACGTAGAATGGTAGTTCTCACGGGAATTACTGAATCAGTACAAAATCAGTTACTTTTACAGATGAAGCCTAGCCGTTATACTGCCGGATTTCAGGCAGGAAAGATGTAATAGAAATATGAGGATTTCGTGTATGCCCTGTTGTATGACAATTTGTTATTTAATAATAAATATTATTTGGCATGTTAAATTTATGTATGAGGAATTAAGAGAGAAATTCGCAGGTCATGAGGTAGCAGTGTTTTGGCCTCAGTTTGACCTAGTAAACGAAAGAGTATGGACACAAAATTTGGTGAGCCAGTAGTACACATCTGGGGCATTACGTGGATAGGTAATAAGCCTCAGTTGGATGTGTAGAATGAGATTAATCAGTACCCAAAGTAAAAGTTCAGAATAAGGAACTTGAGAGTAAAATTTTGGATGGCTGAGTTTAAGTTAAGGTATAATCAAGCTATCTAGCTTCCGTAAGTGTACTCTGAGGGGTCTAAGGGAGGATGTTTCATTTTGGTATCAGAGCAATAGGTTCTGGCATAGACCAGATAGGGTTCTGGCTCAGAGCATAAGATTCTAGCACAGAACAGAAGGTTCTGGCTCAGTGATGCTCTAAAAAAGTTAGAATTGATGTCTAAATGAGATAGAGATATGAATTAGAAAGGTTATTTCCCCTAGAGTATGAGTTAATGATGCTCAAGGTCGCGACTAAAATGATAGTAGGTCGTGACAGTTATTCACATAGAGATTAGGTCGCGACTAATATGTTTTAGGGTTGCGACTAATGATCATAGAGAGCTGAGGTTACGATGGCAAAGGTCTTACGTCGGTACTAGTATGTATAGAAGAGTTAAAGGTTAAGATATGAGAAGGCCTATGGTCGCGACAAGTGATGTTGCAGTACGCGACTAGTGTACAAAGGAGTTCAGGTCGCGACTTTATAAGAAATAGGTCGCGACTAAAGGACACAGAAATGCCAGGTTGTGACGAGTAGCATACGATAGTCGCGACTAAAAGTCACAGAGCATGTGAGTTACGACTATGCAGTTCTCAAGTCACAACAAAAGATAACAGAGGCCATACGATAATGAAGGTACCAACCTAGCTGAAGTTCATCAGCTAGAGGATTGGAACAGTGCATGATCAAGTTAGACAGTACGAAGTACTGAGATACGAAAGATGAGTTTATGATAATATTGACAGTTAGATTAAAATTTGCCTAGGAATGATCCTAGCACATGGCCTAAGGCTAGAAACGTGATGGTTAATAGATAAAGAGCTAAATGTTCCCTAAGCAGAGGGAATCCATCACAAAGAAGTAGTAGACCTAGGGTACTCTCCCCTAGATAACAGAAGGAATAGTAAGAGATGGCAAATGAGATCCATGCGACTCAAGGATCAAGAGAAAGGCCATTAAGGAACCATAGTCCGGTCAAGAATAGACTGGGACTGATGGATAGATAGAAGAAGTTGAGAGATAGTAGGTAGCCACAGTTTAAAAGATAAAGTGACTCCCCTATTCCCTATATAAGATAGAGTAAGGAAGGGTTGAGTCTATACCTGGTAAGAGGGTAGTGTGGTAGCCTAAGTAAGATAGACAGATGTTCTTATCAGATCCTGATCATGTGATATATAATCTGTCAGATAATACGATAGATAATCTGATCAGATAATGAGACAGATAATCTGACAAATAATGTGATAAAGGAAGTGATGGTTACCTTATTGCAGTATGCGATGGATGGTTGAGCAAATTATGATACTGATATGGCTTATGTTGCCATAAGTTATGATAGTTGCATCTCCTTGCAGTTGTCATATGATGACATGCATGTTAGAGTATGCTATGATGAATGGATACTCCCCTTTTGCAGTGCATGCAAGGTAGAGTATATATGAGTACATATATGAGATGAGAAAGTTATGAGAAAGTATGTTGCTCCCATACCATATGATATGCAATAAGGAATGTATTGAGGATGATAGATAGTCTCAATTTATGGGACGATAAGTTATGATATGATATTCAGACATGATTTATGATTGAGGTTACTCAGGTATTTCTATAGGCTTGTGAATACAGTACTCAGGGCCATTTCTATTGAAAGGAATTGTAGACAGAAAGAGCAGCAGATAACAGTAAAGAGATTGTTTTCAGATCACTCTTCAGATAAGAGTTAGATTTGAAGCAGATGGCTTAGACAGAGCTAGATTCAGATGAGTACAGATCACTCTTCAGATAAGAGTTGGATCTGATATAGAATGCTCGCAATTAGAGCATAGTTCAAATGGCTCACAGTTAGAGCACAGGTTGAAAAATGAGAAGGAACTCCTGAGTAAGAGAGGAAGTAAGTAAAGTTTGGGTAAATGATATGAGGCTATAAATTTTTTTAAAATATTTATTTATGGAGTTATCAACAGGTGGAAGCGGTTAACCTTATAACCTAGTCTGTTGGTTTAAGATCTTCGGGAGATATACAGTACAACAGAATCGCAGTTAGATTCTGGAGGGTCACAGTTAGATCCTAGCATGGCTCCAGGGTCGCAGATAGATCCTGAAGGATCGCAGTTAGATCCTAACAGCTTCAATGTCACAGTTAGATTCTGAAGAGGCTAACAGTGGATCGCAGTTAGATCCTGAGGTTGCAGTTAGACTTAGCCTAAGGAAAGTAATGAGCCATGAGTTATGAGTACAATGTAATATCTCTTTGGGAAGATGAATGCCAAAGACGAAGTTAAGGTAAGGAAGTTTCACTAGTTGATAAACTCACCCAGAGAAATTCTTTTATAATGGTTTTCCTCAGATAGCCTCTATTATATACAGACTGAACTTAGTTTTTCCTTAAACGAAGACGGAGTCCAAGTCCAAATCTGAGTAATGATACTCAAAGTTTTGTAGAAGTATGCCTGAGAAGCAGAAAAGAGAATTCCCTGTGTATAGAGAATAGAAAAGCATTGGCTAAGAGCACTCTGGGAGGTAGCTCAAGTTGTGAAGCCAATAGCAAGAGAAAGAGGCAATAGTTCAGGCAGGGGACTGATCAAGGTAATAATCAGGTTGGAGAGCAGAGATGTCAATGTGGTGGAAAGAGCCATGGCACATAGGAGTGTCAAGCAGGGCAAAGCAGTTATGGTAAGAAAGGCCACTTTGCAAGAGGTTACCCTAAGAATGCTAACATCCCTAGGAAAGGTATTTGTTCTTACCACAGACAGAGTCTCCAAATTCCCTGAGGTCGACCCTAAGAATGGTTAAGAAGAACCATAGCGGTAAGGCGACTAAGCTGTAAGGAACTATATGCCTAGATGATGATGTGGATAATGAAGAGTTCTTTTCTGATCTAAAGAAAGTGGTCATTATAACAAGTCATGAGAGATTAAAAGGCCAGAGAAACCTAGAGAAGAGGGTCTAAGGCAAAGCAAAGATAAAACATAGTTCTATAAGAAAGAGGTTGCTAGGGCCTAAAGCTATACAAAGAGTAATCTAGCCCTAACCCAGTAGCGCGTTTAATTGAAAGGTGCTAAGGCAAGTGTAGCCTAACTATAGATAAGCCTAAGAAGGGATAAAAAGAGTGCAAGTGCCACAGAGGTTTGGCATAGATGCATGAAGTTATGAGAAAAGTTAAGAAAAGTTAGAGAAGTTATGAAAAGAAAGAAGATAGAACCATTCATGTTATGATCATAATTTGAATTATGATGTTGTAACACCCCAATTTTTAGGCCTAGAGATGCCAGGAAGAGAATTCAAGGGCATAATCATAATTATGGGAAAGATCGGACTGGTAGCCGATGAGTACCATATTTTTCCAGAAAATAGAGAAAATTATGCTGATCATTTCACTGAACTGTGAAATGTGCATATGAGGTCTCTATGTGTATGAAAGAATTAGAAATATGACCAGGGGTAAAATGGTCATTTTGGAAAAGTGTGCGCGTGAGTGCTTTTTCAGGCCAAAACAGCCCGGTCCGGATAAAATATCTGAAAATACCGGGAGATAGAGAAAAGGATTCCGGATTGAATGAGGAGTCACAGAATTTTGATTTGAGGTCCCGATTTTTCTGTAAAAATTCCTGAAGATGGGAATTTACAGTTATAATCGGTAAAGGAAAGGCAGTCCGAATAGAGATGATCGAACTATGGCCAGAGGCCATATAGTGGTTGTTAAGGCCCACAGTGACACCAGGGAAGGCCCAAGCCCATAATATCAGTTCAGTGGTAAGAGGGGCCGGTGTCCGGGAAAAATGTGTAAAATGACGAAAATGCCCTTATGTTATAAAATAACTGAAGAATGAGTAAAGGGTATTTTGGTCATTTGGCTAAGGTTAGACAGTCAAGAAGGGGTATCTGGATAGTTGACCAGGGCTAGAGAATACTCTGGTAAAATATGAAAACACAATAATGCCCCTAGACCTAGTAAAGGAAATGAAAGGACTTAAGTGCAATTATGGAAAGTTTCAAGGCCAAAAAGGAAAGTAGACAAAAATGTGGGGTCCTTAAGTGTAATTTTAGCCAAGTAAAAAGGGACTTAAATGAAAAGAAGAAAAGTTCCCTGGGGCTAAATTGTAATTAAAGAAAGTCAGGCCGGAAGTGGTTTGGACTGTCCGAAAGCATTTCAGTCCCAGATTTCACCGGTAGAGAGAGCAAGTGACGCTCGGTAATCTGGCTTAATACAGGAATTTTTGAAGACTCCAGATAGCCAGAAATGGACTGATCGTCCAAAAGTTATAAAAATTCCTACCGGATATCCTAGATTTCAGATCTAGGTGGAAAAATACAGGATGATACGTCCTTATGGGACGGATGTTGGGAAACTGACAGAATACCGATAGGAGGCCTGTAGAAAAAGTTATTCACAAATCAGAAAATCCAGACGGGAGTGTGAGGCCTCCGGGGATCCGATAGGGAAATTTATCGGTATTTAAAAAGGGACTGAATGAGTTCGGATGACCTCGGTCAGATGACTGATATGACTCACAGGGATGCCTTAACACCGCAGGCCAGTGTATCGGACAGAAGGAGCTGGTGTCCGGATATGTGTATAAACGGTGAATAATAGATAAAATATTCAATAATTATTAACGAGGGAAGATTCCTCGTAATGCGTTCCATGAAGGTATTGGACCCAGAAAGGCCCAATAATGGCGCCAACAGAGGCCCAATAAGACCCTTGGACTGATAGGTGGGCCAGTGTCCGGCAGAATCCCGGAAAAGTGCGAAATTACAAAAAATGCCCCTGTGTTGTACAAAAGTGTAATAGATAAATGAAGGGCATTTTCGTGATTCTGGACAGGCTCAGGAGCCAAGGCACATACAGATAAAGTTACTTAGAGCCAGTATATACCCTGACAGGGTACAGAAAGGTTTAAAATGACGATTTTACCCTTAGGGTTAAAATAATACAAGAAAGGGCACCCAAGGGCATTTTGGTAATTTGCCAAGGGCTATTTCTTGGGAATCGAGCCATCAGAGTACTTGGGCTTGATCAGGATCCAAGATAACATTCCCAGAGCCCAAAAACGTAGCCCATGAAGTATGTGGGAAAAAGTGGCATTAAAATACTATTTTAATGCTGTTTCAATAAAGAAAAGTTACTCGGTCGGCACGATAACCGAGGAGGTGATCAGATAAAGTCCTGGATTTATTTGGATAGCATTGGAAGGTGTGAAAGTTCCCTTCTAGGTGCCACATGGTGCAATCTTAAAGGCAGAAGAAAAAGTTGAGGACACGTATTACGAGACAGGACTCTGGACCGGTAAGTCAGCTGCTGAGGTGTCCCAAGATTTCAGACATGTGATAAATGTGACGCTGAAGTGGCATGCTAAGGGGTCCCGATGATGTCATGCATGATGCAGTAAAGGAGGAATTAAGAAAAATAGGAAAAACTAGGACCGCATGATCAGAGTTCATGGAAATTACGGGATTGCCATTGGAGGAGGTTATAAATACCCCCCTTGCCATTCATATGCCACGGCCAAGAGCCCATTTTAGAGAGAGGAGGAGGTGCTAGAGAGAGAAAGTGAGAGGAAGAAAGAAAGAAAGTTCTGGCGAAGCTGGAAGTAGAATAGAGATAGTAGAGCTCTGCTGAGCCTTTGAGGTAGTAACTAATCCTAGCTTTTATGTAATGGCTTTGTGATTTGTTGTGCTATTGTTTGTTTGGATTGGTGTCTTATATGTTATGTCTGAAGCTCTGCTATAATGCTATGATCATATGTTATTAAGCATGGAAGCACGCAGCATACTTATCTGTACACAATCACAAGCAAGCACTGTCACTCTGCATTACATATATTGTTATGATTGTTGCTACTGAGATTCCCCCGAATCTCATTCCAATAAGTAAACCATTACAGGGGAGGTTATGTCAAAATGAATTCTGGAAATTTTAAGAGACGCCGTTATGCTGCCGAAATTATGACAAGATGGCAGTAGTAGAGAAAGGAGCTGATACGTACCGTGTACGTAGGTACTGTCTAAGGAGGCTAGAGGTGAGTGGACCTAGCCAGTTCATCCAGTCTTTCCTGGGTACTTACGTAGAATGGTAGTTCTCACGGGAATTACCGAATCGGTACAAGATCAGTTACTTCCTGAAGATGAAGTGTAGCGGTTATGCTGCCGGATTTCAGGCAGGAAAAGATGCAATAGAGATATGAGAATTTATGTACATGGCCAGATGTAAAACAACTTATTAATTAATAATAATTGTTGTTTGGCATGTTTGACTGATATATGATGGATGTATGCCTATGTATGTAATGTTGGTTGCTGAAAATTAACGCTATGAACAGTAACCCGTGGGGACATGAGGATGTTTGACCCAAAATGAAAAATAGTAAATGGATGAATAAATGTATGATATTTTTAAGGTAAATAGTAGACATACCAAGCTTTAATTTGATATATAAAGCGTATCATTTGGATGTCTACACAAGGAGATATAAATTATCAAAGTTGGGACCAGAATGCTGGATTCAGGGAGAAAAACGTGGTATGAACAGTAACGTTGAAACGTTGACTGGCATTGACTCGGTCAACGAATGGTCAACGAATTATTTTTCTCTGAAATATAAGTGAGTTAGCTTCATGTAGCAATTGGAAACACTTCATTTTGAATTTTCTAGAATTAGTTATGATTTTTCTAAGTCAGGTCACTCATCTGGAATTTTCAGAGTGAACAGTACTCGATAAGAGTAAAACTCCAGATTGAGAAATTGGACTTCAATGACCCTGAAAGTGGTTCTAAATGCTACCAAGTGGTCCCTAAGACATATGAAAGTAAGGATGTTTCATTTTGGTATCAGAGCAAAGGATTCTGGCTTAGGAAATGCTCTGAACAGATAATTTATGGTGTTAGTACAGAATAAGGTTAGCACAGAACAAGGGTTCTGGCTCAGAGCATAAGATTCTGGCACAGAACAGAAGGTTCTGGCTCAGTGATGCTCTGGTTTAGTTAGTTTGATTCCTTAAACAAATGAGAAGTTTGAGTGGTCCTCTCCCTAGAGTATGATATAGGGATGGTGTTCACTGCTTGGAAAGGTTTAGACAGAAGACAGTGACACCCAGATGAATAAGGTTGTACCCCGAGCTTTATAGTCTTACGAAGGATATGATTATGATGGGCTAATCTTAGTCAGCCGATACAGTAGAGGTCTCGTGTTTATTAACACAATATGGCTAGACTAAGCAGAACAAGGTTTAAGAAGCAGTTTCCTCCAGAGATAGAGACAGAAGCTGATCAGTTCACGACTAAGGAAGCTGCAAGAGTAGCTCGAGGTATCGTGTTGTGACCAGATACTATGGTGAGGATGCCAGATATCCAAGTTACAACAAGTTAAGTCATAAGTCACGATGTGATGTGGGCAACCCAGGCTCGCCAAGATCAAGAGCGAGATTCTGCTATCACTACGGCGGTTGCTGCTGCGGTTGCAAGATTACAGCAGTCTGGGAAGGAGGTAGTACCAGAGAATGATATAGAACCTGAACCTCAGCCAGATCATGGGCAGACTGGAATGAATAGACATCAGGGGTCTATAAGAAATAATAATAACTAGGAAAGTCTGCAAACATGGATGGAACGATTTCATAAGTTTAATCCGCCCATGTTTGAAGGGATTTTTGACACCCAAATAGCTGAGGATTGGGTTAGCCAGTTAGAGAAAATCTTTAAGGTTTTAGAATGTCCCACTGAAAGAAAGACCCAGCTGGCAGTTTACAAGCTAGAAAAGAATGTGCAATAACCAGAAAAGAGTGAGCCTACTCTATCAGTACCACTGAAAGTGATGCCACCAGGTTCCTTGAGAAGGAACAGTAAGAAGAGAAATGGGCCAGCATATGGGTCAAAAGTTAATAAGAAGCGAGGAAGTAGGCCAGGTAGTGGGCCAAGAGAAGTTAGTAGGCAACCAAGGCCTAATGAATGTAGGAACTGTGGTCGAGATCATGGTATGAGGCCTTGTCCAGTAGGTCAAGGGTTACGCTATAGGTGTGGAAAGTATGGACATTATGCCAGGGAGTGTTCACAGAACACAACAGGCGAAAGATACCCGACTTAGGGAAGAATATATACCCTGACTAGCAACGAGGTAAGAAAGTCTCCTGTGCCAAATTAAGGTACGAGTTTATTTGTGTTCTGTTTCCACTGGCTAATGAACGGATAAATCCTGTATGTGATTGGATTGTATTGTCCAGTATGCACACTATTGAGCTACCCTATACCTAGTATGTTGCCATTGTATAAGGATGAGTATGACTACATGTTTTAAAAGTAGGAAGAAGAGAAGAGGGGTCTTATGTCGCGACTAATATGTACAGATAAGTTATGTTGCGACGTGAGAAGACCTCAGGTCGCGATGAGTAATATTGCAGTACGCGACCAATGTACAAAGGAGTTTAGGTAGCAATGTTATAGGTTGCGACTAAAAGACGCAGAGATGCCAGGTCGTGACGAGTAGTGTGCGATGGTTGCGATTAAAAGTTGCAGAGCATGTAAGTTGCGACTATGAAGTTCTCAAGTCGCGACTATAATTGGCAGAGGCCATATTATAACACCCCAATTTTTAGGCCTAGAGATGCCATAAGGAGAATTCAAGGGCAAAATCGTAATTTTGGGAAAGATCGGGCTGGTAGCCGATAAGTACCATATTTTGCCAGAAAATAGAGAAAATTATGCTGATCATTTCGCTGAACTGTGAAATGTGCATATGAGGTCTCTAGGTGTATGAAAGAATTAGAAATATGACCAGGGGTAAAATGGTCATTTTAGAAAAGTGTGCGCGTGAGTGCTTTTTCAGGCCAAAACAGCCCGATCCGGATAAAATATCTGAAAATACCGGGAGATAGAGAAAAGGATTCCGGATTGAATGAGGAGTCACAGAATTTTGATTTGAGGTCCCGATTTTTCTGTAAAAATTCTCGAAGATGGGAAATTACAGTTATAATCGGTAAAGGAAGAGCAGTCCGAATAGAGATGATCGGACTATGGCCAGAGGCCATACAGTGTTGTCTAAGGCCCGTAGTGACACCAGGGAAGGCCCAAGCCCATAATATTAGTTCAGGGGTAAGAGGGGCCGGTGTCCGGGAAAAATGTGCAAAATGACGAAAATGCCCTTATGTTATAAGATAACTGAAGAATGAGTAAAGGGTATTTTGGTCATTTGGCTAAGGTTAGACAGTCAAGAAGGGGTATCTGGATAGTTGACCAGGGCCAGAGAATACTCTGGTAAAATATGAAAAGACAATAATGCCCCTAGACCTAGTAAAGGAAATGAAAGGACTTAAGGGCAATTATGGAAAGTTTCAAGGCCAAAAAGGATAGTAGACAAAATGTGGGGTCCTTAAGTGTAATTTTAGCCAAGTAATAAGGGACTTAAATGAAAAGAAGAAAAGTTCCCTCGGGCTAAATTGTAATTAAAGAAAGTCAAGCTGGAAGTGGTTTGAACTGTCCGAAAGTATTTCAGTCCCAGATTTCACCGGTAGAGAGAGCAAGTGACGCTCGGTAATCTGGCTTAATACAGGAATTTTTGAAGACTCCAGATAGTCAGAAATGGACTGATCGTCCAAAAGTTATAAAAATTCATACCGGATATCCTAGAATTCAGATCTAGGTGAGAAAATACAGGATGATACGTCCTTATGGGACGGATGTTGGGAAACTGACAGAATACCGATAGGAGGCCTGTAGAAAAAGTTATTCGCAAATCAGAAAATCCAAACGGGAGTGTGAGGCCTCTGGGGATCCGATAGGGAGATTTATCGGTATTTAAAAAGGGACTGAATGAGTTCGGATGACCTCAATCAGATGACTGATATGACTCACAGTGATGCCTGAACACCGCAGGCCAGTGTATCGGACAGAAGGAGCCGGTGTCCGGATATGTGTATAAACGGTGAATAATAGATAAAATATTCAATAATTATTAACGGGGGAAGATTCCTCGTAATGCGTGCCATGAGGATATTGGACCCAGAAAGGCCCAATAATGGCGCCAGTAGAGGTCCAGTAAGACACTTGGACTGATAGGCGGGCCAGTGTCCAGCAGAACCCCGGAAAAGTGCGAAATTACGAAAATGCCCCTGTGTTGTACAAAAGTGTAACAGATGAATGAAGGGCATTTTGGTCATTCTGGACAGGCCCAGGAGCCAAGATACATACAGATAAAGTTATTTGGAGTCAGTATATGCCCTGACAGAGTACAGAAGGGTATGAAATGACAATTTTACCCTTAGGGTTAAAATAGTGCAAGAAAGGGCACCCAAGGGTATTTTGGTAATTTGCCAATGGCTGTTTCTTGGGAATCGAGCCATCAGAGTACTTGGGCTTGATCAGGATCCAAGATAACATACCCAGAGCCCAAAAACGTAGGCCCAGTGTTATGTGGGAAAAAGTGGCATTAAAATATTATTTTAATGCTGTTTCAATAAAGTAAAGTTACTCGGTTGGCACGATAATCGAGGAGGTGATCAGATAAAGTCCTGGATTTATCTGGATAGCATTGGAAGGCGTGACAGGTGCCAGTAAGATGACACATGGCGCCAACATAAAGGCAGAAGAAAAAGTTGAGGACACGTATTGCGAGGCAAGAGACTGGACAGGTGAGTCAGCATGCTGAGTCAGCTGCTGAGGTGTCCAGGATTTCAGACATGTGATAAATGTGGCGCTGAGGTGTCCTGGTGAGGTGTCCCAATGATGTCATGCATGATGCAGTAAAGGAGGAATTAAAGAAAATAGGAAAATCCAGGAAAAACTAGGACCGCAGGATCAAAGTTCATAGAAACTGCAAAATTGCCATTGAAGGCAATTATAAATACCCCCCCTCCATTCCATTCTTGCATTCACGCATGGAAGGGAGAAGGGAGAGAAAGAAGAGAGAGAAGGAGAAGGAAGGGAAGAGAGAAAGGAGAAAAAGGAAGTAAGGAAGTTCTGGCGGAGCTGAAAGCAGAATAAGGATAATGGAGTTCTGCTAAGCTAGCCAGGTAGTAACTAATCCTAGCTTTTATGTAACGGCTTTGTGATTTATTGTGCTATTGTTTGGTTGGATTGTTGTCTTATATGTTATGTCTGAAGCTCTGTTGTAATGCTATGATCATATGTTATTAAGCATGGAAGCACGCAGCATACTTATCTGTACACAATCACAAGCAAGCACTGTCACTCTGCATTACATATATTGTTATGATTGTTGCTACTGAGATTCCCCCGAATCTCATCCCAATAAGTAAACCATTACAGGGGAGGTTATGTCAAAATGAATTCTGGGAATTTTAAGAGACGCCGTTATGCTGCCGAAGTAAAGACTGAACATCAGTATATGATAAGTACTGTGTACGTAGTGCTGTCTAAGGAGGCTAGAAGTGAGTGGACCTAGCCGGTTCATCTAGTCTTTCCTGGGTACTACGTAGAATGGTAGTTCTCATGAGGGGATTACCGAGTCAGTACGGTTCAGTTCTTTGTACAGATGAAACGTAGCGGTTATGCTGCCGGATTTCAGGCAGGAAAAGATGTAATAGAAATATGAGAATTTCATACATGCCCTGATGTATAATGACTTATTATTTAATAATAATTGTTGTTTGGCATGTTTGACTGATATATGATGGATGTATGCCTATGTACGTAATGTTGGTTGCTGAAAATTAACGCTATGAACAGTAATACGTGGTGACAAGGTCATGTTTGATAAATGATTAAAAATAGTAAATGGATGAATAAATGTACGAAATTTTTATGGTAAATAGTATACATACCAAGATTTAATTTGATATATAAAATGTCTCATTTGGATGTCTACACAAGGAGATATAAATTATCAAAGTTGGGACCAGAATGCTGGATTTAGGAGAAAAACGCTGGATGAACACTAAAATAGAAATGTTGACTGAAGTTGACTCGGTCAATGCATGGTCAACGAGTTATTTTTCCCTGAAAGATAATTGAGTTAGCTTCATTTATCAATTGGAACCACTTCATTTCTATTTTTCTAGAATTAGTTATGATTTTTCGAAGTCGGGTCACTCATCTGGAATTTACACAGTGAACAGTACTCGATAAGAGTAAAACTCCAGATTGGGGAATTGGACTTCAATGACCTTGAAAGTGGTTCTAAATGCTGCCAAATGGTCCCTAAGACATATGAAAGGAAGGATGTTTCACATATGATGAAGAGAATGAAGGTACCAAACTCGCTGAAGTCCACCAGCTAGAGGATTGGTATAGTGGAACATCCCAATTTTTGGGTCTAGTTCACCTAGGTTCAAAATGAGGAATGTGAGGAATATCCTAAGTCTTAAGCCTAGGAATTCTGCAGGTAGCTTGATATGGGCTGGCTCCTGTGTAAGATAACCTGATATGGGCGGATTGTCGACCTTTTCAATTAACGATGACTCCCGAAGAGTTTAAGGGTTGAGTTATTGAAAGAGAATTTCTAGACCTTAAGATGAGGGATGAGAAGATGAGCAATGAGGCCAGAAAGAGAACGCAGGGGCAAAATCGTAATTATGGAAAAGATCGGGCTGGTAGCCGATGAGTACCATATTTTGGCAGAAAATAGAGAAAATTATGCTGATCATTTCACTGAACTGTGAAATGTGCATACGAGGTCTCTATGAGTATGAAAGAATTATGGAAAGTTTAAGGACAAAAAGGTGGGGTCCTTAAGTGTAATTTTAGCCAAATAAAAAGGGACTTAAATAAAAAGAAGAAAAGTTCCTTGGGGCTAAAGTGTAATTACAGAAGTCAGGCCGGAAGTGGTTTGGACTGTCCGACGACATTTCAGTCCCAGATTTCACCGGTAGAGAGAGCAAGGGACGCTCGGTAATCTGGCTTAATACAGGATTTTTTGAAGACTCCAGATAGCCAGAAATGGACTGATCGTCCAAAAGTTATAAAAATTCATACCGGATATCCTAGATTTCAGATCTAGGTGAGAAAATACAGGATGATGCGTCTTTATGAGGCGGATGTCAGGAAACTGACAGAATACCGATAGGAGGCCTGTAGAAAAAGTTATTCGCAAATTAGAAAATTCAGACGGGAGTATGAGGCCTCCGGGTATCCGATAGGGAAATTTATCGGTATTTGAAAAGGGACTGAATACGTTCGGATAACCTCGGTCAGATGACTGATATGACTCACAGGGACGCCTGAACACCGCAGGCCAGTGTATCGGACAGAAGGAGCCGGTGTCCGGATATGTGTATAACCGGTGATTAATAGATAAAATATTTAATAAACATTAACAGGGGAAGATTCCTCGTAATGCGTGCCATGAAGGTAATGGACCCTGAAAGGCCCAATAATGGCGCCAGCAAAGGCCCAGTAAGACACTTGGACTGATAGGTGGGCCAGTGTCCGGCAGAACCCCGAAAAAGTACGAAATTACGAAAATGCCCCTGTGTTGTACTAAAGGGGTAGTAGATGAATGAGGGCATTTTGGTCATTCTGGACAGGCCCAGGAGCCAAGGCTCATACAGATAAAGTTACTTAGAGTCAGTATATATCCTGACAGAGTACAGAAGGGTGTGAAATGACGATTTTACCCTTAGGGTTAAAATAGTGCAAGAAAGGGCACCCAGGGGTATTTTGGTAATTTGCCGAGGGATGTTTCTTGGGAATCGAGCCATCAGAGTACTTGAGCTTGATCAGGATCCAAGATAACATACCCAGAGCCCAAAAACGTAGCCCATGGAGTATGTGGGAAAAAGTGGCATTAAAATACTATTTTAATGTTGTTTCAATAAAGTAAAGTTACTCGGTCGGCACGATAACCGAGGAGGTGATCAGATAAAGTCCGGGACTTATCTGGATAGCATTGGAAGGCGTGAAAGGTTCCTTCTAGATGCCACATGGCGTCATCTTAGAGGTAGAAGAAAAGTTAAGGACACGTATTACGGTGCAAGACTCTGGACCGGTACTGGATTGGACTGAACTGCTGAGTCAGCTGATGAGGTGTCCAGGAATTGTGACATGTGAAGAATGTGGAGATGAGGTGTCCCGGTGAGGTGTCCTGGATGATGTCATGCATGATGTAGTAAAAAGGAATAAAGAAAAATAGGAAAATCCAGGAAAAACCAGGACCACATGTTCAGATGGCTTCAAAATTACAAGAATGCCATCCATTAAAGCTATAAATACCCCCCTTCCCCTCCCATTTTAGGCATCCCACGTTTTTGGCAAGAAAAGAGAGAGAAAGAAGAGAGAGAAGGAGAAAGAAAGAAAGAAAGGAAGTTCTGGTGGAGTTGGAAGCAGTATAGAAGTTCTGGAGCTCTGCTTTTGAGGTAACAACTAATCCTAGCTCTTATGTAATGTCTTTGTGATGTGTTGTCTTGTTTGGTTGATTGTTGTCCTATATGTTATGCTTGAAGCTCTATTCCAATGCTATGATCATATGTTATTGAATATGGAAGCATGCAGCATACTTATCTGTACACAGTCACAAGCAAGCACCGTCACTCTGCATTACATATTTTGTTATGATTATTGTTACTGGGATTCTTTTGAATCTCATTCCCAAACATAATATTACAGGGGAGGTTCTGTCAAAATAAAATTTGGAAATCTTAAGAGACGCCGGTAGGCTGCCGAAATTTCGGCAACGAAGACGGAACAAAGAAAGGAACTGATACGTACTGTGTACGTAGTGCTGTCTAAGGAGGCTGGAAGTGAGTGGACCCAGAAGGTTCATCCAGTCTTTCCTGGGTACTACGTAGAATGGTAGTTCTCATAAGGGAATTACCGAATCGGTACAACATCGGTTACTTTCTAAAGAAGAATTGTAGCAGTTATGCTGTCGGATTTTAGACAGAGAAGGATGTAATAAAACATGAGAGAGTTAATCATGCACTGATATATAACAGTTGATTATTTGATATTAATTATTATTTGGCCTGTATGAATGATATGTGTTGGTTGTATGCTCGGATATGTAAAGACTAAATGCTGAAAATAGGCTCAGTGAACAGTAACTCGTGAAGACCCATTCATGTCTGGTAAATCATTAAAAATAGTAAATGATTGAATTAATGTACGAAATTTTTAGGATAAAAAGTAGACATACTAAGCTTTAATTTGATATATAGAATGTATAATTTGGATGTATACACAAAAAGATATAAATGGTTAAAGTTGGGACCAGAATGCTGGATTCAGGAGAAAGTCATTGGATGAACAGTAATATTGGAATGTTGACCCACGTTAAATTTGTCAAGTATTGGTCAACCAATGATTTTTCCCTGAAATATATTTGAGTTAGCTTCATGTAGCAATTTGAACCACTTCATCTCAATTTTTCTAGAATTAGTTATGAATTTTAAAAATCAGGTCACTCATCTGGAATTTGCCACAGTGAACAGTACTCGATATGAATAAAATTCCAGATTAAGTGTTTAGACTTCAATGACCCTGAAAGTGGTTAAGTGCTACTGAATGGTCCCTAAGATGTATAAAAATAAGGATGTGACATATAGCATATAGTAAGTCAGACAGTACAAAGGTACTGAGGTACGAAAGATCAGTTTAAGACAATGTGAAAAAGTAGATCCTCTATGTGGTAACTAAGAGTAGATCTATATTACAGGGGTTTTATTCAGCTAATCTGAATAGAAGACCTAAAAGCTGGGATGAGATTTGCCCAGGAATGATCCTAGCACATGGTCTAAGGTGAGAGACGTGATGGGTAATAGATAAAGAGCTCAATGTTCCCTGAGCAGAGGGATTCCATCACGGAGAAGTGATAGACCTAGGGGAGAATACCCTAGAGAATAGAAGTAATAGTAAAAGATGATGAATGAGATCCATGCGACTCAAGTTCGCTAGGATAAAGAGAAAGACCAATAAGGAACCATAGTCCGGTCGAGAATAGACAGGGATTAATGGAAAGATAGAAGAAGTTGAGAGATAGTAAAGAGGTAGCCACAGTTAAGAGATAAAGTGACTCCCCTATTCCTTATGTAAGATAAAGTAGTGAAGGGTTGAGTCTATACCCTGGTAAGAGGGTGGTGTGGCAGCCTAAGTAAGATAGACAGAGGTGCCTGTCAGATCCTGAGCATGTGATTGATAATATGACAGATAATGCGATAGATAGTATGATCAGATGATGATCTGACAAATAATGTGATAAAGGAAATATGTTTTGAGGCTTACTTAGATTATTATGATGTCTAATGGATGGTTGAGCAAAATATGATGATGATATGGCTTATGTTGCCATAAGTTATGATAGTTGCATCTCCTTGCAGTTGTCATATGATGACATGCATGTTAGAGTATGCTATGATGAATGGATACTCCCCTTTTGCAGTGTGTGCAGGGTAGAGTATATATGGATACATATATGAGAAAGTATATTGCTCCCATACCATATGATATGATATGATATGAATGTATTGAGGATGATAGATAGTCTCAGTTTATGGGACGATAAGTTATGATATGATACTCAGATATGATTGAGGTTACTCAGGTATTTCTATAGGCTTGTGAATACAGTACTCAGGGCCATTTCTATTGAAAGGAATGGTAGACAGAAAGTAGCAGATAACAGTAAAGGGATTGTTCTAGATCACTCTTCAGATAAGAGTTGGATCTGGTATAGATTGCTCGTAGTTAGAGCATAGTTCAAATGGCTCACAGTTAGAGTACAGGTTGAAAGATGAGAAGGAACTCCTGAGTAAAAGAGGAAATAAGTAAAGTCTGAGTAAATGATATGAGGCTATAAATTTTTAAAATATTTATTTATGGAGTTATCAACAGGTGGAAGCAGTTAACCTTATAACTTAGTCTGTTGGTTTAAAATCTTCGGGAGATATACAGTACAACAGAATCGCAGTTAGATTCTGGAGGGTCATAGTTAGATCCTAGCATGGCTCCAGGATCGCAGATAGATCCTAACAGCTTCAGAGTCGCAGTTGGATTCTGAAAAGGCTAACGGTTGATCGCAGTTAGATCCCGAGGTCGCAGTTAGACGTAGCCTAAGGAAAGTAATGAGCCATGAGATGTGAGTACAATGTAGCATCTCTTTGGAAAGATGAATGCCAAAGATGAAGTTAAGGTTAGGAAGCTTCACTAGTTGATAAACTCACCCAGAGAAATTATTTTACAATGATTTTCCTCTAGTAGCCTCTAGTATACAGACTAAACTTAATTTTTCCTTAACAAAGACGGAGTTCAAGTTCAAATCTGAGTACTGATATTCAAAGTTTTGTAGAAGTATGCCTGAGAAGCAGAAAAGAGAATTCCCTATGTATAGAGAATAGAAAAGCATTGGCTAAAGAGCACTCTAGGAGATAGCTTAAGTTGTGAAGCCAATAGCAAGAGAAAGAGGCAATAGTTCAGGCAAGGGACTGATTAAGATAATGATCAGGTTGGAGAGCAGAGATGTCAATATGGTGGAAAGAGCATGGCACATGAGAGTGTCGAGCAGGGCAAAGCAGTTGTGGTAAGAAAGGCCACTTTGCAAGAGGTTGCCCTAAGAATGCGGACATCCTTAGGAAAGGTATTTGCTCTTACCCCAGACACAGTCTTCAATATTCCCTAAGGTCGACCCTAAGAATGGTTAAGAAGAACCATAGCTGTAAGGGCGACTGAGCTGTAAGAAACTATATGCCTAGATGATGATATGGATAATGAAGAGTTCTTTTCGAATCTAAAGAAAGTGGTCATGATAACAAGTCATGAGAGATTAGAAGGCCAGATAGACCTAGAGAAGAGGGTCTAAGGCAAAGCAAAGATAGAACGTAGTTCTATAAGAAAGAGATTGCTAGGGCCTAAAGCTATATAAAGAGTAATTTAGCCCTAACCCAGTAGGACGTTAAATTGAAAGGTGCTAAGGCAAGAGTAGCCTAATGATATGTAAGCCCTAAGAAGAGATAAGAAAGTGCAAATGCCACAAAGGTTTGGCATAGATGTATGAAGTTATGAGAACAGTTAAGAAAAGTCAGAGAAGTTATCTGGGTTATGATCTCGTATCAGGAGAAAGAAAGTCAGAAAAACAATATTTCTCCTGAGAGATTTGCAAAGGGTAAGAGGAGTGATGTAGACCCCAGAATTACATCAGAATTCTGCGGAATAATATATGAAAGAAATGGACACTACTCACAAGTGTAATGAATTGTCCATAAGTATAAGAGGATGAATGCCCCAAGCCTTAGTCATAAACCAGGAAAAGATATGCAGAGGAACTATATCCTGGATAGTTGATTGAGGTATTAAGTAAATTTCGAGGACGAAATTTATTTTAAGGGGGTAGAAATGTAACACCCCAATTTTTAGGCCTAGAGATGCCAAGAAGAGAATTCAAGGGGATAATTGTAATTATGGGAAAGATCGGACTGGTAGCCGATGAGTACCATATTTTGCCAGAAAATATAGAAAATTATGCTGATCATTTCACTGAACTATGAAATGTGCATATGAGGTCTCTATGTGTATGAAAGAATTAGAAATATGACCAGGGGTAAAATGGTCATTTTGGAAAAGTGTGCGCGTGAGTGCTTTTTCAGGTCAAAACAGCCCGGTCCGGATAAAATATCTGAAAATACCGGGAGATAGAGAAAAGGATTCCGGATTGAATGAGGAGTCACAGAATTTTGATTTTAGGTCCCGATTTTTCTGTAAAAATTCCTGAAGATGGGAATTTACAGTTATAATCGGTAAAGGAAAAGCAGTTCCGATAGGGATGATCGGACTGTGGCCAGGGGGCCGTATAGTGTTTCTAAGGCCTTTAGTGACACCAGGGAAGGCCCAGGCCCATTAGATCAGTCCAGTGATAAAAGGGGCCGGTGTCCGGGAAAAATGTGTAAAATGACGAAAATGCCCTTATGTTATAAAATAACTCAAGAATGAGTAAAGGGTATTTTGGTCATTTGGCTAAGGTTAGACAGTCAAGAAGGGGTATTTGGATAGTTGACCAGGGCCAGAGAATACTCTGGTAAAATATGAAAAGACAATAATGCCCCTAGACCTAGTAAAGGAAATGAAAGGACTTAAGTGTAATTATGGAAAGTTTCAAGGCCAAAAAGGAAAGTAGACAAAAATGTGGGGTCCTTAAGTGTAATTTTAGCCAAGTAAAAAGGGACTTAAATGAAAAGAAGAAAAGTTCCCTGGGGCTAAATTGTAATTAAAGAAAGTCAGGCCGGAAGTGGTTTGGACTGTCCGAAAGCATTTCAGTCCCAGATTTCACCGGTAGAGAGAGCAAGTGACGCTCGGTAATCTGGCTTAATACAGGAATTTTTGAAGACTCCAGATAGCCAGAAATGGACTGATCGTCCAAAAGTTATAAAAATTCCTACCGGATATCCTAGATTTCAGATCTAGGTGGAAAAATACAGGATGATACGTCCTTTTGGGACGGATGTTGGGAAACTGACATAATACCGATAGGAGGCCTGTAGAAAAAGTTATTCACAAATCAGAAAATCCAGACGGGAGTGTGAGGCCTCCGGGGATCCGATAGGGAAATTTATCGGTATTTAAAAAGGGACTGAATGAGTTCGGATGACCTCGGTCAGATGACTGATATGACTCACAGGGATGCCTTAACACCGCAGGCCAGTGTATCGGACAGAAGGAGCTGGTGTCCGGATATGTGTATAAACGGTGAATAATAGATAAAATATTCAATAATTATTAACGAGGGAAGATTCCTCGTAATGCGTTCCATGAAGGTATTGGACCCAGAAAGGCCCAATAATGGCGCCAACAGAGGCCCAATAAGACCCTTGGACTGATAGGTAGGCCAGTGTCCGGCAGAATCCCGGAAAAGTGCGAAATTACAAAAATGCCCCTGTGTTGTACAAAAGTGTAATAGATAAATGAAGGGCATTTTCGTGATTCTGGACAGGCTCAAGAGCCAAGGCACATACAGATAAAGTTAGTTAGAGCCAGTATATACCCTGACAGGGTACAGAAAGGTTTAAAATGACGATTTTACCCTTAGGGTTAAAATAATACAAGAAAGGGCACCCAAGGGCATTTTGGTAATTTGCCAAGGGCTATTTCTTGGGAATCTAGCCATCAGAGTACTTGGGCTTGATCAGGATCCAAGATAACATTCCCAGAGCCCAAAAACGTAGCCCATGAAGTATGTGGAAAAAAGTGGCATTAAAATACTATTTTAATGCTGTTTCAATAAAGAAAAGTTACTCGGTCGGCACGATAACCGAGGAGGTGATCAGATAAAGTCCTGGATTTATCTGGATAGCATTGGAAGGCGTGAAAGTTCCCTTCCAGGTGCCACATGGCGCAATCTTAAAGGCAGAAGAAAAAGTTGAGGACACGTATTACGAGGCAGGACTCTGGACCGGTGAGTCAGCTGCTGAGGTGTCCCAGGATTTCAGACATGTGATAAATGTGACGCTGAGGTGGCATGCTGAGGTGTCCCGATGATGTCATGCATGATGCAGTAAAGGAGGAATTAAGAAAAATAGGAAAAACCAGGACCGCAGGATCAGAGTTCATGGAAATTACGGGATTGCCATTGGAGGAGGTTATAAATACCCCCCTTGCCATTCATATGCCACGGCCAAGAGCCCATTTTAGAGAGAGGAGGAGGTGCTAGAGAGAGAAAGTGAGAGGAAGAAAGAAAGAAAGGAAGTTCTGGCGGAGCTGGAAGTAGAATAGAGATAGTAGAGCTCTGCTGAGCCTTTGAGGTAGTAACTAATCCTAGCTTTTATGTAATGGCTTTGTGATTTGTTGTGCTATTGTTTGTTTGGATTGGTGTCTTATATGTTATGTCTGAAGCTCTGCTATAATGCTATGATCATATGTTATTACCATGGAAGCACGTAGCATACTTATCTGTACACAATCATAAGCAAGCACTGTCACTCTGCATTACATATATTGTTATGATTGTTGCTACTGAGATTCCCCCGAATCTCATTCCAATAAGTAAACCATTACAGGGGAGGTTATGTCAAAATGAATTCTGGAAATTTTAAGAGACGCCGTTATGCTGCCGAAATTATGACAAGATGGCAGTAGTAGAGAAAGGAGCTGATACGTACTGTGTACGTAGGTACTGTCTAAGGAGGCTGGAGGTGAGTGGACCTAGCCGGTTCATCCAGTCTTTCCTGGGTACTTACGTAGAATGGTAGTTCTCACGGGAATTACCGAATCGGTACAAGATCAGTTACTTCCTGAAGATGAAGTGTAGCGGTTATGCTGCCGAATTTCAGGCAGGAAAAGATGCAATAGAGATATGAGAATTTATGTACATGGCCAGATGTAAAACAACTTATTAATTAATAATAATTGTTGTTTGGCATGTTTGACTGATATATGATGGATGTATGCCTATGTATGTAATGTTGGTTGCTGAAAATTAACGCTATGAACAGTAACCCGTGGGGACATGAGGATGTTTGACCCAAAATGAAAAATAGTAAATGGATGAATAAATGTATGATATTTTTAAGGTAAATAGTAGACATACCAAGCTTTAATTTGATATATAAAGCGTATCATTTGGATGTCTACACAAGGAGATATAAATTATCAAAGTTGGGACCAGAATGCTGGATTCAGGGAGAAAAACGTGGTATGAACAGTAACGTTGAAACGTTGACTGATGTTGACTCGGTCAGCGAATGGTCAACGAATTATTTTTCTCTGAAATATAAGTGAGTTAGCTTCATGTAGCAATTTGAACCACTTCATTTTGAATTTTCTAGAATTAGTTATGATTTTTCTAAGTCAGGTCACTCATCTGGAATTTTCAGAGTGAACAGTACTCTATAAGAGTAAAACTCCAGATTGAGAAATTGGACTTCAATGACCCTGAAAGTGGTTCTAAATGCTACCAAGTGGTCCCTAAGACGTATGAAAGTAAGGATGTTTCAGATGTTGTGTCAGGAGAACGAAAGGGAGAAGGACAATATTTCTCCTAAGGAACTAGCAAAGTGAAAGAAGAATAAGTTAGAACCATAATTATAGCAAAATTCTGAAGGGTAAGATATTAAAGAAATGGACACTACTCACAAGTTCAATAGGTTGTCCATAAGTATGAGAGGATGAATGCCCCAAGCCTTAATCATAAACTAGGAAAGGATATACAGAGGAGATATATCCAGGATAGTTGATTAAGGTACTAAGTAAATTTCGAGGACGAAATTTATTTTAAGGGGGGTAGAAATGTAACATCCCAATTTTCAGGCCTAGAGATGTAGGGAATAACCTGAGATTGAGAGGATACCAGACCCCTTTTGGGCAGGAGTCCCAAGGGGTAGAATGGCCATTTTGGGATAAAGATTGGAAAGTCAAGTGTTGACCATGTTGGTCGAGACTAGTATTGACAGAGAGGTATGGTCGCGAAAGAAAGGTGTGTGTGTCGCGACTCATAGACAAAATGAGCTTGGTCGCGACTAGAAAATGATGGGGTCGCGACTAATGAACACATAAGGGGTAGGTCGTGATCAGATGATGTTAGGTCGCGTCTATGTAATGAGAAAGATGTTAGACGTATGGGCTAAGAGTTATGAAGGTTGAAGAGAGATAGTTACCCGGTTGGAGATAAAACTGGGGAAAAGGTCAGATAAAGACAGTCAAGAAAGGTTATCTAAATTGTTAACCAGGGTCAGGGAATACTCTGGTAAGATGAGAAAAGCCAATATTGCCCCTAGACTTATTAAAGTAAATAAAGAGGAACCAAGGGCATTTTGGTAATTTATCAAGGGATGTGTCTTGGGAATCGAGCCATCAGAGTACTTGGGCTTGATCAGAGACCCAAGATGATATTCCAGAGGCCCAAAAACGTGGCCCAGTAGTGATGTGAGGAAAAGTGGCATTAAAATGATGTTTTGGTGACTTTTCCATAAAGTAAAGTTACTCGGTTGACACGATAACCGAGGTGGTGATCAGATATAGTCTTGGACTTATCTGGATAGCATTGGATGGCGTGAAGGGTGCCACCTTGACGCCACATGGCACTGATCTGGAGGAAGCAGATAAAGCTAAGGACACGTATTATTGTGCAAGACTCTGAACCGGTGAGTCAGCAGGCTGAGTCAGCAAGTAATCATGAGGGGCACTGAGTCAGCATGCTGAGTCAGCAGGTAATTATGAAAGGCTATAAGTCAGCATGATGTCATGATGACGCAATAAAGAAAATAGGAAATTCCAGGAAAATTGGTAGCCACAAGTTCAGAGTTCTTGGAAATTACGGAATTGCCATCGGAAGAAACTATAAATATCCCCTCCCCTATTCATTTGGCTTCACGGTTTGGCAAGAAAGAAGGGAGTGAAAGAAGAGAGAGAAGGAGAAAGAAAGAAAGAAAGAAAGAGAGAAAGGAAGAAAGAAAGGAAGAAAGTTCTGGTGGAGCTGGAAGCAGTATAGTGGTAGTAGAGTTCTGTTAAGCTAGCCAGATAGTAACTGAAACATCCTCCCTTGGACCACTCAGAGTACACTTACGGAAGCAATATTAGCTCGATCATATCTTAACTTAAGCCCAGAAATTAAAATTTCTACTCTTAAGTTCCTTATTCTGAACCTTTAATTTGAGAACTGATTAATCTCATTATACACATCCAAACAAGGCTTATTACCTATCCACGTAATGCCCCATATGTGTATAACCGGCTCACCAAATTTCGTGGCCAAACTCCTTCGTTTACTAGGTCAAACTTAGGTCAGAACCCTACTACCTCAGGACCTGCGAATTTCTCTTTTATTTCTCATTCGCAAATTGAACATGCCAAACAATATTTATTATTAAATAATAAAATGTCATACAACAAGTCATACACAAAATTCTCATATTTCTATTACATCTTTTCCTGCCCGAATTTCGGCAGTATAACCGCTAGGCTTCATTTGTACAAAGAACTGAACCGTACTGATTCGGTAATTCCCTCATGAGAACTACCATTCTACGTAAGTACCCAGGAAAGACTGGATGAACCGGCTAGGTCCACTCACTTCCAGCCTCCTTAGACAGTACCTACGTACACAGTACTTATCATATTCTGATGTTTAGTCTTAAATTCGGCAGTATAACGGCGTCTCTCAAAATTCTTAGAATTTACTTCGACATAACCTCCCTGTAATTGGGTTAGATATGGGGAATGAGATTCGGGGGAATCTCAGTAGTAAATAATCATAATAATATATGTAATGCAGTGTGACAGTGCTTGCTTGTGATTGTGTACAGATAAATATGCTACATGCTACCATAGTCAATAACATATGATCATAGCATTGCAGTAGAGCTTCAGACATAACATATAAGACAACAATCCAAACAAACAATAGCACATCAAATCACAAAGCCATTACATAAAAGTTAGGATTAGTTACTACCTCAAAAGCAGAACTCCAGAACCTCTATACTGCTTTCAACTCCGCCAGAACTTCCTTTCTTCTTTCTTTCTCTCACTTTCTCTCTCAAGAACTTCCTTCTCTCTCTAATCTTGCTCTTGGCCGTGGGATGCATGAAATGGGAGGGGGAGGGGGTATTTATAGTTACCCTCAATGGCATTCCTGTAATTTTGAAGCCATCTGAACATGTGGTCCTGGTTTTTCCTGGAATTTCCTATTTTCTTTTATTCCTTTTTCCTGCGTCCCCAGGACACCTCACCGGGACACCTCATCGCCATATTCTTCACATGTCACAATTCCTGGACACCTCATCAGCTGACTCAGCATTTCCAGTCCAATCCAGTACCGGTCCGGTCCGATTTCCCACAAACCGGACTCAACGGCTGAGATCGTGCCACGTGTCCTTAACTTTTCTTCTTCCTCTAAGATTGCGCCATGTGGCATCTGGAAGGGACCTTTCACGCCTTCCAATGCTATCCAGATAAGTCCCGGACTTTATCTAATCACCTCCTCGGTTATCGTGCAAACCGAGTAACTTTACTTTACTGAAAAGTCATTAAATCATTATTTTAATGCCACTTTTTCCCACATATATACTGGGATACGTTTTTGGGCCTAGGAATATCATCTTGGGTCTCTGATCCAGCCCAAGTACTCTGATGGCACGATTCCCAAGAAACACCCCTTGGCAAATTACCAAAATGCCCTTAGTCTCTCTTTCTTTACTCTACTAGGTCTAGGGACATTATTGTATTTTCCCATCTTACCAGAGTATTCTCTGACCCTGGTCAATTATCCAGATAACTTCCCTGGACTGTCTAACCTTGGGCAAATGACCAAAATACCCTTTACTCATTCTTCAGCTGTTCTATAACATAGGGGCATTTTTGTCATTTCGCACCTCTTTCCCCGGACACCGGCCCCTTTTACCACTGGAATTATCTAATGGGCCTGGGCCTCCCTGGTGTCACTAAAGGCCTTAGAAACACTATACGGCCCCCTGGCCACAGTCCGATCATCCCTATCGGGACTGCTTTTCCTTTACCGATTATAACTGTAAATTTCCATCTTCCGGAATTTTTACAGAAAAATCGGGACCTCAAATCAAAATTCCGTGACTCCCCATTCAACCCGGAATCCTTTTCTCTATCTCCTGGTATTTTCAAATATTTAATCCGGACCGGGCTGTTTTGGCCTGAAAAAGCGCTCACGCGCACACTTTTCCAAAATGACCATTTTACCCGTGGTCATATTTCTAATTCTTTCATACACATAGAGACCTCATATGCACATTTCACAGTTCAGTGAAATGATTAGCATAATTTTTTCTATTTTTTGACAAAATATGGTACTCATCGGCTACCAGCCCGATCTTTCCCAAAATTACGATTTTGCCCTGCATTCTCTTTCTGGCATCTATTCTCATCTTCTTATCCTTCATCTTAAGTTCTAGAAATTCTCTTTCAATAACTCATCCCTTAAACTCCTCGGGAGTCATCGTTACTTGAAAGGCTTGACAACCTGCCCATATCAGGTTATCTTGCACAGGAGCCAGCCCAAATCAAGCTACCTGCAGAATTCCTAGGCTTAAGACTTAGGATATTTCTCACATTCCTCATTTTGAACCTAGGTGAACTGTCCCGATCTCCTAGACCAAAAATCAGGATGTTACAGTAACTAATCCTAGATTTTATGTAATGGCTTTGTGATTTGTTTTGCTATTGTTTGGTTGGATTGTTGTCTTATATGTTATGGTTGAAGCTCTACTGCAATGCTATGATCATATGTTATTGAGTATGGAAGCAAACGGCATACTTATCTGTACACAATCACAAGCAAGCACTGTCACACTGCATTACATATACTGTTATGATTATTACTACTGAGATTCCCTCTGTGATTACTTGTCGTGACCTGTGTCTTAACTCGTCACGACTTAACTTCTCTGAGACTTCCAGTCGCAACCTAAACTGCTCCACATTGCGACCTGTACACAGCTTTCTTTAAACATTCTATTCTAGTATTCTTGTCCAGTCTTTACTTTAGCAATGGCCAATTCTTATTCTTAACTTTGATGAGCTTGAGTAATTTGAAACTCATCCGTATCTATCTATCATAATTAAATTAAATAGGGAACATATTCACATAGATGTTCAACCAACTATCATTCCATTATATCACATCAAAGCTCATATTTCATTTCACCATAGCATTTGTACATACATTACATACATGCCAATTACACATAGGAGATACGTCATAACTATTATACATTTATGTAATTACTTTTCTTTACTCTGTTTACATATTTACATTACCCCTCATCCCTTTTTACATTCTTTTCTAGGGAATCGTAAACTGCAAATACTTCTATATACGAAAATACCACCCTTGTATATCAGCTGGTGGATCATTTCCCAGAAACTCACTTAACTCTACATGCCATGTAGGAGTATATAGAAATATCTGACTTATGACTATCTTATGCCAATCTTCTAGAGTGTAAAACTGATTCAGGTCAACGCCCTCTATCATATATCTGTTTATAATCCCTGCTACGGCATTGAGGAAATACAGATAAACTGACTGCTCTTGATCTTTACTTCTATCTATCCCTTGACCTAAACTGAGCAATTCACTCTCCACAGCTTTGTTGAGACTGACATAGTCAACATTATCTGTCTTTCTCAAAGAAGGCTAGGGTCAGCTAGGATCAGGAACATCCCACTGATCTTTATCTATAACGTGATATATTCCTGGACTGCAAGAATAGGAAGGGACTATCAAAGGTTGTGACTAGATCTCTGGATTAAGGTATTGCTGTAAGTTACTTACATCAAATCTATCCTCAAACTCTGGTGGAGGAGGAATAATATCTGGTTTACCCATAGTCCAGTACCAGTACTCAGCTTTCTCAGCTGTAATCTGTCCTCTCATCGGAGGAATAAAATTTACATCAGGATTAGAGGGCACTCCAACAAACTCATATTGTGTAAAGTCACTAGACTCAGCATCATCTGGGGTATAAACCACTTCAGGCTAATTCTCTCCAGACAGCAGATTTGAGTCTACAGAAACATCTATGGGACATTTTACTGTAGACCTTCCTGATTGATCCCCTATACTATCATCTGAACTCTCTTCGTTGTTTGAAGAATCAGAGTCTGGATATATATCAACTTCATATAGTATACCTATTGGTCGGGGGTCTCCCTAGTTAACTGATAGCTCAGACTTAACTTTATGAATCCCCACGTCTACTCCTGCAACATTTGCTTAAATAAGCAAGGCTAACTATCTCAATAGATACCCTAACTTAACAAAGTACTTATTACTTAGAGTTAGGGCTTGGGGATTGATAAGACATATTTTGTATATGGTTTCTATGACAATTTTGAGAGTTTTATAATAACTTTACCATTTATTTCATGCCTTAAATTGTACTTTTGTGTATTACATGATTGTGCGTGGCAATGTGCTAATTAAAGGGTAAAATGGTAAAATAACTCTTCCAAACTGCATATATTCGGTTATCTACTGATCTGGACTTTTACAGTGAGCTTTTATATTGAATTGCAGGTACTTTGGAAGAGAACAAGGACCAGGAAAGAAATCAAAAGACAATGAAAGTGGAACCACGCCTCTGTGCTATTTAGTCGCGACCATAGAGTCCTAAGGTTGCGACCCACAATCCTTCTGGAAGATTCTCACTGTTTATAGGTCGCGACCAACACGTGTATATGGTCGCGACTAATAGTACAAAATTGCTGAAGCTGCGTGTTTTAGATTAGGTCATGCTGTTATAAGAAGAGAGGGAGGCTGCCATCAAAGTGGAGGCTGGTTTTTAGACCTGATTCGGCTAAGAAGCAGTACTCGGGAGATCTCTACGCACCTTCTACACATCTCTACCCCTTTCACCCTTCATCTCTTCATCGTTTCTTCATGGCATCATATCTGAACAGCGATTGTAGGGCAGCAGATGTCATGAGAGGCTAGACCTTTAGTCTCTTGGTGGTGGATCCAGTATCTTGAGCTCACGGATTGAACGGTGAGTTTCTTCTGTTCTAATTTGTATCTTGTCATATTTTGATTACTTCTAGATCTAGGGTTTTTATCATATGAACAAGTTTGGATATCGATTGGTTATTCTCAAATTAGACGATTGTAATTTACTTTGGATGTTTTGAATGCTGGTTTAATTTCAATATTTCAGTTTTGAGTTTAAGTTAGTTGAACAGTTATCAACGATCGTTGCTAATTGATTCGATTGCTTGAATTCTAGGGTTAGTCGATCGACGCTCATTCGAGGGCATTCTTCTATCTGTTTTAAATTACATGAAACATCCTCCTTTAAACATCTCAGAGTACACTTACAGAAGTAATCTTAACTTTATTATATCTCTCTCTGCCAAAAATCCTGACAGAAGATAACTGTACTGATTCGGTAAGTCCCATGAGAACTACCATTCTACGTAAGTACCCAGGAAAGACTGGATGAACCGGCTAGGTCCACTCACTTCCAGCCTCCTTAGACAGCACTTACGTACACAGTACTTTGTATAGTCTACCAGCACAACGGCAATTTCTAGAAAATATCTTTGAATCTTAACCTTAACCTTAACCTCAAAAACATGAATTTTCCATTAATTGTTCCAGAACACATAACCAATCTCTTTGGCCTTTCATACATTCATATACATTATGGGGTTATGCCATAATTATTTGATACATTTATTTCATCATTTACTATTATACCTTTTCATCATGAACATTATTGCTCAACTTGTCATATAACAACATTACATGCAACAATTCGCACATTTATTACATAATATTCAAATCTTCCAATTCCCAACCTCTCTTCATGCCTCTTTATCTTCTTTACTCATTCGTAAACCTGTGGGTTTGGGATTACATGGATGGGGTGAGATTTCTGGGGAAATCTCAATAGCAAACGGTACTAAACAATGCATGCATTAAAGTAATTACTTGTGCTTGCTTGTGAAGGTGTAAACATTGTGTAATGTGCATGCTTCCATATAACATATGAAATACAATTGGCCAAGGTAATCATAGAAACAGAGCTTCAATCATATACACATATGCACACAATTCAACAAAGTCATAGCACAATCAAGCATAACATTCAATACATACAAGTTTAGGGTAAGTTTACTACCTTATTGCTTTACTTCTTTCCACTTTAACTTTGCTTCTTCCTTCTTACTTTTCCTTGCTATGTGGCTGCCCTCTTTTGAGCACACCAAGCAAATCCTAACATCACATTACCATCCAACCATTACAATCTAACTTCTCTTGAACACTAAGCTTACTTTAAGTAACATAACATCCTTTAATCTTTACCAATTGACTTGACCTTTGAATCAATTGATGTCTTGACCTTACCCTACACAATTTGGCCTTTTGAATCCATTTATGAACTCAAAATAACCAAATTCCAGCAACTATGCACTGTTCCGGACAGATTTGAAAAACATGCATAATTCTTTCAAAAATTCTCATTTTGATTCCAATGCTTCCCATACTTGTTCCTCCACTTCCCCCACACAAAATCTCATTTTAAGACCATTGGAAGTATCAAAATCATGAAATTCAAATCACTGTTCACGCGAGTGAACAGTACCGTGAGGAATTTTCAACATTATAACCTTCAATTCCAATGGTTTCCAAGGTTCAAAACCTTTCCAATCCTACACAAAATCATCATATGAACTCAATGGAAGCATTAAATCATTGAAATTCCATTTCCTTCTATCATGAACAGTGCAAACCGAAATGGTAAAGTCAAGAACATCAACTTACTTCACAACCAAGCATGTAAATAACTTGTTTAAGCTTGTCTTAACTATCTATGACTTAAAACTCATATTCCTTTCACATATACACAAAAATTCCAGCAGAATTTCCCCAAGATTTAAGCCTCAAAAATCACTTAAACTCAAGCACAAACCATAAGAACAAAAGGTAGAAGCAAGGAGACAACTTACCTTACTTGCTCCTTCAAGACCCTTGCTTCTTCCTTGCTTTCTTCCACTTTCTTTCTCTAGAACTCACTTCTCTTTCTAAAGGAGCTCTTGGGTGTGAAGAATGAATGGAAAAGGGGGGTATTTATAGCAAAAGTCATGTGCCATTTGAAGGCCAAGATCACTTTGGAAACTATTTGATCTAATGGTTAAAGGTTTGATCTTGGAATGTCTTTTCACTTTTCACTCAAGACCTTACCACCATGACATCACTAGCATGGCCTCCCTTGGTACACCTAACCCTTCCTCTTTTTGGGTGCCATTCTTGTGTCCTTGTGGGTCCCACCATGTGCAACACCTAATTCTTACTTTATTCTCTTTTTCTTTCTTTTCAAAAATCCATAAATTATTTATTATTTGGACTTGGGCTCCAAGATAACTTTTGGGCCTTATTGGGATGTCCTATTGCGAAATTTTAGGCCTCTTTTAGGTCCAATAGCTAACTGGCCCAAATCCCAATGTACTTTCCTCATACCGATATCTGTAAATTATCCTGATCTTAGAATAAATGCTAAACACCTCCTTTAATTGTTCTAACATTTTTAGAAATTCATTCTAATATAAAATGAGTTCTCTAAAAAGTTTCATAATTTTCTGAGACCCAGAAGTTCTGTTAAAAATTACATACGTTTCCTTTAACCCTTTATCGGTGTCCTTTTTCACCGTAAATTCCATAATTAATTCTACAGGACTCCTTTTTGACTTCTGTCAACTCCATAAATTCTCATATTAATTATAATAATTTACTATCAATTTTCATCTGATATCCTTCCATTGCATGAAATGACCAAAATGCCCTCCATTTACTTCTAGGGCATCACAGTGGCATTTTCGTAATTGTGCACTTTGGCCCTTAGACTTTCTTCCTCTTCCAATTAATCCTTTTCTTTACATAAATATGGACACATCTTTTCCTAAACATCTCATATATTTTATTCAATCTGTACATACAACTTAGTACAGAAATTAGGGATGTTACATTTCTCTCCCCCTTAAAATAAATTTCGTCCTCAAAATTTACTCAGTACCTTAGTCAACAATCTTAAATATACATCCTCTTTAAATCTCTTTCTGCTTTATGACTAAGAATCGGGGTATCCATCTCTTATCTTTTACCTTATTATCTAGCGGAGTACTTTCACTATCCGCTTCTTGTTCTTGCTATCATTACTTTTCTTATATGAATTAACTCATTTAAAGTTGAATATTACTTCATGTTGCTACTTACTCACTTGCTATGCATCCATTTGCTTATGGACAACTCATTGTACTAGACTTGTGAGTAGTGTCCATTTCTTTCATATCAAACTCTTTCAAATATTACTGTATTCGGAAGTTTCCCTCACTCACGCATAACACTTTCTAACACTTATTCCTTATTACTTCTCTTAGCATCTCGCGGAATTCTTTAACATCCGCAAAGCTTCATCCTCTTTTCGCATAGAAACTCTTATAACTCTATTGTTGCTCTTATCATCTTTAATGATTCAACAACATATAGAGAGAGGACTTATTCAGTTATTCTTTTCTTTACTTTAATGCTAAGTAGGAGCACATACTCTAACATGCATAATGCCTGGCCAATATCTTGTAGGACTGTATACTTGCTCCTAAATGCAAAGCTCTAACATTCTCTTATGACTTTATCAGCCTCTCAGGAGAGTATTGCTCTTTTGCTTATCGTCTCCTGAACAAAGTCATAATTTAAATCTTTCATTTCAAATCCACTCTTATTTGGACTTGGCAGAAGGGTTTTAATCCTTTAATGTTCATAACCTTTCTAACTTTTCATAACTTTGTTTATCATTCATCATATATATGCCAAACTTCTATGGCATTTACACTCTTTCATATCTTACCCCTTAACATCTTGGTGTAACTCCAGGGTCTATCTTACTTTAACTTTTCACTTTTCTTACCTTGTCCATCTATACCAACTTCTGTGACAACTGGACCCTTTTTCATTACTCTTTCTTAGACTACTCTTGCCTTAACATCTTTCTGGACGAAGGCTACCTTACTCTTCTAAGCCTTAGCATTCTCTATCTCATATAACTACTGGGTTCTATCTTTACTTTAGACCTTCTTCTCTAGGTCTCTTTAGCCTTTTAATCTTTTTATCCTCATCTGGAGGATTTATCTGCTCATACTTTTCTGTTCTCAAAACATATAGGGTTCTCTTCTTTATTCCTCAGGCATACCTCTATAAAACTTTTGAATATCAGCACTCAGACTTTAACTTGGACTCCGTCTTTGTTTAAAGAAAACTAAGTTTAGTCTGTATAATATAGGCTATCTGATGAAAATCATTATAAATAATTTTTCTGGATGAGTTTATCAACTAGTGAAGTTTCCTTACCTCAACTTCGTCTTTGGCATTCATCTTCCCAAAGAGATACTACATTGTACTCATATCTCATGGCTCATTACTTTCCTTAGGCTAGGTCTAACTGCGACCTCGGGATCTAACTGCGATCAACCGTCAGCCTCTTCAGAATCTAACTGCGACTCTGGAATTGTTAGGATCTAACTGCGACCCTGGAGCCATGCTAGGATCTAACTGCGACCCTCCAGAATCTAACTGCGATTCTGTATATCTCCCGAAGATCTTAAACCAACAGACTAAGTTATAGGGTTCACCGTTTCTACTTGTTGATAACTCAATAAAAATTTAAAAATATTACGTTCAGTAGCCCATATTATTTCCCAAGACTTTACTTACTTCCTCTCTTACTCAGGAGTTCCTTCTCGTCTTTCTCTTACTGTGGCTTACCATGCCTTGTGCAATCATGGTGTAACCACCTGCCATTGCATTCTGCTGCTATGGCCTCATCATAACTTCTCATGTAAATCTGTGCTCTAACTGCGAGCCATTTGAACTATGCTCTAGCTACGAGCAGACTGTATGATCTGTACTCATCTAAATCTAGTCTCTATCTCAGAGTCATCTGTTTCAAATCTAACTCTTTCTGTATACCATTCCTTTCAATAGAAATGGCTCTGAGTACTGCATTCGCAAGCCTATAGAAAAACCTAAATCACCCCAATCATAAATCATATTAGAATATCATATCATAACTTATCGTCCCATAAACTGAGACTATCTATCATCCTCAATACATTCCTTATTGCATATCATATGGTATGGGAGCAACATAATTTTCTCATAATTTCCTCACCATATATACTCTACCCTGCATATACTGCGAAATAGGAGTATTCATCATGGCATACTCTAACATGCATGTCATTATATGACAACTGCAAGGAGATGCAACTATTCATCATCATAATTTGCTCAACCATCCATCAAACGTTGTAATAAACTAAGTAAGCCTCAAAACATATTTCCTTTATCATATTGCCTATCATATCCTGATCATTCATCCTGAAACATCTATCTATTTCACTTAGGCTTCCTGCTACCCTTTTATCAGGGTATAGACTCGACCCTTCTATCAAATAGGGGAGTTACTTTATCTTTAGAACCGTGGCTATCTTTCTTTTTCTAATCTTGCTTACAGCTACCACTCTATTGAACTTCTGTGACTACCTGAGAAAAACTTTTTCTTTATAACACGGAATTCAACCCATTAACTGACTTCTTAGTCATTCAACTCTCATTGCTCATGTGGATGAACTCGGCTACATATTTCATCAAAGGGTTCCTCTTTCTCTTTTTAACCCTTAGCCACACGCTCATCTCTATTTAACTAAGAGGAATACTTTTCATAATCTTACTCAAGAATTACTTCTCAGGTGAGCGGACTAGTCTCCATTTCTCTGGAGTAACATTGGTGTCTTTCTACTATCTCTTAACTCTTTTCGCGCGTATACTTCAGTCTCAGTCTACTCTTGATCGGACTATGGTTCCTTCCTGGTCTTTTTCTTGATCCTGACCAACTTAGATCATATAAATCTCATTCATCATCTAGCACCATTACTTGTGTTCTCTAACAGCCCAGCACCCTTCCACATAGATATTATCCGCTTTCCCCTTAGGCAGGCCCCAAGCCCACATGAGGTCACGGTTTCATTCTCCAGGCACATGAGGACTTTAACCCCTTAGGCACCCAAAACGCGTCCTCCGGGTATCAAAGTACACAGCGGAAGATATTATCCCGACATGAGGCCACTGCCCCTTAGGCCAGGTTTTTTTCCCCCAGCACTGCCTGCCTACCCACTCGTGCCTGCCTACCCCTTCGGGGCGCTTGGTGACGAGAGGCGCTTGGTGAGTATTGGAAACGCGTCCTTAAGGGAGAGGTATCTACACCCTTATAAGGCATGCTTCGTTCACCTCCCCAACCGATGTGGGACTAATATCCTGTTTCAGGAACTTTAACTTTCGAGAACTTGAAGCCATATGTTAAGCTCATTTCTTGCGCAAGCCTTATCCTAACTTTTGATTCTTTTATTCATCAAAGATTAACTGAACCAAATCTTTCCAAATGTAGATCTACTCTTGATAGTCACATAGAGGATCTACTTCTAAACATCATCTTAGACTAGCATGTATCTCTATTTCTCATAATGTTCCGCTTGCCTACATCATGTGCTAAACCTCTAACTGATAAACTTCAATGAGGCTGTCATCTTTATTCATCATCAGGTCCCTGCATATCTTCACCGTGACCTGAGTATGAACTAGGCGCAACGCATCCATAAACTTTAGTTGTGACCATCTCATTCTACTTGTCATGCCTGGACAGCTCTATATTCTTTAGTCACAACCTCGGGTCACCTTTCGTCATGGCCTAACTTCTCGAGGACTTCTAGCTGTGTTCCAAACTGTTTTACATCCGACCTGGATCTAACTTGCTTTAAACATTCCCTTATAATGTTCTTGTCTAGCTTTACCCTAGTAATGGCCGATCCTTACACATCAGTTGTGAACCATTTGCCAAAAGCTCACTTAGCTTTACATGCCACGTAGGGTATATGGCAATATCTGGCTTATGGCCATCTCATATCATGCTACTAACATGAAAACTTAATCCAGGTCAATGCCTTCTATCACATCTCTATTTATCATCCTTGCTACGGCATTGAAGAACTGCAGCTAAACTGACTGCTCTTGATTTCTACTTCCTTCCATCCCTTAACCTAATCTAAGTAGTTCACTTCCCACAGCCTTTCTTGAGACTAGTATAGTCACATTGTCTATCTTTCATAAAGAAGCTGGGGTGGATTAGGGCCAGGAACATCCCTTTAATCTTTATCTATAACCTCATATATTCCTGGACTGGGATAATAGGAATGGATGTCACAGATTATAACTGGTTCTTAAGCTACTCATATCAAACTTATCCTCAAACTCTAGTAGAGGAGGAATAATATCTAGCCTACTTATAATCCGGTATCAGTTCTCAGCTTCCTCAGCCGTAATCTGTCCTCTTATCGAAGGAAGAGAGCTTATATCAGGGTTAGAGAGCACTCTATCAAACTCATCCTGTACATAATTACTAGACCCATCATTATCTAGTGCAGCATTATCTGATGCATACATAACATCTGACTGAATTTCTCATAATCTCCAGACTATAAATCTGAGTCTACAAAAATATGCATGGGGTACTTTACTATAAACCTTCCTGATTGAGTCCCTTATGATGTTATCTGAACTCTCTTCACTACCTGAAGAGTCAAAGTTTGGGTGTACCTCATCTTTATACAACATTACAGGTTGGGGGTCTCACTGATTAACTGATATTTCAAGCTTAACTTTATGAATCCCTATGTCTACTAATCCAACATTTACTCTGTGTTTTGCGACCAAAAGTCTTCTCTCATCGTGACTTATGACTTAACTTGTCGCAACTTGGACATCTAGCATGCTCACTATAGTATCTGGTCACAACAAGATACCTCAAGCTACTCTTATAGCTTTCTTAGTAGTGAATTGATCAGCTTCTATCTCTATCCATAGAGGAAACTGCTTCTTAAACATTATTCTGCTTAGTCCAGCCACATTATTTTAATAAATATGAGACCTCGGCTGTATCGGCTGACTAAGATTAGCCCATCGTAATTATATCTTTTGTAAGACTGTAAAGCTCGGGGTACAGTCTCATTCATCTGGGTGTCACTGTTTTCTATCTAAACCTTTCCAAGTAGTGAACACCATCCCTATATCATACTCTAGGGAGAGAACCATTCAAATTTCTCATTTGTCTAAGGGATCAGTCTAACTAAACCAGAGCATCACTGAGCCAGAACCTTCTGTTCTGTGCCAGAATCTTATGCTCTGAGCCAGAACCCTTTGTTCTGTGCTAACTTTATTCTGTACTAACGCCAGAAATCATCTGTTCAGAGCATTTCCTAAGCCAGAATCCTTTGCTCTGATACCAAAATGAAACATCCTCCTTTAAACATCTCAGAGTACACTTACAGAAGTAATCTTAACTTTATTATATCTCTCTGCCAAAAATCCTGACAGAAGATAACTGTACTGATTCGGTAAGTCCCATGAGAACTACCATTCTACGTAAGTACCCAGGAAAGACTGGATGAATCGGCTAGGTCCACTCACTTCCAGCCTCCTTAGACAGCACTTACGTACACAGTACTTTGTATAGTCTACCAGCACAACGGCATTTTCTAGAAAATATCTTTGAATCTTAACCTTAACCTTAACCTCAAAAACATGAATTTTCCATTAATTGTTCCAGAACACATAACCAATCTCTTTGGCCTTTCATACATTCATATACATTATGGGGTTATGCCATAATTATTTGATACATTTATTTCATCATTTACTATTATACCTTTTCATCATGAACATTATTGCTCAACTTGTCATATAACAACATTACATGCAACAATTCGCACATTTATTACATAATATTCAAATCTTCCAATTCCCAACCTCTCTTCATGCCTCTTTATCTTCTTTACTCATTCGTAAACCTGTGGGTTTGGGATTACATGGATGGGGTGAGATTTCTGGGGAAATCTCAATAGCAAACGGTACTAAACAATGCATGCATTAAAGTAATTACTTGTGCTTGCTTGTGAAGGTGTAAACATTGTGTAATGTGCATGCTTCCATGTAACATATGAAATACAATTGGCCAAGGTAATCATAGAAACAGAGCTTCAATCATATACACATATGCACACAATTCAACAAAGTCATAGCACAATCAAGCATAACATTCAATACATACAAGTTTAGGGTAAGTTTACTACCTTATTGCTTTACTTCTTTTCCACTTTAACTTTGCTTCTTCCTTCTTACTTTTCCTTGCTATGTGGCTGCCCTCTTTTGAGCACACCAAGCAAATCCTAACATCACATTACCATCCAACCATTACAATCTAACTTCTCTTGAACACTAAGCTTACTTTAAGTAACATAACATCCTTTAATCTTTACCAATTGACTTGACCTTTGAATCAATTGATGTCTTGACCTTACCCTACACAATTTGGCCTTTTGAATCCATTTATGAACTCAAAAGAACCAAATTCCAGCAACTATGCACTGTTCCGGACAGATTTGAAAAACATGCATAATTCTTTCAAAAATTCTCATTTTGATTCCAATGCTTCCCATACTTGTTCCTCCACTTCCCCCACACAAAATCTCATTTTAAGACCATTGGAAGTATCAAAATCATGAAATTCAAATCACTGTTCACGCGAGTGAACAGTACCGTGAGGAATTTTCAACATTATAACCTTCAATTCCAATGGTTTCCAAGGTTCAAAACCTTTCCAATCCTACACAAAATCATCATATGAACTCAATGGAAGCATTAAATCATTGAAATTCCATTTCCTTCTATCATGAACAGTGCAAACCGAAATGGTAAAGTCAAGAACATCAACTTACTTCACAACCAAGCATGTAAATAACTTGTTTAAGCTTGTCTTAACTATCTATGACTTAAAACTCATATTCCTTTCACATATACACAAAAATTCCAGCAGAATTTCCCCAAGATTTAAGCCTCAAAAATCACTTAAACTCAAGCACAAACCATAAGAACAAAAGGTAGAAGCAAGGAGACAACTTACCTTACTTGCTCCTTCAAGACCCTTGCTTCTTCCTTGCTTTCTTCCACTTTCTTTCTCTAGAACTCACTTCTCTTTCTAAAGGAGCTCTTGGGTGTGAAGAATGAATGGAAAAGGGGGGGTATTTATAGCAAAAGTCATGTGCCATTTGAAGGCCAAGATCACTTTGGAAACTATTTGATCTAATGGTTAAAGGTTTGATCTTGGAATGTCTTTTCACTTTTCACTCAAGACCTTACCACCATGACATCACTAGCATGGCCTCCCTTGGTACACCTAACCCTTCCTCTTTTTGGGTGCCATTCTTGTGTCCTTGTGGGTCCCACCATGTGCAACACCTAATTCTTACTTTATTCTCTTTTTCTTTCTTTTCAAAAATCCATAAATTATTTATTATTTGGACTTGGGCTCCAAGATAACTTTTGGGCCTTATTGGGATGTCCTAGGGCGAAATTTTAGGCCTCTTTTAGGTCCAATAGCTAACTGGCCCAAATCCCAATGTACTTTCCTCATACCGATATCCGTAAATTATCCTGATCTTAGAATAAATGCTAAACACCTCCTTTAATTGTTCTAACATTTTTAGAAATTCATTCTAATATAAAATGAGTTCTCTAAAAAGTTTCATAATTTTCTGAGACCCAGAAGTTCTGTTAAAAATTACATACGTTTCCTTTAACCCTTTATCGGTGTCCTTTTTCACCGTAAATTCCATAATTAATTCTACAGGACTCCTTTTTGACTTCTGTCAACTCCATAAATTCTCATATTAATTATAATAATTTACTATCAATTTTCATCTGATATCCTTCCATTGCATGAAATGACCAAAATGCCCTCCATTTACTTCTAGGGCATCACAGTGGCATTTTCGTAATTGTGTACTTTGGCCCTTAGACTTTCTTCCTCTTCCAATTAATCCTTTTCTTTACATAAATATGGCCACATCTTTTCCTAAACATCTCATATATTTTATTCAATCTGTACATACAACTTAGTACAGAAATTAGGGATGTTACATTACACGCTAAGTAATCCTTAGCAGTTCAATAATAGTCTTTAAACTAGCTTTGATCAAAGGAGTTTAAAGAATATTAGGGTTATGGACTCAATCGATTGATTGAGGTTCTATTTAAGACTTAGTGATTTCAAAACTCCATATACATTGAGAGCAAGGATAGATATTTTTCATCATCAAGAGCCTATCATCATATACTACTTTCACAAACCAACCATCTTCCATCTTAAACAAAAACACAAAAATATCTATTTTACTACATCTTTATTTTACTGCACCCACAAAACAACAAAATCATTTACTCTTTACTCAGGTCTACCATTGAATTTGACATCCAATTTGCTAGGTTTCCTTTAGAAAGGCTCCTTGAGAAGAACGATAGGGTTGTGCCTTATACTACATTACTAGGGTGCAATTCACTTAATTTTGATGGCTCGGACTGCGACAATCCGAAGCTCTCATCAGGGATTATCTTATCTAATGCCAAAAATATCTACTCTGATACCAAAATGTAACATCCTTAATTTCATTCTTAACTATACTTAATTGGAAGTATCTTAGATCATTGGAACACCATTTTACCTCAAAAAAATGAATTTCCAAAAGTTAAGTTATCGGGTACTGTTCACTTTTACTGTTCACTTGGTAAGTTCAGATTACACCATGAACTTTGGAAATTCATAATTAAATCTAGAAAACTTGAAATGAGGTGGTTCCATTTTCTACTGAAAGCTCTTTCTTGAAACTTTGACGAAAACATATGAAATTGAGGTTTCCTTATCCAAATGAAATCAGTTTTATCGTTGAAAAACACTGTTCATTTGGTAAATTTGAAACTTCCAGATTCTGAGTCCCATTTTCAAAAATTCATTTCATTTCGTATACTTATCCAAATGAGGCATATTATATATGGATTTAAAGCTCCATATGTTTACTTTAAGATCGTAAAATTTCATAGGAAAAGTCGTTCATTTGGTATATGAAAACTGTGCATGAACCTTACTGCGTCTCAGGACTCATCTTATCTTGATCCAGATTTTAGGTCCAATTTTGAAAAATCATATCAATTTAAAAACTTATCCAAATTCGGCGTTCTTGGTGTCCAATTAAAGCTCTGGATCTTGGATATTTGCATGCCAAACTTCATGTGAAAACTCGTCGGATAAGTCACTTAAACTATCGGTGGAAATGTTCTGCCTCGGATCGAATCCAGTGAGTGCATGCGTTTTACATACCCATACAACATCTTCTAGGTTAAATACATACTATCTAGGTCATATACAAATTATTCATCCACATCTACCCTCTTCCTTGAGAAGTTTCATCACCTAGAGCATGATTATATACATATGGAAAGAATGAGATTTCATGGAAATCTCAATAGCAAGTCATGCCAACTATAAGGTTATGCATGCTTGATTAAATGCCTAACATATTATCATGCAATGGGAGCTAATTAAAGATCATACATAAGAAAACTCTAACATGCATACTGTCGTGACATAAGTTGCAAGGAGTTGCAAGTATTCATAACTCATCATCATCATCATCACATAACATTTCATGCTCAACCAAACTTCATGCATAACAAGCAAGCATATCAATCAAACAACATAAGTTTATAGTTAGGTATTCTTGCTACCTGATAAGACACATTTTTTATATGGTTTCTATGACAATTTTGAGAGTTTTATAATAACTTTACCATTCATTTCATGCCTTAAATTGTACTTTTGTGTATTACATGATTGTACGTAGCAATGTGCTAATTAAAGGATAAAATGGTAAAATAACTCTTCCAAACTGCATATATTCTATTATCTCCTGATTGGACTTTTACAGTGAGCTTTTATGTTGAATTGCAGGTACTTTGGAAGAGGACAAGGATAATGAAAGAAATCATAAGTCAATGAAAGTGGAACCATGCCTCTGTGCTATTTAGTCGCGACCAAAGAGTCCTACGGTCGTGACCCATAATTCTTCTGGAAGATTCTCACTGTTCATAGGTCGCGACCAAAAAATGTATATGGTCGTGACTAAAAGTACAAAATTGCTGAAACTGCGCGTTTTGAATTAGGTCATGCTGTTATAAGAAGAGAGGGAGGCTGCCGTCAAAGAGGAGGCTAGTTTTTGGACCTGATTAGGCTAAGAAGTAGTACTCGAGCGCTCTCCACACACTTTCTACTCATTTTCCATCTTTCTACACCATTGAACTTTATCTCTTCATCGTTTCTTCATGGCATCACATCTCAACAGCGATTGCAGTGCAGTAGAAGTCATGAAAGGCTAAACCTTTAGTCTCTTGGTGATGGATCTAATATCTTGAGCTCACGTACTGAAACGGGGAGTTTCTTCTGTTCTAATTTGCATACTGCCATATTATGATTGCTTCTAGATTTAAGGTTTTTCATCATATGAACAAGTTTTGAATATTGATTGATTATTCTCATATTAGACAATTGTAATTTACTTTGGAAGTTTTGAATGCTGGTTTAAATACAATATTTCAATTTTGAGTTTAAGCTAGTTGAACGGTTGTCAAGGATCGTTGTAATATCCCTAATTTTCTGTACTGATTTATATGTACAGATTGAATGAAATATGCGAATTATTTTTCAGGAAAAAGATGTGGCTATTTATGTAAAGAAAGGGATTAAATTGAAAAAAGAAAGAAAAGGTAAGGACTTAAGTGCAATTATGGAAAGTTTAAAGTTAAGAAGGAAAAGTAGACAAAAATGTGGGGTCTTTAGGTGTAATTTTAGCCAAATAAAGGGACTTAGTTGAAAAGAAGAAAAGTTTCCGGGGCAAAAGTGTAATTATGAAAACCTGGACCGAAAATAGGCAAAAACAGTGATCGTACTCCGATCAACCCCATATTTTACCAGAAGATAGAGCAAGTGACGCCGGGTAATCCAGCGTAATACAGGAATTTTTCAAGACTCCAGATAGCAGAAATTGATCTGATAGTCTAAAAGTTATAAAAATTCCTACCGGATATCCTAGATTTCAGATCTAGGTGAGAAATTACAGGATGATGCGTCCTGATGGGGCGGAGGTCAAAAAACTGACAGAATACCGATAGGAGATCTGTAGGAAAAGTTATTCACAAATTAGAAAATCCAGACTGGATTGTGAGGCCTCCGGGTATCTGATAAGGAGATTTATCAGTATTTAAAAAGGGACTAAATGAGTTCGGATGACCTCAGTCAGATAACCGTTATAACCCACAGGGATGCCTAAACACAGTAGGCCAGTGTATCTAGTAAAAGGACCCAGTGTCCGGATATATGTATAAACAGTGTATGTTAGACAAAAGGCTCGATAAACTTTGCCTGAGGAAGATTCCTCGTAATACGTGCCATGAAGGTAATAGACCCTGAAAGGCCCAATAATGGTGCCATCACAGGCCCAATAAGACCCTTGGACTGATAGGTGGGTCAGTGTCCAGCAGAATCCCGGAAAAGTGCAAAATTACGAAAATGCCCCTGTGTTGTACTAAAGGGTAGTAGAGGAATGAAGGGCATTATGGTCATTCTGGATAGGCTCAGAAGCCAAGGTATATGTTGATAAAGTTGTTCAGAGTCAGTATATGCCCTGACAGGGTGCAGAAAGGTGTAAAATGATGATTTTACCCTTAGGATTAAGTTAGTGCACAAAAGGGCACCCAGGGGTATTTTGGTCATTTCCAGGGGATCTGTAATTGAGTTTAGACCCAGTATAAAAGTGTTAATGATATAATGGACCCAGATACTAAATTTAAAGTTAGAAGACATAATATGGATTTTTAGAAAAATTAAATTCAAAAAACGGTCTAGTTTTCGAGGCAACGGACCGGGCCGGTACTGGATTGGACCGAAAATCTTCCAGAAGGCTTCTAGCTCCCTCCAATTTTTCCATGTGAAGAATGTGAGGGGTGAGGTGTCCCTTGAGGTGTCCCCTTGATGATGCAGTAAAGGAATAAAAGAAAAATAGGAAATTCCGGAAAAACCAGGACCACAAGTTCATAAGGCTTCAAAATTACAAGAATGCCACTCATCAAAACTATAAATACCCCCCTAGCTCTTCATTCTCACGGCCAAGAAGCAATTTTAGAGTGATAAGGAAGTTCTTGAGAGAGAAAGTGAGAAAAAGAAAGAAGAAAGGAAGTTCTGGTGAAGTTGGAAGCAGTATAGAAGTTCTGGAGTTCTGCTTTTAAGGTAGTAACTAATCCTAGCTTTTATGTAATGTCTTTGTGACTTGTTGTGCTATTGTTTGGTTTGATTGTTGTCTTATATGTTATGCTTGAAGCTCTATTACAATTCTATGATCATATGTTATTGAATATAGAAGCACGCAGCATACTTATCTGTACACAATCACAAGCAAGCACTGTCACTCTGCATTACATATATTGTTATGATTATTACTACTGAGATTCCCTCAAATATCATCCCAAATAACCCATTACAGGGGAGGCTATGTCGAAGTAAATTTTGGAAATCTTGAAGGACGCCGTTAGGCTGCCCAAATTTTGGCAAAGTGGTAAAGAAAGGAACTGATACGTACTGTGTACGTAGGTACTGTCTAAGGAGGCTGAAAGTGAGTGGACCTAGCCGGTTCATCCAGTCTTTCCTGGGTACTTACGTAGAATGGTAGTTCTTATGGGAATTACCGAATCGGTATAAGATCGGTTACTTTCTAAAGATGAAGTATAGCTGTTATGCTGCCGGATTTCAGGAGAAAATGATGTATTAGAAATATGAGAATTTTGTACCTGTCCTAATGAATAGCAACTATCCTTTAATAACAGATATTGTTTGGCATGTTCTAAATATCTGATCGGCATGTTTAACTGATATGTGATGGATGTATGCATGTGTATGTAAGAGTGAATGCTGAAAATTGTTTCTGTGAACAGTAAATCCGAGGAGACCTATTGATGTTTGATAAATCATTAAAAATAGTAAATGGATGAATAAATGTCTGAAATTTTTATGGTAATTAGTAGACATATTAATATTTAATTTTATATATAATATGCCTCGTTTGTACGTCCATACCTAGAGTTATAAATTGCCAAAGTTAGGACCAGAATGCTGGATTTAGAGGAAAAATGTGAGATGAACAGTAAAGTTGTAACCTTGACCCACGTTGACTTGGTCAAAGATTGGTCAATGAGAGATTTTTCCCTAAAAGATAATTGAGTTAGATTCATGTATCAATTGGAACCACTTCATTTCGATTTTTCTATAATTAATTATGATTTTCCGAAGTTAGGTCACTCATTTGGAATTTACACAGTGAACAGTACGCGAGAAGAGAAAAATTCCAGATTGAGAAATTGGACTTCAATGAACTTGAAAGTGGTTCTAAATGCTACCAAATGATCCCTAAAACGCATGAAAATAAGGACGTTTCATTTTGGTATCAGAGCAAAGAATTCTGGCTTAGGAAATGCTCTGAATAGATGATTTATAGATAGATATACCATGATAAAGCTATCATAATTGACACTAAGATAGTGTTTACAGGATGACTAGATATAGATCCAGATCCGAAACCACGGTGAACCAGTGGGATCCTAGATCAGGGGTCTCTAGTTCGGATAGTTCAGAAGAGGAGATAATGAGCAATGATTCTGATCCTTGGATATCTCCAGTAGTGAGTGACTCAGAAGTGGATAGTTCTTCCGTAGGATCAAATCTTGTGGTGTATAATCAGGAGAAGAAGGGGATAAAAGGTCTTATTCCTGCCATTCCCATAAATGTGGTACCTCCAAATATAGCAGACAATTCAGGATCTAGCCAAGTACTTGATCAGATTAATGCGCCAGGTCCCAGTAGGCCCGAAGTGACACTAGTAGAGATACATTTGGGAAATCTAATCGTAAGAATGATACCAGGGAGGAACCTGAGTAGAGAACAATTTGAGAGCTCGGTAGTATTAGCCCGACAGCTATATGGACTGAGGCAGACCCTGATCAGAAATATAGATCAAGGTTATATGGTTTATCAGAATTTCATCATAAGGGTAAAAGCGATATATCAAGCCTGGGATCCCAATGCGTTAACCTTGGATCTTTGGCTAGAGATTATGGATGATGTATTGCCGACTACTCCTACCTGGAGATCAGAGTTGGATCGATATTTTGATAAAGAATCATATTGTACTGTATCCGACTGGATCTACTTGGTAGGAGAATATATTAGAATAAAGTTTAAGAAAAATTAGGGTAATGTTTTCAATGTACGTAATGTATAAAAGATCAGTACAGTAGCATATGTATGACTGTGACATGTACCTTGTATGCTATGTTTGAAATGAAATGAGAAATGTTGTTTATCGCATTCCCTTCTATGTTATAGCATAACAAAATGGTTTGAACAAGAAGAACGATTCCAACAGAGGAACCACAAGAAGCTGGAAATCTTAATCAACTAATTTTAGAACGATTAGAACAACAACAAAAGATGATTGAGGAAATGCGGGCAGCTCAGGCACGTAATGAGCAGGAAAGAGATGCCGCTATAGTTTCAGCAGTAGCTGAGGCAGTAAGCAACCTGAGGCCACCCGAGCCTTCAGGATCAGCTAGTAGAGAACCACAGCCGGTACAGGCCCAGAGACAGGTTGACCCAAGAGAGGATGCAGCTAGCATTCAGCAATGGATGATCAGATTCTGCAAGTACAATCCTCCAGTATTTGAAGGAACGTTCGAGGTGCAGAGAGCTGAGGATTGGATTAGCAGATTAGAAAAGATCTTCAAGGTTCTTGACTGCCCAACGGAAACCAAAGCTCAGATGGCTATCTATCAGCTAGAGAAAGATGCTGATAGGTGGTGGAAGAATACTAAGTTACTTCTGCAAGCAAGAGACATCCTGATCACCTGGGAAGTGTTTCTTGAGCAGTTTTATGAGAAATATTTTCCTCAATCAGTGAAAGATGAAAGAGAGGCTGAATTCCTTGTACTAAGACAAGGAGAGGAGTCGTTTGATGAATATCTTGCTAAGTTCATCCGGCTATCTCAATATTCCACTTATCTGCGCCAAGTGGATGATGAACGCTGGATGACAAAAAGAATGATTCAAGGGCCAAACTCTACGCTAAAGGAGAAGTTAACTCCTTAACAATACAGCCACTTTAATAAGCTGTGGAAGCGTGCCGTATTGTTGAAAATAGCATGAATTGGTTAGGGTAGTTACATCTTATGCCTGTTTGAATAGTATAGTGCGTTATGAGCACTGCTGTACAACCCTAGACTTAATATGTATGCCTTTCCGAGAAATCGATGTCATACTTGGTTTGAATTGGTTAGCCTCCAATAATGTGATGCTGGACTGCAGGAACAAAACCCTAGTTCTTGGCCCAAAGGTTGCTGATCTGAGTCCGAAAGTAAGATTGAATTTCATAACGGAGGCTCAGGCAGATAAATGTCTACAGAAAGGATGTCAGGGTTATATGGTATTCTTTTCTGTTCAAACAGTGATAGAAGAAGGAATTAATGAGATCCCGGTAGTTAATGAATTTTCTGAAGTCTTTCCGAAGGAGATTCAAGGATTGCCTTCAGAACGTGAGGTGGAGTTTGCAATTGACATTGCACCTGGAGCTGGACCAGTATCCAATGCCCTATACAGGATGGCTCCTAATGAGATGATGGAACTGAAGAAGCAAATTGAGGAGCTATTGGATAAGGGTTTCATAAGACCCAGTGTATCACCATGGGGTGCTCCTGTGTTATTTGTCAAGAAGAAGGATGGCAGTCTAAGGCTATGCATTGATTATAGGGAGTTGAACAAGATTACAGTCAAGAATAAGTATCCTCTCCCAAGAATCGACGATCTGCTAGACCAATTAGTAGGATCGAGCTTATTCTCTAAGATTGACTTGAGATCTGGCTATCATCAGCTAAGGGTGAAGTCAGATGATATTCCAAAGACTGCTTTCAGGACGCGTTACGGACATTTTGAATTCCTTGTGATGCCTTTTGGGCTGACGAATGCACCTGCTATTTTCATGGATTACATGAACTGGATCTTCAGGCCTTATTTAGATCAGTTCTTGTGGTCTTCATTGATGATATCTTGGTGTACTCTAAATCTACAGAGGAACATGAAAGGCATTTGAGAATTGTTCTTAGTACCCTTAAAGAAAAGAAGCTTTATGCTAAGCTGAGTAAGTGCAAGTTTTGGCTTTCAAAAGTCAAATTTCTCGGTCATGTCATATCCTGAGATGGGGTAGCTGTGGATCCTAGCAAAGTTGAAGCAGTTTTGAGCTAGGAGCAGCCGAGGACAGTGACAGAGATCAGAAGCTTTCTTGGCCTAGCAGGGTACTATAGAAGATTTATTCAAGACTTTTCTCGAGTTGCCTTGCCACTTACCAAGCTTACCAGAAAGAACCAGCAGTTTAAGTGGGATGAGAAGTGCGAGGCTAGCTTCCAAGAGTTGAAGCAGATATTAACCACTACTCCCGTGCTGATTATTCCAGACCCAACTCAGACTTACGTAGTCTACACTGATGCTAGCAAGCAGGGGTTAGGATGTGTGCTGATGCAGCAAGGTCGAGTAGTAGCCTACACCTCTCGGCAGTTAAAGCCACATGAAGAGAATTATCCCACTCATGATCTGGAGCTTGCGGCGGCGGTTTACGCTCTGAAGATATGGAGACACTATTTATATGGAGCAACTATAAAGTTGTATTGTAACCACAAGAGCCTGAAGTATTTACAGGATCAGAAAGAGCTGAACATGAGGCAACGGCGATGGATGGAATTGTTAAAAGATTATGATTTCCAAATTAAATACCATCCAGGAAAAGCCAATGTGGTAGCTGACGCCCTGAGAAGAAAAGTGGTGCAGGTTGCACACATGATGATCAAGGAGTTGGAATTTATAGAAGATATGCGTGATTAGAGCCCTCTATATCAAATGCAGCTGACAGAGAGTCCTTTCGGAGGAGTTCATGTTAGAGCTTGCATAGAAGATGAGATAAAAAAGGCTCAAAAGCAGGATAAGCTCACAGCAATATTCAAAGATAAGCTAGAGAGGGGGAGGACCAGGAATTTTGAGATTTCCCCGGAAGGATTGTTGCAGTTCAGGGGAAGGCCTTATATCCCTAATGCTATGGGATTAAGAGAAAGAATTCTGGAGGAAGCACATAAAAGCCGGTATACAGTACATCCAGGTATGACCAAAATGTACCATGATGTTAAAAGGTTGTTTTGGTGGCCTGGATTGAAGAAGGATGTAGTGGCTTATGTGTCCAAGTGCTTGACCTGCCAGAAAGAAAAAATTGAACATCAAAAGCCAGCGGGAACATTGCAGCCTCTAGATATCCCTGAGTGGAAATGGGATGGTATTGCTGAAACATCCTTCCTTTCATACGTCTTAGGGACCCTTTTGTAGCATTTAGAACCACTTTCAAGGTCATTGAAGTCCAATTTCTCAATCTGGAGTTTTAATCTTATCGAGTACTGTTCACTATGAAAATTCCAGATGAGTGACCTGACTTTGAAAAATCATAACTAATTCTAGAAAAATATAAATGAAGTGGTTCCAATTGATACACAAATATAACTCAATTATCTTTCAGGGAAAAATAACTTGTTGACCATCCATTGACTGAGTCAATGTCAGTCAACGTCACAACTTTACTGTTCATCCAACGCTTTTCTCCTGAATCCAGCATTCTGGTCCCAATTTTGATAATTTATATCTCCTTGTGTAGACATCCAAATGAGTCATACTATATATCAAATCGAAGATTGGTATGTCTACTATTTACCTTAAAAATTTCATACATTTATTCATCCATTTACTATTTTTAATTATTTATCAAACATTATCATGTCACCACGTGTTACTGTTCACAGTGGCAATTTCCAGCATTCAACTTTGCAAACATATGCACACATCCATCATATATCAATCAAACATGCCAAACAACACTTATTATTAATTAATAAGTTGTTTTACATCTGAGTATGTACAAAATTTCCCATATCTCTATTACATCTTTTCCTGCCTGAAATTCGGCAGCATAATCGCTACGCTTCATCTTCAGAAAGTAACTGATCTTGTACCGATTCGGTAATTCCCGTGAGAACTACCATTCTACGTAAGTACCCAGGAAAGACTGGATGAACCGGCTAGGTCCACTCACTTCCAGCCTCCTTAGACAGTACCTACGTACACAGTACGTATCAGCTGCTTCCCTTATCTTGTCATAATTTCGGCAGCATAACGGCGTCTCTTAAAATTCCCAAAATTTACTTTGACATAACCTCCCCTGTAATGGGTTATTTATTGGGATGAGATTTGGGGGAATCTCAGTAGCAACAATCATAACAATATATGTAATGCAGAGTGACAGTGCCTGCTTGTGATTGTGTACAGATAAGTATGCTGCGTGCTTCCATACTCAATAACATATGATCATAGCATTGCAGTAGAGCTTCAGGCATAACATATAAGACAACAATCCAACCAAACAATAGCACAACAAATCACAAAGACATTACATAAGAGCTAGGATTAGTTACTACCTCAAAGGCTTAGCAGAGCTCTACTATCTCTATTCTGCTTCCAGCTCCGCCAGAACTTCCTTTCTTTCTTTCTTCCTTTCTCTCTTTCTTTCCTTCTCCTTTTCTCTCTTCTTTCTCTCTCTTTCTCATGCTTGGCCGTGCTGCATATGAAGCAAGGGGGGTATTTATAGTTTCCTTCAATGGCATTCTTGTAATTTTGAAGCCATATGAACTTGTGGTCCTGGTTTTTCCAGAATTTCCTATTTTTCTTTATTCCTTTTACTGCATCATGCATGACATCATCCCAAGGCCACCTCATGGGACACCTCATCGCCACATTCTTCACATGTCACAATTCCTGGACAGCTCATCAGCTGACTCAGCATTTCCAGTCCAATCCAGTACCGGTCCGGTCCGATTTCCCACAAACTGGACTCACCGGCTAAGATTATGCCACATGTCCTTAACTTTTTCTTCCCCCTCTATGTTGGCGCCATGTGGCATCTTACTGGAACCTGTCTCGCCATCCAATGCTATCCAGATAAGTCCAGAACTTTATCTGATCACCTCCTCGGTTATCGTGCAGACCGAGTAACTTTACTTTATTGAAACAGTATTAAAATTGTATTTTAATGGCACTTTTCCCCACATATCACTAGGCCTACGTTTTGGGCTCTGGGAATGTTATCTTGGATCCTGATAAAGCTCAAGTACTCTGATAGCTCGATTCCCAAGAAACATCCCTTGGCAAATTACCAAAATGCCCTTGGGTGCCATTTCTTGCACTATCTTAGCCCTAAGGGTAAAATTGTCATTTTACACCTTTCTGTACCCTATCAGGGCATATACTGACTCTGAGTAACTTTATTTGTATGTGCCTTGGCTTCTGGGCCTTTCCATAATAACCAAAATGCCCTTCATACATCTACTACTCCTTTAGTACAACACAGGGGCATTTTCGTAATTTCGCACTTTTCCTGGGTTCTGTCGGACACTGGCCCAGCTATCAGTCCAAGGGTCTTACTGGACCTTTGATGGCGCCATTATTGGGCCTTTCAGGGTCCATTACCTTCATGGCACGCATTACAAGGAATCTTCCCTCGTCACTGTTCATCAAGTACTGTAGCTATTATGTACCATTTATACACATCTCCGGACACCGGCTCCTTCTGTCAGATACACTGGCCTGCTGTGTTCAGGCATTCCTGTGAGTCATAACAGTCATCTGACTGAGGTCATCCGAACTCATTCAGTCCCTTTTCAAATACCGATAAATCTCCCTATCGGATACCCGGAGGCCTCACACTCCCGTCTGGATTTTCTAATTTGCGAATAACTTTTTCTACAGGCCTCCTATCGGTATTCTGTCAGTTTCCCGACATCCGTCCCATAAGGATGTATTATCCTTTATTTTCTCACTTATATCTGAAATCTAGGATATCCGGTAGGAATTTTTATAACTTTTGGACTATCAGAGCAATTCTGGCTATCTGGAGTCTTGAAAAATTCCTGTATTAAGCCAGATTACCGAGCGTCACTTACTCTCTCTACCAGTGAAATCTGGGACTGAAATGCTTTCGGATAGTCCAAACCACTTCTGGCCTGACTTTCTTTAATTATACTTTAGCCCTAGGGAACTTTTCTTCTTTTCAATTAAGTCCCTTTTATTTGGCTAAAATTACACTTAAGGACCCCACCTTTTTGTCTACTTTTATTTTTTGGCTTTATACTTTCCATAATTGCACTTAAGCCCCTTCATTTTCTTTCTTTTGCAATTTAATCCCTTTCTTTGCATAAATGGCCATCATATCCCTAGGGACTTTCACTATTTACATATAAGTCCCCGGACTTTCACTTATTTGCAATTTAGTCCCTAAAAACCTTCTGTATATTTTTGAAACTTCTGCTTAAAGGGATATATCTATTTCAGGCTACTTACTAAGTCTCTGGCCTGAAAATTGGGGTGTTACATTTCTACCCCATTAAAATAAATTTCGTCCTCGAAATTTACTTAGTACTTTAATCAATTATCCTGGATATAGCTCCTCTGTATATCCTTTCCTGGTTTATGACTAAGGCTTGGGGCATTCATCCTCTTATACTTATGGACAACTCATTACACTTGTGAGTAGTGTCCATTTCTTTCATATCTTATCCCTCAGAATTTTGATGTAATTATGGGATCTACATCACTCCTCTTACACTTTGCTAAACTCTCAGGAGAAATATTGTTCTTCTGACTTCCTTTCTCCTGATACAAAACCATAACTTAGATAACTCCGCAACTTTTCTTAACTGTTCTCATAACTTCATGCATCTATGCCAAACCTTTGTGGCATTTGCACTTCTTCTTATCCCTTCTTAAGGCTTATCTATAGTTAAGCTACACTTGCCTTAGCACCTTTCAATTAAACGTGCTACTAGGTTAGGGCTAGATTACTCTTTGTATAGCTTTAGGCCCTAGCAATCTCTTTCTTATAGAACTACGTTCTATCTTTACTTTACCTTAGACCTCTTCTCTAGGTCTCTCTGTCCTTTTATTCTCTCATGACTTGTTATAATTACCACTTTCTTAGATCAGAAAAGAATTCTTCATTATCCACATCATCATCTAGTCATATAGTTCCTTACAGCTCAGTCGCCCTTACCGTTATGGTTCTTCTTAACCATTCTTAGGGTCGACCTCAGGGAATATTGGAGACTCTGTGGTAAGAGCAAATACCTTTCCTAGGGATGTCAGTATTCTTAGGGTAACCTCTTGCAAAGTGGCCTTTCTTACCACAACTGCTTTGCCCTGCTCGACACTCCCATGTACCATGGCTCTTTCCACCACATTGACATCTCCGCTCTCCAATCTAATCATTACCTTGATCAGTCCCCCGTCTGAACTATTGCCTCTTTGCTTCTTTCTCTTGCTATTGGCTTCACAACTTGAGCTACCTCCCAGAGTGCTTTTAGCCAATGCTTTCCTATTCTCTATACATAGGGAATTCTATTCTTTGGTTCTCAAGCATATTTCTACAAAACTTTTGAACATCAGTACTCAGATTTGAACTTGGACTCCGTCTTCGTTTAAGGAAAAAATAAGTTTAGTCTGTATATAATAGAGGCTATCTGAGGAAAACCATTATAAAATAATTTTTCTGGTTGAGTTTATCAACTAGTGAAGCTTCCTCACTTTAACTTTGTCTTTGGCATTCATCTTTCCAAAGAGATATTACATTGTACTCATATCTCATGGCTTATTACTTTCCTTAGGCTAGGTCTAACTGCTACCTCGGGATCTGTCTGAGATCAACCGCTAGCCTCTTCAGAATCTAACTGCGACTCTGAAGCCGTTAGGATCTAACTGCGACCCTGGAGCTATGCTAGGATCTAACTGCGACCCTCCAGAATCTAACTGTGATTCTGTTGTACTTTATATCTCCCGAAGATCTTAAAAAAATGGACTAAGTTATAAGCTTAACTGCTTCCACCTGTTGATAACTCCATAAAAATTTTAAAAATATATTTAGTAGCCTCATATTATTTACCCATACTTTACTTACTTCCTCTCTTACTCAGGAGTTCCTTCTCATCTTTCAACTTGTGCTCTAACTGCGAGCCATTTGAACTATGCTCTAACTGCGAGCATTCTGTACCAGATCCAATTCTTATCTGAAGAGTGATCTGTACCCATCTGAATCTAGCTCTATCTGAGAGCCACCTGTTTCAGATCCAACTCTTATCTGAAGAGTGATCTAGAAACAATCCCTTTACTGTTATCTGCTACTCTTTCTGTACATCATTCATTCCAATAAAAATGGCCCTGAGTACTGTATTCACAAGTCTGTAGAATTACCTGATTAACCTCAATCATAAATCATATCTGAATATCATATCATAACTTATCGTCCCATAAACTGAGACTATCTAAAATCCTCAATACTATTACATGTCGTATGGTATGGGAGCAACATACTTTCTCATAACTTTCTCATCTCATACATGTACTCATATATACTCTACCCTGCATGCACTGTAAAAAGGAGAGTATCCATTATCATAGCATACTCTAACATGCATGTTATCATTTGACAACTGCAAGGAGATGCAACTATCATATCTTATGGCAACATAAGACATATCATCATCATATTTTGCTCAACCATCCATCAGACATTGTAATAATCTAAGTAAGCCTCAAAACATATTTCTTTTATCATTTTGCCTATCATATCTTGATCATTCTTCCTGAAACAACTATCTATTTCACTTAGGCTGCCACGCTACCCTCTTACCAGGGTATAGACTCAACCCTTCCTTACTTTATCTTATATAGGGAATTGGGGAGTCACTCTATCTTTGAAACTGTGGCTACCTTTCTACTATCTCTTAACTTCTTCTGTCTATCTATTAGTCCCAGTCTATTCTTGACTGGACTATGGTTACTTATTGGTCTTTCTCTTGATCCTTGAGTCGCATGGATCTCATTCATCACTATTACCTCTGTTCCCTAGGGTACTCTTCCCTAGGTCTACTACTTCCTTGTGATGGAATCCCTCTACTCAGGGATCATTTAGCTCTTTATCTATTAACCATCACGTCTCTAACCTTAGGCCATATGATAGGATCATTCCTAGGTAAATCTCAATCTAACTTTTAGGTCTTCTATTCAGAGCAGCTGAATAAAACCTCTGTAATGCAGATCTACTCTTAGTTATCACATGGAGGATCTACTTTAAACCTCGTCTTAAACTGATCTTTCGTTTCTCAGTACTTTTGTACTGTCTGGCTTATCAAATGCTATACCAATCCTCTAGCTGATGGACTTCAGGGAGTTTGGTACCTTCATTCTCTTCATCATATGGCCTCTGCCAATTATAGTCGCGACTTGAGAACTTCATAGTCGTAACTCACATGCTCTGTGACTTTTAGTCGCGACCGTCGCACACTACTCGTCATGACCTGGCATCTCTGTGTCCTTTAGTCGCAACCTATAACGTCGCTACCTGAACTCCTTTGTACACTGGTCGCGTATTGCAATATTACTCATCACGACCTGAGGTCTTCTCATGTCGCAACATCAACTTATCTGTACATATTAGTCGCGACATACGACCCCTCTTCTCTACTTCCTACTTTTAAAACATGTAATCATACTCATCCTCATACAACGGCAATATACTAGGTATAGGGTAGCTCAATAGTGTGCATACTGGACAATACACTCCAATCACACACAGGATTTATCCATTCATTAGCCAGTGGAAACAGAACACAAATAAACTTGTTCCTTAATTTGGCGCTAGAGACTTTCTTATCTCATTGTCAGTCAGGTATATACTCTTCCCTGAGTCAGGTATCTTTCGCCTGTTGTGTTCTGTGGACACTCCCTGGCATAATGTCCAGGCTTTCCACACCTATAGCATAACCCTTGACCTACTGGACAAGGCCTCGTACCATGGTCTCGACCACAGTTCCCACATATATTAGGCCTTGGTTGCCTACTAACTTCTCTTGACCCATTGCCTGGCCTACTTCCCTGCTTCTTATTAACTTCTGACCCATATGCTGGCCCATTTCTCTTCTTACTGTTCCCTCTTAAAGAACCTGGTGGCATCACTCTTGATGTAGCAGGCTCACTCTTTTCTGGATATTGCATATTCTTTTCTGTGATCCTGCATACCTCTACTGCTTCATTAAATCTTTGTATCTGTCTAGGAAAAACTTTCTCCTTCAATGTAGGGTTTAATCCACGAGTTAACTTCTTAGTGGTCCACCTCTCATCATTCATACAGTTTAGGTAAGTGGAATATCGTGAAAGACGAATGAACCTAGCAAGAGAGTCATCAAAGGGTTCTTGCTCACCCTGCTTTAATATTAAAAATTCTGCTTCACGTTCATCCCTTACCGACTGTGGAAAATATTTCTCATTGAACTGCTCAAGAAATGTTTCCCATGTAAGTGGAATATTTCTTGAGTGCAGAATCACTTCTGTATTCCTCCACCACCTATATGCATCTTTTTCTATCTTATAAACTGCCAGCCGGTCCTTTCTTTCAATAGGACATTCTAAAATCTTAAAGATTTTCTCTAACTGGCTTACCCAATCCTCAGCTACTTGGGTGTCAAAAGTCCCTTCAAACATAGGCGGATTAAACTTATAGAATCGTTCCATCCATGTTTGCGGACTTTCCTGGTTATTGTTATTTCCTATAGACCCCTGATGTCTATTCATTCTAGTCTGCTCATGATCTGGCTGAGGTTCATGTTCTATATCATTTTATGGTACTACCTCCTTCCCAGACTGCTGTAAGCTAGCAACTACAGCAGCAACCGCCCTAGCGATAACAGAATCTCGCTCTTGATCTTGGAGAGCCTGGGTTGCTCGTATCTCATCTATTACATGTTGTTGCTGTTCTAACCTATCTAGAAGAATTTGCATAGGGTCTATCTGACTATTAGTACCCTCATCCCGAGGCTCTACCACCTCTGGTCTAACCGTTCTTCTCGTATTAACCATGACTTCCACTTCTTATTCTAGAATTGGAAAATACAGTCATATATATGCACAACAATCTATGTACACATGTAAAACATTTAGAATAACCCATACCACATACCACACATCTTAACTATTTCAGAGCATCACTGAGCCAGAACCTTCTGTTCTGTGCCAGAATCTTATGCTCTAAACCAGAGCCCTTTCTGGTCTATGCCAGAACCTTCTGCTCTGATACCAAAAATGAAACATCCTTCCTTTCATACATCTTAGGGACCCTTTTATAGCATTTAGAACCACTTTCAAGGTCACTGAAGTCCAATTTCTCAATCTGGAGTTTTACTCTTATCGAGTACTGTTCACTATGAAAATTCCAGATGAGTGACCTGAATTTGAAAAATCATAACTAATTCTAAAAACATCTAAATGAAGTGGTTCCAATTGCTACACAAATCTAACTCAATTATGTTTCAGGGAAAAATAACTCGTTGACCATCCATTGACTGAGTCAACATCAGTCAACGTCACAACTTTACTGTTCATCCAACGCTTTTCTCCTGAATCCAGCATTCTGGTCCCAATTTTGATAATTTATATCTCCTTGTGTAGATATCCAAATGAGTCATACTATATATCAAATCGAAGCTTGGTATGTCTACTATTTACCTTAAAAATTTCATACATTTATTCATCCATTTACTATTTTTAATTATTTATCAAACATTATCATGTCACCACGTGTTACTGTTCACAGTGGCAATTTCCAGCATTCAACTTTGCAAACATATGCATACATCCATCATATATCAGTCAAACATGCCAAACAACACTTATTAATAATTAATAAGTTTTTTTACATCTGAGTATGTACAAAATTTCCCATATCTCTATTACATCTTTTCCTGCCTGAAATCCGGCAGCATAACCGCTACGTTTCATCTTCAGAAAGTAACTGATCTTGTGCCGATTCGATAATTCCCGTGAGAACTACCATTCTACGTAAGTACCCAGGAAAGACTGGATGAACCGGCTAGGTCCACTCACTTCCAGCCTCCTTAGACAGTACCTACGTACATAGTACGTATCAGCTGCTTCCCTTATCTTGTCATAATTTCGGCAGCATAACGGCGTCTCTTAACAGTGAGAAAAAGAAAGAAGAAAGGAAGTTCTGGTGAAGTTGGAAGCAGTATAGAAGTTCTGGAGTTCTGCTAAGCTTTTGAGGTAGTAACTAATCCTAGCTTTTATGTAATGTCTTTGTGACTTGTTGTGCTATTGTTTGGTTTGATTGTTGTCTTATATGTTATGCTTGAAACTCTATTACAATGCTATGATCATATGTTATTGAATATGGAAGCATGCAGCATACTTATCTATGCACAATCACAAGCAAGCACTGTCACTCTGCATTACATATATTGTTATGATTATTACTACTGAGATTCCCTCGAATCTCATCCCAAATAACCCATTACAGGGGAGGCTATGTCGAAGTAAATTTTGGAAATCTTGAAAGACGCCGTTAGGCTGCCGAAATTCTGGCAAAGTGGTAAAGAAAGGAACTGATACGTACTGTGTACGTAGGTACTGTCTAAGGAGGCTGGAAGTGAGTGGACCTAGCCGGTTCATCCAGTCTTTCCTGGGTACTTACGTAGAATGGTAGTTCTTACGGGAATTACCGAATCGGTATAAGATCGGTTACTTTCTAAAGATGAAGTATAGCTGTTATGCTGCCGGATTTCAGGAGAAAATGATGTATTAGAAATATGAGAATTTTGTACCTGTCCTAATGAATAGCAACTATCCTTTAATAACAGATATTGTTTGGCATGTTCTAAATATCTGATCGGCATGTTTAACTGATATGTGATGGATGTATGCATGTGTATGTAAGAGTGAATGCTGAAAATTGTTTCTGTGAACAGTAAATCCGAGGAGACCTATTGATGTTTGATAAATCATTAAAAATAGTAAATGGATGAATAAATGTCTGAAATTTTTATGGTAATTAGTAGACATATTAATATTTAATTTTATATATAATATGCCTCGTTTGTACGTCCATACATGGAGTTATAAATTGCCAAAGTTAGGACCAGAATGCTGGTTTTAGAGGAAAAATGTGGGATGAACAGTAAAGTTGTAACCTTGACCCATGTTGACTTGGTCAAATAATTGTCAATGAGAGATTTTTACCTAAAATATAATTGAGTTAGCTTCATGTATCAATTTGAACCACTTCATTTCGATTTTTCTATAATTAATTATGATTTTTCGAAGTCAGGTCAATCATCTGGAATTTACACAGTGAACAGTATGCGAGTAGAAAAAAATTCCAGATTGAGAAATTGGACTTCAATGACCTTGAAAGTGATTCTAAATGCTACCAAATGATCCCTAAAACACATGAAAATAAGTACATTTGAATTGTTGCTAATTGATTCGATTGCTTGGTGCCCTTTCTTGCTCTATATTAACCCTAAGGGCAAAATCGTCATTTCACACCTCTTTGTACCTTGTCAGGGCATATACTGAGTTTGACTAACCTTCCTGTACATGTCTTGGGTGTTCTAGCCTATCTAAAATGACCAAAATACCCTTCATTCATCTATTACTTCTTAGGATAACACAGGGGCATTTTCATAATTTCACACTTTTATAGGGTTTCCCCGGATACTGGCCCCCTATCAGTCCAATGATCTTACTGGGCCTTCTTGACGCCACCTGTTCTTTTGGGAATCTGCGTTTGGCCATATGAGCTCATTCAGTTCCAGTTTATTTACTGCTAAATCTCCTTATCGGATCCCAGGAGGTCACAAACTCCCGTCTAAATTCACTAAAAAGTGAATAACTTTTTCTACAGGACTCCTTTCAGGATTCTGTCAGTTTCCTGACCTCGGTCTTCACTGGACGCGTCATCCTATGACCTTTCACGTATATCTAAGGTCCAGGAGATCTGATAATAATTTTTATAATTTTTTCGTTATCAGATAAATTTAAGCTATCTGGAACCCTGATAAAATTCCCATATTAAACCAGATTAACCAGCATCTTCTCCTTTATTTACTGATGAAATATGGGACTGAAATACTTTTGGACAATCCAAAATACTTTTGGCCTAATTTTTTTTAATTACAATTTAGCCCCTGGGAACTTTTCTTCTTATTAAGTCCCTTAAATTTGGCTAAAATTACACTTAAAGACCCATATTTTTGTCTACTTTCTCTTTTGGCCTTAAAGCTTTTGTAATTTTACTTAAGTCCTTGCATTTTCTTCCTTTTTCAATTTAATCCCTTTCTTTACATAAATGGCCACATTTTCCTTAGAAAATCTCACATATATTATGTACAACCTATACATACTATTCAGTACAAAAGAATTAGGGATATTACAGATTTTAGGTAGGAAAGATATAATAGAGATATGAGGATTTTGTTCATCCCCTTTTGTATAACAATTTATTATTTAATAATAAGTATTGTTTGGCATGTTCAGCTTGTGTATAAGAAATTAAGAGAGAAATTCGTAGGTCCTGGGATAGCGGTGTTCTGACCTCAGTTTGACCTAGTAAACGAAAGAGTTTGGCCACGAAATTTGGTGAGCCAATAGCACACATCTGGGGAATTACGTGGATTGGCAATAAGCCTCATTTGGATGTGTAGAATGAGATAAATCAGTTCTCAAAGTAAAGGTTTATAATAAGGAACTTAAGAGTAAAATTTAAATAGGCTTAAGTTAAGATATAATCGAGCCAATATCACTTCCGCAAGTGTACTCTAAGGAGTCTAAGGGTGGATGTTTCACTTATCAACCCTCCTTCACCTCCTCATCCGGTGGAGGTTCTTTAGCAAGTCCAACGTATTATAATGTGTTGTGGTGAACCTATAAAAACACTAAAACTATACGGTTTGAGTCGTATCTAAGGACACCGTCTTTAGGATATATTCCAATATCCTTAGTAAATTAAGAAGTGGCAATACCTAGGATTAGATGAACCCTTCCTTCATAAAGCACAATGGCAAAACAACAAGAAGATTACTGAACTTAGGATAAGAGAAGAGAGGTGATAACTCATAGAGATTCTTAACATTCTTGCACATTTTCCATCTCTTTTAAGCATTTTTTGATAGAATTGTTCATATGGTAGATGCTTATTTAGGAAAATGTGCATGTTATCTAGAAAACTCAAAAAGATGAATTCTTTGGATAAAATGTGAATATTTTGATTAAGCTGAATCTCATACGGATTTTCTTTTGATTTAGGAGTTTGAAGATAGAATAACACCTCAACTACAGAGCCACAAGACACTTTGAAGCAAGGGAAAAGCAAAGAATTGAAGTTTGAAGCAAAGGAAGCAAGTTAGAGCTCAAGATAGGAAGAAAATAGTTTCACTGTACTCTTCGTTATGGCCAAACTCACATTCATTACGGCCAACCATGAAGAACTGATGGATGGTACTTTCTATATCGTTAGCCACGGTAGGACTCACAACAGCAACTTTCCGCCCTCTTTGTACCTTTTGCTAAGGCAATAAGCACGTAAGAAGGAGACTCCCCTCTATGTACCATTCGCCACGGCGAATGTGTAAAAATTGAAACTCTACGTTTCAACTACTGATGCAAAAAGGTAGGGTTTTTAATGATAAAACCCAATCAAAGCTTCCAATCTAGACTTCCACAAGTCAAGAGAGATAGTTTGAGCTAGGAAATAAAGTTTTGAATGATTGGAGGCTTATGATTGGAGCAAATAAGAGATTTAGAGCTATAATCTTAGGTAAACCAATTACATCGTCTAAATTAGTGAACCAATCATTCTCATATCTTATTCTTAGGAAGGAATCTCCTTGGTTCACTAAGAACTCAAACTCGTAACTTTTGTGCTAGAACCTTTTATTTTGAATGAAAGCATTTCCTAAGTTAGAACCTTTATTCTGTTCCAGAATCTTTTGCTCTGATATCAAAATGTGACAACTCAATTTTTTTTATATCATAGGGACCAAATGGTAACATTTGGAACCATTTAAGGTCATTCAAATCAAATTACACAAACTAAAATTTTACCTTTTCGTGTACTGTTTACTGCATAAATTCCAGACAGGTAACCTGACTTCAAAAAATCATATATAATTATAGAAAAATTTAAATGAAGTGGTTCAAGTTGTTAAGTGAATATAACTTAATCATATTTAAGGAAAAAATATAATTCTGACCAAATTATTTTCCAATTAATATAGTTATTAGTCAAAAATTACTGTTCATTTGGTCAGCTTTCCCTATTTCTAGATTTGGTCCCCTGATTTTGGAAAATTGTTTATACGTGTATAAACATCCAAACGCAGCTTTCTTTGTATCAAATTAAAGCGTAAGATGTGTACTTTCATTATGTAAAATCTCATACATTTATTAGATCATTTACTATTTTTCCTAGGCAAATACATAAAGTTGCCAGAACTGAATTTATAGCATCTTTATACAATACAAGTCATAACATAATATAACATAACATTTATACTATCCATTTCTTAATTCCTCATCATGTATCTTCATCTTCTCTAGGAACAACGGTTTTCTGTCTATTAATCATCATATCTTTAATCTTAGGCTGTCTACTAGGCATGTCTCTAGGCAAGCCTCAGTCTAACCTCTGATCCTTCTACTAAGGATGAACTTGCTTGACGAAGTCTTTTGTAGTGTGGATCCACTCCTAGATATAACACAGAGAATCTACTCTTGAGTATTCTCTAAACTAATAATTTGTATCCCAATGCATTGCACTATCCGTCTCACCTGCTCCTTGTGCCAATCCTTCAACTGAAAAACTTCAGTAAGGTTGATAACCATCGTTTTAATTATCAAACAAGAAATTAAGCTAACCAATAGTAAAGTAAAGCTAACCTAGCTCAATTCACAAGGAGCCTAAATGGATGCTAAAGTTTCCTAACTAACCAATGAGCCATAAATTAACAAATTAATCATATGATTTTAGACTTTCAATTCTGACTTTCAATTATAGAACTAGCAACTACTTCATGTATACCAACTGGTTAAGCAGAAATCTTCAATCCAACTTGCTCGTTCTGCTGCAACATCCTCTTCTCTTTGTTGCTTTCTGATTTTAGACTGAAAGAAGGTTTTTCTTCAATGGTTATAGATCTGTTCTACTGTTCATTTTCTCTATCATCCCTCTTATCATCATCAGAATTTGTTTCTTTCTGCTTTAGCTCTGAATCTACTACTGATTATGCTTCTTCAGTTGTATCTACTCTAGGATTCCTTAACTCAGAATCCATAGCCTCAAGTAGCTCAGTTTCCTTGTTGATTGGCTATTCACAACCTTCATAATCTTGTGTAAAATCAATTTGACTTTCTGTAAGATCATACATAACTTCTTCCTTCCTGAGAAGTTGTTCTTCCTTCATGCTTTCAGACTTCTTGATGCTATTCCTAATTATACTATTGGAATCAGTGTCTACATCACATTTCTCTTTATTTTTAGCATGAGTAACTTGCTCCCTAACTTGCTTCGCACTTCTCAAACTTATAGCATTCACATATTTAGGGTTAACAATTGTATTTGAAGGTAGATTTTCACCAATCTTTGCCTGAATTAGATAATTATGATATATAGCCAGTCAGGTTTGAAGCCTGGATTTTCCACTATTCTATCTTACTCTTTAAAGTAGCAAACTTATAATTTGTCATTGCTAGGTTGCTCTTTGTCGCATCTTAATTTTCTTACATCTTAGGGACCATTTGGTAGTATCTGGAACCACTTTTAAGGTCATTGAAGTCAAATTTCCCAATCTGGAGTTTTACTCTATCGAGTACTGTTTACTGTGTAAATTCCAGACAAGTTACCTGACTTCAAAAAATCATAACTAATTCTAGAAAAATCGAAACAAAGTGGTTCAAATTTCTAAATGAAGCTAACTTAATCCTATTTCAGATAAAAATAACTCATTGACCACACATTGACCAAGTCAACGTCACTAAACACTACGATTTTACTGTTCATCCAACATTTTTCCCTTTAATCCAGCATTTTGGTCCCAACTTTGAAAAATTATATCTCCATGTGTAGACATTAAAATAATGAATTCTATATATCAAATTGATGCTTTGAATGTCTACTATTTACTGTAAAAATATCATACATTTACTCAACCATTTACTATTTTTAATTATAGATCAAATGTCACTACCTCACCACGAGTTACTGTTCATGGTGGCAAATTCCAGCAACCAACTTTACATACATATGCATAACATACATCAATCACATATCAATCATGCTAAATAATTCTTAACTTCTCTTCATGAATCCTCATCTCCTCCATCTTGAGAAAACCTGTAACATCCCAATTTTCAGGCCCAGAGATTCAGAAAGTAGCCTAAAATAGATAAGCAACAGAACCCTTTGAGCAGAAGTCCCAGAAACATACAGAGGGTTTTTAGGGACTAAACTGCAAATAAGTGAAAGTACAGGGACTAGTGTGTAAATAGTGAAAGTTCTTAGGGGCATAATGGTCATTTTAGAAAAGAAAGGGACTAAAGTGAAAGTCTAAAAGTTTCATAGTGCAAAGATGAAAGTAGACACAAGTTGTGGGCCATTAAGTGTAATTATAAAAAGTTAAGGGACTTAATTGAAAAAAGGAAAAGTTTTCAAGGGCAAAATGGTAATTATAGAAAGTTGAGGTGGAAGTGGCTTAGGACTGCCCAGAAGTATTTCAGTCCCAAATTTCATCAATAGATAGAGAAAATAATGCTGGTTAATCTAGCTTAATATAGAAATTTTATCAGAATTTAAGATAGCTGAAATTTATCTGATAGTCTAAAAGTTATCTGAAATTCTTATCAGATCTCCTGGACCTCAGATATGAATGAAAAGTTATAGGAATGTGCATCCTGTGAAGCCAGAGGTCAGGGAACTGACAGAATCCCGAAAGGAGTTCTATAGAAAATGTTATTCACTTTTTAGTGAATTTTGATAGGAGTTCGTGAATGCCCGATATCCGATTGGAAAATTAATCTGTAACCAAACTGGGACTGAATGAGCCCAGATGGCATCACATAGAGGCCCATGACATCAGTTCATCAGGTAAAAGGGGCCAGCGTCACCACCATGGCTAGGTGGGAGACTCTGGTGCGTGACGCGGGTTAGATCCAGATGTAGTCGGGGTAAAGCTCCGGTGAACCGGGTGGGCAACAAAAAAAAAGGAGCCAGTGTCCATAAAAAGGTGCAAAATGAGGAAAATACCCCTATGTTATAAAATAGTTAAAGAATAAGTGAAGGGTATTTTGGTCATTTGACTAAGGTTAGACAATCAAGAAATGTTATCTGGATAGTTGACCAGGGTCAAGGAATACTCTGGTTAGGTGTGAAAAGACAATAATACCCCTAGACTCATTAAAGTAAATAAAGAGGAACCAAGAGTATTTTGGTAATTTGCCAATGGATGTTTCTTGGGAGTTAAGCCATCAAAGTACTTGAGCATGATCAGAGACCCAAGATGACATTCCAAGAGTCCAAAAATGTAGCCCAAGAAATATGCGGGTTAAAGTGGCATTAAAATAATATTTTAGTGACTTTTTAATAAAGTAAAGTTACTCGGTTGAAGTGATAACCGGGGAATTGATCAGATAAAGTTTTGGACTTATCCAAAAGCCATGAGGTTGCATGAAAGGTACCCATAAGATGCCACATGGGACTAATCTAGAGGAAGAAGAAAAAGATAAGAACACGTGGCACGTCTCAGCCGTATATTCTGGGATAAGACTCTGGAATTCTTTGGAAGTGCTGAGTCAGCTGGTAAGGTGTCCCGAGGGCCCCACCATTAAGCCACCTAAGCATGTGAGGTGTCCCTTGATGATGTCACTTTTGATGAGTCATTATGGAGGATGATGTCATCATAGTGATGTAAGCAAGGCTTAGTGAGGAAGCTAAGCGATCTAAGCCGTCCATTGATATTTGATCTGGACCGTTCAATCCACTTCCCTTCACCTATAAATAGAGCTCCACCCCTTCCTATTCAAGGCATCCCATGGAAAGAAGAAGAGAAAGGAATAGATAGAGAGAGAAGGAGAGAAAGAAAAAAAGAAAGGAAGAGAAAGAAGGAGTTATGGCTGAGCTACGAGCAATCCAAAGAGCTTAGGGACTCGGCAAGGTTAAGAATAAGGTAAGTTATTCTAGTCCCTGCTCTAATAAATTAGATGATTGTTCTTATAAATTAGATAGTTAGAATAGAGAAATATCTCTCTCTATAAGGTTAGCCGTGGATAGAAAAAAAGTTAAGGGATTATTAGAATAGGGGTATTGCCTCAGGATAAGCCTGAATTAAGTAAAGTTATGCTAGATAAGATAATAATAAAATATTATTATGCTATGTATAGGCTCTATCCTATGAAAAGGAGTAACCTCAGACCAAAGGTTAAGGATTAAAGGAAGGGTTACAAGCCAGGTAGTGAACTTACCTACTTGTATGCTTATGTTGCTTGAATGTTTTATGTGATATTTACTTACTTTGATGATGTGAAGCATGTATGACTAAATGATGCTCTGTTTTTTTTTTTATGCTATGACTATATATTATAATTAAGGGACATGAAGCATGTAAGTTATCATTATGCAAGCATGATCGCTAAGTACACATATAGTAACATCAAGCATATAGTTGCATACATTGTATGGTTTTCTGTTTGCTACTGAGATTTTCCCCCGAAATCTCACCCCTTCCATATCAATCCAATTACAGTAGGTCTTCTCAAGATGGAGGAGATAAATACACGTGAAGAGAAGTTAATAATTATTTAGCATGATTGATATGTGATTGATGTATGTTATATATATGTAAAGTTAGTTGCTGAAATTTGCCACCATGAACAGTAACTCGTGGTGAAGTAGTCATCTTTGATCTGTAATTAAAAGTAGTAAATAGTTGAATAAAGATATGATATTTTTACAGTAAATAGTAGACATACAAATCTTAGATTTTATATATAGAACGTCTTATTTGAATGTCTACACATGTAGATATAATTTTTCAAAGTTGGAACCAAAATGCTGGATTAAGGGGAAAAACGTTGGATGAACAGTAAAATTATAGCATTGAATGACGTTGACTTGGTCAATGCATGGTCAACAAGTTATTTTTTCATGAAAGAGGATTAAGTTAGCTTCATTTACCAATTTGAAACACTTTGTTTCAATTTTTCAGAATTAGTTATGATTTTTTGAAGTCAGGTCACTTGTCTAGAATTTACACAGTAAATAGTACTTGATAGAGTAAAACTCCAAATTGAGAAATTTGACTTCAATGACCTTGAAAGTGGTTCCAGATGATACCAAATGGTCCCTAAGCAGTATAAAAATTAGGATGTGACAAGACCTATTATAATTGGATTGATATGGAAGGGGTGAGATTTCGGGGGAAATCTCAGTAGCAAACGGTACTAAACAATGTATGCATCCATGATTGGTATTAGTGCTTGCTTGTGATTATGTCAACATAATGTAATGTGCATGCTTCCATGTAACATATGAAATACAATTGGTCAAGGTAATCATAGCACAGAGCTTCAACGATTACATATTAATAACAATCAATCAAGCCATAACACAATCAACCATACATTCAACACATACAAGTTTAGGTAAGTTTACTACCTAGCGTGTAGTCCTTCCTTTAGTCATTAGCTTCTGCTATAAAGTTCCTTATTTTTATAGGTCAGAGCCTATACAGAGCATAATAATATTTTATTATTATCTTATCCAGCATAACTCTACTTAATTTAGGCTTATCCTATGGTAATATCCCTATTTTGACAATCCCCTAGCTTTCTTTCTATCTACTGCTAACCTTATAGAGAGAGATATTTCTCTATTCTAACTACTAAATTCATAAGAACAATCCTCTAATTTATTAGAGTAGGGGCTAGAATAAATTACTTACCTTATTTCTAAGCTCACCGAGTCCCTAAGCTCCTTGGATTGCTCCTAGCTCAACCAGAATTCCTTCTTTCTCTTCTTTTCTTTCTTTTTCTTTCTCTCTTTCTCTCTCTCTCTTCCTTTCTCTTCTTCTTGCCGTGGGTGTGCTTTGGAATGGGAGAGGGTGAGGGGTATTTATAGGTGGAGCAAGGTGGCTTTAACGATCCAGGTCGAACCACGATAAATGGCTCAGATCGCTTAGCTTCCTCAAGAAGCTTCGCCTGCATTATTGCGATGACATCATCATCCTAGATGACTCATCAAAATGACATCATCCATGGACACCTCACATGCTTAGGTGGCATAATGGTGGGGTCCTTGGGACACCTCACCAGCTGACTCAGCGCTTCCAGATAATTCTAGAGTCTTATCCCAGAATATACGGCTGAGATCGTGCCACGTGTCCTTATCTTGTTCTTCTTTCCCTATGCTCATGCCATGTGGCGCCTTGTGGGTCCATTTCACGCCACCCTATGGCTTTCAAATAAGTCCAAATCTTTATTTGATCAATTCCCCGGTTATCACTTCAACAGGGTAACTTTACTTTATTGAAAAGCTACTAAAATATTATTTTAATTCTACTTTAACCCACATAAATATTGGGCTACATTTTTGGACACTTGGAATATCATCTTGGGTCTCTGATCAAGCTCAAGTACTCTGATGGCTCAATTCCCAAGAAACATCCCTTGGCTTATTATCAAAATGCCCTTGGTCCCTCTTTATTTACTTTAATGAGTCTAGGGGCATTATTGTCTTTTCACACCTTACAGAGTATTCCTTGACCCTGGTCATCTATTTAGATAACCTTCCTTGATTGTCTAACCTTAGTCAAATGACCAAAATACCCTTCACTCATTCTTTAATTATTTTATAACATAGGGGTATTTTCATCATTTCGCATATTTTCTGCGTATTTCTTGACTCTGGCCCCTTTTTCCAATGAATTGATGTCGTGGGTTTAGGCCCCTCTTGGCATCATCATGGGCCTCTTTGTGACATCATCTGGGCTCTTTCAGTCCCAGTTTGTTTATTACTTATGTTCATAATCGGATATCGAGCGTTCACGAACTCCCGTCAAAATTCACTAATATGTGAATAACTTTTTCGAAAGAGCTCCTTTCAGGATTCTGTCAGTTCCCTGACCTCTGGCTTCACAGGAAGCAAATTTCTATAACTTTCCACTCATATATGAGATCCAGGAGATCTAATAAAAATTTCAGATAACTTTCAGACTATCAGATAAATTTTAGCTATCTGAAACTCTAATAAAATTTCTGTATTAGCCTAGATTAACCAGTATCATTTTCTCTATCTACTGAAGAAATTTAGGACTGAAATGCTCCCAGGCAGTTTTAAGCCACTTTCGGCTCAACTTTCTATAATTACCATTTGCCCTTGGAAACCTTTCCTCTTTTCAATTAAGTCCCTTAACTTTTCATAATTACACTTAATGGCCCACAACTTGTGTCTACTTTCATCTTTACACCATGAAACTTTTAGACTTTCACTTTAGTCCCTTTCTTTTTCTAAAATGACCATTATGCCCCTAGAAACTTTTACTATTTACACATAAGTCCTTGTACTTTCACTTATTTGTAGTTTAGTCCCTAAAAACCCTCCTGGGATCCGATAAGAAGATTTAGCAGTAAATAAACTGGAACTGAATGAGCCCAAATGGCCAAACACAGACACCCAAAAGAACAGGTGGCATCAAGAAGGCCCAGTAAGATCGTTGGACTGATAGGGGGCCAGTGTCCGGGGAAACCCTATAAAAGTGTGAAATTACCAAAATGCCCCTGTGATGTCTTAAGAAGTAACAGATGAATGAAGGGCATTTTGGTCATTTTGGACAGGCTAGGATGCCCAAGACATGTACAGGAAGGTTAGTCAAACTCAGTATATGCCCTGACAAGGTACAAAGAGGTGTGCAATAACGATTTTGCCCTTAAAGTTAATATAGTGCAAGGAAGGGCACCAAGGGTATTTTGGTCATTTCTAAGGGATCTAAAATTAAGTTTAGACCTAGTATAAGAATGTCAATGATATAAAGAACCCAGATACTAAATTTAAGGTCAGAAGATGTCACATCCTTATTTTTATATATCTTAAGGACCATTCAGTAGCACTTAGAACCACTTTCAGGGTCATTGAAGTCTAAACTCTTAATCTGGAATTTTATCCTTATCGGGTACTGTTCACTGTGGCAAATTCCAGATGAGTGACCTGACTTTGAAAAATCATAATTAATTGTAGAAAAATCGAAATGAAGTGGTTCAAATTGATACATGAAGATAACTTAATTATTTTTCAGGGAAAAATCATTAGTTGATCATTCCTTGACAAATTCAACGTGGGTTAACGTTTCAACTTTACTGTTCATCCAATGATTTTCTCCTGAATCCAGCATTTTGGTCCCAACTTTAACAATTTATATCTTTTCGTGTATACATCCAAATAAAGAATTCTATATATAAAATTAAATATTAGTATGTCTACTTTTTACCATAAAAATATCATACATTTATTCATCCATTCACTATTTTTAACGATTTATCAAACATCAATTGGTCTCCACGGATTACTGTTCACAAAGTTATTTTTCAGCAACCAACCTTACATCATAGTGCATACATACATCACACATCAGTCAAACATGCCAGATAACAATCATTATTAAATAATCAACTCTTATACAGCAGTGCATGATTAACATCCTCATATTCCTATTACATTTTTTGTTGTCTAAAATCTGGCAGCATAACTGCTATATTCCTTCTGTAGAAAGTAACCGATCTTGTACCGATTCGGTAATTCCCGTAGGAACTACGATTCTACGTAAGTACCCATGAAAGACTGGATGAACCTGCTAGGTCCACTCACTTCCAGCCTCCTTAGACAGCACCTACATACACAGTACGTATCACTTCCTTTCTTTGTTCCTGCTTCGTTGCCAGAATTTCGGCAGCATAACGGCGTCTCTTAAAATTTCCAAATTTTATTTTGACAGAACCTCCCCTGTAATGTTATATATGGGAATGAGATTCAAAAGAATCTCAGTAGCAACAATCATAACAATATATGTAATGCAGAGTGACAGTGCTTGCTTGTGATTGTGTACAGATAGGTATGCTGCATGCTTCCATATTCAATAACATATGATCATAGCATTGTAATAGAGCTTCAAGCATAACATATAAGACAACAATCCAACCAAACAATAGCACAACAACATTACATAAAAGTTAGGATTAGTTACTACCTCAAAAGCAGAACTCTAGAACCTCTCTACTGCTTCCAACTCCACCAGAACTTCATTTCTTCTTTCTTTTTCTCACTTTCTCTCTCAAGCACTTCCTTATCACTCTAAAGAGCTCCTTGGCCGTGAGAATGAGAGGCATGGGGGGTATTTATAGTTTTGAGGAGTGGCATTCTTGTAATTTTGAAGCCATCTGATCCTGTGGTCCTGGTTTTTCCGGAATTTCCTATTTTTCTTTATTCCTTTTACTACATCATCCATGACATCATTCAAGGCCACCTCATGGGACACCTCACCTCACACATTTATCACATGGCACAAATGGAGGGAGCTAGAAGCCTTCTGGAAGCTTTCCGGTCCAATCCGGTACCGGCCCAGTCTGTCGCCTCGAAAACTGGACCATTTTCTAAATCTAATTTTTCTAAAAACCCATATTATGTCTTCTGGCCTTGAACTTAGTATCTGGATCCTTTATATCATTAACATTTTAATACTGGGTCTAAACTCAATTACAGATCCCCTGAAAAATGACCAAAATACCCCTGGATGCCCTTTCATGCACTATCTTAACCCTAAGGGCAAAACTGTCATTTTACACCTTTCTGTACTTCATCAGGGCATATACTGACTTTGGTTAACTTCACCTGTATATATCTTGGCCTCTAGGCCTGTCCAGAATGACCAAAATACCCTTCACACACTTGCTACCCCTTTAGTACTACACAGGGGCATTTTCGTAATTTCGCACTTTTCCGGGGTTCTGCCGGACACTGGCCCACCTATCAGTCCAAGAGTCTTATTGGGCCTTTGTTGACACCATTTTTGGGCCTTTCTGGGTCCATTACCTTTATGGCATGCATTTCGAGGAATCTTCCCCTGGCACAGTTCATCGAATATTTTAACTATTATTCACCGTTTATACACGTTTCCGGACACCGGCTCCTTTTCCCAGATACAGTAGCCTACTGTGTTCAGGCATCCCTATGGGTTATAACAGTCATCTGACTGAGGTCATCCGATCGCATTCAGTCGCTTTTAAAATACCGATAAATCTCCCTATCGGATACCCGGAGGCCTCATACTCCCGTCTGTATTTACTAATTTGTGAATAACTTTTTCTACACACCTCCTATCGGTATTCTGTCAGTTTCCTGACATCCGCCCCACAAGGGCGCATCATCCTGTAATTTCTTACTTATATCTGAAATCTAGGGTATCCGATAGGAATTTTTATAATTTTTGGACGATCAATCCATTTTTGGCTATCTGGAGTCTTCAAAAATTCCGGTATTAGGTTGGATTACCCAGCGTCACCTGCCCTATCTTCTGGTAAAATCTGAGACTGAAATGCTGTCGGGCAGTCCAAACCACTTCTGGCCCAACTTTCTTTAATTATACTTTAACCCCAGGGAACTTTTCTTCTTTGCAATTAAGTCCCTTAAATTTGGCTAAAATTACACTTTAAGACCCCACATTTTTGTCTACCTTTCTTTCCTAACCTTAAACTTTCCATAATTGCACTTAAGTCCATTCATTTCCTTTCTTTTGCAATTTAATCCTTTTCTTTACATAAAGGACCACATTTTTTCCTGAAAAAGAACTCATATTCCATTTAATCTGTACATAGAAATCAGTACAGAAAATTAAGGATATTACAGAAGACGTATTATGGAATCTCAGAAAGATTAGATATAGAAAACAGTCCGGTTTTCGAGGAATCGGGCTGGTACCTAATTGGACTGGAATTTTTCTAGAGACTTCTTGGCTCTTCAATTTCTCCACATGGCTGATTAGGTGTCCCATGAGGTGTCTCTTGGATGATGTCATGGTGGTGATGTCATAAATGGAAAAGAAAAGAAAATCCAAGATTAAATCTTGGCCTTTAGATCAAATAGTGCATAAAATGATCTTGGCCTTCAATTTTCCCCAAAAATTTCTATAAATACCCCCTCCATTTCAGATTCATTTTGGTAAAGAGGATACCTTGGGGAAACTCTTGCAAAATTTCCATTCAAGCCAAAAGGAAGCAAGCACCTTGGAGGAACTATCAAGGTAATTAGTTCCCTTGATCCTAGACTATGTTCTAGTAGATTTGCTCTTGAGTTTAAGTGGTTTTTGAAGCATAAATCTTGTGGAGGTGCTGCTGGAATTTTGGTGTGCATGTAAAAAGAACATGAGTTTTATGTTATGGATAGTTTAGACAAGTTTAAACAAGCTAGAATCAAGTGGTAATGACTTAGGAATTCAAATATGATTGTGAATCAAACATTGGGTGTTGTTCTGTACAATACAAAATCACTGTTCATATGTTGGAATTTCATGATTTTGACGCTTTCAATGGGTTTAAAATGGAAAATTGTGTGGGGTTATAGTAGAGAAACAAGTATTGGAAGCATTGGAATCAAAATGAGAATTTTTGGAAAATTGGAATAGCTTTTCGGTTCTGTACAGCACCTTGGGAAGCAATTGGATTCTGGAATTTCTGAATGCATATTTAGATTCTACATGGAAAATTATGTGGAAATGAACCATGAGAGTTTAGTTTAGAAGGATGTAATCATAAGTCACAAATTAGAGAAAGAAAGGGCTTAATGAAACCCTAGCCTTGAAATTCGATTGGAATTGAGTTGTAACTTGGTAATTGCTTTGTTATGCCTAGATTTTGACATTTGTGGGAAAGAAGGATCAAGTCAAGAAGAAACTTGCAAAGATACATAAGAGGTAGCAAGAATACCTAACTATAAACTTATGTTGTTTGATTTATATGCTTGCTTGTTATGCATGAAGTTTGGTTGAGCATGAAATGTTATGTGATGATGATGATATTGGAAATTGTGCCCTAGGGGCCAATCATTGTCTTATATATATTATTATTTTATGAATTTCTTAATTATGTTATCACATTATTTGCATGTTTACTGTGATGACCATCCTTGGATAACTCATGATCTTATCCTAAATGTCCCTGGTCGGTCATCTATAAGGGAGTAGAGATGAAATAAGACCAGTATGACTTTGAAGATATATAGAGATATAAATCAAAGTCATAGGCACATGTAAGAGTACAAGGTGTTGGACCGACCCACTATGAGAGAGCTGCATGGGTTGAGTCATAAGCTTCTCTCATATACAAATCATGTCATTATGCCCTTTGACCTGAGATCATCATGGATTCCTACATGACAAACGCTCAGCTTTGACTTAGTCAAAAGTTACTTTTGACCGAGTGATCATAAAGGCTATGTTTGGGCTTGGTGGTTTTTCATGCAGAGGAATGTGAATGGTCAAGATAGAATTTGTCCCTCACATTCGTAGAGAGATATTGCTGGGCCCCTCGATGAGTGAGTCTGAGAAATGTATGGCCATACTGTAATGAAAAGGTAGTTCCATTTCTATAGTCAGACTACTCAGGGATCGAGAAAGTAACGGTCTGGAACAGGAGGATGATGTTCTCCATGCCTCATCCATGACCAAAATATCGTGTGACAAAAGGGACGTGATATGGTTGTATGAAAGGTTACATTGTTTATCGATCCTCATATGATTTGGGTAGTCCTAATGTCTTGCTAGAGACCGCTTAAGACTTGTGGGTCAGTATAGTAACTGGCCCACTGCCAACTTCATATGGGCCTACAGGGTCACACACAAAATAGCCGAACACGGGCTATGATGTCCAGGTTCATTGAATCTAAGACATGTCTTGATTCAATGAATAATCTAGGGTAGATTTATATATTTTATATATATAAATTTGTATATATATATTATATATAATATAAGAGATATTTGCAAGATTTTATTTATAAGGATAAATTAAATCTCGATCACTTTTGAATTTGAATTTAAATTGATATGATCTATTTGAATTTAAAATTTAAATTGATAAGATATCTCAAATTTAATTTATGAGAATAAATCAAATATAATTCCGTCTTATCTTTATTTTAAATTAAATAAATAGGTGAATTAAATCTGTGAGACGGATTTAATAAAACCCATATTTATTTAATTAGTTTCTTATCAAATTATGAAACATATGATATTGTATTAATTTCAGAATTAATAATATAAGATTAATTCTGAAACCCAACCCAATTAGAAGCCTGATAGCATACTATATATTTGACATTAGGGGCTAGGGTTTTACATACACATAAGAGAAAAAGGGGCAAGGAGAGTGTAAAAGGTTTGTAGATAAGAAACTGCCAACATAGAGACGGTGAGGACGAATTCTTGAGAAAGCCCTAGAGGGACAAAAGGCGCTAACATGTCGTTCATGGTTGGAACGCTTTTCATGTGGATACCGGTAGAGGAAGCTGATATGAGTTGTCGACTTCTTGTGATCGAGAAAAGAGCACCAGGTACGACGATGTCGTGACCGGTTGACACATAGGTCGCGACTAAATAGGCATCTGAACGTCAGAAATCCGAAAAGAGGCTACAGGTCGCGACTAGTAGCTGGTGAGGTCGCAACGGAAAACTCTAGATACGACAGGTCGTGACTAGAAGCTGAGGAAGTCACGACTGAAAACTCCAGAGGCGAAGAGTCGCGACTAGTGGATACTGAGGTCGCGACTACAGCTCGAATACCGAAGGTAAAACTTCTTTCTCCTTGACTTAAACACACTCGGTAGATCTGGCAGGGAATGGAAAAATTTTTAAAGTTAATTTCCGCTGCGTGTCTTCCAATTCCTTTCAGTGGTATCAGAGCCATGCCGTTTTGTATTTAAGTTAGGTTTGATTATTGATACATGTGATGTATGTTAGATTTCTTAGCCGATTATATGATAACATGTGAATTATGTATGACATAAAGGGAATCCATTTTATGTATGACATAAGAAATCCGAAAGAAAATTGAAATCGCTGGTGTATGTTAATTGATTTGATCAATTAATATTGAAGGGGTCTAAGGAAACATTCAAGCGGGACCGCTGTGGCTACCTGGTCGTAGCGTAACATAATCATAATACATACAGCCTTTCCTGTTGTATGAATATTTTGAAACATTTATTGCCCTTTGAAACATCATTCTTTATATCTCTCAGAGTACTCTTGCTATAGCACTCTCAACTGGATTATATCTCTCTTGCCGAAAATTCTGGTAGAAAATAACTGTACTGATTCGGTAATTCCCCATGAGAACTACCATTCTACGTAAGTACCCAGGAAAGACTGGATGAACCGGCTAGGTCCACCACTTCCAGCCTCCTTAGACAGCACCTACGTAACAGTACTCTGTATAGTCTACCAGCACAACGACATTTTTCTAGTACACATCTTTAAATTTTAACCTTAAATCTTGACCTTAACCTTAACCTTACATATACTCAATTGGAATTATCTTAGATCATTGGAATACCTTTTAAACTTAAAAACATTAATTTCCAAGAGGTGGGCTACGGGTACTATTCACTATCACTATTCATTGGGTAATTCCCGATTACAGCCTGAACTTTGAAAATTCATAATTAAATCTAGAAAAATATTTTTGAGGTTATTGCAATTTCTAATGAACGATATTTCATTCAACTTTGATAGAAAAACATCAAAATGAGGTTTCCTTGTCCAGATCGAATCAGTTTATTCGTTGAACTTTACTGTTCATTTGGTAAATCTGGAAGTTCCAGTTTCTTTGCCCCATTTTCAAAAATTCATTTCTCCTTGCATACTTATCCAATTGAGTCGAATTACCTACGGATTTAAATATCAGAATGTGTACTTTAATCTCATAAAATTTCATGGAAAAACTCATTCATTTACTATATGAAATTAGCGCATGAACCTCACTGCCTCTGAGTAGTCGTATTATCTTATTCCAGATTTTAACTACCGACTTTGAAAAATCATAACAATTCGAGTTCTTAACCAAATGAGGAGTTCTTGGTGTACAATTAAATATATGGATCTTAGCTATGTTCATAGCAAATTTCACATGAAATCGAATAGAATAAGTTACTCAAACTATCTCTGGAAGTAATCTGCCTTAGCTCGGATCCAGTGAGTAAATTCATTATACATACTAATATATCATCACATAAATTAAAGGCATGCTTTCCAAGTCATACACCATTCATACATCCACAATTACCTCCTTCCTTATGATGTTCCAGCACCTAGATCATGGTTATGGGGGGTGAGATTTGGGGGAATCTCAGTAGCAAACAATACCAAACAATGCATGTATTAATGTAAAGACTTGTGCTTGCTTGTGAAAGTGTTATCATAGTGTGATGAGCATGCTTCCATGTATCATATGAAATACAATTGGCCAAAGTAATCATAACATAACAGAGCTTCAATCATCTACCATATACACACAATTCAACCAAGCCATAGCACAATCAAGCATACATTATATACATAAAAGTCTAGGGTAAGTTCACTACCTTGGACTTAAGCTTTCTTTCTTATGCTTGCACTTGCTTCCCAAGCTTTCCAATCATGAAGCTTTTTGGTCAATCATTCCCCAACACCTTCTTAGAGGTTTTAAGGTACTAAACACATTCATATTCATTACATAATCCATTAGGACCATGAACTCAAACACTACTCAAGACTACCTCTCTTGAACATTTCAACTTGCTTTACTTAACTTCCTTTAATTTTTACCAATTAGCTTAGCTTTTGAATCAATTGATGTCTTGACCTTACCCTACACAATTTCACCTTTTGAATCCATTTATGAACTCAAAATAACCAAATTCTAGCAACAATACACTGTTATGTACAGATTTGGAAAAGCATACATAAATCTTCCAAAAATTCACATTTTGATTCCAATGCTTCCCATACTTGTTCCTCCACTTTTCCCCCACACAAAATCTCATTTTAAGACCATTGGAAGCATCAAAATCATGAAATTCAAATCACTATTCACACGAGTGAACAGTATCGTGAGGAATTTTCAACATTATAACCTTTAATTCCAATGGTTTCCAAGGTTCAAACCCTTTCCAATCCTACACAAAATTGTAACACCCCAATTTTCAGGCCAGAGACTTAGAAAGTAGCCTGAAATAGATATATCCCTTTCAACAGAAGTCCCCAAAACATACAGAGAGTTTTAGGGACTAAACTGCAAATAAGTGAAAGTTCAGGGACTTATATGTAAATAGTGGACGTCCCTAGGGATATAGTGGCCATTTATGCAAAGAAAGGGATTAAATTGCAAAAGAAAGGAAATGGAAGGACTTAAGTGCAGTTATGGAAAGTTTAAAGCCAAAAAGGAAAAGTAGACAAAAAGGTGGGGTCCTTAAGTGTAATTTTAGCCAAATAAAAGGGACTTAATTAAAAAGAAGAAAAGTTCCCTGGGGCTAAATTGTAATTAAAGAAAGTCAGGCCGGAAGTGGTTTGGACTGTCCGAAAGCATTTCAGTCCCATATTTCACCAATAGATAGAGCAAGTGACGCTGGGTAATCCAGCTTAATACCGGAATTTTTCAAGACTCCAGATAGCCAAAATTGATCTGATAGTCCAAAAGTTATAAAAATTCCTACCGGATATCCTAGATTTCAGATATAAGTGAGAAATTACAGCATGATGCGTCCTGATAGGGCGGATGTCAGGAAACTAATAGAATACGGATAGGAGGCCTGTAGAAAAAGTTATTCAAAAATTAGCAAATACAGACGGGAGTGTGAGGCCTCCGGGGATCCGGTTGGGAGATTTATCGGTATTTAAAAAGGGACTGAATGAGCTAGGATGATCTCAGTCAGATGACTGTTATAACCCACAGGGATGCCTAAACACTGTAGGCCAGTGTATCTGGTAGAAGGACCCGGTGTCCAGAGATGTGTATAAATGGTACATAATAGTTAAAGTACTCGATGAATATGGGCAGGGGAAGATTCCTCGTAATACATGCCATGAAGGTAATGGACCCTGAAAGGCCCAATAATGGTGCCATCAAAGGCCCAATAAGACACTTGGACTGATAGGTGGGCCAGTGTCCGGCAGAACCCCGGAAAAATACGAAATTACGAAAATGCCCCTGTGTTGTATTAAAGGGGTAGTGATGTATGAAGGGCATTTTGGTCATTCTGGATAGGCCCAGGAGCCAAGGAACATATAGATAAAGTTACTCAGAGTCAGTATATGCCCTGAAAGGGTACAGAAAGGTGTAAAATGACAATTTTACCCTTAGGGTTAAGATAGTGTAAGAAAGGGCACCCAAGGGCATTTTGGTAATTTGCCAAGAGATGTTTCTTGGGAATCGAGCCATCAGAGTACTTGAGCTTGATCAGGATCCAAGATGACATTCCTAAGCCCAAAAACGTAGGCCCAGTGATATGTGGGAAAAAGTGACATTAAAATACTATTTTAATGCTGTTTCAATAAAGTAAAGTTACTCGATCAGTACGATAACCGAGGAGGTGATTAGATAAAGTCTTGGACTTATCTAGATAGCATTGGATGGCGTGACAGGTGCCAGTAAGATGCCACATGGCGCCAACATAGAGGAGGAAGAAAAAGTTAAGGACATGTGGCATAATCTTAGCCGGTGAGTCCAGTTTGTGGGAACTCGGACCGGACCGGTACTGGATTGGACTGAAAATGCTGAGTCAGCTGATGAGGTGTTCTAGGAATTTTGACATGTGAGAAATGTGCATGCTGAGGTGTCCACTGAGGTGTCCTGGGTGATGTAGTAAAAGAGAATAAAAGAAAATAGGAAAATCCAGGAAAAACCAGGACCACAAGTTCATATGGCTTCAAAATTACAAGAATGCCATTGAAGGAAACTATAAATACCCCTTGCTCTTCATATTCCATGGCCAAGAGTATTTAAGAGAGAGGAGGAAGTGCTAGAGAGAGAAAGTGAGAGGAAGAAAGAAAGAAATGAAGTTCTGGCGGAGCTGGAAGCAGTATAGGGGTTATAGAGTTCTGCTAAGCCTTTGAGGTAGTAACTAATCCTAGCTTTTATGTAATGGCTTTGTGATTTGTTGTGCTATTGTTTGGTTGGATTTTTGTCTTATATGTTATGCTTGAAGCTCTACTGCAATGCTATGATCATATGTTATTGAGTATGGAAGCACGCAGCATACTTATCTGTACACAATCACAAGCAGGCACTGCCACTCTGCATTACATATATTGTTATGATTATTACTACTGAGATTCCCCCGAATCTCATCCCAATAAATAACCCATTATAGGGGAGGTTATGTCAAAGTAAATTTTGGAAATTTTAAGAGACGCCGTTATGCTACCGAAATTATGACAAGATAAGGAGAGCAGCTGATACGTACTATATACGTAGGTACTGTCTAAGGAGGATGGAAGTGAGTGGACCTAGCCGGTTCATCCAGTCTTTCCTAGGTACTTACGTAGAATGGTAGTTCTCACGGGAATTATCGAATCGGTACAAGATCAGTTACTTTCTGAAGATGAAGCGTAGCGGTTATGATGCCGGATTTCAGGCAGGAAAAGATGTAATAGAGATATGGGAAATTTTGTACATACCCAGATGTAAAACAACTTATCAATTAATAATAAGTGTTGTTTGGCATGTTTGACTGATATAGGATGGATGTATGCATATGTTTGCAAAGTTGAGTGCTGGAATTGGCCACTGTGAACAGTAACACGTAGTGACATGATAATGTTTGATAAATAATTAAAAATAGTAAGTGGATGAATAAATGTATGAAATTTTTAAGGTAAATAGTAGACATACCAAGCTTCGATTTGATATATATAATGACTCATTTGGATGTCTACACAAGGAGATATAAATTATCAAAGTTGGGACCAGAATGCTGGATTCAGGAGAAAAACGTTGGATGAATAGTAAAGTTGTAACGTTGACTGACATTGACTAGGTCAATTAATGGTCAACGAGTTATTTTTCCCTGAAATATAATTGAGTTAGATTCACGTATCAATTTGAAACACTTCATTTAAATTTTTATAGAATTAGTTATGATTTTTCTAAGTCAGGTCACTCATCTGGAATTCTCATAGTGAACAGTACTCGATAAGAGTAAAACTCCAGATTGAGAAATTGGAGTTCAATGACCTTGAAAGTGGTTCTAAATGCTACCAAATGGTCCCTAAGATGTATGAAAGGAAGGATGTTTCAAAAATCATCATATAAACTCAATGGAAGTATTAAATCATTGAAATTCCATTTCCTTCTATCATGAACAGTGCATGAACAGTGCAAACCGAAATGGTAAAGTCAAGAACATTAACTTACTTCACAACTAAGCATGTAACTAACTTGTTTAAACTTGTCTTAACTATCTATGACTTAAAAATCATATTCCTTTCACATATACACAAAAATTCCAGCAGCATCTCCCCAAGATTTAAGCCTCAAAAATCACTTAAACTCAAGCACAAACCATAAGGACAAAGTCTAGAAGTAAGGGAGCAACTTACCTTACAAGCTTCTTCAAGATCCTTGCTTCTTCCTTGCTTGAGAAATATTTTCCAAGCGCTTCCTTCCCCTTTCTTGCTCATGGTTTTGGCTTGCAAATGAGGGGGTATTTATAGCAAAAGTCATGGGCCATTTGAAGGCCAAGATCACATTAGGAATTATTTGATCTAATGGTTAAAAGTTTGATATTGAAATATCTTTTCTCTTCACACTCATGACCTTACCACCATGACATCACTAGCATGGCCTACTTGGTACACCTAATCCCCCTTTTTGGAGCCATTTTAAAGTCCTTGTGGGTCCCACCATGTGCAAACTCTAATTCTTACTTTATCTCTTTTGTTTCTTTTAAAAAAAATCCATAAATTATTCATTATTGGACTTGGGCTCCAAGATAACTTTTGGGCCTTATTGAGCTGGCCTAGGACAAAAATGTTGGGCCTCTTTTAGGTCCAATAGCTATTTGGCACAAATCCCAATGTACTTTCATTTTACCGATATCTTTAAATTACCCTAATCTCAGAATAAATGCTAAACACCTCCTTTAATTGTTCTAACATTTTTAGAAATTCATTCTAATATAAAATGAATTCTCTACAAAGTTTCATAATTTTCTGAATCCAGAAGTCCTGATAAAAATTTCATACGTTTCCTGTAATCCTTTTATCGGTGTCCTTTTTCACCGTAAATTCCATAATTAATTCTACAGGACTCCTTTTTGACTTCTATCAACTCCATAAATTCTCATATTAATTATAATAATTTACTATCAAATTTCCTCTGATATCCATCCATTGTGTGAAATGACCAAAATGCCCTCCATTTACTTCTAGTTTATTAGGCATCACAGTGACATTTTCATAATTTTGCACTTTGGCTCTTAGACTTTCTTCCTCTTCCAATTAATCCTTTTATTTACATAAATATGGACACATCTTTTCCTAAACATCTCATATATTTTATTCAATCTGTACATACAACTTAGTACAGAAATTAGGGATGTTACACCCTTCACATAATATGAATTTTGATTCTTGAATGTTTGGGTATGGTGAACAATATGGCTCTAGATTACAAGTGTTGTAATTTTTCTAAATACGGCCTGTGTGTCATGCCTTCCTCTAATTACTCTCTGTTGGAAATTGTGCCCTAGGGGCCAATCATTGTATCGGGTTATCACATTATTTGTATGTTTACTGTGATGACAATCCTTGGATAACTCGTGATCTTATCCTAAATGTCCCTGGTCGGTCATCTATGTGGGAGCAGAGATGAAATAAGACCAGTATGACTTTGAAGATATATAGAGATATAAATCAAAGTCATAAGCACATGTAAGAGTACAGGGTGTTGGACCGACCCGCTATGAGAGAGCTGCATGGGTTAAGTCATAAGTTTCTCTCATATACAAGCCATGTCACTATGCCCTTTGACCTGAGATCATCATGGATTCCTACATGACAAACGCTCAGCTTTGACCTAGTCAAAAGTCACTTTTGACCGAGTGATCATAAAGGCTATGCTTGGGCTTAGTGGTTTTCATGCGGAGGAATGTGAATGGTCAAGATGGAATTTGTCCCTCACATTCGTAGAGAGATATTACTGGGCCCCTCGATGAGTGAGTCTGAGAAATGTATGGCCATACTGGAATGGAAGGGTAGTTCCATTTCTATATTCAGACTACTCAGGGATCGAGAAAGTAATGGTCAGGAATAGGAGGATGACGTTCTCCATGCCTCATCCTTGACCGAAATATCATGTGACAAAAGGGACGTGATATGGTTGTATGAAAGGTTACATCGTTTATCGATCCTCATATGTTTTGGGTAGTCGTAATGCCTTGCTAGAGACCGCTTACGACTTGTGGGTCAGTATAGTAACTGGGCCACTGCCAACTTCATATGGGCCTACAGGGTCGCACACAAAACAGCCCAATGCGCGTGATGTCCAGATTCATTGAATCTAAGAGATGTCTAAATTCAATGAATAATCTAGGGTGGATATATATTTTATATATATATATAAATTAGTTTATATATATTATATATATAATATAAGAGATATTTGTAAGATTTAATTTATAAGGATAAATTAAATCTCTATCATTTTTGAATTTGAATTTAAATGGATATGATCTATTTGAATTTGAAATTCAAATTGATAAGATATCTCAAATTTGATTTATGAGAATAAATCAAATATAATTCTGTCTTATCTTTATTTTAAATTAAATAAATAGGTGAATTAAATCTGTGGGACGGATTTAATATAAACCATATTTATTTAATCAGTTTCTTATTAAATTATGCAATATATGATATTGTATTAATTCAGAATTAATATAAGATTAATTCTGAAGCCCGGCCCTATTAGAAGCCCGATAGCTTCCTATATATTTGACATTAGGAGCTAGGGTTCCACACACAATACATCTCTACACACACATTCAGAAGTGAGAAAAGGGGGCAGGGAGAGTGCAAAAGGTTTGCACATAAGAAACTGCCGAAATAGAGACGGTGAGGACGGAATCTCCAGAAAGCCCTAGAGGGACAAGAGGCGCTAGCACGTCGTTCGCAATTGGAACGCTGTTCGTGTGGATACCGATAGAGGAAGCCCATCTGAGCTGTCGACTTCTACGATACGACCAGACACGAAGCAAGGTCGCGACCAGAACACGCTGAGGTCGCGACCATACGGGCATCTGAACGCCAGAAATCCGAAAAGAGGAGACAGGTCGCGACGTGAAGCTGAATACGTCGCGACTACAAACTCCAGAGACGTCCGGTCGCGACTAGAGGCAGAAGAGGTCGCGACTAACAACTCCAGAGGCGACAGATCGCGACTAAAAGCTGAGGAGGTCGCGACTGAAAGTTCCAGAGGCGAGGAGTCGCGACTAGTGGACACTAAGGTCGCGACCAAAGCTTGAAACCGAAGGTAACACTTCTTTCTCCTTGACTTAAACACATTCGATAGATCCTGGCTGGGAATGGAAAAATTTTTAAAGTTAATTTCCGCTGCGTGTCTTCCAATTCCCTTCACTCTCGTTGTACATTCTCTTCTCATCTCACTCACCTCAAATGTTAAAACGAGGTTTCCTTATGTAATTTTCCTATTCTAATTAGAGATCTCCTCTCATTGGCTTGAGGGGACTTAGGATAAGTGAACCATATTGTATCACGTTTAAGATTATACATCTTATACTTATATGTTTGATATGCATGTTACTTGTATGAGATACAATCGAGATACATGCATCTTATAAACCAGATAGATAATTAAGCCCTCTAATTCAAATCTTAAGTCATAATGCTGTCAATTAATGAACACTTGTCAAAACCTCGATCGCTCATTTGTACGCTCCACCAAAGTGGGTGCATTTGAGTTATCTTGGGGAGATAAGCAAAGAGTAATGGTGCTACTCACATATGTTTGTTATTGTTTGACTTAATTGAGATTATCAAAACGGTTTTAGGTCTCAAGGCATTAGATGGGATTAAAACATGCCAGATCATATGATGATGGAATCCCATGAACATCTAAGAGTTATATTTGATGTAATTGGTAAAGTTGTTACCTACCTAAATAACTTAAAGTTGAGCATCCTGCCAAAGCGGACTCAAGTTTAAGCCAAATATGGATCTTAGCCCACTAATTATTACATTGAGGGTTATTTTATTCAGTGGGAGATTGCTAATTCGCTTGCATATTTTAATTGTAGAATCATGACGACTAGTAATACTGCTATATTATTGTTACGATATGTCCTTGAGAAGAACAAACTCAATGGGACAAACTTTCTTGACTCGTTCAGGAACTTGAGAATTGTTCTCAAGTAGGAAAGAAAGTCATATGTCCTAGATCAACCCATTCCTGAGGAGCTAGCAGCTAATGCTCCTAGAGCTCAGAGAGATTCTTATGCGAACCATAAGGAAGACTCTGTCGATGTGGGATGCTTGATGCTTGCCACCATGGTTCCGGAGCTCCAAAGAGATCTGGAACACATGGAGGCTTATGAGATGATTGTGCATCTCAAGGAAATGTTCTAGCAATAGGTAAGGCAAGAGAGGTATGAGACCATTAAGGCCTTACATTCCTGCAAGATGGCTGAAGGTGCATCAGTGAGTACTCATGTTTTAAAAATGAAAGGGTACATTGATCACCTTGAGAGACTTTGATTTCCCATGAGCCAGGAGTTGCTGCGAATTTGATCCTGAACTCACTCCCAGAAAGTTATGACCAATTTGCCATGAACTACAACATGAACAACATGGAGAAATCTATTTCTGAATTGCATGGGATGCTTAAAACTACTGAGCCGACTGCTAAGAAGAAGCCCAGTACAATTTTGATGGTTCAGAAAGGCAAGGGTATGAAAAAGAAAGGCAAGGGCAAGGGGAAGGGTCATGGCTCATCGTGTAAGACCAAAGAGTCAGGCAAGCCCGAAACCAAGCCTGCACCAAAGAAGGCAAAGCCTCCAAAGGAAGGAGTTTGCTTCTTCTAGAATGAACCGGGTCATTACAAGAGGAATTGCAAACTCTACCTTGAAGATCTGAAAAAAGAACAAGAAGGATAGTGTAACATCCCAATTTCAGGCCTAGAGACTTAGAAAGTAGCCTGGAATAGATAGACTACCAGAGCAGAAATCCCAGAAACATACAGAGGGTTTTTAAGAACTGAACTGTAAATAGGTAAAAATCCAGGGACATATATGTAAATAGTGAAAGTCCCTAGGGATATAATGGCCATTTATGCAAATAAAGGGATGAAATTGTAAAAGAAGGAAAACGTAGGGACTTAAGTGCAATTATGAAAAGTTCAAGGCTAAAAAGGAAAAGTAGACAAAAATATGGGGTCTTTAAGTGTAATTTTAACCAAATAAAGGGACTTAGTTGAAAAGAAGAAAAGTTCCAGGGGCAAAAGTGTAATTATGAAAACCTGGACCAGAAATATGCAAAAATAGTGATCTTATTCAGATCAGCCCCATATTTTACCAGTAGATAGAGCAAGTGATGCTGGGTAATCCAGCTTAATACCAGAATTTTCTCATGACTCCAGATAGCCTAAATTTATCTGATAGTCCAAAAGTTATAAAAATTCCTACCGGATATCCTAGATGTCAGATATAAGTGAGAAATTACAGGATGATGCGTCCTGATAGGGCGGATGTCGGGAAACTAATAGACTACCGATAGGAGGCCTGTAGAAAAAGTTATTCAAAAATTAGCAAATACAGACGGGAGTGTGAGGCCTCCGGGGATCTGGTTGGGAGATTTATCGGTATTTGAATTGGGTCTGAATGAGCTCAGGTGATATCAGTCAGATGCCTGTTATGACCCAAAGGGATGCCTAGACACAGTAGGCCAGTGTATTTGATAAAAGGAGACGGTGTCCGGAGATGTGTATAAACGGTGTATAACGGCGAAAATACCCGATGAACATTGCCGGGGAAGATTCCTCGTGATGCATGCCATCAAAAGCCTAGTAAGACCCTTGGACTGATAGGTGGGCCAGTGTTCGGTGGAACCCTGGAAAAGTACGAAATTACGAAAATGCCCCTATGTTGTACTAAAGAGTAATAGATGAATAGAGGGCATTTTGGTCATTATGGACAGGCCCAGAAGCCAAGGCACATACAGATAAAGTTACTCAGAGTTAGTATATGCCCTAACAGGGTACAGAGAGGTGTAAAATAACGATTTTACCCTTAGGGTTAAGATAGTGCAAGAAAGAGCACCAAGGGCATTTTGGTCATTTCGCAAGGGATCTGTAATTAAGTTTAGATCCAGTATAAAAATGTTAATGATATAAAGGAACCAAATACTAAATTTAAGGTCAGAAGACATAATATGGATTTTCAGAAAAATCAGATTCAGAAAACAATCCAATTTTCGAGGAATCGGACCGAGCAGGTACCGGATTGGACTGGAAATTTTCCAGAGGCTTCTTGGCTCTTCCAATTTCGCCACATGCTGAATAGGTGTCCCATGTGGTGTCCCTTGGATGATGTCATGGTGATGATGTCATAAATGGAAAAGAAAATAGGAAATTTCAGGAAAAACGGTGGCCACAAGTTCAGAGTTCTTGAGAATTACGAAAGTGCCATCCATGGAAACTATAAATACCCCCTCCCCTTTCATTTGCATCATGGACAAGAGCCCTTTATAGAGAGAGAAGTGAGTTCTAGAGAGAGAAAGTAAGATGAAGAAAGAAAGAAGGAAGTTCTTGCGGAGCTGGAAGTAGTATAGAGATTCTAGAGTTCTGCTAAGCTTTTGAGGTAGTAACTAATCCAAGCTTTTATGTAATGACTTTGTGATTTGATGTGCTATTGTTTGGTTAGATTGTTGTCTTATATGTTATGTTTGAAGCTCTACTGCAATGCTATGATCATATGTTATTGAGTATGGAAGCACGGAGCATACTTATCTGTACACAATCACAAGCAAGCACTATCACACTGCATTACATATATTGTTATGGTTGTTACTACTGAGATTTCCCCGAATCTCATCCCAATAAATAACCCATTACAGGGAGGTTATGTCGAAGTAAATTTTGGGAATTTTAAGAGAAGCCGTTATGCTGCCGAAATTATGACAAGATAGCAGTAGTGAAGAAAGGAGCTGATACGTACTGTGTACGTAGGTACTGTCTAAGGAGACTGAAAGTAAGTGGACCTAGCCAGTTCATCCAGTCTTTCCTGGGTACTTACGTAGAATGGTAGTTCTCACGGGAATTACAGAATCAGTACAAGATCAGTTACTTTTTAAAGATGAAGCCTAGCGGTTATGCTGCCGGATTTCAGGCAGGAAAAAATATAATAGAAATATGAGGATTTTGTACATGCCCTGATGTATAACAACTTATTATTTAATAATAGGTATTGTTGGCATGTTTGACTAATATGTGATGGATGTATGCATATGTATATAAAGTTGAGTGCTGGAATTTGCCGCTATGAACAGTAACTTGTGGTGACATAGTGATGTTTGATCTATAATTAAAAATAGTAAATGGTTGAATAAATGTATAATATTTTTATGGTAAATAGTATACATACCAAGATTTGATTTGATATATATAATGACTCATTTGGATGTCTACACATGGAGATAAAAATTATCAAAGTTGGGACCCAAAATGCTGGATATAGGAGAAAAACGCTGGATGAACAGTAAAGTTGTAACGTTGACCTATTGGTCAAGGAGTGGTCAACGATTGATGTTTCCCTGAAAGATAATTGAGTTAGCTTCATGTAGCAATTGGAACCACTTTATTTTGATTTTTATAGAATTAGTTATGATTTTTTAAAGTCAGGTCACTCCTCTGGAATTTACACAGTGAACAGTACTCGATAAGAGTAAAACTCCAGATTGAGAAACTGGACTTCAGTGACCTTGAAAGTGGTTCTAAATGCTACCAAATGGTCCCTAAGACGTACGAAAGGAAGGATGTTTCAGATAGCGGGGCTATCGCTTCAGGTTTTTATGTTATAGACATTCATCTCTCTACTTCCACTACATGGGTATTAGATACTGCATGTGGTTCTCATATTTGTACAAATGTGCAGGGCCTAAAGGACAGTAGAAAGCTGAAAAAGGGCGAAGTTGACCTACGAGTTGGAAACAGAGCAAAGGTTGCTGCTTTAGCTGTAGGCACTTATGAATTAGTTCTGCCCACTAGGCTTTTGTTAGTTTTGAACAATTGCTATTATGTTCCTGCTTTGAGTAGTAACATTATTTCTCTTTCTTATTTGGATAAGGAAGGTTACACTTCTATTACTGGGAATGGTAGATGTTCCATTTATTGTAATGATATTTTCTATGCTCATGGTGATTTGTGAAACGTCCTTATTTTCATGTGTTTTAGGAATCATTTGGTAGCATTTAGAACCACTTTCAAGGTCATTGAAGTCCAATTTCTCAATCTGGAATTCTTCTCTTCTCGCGTACTGTTCACTGTGTAAATTCCAGATGAGTGACCTGACTTCGGAAAATCATAATTAATTATAGAAAAATTGAAATGAAGTGGTTCCAATTGGTACATGAAGCTAACTCAATTATATTTTAGGGAAAAATCTCTCATTGACCAATATTTGACCAAGTCAACATGGGTCAAGGTTACAACTTTACTATTCATCCCACGTTTTTCCTCTAAATCCAGCATTCTGATCCCAACTTTGGCAATTTATAACTCCATGTATAGATGTCCAAACGAGGCATATTATATATCAAATTAAATATTAATATGTCTAATAATTACCATAAAAATTTCAGACATTTATTCATCCATTTACTATTTTTAATGATTTATCAAACATCAATAGGTCTCCTCGGATTTACTGTTCACAGAAACAATTTTCAGCATTCACTCTTACATACACATGCATACATCCATCACATATCAGTTAAACATGCCGATCAGATATTTAGAACATAGCAAACAATATCTGTTATTAAAGGATAGTTGCTATTCATTAGGACAGGTACAAAATTCTCATATTTCTAATACATCCTTTTCTCCTGAAATTCGGCAGCATAACAGCTATACTTCGTCTTTAGAAAGTAACCAATCTTGTACCGATTCGATAATTCCCGTAAGAACTACCATTCTACGTAAGTACCCAGGAAAGACTGGATGAACCGGCTAGGTCCACTCACTTCCAGCCTCCTTAGACAGTACCTACGTACACAGTACGTATCAGTTCCTTTCTTTACCATTTTGCCGGAATTTCGGCAGCCTAACGGCGTCCTTCAAGATTTTCAAAATTTACTTCGACATAGCCTCCCCTGTAATGGGTTATTTGGGATGAGATTTGAGGGAATCTCAGTAGTAATAATCATGACAATATATGTAATGCAGAGTGACAGTGCTTGCTTGTGATTGTGTACAGATAAGTATGCTGCGTGCTTCCATATTCAATAACATATGATCATAGCATTGTAATAGAGCTTCAAGCATAACATATAAGACAACAATCCAACCAAACAATAGCACAACAAATCACAAAGTCATTACATAAAAGTTAGGATTAGTTACTACCTTAAAAGCAGAACTCCAGAACTTCTATACTGTTTCCAACTTCACCAGAACTTCCTTTCTTCTTTCTTTTTCTCACTTTCTCTCTCAATAACTTCCTTATCACTCTAAAATTGCTTCTTGGCCGTGAGAATGAAGAGCTTGGGGGTATTTATAGTTTTGATGAGTGGCATTCTTGTAATTTTGAAGCCTTATGAACTTGTGGTCCTGGTTTTTCCGGAATTTCCTATTTTTCTTTTATTCCTTTACTGCATCATCAAGGGGACACCTCAAGGGACACCTCACCCCTCACATTCTTCACATGGCAAAATTGGAGGGAGCTAGAAGCCTTCTGGAAGATTTTCGGTCCAATCCGGTACTGGCCCGGTCCGTCGCCTTGAAAACTGGACCGTTTTCTGAATCTAATTTTTCTGAAAATCCATATTATGTCTTCTGACTTTAAATTTAGTATCTGGGTCCTTTGTATCATTAACACTTTTATAATGGGTCTAAAATTAATTACAGATCCCCTGCGAAATGACCAAAATACCCCTGGGTGCCCTTTTGTGCACTAACTTAACCCTAAGGGCAAAATAGTCATTTTACACCTTTCTTTACTTTGTCAGGGCATACACTAACCCTGGTTAACCTTACCTGTATATGTCTTGGCGTCTAGGCCTATCCAGAATGACCAAAATGCCCTTCATACACCTATTACCCCTTTAGTACTACACAGGGGCATTTTCGTAATTTCATACTTTTCCGAGGTTCTGCTGGACACTGGCCCACCTATCAGTCCAAGAGTCTTATTGGGCCTTTGATGGCGCCGTTATTGGGCCTTTCAGGGTCCATTACCTTCATGGCACGCATTACGAGGAATCTTCCTCAGGCAAAGTTCATCGAGCCTTTTGTCTAACATACACCGTTTATACACATATCCGGACACCGGGTCCTTTTACCAGATACACTGACCTACTGTGTTTAGGCATCCCTGTGAGTTATAACGGTTATCTGACTGAGGTCATCCGAACTCATTCAGTCCCTTTTTAAATACCGATAAATCTCCCTATCGGATACCCGCAGGCCTCACACTCCCGTCTGGATTTTCTAATTTGTGAATAACTTTTCCTACAGACCTCCTATCTGTATTCTGTCAGTTTTCTGACCTCCGCCCCATCAGGATGCATCATCCTGTAATTTCTCACCTAGATCTGAAATCTAGGATATCCGGTAGGAATTTTTACAACTTTTGGACTATCAGATCAATTTTGGCTATCTGGAGTCTTGAAAAATTCCTATATTAGGCTAGATTACCCAGCGTCACTTGCTCTCCCTACTAGTGGAATATGGGGCTGATCGGAGTACGATCACTGTTTTTGCCTATTTCCGGTCTAGGTTTTCATAATTACACTTTTGCCCCGGAAACTTTTCTTCTTTTCAACTAAGTCCCTTTATTTGGCTAAAATTACACCTAAAGACCCCACATTTTTGTCTACTTTTCCTTCTTAACTTTAAACTTTCCATAATTGCACTTAAGTCCTTATATTTTCTTTGTTTTTTTTCAATTTAATCCCTTTCTTTACATAAATAGCCTCATCTTTTTCCTGAAAAATAGTTCATATATTTCATTCAATCTGTACATATAAATCAGTACAGAAAATTAGGGATATTATATTTCTCTCCCCCTTAAAATAAATTTCGTCTTCAAAATTTACACTATACATATTCTATGAAACAACTCAGGGTATTTCCCCCTCATCTTTTCTTCTGTTTCCCACGTAGCTTCATGCTCAGTCAAGCCTTTCTAGATCACTTTAACTAGAGGGATTTGCTTATTACATAACTGCAATTCGTACTGGTCCAACCTCATAAGTCAGATCATCTCGTAGCGCGACTTTATCTTGCTCAATTACATGAGATGGATCTGGAACATACTTCTTTAATTGGGAAACATGAAACACATCATGTATCTGGCTAAGATTTAGAGGAAGGGCTAATCTATAGGCTACTGTCCCCACCTTTGAGAGAATTTGGAATGGTCCGATGTATCTTGGATGTAACTTCTTCACTTTGATCGATCGCCCGGCTCTAGTAGTTGGAGTTAACTTAAGGAATACATGTTCTCCTTCTTCGAACTCCAACGGCTTCCTTCTGACATCTGCATAGCTTTTCTGTCTGCTTTGAGCCGTCAGCAATCTTTTTCTAATCACCGCAACCTGCTCTGCAGTTTGATCCACTAGATCAGGACCAAGCATTCTTCTCTCACTCAATTCTAGCCAGCATAAGGGGATCTACATTTACGTCCATATAGAGCTTCAAAAGGTGCTATCTGGATGCTAGTCTGATAACTATTATTATAAGCAAATTCTATGAGTGGTAAATGGATATCCCAGCTACTTTGAAAATCCAAGACACATGCTCTCAGCATATCCTCTAATGTTTGTATCATTCTTTCAGATTGTCCATCTATCTGAGGATGATAAGCTATACTGAATCTGAGAGTAGTGCCCATTTCTTCCTGTAAAGCCCTCCAGAAATTAGAAGTAAATCGAGGGTCTCTATCGGACACAATGCTGCTTGGGATACCATGAAGCCTAACAATCTCCTTTATATAAACTTGGCCAGCTTTTCTAGAGAATCCCTTTTATTGATTGCTAGGAAATGTGCTGACTTTGTCAATCGATCAACTACTACCCATACTGCATCATGTTTACTTGGAGTCATGGGTAGTCCTTCCACAAAGTCCATGGCAATACCATCCCATTTCCACTCAGGGATATCTAGAGGCTGTAATGTTCCCGCTGGCTTTTGATGTTCAATTTTTACTTTCTGGCAGGTCAAGTACTTGGACACATAAGCCACTACATCCTTCTTCAATCCAGGCCACCAAAACAACCTTTTAACATCATGGTACATTTTGGTCATACCTGGATGTACTGTATACTGGATTTTATGTGCTTCCTCCAGAATTCTTTCTCTTAATCCCATAGCATTAGGGATATAGGGGCTTCCTCCAGAATTCTTTCTCAAAATTCCTGGTCCTCCCCCTCTCCAGCTTATCTTTGAATATTGCTGCGAGCTTATCCTGCTTTTGAGCCTTTTTTATCTCATCTTCTATGCAAGCTCTGACATGAACTCCTTCCAAAGGACTCTCTGTCAGCTGTATTTGATATAGAGGGCTCCAATCACGCATATCTTCTATCAATTCAACCTCCTTGATCATTATGTGTGCAACCTGCACCACTTTTCTACTCAGGGCATCAGCTACCACATTGGCTTTTCCTGGATGGTATTTAATTTGGAAATCATAATCTTTTAACAATTCCATCCATCGCCGTTGCCTCATGTTCAGCTCTTTCTGATCCTGTAAATACTTCAGGCTCTTGTGGTCACAATACAACTCTATAGTTGCTCCATATAAATAGTGTCTCCATATCTTCAGAGCCTAAACCGCCGCCGCAAGCTCCAGATCATGAGTGGGATAATTCTCTTCATGTGGCTTCAACCGCCGAGAGGCGTAGGCTACTACTCGACCTTGCTGCATCAGCACACATCCCAACCCCTACTTGCTAGCATCAGTGTAGACTATGTAAGTCTGAGTTGGGTCTGGAATAATCAGCACGGGAGTAGTGGTTAATCTCTGCTTCAACTCTTGGAAGCTAGCCTCACACTTCTCATCCCACTTAAACTGCTGGTTCTTTCTGGTAAGCTTGGTAAGTGGCAAGGCAACTCGAGAAAAGTTTTGAATAAATCTTCTATAGTACCCTGCTAGGCTAAGAAAGCTTTTGATCTCCGTCACTGTCCTCGGTTGCTCCCAGCTCAAAACTGCTTCAACTTTGCTAGGATCCACAGCTACCCCGTCTCGGGATATGACATGACCGAGAAATTTGACTTCTGAAAGCCAAAACTCGCACTTACTCAGCTTAGCATAAAGCTTCTTTTCTTTAAGGGTACTAAGAACAATTATCAAATGCCTTTCATGTTCCTCTGTAGATTTAGAGTACACCAAGATATCATCAATGAAGACCACAACGAACTGATCTAAATAAGGCCTGAAGATCCGGTTCATGTAATCCATGAAAATAGCAGGTGCATTCGTCAGCCCAAAAGGCATCACAAGGAATTCAAAATGTCTGTAGCGCATCCTGAAAGCAGTCTTTGGAATATCATCTGACTTCACCCTTAGCTGATGATAGCCAGATCTGAAGTCAATCTTAGAGAATAAGCTCGATCCTACTAATTGGTCTAGCAGATCGTCGATTCTTGGGAGAGGATACTTATTCTTGACTGTAATCTTGTTCAACTCCCTATAATCAATGCATAGCCTTAGACTGCCATCCTTCTTCTTGACAAATAACACAGGAGCACCCCATGGTGATACACTGGGTCTTATGAAACCCTTATCCAATAGCTCCTCAATTTGCTTCTTCAGTTCCATCATCTCATTAGGAGCCATCCTGTATGGGGCTTTGGATACTGGTCCAGCTCCAGGTGCAATGTCAATTGTAAACTCCACCTCACGTTCTGAAGGCAATCCTTGAATCTCCTTCGGAAAGACTTCAGAAAATTCTTTGACTACTGGGATCTCATTAATTCCTTCTTCTACCTTTGTTTGAACAGAAAAGAATACCATATAACCCTGACATCCTTTCCGTAGACATTTATCTACTTGAGCCTCTGTTATGAAATTCAATCTTACTTCTGGACTCAGATCAGCGATCTTTGGGCCAAGAACTAGGGTTTTGTTCCTGCAGTCCAGCATCATATTATTGGAGGCTAACCAATTCAAACCAAGTATGACATCGATTTCTCGGAAAGGCATACATATTAAGCTAGGGAGGTACAGCAGTGCTCATAACGCACTATACTATTCAAACAGGCATCAGATGTAACTACCCTAGCATTGGTGGGGGGTTTTACATGTATATCATAGCACAACTTGCTAATCCGAAGGCCTAGAAGTTTAGCACACTCATAAGAAATAAAGGAATGGCCTGTACCCGAATCAAATAGAGCAGTCATAGCATGATCATTGAGATAGATTGTACCTTGGATCATCTCAGGTGACCGCTGAGCATCCTCCCTAGTAAGTGCAAATACTCTTCCTGGTGTCGTTGGCCTTGGATTTGTTATAGCTTGAGGGCATTCTCGGGAAAAATGGCCGGGCTTCTCGCAGGTGTAACACACATTCTGGCCCATTAAATATAGTCTGTCACCATGATTCTTTCCACACTTGTCACATACTTGGGCCTTTGAATCTCTATTACTGGATCTTCCGTGAATATTCCCTCTATTTGGCCTCCTGTTGTTCTGCCATGGTCGCTTTCTTTTCCTGTAACCGCTACCACTGGCAGATTCTTGATTTTGATCGACTTTATCAGGAACTGCTTGATCCCTGGTTCCCGATCTAAATAACATTCTTTGATTCATGCTATTTTCAACAATACGGTACGCTTCCACAGCTTTATTAAACTGGCTGTATTATTGAGGAGTTAACTTCTCCTTTAGCGTAGAGTTCAGCCCTCGAATCATTCTTTCTGTCATCCAGTGTTCATCATCCACTTGGCGCAGATAAGTGGAATGTTGAGATAGCTGGATGAACTTAGCAAGATATTCATCAAACGACTCCTTCTCTCCTTGTCTTAGTACAAGGAATTCAGCCTCTCTTTTATCTTTCACTGATTGAGGAAAATATTTCTCATAAAACTGCTCAAGAAACACTTCCCAGGTGATCGGAATGTCTCTTGCTTGCAGAAGTAACTCAGTATTCTTCCACCACCTATCAACATCTTTCTCTAGCTGATAGATAGCCATCTGAGCTTTGGTTTCCGTTGGGCAGTCAAGAACCTTGAAGATTTTTTCTAATCTGCTAATCCAATCCTCAGCTCTCTGCACCTCGAATGTTCCTTCAAATACTGGAGGATTGTACTTGCAGAATCTGATCATCCATTGCTGAATGCTAGCTGCATCCTCTCTTGGGTCAACCCGTCTCTGGGGCTGTACCGGCTGTGGTTCTCTACTAGCTGATCCTGAAGGCTCGAGTGGCCTCAGGTTGCTTACTGCCTCAGCTACTGCTGCAGCTATAGCGGTATCTCTTTCCTGCTCATTACGTGCCTAAGCTGCCCGTATTTCCTCAATCATCTTTTGTTGTTGTTCTAATCGTTCTAAAATTAGTTGATTAAGATTTTCAGCTTCTTGTGGTTCCTCTGCTGGAATCGTTCTTCTTGTTCGAACCATTTTGTTATGCTATAACATAGAAGGGAATGCGATAAACAACATTTCTCATTTCATTTCAAACATAGCATACAAGGTACATGTCACAGTCATACATATGCTACTGTACTGATCTTTTATACATTACGTACATTGAAAACATTACCCTAATTTTTCTTAAACTTTATTCTAATATATTCTCCTACCAAGTAGATCCAATCAGATACAGTACAATATGGTTCTTTATCAAAATATCGATCCAACTCTGATCTCCAGGTAGGAGTAGTCGGTAATACATCATCCATAATCTCTAGCCAAAGACCCAAGGTTAACACATTTGGATCCCAGGCTTGATATATGGCTTTTACCCTTATGATGAAATCCTGATAAACCATATAACCTTGATCAACATTTTTGATCAGGGTCAGCCTCAGCCCATATAGCTGTCGGGCTAATGAAACATCCTCACTTAGACGCCTCAGAGTACACTTGCAGAAGCCATATTAGCTTGGTTACAGCTTCTCCTGCCTGACTTTTGGCAGCATAACCGCCGAGCTTCATCTTTACAAAGAACTGAACCGTACTGATTCGGTAATTCCCTCATGAGAACTACCATTCTATGTAGTACCCAGGAAAGACTAGATGAACCGGCTAGGTCCACTCAGTTCTTACCTCCTTAGACAGCACTACGTACACAGTACTTATCATACTCTGATGTTCAGTCCTAATTCTGGCAGCATAACGGCGTCTCTTAAAATCCTTAAACTTCACTTCAACATAACCTCCCTGTAATGGGTTACATATATATATAGGGATGAGATTCGGGGAAATCTCAGTAGCAACATCCATAACAGTATATGTAATGCAGTGTGATAGTGCTTGCTTGTGATTGTGTACAGATAAGTATGCCGCATGCTTCCATACTCAATAACATATGATCATAGCATTGCAGTAGAGCTTCAAACATAACATACAGGACAACAATCTAACCAAACAATAGCACAACAAATCACAAAGCCATTACATAAAAGTTAGGATTAGTTACTACCTGGCTAGCTTAGCAAAACTCCACTATCCTTATTCTGCTTCCAGCTCCGCCAGAACTTCCTTTCTTCCTTTCTCTTTTCTCTCTTCCTTTCCTTCTCCTTCTCTCTCTTCTTTCTCTCCCTTTCTCTTCTCAAGCCGCGGATGCAAATGAATGAGGGAAGGGGGATTCTGTAATTACTATGAAATGTGAATATGTGGTCCTAGTTTTTCCTGGATTTTCCTATTTTCTTTTATTCCTCCTTTACTGCATCATCAGGCCACCTCAGCAGGACACCTCAGCGCCACATTTATCACATGTCTAAAATCCCTGGACACCTCAGCAGCTGACTCAGCATGCTGAATCACCGGTCCAGTCTCTTGCCTCGTAATACGTGTCCTCAGCTTTATCTGCTTCCTCCAGATCAATGCCATATGGCGACAAGGTAGGCACCCTTCACGCCACCCAATGCTATCCAGATGAGTCCCAGACTCATATGATCACCTCCTCAGTTTTCATGCTATCCGAGTAACTTTACTTTACTGAATCATTACTTTACTGCCATGTGGCATCTTACGGGTCCCATGAGGATACCTTATTAGTCCACCTCATGGTTTCCAGATAACCCTTCCTTTATCTGACCTCCTGCCTCCGGTCTATCTCTAACTGGGTAACTATCTCCTTTTGGACCTTCTCAACTCATGGCCCATACGCCTAGCACCACTTTAGTCACTAGTCGCGACCTGGTCATCATCTCATTGCGACATAACAGTTATGTGTACATTAGTCGCGACCACAACATCCTTTCGTCGCGACCATAACAGTTTTTCGTCGCGACCACATCACTTTTCAGTCGCGACCTCATACCATTTTAGTCGTAACCAATCTTATTTACCTATTAGTCGCGACCCACACATCTTCACGTCGCGTCTAAACCTTTCTGCCAATATTAGTCACGACGTCACTACTTCCTAGTCGCGACCACACTGCTTTCTCGTCGCGTATAACTCTTTCTGTAACCATTAGTCGCGACCATACCGCGATCTAGTCTCGACCTAAATGGTCAGCTCTACAACCTTTGACCTTTACATCATCCCAAATGGCTATTCTACCCCTTGGGACTTCTACTGTTTACACATAAATCCCCGTACCTTTGCTTATTCGCAGCTTAGTCCCTGAAACTCCTCTATGTGTCTCCGGAACTTCTGCTCAAAGGGGGTCTAGTAGCCTCTCAATCCTAGGCTATTTTCACGTCTCTAGGCCTGAAAATTGGGATGTTACATTTCTCCTCCCCTTTAAATAAATTTCGTCCCCGAAATTTAATCAGTACCATAGCCAAATCAACTTAACATCTGGCAAAGTACTCATCATAACTTTACATCTCTTTGTAACATGCTTATCTTTCTCTGAGTCAATTCAATCAGAGTTGAAATCTACTTTTCTCTTATGGATCACTTACTGCACTTTATAAGTAGTGTCCATTTCTTTCATATGAAATTCTCTCGAATATTACTGTATTCGGGAATTTCTTCTAACTATTCATCATACTTCTAGCATCTATCTCTATTACTTCTCTTAATATCTCGTAAACTGCTCTAACATCTGCAACATTCCATCTTTCTTTTCATATAATCAAACATTCTCATCATTCTTAGCAACTTAACTTCCTACAGAGAGAGGACTTACGCAGCTATTCTTTCTTTACTTTACTGCTAAATGAAAGCATCTACTCTTAAATAAGAGCACCTATGCATAATGCCTGGCCAACATACTGCAGGACTGCATACCTGCTTATGAATGCAAAGCTCTAATATCGGAGCTCAAGCATTCCCGTTCTAATTATTCACAGCTCTATCACTTGGAGCTTGCAAAGTTTTAGCATAACATATGGCCTGACATCTCATGCAACGAGGGAAAGCTCTCATTTTCTATTCCATTTGTAGTATAACATGTAAACATATGATCCCTACAAAAGGGAGCCTCTCTATCTGTTCATAACATGCACATTTCTCAGTGCGTGTCATATTACACGTGTATCACCTTGTATCTCATTACATGCTTTATCATGGCATATCTAGCCAACTCTGGCCATCTCATGGTGTATTTCACCCTTTCATAACCTATATTGCCTCAACATGACTTATCCTGAGATATCATAAGGCTAACATTCTCCTTCTCATAGAACTGAGTTCTATCTTTGCTTTGCCTTAGACCCACTTTTCTAGGTCTTTCTGGCCTTTTAATCTCTTTACCCTCATCTGGGTAATCTATCTGTTCATACTTTTCTGTTCTTATTGCACAGGAGATTCTCTTCTCCACTTCTCAGGTATACTTCTACAAAACTTTGAATCTCAGTACTCAGACTTGAACTTGGACTCCATCTTCGTTTAAAGGAAAACTAAGTTTAGTCTGTATGTAATAGAGGCTTATCTGAGAAAAATCATTACAAAATAACTTTTCTGGATGAGTTTATAAACTAGTGAAGCTTCCTTATCTTAACTTCGTCTTTGGCATTCATCTTCCCAAAGAGATACTACATCATACTCATATCTCATGGCTCATTACTTTCCTTAGGCTAGGTCTAACTGCGACCTCGGGATCTAACTGCGATCAACCGTAAGCCTCTTCAGAATCTAACTGTGACTCTGAAACTCTTAGGATCTAACTGCGACCCTGGAGCCATGTTAGGATCTAACTATGACCCTCCAGAATCTAACTGTGATTCTGTTGTACTGTATATCTCCCGAAGATCTTAAACCAACAGACTAAGTTATAAGGTTAACTGCTTCTACCTGTTGATAACTCCATAAAAAAATTTAAAAAATTTTATAGCCTCATATCCTTTACCCAGACTTTACTTACTTCCTCTCTTACTCAGGAGTTCCTTCTCATCTTTCTTACTTTACTGGGGATTACCATTGGCTTGTGCCATCATGGTCTAACCACTTGCCATTACATTCTACTGCTGTGGCCTCATCATAACTTCTCATTTCAATCTGTGTTCTAACTGAGAGCCATCTAAACTATGCTCTAACTGCGAGCATTCTGTATCAGATCCAACTCTTATCTGAAGAGTGATCGATACTCATCTGAATCGAGCTCTATCTGAGAGCCATCTGTTTCAGATCTAACTCTTATCTGAAGAGTGATCTAGAAACAATCTCTTTACTCTTTTCTGCTTTCTTTCTGTCTACCATTCCTTTTAACAGAAATGACCCTGAGTACTGTATTCACAAGTCTGCAGAATTACCCGAGTAACCTCAATCATAACATATATGAATATCATAGCTTATTGTCCCATAAACTGAGACTATCTATCATCCTCAATATATATCTCATTACATGTCATATGGTATGGGAGCAGCATACTTTCTCATAACTTTCTCATCTCATATATGTACTCATATATATATACTCTACCCTGCATGCACTGCAAAAAGGGGAGTATTCATTCATCATGGCATACTCTAACATGCATGTCATCATATGACAACTGCAAGGAGATGCAACTATCCATCATAACTTATGGCATCATAAGCCATATCATCATCATACTTTGCTCAACCATCCATCAGACATCGTAAAGCTAAGTAAGCCTCAAAACATATTTATCATTTATCATATTGCCTATCATATCTTAATCATTCATTCATCCTGAAACATTACACCTAGGCTACCACACTACCCTCTTATCAGGGTATAGACTCAACCCTTCATTATTCTTTCTTACATAGGGAATAGGGGAGTCACTTTATCTCGTAATCTGTGGCTACCTTTTGATTATCTCTTTACTTCTTCTTTCCATCTATCAGCCCCAGTCTATTTTTGACTGGACTGTGGTTCCTCATCGATTCTTCTCTCGATCTTCTTGATCCTAGCAAACTTCAGTCGCATGGATCTCATTCATTATCTCTTATTATCACTTCTGTTCTCTAGGGAACTCTACCCCAGGTCTATCACTTCTCCGTGATGGAACTCCTCTGCTTAGGGAACATTAGCTCTTTAGCCATTAACCATCACCTCTCTAGCCTTAGGCCATGTGCTAGGATCATTCATAGTCAAATCTCATTCTAGCTATCTCATTCTAGCTCTTAGGTCCTAGCTGAATAAGACCTTTACAATGTAGATCTACTCCTAGTTATCACATGGAGGATCTACCTCATTCTAGCTATCTCATCGAGCTAGCCCATCTTAACTTATCATTATCATCCCTTGCTACTCATCCTAGCGAGGATGACTCGCATATTGGAGTTGCCCGCTTTCTTTATGCATGGCTCCTCCACTCAAGCTCTATGTTCTTAGCTTGTGTTCACCATCTTTTTACTTCTCTCTCTTGATCCTAGCGAACTCTAGTCGCATAGATCTCATTCATCATCTCTTATTATCACTTCTGTTCTCTAGGTTACTCTACCCTAGGTTTACTACTTATCCGTGATGGAATCCCTCTACTTAGGGAACATCAGCCCATCACATCTCTAGCATTAGGCCATGTCCGAGGATTATTCCTAGACAAATCTCATCAAACTTTGCACCTTTTCAATACTATCTGCTCTCCTTCTTATGGACAACTTACTGCACTTATAAGCAGTGTCCATTTCTTTCATATCTTACCCCATCTTGACGTAATTCCGGGGTCTACCTTATCTCAGTTTCTCATTTAAGAGCTTTACCTCCACTGGGCTTTTCTAAACCTCTATGTACTCTAGGGAAATAACATTTCTAAATCAGAGTATCACTAAGCCAGAACCTTCTGTTCTGTGCTAGAATCTTATGCTCGGAGCCAGAACCCTTTGTTCTGTGCTAACCTTATTCTGTACTATCACCATAAATTATCTATTCAGAGCACTTCCTAAGCCAGAATCCTTTGCTCTGATACCAAAATGAAACATCCTCCCTTAGACTCCTCAGAGTACACTTGCGGAAGCAATATTAGCTTGATTATATCTTAACTTAAGCCCAGAAATTCAAAATTTTACTCTAAAGTTCCTTATTCTGGACCTTTAATTTGAAAATTAATTTATCTCGTTATGCACATCCAAATGAGGCTTATTACCTATTCACATAATGCCCCAGATGTGTACGACTGGCTTGCCAAATTTCATAGCCAAACTCCTTCGTTTACTAGGTCAAACTGAGGTCAAACCACTGCTACCTCAGGACCTGCGAATTTCTCTTTTAATTCATCATTCACAAATTGAACATGCTAAACAATATTTATTATTAAATAATAAAATGTCATACAACAAGGCATACACAAAATTCTCATATTCCTATTACATCTTTCCCTGCCTAAAATCTGGCAGCACAACCGCTACATTCCTTCTGTAGAGAGTAACCGATCTTGTACCGATTCGGTAATTCCCGTAGGAACTACCATTCTACGTAAGTACCCAGGAAATACTGGATGAACCGGCTAGGTACACTCACTTCCAGCCTCCTTAGACAGCACCTACGTACACAGTACGTATCAGTTCCTCTCTTTGTTCCTTCTTCGTTGCCAGAATTTTGGCAGCATAACGGCGTCTCTTAAGATTTCCATATTTTATTTTGACAGAACCTCCCCTGTAATATTTTATATGGGAATGAGATTCGGGGGAATCTCAGTAGTAATAATCATAACAATATATGCAATGCAGAGTGACAGTGCTTGCTTGTGATTGTGTACAGATAAGTATGCTGCGTGCTTCCATATTCAATAACATATGATCATAGCATTGTAATAGAGCTTCAAGCATAACATATAAGACAACAATCCAACCAAACAATAGCACATCCAATCACAAAGCCATTACATAAAAGCTAGGATTAGTTACTACCTCAAAGGCTCAGTAGAGCTCTACTATCTCTATTCTGCTTCCAGCTCCGCCAGAACTTCCTTTCTTTCTTTCTTCCTCTCACTTTCTCTCTCTAGCACCTCCTCCTATCTCTAAAAGCCTCTTGGCCGTGCAGCACATGAATGAAAGGGGGGGTATTTATAGTTTTGGTCAATGGCATTCTTGTAATTTTGAAGCCATCTGATCCTGTGGTCCTGGTTTTTCCTGGAATTTCCTATTTTCTTTTATTCCTTTTTACTGCATCATCCAGGACACCTCAGCAGGACACCTCAGCGCCACATTTATCACATGTCTAAAATCCCTGGACACCTCAGCAGTTGACTCAGCATGCTGAGTCACCGGTCCAGTCACCTGCCTCGTAATGCGTGTCCTCAGCTTTATCTGCTTTCTCCAGACTAATGCCATGTGGCCTTAACTTTTCTTCTCCCTCTATGATAGCGCCATGTGGCACCTGGAAGGATCCCTTCACGCTTTCCAATTCCATCCAGATAAGTCCCGGACTTTATCTGATCACCTCCTTGGTTATCGTGCCAACCGAGTAACTTTACTTTACTGAAAAGTTATTAAATCATTATTTTAATGTCACTTTTCCCCCTGAATCACTGGGCCTGCGTTTTTGGGCCTGGGAATATCATCTTGGGTCTCTGATCCAGCCCAAGTACTCTGATGGCACGATTCCCAAGAAACACCACTTGGCAAATTACCAAAATGCCCTTAGTCTCTCTTTCTTTACTTTATTAGGTCTAGGGACATTATTGTCTTTTCCCATCTTACCAGAGTATTCTTTGACCCTGGTCAACTATCACATAACTTCCCTGGACTGTCTAACCTTAGGCAAATGACCAAAATACCCTTTACTCATTCTTCAGCTGTTCTATAACATAGGGGCATTTTCGTCATTTCGCACCTTTTTCCCGGACACCGGCCCCTTTTACCACTGTACTGCTATTATGGGCCTGGGCCTTCCCTGGTGTCACTATGGGTCTTAAAAACACTGTATGGCCTCTGGCCACAGTCCGATCATCTCTATTCGGATTGCCTTTCCTTTACCGATTATAACTGTAAATTCCCATCTTCAGGAATTTTTACAGAAAAATCGGGACCAAAAATCAAAATTCTGTGTTGCGTCATTCAACCCGGAATCCTTTTCTCTATCTCCCAGTATTTTCAGATATTTTATCTGGACCGGGCTTTTTTGGCCTGAAAGTACGCTCCCGCGCACACTTTTCCAAAATGACAATTTTACCCCTGGTCACATTTCTAATTCTTTTATACACATAGAGACCTCATATGCACATTTCACAGTTCAGTAAAATGATCAGCATAATTTTCTCTATTTTCTGGCAAAATATGGTACTCATCGGCTACCATCCCGATCTTTCCCAAAATTACGATTTTGCCCCTGCATTCTCTTTCTGGCATCTATTCTCATCTTCTTATCCTTCATCTTAAGTTCTAGAAATTCTCTTTCAATAACTCATCCCCTAAACTCTTCGGGAGTCATCGTTAATTGAAAGGCTCGACGACCTGCCCATATCAGGTTATCTTACACAGGAGCCAGCCCATATCAAGCTACCTGCAGAATTCCTAGGCTTAAGACTTAGGATATTCCTCACATTCCTCATTTTGAACCTAGGTGAACTATCCCGATTCTGTAGGTTAAAGACTTAACTCATCTTTAAATCCTAAATGACTTAGCTCAACCCTCGGATTCCTACAAAATACAGGTAAGTAATCCGCCCATATCAGATTACTACCCTGGGACTACGGGTTTAGCAACCTGCCCATATCAGACTACCTCCCAATTCTCCTAGACCAAAAATCAGGATGTTACAGATGGCAATGTAAATGTCTTCAAGGAACGACTGGTTGCAAAAGGATTTACTCAAACTCATGGTGTGGACTATGATGAGACCTTTTCCCCAGTTGCAATGGCCAAATCAATCAGAATTCTCCTGGCCATTGCAGCATATTATGACTATGAAATATGGCTGATGGACGTCAAGATAACCTTCCTTAATGAAAAGCTCCTTGAGGATGTGTACATGACACAACCTGAAGGGTTTGTGCGTTTCGAGGACTCTGGTAAAGTGTGCAAGCTTCAAAGGTCCATTTATGGACTGAAGCAAGCATCTCGGAGTTGGAATCATCGTTTTGATGAAGTAGTCAAAGAGTTTAGATTTCTTCAAAACATTGATGAACCTTGTGTGTACAAGAAGGTTAGTGGGAGCATAGTTATATTTTTGGTACTCTGTGTCGATGACATCCTACTTATTGGGAATGACATTCCTACCTTGCAGATTGTCAAGTCTTGGTTAGGAAAGTCATTCTCGATGTTGGGTGAAAACACCTATATCCTAGGAATTGGGATCTATAGAGATAGATATAAAAGACTTCTAGGACTCAGTCAGAGCACATATAGACAAGATACTTCATAGGTTTAGTATGTAGGAATCAAAGAAGGGTTTCATACCCATGTCTCATGGTATTCACCTCAGTAAGGATTTGTGTCCTAGTACACCTGATCAGCGAGGTCGCATGAGTAAGGTTCCATATGCCTCAGCCATAGGATCTATCATGTACGCCATGTTATGTACTTGACCGGATGTCTCATTTGCCTTAAGTATGACTAGCAAATATCAACAGGACCCCGGTGAGGGCCATTGGACTGCTGTCAAGAATATCCTTAAGTACTTAAGAAGGACTAAGGACTTATTCTTGGTCTATGGGATTGGATGACGAGCTCTGTGCAACTGGTTACATAGATGCAAGCTTCCAAACTGACTAGGATGACCAGAAATCACAATCTGGATACATATTCTTCCTGAATAATGGAGCAGTAAGCTGGAAGAGCTTTAAGCAGAGCACCGTAGCAGATTCTACAACAGAAGCTGAGTATATAGCAGCATTTGATGCAGCTTAGAAGGCCATTTGGATCAGGAAGTTCATTACTGAACTAGGGGTGATACCTATCATCTCAGATCCAATAACTTTGTTCTGTGATAATAGTGGTGACATTGCACAGGCCAAAGAGCCATGGTCACATCAAAGGACCAAGCATATACTCAGGCGATTTCATCTCATCAGAGAAATCAATGATAGGGGTGATATAAAAATATGCAAGGTAGCAGGAGAAGATAATGTCGTCGATCCTCTAACAAAGCCGCTTGTGCAAGCAAAGCATGAGTGTCATGTTAGGTCAATGGGAATTAAGCAAATTAATGATTGTACCTAGTGCAAGTAGGAGGATGTTGGAAATTATGCCTTAGGGGCCAATCATTGTCTTATAAACATTATTATTTTATGAATTTCTTAATTATGTTATCACATTATTTGCATGTTTACTTTGATGACCATCCTTGGATAACTCATGATCTTATCCTAAATATCCCTGGTCGGTCATCTATGCAGGAGTAGAGATGAAATAAGACCAGTATGACTTTGAAGATATATAGAGATATAAATCAAAGTCATAGGCACATGTAAGAGTACAGGGTGTTGGACCTACCCGCTATGAGAGAGGTGCATGGGTTGAGTCATAAGCTTCTCTCATATACAAACCATGTCACTATGCCCTTTGACCTGAGATCATCATGGATTCCTACATGACAAACGCTCAACTTTGACCTAGTCAAAAGTCACTTTTGACCGAGTGATCATAAAGGCTATGTTCGGGCTTGGTGGTTTTTCATGCGGAGGAATGTGAATGGTCAAGATGGAATTTGTCCCTCACATTCGTAGAGAGATATTGCTGGGCCCCTCGATAAGTGAGTCTAAGAAATGTATGGCCATACTGTAATGGAAAGGTAGTTCCATTTCTATAGTCAGACTACTCAGGGATCGAGAAAGTAACGGTCTGGAACAGGAGGATGACGTTCTCCATGCCTCATCCATGACCGAAATATCGTGTGACAAAAGGGACGTGATGTGGTTGTATGAAAGGTTACATCATTTATCGATCCTCATATGATTTGGGTAGTCGTAATGTCTTGCTAGAGACCGCTTACGACTTGTGGGTCAGTATAGTAACTGGTCCACTATGAAACATCCTTAATTTCATCCTTACATATACTCGATTGGAAGTATTTTAGAACATCGGAACACCATTTTATCTTAGAAATATGAATTTCCAAAAGTTAGGCTATCGGGTACTGTTCACTTTACTGTTCACTTGGTAATTCCAGTTTGCAGCATGAACTTTAGAAATTCACAATTAAATCTAGAAAAATATAAATGAGGTGGTTACAATTTATAATGAAATCTATTTCATCAAACCTTGAAGGAAAAATATGAAAATGAGATTTACTTGTCCAAATGAAATCAGTTTATTCGTTGAAAATCACTGTTCATTTGGTAAATTTTGAACTTCCAGATTCTGTTTCTCATTTTCAAAAATTCATTTCTCTTTGTATGCTTATCCAAATGAGTCATGTTACATATGGATTTAAATCTCCATATGTATACTTTAAGCTCATAAAATTTCATGGAAAAATTCATTTATTTGCTATATGAAAATTGCATAGGAATCTCACTGCCTCTCAGGACTTGTTTTATCTTGATCCAGATTTTAGGTCCAACTTTGAAAATCATATCAATTTGAAAACTTAACCAAATTGGGTGTTCTTTGTTTCCAATTAAATCTCTGGATCTTATCTATCTTCATGCCAAATTTCACGTGAAAAATCGTCGGATAAGTTACTCAAATGATCGATGAAAGCGTTCAGTCTCGTATGGTTCCAGTGAGTGTATATGTTTTTACATACCATACCACATCTCCTAAGTTAAATACATGCTATCTAGGCCATATATACATTGTTCATTCACATTTACTCTCTTCCATGAGAAGTTCCAGCACCTAGAGCATGATTATATACATATGGAAGGAATGAGATTTCATAGAAATCCCAATAGCAAGATATACAAACTATAAGGTTATGCATGCTTGATGAAATGCTTAACATGTTATCATGCAATGGGAGCTAATTCATGATCACACATAGGCAAACTCTAACATGCATATTGTCATGACATAGGTTGCAAGGAGTTGCACATATTCATAACTCATCATCATCATCATAATCATCATCACATAACATATCATGCTCAACCAAACTTCATGCAGAACAAGCAAGCATATCAATCACAACATGACATAAGTTTATAGTAAAGTATTCTTGATACCTCTTAGGTGTCTTTGCCAATTCCTTCTTGTCTTGATCCCTCCTTTCCACAAATGTCAAAACCTAGGCATAACAAGATAATTACGAAGTCACAAATCAATTCAAACCATTCTCAAGACTAGGGTTCCATTAAGTCCCTTTCTTTCTCTACTTTGTGACTTAGGTTTACATCTTTTCAAACTAAACTCTCATGGTTCATTCCCATATAATTTTTCATGTAGAATCCAAATATGCATTCAAAAATTCCAGAATCCAATTGCTTCCTAATGTTCTGTACAGAAACCGAAACCTCCCTCTTGTTTTCCAAAAATTCTCATTTTGGTTCCAATGCTTCCAATACTTGTCTTTCTACTATAACCCCACACAATTTTCCATTTTAGACTCATTGGAAGCATCAAAATCATGAAATTCTAACATATGAACAGTGATTCCGTACTATACAGAATAGGACACAATCTTGGATTCACAAGCACACATGGATTCCTAAGCCATTATCATGTGATTCAAGCTTGTTTAAGCTTATCTAAACTATCCATAACATAAAACTCATATTCCTTTCATATGGGTACCAAAATTCCAGCAGCAATTCATCAAGGTTTATGCCTCAAAAACCACTTAAACTCAAGAGCAAATCTACTAGAACATAGTCTAGGATCAAGAGGAGTAGTTACCTTGATGTTTCCTTCCAAGTGCTTGCTTCCTCTTGGCTTGAGTTTTCAATTTGCAAGAGTTTCCCCAAGGGTTCTATGCATGCCGAAATGAAGCTGAAAGTGGGGGTATTTATAGACAATTTTGGGTGGAAATGAAAGGCCAAGATCATTTTGGTTACTATTTGATCTTGTGGCTTAGATTTAATCTTGTAATTTCTTTTCTTTTTTGAATTATTTCATCACTTTATGACATCACTCAAGGGACACCTCATGGGACACCTAATCATCCATGTGGCAAAATTGAAGTACCTGGAAGCCTCCGGAAAAATTTTAGTCCAATCCGATACCAGCCCGGTCTGATTCCTCGAAAACTGGACTGTTTTCTGAATCTAATTTTTCTAAAAATCTATATTATGTCTTCTGACCTTAAATTTAGTATCTGGGTCCTTTATATCATTGATATTTTTACACTGGGTCTAAACTTAATTACAGATCCCTTGTGAAATGACCAAAATACCCTTGGTGCCCTTTCTTGCACTATCTTAACCCTAAGGGTAAAATATCATTTTACACCTCTCTGTACCCTGTCAGGGCATATACTGACTCTGGTTAACCTCACCTATGTATGCCTTGGCATTTTGGCCTGTCTAGAATGACCAAAATGCCCTCCATTCATCTAGTTCTCCTTAAGACAACAAAGGGGCATTTTCGTAATTTTGCACTTTCCCAGGGTTCTGCTGGACACTGGCCTACCTATCAGTCCAGGTGTCTTATTGGGCCTTTGATGGCGCTATTCTTGAGCCTTTTAGGGTCCATTACCTTTATGGCATATTTCACGAGAAATCTCTCCCGACGATATTCATCGGGTACTTTTGCCATACACCGTTTCTACATGTCTCCGAACACCGGTCCTTTTATCATATAGACTAGCATACTGCGTCAAGGCATCCCTTTGGGTCATAATAGGCATCTGACTGATGTCATCTGACCTCATTCAGTCTCAGTTTGAATACCGATAAATCTCCCAATCGGATCCCCGAAGGTCACACACTCCCGTCTGAATTTACTGATTTGTCAATAACTTTTTCTACAGACCTCCTTTCGGTATTCTGTCAGTTCCCTGACATCTGCCTCATCAGGAAGCATCATCCTATAATTTTTCACATATATTTGAGGTATAGGATATCCGATAATAATTTTTATAACTTTTTCATTATTAGATAAATTTCGGCTATCTGGAGTCCTGAGAAAATTCCTGTATTAAGCTGGATTACCCAGCATCACTTGCTCTATCTACTGGTGAAATCTAGGACTGAAATGCTTTCGGGCAGTCCAAACCACTTCTGGCCTAACTTTCTTTAACTATAATTTAGCCCCGGGGAACTTTTCTTCTTTGCACTTAAGTCCCTCAAATTTGGCTAAAATTACACTTAAAGACCTCATATTTTTGTCTACTTTTCCTTTTTAGCCTTAAGCTTTTCATAATTGTCCTTAAGTCCTTACATTTTCTTTCTTTTTCAATTTAATCCCTTTCTTTACATAAATGGCCATATCTTTTCCTGAAAAATAACTCATATATTTCATTCAATCTGTACATACAAATCAGTACAGAAAATTTGGGATATTACACACTGCCAACTTTATATGGGCCTACAGGGTCGCACACAAAATAATCGAACACGAGCTATGATGTCCAGGTTCATTGAATCTAAGACATGTCTTGATTCAATGAATAATCTAGGGTGGATTTATATATTTTTTATATATATAAATTTGTATATATATATATTATACATAATATAAGAGATCTTTGCAAGATTTAATTTATAAGGATAAATTAAATCTCGATCACTTTTGAATTTGAATTTAAATTGATATGATCTATTTGAATTTGAAATTTAAATTGATAATATATCTCAAATTTGATTTATGAGAATAAATCAAATATAATTCTGTCTTATCTTTATTTTAAATTAAATAAATAGGTGAATTAAATCTGTGAGACAGATTTAATAAAAAACATATTTATTTAATTAGTTTCTTATCAAATTATGCAATATATGATATTGTATTAATTTCATAATTAATATAAGATTAATTCTGAAACTCAGCCCAATTAGAAGCCGATAACATCCCATATATTTGACATTAGGGGCTAGGGTTCTACATACACACAAGAGAAAAAGGGGCAAGGAGAGTGCAAAAGGCTTGTAGATAAGAAACTGCCAGAATAGAGACGGTGAGGACGGATTCTTGAGAAATCCCTAGAGGGATAAGAGGCGCTAGCACGTCGTTCATGGTTGGAACGCTATTCGTGTGGATACCGGTAGAGGAAGCCGATCTGAGTTATCGACTTGTTGCGATCGAGAAAAGAGCACCAGGTACGACGAAGTCGGAACCAGTTGACACATAGGTCACAACTAAATAGGCATATGAACGTCAAAAATCCAAAAAGAGGCTACAGGTCGAGACTAGTAGCTGATGAGGTCGCGACGAAAAACTCCAGAGGCGACAGGTCGTGACTAGAAGCTGAGGAGGTCACGACTAAAAACTCCAGAGGCGAAGAGTCACGAGTAGTGGATACTAAGGTTACGACTACAACTCAAATCCGAAGGTAACACTTCTTTCTCCTTGACTTAAACACACTCGGTAGATCTGGCAGGGAATGGATAAATTTTTAAAGTTAATTTCCACTGCGTGTCTTCCAATTCCCTTCAGCTGATGATAATGATGAGTTATGAATACTTGCAACTCCTTGCAACTTATGTCATGACAATATGCATGTTAGAGTTTACTTATGTATGATCATGAATTAGCTCCCATTGCATGATAACATGTTAAGCATTTAATCAAGCATGCATAACCTTATAGTTGGTATGACTTGTTATATAGATTTCCATGAAATCTCATTCCTTCCATATATATATATAATCATGCTCTAGGTGCTAGAACTTCTCAAGGAAGAGGGTAAATATGGATGAATAATTTGTATATGGCCTAAAGTGTAATATCCCTAATTTTTTGTACTGATTTGTATGTACAAATTGAATGAAATATATGAGTTATTTTTCAGGAAAAAGATGTAGCCATTTATGTATAGAAAGGGGCTAAATTGGAAAAGAAAGAAAAGGTAAGGACTTAAGTGCAATTATGAAAAGTTTAAGGCTAAGAAGGAAAAGTAGACAAAAATGTGGGGTCTTTAAGTGTAATTTTAGCCAAATTTAAGGGACTTAAGTGCAAAGAAGGAAAGTTCTCTGGGGCCAAAGTGTAATTAAAGAAAGTTAGCCCGGAAGTGGTTTGGACTGCTCGAAAGCATTTCAGTCCCAGATTTCACCAGTAGATAGAGGAAGTGATGCTGGGTAATCCAGCTTAATACAAGAATTTTCTGAAGACTCCAGATAGCCAAAATTGATCAGATAGTCTAAAAGTATAAAAAATTCCTACCGGATATCCTAGATCTCATATATAAGTGAGAAATTATAGGATGATATGCCCTGATGAGGCGGATGTCAAGAAACTGACAGAATACCGATAGGAGGTCTGTAGAAAAAGTTATTGACAAATTAGCAAATACAGACGGGAGTGTGAGGCCTCCAGGTATCCGATAGGGAGATTTATCGGTATTTAAACTGAGACTGAATGAGGTCAGATGACATCAGTCAGATGCCTGTTATGACCCAAATGGATGCCTCGACACAGTAGGCCAGTGCATTTGATAAAAGGAGTCGGTGTCCGGAGATGTGTATAAACGGTGTATAATAGCTAAAATACTCGATGAACATTGCCGGGGAAGATTCCTTGTAATACGTGCCATAAAGGTAATAGACCCTAGGAGGCCCAATAATGGCGCCATCAAAGGCCCAATAAGACCCTTGGACTGATAAGTGGGCCAGTGTCCAGCAGAACCCCAGGAAAGTATGAAATTACGAAAATGCCCCTGTGTTGTACTAAAGGGTAATAGATGAATGAAGGGCATTTTGGTCAATCTGGACAGGCCCAGAAGCCAAGACATACACAGGTGTAGTTAACCAGAGTCAGTATATGCCCTGACAGGGTACAAAAAGGTGTAAAATGATGATTTTACCCTTAGGGTTAAGATAGTGCAAGAAAGGGCACCCAGGGATATTTTGGTCATTTCACAAGGGATCTGTAATTAAGTTTAGACCCAGTATAAAAAATGTCAATGTATAAAGGACCCAAATATTAAATTTAAGTTCAGAAGATATAATATGGATTTTTAGAAAAATTGGATTCAGAAAATAGTCCAGTTTTCGAGGAATCAGACCGGGCCGGTACCGGATTGGACTGGAAATTTTCCAGAGGCTTCTTGGCTCTCCTAATTTTTTCATGTGAGACATGTGAGGTATTAGGTGTCCCATGAGGTGTCCCTTGGATGATGTCATGATGATGCAGTAAAGGGAATAAATAAAATAGAAATTCTAGAAAAAACGGTGGCCATAAGTTTAGAGTTCTTTGAAATTACATAAATGCCATTCATCAAAACTATAAATACCCCCCTTGCCTTCATTCATCATGGCCTAGAGCTCATTTAAGAGAGAGAAGGAAGTTCCAAAGAGAGAAGGAGCAAGGAAGAAAGAAGAAAGGAAGTTCTGGCGGAGTTGAAAGCAGTATAGAGATTCTAGAGTTCTGCTAAGCTTTTGAGGTAGTAACTAATCCTAGCTTTTATGTAATGGCTTTGTAATTTGTTGTGCTATTATTTGGTTGGATTGTTGTCTTATATGTTATGCTTGATGAAACATCCTTACTTTCGTATGTCTTAGGGACCATTTGGTAGCATTTAGAACCACCTTCAAGGTCATTGAAGTCCAATTTCTCAATCTGGAGTTTTACTCTTATCGAGTATTGTTCACTGTGTAAATTCTAGATGAGTGACCCGACTTCGAAACATCATAACTAATTATAAAAAAATCGAAATGAAGTGGTTCCAATTGATACTTAAATCTAACTCAATTATATTTCAGGTAAAAATAACTCGTTGACCATTAATTGACCGAGTTAACGTCAGTCAACATCACAACTTTACTGTTCATCCAACATTTTTCTCCTGAATCCAGCATTCTGGTCCCAACTTTGATAATTTATATCTTCATGTGTAGACATCCAAATGAGACATTTTATATATCAAATTAAATCTTGGTATGTCTACTATATACCATAAAAAGTTCATACATTAATTCATCCATTTACTATTTTTAATCATTTATCAAACATGACCTTGTCACCACGTGTTACTGTTCACAGTGGTAATTTCCAGCATTCAACTTTGCATACATCCATCATATATCAGTCAAACATGCCAAACAATATCTTTATTAAATAATAAGTCATTATACATCAGGGCATGCATGAAATCCTCATATTTCTATTACATCATTCCCTGCCTGAAATCCGGCAGCATAACCGCTACGCTTCATCTTCAAAAAGTAACTGATCTTGTACCGATTCGGTAATTCCCGTGAGAACTACCATTCTACGTAAGTACCCAGGAAAGACTGGATGAACCGGCTAGGTCCACTCACTTCCAGCCTCCTTAGACAGTACCTACGTACACAGTACGTATCAGCTCCTTTCTCTACTATTGCCATCTTGTCATAATTTCGGCAGCATAACGGCGTCTCTTAAAATTCCCAGAATTAATTTTGACATAACCTCCCCTGTAATGGTTTACTTATTGGGATGAGATTCGGGGGAATCTCAGTAGCAACAATCATACCAATATATGTAATGCAGAGTGACAGTGCTTGCTTGTGATTGTGTACAGATAAGTATGCTGCGTGCTTCCATGCTTAATAACATATGATCATAGCATTATAGCAGAGCTTCAGACATAACATATAAGACGACAATCCAACCAAACAATAGCACAACAAATCACAAAGCCATTACATAAAAGCTAGGATTAGTTACTACCTCAAAGGCTCAGCAGAGCTCTACTATCTCTATTCTGCTTCCAGCTCCGCCAGAACATCCTTTCTTTCTTTCTTCCTCTCACTTTCTCTCTCTAGCACCTCCTCCTCTCTCTAAAATGGGCTCTTGGCCGTGGCATATGAATGAATGGGGGGTATTTATAGTTTTGGTCAATGGCATTCTTGTAATTTTGAAGCCATCTGATCCTGTGGTCCTGGTTTTTCCGGAATTTCCTATTTTTTTTATTCCTTTTACTGCATCATGCATGACATCACTCCATGCCACCTCATGGGACACCTCATCATGCACATTTCTCACATGGTGAAATTGCAAGCTTCTTGGACACCTCATCATGCTGACTCAGCAGATCCAGTCCAATCCAGTACCGGTCCGGTCCGATTTCCCACAAACTGGACTCACCGGCTAAGATTGCGTCACATGTCCTTATCTTTTCTTCTCCCTCTAAGATGACGCCATGTGGCATCTGGAAGGGACCTTTCACGCCTTCCAATGCTATCCAGATAAGTCCAGGTCTCTATCTGATCACTTCCTCGGTTATCGTGCCGACCCAGTAACTTTACTTTATTGAAACAACATTAAAATAGTATTTTAATGCCACTTTTTCCCACATATCACTGGGCCTACGTTTTTGGGCTCTGGGAATGTTATCTTGGATCCTGATCAAGCTCAAGTACTCTGATGGCTCGATTCCCAAGAAACATCCCTTGGCAAATTACCAAAATACCCTTGGGTGCCCTTTCTTGCACTATTTTAACCCTAAGGGTAAAATCGTCATTTTACACCCTTCTGTACCCTGTCAGGGCATATACTGACTCTGAGTAACTTTATATGTATGTGCCTTGGCTCCTGGGCCTGTCCAGAATGACCAAAATGCCCTCCATTCATCTGTTACTCTTTAGTACAATATAGGGGCATTTTCGTAGTTTCGCACTTTTCCGGGGTTCTGCTGGGCACTAGCCCACCTATCAGTCCAAGTGTCTTATTGGGCCTTTGATGGCGCCATTATTGGGCCTTTCAGGGTCCATTACCTTTATGGCACGTATTACGAGGAATCTTCCCCTGGCCATGTTCCTTAAATATTTTAACTATTATTCACCGTTATACACATATCCGGACACCGGCTCCTTCTGTCCGATACACTGGCCTGCGGTGTTCAGGCATCCCTGTGGGTCATAACAGTCATCTGACTGAAGTCATCCGAACTCATTCAGTCCCTTTTTAAATACCGATAAATCTCCCTATCGGATCCCTGGAGGCCTCATACTCCCGTCTGGATTTTCTATTTTGTGAATAACTTTTTCTATAGACCTCCTATCGATATTCTGTCAGTTTCCTGACATCCGTCCCATAAGGACGCATCATCCTGTAATTTCTCACCTAGATCTGAAATCTAGCATATTCGGTAGGAATTTTTATAACTTTTAGACGATCAGTCCATTTTTGGCTATATGGAGTCTTCAAAAATTCTTGTATTAAGCCAGATTACCGAGCGTCACTTGCTCTCTCTACCGGTGAAATCTGGGACTGAAATGCTTTCGGGCAGTCTAAACCACTTTCGGCCTAACTTTCTTTAATTATACTTTAGCCCCAAGGAACTTTTCTTCTTTTCAATTAAGTCCCTTTTATTTGGCTAAAATTACACTTAAGGACCCCACCTTTTTGTCTACTTTTCCTTTTTGGCTTTAAACTTTCCATAATTGCACTTAAGTCCTTCCCTTTCCTTTCTTTACTTTACTAGGTCTAGGGGCATTATTGTCTTTTCATATCTTACCAGAGTATTCTCTGACCCTGGTCAACTATCCAGATATCCCTTCTTGACTGTCTAACCTTAGCCAAATGACCAAAATACCCTTTACTCATTCTTCAGTTATTCTATAACATAAGGGCATTTTCGTCATTTTGCACCTTTTTCCCTAGACACCGGCCCCTCTTACCCCTGAACTGATATTATGGGCTTGGGCCTTCCCTGGTGTCACTGTGGGCCTTAACAACCACTATATGGTCTCTGGCCATAGTCCGATCATCTCTATTTGGACTGCCTTTCCTTTACCGATTATAACTGTAAATTCCCATCTTCAGGAATTTTTACAGAAAAATCGGGACCTCAAATCAAAATTCTGTGTTGCGTCATTCAATCCGGAATCCTTTTCTCTATCTCCTGGTATTTTTAGATATTTTATCCGGACCGAGCTATTTTTGCCTGAAAGTACGCTCCCGCGCACACTTTTCAAAAATGACCATTTTACCCTTGGTCACATTTCTAATTCTTTCATACACATAGAGACCTCATATGCACATTTAACAGTTCAGTGAAATGATCAGCATAATTTTCTCTATTTTCTGGCAAAATATGGTACTCATCGGCTACTAGCTCGATCTTTCCCATAATTATGATTATGCCCTTGAATTCTCTTTCTGGCACTCTAGGCCTAAAAATTGGGGTGTTACACTTGAAGCTCTATTACAATGCTATGATCATATGTTATTGAGTATAGAAGCACGCAGCATACTTATCTGTACATAATCACAAGCAAGCACTGTCACTCTACATTACATATATTGTTATGATTATTACTACTGAGATTCCCCCGAATCTCATCCCCATATATAACCCATTACAGGGTAGGTTATGGCGAAGTAAATTTTGGGAATTTTAAGAGACGCCGTTATGCTGCCAAACTGGCAAAGTGGCAGTAATAAAGAAAGGAGCTGATACGTACTGTGTACGTAGGTACTATCTAAGGAGGCTGGAAGTAAGTGGACCTAGCAAGTTCATCCAGTCTTTCCTGGGTACTTACGTAGAATGGTAGTTCTCAGGGAATTACCGAATCGGTACAACATCAGTTACTTTCTAAAGATGAAGCGTAGCAGTTATGCTGCCGGATTTTAGGCAGGAAAGATGTAATAGAAATATGAGAATTTTGTACATGTTCTAATGTATAACAACTTATTATTTAATAATGGGTATTGTTTGGCATGTTTGACTGATATATGATGGGTGTATGCATATGTATGCAAAGTTGAGTGATGGAATTTGCCACTATGAACAGTAACACGTGGTGACTTGATGATGTTTGACCAATAATTAAAAATAGTAAATGGATGAACAAATGTATGATATTTTTATGGTAAATAGTAGACATACTAAGCTTCAATTTTATATATAGAATGTCTCATTTGGATGTCTACACATGGAGATATAACTTATCAAAGTTGGGACCAAAACCCTGGATTCAGGAGAAAAATGCTGGATGAACAGTAAAGTTGTAACGTTGACCTGCGTTGACTTGGTCAAATAGTGGTCAATGAGTATTTTTCCCTGAAAGATAATTGAGTTAGCTTAATGTATCAATTTGAACCACTTCATTTCGATTTTTCTAGAATTAATTATGATTTTTTGAAGTCAGGCCACTCCTCTGGAATTTACACAGTGAACAATACTCGATAAGAGTAAAACTCCAGATTGAGAAATTGGACTTCAATGGCCTTGAAAGTGGTTCTAAATGCTACCAAATGGTCCCTAAGACGTACGAAAGTAAGGATGTTTCATTTTGGTATTAGAGCAAAGGATTCTGGCTTAGGAAATGCTCCGAATAGATGATTTATAGATAGATATACCATGATAAAGTTGTCATAATTGACACTAAGTTAGTGTTTGCAGGATGGCTAGATATAGACCCAGATCTGAACCCACAGTGAACCAAGGGGATCCTAGACCGGAGGTCGATAGTTTAGACAGCTCTGAGGGGATATTCCAGGAAGAGTAGGAAATGATGGTTAGTGATTCTGAGACGACTAGTTCCTCAGTAGGATCAAACCTTATGATTGAGATGGTGTTATAAGGTCCTATTTCTGTTTTCCAATAAATGCGGTACCCCCGAGTATAGCAGATATTGGGATGGAGACAGGTCAGGAAGGTGTAGTAGGACATGTTTCAGACATTTCAGGACCCAGTCGAGTACCTGATCAGACTGATGTGCTAGGACCTAGTAGACCCAGAGTGACACTGGTAGAGATATCTTTGGGAGATCTGATCATAGGGATGGTACCAGAGAAGAACCTGAGTGGAGAACAATTTGGGAGATCAATAGTGTTAGCCCGACAGCTGTATGAGCTGAGGCAAACCTTGGCCAGAGATGTGGATCAAGATTATACGGTTTATCAGGATTTTATCACGAGGGTAAAGGCGATATATCAAGCCTGGGATCCAAATGTGTTGACCCTGAGGCTTTGGACAGAGATTATGGATAATGTGTTGCCGACTACCCCTACCTAGAAAATAGAGTTGGAGCAGTACTTAGACGAAGAACCATATTGTACCATATCCGAATGGATTTACCTGGTAGGAGAGTTTATTAGAATAAAGTTTAAGAAGGATTAGGGCATGTTAGAAAGGGTAATGTTCTCAATGTATGTATGTGATGTATAAAAGGCTAGTATAGTAGTGTATGTATGACTGTGACATATACGCATACCCTGTATGTATACTATGTTTGGAATGGAATGTGAATTATGTTATTTATCGCATTCTTTTTCTACCTTATAGTATAACAAAATGGTTCAAACAAGAAGAACTATTCCAGCAGAGGAACCACGAGAGGCTGGAAATCTTAATCAAATAATTTTAGAACGATTAGAACAATAGCAAAGGATGATTGAGGAAATACGGGTAGCTCAGGCACGCAATGAGCGGGAGAGAGATACCGCCATATCTACAGCAGTAGCAGAAGCAGTAAGTAACCTAAGACCGCTCGAGCCTTCAGGAACGGCTGGTAGAGAACTGGAGAGAGTACAACAGTAGCTGGTACAGCCCCAGAGACGGGTTGATCCAAGACAGGATGTAGCTAGCATCCAACAATGGGTGATCAGGTTCTACAAGTACAATCCTCCAGTGTTTGAAGGAACGTTCGAGGTGCAGATGGTTGAGGATTGGATTAGCAGACTGGAAAAGATCTTCAAGGTCCTTGATTGCCCGACCGAAACTAAAGCTCAAATAGCCATCTATCAGCTAGAAAAAGATGTTGACAGGTGGTGGAAGAACACTGAGTTACATCTGTAAGCAAGAGACATTCCAATCACCTGGGAAGTGTTTCTTGAGCAGTTTTATGAAAAATATTTTCCTCAGTCAGTCAGATATGAAAGAGAGGCGGAATTCCTTGTACTGAGACAAGGAGAGAGAGAATCTTTTGATGAATACCTTGCTAAGTTTATCCGGCTATCTCAGTATTCTACTTATCTACGCCAAGTGGATGATGAGCACTGGATGACGAAAAGGATGATTCGAGGGTTGAACTCCACACTAAAGGAGAAGCTAACTCCTCAACAATACAGCCAGTTTAATAAGGCTGTGGAGGCATGCCGTATTATTGAAAAAAGCATGAATCACCGGATGCTATTCAGATCGGGAAACAGGGATCAGGCAGCTCCTGACAAAGCTGGTCGAAACTAAGAAGATGCAAGTGGTAGCGGCTACAGGAAAAGAAAGCGACCATGGCAGAACAGGAGGCCAAACAGAGGACATTTTCACAGAAGGTCCAACAACAGAGATTCAAAGGCCGAGCATGTGACAAGTATGGGAAGAACCATGGTGATAGACCATGTTTAATAGGCCAGAATGTTTGTTATACCTGCGGAAAGTGTAACATCGCGATTTTTGGTCTAGGAGATCGGGACAGTTCATCTAGGTCCAAGATGAGGAATGTGAGAAATGTCCTAAGTCTCAAGCCTAGGAATTCTGCAGGTAGCTTGATATGGGCTGGCTCCTGTGTAAGATAACCTGATATGGGCGGGTTGTCGAGCCTTTCAATTAACGATGACTCCCGAAGAGTTTAAGGGATGAGTTATTGAAAGAGAATTTCTAGACCTTAAGATGAGGGATGAGAAGATGAGCAACGAGGCCAGAAAGAGAATGCAGGGGCAAAATCGTAATTATGGGAAAGATCGGGCTGGTAGCCGATGAGTACCATATTTTGCCAGAAAATAGAGAAAATTATACTGATCATTTCACTGAACTGTGAAATGTGCATACGAGGTCTCTATGAGTATGAAAGAATTATGGAAAGTTTAAGGACAAAAAGGTGGGGTCCTTAAGTGTAATTTTAGCCAAATAAAAAGGGACTTAAATGAAAAGAAGAAAAGTTTCTTGGGGCTAAAGTGTAATTAAAGAAAGTCAGGCCGGAAGTGGTTTGGACTGTCCGACGGCATTTCAGTCCCAGATTTCACGGTAGAGAGAGCAAGGGACGCTCGGTAATCTGGCTTAATACAGGAATTTTTGAAGACTCCAGATAGCCAGAAATGGACTGATCGTCCAAAAGTTATAAAAATTCATACCGGATATCCTAGATTTCAGATCTAGGTGAGAAAATACAGGATGATGCGTCTTTATGGGGCGGATGTCGGGAAACTGACAGAATACCGATAGGAGGCCTGTAGAAAAAGTTATTCGCAAATTAGAAAATCCAGACGGGAGTGTGAGGCCTCCGGGTATCCGATAGGGAAATTTATCGGTATTTGAAAAGGGACTGAATGAGTTCGGATAACCTCAGTCAGATGACTGATATGACTCACAGGGATGCCTGAACACCGCAGGCCAGTGTATCGGACAGAAGGAGCCGGTGTCCGGATATGTGTATAAACGGTGAATAGTAGATAAAATATTCAATAATTATTAACAGGGGAAGATTCCTCGTAATGCGTGCCATGAAGGTAATGGACCCTGAGAGGCCCAATAATGGCGCCAACAAGGCCCAGTAAGACACTTGGACTGATAGGTGGGCCAGTGTCGGCAGAACCCCGAAAAAGTGCGAAATTACGAAAATGCCCCTGTGTTGTACTAAAGGGGTAGTAGATGAATGAGGGCATTTTGGTCATTCTGGACAGGCCCAGGAGCCAAGGCTCATACAGATAAAGTTACTTAGAGTCAGTATATATCCTGACAGAATATAGAAGGGTGTGAAATGACAATTTTACCCTTAGGGTTAAAATAGTGCAAGAAAGGGCACCCAGGGGTATTTTGGTAATTTGCCGAGGGATGTTTCTTGGGAATCGAGCCATCAGAGTACTTGAGCTTGATCAGGATCCAAGATAACATACCCAGAGCCCAAAAACGTAGCCCATGGAGTATGGGGGAAAAAGTGGCATTAAAATACTATTTTAATGCTGTTTCAATAAAGCAAAGTTACTCGGTCGGCACGATAACCGAGGAGGTGATCAGATAAAGTCCGGGACTTATCTGGATAGCATTGGAAGGCGTGAAAGGTCCCTTCCAGGTGCCACATGGCCAATCTTAGAGGCAGAAGAAAAGTTGAGGACACGTATTACGGTGCAAGACTCTGGACCGGTACTGGATTGGACTGAACTGCTGAGTCAGCTGATGAGGTGTCCAGGAATTGTGACATGTGAAGAATGTGGCGATGAGGTGTCCCGGTGAGGTGTCCTGGATGATGTCATGCATGATGCAGTAAAAAGGAATAAAGAAAATAGGAAAATCCAGGAAAAACTAGGACCACATGTTCAGATGGCTTCAAAATTACAAGAATGCCATCCATTAAAGCTATAAATACCCCCCTTCCCCTCCCATTTTAGGCATCCCACGTTTTTGGCAAGAAAAGAGAGAGAAAGAAGAGAGAGAAGGAGAAAGAAAGAAAGAAAGGAAGTTCTGGTGGAGTTGGAAGCAGTATAGAAGTTCTGGAGCTCTGCTTTTGAGGTAGTAACTAATCCTAGCTCTTATGTAATGTCATTATGATTTGTTGTGCTATTATTTGGTTGGATTGTTGTCTTATATGTTATGCTTGAAGCTCTATTACAATGCTATGATCATATGTTATTGAATATGGAAGCACGCAGCATACTTATCTATACACAATCACAAGCAAGCACCGTCACTCTGCATTACATATATTGTTATGATTATTGCTACTGGGATTCTTTTGAATCTCATTCCCAAAAATAACATTACAGGGGAGGTTCTGTCAAAATAAAATCTGGGAATTTTGAGAGACGCCGTTAGGCTGCCGAAATTCTGGCAACGAAGAAGGAACAAAGAAAGGAACTGATACGTACTGTGTACGTAGGTGCTGTCTAAGGAGGCTGGAAGTGAGTGGACCTAGCCGGTTCATCCAGTCTTTCCTGGGTACTTACGTAGAATGGTAGTTCCTACGGGAATTACCGAATCGGTACAAGATCGGTTACTTTCTAAAGAAGAATTGTAGCAGTTATGCTGCCGGATTTTAGGCAGGAAAATATGTAATAGAAATATGATAATTTGCTGTATGCCTTGTTGTATGACATTTTATTATTTAATAATAAATGTTGTTTGGCATGTTCAATTTGTGAATGGGGAATTAAGGGAGAAATTCGCAGGTCCTGAGGTAGCAGTGTTCTGGCCTCAGTTTGACCTAGTAAACGAAGGAGTTTGGCTATGAAATTTGGCAGGTCAGTTGTACACATCTGGGGCATTACATGGATAGGTAATAAGCCTTGTTTGGATGTATAGAATGAGATTAATTAATTTTCAAATTAAAGGTCCAGAATAAGGAACTTAAGAGAAAAATTTTGAATTTCTGGGCTTAAGTTAAGGTATAATCAAGCTAATGTTGCTTCCGCGAGTGTACTCTGAGGAGTCTAAGGGAGGATGTTTCAGAAAGCCCAGACATTTTTCCCGAGAATGCCCTCAAGCTGCAACTAATCAAAGGCCAAGGATACCAGGACGAGTGTTTGCACTTACCAGGGAGGACACTCAGTGATCACCTGAGATGATCCAAGGTACAATCTATCTCAATGATCATGCTGTGACTGCTCTATTTGATTTGGGTGCAAGTCATTCCTTTATTTCCTATGGATGTGCTAAATGCCTAGGCCTTCTGATTAGCAAGTTGCATTATGATATACATGTGAAAACTCCCACCAATGCTAGGGTAGTTGAGCCTGATGCTTGTTTGAATAGTATAGTGCGTTATGAGCACTGTTGTACCACCCTAGATTTGATATGTATGCCTTTCTGAGAGATTGATGTTATACTTGGTTTGAATTGGTTAGCCTCCAATAATGTGATGCTAGATTGCAAGAACAAGACTCTAGTTCTTGGTCTAAAGGTCACAGATCTAAGCTCAGAAGTAAGATTGAATTTCATAATAGAGGCTCAGGCAGATAAATGTCTGCGGAAAGGATGTCAGGGATATATGGTATTCTTTTCTATTCAAACAGAAGTAGAAGAAGGAATTGATGAGATTCCAGTAGTCAATGAATTTCCTGAAGTCTTTCCAAAGGAGATTCAGGGATTGCCTTCAGAACATGAGGTAGAGTTTGCAATTGACATTGTACCTGGAGCTGGACCAGTATCCAAAACCCCATACCGAATGGCTCCTAATAAAATGATGGAATTGAAGAAGCAAATTGAGGAGCTATTGGAGAAGGGTTTCATAAGACCCAGTGTATCACCATGGGGTACTCCAGTGCTATTTGTCAAGAAGAAGGATGGAAGCCTAAGGCTATGCATTAACTACCGGGAGTTAAATAAGATTACTATTAAGAATAAGTACCCTCTCCCCAGAATCGATGACCTGCTAGACCAATTGGCAGGTTCAAGCTTATTCTCTAATATCGACTTGAGATCTGGCTATCATCAGCTGAGGGTTAAGTCAAATGATATTCCAAAGACTGCTTTTAGGACGTGCTATGGATATTTTGAGTTTCTTGTGATGCCTTTTGGGCTAACGAATGCACCTACTATTTTCATGGATTACATGAACTAGATCTTCAGGCCTTATTTAGATCAGTTTGTTGTGATCTTTATTGATGATATCCTAGTGTACTCCAAATCTGCAGAGGAGCATGAAAGGCATTTGAGAATTGTTCTTAGTACCCTTAAAGAAAAGAGGCTCTATGCTAAGCTGAGTAAGTGCGAGTTTTAGCTTTCAGAAGTCAAATTTCTCGGTCATGTCATATCCCGAGAAGGGGTACCTATGGATCCTAGCAAAGTTGAAGCAGTTTTGAGCTGGGAGCAGCCAATGACAGTGATAAAGATATGAAGTTTTCTTGCCTTAGCAGGGTACTATAGAAGATTTATTCAAGACTTTTCTCGAATTGCCTTGCTACTTACCAAGATCACCAGAAAGAATCAACAGTTTAAGTGGGATGAGAAGTGCGAGGCTAGCTTCCAAGAGTTGAAGCAGAGATTAACCACTACTCCCGTGCTAATTATTCCAGACCCAACTCAGACTTATGTAGTCTACACTAATGCTAGCAAGCAGGGGTTGGGATGTGTGCTGATGCAGCAAGGTAGAGTAGTAGCCTATGCCTCTCGGCAGTTAAGGCCACATGAAGAGAATTATCCCACTCATGATCTGGAGCTTGCGGCGGTGGTTTATGCCCTAAAGATATGGATACATTATTTATATGGAGCAACTATAGAGTTGTATTGTGACCACAAAAGCCTGAAGTATCTACAGGATCAGAAAGAGCTGAATATGAGGCAACGATGATGGATGGAATTGTTAAAGGATTATGACTTCCAAATTAAATACCATCCAGGAAAAGCCAATGTGGTAGCTGATGCTCTGAGTAGAAAAGTGGTGCAGGTGGCACACATGATGATCAAAGAGTTGAAAATGATAGAAAATGTGCGAGATTGGAGCCCTTTGTATCAAATGCAAATGACAGAGAGTCCTAACGGAGGAGTTCATTTTGAAGCTTGTATAGAAGATGAGATAAAAGAGGCTCAAAAGCAGGATAAGCTCACAGCAATATTTAAGGATAAGTTAGAGAGGGGGAAGACTAGGGATTTTGAGATTTCCCCAGATGGATTGTTACAGTTCAAGGGAAGGCCCTATATCCCTAATGCTATGGGATTAAGAGAAAAGATTCTGGAGGAAGCACATAAAAGCCGGTATACAGTACATCCAGGTATGATCAAGATGTACCATGATGTTAAAAGGTTATTTTGGTGGCCTAGATTGAGGAAGGATGTAGTGGCCTATGTGTCCAAGTGCTTGACCTGTCAGAAAGTAAAAATTGAACATCAAAAGCCAGCGGGAACATTGTAACCTCTAGATGTCCCTGAGTGGAAATGGGATGGTATTGCCATGGACTTTGTGGAAGGACTACCCATGACTCCAAGTAAACATGATGCAGTATGGGTAGTAATTGATCGATTGACGAAGTCAGCATATTTCCTGGCAATCAATAAGAGGGATTCTCTAGAGAAGCTGGCAAAGTTGTATATAAAAGAGATTGTTAGGCTTCATGGTATTCGAAGCAGCATTATGTTCGATAGAGACCCTCGATTTACTTCTAATTTTTGGAGGGCTTTATAGGAATAAATGGGCACTACTCTCAGATTTAGTACAGCCTATCATCCTCAGACAGATGGCCAGTCGGAGAGAACAATCCAAACGTTAGAGGATATGCTGAGAGCATGTGTCTTAGATTTCAAAGGCAGCTGGGATGTCCATTTACCACTCATAGAGTTTGCATATAATAATAGTTATCAGACTAGCATTTAGATGGCACCTTTTGAAGCTCTATATGGACGTAAATGTAGATCCCCCTTATGCTGGCTAGAGTTGAGCGAGAGAAAAATGCTTGGTCCTGATCTAGTGGATCAAACTGCAGAACAAATTGCAATGATTAGACAAAGATTGCTGACGGCTCAAAGCAGACAGAAAAGCTATGCAGATGTTAGAAGGAAGCTGTTGGAGTTTGAGGAAGGAGAGCATGTATTCCTTAAGTTAACTCCAACGATGAAAGCCGGACGATCGATCAAAGTAAAGAAATTACATCCAAGATACATTGGACCATTCCAAATTCTCTCAAAAATAGGGACAGTAGCCTACAGGTTGGCTCTTCCTCCAAATCTCAGCCAGATACATGATGTGTTTCATGTTTCCCAATTAAAAAAGTATGTTCCAGATCCATCTCATGTGATTGAACAAGATGAAGTCGCACTGTGAGATGATCTGACCTATGAGGTTGGACCGGTACGAATTACTGATCGAAAGATCAAGCAGTTGCGTAATAAGCAAATTTCTCTAGTCAAAGTGATCTGGAAAGGCCTAACAGAGATAGAAGCTACGTGGGAAACAGAGGAAAAGATGAGGGAGATGTATCCTAAAGATATGGAGACATTATTTATATGGAGTTACAATTGAATTATACTGTGACCACAACGATGGATGGAATTGCTGAAGGATTATGATTTTCAGATTAAATACCATAAGAAAAGCCAATGTGGTGGCTGATGCTCTAAGTAGAAAGGTTGTGCAGGTGGCGAGTCAGATGATCAAAGAACTGAAACTGTTAGAAGATGTCAGAGATTGGAGTCCTCTTTATCAATTACAAATGACAGAGAGTCCTTACAGAGGAGTTCATGTTAGAGCTTGCATGGAAGAAGAGATAAAAGAGGCTCAAAAGCAAGACAAGCTCGTAATAATCCTTAAAGATAAACTGGAGAGAGGAAAGACTAGGAATTTTGAGATTTCCCCAGATGGATTGCTACAGTTCAGGGGAAGACCCTATATTCCCAATGCTATGGGATTAAGAGAGAAGATTCTAGATGAAGCACACAAAAGTCGATATATAGTGCATCCAGGTATGACCGAGATGTACCAACAACAACAAACAACAACAAAGCCTTTTCCCATTAAATGGGGTCGGCTACATGGATCATACGACGCCATTGTGCTCTGTCAAAAACTAAATCCTTGGATAGGTTATTGACCAGGAGATCCCGCTCAATGACCTCGTTGAGCGTTCTCTTTGGCCTTCCTCTACTCCTTTTAACCGGACTCCATACTATTTGATCCACCCTCCTCACCGGCGCATCCCTTGGCCTTCTTTGTACGTGTCCAAACCACCTAAGACGGTTCTCCACTATTTTCTCCGCAATAGGTGCCACTCCAACTCTTCCCCGTATTTGTTCATTACGAATCTTATCTTTTCTTGTATGCCCACACATCCATCTCAACATCCTCATTTCGGCTACCCCAACTTTATGCTCTTGTTGTCCTTTTAAAGCCCAACATTCACTTCCATAAAGCATTGCTGGTCTTATAGCAGTACGATAAAACTTTCCTTTTAATTTATCTGGTACTTTCCGATCACATATAACCCCAGTAGCCTTTCTCCATTTAAACCACCCAGCCTGGATTCTATGATTAACATCCTCCAAAATTTCACCATCTTTCTGTATAATTGATCCCAAATATTTGAACTTATCTATTTGTGGAATAACTTGATCTCCTAATCTAACCTCCAAATTACTTCTAACTTGCCTCTTAGAAAAATTACAATGCATGTATTCAGTCTTACTTCTACTCAGACGAAAACCCTTCGACTCTAAAGTACTTCTCCATAACTCAAGTTTAAAATTGATCTCTTCTCTTGACTCCTCCATAAGAACTATATCGTCTGCAAAAAGCATGCACTTAGGGATTTCGTCTTGAATAGGCTTGGTTAGAACATCCACTACCAGATTAAATAAATAAGGACTCAAAGATGATCCCTGATGTAGACCAATCTTTATGGGAAAATCCTTTGTTTCTCCCCCAGACGTTCTTACAGTAGTAGTTACCCCTTCATACATATCTTTTATTGCTTTGATATATGCTATCCGTACACCTTTCTTTTCCAAAGCTTTCCAAAGCACCTCCCTTGGCACTCGATCATACGCTTTTTCTAAATCAATGAAGACCAAATGCAAGTCTCTTCTTTTGGTCCGATACTTTTCCATTAACCTCCTTAATAAATAAATCTCCTCCATTGTAGACCTACATGGCATGAAACCACACTGATTCTCCGTAATATCAGTCTCTAATCTCAACCTGTGTTCAATTACCTTTTCCCATAACTTCATAGTGTGACTCATAAGCTTTATCCCTCTATAATTTGCACAATTTTGAATATCCCCTTTATTTTTATAGATAGGAACTAAAGTACTTTTCCTCCAATCATCAGGCATTTTCTTAGAACTTAAAATCACATTAAAAAGTTTAGCAAGCCACACCACCCCCGTTTCACCTAAACACTTCCAAACTTCAATAGGAATCCCGTCAGGTCCAACCGCTTTATTATTTTCCATTTTCTTAAGCGCCTCTTTAACCTCGCCAACACGGATCCTACGGTAAAATGCCAAATTTGGTTCAACTTCTCGTGTTAAATCTCCTAACTCATAACTCGACCCTCCTCCCTCGTCATTAAACAATTTGTAAAAATAAGTCTCCCACCGTTCTTTAATATCACCATCTGCAACCAAAACCTTGCCTTCTTCATCTTTAATACATCGTACTTGATCCAAATCCCTCGATTTCCTTTCCCTGTCTCTTGCAATCTTATAAATCTTTCGTTCTCCCGACTTTGTCCCTAACTCCTTATAAAATTCCTCAAAAGCTTTAGAATGAGCTACACTCACCGCCTTCTTCGTTTCCTTCTTAGCTAAACGATATTTTTCCCAATTTTCAGTATTATCACATAAGTGTATAGCCTTGAAACAGTCTCTCTTGTTCTTAACTTTCTCTTGTACGTCTTCGTTCCACCACCAAGTCTCCTTATCTCGTCGACCAAAACCTTTAGCTTCTCCCAAAATTACTTTAGCAACCGTTTGTACCTTGTCAGCCATTTCCTTCCACATGATATTAGCATTTTCCTGCGCCTCCCAAACCCCTTCATTTAACATAGTTCTTTTAAAAGTTTCCCTCTTCTCCCCCTTTAACTGCCACCACTTGACTCTTGTATTTAAAACACGTTGGCTCTTTTCCTTACTGCACTTAATACGCACGTCAAGGGCCATTAACCTGTGCTGGGTTGTCACTCCGTCCCCTGGAATCACTTTACAATTTGTACAAAGTCCTCTGTCATGACTCCTTACCAAAAAGAAATCAATCTGTGACCTGTGGACCCCACTCTTGTAAGTGATCAAGTGTTCCTCCCGCTTTTTAAAACACGTGTTGACAATCTTAAGATTGTAAGCTAAGGAAAACTCTAGAATAGATCGTTCTTCATTATTAATCTCTCCAAAACCAAAACCACCATGAGGCCCCGCATATTCCCCCGTCTCCTTACCAACATGACCATTAAGGTCCCCACCAATAAAAATCTTCTCAGTATGTGGTATGCTTTGAATCAACCCCGCCAAATCTTCCCAAAACTTTTCCTTAAGATGTGCTTCTGTTCCCACTTGAGGTGCATAGGCACTAATAACGTTGATTGTATCCCTTCCCACAAGTATTCTTAAAGATATAATTCTGTCCTCAATCCTTCTAACATCCACCACATTCTTCTTCTACTCTTTATCCACAATGATACCAACCCCATTCCTCGTACCTGTTTTACCTGTGTACCAAAATTTGAACTCATTATTGTACCATGATGTTAAAAGGTTATTTTGGTGGCCTGGATTGAAGAAAGATGTAGTGGCTTATGTGTCTAAGTGCTTGACATGCCAAAAAGTAAAAATTGAACACCAGAAGCTAGCAGGACATTGCAACCTCTAGATATTCCTAAATAGAAATAGGATAGTATTGCCATGGACTATGTTGAAGGACTACCCATGACTCCAGTTAAGCATGATGCGATATGGGTGGTAATTGATCGATTGATAAAGTCGGCTTACTTCCTGGCAATAATTAAGAGGAATTCTCTAGAGAAGATGGCAAAGTTATACATAAAAGATATTGTTAGACTGCATGGTATCCTAAATAGTATTGTATCTGATAGAGATACTCGATTTACATCTAATTTTTGGAGAGCTTTGCAGAAAGAAATGGGCACTACTCTCAGATTTAGTACAACCTATCATCCTCAGACGGATGGTCAATCTGAGAGAATAATCCAAATGCTCGAAGATATGTTGAGAGCCTGTGTTTTGGATTTCAAGGGCAGTTGGGATATCCATCTACCACTCATAGAGTTTGCATATAACAATAGCTATCAGGCTAGTATTCAGATGGCTCCTTTTGAAGCACTTTATGGGCATAAGTGCAGATCCCCCTTATGTTGGCTAGAGTTGAGCGAGAGAAGAATGTTTGGTCCTGATATAGTAGATCAGACTGCAAAACAGATTGCAATGATCAGAAAAAGATTATTGACGGCTCAAAGTAGACAGAAAAGCTATGCAGATGTCAGAAGGAAGCCATTGGAGTTGAAGAAGGAGAGCATGTGTTCCTTAAGTTTACTCCAACTATAGGAGCTGGATGATCAATTAAAGTGAAAAATTACATCCCATATACATCGGACCATTTCAGATTCTCTCAAGGATAGGATCAGTAGCCTACAGGTTGGCTCTTCCTCCAAATCTCAGCTAGATACATGATGTATTTCAAGTTTCCTAGTTAAAGAAGTATGCTCCAGATCCATCACATGTGATTGAACAAGATAAAGTTGCACTGCGAGATGACCTGACCTATGAGGTTGAACTGGAGCGAATTATGGATCGAAAGGTCAAGCAGTTGCGTAATAAGCAAATTCCTTTAGTCAAAGTGATATGGAAAGGCCTAACAGAAAATGAATCTACGTGGGAAACATAGGAAAAGATGAGGGAGATGTATCCTGAGTTGTTTTAATAGGATATGTATATTGTAAATTTTGAGGACAAAATTTATTTTAAGGGGGAGAGAAATATAATATCCCTAATTTTTTGTACTGATTAGTATGTACAGTTTGTGTATAATGTATGTGAGATTTTTCAGGAAAAGATATGGTCATTAATGTAATGAAAGGGATTAAATTGAAAAAGGAAGAAAAGCACGGACTAAAGTGAAAATATAAAAGGTTTAAGGCTAAAAGAGAAAGTAGACAAAAATGTGGGGTCTTTAAGTGTAATTTTAGCCAAATAAAAAGGACTTAATTAAAAAGAAGAAAAGTTACTAGGGGCCAAATGTTGTTAGGTAAATGATGTTAGGTAATCTAACTTAATATAGGAATTTTATCAGGACTCCAGATAGCCGAAATTTATCTGATAGTCTAAAAGTATAAAAACTTCTTATCGGATATCCTAGACCTCAGATATGAGTGAAAAACTGTAGGAAGATGCATCCTATAGATACGGATGTCAGGGAACTGATAGAATACCGAAAGAAGGTCTGTAGAAAAAGTTATTCACTTTTTAGTGAATTTAGAGGGGAGTTTGTGACCTCATGGGATCCGATAAGGAGATTTAGCAGTAAATAAACTGGAACTGAATGAGCCCAGATGGCCAAACGCAGACATCCAAAAGAATAGGTGGCGTCAAGAAGGCCCAGTAAGATCGTTGGACTGATAGGGGGCCAATGTCCGGGGAAACCTATAAAAGTGTGAAATTACCAAAATGCCCCTGTGTTGTCTTAAGAAGTAACAGATGAATGAAGGGTATTTTGGTCATTTTGGACAGGCTAGGACGCCCATGACATGTACAGGAAGGTTAGTCAAACTCAGTATATGCCCTGACAAGGTACAAAGAGGTGTGAAATAACAATTTTGCCCTTAGGGTTAATATAGTGCAAGGAAGGGCACCAAGGGTATTTTGGTCATTTCCAAGGGATCTGAAATTAAGTTTAGACCTAGTATAAGAATGTCAATGATATAAAGAACCTAGATACTAAATTTAAGATTAGAAGACGTATTATGGAATCTCAGAAAGATTAGATATAGAAAATAGTCCGGTTTTCGAGGAATCGGGCTGGTACCGGATTGGACTAGAATTTTTCTAGAGACTTCTTGGCTCTTCAATTTCTCCACATGGCTGATTAGGTGTCCCATGAGGTGTCTCTTGGATGATGTCATGGTGGTGATGTCATAAATGGAAAAGAAAAGAAAATCCAAGATTAAATCTTGGCCTTTAGATCAAATAGTGCATAAAATGATCTTGGCCTTCAATTTTCCCCAAAATTTTCTATAAATACCCCCTCCATTTCAGATTCATTTTGGTAAAGAGGAGACCTTAGGGAAACTCTTGCAAAATTTCCATTCAAGCCAAAAGGAAGCAAGCACCTTGGAGGAACTATCAAGGTAATTAGTTCCCTTGATCATAGACTATGTTCTAGTAGATTTGCTCTTGAGTTTAAGTGGTTTTTGAAGCATAAATCTTGTGGAGGTTCTGCTGGAATTTTGGTGTGCATGTAAAAAGAACATGAGTTTTATGTTATGGATAGTTTAGACAAGTTTAAACAAGCTAGAATCAAGTGGTAATGGCTTAGGAATTCAAGTATGATTGTGAATCAAAGATTGGGTGTTATTCTGTATAGTATGAAATCACTGTTCATATGTTAGAATTTCATGATTTTGATGCTTCCAATTGGTTTAAAATGGAAAATTGTCTAGGGTTATAGTAGAGAAACAAGTATTGGAAGCATTGGAATCAAAATGAGAATTTTTGGAAAATTGGAATAGCTTTTCGGTTCTGTACAGCACCTTGGGAAGCAATTGGATTCTGGAATTTCTGAATGCATATTTAGATTCTACATGGAAAATTATGTGGAAATGAACCATGAGAGTTGAGTTAGAAGGATGTAATCATAAGTCAGAAATTAGAGAAAGAAAGGGCTTAATGAAACCCTAGCCTTGAGATTGGATTGGAATTGAGTTGTAACTTGGTAATTGCTTTGTTATGCCTAGGTTTTGACATTTGTGGGAAAGAAGTATCAATTCAAGAAGGAACTTGCAAAGATACATAAGAGGTAGCAAGAATACCTAACTATAAACTTATGTTGTTTGATTTATATGCTTGCTTGTTATGCATGAAGTTTGGTTGATCATGAAATGTTATATGATGATGATGATGATGATGAGTTATGAATACTTGCAAATCCTTGCAACTTATGTCATGATAATATGTATGTTAGAGTTTGCTTATGTATGATCATGAATTAGCTCCCATTGCATGATAACATGTTAGGCCTTTAATCAAGCATGCATAACCTTATAGTTGGTATGACTTGTTATTGAGATTTTCATGAAATCTCATTCCTTCCATATATATATAATCATGCTCTAAGTGCTGGAACTTCTCAAGGAAGAGGGTAAATATGGATGAATAATTTGTATATGTCCTAAAGAGTATGTATTTAACCTAGAAGATGTTGTATTGATATGTAAAATGCATGCACTCACTAGATCCGATCTGAGGTAGAACGTTTCCACCGGTAGTTTAAGTGACTTATCCAACGAGTTTTCACATGGAATTTGGTATGAAAATAGATAAGATCCAGATATTTAATTGGAAGCCAAGAACGCCTCAATTGGATAAGAATTCGAATTATTATGATTTTTCAAAGTCAGGACTAAAATCTGGATTAAGATAAAACGAGTGTCTAGAGGCAGTGGGGTTTAAGCACGAATTTCAAATAGCAAATGAACGAAATTTTCCACGAAATTTTATGGCCTTAAATTAAACATATGGATATTTACATCCATATGTAATACGCCACATTTGGACAACTATACAAAGAGAAATGAATTTTTGAAAATGAGACACAGAAACTGGAACTTTCAGGGTTACCAAATGAATAGTATTTTTCAATGAATAAACTGATTTCATTTGGACAAGGAAACCTCAATTTCATATTTTTCCTTCAAATTTTAATGAAAGATATTTTATTATAAATTGGAACCACCTCATTTTGATTTTTTTATATTTAATTATGAATTTCCAAAGTTCATGGTATAATCTGGATTTACCAAATAAATAGTGCCGTGAACAGTACCCGATGACCTAACTCTTGGGAATTCATATTTTTAAGCTAAAATGGTATTCCATTGATCTAAGATACTACCAATTAAGTATATATAAGGGTAAAATTAAGGATACAACAAATACCAAATACACAACTGTTTGTTGATTACTCTACTTTCAATGACAATCATTGCAGCTCACTTACGATGTTCCCAACAATGAGGTCTTGAAGAAGAAGACGTTGTCTTATTGTGCTGAGCATTGGAGGGCATTCAAGACACAACTAGCTCGTCAGTATATGCATGAAGACAGAAGTGGTCATCCTCAACCTTCTCCATGCAGTAAGTATCAATTCATTGACGAAGCTGCTTGGGAAGAATTTGTTAGGATTCGGACCACGCCAGCAGCAATGGTGAGTCTATCCTTTTGTATATGTTGGTAGAAAATATATCAGAGTATCATATGTATTGATTTTAACTACTTCATGTCTTGTAGGAAAAATGGGCAAAAGCGATTGAATACACCCTCAAGAATGATTGCCCCCACACAATGTCTCGAGGGGGTTATGCGAAGGCAGAAAGAGAGTTGTTGGGGGCCAAGAGGAAGAGGCTAGAAGAAAATGCTGGGTCAGAGGATCCTAGTATTCTTCTTGACCCCCCTCTCCGATACGTCGCGAAGAAAAATGGTTGTACGCTCGCCAAAGAAAGAGCGAAACATTTACAAGCGATAATGTTCGCATGATTGCTGAAAAAATTGTAAGCACTACTTGCATTATTTTGTTTTAGTAGACTATAATTATATCATTTTCCTTATGTTTGTTCATTCTATGTTATAGAGTGATCTTAAACAACAAGAGTCCCATGGATCCTTCAAGTCAGATGGTAGGAATGCCATCTTGACTGTTGCCACTAGGAAACAAGAATATGGGGGCCGTGTCAGGGGAGTTGGAAGAGGTGTGGGTATAAGAAATTACTTTGGAGCATCTCAAAGACGTTCCCCACATGTGGTGCTAAGGGCAGAGTTGGAATCCTTGCTCTCCACCATAAGGGCAGAGGCTAAGGCAGAGGCTTGGATATAGGCTAGGGCACAAGCAGAAGCTTCAATTGACGCCCGATTACAAGAGGGGTTGGCAAAGATCAAGGAAGAAATGTTGTCCATGATGACATCAAGGCAACAAGAGCCAACTGATCCCCTCCCGCCCTCAATTACAGCCCGTCCAAGTGTAACATCCCTAATTTCTGTACTAAGTTGTATGTACAAATTGAATAAAATATATGATATGTTTAGGACAAGATGTGGCCATATTTATGTAAAGAAAAGGATTAATTGGAAGAGGAAGAAAGTCTAAGAGCCAAAGTGCAAAATTACGAAAATGCCACTGTGATGCCCTAAGAAACCAGAAGTAAATGGAGGGCATTTTGGTCATTTCATGCAATGGATGGATATCAGATGAAAATTCATAGTAAATTATTATAATTAATATGAGAATTTATGGAGTTGACAGAAGTCAAAAAGGAGTCCTGTAGAATTAATTATGGAATTTACGGTGAAAAAGGACACCGATAAAGGGTTAAAGGAAACATATGTAATTTTTAACAGGACTTCTAGGTCTCAGAAAATTATGAAACTTTGTAGAGAATTCATTTTATATTAGAATTAATTTTTAAAAATGTTAGAGCAATTAAAAGAGGTGTTTAGCATTTATTCTAAGATCAGGGCAATTTAAGGATATCAGTATAGGGAAATTACATTGGGATTGGTGCCAATTAGCTATTGGACCTAAAAAGGCCTAACTTTTCGTCCAAGGCCAGCCCAATAAGTCCCAAAAGTTATCTTGGAGCCCAAGCCCAATAATGAATAATTTATGGATTTTTGAAAAGAAAGAAAAAGAGAAAGAAAGAGAATAAAGTAAGAATTAGGGTTTGCACATGGTGGGACCCACAAGGACTTCAAAATGGCTCCAAAAAGGAGGATTAGGTGTACCAAGTAGGCCATGCTAGTGATGTCATGGTGGTGAGGTCATGAGTGTGAAGAGAAAAGACATTTCAAGATCAAACCTTTAACCATTAGATCAAATAGTTTATGATCTTGGCCTTCAAATGGCACATGACTTTTGCTATAAATACCCCCCTTTCCATTCATTCTTCACACCCAAGAGCTCCTTTAGAAAGAGAAGTGAGTTCTAGAGAAAGAAAGTGGAAGAAAGCAAGGAAGAAGCAAGGGTCTTGAAGGAGCAAGTAAGGTAAGTTGTCTCCTTGCTTCTACCTTTTGTTCTTATGGTTTGTGCTTGAGTTTAAGTGATTTTTGAGGCTTAAATCTTGGGGAAATGCTTCTGGAATTTTTGTGTATATGTGAAAGGAATATGAGTTTTAAGTCATAGATAGTTAAGACAAGCTTAAACAAGTTAGTTACATGCTTGGTTGTGAAGTAAGTTGATGTTCTTGACTTTACCATTTCGGTTTGCACTGTTCATGATAGAAGAAAATGGAATTTCAATGATTTAATGCTTCCATTGAGTTTATATGATGATTTTGTGTAGGATTGGAAAGGTTTTGAACCTTGGAAACCATTGGAATTAAAGGATATAATGTTGAAAATTCCTCACGGTACTGTTCACTCGCGTGAACAGTGATTTGAATTTCATGATTTTGATGCTTCCAATGGTCTTAAAATGATATTTTGTGTAGGGGAAAAGTGGAGGAACAAGTATGGGAAGCATTGGAATCAAAATGAGAATTTTTGGAAGATTTATGTATGCTTTTCCAAATCTGTACAGAACAGTGTATTCTTGCTGGAATTTGGTTATTTTGAGTTCATAAATGGATTCAAAGGGTGAAATTGTGTAGGGTAAGGTCAAGACATCAATTGATTCAAGGGCCAAGTTAATTGGCAAAGATTAAAGAAAGTTATGTTAGTTAAAGCAAGTTAAAGGTTCAAGAGAGGTAGTCTTGAGTAGTGTTTGAGTTCATGGTCCTAATGGATTATGTAATGAATATGAATGTGTTTAGGATCTTGAAACCTCTAAGAAGATGTTGGGGAATGATTGACCAAAAAGCTTGGGAAGCAAATGCAAGCATAAGAAAGAGAGCTTAAATCCAAGGTAGTGGACTTACCCTAAACTTGTATGTATGTAATGTATGCTTGATTGTGCTATGGCTTGGTTGAATTGTGTGTATATGGTAGATGATTGAAGCTCTGTTATTTTATGATTTCTTTGGCCAATTGTATTTCATATGATACATGGAAGCATGCTCATCACACTATGATAACACTTTTCACAAGCAAGCACAAGTCTTTACATTAATACATGCATTGGTTGGTATTGTTTGCTACTGAGATTCCCCCGAATCTCACCCCCCATAACCATGATCTAGGTGCTGGAACATCACAAGGAAGGAGATAATTGTGGATGTATGAATGGTGTATGACTTGGAAAGCATGCCTTTAATTTATGTGATGATATATTGGTATGTATATGGTAAATACTCACTGGATCCGAGTTGAGGGAGTTACCTTTCAGTGATAGTTTGAGTGACTTAACCATTTTGGTTTCATGTGAAATTTGACATGAACATATCTAAGATCTAGAGATTTAATTGGAAACCAAGAACACCTCATTTGGTTAAGAACTCGAATTGTTATGATTTTTCAAAGTCGGGAGATAAAATCTGGAATAAGATAATACGACTACTCAGAGACAGTGAGGTTCATGCGCTAATTCCATATAGTAAATGAATGAGTTTTTCCACGAAATTTTATGAGATTAAAGTACACATTCTGAGATTTAAATCCATAGGTAGTTAGACTCAATTGGATAAGTATACAAGGAGAAATGAATTTTTGAAAATGGGGTAAAGAAACTGGAACTTCCAGATTTACCAAATGAACAGTAAAGTTCAACGAATAAACTGATTTGATCTGGACAAGGAAACCTCATTTTGATATTTATATCTCAAAATTGAATGAAAGATATTTCATTAGAAGTTTGAATCACCTCAAAACGATTTTTCTAGATTTGATTATGAATTTTCAAATTTCAGGCTGTAATCTGGAATTACCCAGTGAATAGTGACAGTGAACAGTACCCGTAAGCCCAACTCTTGGAAAGTCATGTTTTTGAGGTTAAGAGGTATTCCAATGTTCTAAAATAGTTCCAATTGAGTATATGTAAGTTTAAGGTTAAGGTTAAGATTTAAAGATGTGTACTAGAAAAATGCCATTGTGCTGGTAGACTATACAGAGTACTGTGTACGTAAGTGCTGTCTAAGGAGGCTGGAAGTGAGTGGACCTAGCCGGTTCATCCAGTCTTTCCTGGGTACTTACGTAGAATGGTAGTTCTCATGGGGAATTACCGAATCAGTACAGTTATTTTCTGCCAGGATTATCGGTAGGAGAGAATTAATAAAGTTAATATTGCTTCTGTAAGAGTACTCTGAGAGATATAAAGGAGGATGTTTCACCAAGCACTAAGGAGAGCTGTTGCTTGCCGCTGTCAGAGGATGCAGAACATTGTGATCTATATGTGGAGGATCATCTTAGACGCTTAGTGGCACATGGCTCCATCCATAGCCTAGGGGAAATTGTTCACCATAGCCAAATTCAGGACGATCAATTAAGGGTGACAGTTGAAGACGTGCTAATTCAAGATGCTCTTGTCCCAATTCCCACTGATGAGGTGAAGAAAGTGAGCCAAGCAAAAGGGACTTTCATATTGTGGCCAAAGCATCTTGTTTCGTATCACGTCACCTCATCCCCCAACCAACTTTCCACCCCTCCCACTTTAAATGCCATGCAATGTGTGATCCTATTGGCATATGACAAAACATTCCATGTGGACGCCTTGCCAATGGATTCAGTTGTGGATGACATGGGGGCACCGGCCTTCCTTGACCATGCGGACATCAAATCTCTGATCACTCCCAAGGAAGAATTGACCTCCGACTACATCCAAGTATTTTTGATGTAAGTATAATTTAAATGTAAATATATGTAATAACAAAGTTCAAGTCTTACAACGTAACTAATGTCGTGTATGCATTACCTGTAGGTACATGCAAGCTGAGTTGGTTTCCTCCAAGGGCAAACAAAAAAAGTTCAGATTCCTATGCCCACTTCAGATTTATGCTAAAGGGACCTCTCAATCTTTGAGGATTACATACATTTCAAGGAGGCTAAACTGATATTGATTGTTTCTTCGCACAATATATGCAGGAGTAAGAATAATAATATTTCATCTTATATATTTCATATATACTAGTTTTGTATTTGCTTAATTATAATACTCATTCTCTTTTGATTAATCTCTACAGTAATCATTGGTAATTGGTCATCCTCTGTAAGCATAGTTATAACGTTTCCTTCTTTTGCTCCCTCCATTACAAGCCATCGGTGGATGTCAAGAAGAACATGAACACGTACGTGAGTTTTCTTCTATACACAATGATCTTTGTGATAAATGGGTTACTAACTTTATAACTTTGGTCATAGGGCTATGAGGACGTTCGCAGTTGCAAGGGGCCTTAAGCATGCTAATTTGGTGAGGGACCCTGAATGGATCACACCGAAGGTAATAAAAGTATATATTAGGTGTTAGCTAGGTTCCCTGTTTTGATGATGAGAAATAATTTTTATCTTGTTAACATTACAGAGTCGAAAGCAACCCAGAGAAAGTAACTTGTGCAGCTTCTACATAGTTAGACACATGGTCAATATTATCTTATCAAATAGGATTGGCCTAACTGAGGAGGTAAAGTTGTATTTTTAATGATTTCATATTTCTTAATTGTCAATCTAATCTATATTAGTAATGCCTTAATTTCTTTGATTTTGATTTCATATTTTAGATATTTGATCAACCTGATCCATTTCCTTACCAAGATATTGAGGACCTGCGTAATCGGTGGGCAGAGTTTTTTGTTCAATTCCTTCCTTCTCAATAGTATATATATTTGTCTTTCACTGAATACCTTTTTCTACTTTTCTGTTCAAATTGTAGCATTTTTGTATTAAATTTTATTAAATGAATAATATAATGAGCAATTGAATTATATATTTCTTTGGCATCTTGAACTGATCAATGCTCGATGATTGAGTCGTATATTATATTTGGGCAGTTTATTTATGAAGCTTCAAGCCAACGAAATATATTAAATATAAATTTAATAACATTATCTACATCGGAGGTATATACCTGCCGGTGTAGAAAGAACATATATCATTAATAACATCTACATCGGACATATATACAACCGGTGTTAACATTTGAATAATCTACACTGTCCCAATATTCAACCGGTGTTAACATTTGAATAATCTACACCATCCCAAATATTCAACCGGTGTTAACATTTCATCAATCTACACCGTCCCAATATTCAACCGGTGTAGATGTCATAAAATAATACACCGGATGTAAAAGTGAACCGCTTTAAAATGTCGACTGGTTTAAAAAAGTATACATTCTACACCGGTCATGTGACCGGTGTAAAATGTCTCACTTTTTACACGGTCTGTTTCTACACCGGTTATATGTGCGATGTAGAATGCCATTTTCAACCGGTGTAGAAATCCTTTTTTCCAGCCGTCTACATCCAATTATTTCTATCTGCAGTGCTTAGTCCTAAATGAACATATTGCACCAAATGCTCACTAGGATTCTGGTAGTATGGACATCTAGCTAGCAGCTCTTGAAACCTTCCCCAAAACTCATGAAAAGACTCTTGAGCAAACTATTTTGTAGAAAAAATCTCCTTCCTCAATGTAGCAGTCTTGGATGTAGGGAAGTATCTCTCTAAGAAAGCATTCCTCAAGTTGTACCATGAGTCCAAGGCATCAGGTGTATGATGTGGCAGCATATAAAACCATTCCTTTGCCTTTCCTTTAAGGGTAAAACGGAATACTTGTCTCTGCACAGCATCCATATCAGCACCTATAGGTTTCATGGATGAGCAAACCCACTATATAGTCTTTAAGGGCTTGAAAGGTTCCTTACCTGCCAATCCATAAAATTTTGGTAAGTTACTAAAAAAAGGACGTTTTAGCTCAGAATTAACATCTAAAGTAGGATAAGTGCGAAAAGGATCAAAGTTTGCATTAGAAGAAGCGAGTTCTCCAATGCTCTTACGTGCCCTTCTATTATTCATGTTATTCTCTTCATGTTGCTCATTTTGATTCAAATTCTGATTATGATTATGAGCTTCATCCTCATTAATAGCTCCATGACAAAATGATTATCTAAGATATCACTAAATGCAAATTCAGTCTCAACTGTAACAGATTCACCAAAAGAACTAAGCTCAACAATAGATGCAACACTAGCTTGATTTAAGATTTTACCTTTCTTAATTTGCCTAAGTGTTCTATTGATTCCTTTGTCCAAAGGAAATAATTCAAAGCTTTTGGTCATATAAATCACACTCTATAATTATGTAGGATATCATGTACATCACAGATATAGCAATTCTAGCAAATGAGATCAAGCAATCACAGTATAAAAATCTCAAGTTGTGACTCCAAATAACTTTAGTCATGACTAAAACTTATAGAAAGCAAAAATTGAGACAAAAATGAACTTCAAGTTGTGACTGCAATGAATGCAATATATACTTAGTGTTAAACATGCTTGCTTACTATGATCATGTTTGCATAATGACATGCGCTTCCATGATTCTTAGTTATAACATATGGCCATAGCATAAAAGAAATAGATCTTTCTCAATCATATATGCTTCACATAATCCAATCAAGCCAACAACACATCAACAACACTTAAGCATTAAGCATACAAGTTTAGGTATAAGTTCACTACCTTTTTATCGCCTTTCCATAACATTTTCCTTCTTACTTTGTGAGTCCTTATCCATGCCAATTATTGTCTAAACATAACACAATAATTTACTCATTACAATTCCATTCTAATTAGATTCAAACTTGACTTCACTAACTTAGTTTCAATTTCCTAAACCGATAAGCTCCTATCTTTCTTTTGCCCTTAGAATTAAATTGTGCCTTGACCATATCCCACACAATTTTGCCTAAGGAATCCGAATATGAAGTCAGAATTAAAAAATTCCAACTCCTCCTTGGTGTACTAGACATAACATATCCGTGGTCACAAGGGGGTTTTTCCAAAAATTCCACCACTTTTGATTTTAATGCTTTCAACTCTTGTCCTTTGGCTCAATCCTATACAATTTCTCCTTTTGGACTCAATGAAAGCATCAAAATAATTAAAATCAAATCCCTTGGCCCATTTCTAGTGCAAGCTGAATAGGTACATGATAAGACACAATTTGTGTATGATTTCTACGACATTTTTAAGGGTTTTATAATAACTTTACAATTCATTTTATGCCTAAAATTGTGCTTTTGTGGTAATACATGATTGTGCTTGGCAATATGATGTTTTAAGGGTAAAATGGTAAATTAACTCCTCTAAACTGCATATAAGTTATTCTTTTACTAGTAGGACTTTTGCAGCAAGCTTTGATTTTGAATTGCAGGTACTCTGGAGGAGAACCAAGGACTAATCTGAGTAGAAAAGAAATCACAAGAGAGAATCAAATCAAGGAAGCAGCTTCTGTGTATTTCAGTCGTAACCAAAGTGTCCACAGGTCACAACTTAATTTCTCCTGGGAGATTTCTCTATGTTTACAGGTCGCGACCAAAACATGGATCTGGTTGCGACTAAAGAAGACAGTCATGAAGTTGCATGTTTTGATTAGGTCAACTTGCTGTTAAAAGGAGAGGAGAGCTGCAGACGCGAGGGAGGCTGGTTTTAGACCTAATTAGGCTAAGAAGCAGTGCTAGAACTCTTTCTACACTCTCTCCACTATCTACACACATCTTCATCATTCATCTCTTCATCTCACCTTCTGCTTTTCTTTATGGCATCATATTTGAACAGCGATTCCAGCATAATAGGAGTCATGAGAGGCTAAATCCTTAGTCTCTTGGTAATTGATCTCATATCTTGAGCTCATGGACTACACTAGGGAGTTTTCTGTTTTAATCTGCACATTTTCTTATGTTTTTTTGATGCTTCTAGATCTAGGGTTTTTCTTTATATCAACAAGGAATTGAGTGTCGATTGATTACTCTTTGATTAGACAATTGTAATTGACTTTGGATGCTTTGAATGTCTAGTTTAATATAATATTTCAGTTTTGATTTTAAGATAGTTGGACTATTATCAACGATCGTTGCTAATTAATTCAATTGCTTGAAATCTAGGGTTTGTCGATCGACGACTATTCGAGGGTATTTTTATCATCTGATTTAAATTACACACTAAGTGGTTTTAAATAGTTCATTAAGAGTTTTTAAACTAGCTTTGATCAAAGGAGTTTAACGAATATTAATGCTCTAGACTCAATCGATTGATTGGGGTTTTGTTTAAGACTTAGTGATTTCAAACTCCCATATCAAATTAAGAGCAAGGATAGATATGTTTTCATCATCAAGAGTCTGTCATAACATACTTCTTTCACAAATCAACTTGTTTTCAAGTTAATCAAAAATACAAACACATTTACTTTAGTGCACCTTTATTTTACTGCACCAAAAATCAATCAAACCCTAAAACCCATTTTACTTTCACTCAGGTTTTTAATGGTTTTGTCATCAATATGCTAGGTATCCAATAGAAAAGATCCTTGAGAAGAACAATAATGTTAGGAATTCTCTTGAGGAATTTAACCATAGGGATATTTATTTCTAACTCATTGATGAGCAGGCCGGATTGTCGTCTTCCGATCCATCAAAATAATAATGTTTGCACCCAATAATATAGTATAAGGCACAACCCTATCATTCTTCTTGAGGAGCCTTTCTATTGGAGACCTAGCATATTGGTGACAAAACCATTGAAAACCTGAGTGAAAGTAAAATGGGTTTTTGGGATTGATTTTTTATCCAATAAAATAAGGGTGTAGTCAAGTAAATGTTTTTGTATTTTTGATTAAGATGAAAATGAATTAGTTTGTGAAAGAAATATGTTATGACAGACTCTCGATGATGAAAATATATCTATCCTTGCTCTTAATTTGATATGGGAGTTTTGAAATCACTAAGTCTTAAATAAAACCTCAATCGATCGATTGAGTCCAGAGCATTAATATTTCTTAAAGTCCTTTGATCAAAACTAGTTTAAAAACTCCTAATGAACTGTTAAAAACCACTTAGTGTGTAATTTAAATTGGATGATGAAAATGCCCTCAAATGGTCGTCAAGCGACAAACCCTAGATTTCAATTAATTGAATTAATTAGCAATGTTCGTTGAAATAGTCCAACTATTTTAAAATTGAAACTAAAATATTATATTAAAATAGACATTTAAAGCATCCAAAGTCAATTACAATTGTCTAATATAAGAGTAATCAATCGACACTCAATCCCTTGTTCATATAATGAAACCCTTGATCTACCAGCATCAAAACATGAAAAAGGTGCAGATTAAAATAGAAAACTCCCCAGTGTAGTCAATGATCTCAAGATATAAGATCCATCACCAAGAGACTAAGGATTTAGCCTCTCATGACTCCTATTATGCTGCAATCACTATTCAAATATGATGCCATGAAGAAAAGTAGGTGAGATAAAGAGATGAATGATGAAGATGTGTGTATGTAGTGGAGAAAGTGTAGAGAGAGTTCGAGCACTGCTTCGTAGCCTAATCAGGTCAAAAACCAGCCTCCTCTGTGTCTGTGGTTTCCCTCTCCTTTTAACAGCAGGTTAACCTAATCAAAAATACTTAGCTTCACGACTGTCTTCTTTAGTCGTGACTAGATCCATGTTTTGGTCGCGACTTGTAAATGTAGAGAAACTTCCCAGGAGAAATTAGGTCGCGACCTCTGGACACTATGGTCGCGACTAAAATATACAGAAGCTGCTTCCTTGATTTGATTCTCTTTTGTGATTTCTTTTCTACTCACATAAGTTCTTAGTTCTCCTCCAGAGTACCTACAATTGAAAATCAAAGCTTGCTATAAAAGTCCCACCAGTAAAAGAATAACATATATGCAGTTTGGAGGAGTTAATTTACCATTTTACCCTTAAAACAATATATTGCCAAGCACAATTTTAGGTATAAAATGAATGGAAAAGTTATTATAAAACCTTAAAAATGTCACAGAAACCATACACAAATTGTGTCTTATCAATTCCCCCACACTTGAACCTTTGTATTCCTGGATAAAGAAATGAATTACACTCAAACTAATGCTATTAAATCCGAGATAACAACATCATCCACAGTGTAACCTGAAGACAATTAATTCACCATCTTTTAGGAATGCAAAAGTGATAATATGAGTAATGCCAAGTAATCAACTACTAAATAAAATCAACCTTAACCGTATGAGCGCAATAGATTATCTCTAAGGATGTAAGTGTTTAGCTCTCTATATCCTCTCATTGTTAGGGTTCTTTCACTCATATTCAAATTGGAAAACAACCTACCATATGCGTGTAATGACTCTAAATCTCAGCAACTATATAACACTTATGCAAAGAATCAAGAGGTCTTTTATTGGTGAAATGATGGAGATAGGCCACGTGGAATGGAATATGAAGGGTAGAAAGTACTATATGTATTCAATAAAGAATATGTAGCATGAATTCATGTCTTTAGAGATGTGGAGGTGATAATTGTGCTAGTAGGAGTTGATAATAGTGCCTTCTTCATTTCTCTTTTCTTTGTTTCTTTTTTCAATTTTTCTTGCACTTTTTTTTGGTGCTATATGCTCTTTTCTCTTCTTTTTATTTGGCACCTTATACATAGAAGATGTAGCACAACATCACAATAATAATGAGTTTTTTTACATGAATAAAAAATGATGTTTATGCATATATGACTTTCTATAAAAATGGTGGAAAAAGGAAAAGTGATGGGCTCAAAGGGGGTGACTACGAATATAATATGTGACGGGCTTGTGTTTGGGGTAAACAGGTTTTGAAATGAATGCCTCTATCATGTTCAATAACATAAATGTGCAAGTAATTCTCAACTCAGAGCCAAGACAAGTTCTAGAGGATATAAACCAATTGAATAATCAATCAATATAGGAATTAAGGCTGAGAATCCTTCCAACTAAGGTTTTCATCTAAATTGCTCATAAGCTAAAGTCTCAAACAATGTTCATCATTAACTAGGCATTAAAACACTTATCACAACTGAAAACCCTTTCAAATGATGATTTAAAAGTTTTAAAGTAATCACTTAGAATCATGTAATAATCCCAAATCTAACAGTGAAAACTTAAGTGTTTCCAATTCAGTTTCCAAGAAATTTAAACAAAAAATTCAAGTGTGAAAATGGTTTCTATAAACTCTTTATGCAAAAGGTTGAAAAGTAAGAGGGCAATGAATCATTTATAAAGCACCTTAGCAGCTCAAAAGGAATCCTTCTATACAGCATTGCACAAAGTAAAGAGAAGGTAAATGGACATTTTCACACTCAGGTCGTGACTATAAGCAGTGAATATAGTGACCAAAGTTCACAGTGGGTGCTGGCTCTAACTTACCAAAACTAGTTGCGACCAGGAAAGGTTCCTGTAGCGACACAAATGCACAGAGAGGTATAGTCACGACCTAAAAACACTAGCGTCATGACAGTATTTTACAGAGAGTACACAATTACCAATTTTCAAACCAGGATGTGACCAATGTTGACAGAGGCATATTAAGTCCAAAATTCCATGCTAGGTCGCGACTAAAAACAGTGAAGGTCACGACCAATTTTTCACAGAGACTACCATGTGATAGTTTTCAAAGCCTAAAACATCTTTTACACTTAAAACTTTTTTAGCTAACCACAAAACAGTTTAAAGTGGGATTCAATTTTAGCAATTCATCACACATTAAGATCAAAAACCAAAAACTTTATGATGAATAAGTGAAGAATTTTTACATTATATAGCACAGAGATAAGAACATCTCCCCCACTGTAACATCCTAAAATTTTTCTATCTGTATAAGACTGATAGCGGAAAGAGTTATAAAGAGATTTTGATGGTTATTTTGGAAAGAAAGGGACTAAAGTGAAAACTCTAAAAGCTCTATAGTGCAAAGTAGAAGTAGACATAAGCTTTGGGCCATTAAGTGTAATCATGAAAAGTTAAGGGCCTGAAGTGTAATTTTTAAAAGTTCAGGGGCAAAATGGTAATTATGAGAAAGTTGAGTCGAAAAATGCCCAAAATTGCCCGGAAATAGTTTAGTCTCAAATTTTATCAAAAAATAGAGAAAATTATTCTGATCAGTTTAATGTAATAGGAAATTTTGATTTGAGGTCCCAATAAATTGATATGAATTTCCAAAGTCTGGAAAAATTATTACAGTATCTTTTAGACCTCAGAATTAGATGAAAGTTGGTAGTAAATTCTTATAAATAATATAAGAATTTATGAAATTTACAGAAGTAAAAAAAAAAGCCCTGTAGAATTAATTATAAAATTTACGGTGAAATCAGACATTGATAAAGGGTTAAAGGAAATGTAGGGAATTTTTATCAGGACTTCTGGGTCTCAAAAAATTATGAGACTTTGTAAAAAATTTATTTTATATTAGAATGAATTTCTAAAAGTGTTATAACCCTTAAAAGAATTTTATAGAATTTATTTTAAAAATCAGGAGAATTTAAGGATATCGGTATAGGATGTGCCTTGGGAATTGAGCTAATTGGCAATTGGACTCAATTTAAGGCCCAAGTGACGTTTTACAGAAGCCCAAGATGATATGGAATGGTCTTGTGGCCAAATGAATTTTTAAGATATTTTTATACAAAAAGAAAAAAAAAGAAATTAGGAAGTTCCAAGACATGTAAGGTTTATGGTGAGGTGTCCCATGTGGGACCCACCTTGTGCCACATGTCAAGCATAGCAAGAGGAATGAATTATCACATGTGCCTCATTACATTAAAATATTATAATAAATAGTTTAATGATGATTAAGATTAATTAATCATAAAATCAACCAATGAGAGGAAGAATTAAGTTATTGTAATAATTAACACTTCCAAGGGTGGATTAGTCCTAAGTACCCTAAAAATTGTCTATAAATACCTCCCTCCATTCCTTCATATTACGTTAAGAACAAGAGGGGAAACTCTTGAGGATTGAAAACTCAAACAAACTAAAGAAGAGACAAGGCACTTTGGTTCAAAGCAATCAAGATTTAAGGTAAGCAATCTTCCTAGTTCTTATGTATATGTTTTGGAAGATTGAAACTTAGGTTTTAGTAGTTCGAAAACGTATTTTTCCTTGGTTCTACATGCTGTCCAAATCTGGACAGAAATGAAGAAAAAAAGAGTAGTTAGACAGAACTATGAAATACTAATCTTGATAAGCTTGGATTATTGGCTATTGCTTGAATTAATTGTGTAATCCTCGAAATCCCAATTCATGTGACTTTCGGCCTAGGAAAGAACTGAAGGAAGAAGATTGAATTTCAATGATCTAATGCTTCCATTGAATTTATATGATGATTTTGTGTAGGATTGAATAAGATTGGAACCTTGGAAACATTGAAATTGAGAAAGGGACAATTTGAAACCTTCTCTGTTATTGTTCATGTGTATGAACAGTAATTGGAATTCCATGATTTTGATGTTTTCAATGGGTTTAAAATGCAAAATTGTGTAGGATTAAGTAAGATCAAAGTCTTGGAAGCATTGGAATTGAAAAGAGGAATTTTTGGAAAATTATAGGTGCTGTTTCTGTTTCTGTCCAGACCTGAAGGAAACATTGGAATTTTGAAATTCTGAATCCATATTTGGATTCCTTGGGAAAAATTGTGTGGGATACAGTCAAGGCACAAATTAATTCAAAGGACAAGGCAATTAACCACAAATAAAGAAAGTTAGGGGTGTATCGGTTCCGGAAAATGAACTTAAATTATGAAGTGAAGTTCAAAGATGAATTGGTATGGATTGTAATAAGTGTATTACTCTACCATGATTAGGCTTTGATATTTGTGAAAGAGAGGACCAAAAGACCAAGAAAGAAAAGGTTAAAGGAGAGCTATTCCAAGGTAGTAAACTTACCTCACTTGTATGCTTTGCTTGCTTGGATATTTTATGTGTTGAATGTTTACTTTGATTATGTGGCGCATGTATGATTGAATGATGCTCTGTTTCTTTTTATGCTATGGCCATATATTATAATTTAAGGAACATGGAAGCATGTAAAGATATCATTATGCAAGCATGATCATTAAGCACACACATATTGACATCAAGCATTGAGTTGCATACACTGTTTGGTTTCTGTTTGCTACTGAGATTTCCCTCAAAATCTGAAACATCCTTACTTTTGTACGTCTTAGGGACCATTTGGTAGCATTTAGAACCACTTTTAAGGTCATTGAAGTCCAATTTCTCAATCTAGAGTTTTACTCTTATCGAGTATTGTTCACTGTGTAAATTCCAGATGAGTGACCTGACTTAGAAAAATCATAACTAATTCTAGAAAAATCGAAATGAAGTGGTTCAAATTGATACATGAAGATAACTCAATTATCTTTCAGGGAAAAATCACTCGTTGACCACTCGTTGACCAAATCAATTGTTGGAAATTATGCCCTAGGAGCCAATCATTGTCTTATAAATATTATTGTTTTATGAATTTCTTAATTATGTTATCATATTATTTGCATGTTTACTGTGATGACCATCCTTGGATAACTTATGATCTTATCCTAAATGTCCCTGGTCGGTCATCTATGCGGGAGCAGAGATGAAATAAGACCAGTATAACTTTGAAGATATATAGAGATATAAATCAAAGTCATAGGCACATGTAAGAGTACAAGGTGTTGGACTGACCCGCTATGAGAGAGCTGCATGGGTTAAGTCATAAGCTTCTCTCATATACAAGCCATGTCACTATGCCCTTTGACCTAAGATTATCATGGATTCCTACATGACAAACGCTCATCTTTGACCTAGTCAAAAGTCACTTTTGACCGAGTGATCATAAAGGCTATGTTCGGGCTCAGTGGTTTTTCATGCGGAGGAATGTGAATGGTCAAGATGGAATTTGTCCCTCACATTCGTAGAGAGATATTACTGGGCCCCTCGATGAGTGAGTCTGAGAAATGTATGGCCATACTGTAATGGAAGGGTAGTTCCATTTCTATCGTCATACTACTCAGGGATCGAGAAAATAACAGTCAGGAATAGGAGGATGACGTTCTCCATGCCTCATCCTTGACCGAAATATCGTGTGACAAAAGGGACGTGATATGGTTGTATGAAATGTAACATTGTTCATCGATCCTCATATGTTTTGGGTAGTCGTAATGTCTTGCTAGAGGCCGCTTACGACTTGTGGGTTAGTATAGTACCTGGCCCACTGCCAACTTCATATGGGCCTACAGGGTCGCACACAAAATAGCCCAACTCGAGCTGTGATGTCCAGATTCATTAAATCTAAGAGATGTCTAGATTCAATGAATAGTTTAGGGTGGATTTATATATTTTATATATATATAAATTTGTATATATATTATATATATAATATAAGAGATATTTGCAAGATTTAATTTATAAAGATAAATTAAATTTCTATCACTTTTAAATTTAAATTTAAATGGATATGATCTATTTGAATTTGAAATTCAAATTGATAAGATATCTCAAATTTCTGACAATCATGATGTGAGACAGATTGAGAAATTTATACAGTGAACAGTACTCGATTTCTGACAATCGTGATGTGTTGCTCATTGAGCATAATGAGCCAACTACCTTTCAAGAAGCTATAGTGGGACCAAACTCTGAAAAATGGCTTAGTGCCATTGTAACACCCCAATTTTAAGGCCATAGACTTAGTAAGTAGCCTGAAATAGATATATTCCTTTGAGCAGAAGTCCCCGAAACATACAGAGAGTTTTTAGGGACAAAACTGCAAATAAGTGAAAGTCCAGGGACTTATATGTAAATAGTGAAAGTCCCTAGGGATATGATGGCCATTTATGCAAAGAAAGGGATTAAATTACAAAAGAAAGAAAATGAAGGGGCTTAAGTGCAATTATAGAAAGTATAAAGCCAAAAAGGAAAAGTAGACAAAAAGGTGGGGTCTTTAAGTGTAATTTTAGCCAAATAAAAAGGGACTTAATTAAAAAGAAGAAAAGTTCCTTGGGGCTAAATTGTAATTAAAGAAAGTCAGGCCGGAAGTGGTTTGGACTGCCCGAAAGCATTTCAGTCCCAGATTTCACTGGTAGAGAGAGCAAGTGACGCTCGGTAATCTGGCTTAATACAGGAATTTTTTAAGACTCCAGATAGCCAGAATTGATCTGATAGTCCAAAAGTTATAAAAATTCCTACCGGATATCCTGGATTTCAGATCTAAGTGAGAATATACAGGATGATACGTCCTGATGGGGCGGATGTCGGGAAACTGACAGAATACTGATAGGAGGCCTATAGAAAAAGTTATTCGCAAATTAGAAAATCCAGACGGAGATTTATCGGTATTTGAAAAGGGACTGAATGAGTTCGGATGACCTCAGTAGGCCAGTGTATCTGGTAAAAGGACCCGGTGTCCGGAGATGTGTATAAATGGTACATAATAGCTAAAGTACTCGATGAACAGTGACGGGGAAAGATTCCTCGTAATGCGTGCCATGAAGGTAATGGACTCTGAAAGGCCCAATAATGGCGCCATCAAAGGCCCAATAAGACACTTGGACTAATAGGTGGGCCAGTGTTCGGCAGAACCCCGAAAAAGTATGAAATTACGAAAATGCCCCTGTGTTGTACTAAAGAGTAACAGATGAATGAAGGGTATTTTGGTCATTCTGGACAGGCCCAGGAGCCAAGGCACATATAGATAAAGTTACTCAGAGTCAGTATATGCCCTGACAGGGTACAGAAGGGTGTAAAATGACAATTTTACCCTTAGGGTTAAAATAGTGTAAGAAAGGGCACCCGGGGGTATTTTGGTAATTTGCCAAGGGATGTTTCTTGGAAATCGATCCATCAGAGTTTTGAGCTTAATCAGGATCCAAGATAACATTCCCAGAGCCCAAAAACGTAGGCCTAGTGATATGTGGAAAAAAGTGGCATTAAAATACTATTTTAATGCTGTTTCAATAAAATAAAGTTACTCGGTCGGCACGATAACCGAGGAGGTGATCAGATAAAGTCCTGGACTTATCTTGATAGCATTGGATGGCGTAACAGGTGACAGTAAGATGACACATGGCGCCAACATAGAGGAGGAAGAAAAAGTTAAGGACACGTGGCACAATCTCAGCTGTTGAGTTCGGTTTGTGGGAAATAGGACCGGACCGGTACTGGATTGGACTGGAAATGCTGAGTCAGCTGATGAGGTGTCCAAGAATTGTGACATGTGAAGAATGTGGCGATGAGGTGTCCTGGGTGATGCAGTAAAAAGGAATAAAAGAAAATAGGAAATTCCAGGAAAAACCAGGACCACATGTTCAGATGGCTTCAAAATTACAGGAATGCCATTGAGGGAAACTATAAATACCCCCTTCCCCTCCCATTTCATGCATCCCACGGTTTTGGCAAGAGAAAGAGAGAGAAAGAAGAGAGAGAAGGAGAAAGAAAGAAGAAAGAAAGTTCTGGCGGAGCTGGAAGCAGTATAGAGATAGTAGAGTTCTGCTAAGCTTTTGAGGTAGTAACTAATCCTAGCTTTTATGTAATGGCTTTGTGATTTGATGTGCTATTATTTGGTTGGATTGTTGTCTTATATGTTATGTCTGAAGCTCTACTGCAATGCTATGATCATATGTTATTGAGTATGGAAGCATGCAGCATACTTATCTGTACACAATCACAAGTAGGCACTGTCACTCTGCATTGCATATATTGTTATGATTGTTGCTACTGAGATTCCCCCGAATCTCATCCCAATAAATAACCCATTACAGGGGAGGTTATGTCAAAGTAAATTTTGGGAATTGTAAGAGACGCCGTTATGCTGCCGAAATTATGACAAGATAAGGAAAGCAGCTGATACGTACTGTGTACGTAGGTACTGTCTAAGGAGGCTGGAAGTGAGTGGACCTAGCCGGTTCATCCAGTCTTTCCTGGGTACTTACGTAGAATGGTAGTTCTCACGGGAATTACCAAATCGGTACAAGATCAGTTACTTTCTGAAGATGAAGCGTAGCGGTTATGCTGCCGGATTTCAGGCAGGAAAAGATGTAATAGAGATATGGGAAATTTTGTACCTACTCAGATGTAAAACAACTTATTAATTAATAATAAGTATTGTTTGGCATGTTTGACTAATATATGATGGATGTATGCATATGTATGCAAAGTTGAGTGCTGAAATTGCCACTGTGAACAGTAACTCGTGGTGACCTAATGATGTTTGACCCATAATTAAAAATAGTAAATGGATGAATAAATGTACAATATTTTTAAGGTAAATAGTATACATACCAAGCTTCGATTTGATATATAGAATGCCTCATTTGTATGTCTACACATGGAGATATAAATTATCAAATTTGGGACCAAAATGTTGGATTCAGGATAAAAACGCTGTATGAACAGTAAAGTAGAAACGTTGACTGACGTTGACTCGGTCAATTAATGGTCAACGAGTTATTTTTCCATGAAATATAATTGAGTTAGGTTCATTTATCAATTGGAACCACTTCATTTCTATTTTTCTATAATTAGTTATGATTTTTCAAAGTTAGGTCACTCATCTGGAATTTTCAAAGTGAACAGTACTCGATAAGAGTAAAACTCTAGATTGAGAAATTGGACTTCAATGACCTTGAAAGTGGTTCTAAATGCTTCCAAATGGTCCCTAAGACATACGAAAGTAAGGATGTTTCAGCCATGAAGTTTGAGATGCAATCCATGTACAACAATAAGGTATGGACCTTAGTCGACCCGCCTGAAGGTGTAAACACCGTCGGGTACAAGTGGGTTTTTAAATAGAAAACTGACATGGATGGCAATGTAAATGTCTTCAAGGCACGACTGGTTGCAAAAGGATTTACTCAAACTCATGGTGTGGACTATGATGAGACATTTTCCCCAGTTGCAATGACCAAATCAATCAGAATCCTCCTTGCCATTGCAGCATATTATGACTATGAAATATGGCAGATGGACGTCAAGATAGCCTTCCTTAATGGAAAGCTCCTTGAGGATGTGTACATGACACAACTTGAAGGGTTTGTGCATTCCGAGGACTCTGGTAAGGTGTGCAAGCTTCAAAGGTCCATTTATGGACTGAAGCAAGCATCTCGGAGTTGGAATCATCATTTTGATGAAGTAGTCAAAGAGTTTGGATTTCTTCAAAATATTGATGAACCTTGTGTGTACAAGAAGGTTAGTGGGAGCACAGTTGTGTTTTTGGTACTCTATGTCGATGACATCCTACTTATTGGGAATAACATTCCTACCTTGCAGATTGTCACATCCTTATTTTTATACATCTTAGGTGTTGGAAATCGTGCCCTAGGGGCCAATCATTGTCTTATGAACATTATTGATTTATGAATTTATTAATTGAGTTATCATATTATTTGCATGTTTACTATGATGACCATCCTTGGATAATTCATGATATTATCCTAAATGTCCCTGGTCGATCATCTATGTGGGAGCACAGATGAAATAAGACCAGTATGACTTTGAAGATGTATAGAGATATAAATCAAAGTCATAAGCACATGTAAGAGTACAGGGTGTTGGACCGACCCGCTATGAGAGAACTGCATGGGTAACGTCATAAGCTTCTCTCATATACAAACCATGTCAATATGCCCTTTGACCTGAGATCATCATGGATTCCTACATGACAAAACGCTCAGCTTTGACCTAGTCAAAAGTCACTTTTGACCGAGTGATCATAAAGACTATGTTTGGGCTTAGTGGTTTTTCATGCGGAGGAATGTGAATGGTCAAGATGGAATTTGTCCCTCACATTCGTGGAGAGATATTACTGGGCCCCTCGATGAGTGAGTCTGAGAAATGTATGGCCATACTGTAATGGAAAGGTAGTTCCATTTCTATAGTCAGACTACTCAGGGATCGAGAAAGTAACGGTCGGGAATAGGAGGATGACATTATCCATGCCTCATCCATGACCAAAATATCGCGTGACAGAAGGGACATGATATGGTTGTATAAAAGGTTACATCGTTTATCGATCCTCATATGATTTGGGTAGTTGTTATGTCTTGCTAGAGACCGCTTGCGACTTGTGGGCTAGTATAGCAAATGGCCCACTGCCAACTTCATATGGGCCTACAGGGTCGCACACAAAATAGCCCAACGCGAGCTATGATGTCCAGATTCATTGAATCTAAGACATGTCCAGATTCAATGAAAGATCCAGGTGAATGTATATATATATTTATTTATATTTATATTCGTATATATATAAATTCGTATATATATATATATATTATATATATGAGATATATGAGATTTAATTTATAAGGATAAATTAAATCCCTATCATGTTTGAATTCGAAATTCAAATTGATAGGATATCTCATATAAGAGATATTTATAAGATTTAATTTATAAGGATAAATTAAATCTCTATCACGTTTGAAATTCGAAATTCAAATTGATAGGATATCTCATATAAGAGATATTTATAAGATTTAATTTATAAGGATAAATTAAATCTCTATCACGTTTGAAATTCGAAATTCAAATTGATAGGATATCTCATATAAGAGATATTTATAAGATTTAATTTATAAGGATAAATTAAATCTCTATCACGTTTGAAATTCGAAATTTAAATTGATAGGATATCTCAAATTTGATTTATGGGAATAAATCAAATATAACTCAGTCTCATCTTTATTTAAAGTTAAATAAATAAGTAATTAAATCTGTGGGACGGATTTAATATTATTTTATTTAATTAGTTTCTTATAAAATTATACAATATATGATATTGTATCAATTCGGAATTAATATAAGATTAACTCCAAAATCCAATTAGGTCAGGTGGAAAAACGCATAGCATCCTCTATATCTGATTGGAGGAGCTACGTTTGAAAATAACATAGAACACAAAAGGCCGAACGGAATCTGCAAAAAAAGGTTTGCAGACAAGAAACTGCCGAAATAGAGACGGAGACTTGTGAAAGCCTTGGAGGGACAGGAGACGCTAGCACGTCGTTCGTGGTTGGAACGCTGTTCGTGTGGATACCAGTAGAGGAAGCCGACCTGAGGCGTCGACTTCTTGTGATCGGAAAGAGACCACCGTCCGCGGAGAGAATCTGTGAAGGTCGCTGAGGAACACTCCGTCGATTTCTTGCGATCAGAAAGAGATCACCACCCACGTAGAGAAGCTGTGAAATTCGCTGAGCAACACTAAGGGTAAGGATTCTTTCCACTTGACTTAAACACATACGGCAGATCCTGGCAAGGAATGGAAAATTTTAAAGTTTATTTCCGCTGCGTGTCTTCCAATTCCTTACATTAGGGACCATTCAGTAGCACTTAGAACCACTTTCAGAGTCATTGAAGTCTAAACTCTTAATCTGGAATTTTATTCATATCGGGTACTGTTCACTGTGGCAAATTCCAGATGAGTGACCTGACTTTGAAAATTCATAACTAATTCTAGAAAAATCTAAATGAAGTGGTTCAAATTGATACATGAAGATAACTTAATTATATTTCAGGGAAAAATCATTGGTTGACCAATACTTGACAAATTCAACGTTGGGCAACGTTTCAATTTTACTGTTCATCCAATGACTTTCTCCTGAATCTAGCATTCTGGTCCCAACTTTAACAATTTATATCTTTTCGTGTATACAACCAAATGAGGCACTCTATATATCAAATTAAATCTTAGTATGTCTACTTTTTACCCTAAAACGTTCATACATTAATTCAATTATTTGCTATTTTTAATGTTTTAGCAAACATAAATAGGTCCTCACGAATTACTGTTCACTGAGCCTATTTTCAGCATTTAGTCTTTACATACACATGTATACAACCAACACATATCAGTTATACAGGCCAGATAACAATTAATATTAAATAATCAACTGTTATATATTAGTGCATGATTAACATTCTCCTATTTCTGTTACACTTTCTGTTGTCTAAAGTTTCGACAGCATAACTGCTACATTATGTCTGTAGAAAGTAACAGATCTTGTACCGATTCGGTAATTCACGTAGAAGCTACCATTGTACGTAAGTACCCAGGAAAGACTGGATGAACCTGCTAGGTCCACTCACTTCCAGCCTCCTTAGACAGCACCTACGTACACAGTACGTATCAGTTCCTTTCTTTGTTCCGTCTTCGTTGCCGGAATTTCGGCAGCCTACCGGCGTCTCTTAAGATTTCCAAATTTTCTTTTGACAGAACCTCCCCTGTAATGTTATATTTGGGAATGAGATTCAAAAGAATCCCAATAGCAATAATCATAACAATATATGTAATGCAGAGTGACAGTGCTTGCTTGTGATTGTGTACAGATAAGTATGCTGCATGCTTCCATATTCAATAACATATGATCATAGCATTGGAATAGAGCTTCAAGCATAACATACAAGACAACAATCCAACCAAAAAAAAGCACAACAAATCACAAAGACATTACATAAGAGCTAGGATTAGTTGCTACCTCAAAAGCAGAGCTTCAGAACTTCCCTACTACTTCCAACTTCACCAGAACTTCCTTACTTCTTTCTTTCTCTCACTTTCTCTCTCAAGAACTTCTTTCTTCCTCTCTTTCTTGCTTGTGCCGAAATGAAGAGCTAGGGGGTATTTATAGTGTTGAGCAATGGCAATCTCGTAATTTTGAAGACTTATGATCCTGTGGTCCTGGTTTTTCCTGAATTTCCTATTTTTCTTTATTCTTTTTACTGCATCATGCATGACATCACTCAATGCCAACTCATGGGACACCTCACCACCCACATTATTCACATGGAAAAATTGAGAGGAAGCTAGAGCCTTCCGGAAGCTTTCTGGTCCAATCCGGTATCGGCCCGATCCGTCTCTTCGAAAAACGTGCTGTTTTCTGAATCTGATTTTTCCGAAAATCCTTTTTATGTCTACTGACCTCACATTTAGGATCTAGACCATTTATATCACTAACTTTTAAATACTGGGTCCAAACTTAGTTACAGATCCCCTGCGAAATGACCGAAATACCCTTGGATCCCTATCTTGTCCTATTTTAACCCTAAGGGCAAAATCGTCATTTCACACCTTTCTGAACCTGGTCAAAGCATATACTGACTCTAGTCAACCTTATTTAGATATGACTTAGCCTCTAGGGCTGTCCAGAATGACCAGAATGCCCTCCATTCATCTACTGCCCTTTTTGTACAACACAGGGGCATTTTCGTAATTTTGCACTTTTCCGGGGTTCCGCTGGACACCGGCCCACCTATCAGTCCAAGAGTCTTATTGGGCCTCTAATGGCGCCATTTTTGGGCTTCCTGGGTCCATTACCTGTATGGCACACAGTACGAGGAATCTTCCTCTGCCCCAGTTCACCGAATATTTTAATTATTTTTTAACCGTTTATACACCTTTCCGGACACCGGCTCCTTTTTCCAGATACAGTGTCCTACTGTGTTCAGGCATCCTTGTGAGTTATAACAGTCCTCTGACTGAAGTCATCCGATCGCATTCAGCCCCTTTAAAAATACCGATAAATCTCCTACCCGGATCCCTAGAGGCCTCACACTCCCGTCTGGATTTTCTAATTTGCCGATAACTTTTCCTACAGACCTCCTATCGGTATTCTGTCAGTTTCCCGACATCCGCCCCATAAGGGTGCATCATCCTGTAATTTCTTACTTATATCTGAAATCTAGGGTATCCGGTATAAATTTTTATAACTTTTGGACGATCAGTCCATTTTCGGCTATCTGGAGTCTTTAAAAATTCCAGTATTAGGCTGGATTACCCAGCATCACTTGCCCTATCTTCTGGTAAAATCTGGGACTAAAATGCCACCGGTCAGTCCAAACCACTTCTGGCCTAATTTTCTTTAATTATACTTTAGCCCCAGGGAACTTTTCCTTCTTTGCACTTAAGTCCCTTTATTTGGCTAAAATTACACTTTAAGACCCCATATTTTTGTCTACCCTTCCTTCCTTACCTTAAACTTTCCATATTTGCATTTAAGTCCTTTCTTTTCCTGTTTTTTGCAATTTAATCATTTTCTTTACATAAAGAACCACATCTTTTTCCTGAAGCAGGACTCATATATTCCATTTAATCTGTACATGGAAATCAGTACAGAAATTAAGGATATTACACAGATTGTCAAGTCTTGGTTAGGAAAGTCTTTCTCAATGAAAGACTTGGGTGAAGCCATCTACATCCTAGGAATTAGGATCTATAGAGATAGATCTAAAAGGCTTCTAGGACTCAGTCAGAGCACATATATAGACAAGATACTGCATAGGTTTAGTATGCAGGAATCAAAGAGGGGTTTCATACCCATGTCTCATGGTATTCACCTCAGCAAGGATTTGTTTCCTAGTACACCTGATCAGCGAGGTCGCATGAGTAAGGTTCCATATGCCTCGGCCATAGGATCCATCATGTATGCCATGTTATGTACTCGACCGGATGTCTCGTTTGCCTTAAGTATGACTAGCAGATATCAACAGGACCCCGGTGAGGGCCATTGGACTGCTGTCAAGAATATCCTTAAGTACTTGAGAAGGACTAAGGACTTATTCTTGGTCTATGGTGGATTGGATGACGAGCTCTGTGTAACTGGTTACACAGATGCAAGTTTCCAAACTGACCAGGACGACCAAAAATCATAATCTGGATACGTATTCCTCCTGAATAATGGAGCAGTAAGCTGGAAGAGCTCCAAGCAGAGCACTGTAGCAGATTCTGCAACGGCAGCTGAGTATATAGCAGCATCTGATGCAGCTAAGGAGGCCGTTTGGATCAGGAAGTTTATTACTGAACTAGGGGTGATACCTACCATCTCAGATCCGATAACTTTGTTCTGTGACAATAGTGGTGCCATTGCATAGGCCAAAGAGCCTAGGTCACATCAAAGGACCAAGCATATACTCAGGCAATTTTATCTCATCAGAGAAATCAATGATAGAGGTGATATAAAAATATGCAAGGTAGCAGGGGAAGACAATGTTGCTGATCCTCTAACAAAGTCGCTTGAGCAAGCAAAACATGAGTGTCATGTTAGGTCAATGGGAATTAGGCAAATTAATTATTGTACCTAGTGCAAGTGGGAGGATGTTGGAAATTGTGCCCTAGGGGCCAATCATTGTCTTATAAACATTATTGTTTTATGAATGTCTTAATTATGTTATCATATTATTTGCATGTTTACTGTGAAGACCATCCTTGGATAACTTATGATCTTATCCTAAATGTCCCTGGTCGGTCATCTATGCGGGAGCAGATATGAAATAAGACCAGTATAACTTTGAAGATATATAGAGATATAAATCAAAGTCATAGGCGCATGTAAGAGTACAAGGTGTTGGACCGACCCGCTATGAGAGAGCTGCATGGGTTAAGTCATAAGCTTCTCTCATATACAAGCCATGTCACTATGCCCTTTGACCTGAGATCATCATGGATTCCTACATGACAAACGCTCATCTTTGACCTAGTCAAAAGTCACTTTTGACCGAGTGATCATAAAGGCTATGTTCGGGCTCAGTGGTTTTTCATGCGCAGGAATGTGAATGGTCAAGATGGAATTTGTCCCTCACATTCGTAGAGAGATATTACTGGGCCCCTCGATGAGTGAGTCTGAGAAATGTATGGCCATACTGTAATGGAAGGGTAGTTCCATTTCTATCGTCATACTACTCAGGGATCGAGAAAGTAACGGTCAGGAATAGGAGGATGACGTTCACCATGCCTCATCCATGACCGAAATATCGTGTGACAAAAGGGACGTGATATGGTTGTATGAAAGGTAACATCGTTCATCGATCCTCATATGTTTTGGGTAGTCGTAATGTCTTGCTAGAGGCCGCTTACGACTTATGGGTTAGTATAGTAACTGGCCCACTACCAACTTCATATGGGCCTACAGGGTCGCACACAAAATAGCCCAACTCGAGCTGTGATGTCCAAATTCATTGAATCTAAGAGATGTCTAGATTCAATGAATAGTCTAGGATGGATTTATATATTTTTTATATATATAAATTTGTATATATATTATATATATAATACAAGAGATATTTGCAATATTTAATTTATAAGGATAAATTAAATTTCTATCACTTTTGAATTTGAATTTAAATGGATATCATCTATTTGAATTTGAAATTCAATTTGATAAGATATCTCAAATTTGATTTATGAGAATAAATCAAATATAATTCCGTCTTATCTTTATTTTAAATTAAATAAATAGGTGAATTAAATCTGTGAGACGGATTTAATAAAAACCGTATTTATTTAATTAGTTTCTTATCAAATTATGCAATATATGATATTGTATTAATTTCAGAATTAATATAAGATTAATTCTGAAGCCCGGCCCAGTTAGAAGCCCGATAGCATCCTATATATTTGACATTAGGAGCTAGGGTTCTACATACACACACAACACAACTCACAAGAGAAAAAGGGGCAGGAGAGTACAAAAGGTTTGCAGATAAGAAACTGCCAGAATAGAGACGGTGAGGACGGAATCTTGAGAAAACCCCAGAGGGACAAGAGGCGCTAGCACGTCGTTCGTGGTTGGAACGCTATTCGTGTGGATACTGGTAGAGGAAGACGATCTGAGTTGTTGACTTCTCGCGAACGAGAAAAGAGCACCAGGTATGACGAGGTCGCGACCAGTTGAATCAGAGGTCGCGACCAAATTGGCTTCTGAACGTCAAAAATCCGAAAAGAGACTACAGGTCACGACTAGTAGCATAGGAGGTCGCGACTAATAACTCCAGAGGCCACAGGTTGCGACGAGAAGCTAAGTAGGTCACGACTAAAAGTTCCAGAGGCGACAAGTCGCGACGTGAAGCGGAGTAGGTCGCGACTGAAAGTTCCATAGGCGACAGGTCACGACGAGAAGCTGAATAGGTCGCGACTGAAAGTTCCAGAGGCGAGGAGTCGCGACTAGTGGATACGGAGGTCACGACTAAAGCTCGAATACCGAAGGTAACACTTCTTTCTCCTTGACTTAAACACATTCGGTAGATCCTGGCTGGGAATGGAAAAATTTTTAAAGTTAATTTTTGCTGCGTGTCTTCCAATTCCCTTCAGCCACTTTGCCATAATTTCGGCAGCATAACGGCGTCTCTCAGCATTCTTAAATTTCACTTTGACACAACCTCCCTATAATGGGTTATATATGGGGATGAGATTCGGGGGAATCTCAGTAGTAATAACCATAACAATATATATAATGCAGAGTGACAGTGCTTGCTTGTGATTGTATACAGATAAGTATGCTGCGTGCTTCCATACTCAATAACATATGATCATGGCATTGTAATAGAGCTTCAAGCATAACATATAAGACAACAATCCAACCAAACAATAGCACAACAAATCACAAAGCCATTACATAAAAGTTAGGATTAGTTACTACCTCAAAAGCTTAGCAGAACTCTACTATCTCTATACTGCTTCCAGCTTCACCAGAACTTCCTTTCTTCTTTCTTCCTTGCAACTTCTCTCTCTAGAATTTCCTTCTCTCTCTTAAATGAGCTCTTGGCCATGATGAATGAATGGCAAGGGGGTATTTATAGTTTTCATGGATGGCATTTCTGTAATTTCCAAGAGCTCTGAACTTGTGGCCACCGTTTTTTCTGGAATTTCCTATTTTCTTTTCCATTTATGACATCATCCAAGGGACACCTCATGGGACACCTAATCCCTCACATGGCTCACATGGTGAAAATGAAACCCCTGCAAGCCTCTGGAAAAATTTCAGTCCAATCCGATACCGGGCCGGTCCGTTTCCTCGAAAACTAGACTGTTTTCTGAATCTAATTTTACTGAAAATCCATATTATGTCTTCTGACCTTAAATTTAGTATCTGGGTCCTTTATACATTGATATTTTTATACTGGGTCTAAACTCAATTACAGATCCCTTGCGAAATGACCAAAATACCCCTGGGTGCCCTTTCTTGCACTATCTTAACCCTAAGGGTAAAATCATCACTTTACACCTTTTTGTACCCTGTCAGGGCATATACTTACTCTGGTTAACCTCACCTGTGTATGTCTTGGCTTCTGGGCTTGTCTAGAATGACCAAAATGCCCTCCATTCATCTACTACTCTTTAGTACAACACAGGGGCATTTTTGGTAATTTCGCACTTTTCCGGAGTTCTGCTGGACACTGGCCAACCTAACAGTCCAAGGCTCTTACTGGGCCTTTGATGGCGCCATTATTGGGCCTCCTAGGGTTCATTGCCTTTATGGCACGTGTTACGAGAAATCTTCCCCCGGCAATGTTCATCGAGTATTTTAGCTATTATACACCGTTTATACACATCTCCGGACACCGACTCCTTTTATCAGATACACTGGCCTACTGTGTCTAGGCATCCTTTTGGGTCATAACAGGCATCTAACTGATGTCATCTGACCTCATTCAGTCTGAGTTTAAATACCGATAAATCTCCCTATCGGATACCCGGAGGCCACACACTCCCGTCTGAATTTACTAATTTATGAATAACTTTTTCTATAGACCTCCTATCGGTATTCTGTCAGTTCCCTGACATTCGCCTCATCAGGACGCATCATCCTGTAATTTCTCACGTATATCTGAGATCTAGGATATCCGGTAGGAATTTCTTATACTTTTAGACTATCAGATCAATTTTGGCTATCTGAAGTCCTGAGAAAATTCCTGTATTAAGCTGGATTACCCATCATCACTTGCTCTATCTACTGGTGGAATATGAGGCTGATCTGAATACGATCACTATTTTTGCCTATTTCCGGTCCAGGTTTTCATAATTACACTTTTGCCCCTGAAGCTTTTCTTCTTTTTAATTAAGTCCCTCTATTTGGCTAAAATTACAATTAAAGACCCCACATTTTTGTCTACTTTTCCTTTTTAGCCTTAACTTTTTCATAATTGCACTTAAGTCCTTACATTTTCTTTCTTTTCCAATTTAAACCCTTTCTTTACATAAATAGCCACATCTTTTTCCTGAAAAATAACTCATATATTTCATTCAATCTGTACATACAAATCAGTACAGAAAATTAGGGATATTACACAGATCCCTTGCGAAATGACCAAAATGCCCTTGGTACCCTTGCTTGCACTATCTTAACCCTAAGGGTAAAATCATCATTTTATACCTCTTTGTACCCTGTCAGGGCATATACTGACTCTGAGTAACTTTATCTGTATGTGCCTTAGCTTCTAGGCCTGTCTATAATGACCAAAATGCCCTCTATTCATCTATTACTCTTTAGTACAATATAGGGGCATTTTCATAATTTCGTACTTTTCCAGGGTTCCACCGGACACTGCCCCACCTATCAGTCCAAGGGTCTTACTGGGCCTTTGATGGCGCCATTATTGGTCCTCCTAGGGTCCATTACCTTTATGGAACCCATCACGAGGAATCTTCCCCAGCCATGTTCATCGGGTATTTTCGCCGTTATACACCGTTTATACATATCTCCAGACACCAGCTCCTTTTATCGGATACACTGGCCTACTGTGTCTAGGCATCCCTTTGGGTCATAACAGGCATCTGACTGATGTCACCTGAGCTCATTCAGACCCAATTCGAATACCGATAAATCTCCCTATCGGATACCCGGAGGTCACACACTCCCGTCTGAATTTACTAATTTGTGAATAACTTTTTCTACAGACCTCCTATCGGTATTCTGTCAGTTTTCTGACATCCGTCTCATTAGGACGCATCATCTGTAATTTCTCACTTATATCTGAGATCTAGGATATCCGGTAGGAATTTTTTATACTTTTAGACTATCAGATCAATTTTGGCTATCTGAAGTCCTGAGAAAATTCCTGTATTAAGCTGGATTACCCAGCATCACTTGCTCTATCTACTGGTGAAATATGGGGCTGATCTGAATAAGATCACTATTTTTGCCTGTTTCTGGTCCAGGTTTTTATAATTACACTTTTGCCCCTGGAACTTTTCTTCTTTTCAACTAAGTCCATTTATTTGGCTAAAATTACACTTAAAGACCCCACATTTTTGTCTACTTTTCCTTTTTAGCCTTGAACTTTTCATGATTGCACTTAAGTCCTTACATTTTATTTCTTTTTCAATTTAATCCCTTTCTTTACATAAATGGCCATTATATCCCTAGGGACTTTCACTATTTACATATAAGTCCCTGGAGTTTCACTTATTTACCCCCCTCCCCATTCATTTGCATCACGGTTTTGGGCAAGAAAGAGAGAGAAAGAAGAGAGAGAAGGAGAAAGAAAGAAGAAAGGAAGTTCTGGCGGAGCTGGAAGCAGTATAGAGATAGTAGAGTTCTGCTAAGCTTTTGAGGTAGTAACTAATCCTAGCTTTTATGTAATGTCTTTGTGATTTGTTGTGCTATTGTTTGGTTGGATTGTTGTCTTATATGTTATGCTTGAAGCTCTATTACAATGCTATGATCATATGTTATTGAATATGGAAGCACGCAGCATACTTATCTTTACACAATCACAAGCAAGCACTGTCACTCTGCATTACATATATTGTTATGATTATTACTACTGAGATTCCCCCGAATCTCATTCCCCATATCTAACCCATTACAGGGAGATTATGTTGAAGTGGATTTTAAGAATTTTGTGAGACGCCGTTATGCTGCCGAATTTAAGACTGAACATCAGAATATGATGAGTACTGTGTACGTAGGTGCTGTCTAAGAAGGCTGGAAGTAAGTGGACCTAGCCGATTCATCCAGTATTTCCTGGGTACTTACGTAAAATGGTAGTTCTCTTGAGAGGATTACCGAATCAGTACGGTTCAGTTCTTTGTACAGATGAAGGCTAGCGGTTATACTGCCAAAATTCGGGCAGAAAAAGATGTAATAGAAATATGAGAATTTTGTGTATGACTTGTTGTATGACATTTTATTATTTAATAATAAATATTGTTTGGCATGTTCAATTTGCGAATGAGAAATGAAAAGA